>JANKKI010000003.1:3702500-6131250 GCA_025175665.1 Cinchona pubescens | reverse complement strand
GTCAAAAAATGAATTGATTGATGCTTGATTTTAATTTTAAGGTCAAAAATGAATTGATTGATGCTTGAGATTAAAGAAATAAGAAAGTTTAAAAAAATAAAAATAAATAAAAAAAGACAGAAAAAAAAATAAAACAATTACATAGTCCTATGTCACAATAATGGGCTCACATGAGTTATAAATACAAAATTGTTGGACCCCAATTTTGATAATCATATTTTGATGATGACCAAATCGTACTAACGGCTTTCGTGAAAATAAGTGTGCAGAAAAATAGGGAGGCTCGGATGAAAATGATTATCCGAACACAATCAAGGAAAACAACCAAAAGGTTAACAACACCTTACAGACGATGAAGAGCGTCCGAAAGAAAGGAGCTCGGACGCAAGGGAGCATCCGACACATGATCAGACAACACCGGTTGATCATGAACACATCTTTCGGACGTAGATAACTGTCCGAAAGATAGTGTTTCGGACGCAAAAGACCGTCCGAGACAAGCAATTCGAAAGTATGATGATCGGACGTTGAAGACCATCCGAAGCCAAAAAAGATCGGACGTTGAAGACCGTCCGAAGAAAAGAGCTCAAAATGAAGTAATTTTTTGTCAGAGCTGTAGGACGCATATGATCGCCCGAGACACTGTTCATCAAGCTGTAGGACGCATATAACCATCCAAGACACTGTTCATCAAGCTGTAGGACGCATGAACGGACGTCTGAACCACCGTCCAAACACCTAACGGCTAATTTTTAACAGCTAGTTTTGTTGACCGTTGGAGCTCAAATTTCAGCACATCTTTTATCTATAAATAGCCCAAGGATATCCAAATGATGTAAGGAACTACTACATTCAATACAAACACTTGTAAGAGCTATTTTGGGAGAAATAGGCTAAAGTATTGTGGGTTGTATTGATTTGGGTAGTATAGTTCTCTTGGCTCAACTAGAGGAAATTAGTGTGAGCAAGAGTAGACTAGTGAGTGATCTTCAAGTGTAAGAGTGGAGGAATAACAACTGTACAAAAGTGAGGTTGAAGTGTAAAACCCTTTGGCTCAACTAGAGGAACTTAGTTGGTGCAAGGGTGAGCCTACTTTGCGTACTAGAAGGTTATTGCCTCACCTTCTTTGAAGAGGCACTACTAGTGGATGTACTCCAAACTTGAGAAGTTTGGGAGTTTGGTTTGATATTCTTTATCTCAATATTTTATTTATTCTTTAACCTTTGATTGTTAAATATTTATCTTTGATCATTTGTGCTTAAGTATTCATCTTTGTTGCACAAAGTTTGCATTTTCATTAAGCACTTCAAAAGGTTTTTTTTTTGAGACAACCTAATTCACCCCCCCCCTCTTAGGTTGCTTTTGGGCCAACAATTGGTATCAGAGCTTGGTCTCATCTATTGAGCTTAATCGCTTTTGAGTAAAGATCATTATGGCAACCAATAATGCTTTGTTTTTAGAGGGGTATTCTATCACTAGACTTCCCATGTTTAATGGCATTAATTTCATTTTTTAGAGGGATAGAATGAAAATTTTTGTTCAATCTATTGATATTGATTTATGGTATATTATTTGTGAAGGTCCTTTAGAAGCTAATACTCTTCATGAAAATACTCATAGATTAAGGCCTAAAACTAGCTATGAGTTAAATGCACAAGATAGAATAAATTTATCTTTAAATGCAAAAGCCATTAATATTTTGTGTAATGCCTTGGATGCAGATGAGTTTTCTAAAGTAAAAGGTTGCAAATCGGCCAAGGAGATATGGGACAAATTGAAAGAAAGAAATCCATGTTGGAAGTGAAAATATAAGAGAGCAAAAGAAGTCACTTCTTGTGGCCAAATATGAATCTTTCAAAATGGAACCTCACGAGAACATTGACAAGATGTATTGTAGGTTCAATGATATGGTAAAGGATTTGGAAGGTTTGGGTAAAGAATATTCCTTGGGTGAAAAGAATAGAAAAATTTTGAATGCTTTACCTAAGGAATGGGAACATAAATTCATTGCCATAGAAGAGTCTAAAAATTTAAATTCTATGCCTATTGATTCATTGATCAATTCTCTAACCTCCTTTGAATTGAAGTTGAAATACAAGGTACAAGATGAGGAGGCAAAGGGAAAAAGAAGCATAGCATTTAAAGATTCATCAAAAATGAGAAAAGACTCAAGGAAGCCGCACTTAGATTCATTACTTGGGATGATTGTAATTCAGATTCTTTTGAATAAGTATATAAGAAGGCTCAAATGGCTTTTATGGCACTTGGCAATAATGAGAGCATCCTCTAGTTGTGACTCTTGTGATGATTTATGTGATAATGATGAGATGATGTTGAAACATTTATTTTTAAAATGCATGAATGTTTGAAAGAATCATATGCGAAGAACAAAGAGTTAAAAATTAAAGGTAATGCTTTATTGAGTGCCAACTCAAAATTTGTGCATGAAAAAATTCTTTGACAAAAGAAAATGATGTTTTGAAGAAAAAATTTGTTGAAAAGACCAAGATCATGGAAGAACAAGCTTCATTGAAGAAGAGATTAGATGATCTTTTCTGATATTTTGAAAAAGAAGAAAGAAAATGTTTTCGAAAAGAAAAGAACTAGATGTTGAACCCCAGTTAAAATCATGTTTTGATGATGACCAAATCATTGCAATGGTTTGAAAACAAATGTGCAGAAAAACAGGTAGGTTCGGACGCAAATGATTGTCCGAACAAAACAACCCCAAAGACTATACGGACGTAAATGACTGTCCGAAAGACAGAGTTTCGGACGATGGCAATCGTCCCACACAAAGAATATTGAAGTAGTCTCGGACAAAAAATAACGTCCGATCATATTTCTAGAAGACTTTGCTTCGATCGGACGCAGGTTTGGACGCATCCTCGGACGTCCGAACGAATACCCTCAGAGAACGGACGCAACATCGGACACAAGATTTTGCAGCGGCCGTCCGAAACACGATCAGACAACACCGAGAAAGAACACATCTTTTAGACAGAGATAACTGTCCGAAAGATAGTGTTTTGGACGCAAAAGACCTCCGAGACAAGGAATTCGAAAGTATGATGATTGGACGTTGAAGACCGTCCGAAGCCAAAAAAGATCAGACGTTGAAGACCGTCCGAAGAAAAGAGCTCGAAATGAAGTAATTTTTTATCAGAGCTGTAGGACGCATATGACCATCCGAGACACTGTTCATCAAGCTGTATGACGCATGAACTTATACCGAACCACCGTCCGAACCCCTAACGGCTAGTTTTTAACAGCTAGTTTTTTGACCGTTGGTCTAGCTCAAATTTCAGCACATATTTTATCTATAAATAGCCCAAGGATATCCAAATGATGTAAGGAACTACAACATTCAATACAAACACTTGTAAGAGCTATTTTGGGAGAAATAGGCTAAAGTATTGTGGGTTGTATTGGTTTGGGTAGTATAGTTCTCTTGGCTCAACTAGAGAAAATTAGTGTGAGCAAGAGTAGACTAGTGAGTGATCTTCAAGTGTAAGAGTGGAGGGATAACAAGTGTACAAAAGTGAGGTTGTAGTGTAAAACCCTTTGGCTCAACTAGAGGAACTTAGTTGGTGTAAGGGTGAGCCTACTTTGCGTACTAGAAGGTTATTGCCTCACCTTCTTTGAAGAGGCACTACTAGTGGATATACTCCAAGTTTGAGAAGTTTGGGAGTTTGGTTTGATAATCTTTATCTCAATATTTTATTTCTTCTTTAACCTTTGATTGTTAAATATTTATCTTTGATCATTTGTGCTTAAATATTCATTTGTCGTACAAAGATCAAGTTTGCATTTTCATTAAGCACTTCAAAAGGTTTATTTTTTGAGACAACCTAATTCACCCCCCCTCCCTCTTAGGTTATTTTTGGGCCAACAAAAATAAATAAATTAAGGAAAAAAATAGATTAGCTAAAACTAAATTGAGTTTTTCCATATTCACAAACTCTTATGCAAATATATGAAGAACAAATTTATAAGAGAATTTATAACATACTAAGAGTCATATAAAGTCATAGTAATAAACAATGATTTCACCTGATGTCATAAGTATTTTATAAAAAATAAATATAGACTTACAAGCTTTTGACGAATTTAGACAATAGGAATGACAAGATCCGGACTTTTCCGATGATGATTATGGCAACTCTTTCTTTTTCTCCTTACAAAAATCGTGGAGTACTCTTCTAACAGAACTTGACTAGTGTATGAGTTGTGTGATTATGAGAATAAATAGATGTATACAAATATAATCAAAGAATAAATTATCAATATATTCCTCCACCCCTCCATAGAATGCAAACACACCATTTATCAACTTTCATTCTCCATTTGATCAATCTTTCTTTTGTACTCAACCTCCTGTTGACCATTTATGTACTAAACAAATTCTATTCCGAATTTCAGTTGTTGCTAACTATTCCTAGCAAAATTTGTGTTACAACTACAATCATTGCATAATCATAGTTATGCAATATCGAAAACCATTTATTTTTACCAAAAAGCCAATATCATTTAGCATATAGTATAGGTATGTAAGATAATTAGGGTTAGGAGTTTTGGCGAGGGTGAAATATGAGAATAATACTTCGTTGTTTATATATGGCAAGTGATATTGCCATAGCTATTTCCTTATTGCCACTGTATTTTTTTAATAATATGACAAGAATACCCTTATTCAATCTGCTCTCTCACACAAGTCAAAGCTGATCTAATGATGTCTTCGACCCACCACCGTCCATTGCTAGGTATATCTAGCAAAATGATTACTATTCTGAACAACCTCAAAACTTGCAGAAAGCGAATAAATAGAAAACAAAAGCTTCCAATCCCAATTGATCCATTAGCCATTTTCCACGTTTCCCAGCCCTTAATAGATTTTATCCGCAAGTGGTATCAAAACAACGTCATATGGAGCAAGTGTCGCCCTCAAACCTCGCCCTCAAACTTTGTGACCTTCTCACTACTGCAACTGTTCCCTTTCCCAAATTTCCCGAATAACCGTCCTTGATTGCCGCTCCCGAATTCCAAACCAATTTCCTACTAGTACCTAGGCCTAGATTGGTGGTTTGTTACATTCCAACCTCAAATCTGAAAATCTATTACAATTTCAGCCCTAGAAATTGGAGATTATGTCAAATCCTTTCTCTTGAAACAATCCTTGTCCTCAAAGATGTTCAATTCCAGGATCCCAAATAACATCCTTATAATCAAATATAATTAACACATTGGAAACAAAGTAGTTTGGTGCAGCGATTTCAGGTGAAAGGTGGACATAAACCTCGGCAAATAGCTCCATGGATTTTCTTTGTCTTGATCTTCTTTATGTCCCTCATTCTGACCTGTTCTAATAAGATATTCCTGGACACATTCCTTAAGTAAGTTTTGCAGAAATTCTAAACCCCAGTTACAATCATGACCTACATCAAGTAAAAACCCAACTTCATGAAGCATCTGCTCTACTCTCTTACACTCTGAGTTTGGCTACAGAAGTATTCTTAATCAATGTTTGTAATATTCCTACAATCATAATAATAGTAGCAAATAGTATCACTCAATAGATAGGGAACACAAACAATCAAGACTAAACCTTAAGATAACCTACCACAATTTATCAACTCTATGCTCATTACTTGTAGGATAGAAAAGCTTGAAAATATCTTCAACATATTTTGAAACTATCAAATTCTTGTTCGCAATGACAGTTCTTGCAAAAGGTTTTATCATCATATTTCTACCACCACTATCATGCAAGAGAGCTTGAAACAAAGATCCTGGGCTAATAGTATTTTCATAGTATTGAGCCAAAGAAATATCTGCTTTTTTTTATACCATCTCCACGATCAGTCAATTTGAGAAGTTCTCATCCATAAAGAGTTACATTGTATCTAAATTGACGATTGAGTTTACCTCTAGAAGAACAAGACTCCTAACTCAAAGGATATGATGGATAATAACAGTATCTCTTCTACCATCAGACTTAATTTTTGAATTCATCATGAAAAAATTCACAAAAAATCTAAGTGCATTATTAACCTTTACAACGGAATACGTCATTAGAAATTCCACAATAAAAGTTTTGCCCCACTTTAATACCTACTTTCTCCTTCATTAGCCAACATAAAGTTCAAGAGTTTACTCTTGTACACACATCCAGGATTACATTTCTCATCACTCTTAAAACACAAGTTCAAGGTTCTCTTAGTATGAAAGTCGATAGGAGGGATTCTCTTGCAATTGTTGGTGGACTGCTGGTTACTAGATAGGCACTTAGGTTAAGAAATGGCATTAGGAAGGGGATTTGAAGTTGAATGTGCGCACACCTTCTAGTAATCTACGACAAGTATTTGGCCATATAATAGTATTTTGGTTCTGTTTGGTTGGTTTTTTAGTCAAGTAAGAATTGCTTTGGGTTTGGGGTTATTAGATTTTTGATGTTCAGGAATTGTTGGGGTGGTGATCTCTTTTAATTCATCCAAATTCAAAATATAATGTAATTTAATAGGTTTAACAATCTCCACCCAAACACCAAGTTCTTTCTTTAATCTACTGTTCCTATTTAAGATAAAATATGATCCAGATAAATGGGGTAAAGTAACAGTTACCTGAGTTTGCAAATTCTCAAATCTATCTTGGCAGTGAGCCACTACTCTATGTTGAGTAACCTTCCAAAATTCTTCCATAATAACCTGGGAATTGTATCAAATTCAATAGAAAATGTAGCCCAATTAGGTCCTATATTCATAGCAGAGTAGACTATATATATATATATATGTAATGGAAATCTTCTGCTCATAGGGTCTGTCATGCTCAAAGTAACAAAGCTTTCCTTTTTATATCCAGGGTCAAAGAGAACTAAAACATCATAGTGATCCCAATACAGAATATAGGTAGATTTTAACAATGTAAAACCAGCACTATAAACCCAATTCCAGAAAGTATACAAAATATTCTCGCACTTAATATTGCCATGATTTGGATCCCCTCAAATTATAGTACTACCAGTACTATAAAGTTTGGTCATCAAAGACACAGTACTATCCCTATCATCATTACTACTTTTGTTGGCCTCGAGTAAGTACCCAAATGGATTAACTTCTAGAACCTTAGTCCTATTACCGTCAGACTCAACCTCTATATTCTCTTCATCTTTTTCACACACCTTATCAAATACATGTCTGACTGCAAATTCCGTACTCAAGAAGTCTCTTGTTCCATCACCTTTAACTACTTCCTCAATTTTATTTTCAATTCCTATAGAATATCCTTGGTCATTTTCCCCCTTAATTAACCCTTGTCCTCAATGGTGTCAATAGCCCAAGGAGTTGTTTGTTCCTCCTAACAATAGCTAATTGCTTCAACTTTTTCTTCATATGTCCTCGTCTGTGTTTTGTACTACTTCACTTTCCTTTGCTTCCATAACCTTTATATCACCTTGCATACATTCATATTCCATAGTAGTCCCCTCTCCATAGAATTACGCTTCTCCATTATGGCTTCTTCAGTTTTTGCACGAAGAAATGCTTCAAATAAGATCTGAGGTAGTCTATTAAATCCGCCCAACTTCAACTAGATTTTCCAATTAAGCCCCAAATTAAAGTTCACAACAAAGTATGCTTCATTGAGATCTGGTTTTACAATCAACAAATCACTCTTCCATTCCTAAAATCTCTCACAATACTCCGATACTGATGTTAATTGTCTTGGCCTCTCGAACTCCTTCGACACACAATTTGTCATAAAAGTCATGTCTTAGAATCACATAAATTGGAAAGATTGTCATTATTATGAACTGCTTTTACAGTAGCAAAAGTGGATATCGATAAGACAGAATTTGATGGACAAAGGAAAGAAGGGGAAATAGAATGAAGGAAATAAGAAAGAAGAATCCAATACGATTATGTCAAGCCCAAGCGGATCGCAATCGGCTCTAATATCATTTGTCACAAAATAAACTAAAATTTTTCAAATAAATTCAAGTCAGGGAAATATGAAACAATACTAACAGAATTGGCCACTGGATTTTCATTAATTTCAGATAAAACTCTTAAAATTACAAAGAGGAGTAGATAAAACCAAAAAGAAGATGATAGTATTGAAGGAATCCAAAGAGAGAAAAACACTGCTAGGTATATCCTTAGCAAAATGATTGCAATTCTGAACAACCCCAAAACTTGTAGAAAACAGATAAATAGAGAACAGAAACTTCCAATCCCAGCAAATCCATTAGCCGTTTACCACATGTCCCGGCCCTTAACAGATTTTGTCAACAAATTGTATCAAAACGACATTGTATACAGGAAGTGTGCCCTTTCAACCTCGCCCTCCAACATTGACAATTTCTTGTGACCTTCTTACTATTACAACTATTCCATTTTCCAAATTTCTCAAATTTCCCAAATAACTGCCCTCGATTGCTGCCCTCGATTTCCAAACAAATTTTCTGCTATGCACCCAGGCCTAGATTGGTGGTTTGTTACAAAATCCAACCACAAATCTGAAAATCCATTACAATTTCAGCTCCAGAAATTGGAGATTGTGACAAGTATAAAAATCAAACCTCTTTGTTAGCAACTTTTTGACAAACCTTTCCCTCCTTGAATTCGAAATATCTCTATCAGTTATCAACACCATCATCATCATTATCATTCTTTCTACAGAATAAAATATATTGATAACCTCACTGAAAGAAGTATAGATCTCAAAAACCACTTCAGAGCCCTCTTCCGAATTGAAAACTGAAATGGGTTTCCTAAATCCTCTGTGGATATAATTTTTGAGAGTTTTAACTCAATTTCTTGGGGGATTTGATAACAAAGATTTAGTGGTATATATTTCTGATCAAAGTTTACTTGAGTTCTTAAAAAAAATGGCTCGATTTTATGGCTGTTGGAGTTTTGAGAGCACTTCTTTAATTCATTCTTTCTAAGAACATTTGTCTAGATATTCCAGTGAAAGATCAAATTGAGCTAGAGGTGGAGAGGATGTTGGATTTGTGGAGGTATGAAAGGGAGGAGGTGGTTACAGAGATGAGAAAAAAAGAAAGGTTGAACGAGAATTTGGGAAGGCTTGGCAATAATAAAGTGGCTGTGGCAATAACATTTCCCTTCATATATAGCAAAAAATTTTAGGCCAATTCGTGTTTATGAAATGCGAAAATCCTATTTCACGAATTGGAGAAAGCTAAACCCCATTTCACATTAATTTTGTTAAAGCATCACCAATCGGAGAAAACTAAACCCCATTTGCACATTAATTTGGTTAAAGAAGTACAAATGAAATTATTGGCCTGATAACTCTAGTTTATTTTTCGCTAAATTATAGCATTTTGATAGTTTAAATTTCAAAGCCAATTAGATAAGTAATTGAGGCTTTTAGTTAATTTCTTTCATATGTATTTGTATTTTCGTTCTTGAATTAATTATGATAAGTTTGTGTTAAATTTTTAGTTTAATTAAGTGCTTAATGGTGTTAACATTATGCAGATTAAAAATTAAAGGTTAGAAGCTGGAAGGAACAAAGCTCAAGGGACCAGATTGTAAAAAATAGATGAAATGAAGAATGCTGGGGGGAGAGTCGAGATCGCGATCTCGACCGTTCCAAACCTCGATCTCGACTCGGGAAATTGTCTTACTGTATTAGAGTCGAGATTACGGTCTCAAATGTTCCAAACCGCGATCTCGACTCGCTGATAGTTAAGTTGAAAGGGCAATTTTGTAAACTTTCAGCCAATAACTCCTGATTTTTTTGGCCTAGTGTAATATTAGACTATTTAAGCTACTTAAAAATTAGTAAGAGAAAGTAGTAGTTAGTTTTAGTTAGTTTTTAGATAGTTTATGATAGCTTGAACGCCAAGTCCACTTACTTCTTTAATAGAAATTTCTCTTAGATCTTCTTTTAATTTCTTGTCAAGTTCAAATTTTGATTAGATAATCGTAGTGGGTTCATCGCAAGCTTCACGTAGATATAATTTGTATTCGCTTTCTTGTCTAATTTAGTAAGAATTTCTTTACTTGCAATTTAGGGTTTCTTAGGTAAATTAGGGTTCTTGATAATTTCTTGCATTTCTAGTTAGAATTTTCAATTTCTTGCATTAATTTCTAGTTAATTCTTAGTGGGCTTCCTTTATTTCTATCAAAAATCCAAAAATATTTAGATTTCTTGTTTAACTCTTTCCAATTTATAGTTTAAAATGATTGCTTTTAATATTCAAGATTTCTCATTTGTAGTCCTTTTAGTTGGGTAATTTGCTTGCTTTTAATTTTAGTCTTAATTTGGTTAATTTAGGTTAGAATTAAGTGCTTTCATTTACTTGCTTTTACTAGAACAGATTAGCTAGTTTCTTAATTTCGTAATTAGTTACTTTTCACTTTTTTTTTTTTTTAGTTAATCTAGCTTTAATTTAAGTTTTTATTGCTTTCATTTTATTATAGCTTTTATTAGAATAGTCCTATCATCCATCGCTTGATTTTGCTTAACTACACAAGTACCCATAAATCTTATACAATTGTCCTCCAACAATCCTTGTGGGAACGATCCCTACTTCCCTTTTCTGCTAGTTGAGAACCATATACATGCGGGATGCCATCTAGTTAGTAGTAGGATTTAGGTGTTTTATTAATTTATAACTAGGTGTGTAAGGCATCAAGTTTTTGGCGCCGTTGCCGGGGATTGTCTTTGGTTTTTGGCAAAATCAAGCGCTTTACGGGTCGTGTAGATTAAGCACTTTAGTTTAGTTTAGTTTAGTTGTTAATTTTGTGAATTTTATGTTTGTTGGATATTTTGTGGAATTGACTTGGAATTTCAATTGACTATTTGCCTTGGTTGTGTAGTGCATGGTAAGAGGAGTTCAAGAGCCATTCATTTGCTTCATGTAGACAATGACCGGGAGAAAGAGCTAAGAGAAATTCGAAGGTTGAGAAGGGTACAACAAGAGCAAGAAAGGATAGAAATTGCAAATGCTAATGCTCATCAAGGGAATGTGAACATGGAAAATGAAGAAGAAGAGGTAGATGGAAATAATGGAATTGGCGACTATAGAAATGGAAATGGCATGAATTGGAATGGAAGGCCATTGAGAGAGTATGCTTTACCTAATTTTGATGGGGCGAACTCAAGCATTGCACGGATGCCCGTACAAGCCAACAATTTTGAAATCAAGTCCGCCCTAATCCAAATGCTTCAAGCCCATGCCATGTTCGGAGGTGGACCAAATGAGGACCCCTACACACATCTCATGAATTTTGAAGAAATCTTGGACACATTAAGTTTAATGGAGTACACCCAGATTGTGTGCGGATGTGGGTGTTTCCTTTTTCTCTTCGTGATAAGGCAAAGTCATGGTTGCAATCCCACACCAAAGGAACATTCACCACTTGTTTGGAACCAACTTGCTCAAGAGTTCTTGGCGAAGTACTTTCCTCCTGCAAGAACCGCTAAATTAAGGAATGAGATTACATCGTTCAAACAAGATGTTGGTGAAAGCATAGAGAAAGCTTGGGAAAGATTCAAAGAGCTGCTAAGAAAATGCCCGCATCATGCCATTCCATTATGGCTTCAAGTCCAAACCTTTTATAATGGTTTACTTCAAGAGATGAAATCCATCGTAGATGCCTCCGCCAACGGCTCTATCTCATATAAGACTCTGAAAGAAACTCAAGAGTTGTTGAATAGGATGGCATACAACCAATACCATCATGGACCGATAACTCCACCGGTGATTCTACACCAAGCTAATCAAGCCAATGCAAGTAGTGCAGCGTTGAATCTAAACATGCAAGATGCCCTTTTGGCTCAATAAAGCATGTTCAAGAGTGTGATGAACAACATGGAAAAAGTGTTGGAGAATCTAGGGAAACCTAGTACTGTAAATGCTATGACTTAACTTCTCCAATTCAACCAAGCACGACATGTGATTTTTGTGGAGGCGGCCATGCCAATGGGAATTGTGAGATGCCATATGGAGCTAATGAGCAAATCAATTATGTGGCTAATCAATCTTCATTTCCAAGGAACCAATCCGGAGCTTATAGGAACACTTACAATCCTTCTTGGAGAAATCACCCAAATTTCTCATTGAGTAACACCAACAATCAATCCAATCCTCCTCACCAACCAAATCCCCCCACCTCAAAATGCCCAACACACTCAAGCCCCGAATTCCTCATCTAGACCTTATCAACCGCCACATCAAAGAAATTTCCAACCCAACTCATATCAACCTTTCCCCAACCCTTCATTTCAAAACCAACAACAAATACCTCCTCTCCATTATGCAAATTCTTCCCAACCCATGTAGCATGATCAATATGCTCCTAAAGAGAATTTGGATGAAGAAGGTTGGAAAAGAGAAGCCGAGTATTTGAGAAGAGAATTGGATAGGAAAGACAGAAGAGTATAAAAGAGATTATGAGAATTTGAAGGCTTCGACAAGAAATTTGGAGATTCAATTGGGGCAATGGGCAAGGTTGAATAATGACAAACCTATTGGGGCATTTTTGAGTGATAATATTCCAAACCCCAAGGAGCAATGCAATGGCATAACCCTAAGGAGTGAAAAAGAATTGGTTGAATCTAAGGAGAAGAAAAAAGTGGAGGAAGGAAGAAAGGAACAAAAGTCCAAGGTAGTTGAGAATGAAAGGGAAGTGGTTGATGATGAAGTCAAGAAGGAACAAAAGAATAAGATCAAGGTATCCAACAAGAAGCATGTGGAGGAACCTTTGAAGATAGATCCATCAATAAAAGTGTCATACCCTCAGAGACTCATTGATCCAAGAAAGGAGGAAAAAGAGAAGCAATTCACTTATTTCTTGGATATGTTGAAAAAAATTAATGTCAACATTCCTTTGATTGATGTCCTCACCAAGATGCCCAACTATGCTCGTTTCAAGGTTAAGGATCTTTTGGCAAGGAAGCAAAAGTGGGATGATGATGAGAAAGTATGCCTTGATGCCCAATGTAGTGCCATTGTTCAAAGGCGGTTGCCCCCTAAACTCAAGAATCCCGGAAGTTTTACGATACCGGTGAATGTTGGAGGAAAAACGTGACATCGATCACTTTGTGATTTGGGGGCAAGCATAAATATCATGCCAAAGGCCATCTATGACAAGTTAGGGATCAACAATGTCAAGCCAATTAATATCACACTCCAATTGGCAGATTTATCCGAGAGGAAACCATATGGCTTGTTGGAAGATGTGCTTGTACAAGTTGAAAAGTTGGTATTTCCCATTGATTTCTTTGTGCTAGATACAGGTGAAGAGAGTAAGTTTTCATTGATTCTAGGGAGGCCTTTCTTTTCGACCGCTCATGCATTAATTGATGTGCACAAAGGGAAGTTGGTCTTACGAGTTGAAAATGAATCAATTGAATTTGATGTGTTTGAATACAATGATAATAGTTCCCATTGTTGAAGAGAAATGTGCTAACCAATCTCTTAATTCTATCCTTGCTAGGTCAAATGAAGAGCAAAATAAAGTTAACCAAGGCAATTCGCTTAAGCAAGTGTTGGAAATAAAGGAGGATCCGAGAAATGAATTGAAGGAAAAACCACCTGATAAGGGATGTGTGTTGACGAAGGATGAAGAAAGTTTTGCAAAGAATAAGCAAAATCTAGTGATGTCAAGAAATTGAGAAGGCACAAGAAGAAAAGAAAATGGTTTGAGAAATAATTGGAGATGTTAATTGGGGCACTAGCGATGGCTAAGACTAAAAGAAAGGACTTGTGCATGGAAAACCCGAAAATCAAGCTTTAATGATGAAGAAAAAGGGGATCAAACTTTTTCAGTGGAAACCAAAAGGGAAAGAAGGATCAATCATCCTCAATTACTTGGAATGAAATTCGTGCCATAGTCAAGCTAGTGACTATAAAAGAGCGCTTCTTGGGAGGCAACCCAAGTCTTTAATCCTTAGTTGTTGTTTCTTTCTATTGATGTGATTTTTAATTGGCTTGATTTTGAGTAAATTGGTTTGAATTAGGTTAGAATTTTTGTTAAAAATTTTTTTTTTTTGAGTTTTTTAGTTGAATAAATGGTGTTAAAGAATGAGTGAAAATTGTCATCCTTTGTGAAATTTTTGTTTGTAGATTACCCTTGCAAATGGAAAAAAGTGGTCAAGAGAGCAATTTCAGCTAAGTGTGAAAATTCACTTTGAAAAAATTGAGCTTGAGACCGCGATCTCAAAATTTGAGATCGCGGTCGCAAACTCAAACTTCTGGAGGGCAGAATGGTCATTTGGGTTGAGATCACGGTCTCAACTCCAAACTTCCGCAAAGGCTATTTTTGCACCGAGTTGAGATCGTGGTCTCAAATCTGAGATCGCGATCTCAAATGTTCGAGACTGCGATCTCAACTGCCAGAAAATTTTTAAAAGCTTCGATCTTTTCTTTTCTTTTCACAAATTTTCCCTATTCTTCTTCTTCTCATCCGAAAGCCCTAACCCCAACTCCTCAAATTCTTCCCTCATCTTCACCACAATCACTTAAAACTCCACACCCACCACTAATATCATTTTGTCTTTCTCTAGGAACATCAAAGAAAGCATCTTTTTGAGGATTTTTGGAAGAAATTTGGCTTCAAGGGGGATTGACACACAAGCAATTCTTGGAAAAATTTCAATCCGAAAAAGCGGGTAATATCCTTCTTTGGAATATTAGTTGTAATTGGCAATTTTTGAAGACATTTGTGGAGTTTTGTGGATTAAATTGTGGGAAATTTGTGGTATTTAATTATTGAATTGTGGACAAGTATTGGTGCTAATTTGTTTTAGAAGAATAGTGATTTTGAATTGTCCAATTGTTGAAATTATTGGTTTGATTTGTGAATTGAGTTGAATTGAAATATTCAGAAAATTTTTGGGAATTTGTGATTCTGATTTTGTGGTGTTGGTTCTTGATTCAAGGTTGGATTTTTAAATTGGTGATTGAACATCCTTCCATTTGCATAAAGAAAATGACGAGAGGGGTATATGGCAGTGCTGAGAGAAGAGTTCGAATAAGAGGGACAGGGACTAGTTCTAGAAAAAGGAAATCCGGAGAGGGTACGAGCAGAGAAGGGGGTTTCGAAAAACCATTTGAGGGTGGTGAGTAAATTAAATCTCAATTCTCGAGTGATAGGGCTCAGCAATTATTCAAGAATAACGAGAAGCATGAGATGATTAGAGAAAGGAATTTTGACCTATCCATGCATTGGGGATTATATGAAGATGCAAAGCGAGCGATAGAAGAACAAATTAGGTCAAGGCATTGGGAGGGTTTTAACACTCAGGTTGACCCCGGGGCTACCCAGTTAGTCAAAGAGTTTCATTGTAATTTATGTGAGTTAGAAGATGGCAAGGTGCGCATACGGGGGGTTTTGGTAGATTTTAGTGCTGATGTGATTAATGCATATTTCAACATACCCCCCATACCTTCTAGTCAATATTTGACATTTTTTAACAATCAAAAATAAGGATATGAATGCAATCAAATATGCCATTTGTGATACAAGGGTAGATTGGATTAAGAGTACTTCGTCTGCCACTGACTTAAAATTTACTCGTCAAGGACTCTCGTTAGTGGCTAAGTTATGATTTTATTTTATCAGTAGCCGCATTTGGGGGTCCAATGCTGTGAGCTTTATCCAAAGGGACAAAGAACTCTTAGTCTATGCCATCATGACTGGGGTCCCGGTAAATGTTGGTCACCTTATTAGACAGGGGTTTTTAGAGAGTGGTACGTCGGGACAACCCATATTTTATGCCCCTAGTCTAATTCACCATCTTTGCACCATAGTGGGTTGCCCGATTGGTCATTTGGAGGCATTGACACATCCTAGAGGAATGATCAATCGGGAATATGTCTATAGGATGGTGAGAGAATATGAAAAGCACCAATGATCAATCGGGAATATGTCTATAGGATGGTGAGAGAATATGAAAAGCACCACCACGAGGAGCACCCTACCTCCTTATAACTTCAGCCACAGCCACTACCACCTCAGAGAACTTCAATGATTTTGATCTCCCTAGGTTTGGTATTTAATGCTCCGGTAAATGAAGAAGAAAGGAATGATCTACAAGGGTACTGGTTGTATAGTCAAATGGTGATGCACAACAACTTGAGCGTTATTGGAGAAGCTTTAAAGATTACTTCATTAGGCACTTGGGTCCAGCCACCATCACCTCCGGCATGGCACTTTGGTCCACCTCGTGGACAGTACTACACACCACTGTCGGCTACCACACATCATGAGGGATCTAGCCACGCGGGTGCGACTGGAGGGGACATGGATGATGATCATGAAGAGGCCCAACCTAGTGACGCTGAGGAGGGTCAAGAAGAGATGGAATGAAGAGATGAAGCCACCATTTGCTTGAGCATGGATGAAGACCAACCTTGATCACTAGATCGATTTGATGGATGATGATAATTCTCTCTGTTTTTATTGAGTACCTTAGCTTTTGATTACTTTGGATTACTTTTGTTTTACTTTCAGTTTTTGGAATTGAAGTATTTTAGTTTTTCTTTTTAAGTAGTTGGCTAATGGCCTTAAGCTGATGCCAAGTTGATACATTTTTATGCTTTATGGATGGAATTTCTTTTGGATTCTCATGTTGACACTAGTTGAAGTTTGGTTATTGCTTAATAAAAGTAGAGTGGCTAAGGGCCTAAACTGATGCCATCTTTGCATTAGTTGATGAGTTGAATTGAATGATGATTTTGTTTGAAGCTTGAATGGTGAGATGCATGGCACGGTTGCTCTTGACATTTTTACTCAATTTTAATTCTAGGCTTAAAAGTAGGACATAGTTTAAGTAGTTTTTGTTATTTGTGGTTATGTCTTGATGTTTAATTTTGGGTGAGTGGAAGGATGATTTATTCATCAATTAAAATCTCAAGATTCAAGTAAGGGGGTGTTTATCTTTTTGTGTTGGAAATGGTCATTAAATACATTCTGGTGCCACTTGATGATTAACACAATGGATGAAAAATTGATCAATTAGGTACTCAATGATGATAAATTTTGATATTTAATGCTTTGTGATCAATTAGGTACTCAATGATTCATTTCAAGAATTTTTGTGTGAGTGAGTAGTTCGTTTGCAACATAAAGAATTCACAAACTTAGCATTACTATTTTTCAAAAAGAAGTGCTGAAATTTTAGGAAATTTTATTTGAAATGTTGTTTCTTATCAAATCACTTATATTATGTGGTTTATGAACTATCTTTGGGAAAGAAATGAGTTAAATGAAGTAGAAGGAATTTTGAGACATTTCGTGTATTTGCATAGGAAATATTCTTCTAACTTGTGAATAATTGATATTCGAGATTAATTTTTGGTACATTTCACTCCTTTTCCTTGGTTTAGGGCTGAAAAAAAATAGGAATAAGGTGAGTACGGGATTCCGACATGTACCCATGTTGTTTATCCGAAATAATCCATTAGAGTAATAATAAGGTGAGTACGGGATTCTGACATGATACCCATGTTGTTTCTCCGAATTAAGCCATTAGGAATTGCGCTTTAATATACCAATAAGTTAAGGAGTAAATGTTTGTAATACTTATCATTAATCTCATATTACTTATTCCTTGTTAGAGGTTTATTCCCGAAATGTGTGACAATTGCATTTAAGTTGATTCCTAATTGAACTTCTATTTTCATGATGCCTAGTCGAGAGAGTTGATTAACTTCATAATATTTGTGATTTGAGAAGTAATGATGTTTCAAATGAAAAGAACTAAAACTTTTGTTAACTCTTTTTGAGAATGGTAATGCTTGGTGATGTGAAATCTTGTGCAGTGAACGAATGTGTGCTTCTATGTAAAACAAAATTTCAATTTTGGATTGATTTACTCATATACTTCAGATATCACGTAGTGTTGAACATTTCTTAAGAGATTGCTTAATTGTTCTAAGTACATCCATGATTCATCAAGTGTCACGTCAACTTTGGAGGTGTTTATATGTTTGAATGTTAGATAGGTTTCGTTTAATGTTAATCTTTCTTTTGCTCGGGACTAGCAAAACGTTAAGTTTGGGGGTGTGATAACTCCAGTAAACTACAGTTATTTTCCTCTAAATTTCGAAATTGGATAAGTAATTGAGGCTTTTAGTTAATTTCTTTCATATGTATTTGTATTTTCGTTCTTGAATCAATTATGATAAGTTTGTGTTAAATTTTTAGTTTAATTAAGTGCTTAATGGTGTTAACATTATGAAAATTAAAAATTAAAGGTTAGGAGCTGGAAGGAACAAAGGTCAAGGGACCAGATTGTAAAAAATGGATGAAATGAAGAATGCTGGGAGGAGAGTCGAGATCGCGATCTCAACTGTTCCAGACCTCGATCTCGACTCGGGAAATTGTCTTACTATATTAGATTCGAGATCGCGATCTCAACTGTTCCAGACCTCGATCTCGACTCGGGAAATTGTCTTACTATATTAGAGTCGAGATCGCGGTCTCAAATGTTCCAGACCACGAAGATCTCGACTCGCTGATAGTTAAGTTGAAAGGGCAATTTCGTAAACTTTCAGCCAGTAACTCCTGATTTTTTTTTGCCTAGTGTAATATTAGACTATTTAAGCTACTTAAAAATTAGTAAGAGAAAGTAGTAGTTAGTTTTAGTTAGTTTTTAGATAGTTTAGGATAGCTTGAACTCCAAGTTTACTTCTTTAATAGAAATTTCTCTTTAATTTTCTCTTAGATCTTCTTTTAATTTCTTGTCAAGTTCAAATTTTGATTAGATAATCGTAGTGGGTTCATCGCAAGCCTCACGTAGATATAATTTTTATTCGCTTTCTTGTCTAATTTAGTAAGAATTTCTTTACTTGCAATTTAGGGTTTCTTAGGTAAATTAGAGTTCTTGATAATTTATTGTATTTCTAGTTAGAATTTTCAATTTCTTGCATTAATTTCTGGCTAATTCTTAGTGGGTTTTCTTTATTTCTATCAAAAATACAAAAATAATTAGATTTCTTGTTTAACTCTCTTTCCAATTTATTGTTTAAAAATGATTTCTTTTAATATTCAAGGTTTCTCATTTGAGGTCCTTTTAGTCGGGTAATTTGCTTGCTTTTAATTTTAGTCTTAATTTGGTTAATTTACGTTAGAATTAAGTGCTTTCCTTTACTTTCTTTTACTAGAATAGATTAGCTAGTTTCTTAATTTCGTAATTAGTTATTTTCACTTATTTATATTTTTTTTAGTTAATCTAGCTTTAATTTAAGTTTTTATCGCTTTCATTTGATTATGGCTTTTATTAGAATAGTTCTCTCATCCATTGCTTGGTTTCACTTAACTACAGAAGTACCCATAAATCTTGGTAATTATCTTCCAACAATCCTTGTGGGAACGATCCCTACTTCCCTTTACTACTAGTTGACAACCGTATACTTGCGGGATGCAATCTAGTTAGTAGTAGGATTTAGGTGTTTTATTAATTTATAAATAGGTATGTAAGGCATCATGGCCCCAAGGACATGAGGTAACTAGTACATGTTAAGCAGTCTCATCAAACACTAGCAAGAACTTGAGATCATTGGAAAACACTAACATAGACTCGATCTTGGTTCCCACCTGTAAATCTTGTTGTCAAAAGTCAATTTTATAGAATTTTTCTTATATCAACTGATGTCATAAATTTCATAACATTTAATTTATACCACAAGATCTAGAAGTGGGGCCAAAGATCGAATCTAACTAATTATTTTCCAAGATCTTTTATAGGGGCTAGATGTAGGGGCTGAACCCCGATAAACATTTCCATCCTTCCAGCTCTAGTGTATGGAAGCCTCACATCACATTAAGTGAGGAATTAATTGGTTGATGTATAATTATATCTTTTAAGGGTCCGTTTGGTTCACTGACTGAATGAGATGGGATGACTCAGTTTTACAGAGTCACCCAAGGTTGAGTCATCCTCGAATTAATAGTTCAGTTTGTCTAGTGTTTGTTTGATGTTGAATTTTGTGGAAGATATCTTGCAATTGGTAGGAAAATCGGACTAGATCGGATTATTATTTTACTAATAGAAATACACCTAAACTTGTAATTTTATTTTCATTTTTTAATTAACAAATATTATTTTAAAATTATTTAGTAAATGTAATGCTAAAAAATGCAAGAAGTTTATAAGTTATTATCAGAAAATTAATTAAAAACATTAAACTTTCATAATATTACTCTAAAATTTTAGATGGTGCAACCTTGGAATATTTGGACAAAAATATTTTGCTTAAACGACCCAGACAATTACTAATAAGGCAATCCTATAAATGATTTAAAATAAAAAAGCGGGATGACAATGAATAAAAGTTTTTTTTAAATTAATTCGCATGACATTTACTTAATAGTGTTGACGAAATAAAATATATATTCAACTACACAGAAATGGTATTGAATTGTATTTTTCAGTCACCTACTCCATGCTTCTGCCAACTTCTACCACCACCTACTACAACATGGCATCATCCTTTATCGAGAATCGTAATTTGACCAACCCAATTGGCATTATCTCGCTTCTAGAAAAAATCAACCTAAAGAAAAATTAGGAGAAAAATATGACAGAAAGACAAAGAAGACATAAAGATACAATAAAATAAAGATAAAGAAAAAAAAGCAACAGGGTGAAGAACTGGTGTCATACTTGATAGTTAAAGGAATGGAGACACTTTTTGGAACTCAGAAGAAGACGGCCGTAATTATTATCAGGTTATTTATGTTATGAGGGACATAATTGTCCAAAATATTATTATTTGATGTTGGAATCATCCCGGGATAAATAATACCACCTACCCCCTAGGATTATTTTATCCTTTAACGAGGGTATGAATTAGGTTAGTTGGAATGACTCATCCCATCTCTAAAATTCAACCAAACATTGGATGAACAAGATTAATTATCCAATTCTGTGTCATCCCATGTATCAAACGGACCTAAAAGATGTTAATAAACATTTATAGTGGGATGTCTGCAAAACATACCCATAGAAGATATATTTTTCAAGAATTTTAGGATTCCTAAATTATTAAGTGTTTTACCTCATAAATATTTTCAAGGAATCATTTTAGCCATTAATATCATAGAGGATCTTTACTATTTTCTCACTTTAAAGAATAAGGGAAACGTCGATTTAGCTAAAGCAAACAATTCATAAACTGACAGTTGCGCGTCATTCGTTTGGATGATTTATTTTGGTTATTGAATTTGAAAAATTATTAACAAGTTTATTGTGTAGCAAAAGATATTACGAAGGGGTTTGACCTGAACCTATTACATATAAAATCATAAAGTACATCAATTTCAAATGATGATTCCTATTCAATTCGTGGAACACTTCAAAAACAAAAGTGCAAATCAATGATAAGCTAACAAATTTGTGAAATTATACCTCTAATCACACAGATGTTTCTTAATTAAAATAAAATATTCAATAAATTGAAAACAAATGTGAAATTTTTCTTAGTATAATTTTTCCCTCGAAGAAAAAAAAAAAAAAACAAATGCCTAATGGAGTGAATAGCAGATTGACATTTATAATTATTCATGTCTGTTAAACTCCAGTTATGATAATCATGTTTTGATGATGACCAAATCATACTAATGGTTTACAAACAAGTGTGCAAAAAAATAGGAAGGATCGATGAAAATGATCATCCGAACACAATCAAGAAAAACAACCAAAAGTTGAACAACACCTTTCGGACGATGAAGAGCGTCCGAAAGAAAGGAGATCGGACGCAAGGAAGCGTCCGAAAAAAGGACGCTCATAATGAAGTAAGTCAACTTGTCAGAGCTGCAGGACGCATATGAGCGTCCGAGACACTGTTCATCAAGCTGTAGGACGCATATGACCGTCCGAGACACTGTTCATCAAGCTGTAGAACGCATGAACGGACGTCCGAACCCACCGTCCGAACCCCTAACGGCTAGTTTTTAACAAGTTTTTACCGTTAGAGCTCAAATTTCAGCACATCTTTCATCTATAAATAGCCCAAGGACTTCCAAATGATGAGAGGAACTACAACATTGAATGTAAAGACAAACACTTGTAAGAGCTATTTGGGGAGAAATAGGCTAAAATATTGTGGGTTGTATTGGTTTGAGTAGTATAGTTCTCTTGGCTCAACTAGTAGGAATTAGTGTGAGCAAGAGTAGACTAGTGAGTGATCTTCAAGTGTAAGAGTGGAGGGATAACAAGTGTACAAAAGTGAGGTTGTAGTGTAAAATCCTTTGGCTCAACTAGAGGAACTTAGTTGGTGCAAGGGTGAGCCTACTTTGTGTACAAGAAGGTTATTGCCTCACCTTCTTTGAAGAGGCACTACTAGTGGATGTACTCCAAGCTTGAGAAACTTGGGAGTTTGGTTTGATATTCTTTATCTCAATCTTTTATTTGTTCTTCAAGCTTTGATTGTTAAATATTTATCTTTGATCATTTGTGCTTAAGTATTCATTTGTTGCACAAAGTTTGTATTTTCATTAAGCACTTCAAAAGGTTTATTTTTTGAGACAACCTAATTCACCCCCCCCCTCTTAGGTTGCTTTGTTGGGCCAACAATGTCTATGAGAGACTCCAAGTATAAGGGATTAGGAGATTTATTCTATTTTATATCTTCTAACTTTGCTTTGTGGGGCTCCCGACCAACCTATGGTATCAGAGCCAAATAGTCTTGTGATAAGTTTTTCATGTACTAGAAGAAATAAGCGGAAGAACTTTAAACACAGTGGAAAACTAAGATCTAAACTCAGTTTCGCATCTTAAACATATGACTTCTATCTTATCTTTACCATGTCATTCTACCAATAAGATAGAAAATTTTGTAGAGTACTCCACTATTCCCCAAGATGCCATAGTCGAACAGTCAGCTCTGCTAGTTATAAGCCCATATAATATTTACAAAATAAAGAAATCCCATAAAAAAATATTAGATCTCTTATATCCACAACATGTCCACAAGTCAAAGGGTTTGTCCAGTATTCTAAGCTTGACCAGTGTGATCTTTCCTCCACAGAGGGAGAACAGTATGTAACCATCATCATTCCTCAGGAGTTGAGCTATTACTAGTTGAAAAGCAGAAGGATATACTCACTTTCATTTTGGAGCAATAGGACTTGTTTTATCATATCATAAAAGAAGAGGTCTTTCAGTCACTGCAAGAGTTACTCTCTTGGATACTCGAGTTTTGGAGTATCAAAATGCAGTAATTGGCACTATACTCATCACTCTCAATTTGGGAAGTGTTGTGCTTTCTTTCCAAATTTCTCTATTTCCTTGAAGGATATCAATTTATCCACTGCTATTAAAGTCCAAATCCAGATTATGGGAGCAAAGCAAGTCCCATCTACCATTATGGCAACTTTATACCACCAACTTGTATACTAACTACAAAACCATGCTCTGGATCTATAAAACTGTGGTACTTCATATGCTCTTATGGATCTTGTTGATTCCAGATAAAGATACATACTATTGTCCAAATTTTGAGATAATTAAGTAGATCAGACCTTGTAAAACTCATGCCAACAGAATAGATCACCAGTTATAAAACCCTCCACCAACATCAGTATTTTCCTGTCTCAACAACCTGTAAAAGCAGTCCATGCACAATTCAAAAAATTGTCAGATGGAAAAACAAAGACAACTTTTTATGGCCAACAAGAAGGGCCATTTGAACCAATTTTCAAACAACTATTGATATCGCGTGGAGAAGCCAGGGATAAAAATAATGAGATCCCTATCCATTCATTCTACCCAAACGGATCATGGGCCTATACTGACAAAATAGATAGATATTTGGGATGTTGATCAATTCATGTGTGACCCTAAATGTTCTTGCAATGAATGGAATTCAAAATATGAACATGAGTCTGGCAAAAGAGGAAGAAGAAGAAGAAGAAAGAAAGAAAGAAAGAAACAAATAGGAGGATCTAGCCATAAAAGCTATAGACCTCAAAATTCAGATCCAGATCCACTAAGAGTTAAACTACTTCTATGTTATGAGGAATACTTTGATTATCTATCAAAAGAGAAAGGCAACTCAAGGATGTGCAAAATAGAAGTAGTCCCTCTGACCAATTTCTAGGCTACAATCCCTGCCATGTTTGATGTTTCATTATGAGAATGATTTTTCACTATTGGAAAGGTAGATAGACAAAGCCCCATCTCAGCCTTGGGTCCAGACAACTATAGATAGCATAGGAAAGATACCACAGCTAACCCAAGAAGAAAAAGTGATGAATTGTCAAACAAAAAATGCTACAGCCCAGAATAAAATTTTACGAAAATGGAATCCAATGTAGAAATAATAGTAGAAAGAGTCAATAAAACAATTTCCAAGATAGATGAATTGACAAAGATCCATCAAGGTATGCTTCAAAAGATAGACTCATTGGATAAAAATCTCAGAGCCCTAATTGAAAGAAATCAGTTCGGATCTGAATCAACCAAAAAGAAGAAGAAATTCAGAGGTTTGAAAGACCAATAGCTCAGATTGAATCGGAAAAAAAGGAAACAACTTTGGTTTCTCTTTTTGCATCAAGTATATATACCAAACAACTTGTGTCTCCACCACAATTTCCTATCCACCATAAATCCTGGGATATTTAAGAGGATCTTTACAAAGAAGGTGATCCAGAAAGGAAAACAAAAGGAGCTAATAATGAAAGAACCAAATGAAAAGGATTCCAAGCTAAATGATGATGATACTTTTCCAACGGCTCAATTGGCTATTTTTGACAGTCATCCACTCCAAGAAGGCACATCAACTGACCAATCAGGTTTAGAAATCCATGAAGATGGATCTTCGGAAGAAGAGTCAAATAATTTATAGATTGATAACTCTGAAAAAGAATTTGCAGAAATTTCCATAATGATGATGGATCATAAAATGAAATTTTAAAAGATGTGTCGAAAAACAGGCCTTGAAATCAAATACAAAGAAGAGTCATGTTCTTGTGCTAAAAAAGATAAGAGAAGATATAAAAGAAGGTTTAAACTATCCAAGAAGAAAAAATCCTTGAGGGTTTTTAAAAGAAAGTCTGGAAAAGGAAAGAAATCCAATAGATGTTTCCTATGTGAAAGAAAATAGTATATTTGCAAAAAAAATTCTCTTAATAAAAAAGAAAAGTCTACTAAACTTGTTTCTCAAGTTCTTTAAGTAAATGAATATGGTTCTGATATAAAATCCCTCTATTCTAAGCAAGAAGAACAAACTTCTGACACCGTTTTTTGCCATTCAAGACTCTAGTTCAGAAGAAACAAGTTTATATATAGACTCAAATGTTGAATAAATCTTTCCTATCTATATGCTCAAAGCTCAAACAACATCCATAGAAAAAGATATTGTGGTTTCACCCCATATGAAGGTCAAAGTTTTGCCTTCAAAATATGGTAGACCTATTCCAGCAATTGGTTTAATAGATATTGGCTCAATGAAATTTATAATGAATCCTGCAGTATTACCTTCAAACTTATACATACCTCATATACAATCTTTTAGAGTTGCAGATGGAAAATCTTCCATTCAAAATGGATTACAAAGAAAGAAATTAGAATTCAATTCTTCTCAAATTGCGCCATACAGACAAAATTTCTAGAGAATCTAAGATGTGATCTACCAGATAAGGATGTGCTTATTGGCTCTGATCTTTATCAAAAGTCTCAATTCCTCAAAGCCCTTCCTTAAGGAATAAGGTGGAAAAGAAATTTTCAATCTTATACAATGATTGAGAAAATGTTTGCCATCTCAGATGCTCCAGAGGATTTTCAAGAAATAGCCAAAGAATTGCAGAATTTCTACGCTGAATCTCATGCTGATTTTCATCATCCCTCCCTTCTCTAGAAATATTTAGATGACTGTTTACCCCAAGATTGGTTACTTAGTTGTCATGACTTGAAGCGGATTCAAAAGATCAACTCTATGGGATTTTTATTATCTATTGTCATAGGTGTATTAATATAACAGTAGGTTGAACAAAAATGAGTGGATGATTAGGAAGACAAAAATACACAAAGGATTAGTAATGGAGATTCTGTAAGTTATCCAATGGGTATTTCTATATATAAAAGGAATTCGAAATGGGGTTTTAAGTTGGTAGAAATGATCAAGTCTATGACGTATTCCCCACGATTCCGATCCAGAGTATGTTCCTATCCACTAATTAAGTAAATAACTATCAAGAACGAAAGAATCTTTATTTTGGTTAAATTCAATTGTCTTTTAAGCTAAATGAAGATATTAATCCAACTAAGAAAACACAACCAGGAATAATGCCAGAAGATTTGACTCTGGCATGACAAGAATGCAACCAACTTCTAAAGTTTGACCTGATCAAACCCACAAAATCAAGTTTAGCTTGTCAAGCATTATATGTTAACAAAAGGTTAGAACAGGCCTGAGGAAAGAAAAGGCTTGTAATTGATTATAAACCTCTCAATAAATTCCTGCAAGATGATAAATTCCCATTACTAAAAATACAGATGCTGTGTTCCCATATTCCAGAAGCCCAAGTATTCTCAAAATTTGACCTAAAGGAAGCCTTCTGGCAGCTCAGGCATTGATCCAAAAGATAGGTATAAGGCCACTTTCTGTATTCCTACATTGTTTTCCCATACCGTCCTTTCTAGACCGTCATGCCATTTGGATTAAAGGTTGCCCCATCAATTTTTCAAAAAGCAATGGTGAAAATATTTGAGTCTATAATTCACACCGCATTAATATATATTGATGATATTTTGATGTTCTCTAAAGACAAAAAGTCTCATAAGCAACTCCTACTAAAATTTTTGGGCCTAGTCAAGGACTATAGAATTATGTTGTCTGAGAAAAAAGGTTTTATTGGACAGTCCAATATCGAATTCTTGGGTTTGAAATTATCTAAAGGAAAATATCAACCAGATCCTCATTGACGATACTAAAATATTGCATTCAAAATGATTGTACCATTTGTAATCCCATTAAAGACATAAATATAATTACACACATAAGTAGCTTAGGCTATACTGGTCAACACTCGTGAAAAATGGTTAAGGCTCATGTAAAATCTATAAATAAGAAGTTACCCCTAACAATTAGCAAGTTATGCCACATAATAATATTCAAACAATCCCCCCCATCTCTCTCTACTTTCCTACTCTTTCTCTCTCTACAATTTTTCATTATCATCACTCATATTACCTAAGAACTTCTAAAATTCCCTGAAGAAAATCTTTCTGTCAAAGAAATATAACAATTTCTTGTAATTGTAAATTATATTCAGAATTTTCTTCTGAAAGCATCTATATACATAAGCCAGCTGTCTAAAATGCAGAGAAAGAAAGCTCCAACTTGAGAAAAAGACCAGACGATGGCAGTCCAAAACCTAAAACAAATTTGTCAAAATCCACCATCTTTAAAGATTCCCAGTATAAAGAAAGCTCCAACTTGAGAAAAAGACCGACGATGGCAGTCCAAAACCTAAAACAAATTTGTCAAAATCCACCATCTTTAAATATTCCCAGCATAGGATACGGTATCTTGAAAACAGATGCTAGTGATGAGTATTGGGAAGCTATACCTATTGCAGAGATTGACAAGAAATTACACTACTGTGGTCATACAAGTAAACAGTTTAAAGAAGTAGAGAAACATTACCACACTGTCTTTACCTAAAGAAATCCTGGCCATAAAATATGGAATCAAAAAGTTTGAATTTCATCTTACCAGTCACAATTTTACTGTGAGGATGTATAATTTATCTTTCCCAAGAATAAAGGATTTCAAAACCAAAATGATTCCAGAGCCACAATTATTGAGGTTGAATGACTAGTTCCCAAATACCAATTCAATGTTCAACATATAAAAGGAGATTTCAACGTGATCCCAGATCTTTTTTCTAGACCAAAAAGAGTTCATCTCATTTTCAAATCCAAAGCTATTCCTATCATCTTCATGGCCTCTTCAGTTCCTCCTATTAATTCTGATTTCAAAGTAAAACATTTCAAAACCTTTTCCCCAAGAGACAGACTTTTTGAAAGTATTTCTGATATGTAGTTTTATGTTAGAAATTATCTCTTCTCTTTTCTAACTAAGTTTATGGTGATCGATTAAACCAATATCAATCGAGACATTTTCTTCCCAGAACACCCTTTCGGCAACATGGTCCAAATCAATGCAAAGTTTTCATTCCTTGAAGAATGCTTTTGGCATTTTTGGTGTCTAGAAGTTCTTTATTATTTTTCAATCAAGTTTACTACTTTTTTAGAATGGTATTACACTAGAGAACAGTGGTATGAACTATGCATGGATCAAATCAACAGATATGGAAATGAACATATCCATACAATTTTCGTGCTACATTGTCCTTATGTTCAAGGACCAATGAATAGTTCAAGACCTATTCTAATGGTGTCCACGGTTCCAGAACTGCTGGTTTCGATTCTGAAAAAAGGTAGAACCAGAACTGTGGGAGCCAGTTCCGGTTCCGGCCGATTCTCCGGTTTCGATCACGGTTCCGATTTCAAATTTTTAAAAATAAAAAATAAAATAAATTATAACACAAGTTAATATGAGAAACAAAAAATTATATTTTACTTAAATATCAATTGTAGATTTTTATTTTAGAAAGAAAAAAAGTATACTATTGCATTATTTATTGAACCATTAAAAATTGAAGTAAAGATACATAATTTGACTAATCTATAACTAAAAGATAATTTAAAGAAAAATTAAATATATCAATTACATTGGCATATAAGACTATAATAGGCTAAGGTCATTAAGAATTTTTTCAACGTCCGAGTTTGTTCCACTTGAAGAAGCAACTGTAGTGCTCTTATCATTCTCGTTTATATCTGCTTCGGTCTTAATCTCGATCTCTTGATCCCTTATACTCGCATCGCACCAATCTGCTAATAATGCTTGAATTTCCAAATGGTCCGGGCTTAATTGAGATCGTTTCTCGTCCAAAATGCTCCCACCCGTACTGAAAGCTTGTTCGACCGCTACAGTTGATGCCAGTGTTGTTAAAATCTTCTTTGCAATAAGTGAAAGGATGGGGTAAACCTTTGACTTATTACCCGACCATTCCAGTAACGAGAATTCTTTGCCTTCCACTAGCTCCTGCCTATCATCATCTTGGAACTCAAAAGTAGTTAGATAAATATCAAATTCCGTACTACTAGTGCGGCCCCCTGACATTTTCACCAAAGTATGTAATATTTTTTAGATGGAGGGATATTTATAGTACGAGTAGTACAAGTAGTATTCTGTGGACTAGTACTAGCACTATTATCACTACTACTGGTACGAGTATACGGAATTTGAATTTGATAATCACTATATAATGTACGAATACACTCTTTAGTCATTTCAACAATTTCAACTGGATCCACTACGTTGTCTTTAAGAACAATATATTCTGACATTTTATTTATTATAGTATAATATACTTCCAAATATTGCATCAAACCATGAATTTTAACACGAGGATCTAAAACATAAGCAACTAAATAAATAGATGGAATATGATAATAATAATAAAGCCATTTTTGTAACATATCAATAACAGCACTTTGCAAAATAATATCATTTACACTATCTTCTAAAATACTAACTATATCATATGCTTGGGGTATAAATAAATGAGATGTATGAAAATAAACACCAGATAAAGTACAAGTAGCAGTTTTAAAAACATGTAAAACTTCTACCTTGTATTTTTCTACAAGTTTCCCATAGGCTAGGATGCAAGTCAAAATTATTAGGATATCTGTTTCTAAAAAAATCGTATAATAAATCATTATATTTTAAAGAGTTATTAAGTAAATCATAAGTTGAGTTCCACCGATTGGGAACATCATGAACAAATTTTTTAGGTTTCCTTCCTTTCTTAATACAAAATTTAGCCCATTCTTTCACTATTTTTTGATGGCCAATTAGATAACTAATTGCATCCTTAATAGACTCAACCGAAGTATTAAGTGTTCTCAAACCATCTTGAACACTTAAATTTAAAATGTGACATGCACACCTAATATGAAAAAATTTACCACCTACTTGTGATTCACAATAATTTTTTAAATCTCTAATCGATGCAGTATTATTAGTAGCATTATCAAAACCAATTGAAAAAATTTTATTTACCAAGCCATATTCGTCTAAAATCTCTTTAATCATATTACTTATATTTATGGCTGTGTGGCTTTCATTAAATATACGAAGGAAGCAATTATCCTTTTTTGTATAATCCAATTATCATCAATGTCAATGAGCAGTTACACCCATATAAGAATTTCTATTCCAATGATCACTACAAATTGAAATACGACCTTCTAATTTTGAAAAAATATCTACCAAAATTTTTTTTTGTTCTTTATAATATTTTAAAATTTCACGTATAAAAGTTGTTCTAGGCATACATTTAACTTGTGGATTCACATATGTTTGTTGAAAATGTACATATTTCTTTTTTTCACCAAAACTAAATGGTAAATGTTCTACACAAACAAAATTAATTAATCTAGTTTTATATTGTTGATTAGAAAATTTAAATATAGGACTAGAGTTAGAGGATGAAGATGCGTGCCCAGGTATTTGAGATTGCGTCTTGTCAATGCCGAATTCCGTCGGATAGATCCTTTGTCAAGTGTTTCGCTAGTGTTCCGTATCCGCTTCCTTTTTTTCAACTGTAGATAGCCTTGCAATAATTACACATTGCATTAGTAGGATTCCTCTTCGTTATCTAATTTTTTTGTAAATGTTTCGTAAATATTTCGGCCTTTGGAGCCTTAGAAATAGGAGGTTTTGTTGATTTACTTGCGGAATCGGAGGTTATTTCAACATCATCTTTAAAATTAATAAAAAATTTATTGGGATTTTGACTATTCATTAGAAATAGTAATTTGAAATTTTGAAAACAATAATTATTATAAAAAATAACTAATAGAATTTATGAAAATTAAAGAAAAAAATGATACTTGAAAATAGTATAATAAGAAATAAATTGAAATTATAAATAGAAATTGATAAATAATATTAGAGATTATAAAAAAATTGAGAATATTTGAGAGAATCAGAGAGGGATTGAGTTGAGAGAATTGTGTGTTGAAAATGGTTAGAAGGGGTATTTATAGATAAATTTTGGAAATTAAAAAAAAAGAAGAAGAAGGAAACAGCTTATGGAAACGGCCATAAGCTGTTGAAAAAGTCCTCCAACGGTCATGTGACTGTTGGTGTCGGTGTGCGATGCTGTGTCATGGCAGCTACACCAAGACCAACGATCATTGTTTTGAATCTTTAGTTTTTTTTTTTATTGTTTTTTTTAAATTTACTCGGTTCCGGTTCCAAAAAGTAGTGAACCGGAAACCAGAAATTGGAACCTTGTATGCGGTTCTAGTTTCCAGAACCGAAACCGGAACTGTGGTCACCCCTAACCTATTCCATCATGTTATGTGTGGAAGTATTTTTCACAAAAGATCTCAAAGATGAAAGAGGAACATAATTCTTTATGGAACACCTCTATTTCAAGAATCAAATTTCTTTCAAGATTCTATCAGGATATGTTTCATCTACCTCTCTATGAGTTCTTCAAAGAAAGATAAAGCCACCCAAATTAATCCAGAATCAAATTAGGAAGAAAGTCCTAGCCAATCAAAAATTGGCCTAGATGACATGTTCGTTCATTCTCAAGATCCCAATTGTTTGGATGATTATGTCATAGATTAGAATGGTTATGGTCTCTATTGAGATATCCACGTGTATTAAATCATATTATCAATATCATAATTCAACATGATGAGATTCTCCAACCTTTTGATGTTTTGTTTGTTTAAAAAATATACTTTTTTTATTTACAATAAAGGTGAGAATGTGTCCCAATAAGTTCTTTATGTAAATGTTAATATGTTCCCACATCTCTCTAAATTGGTTTCAAGTCCAAGTTTGAAGTTTGTATGTAATTTTATTTTTAATTCATGTTTGAAATCCGAATTTTTGGAATTCCATAGGTAGAGTTTGAAAGCCTTTATAAATAGAGCTCTTCCCTCATTTGTAAAGCATCCTTGGTCTGAATAAAAAAATATCCTTATTCTTAATCTTTATGACTTTCTAAAAATTCTCTTCTTCGAAAATTCTGAAAGTTTTGAAGAACTTGTCTAATATATTTCCTACTAAGGTATAGAATATACTTTGTACTTGTCTCTTATAAGAAGATCCTGTACATTAAAAATATATTAGTTTAAACTTTGAAATTGATTAATATGCTACTTGGTCCTCACAATAGAGTTAATTGATATAAAACAATTTAAATCTTTACCTAAACTATTTATGTCTATGAGAAACTCCTAACAAAAGAGAATACGAGATTTATCTTATTTTATATCTTCTAACTTTACTGTGTGAGACTGTATCACAACTAGAGTCTTGTGATTCACATGAAGAATATTAGATAAATTTTTCATTCCTAGAAGAAAAGAGTAGTACATTATTACACCAACTCTTCCATTCTCATTTTCCAAGCACTATACTAATTGGGAATTTTATTATTCTATTAAAGTGTCGTATTATTATGTTTTAAAACTTATACTATATAACCATTCGAAAGGCATATTTTTTACTATTCAAATATTCAAAGACATTTTCTTATATTACCACGTGCAACTAAATAGTAGGAAGCATATCAAATTCCAATCCCTCACGCCACAACTTACCCCGCCCCAAATCACCTCTTTTCCCTTCTCTTTCTCTGACCTTTTTAAGAAAATGGTGAAACTAAGGGGAAAAATAGAAAGGAACACATAATTGGGGTTCACAGATTCGGCACAGGATTAAGAGAGAGATAGTACAATACTTTTTCTAAGATAAAAATGTTGGGTGCTTGAAATAATTGCACTATTGCATCATAAACATGACAAATGACCATTCAAGGTTTCCATAATTTCATAGTGCAATCTTCACCATAAGTGGCAAGAAGATTCCTGTGGGGATGGTGAGTGATACCAATCACATCCTTCTCATGAACCTACAACAGAAAATGAAAGAAAACACTCAAATTCATTAGTATTCCTTAGCGGCACAACTGCATAAACTTTTACAGAACAAGGATGTGGTCCCAAAGAAAAAAGCACTGCGTTGCATTATGAAATTTGCCCAGCAGAAATCAATGTTCCTTAATACAATATTTTTGTCACATGCCTCTTAAATCTTCGAAAGTAAAAGCTCACCTTCATCAAGTGCTCTAGATTGCCGGATTGATAGCTGAAGCAGTACAAATTGATCTGCACATAATATAGAGGTTGTAATGTTAAAAAGACATATTGCAAAACTAATGAGGATCGAGGAAAACCATACATGTATAACTGCAAACACATCACTTTAAACTCTATACAAATGGTGAATATTTTTTCAATAAAAATAAAACAGTGCTACAAAATTCTGTGTAACAGCAAAACACCAGCTTCGAGAAGAAACACCTTCTCTGTTGCTTGAAGGTCAATATATTGACTACGAATGCACCCAAACCGAGTTGAGCTCGAGTAAGAAGACTTGAGATCAGACTCAATCTCAAGGTCGCGAGTGTTTACTTTAGCGCCCGAACTACCACTTTCCTAATTGAGTTTCAACCGAGCTTTATCGATAGTATCAATTACATGTACACCAAAAAGTTCAAGTAAATATTAAAAAAGAATAGCTTTGCTCCGATTCATCCGGTAAGCCAGATCCATGATCTGATTTATTATTTTGAGTCCAATAATCAAGCCGCATCACTTGAGAAAAATAATTCAAATGCAAAAAATTGTGTTACTGGGATTGCATAAGATTATAGAGACATCAGATTCAATTTCGAAAAAAGAAACAAAAAGAATGCAAGAAATATAGTATGCATCCTGTTACAGTGGGCTCGTATTCTTGTATATTTATCGTCTTTTCATATCTCCTTATTGAACTTCAAAGCAACGTAATCTGCTCACAAGGCAAGAGAAGAGATGGAGTGAAGTTGGGCGATGATTCTCTTGGAGTTGGGTAGCAAGCTTAAACCATAAGATGATTCAATTTGTTTGTGTTGTGCAGGTTTGCGTATAGTGTCTGGGGATGCAGGGAACTGAACCAGACAGAAATTGAAGGGATGAAGGCAGTGGCAGTTATGGAAAGACACATTCTGGAATGTGGAATGATTTCACGGTTTTCTCAAAGTCATAGAGTAGGTATCTTACACTTAGCTAGAGGCAAATAAATATTACATGTATTTATAGAGGGGCTGAATAAGGCTTACGAAGCCATCAAGAGCCGAGTAACTTACTTGGACTTGACTCAAATGTGTATTCGGGCTGCTCAAACTTGACTTGAGGTAGACAAAAAACATTGTCTATCTAATCGTCATCTGTATTGTGTTTGCTTATTTTTCATTCAATATTCTTTCAATAAGTAAAATTACTCTCAACTCTTGTTTGTCTCATTTTTCATGATCATTGCATGTTTCAAGATTTTACAAGAAGGAATATTATTGGTAGAGGACATGAGTCTAGCAAGCTTTATTTACTTGAATTTCTTTCCATGAAAGTGGCAAAACCTATTACATGTTCAAGTGCCTTGACACCACTTGAGGTTCACTATTGGTTGAGGCATCCTTCTTTATCTACTTTGAAGAAGTTTCTAACTTTTCAGAATTTACCCTATTTAGATTGCTATACATGTCAGCTTGCTAAACTCATGATGAAAGAAAGCAGGCAACATTCCACAAAAAATAACATTTATTTTAGACCTACCTGTCTTCACCGACACAGTAAATGTCTAATTACCATTCTCCTTTTGGGGATACACAAGCCGCCACGAAGTCGCCACCTTCTCTTTTGCCAGACGAGAAGCTTTTTACAACCTATATGAAGGCATGCAGATTAAATCAAAGCTAAAGATGTCAACTTAGGTCTGCTTGTTATGTGCTTAAAAGTGCTTAGAGTAACAAAATTGCCAAAGAGCAAAAACCCGTTACTCTCTTTTCACATACAAGGGATTTAAATATCCAGTAGGATTGCACTTTGCTATCTAAACTCTCAGTTTAGCAGTTTAGTACATTATACTACCAATTTGTGGCGTGTTACCAAATTCAACTGAAAACTAATGAATTTGTAAATATTTTTGGCTGCCTTTAGTACCCCCTTATTTGCATCTGTTTACCAAAATACTCTTATCATAGGGGAAATGATGCATTTTCAATCATAACTTATAAGAAAGATATAGCCCATTTAGGAATTGAGGAGGTTATGAGCCGACCCTACTTAGTGGAAACAAGGCTTGGTTTGTAGATGTGTTGTTGTTTGTGAAGTATTTTCAATAAAAAATAGGTATCAAAATTCATTGTTTATCAACCGATTTGATAGTGTAAGGTACTTAAGCAGTAAAATTGACAGATTAGGGTGCAAAGCACAAATCGATAATAGTTCGGGATGCAGACTGCAATTAATCTATCCATTATCACCATCAGTATATGTGTATATGATACAATGGTCTAATATTAAATGAAAAGACATTGTAACTGTAAGCCAATTCATTTGGACATTAAGGATCGAGGATTTTGAATTTAGAAGAAGTATATAACTGTTGTCGAGCATGTTCTAACAACAGACACAGCATTATAAGGAAAACAGTGATGACTGTACCTAGTACACACGATGTTGGTGTGTGATGGGGTGTATATTGGGTTCTGTGTGCATCTTTGAGTCCCTATTTGGGCTCTCAAGTTGCTTTACAGGAGATTTTGGTTTTATTTTAGGAATTAGGGGTTGAATGCAGCAAAAGGAATCCCAAAAAAACAATGTGTTGGAGTTTAAGGTCTTAAATTTATCAAATCTCAGATACAATTTCAAATAGGAATGATGTCCAGATTTATACATTTTCTTTTCCCACAATGTAGCTACTTTAAATATCTAAAACATAAAGGTGGTGACTTGGATGGTTTGGATGAAGTTTGTGTTGGCCTGAATTGACTCAGCAGCTTGATCGATGTTCATGCAAAGTGGTGTGTGCTCTCTAGAAAGAGAAAGTTGTAGAAAAAGGAAAAATAGATGGAAAAAGAACATGTGGAAGATAGAAAAATTAGAGAAAAAAACACTCAAAAATGATGTATTTGTCATTTGGTAAAAAAAAATTACTCAAAATGGTGCAGTTTTTACATTTGATTGTTAAACTTAACAGATAATCTAACAGTTCTCTTTTCTTTAATTCCTAAGGGCTACATGCTATTATCTTGAAGCACAAATACTGGGTAGCACAACTACAAGAGGTAAAGGTAATTTGCCCGTTTTAGTTACCAGAGTGTTTAACAACCATATAAACCATCTCAGATTCAATGTTCATTGACAGGAGCCTATAGAATTTGCTACTTTAAGCCCTAAATCATGAAATTTAATGTTTTATGTTGGGAAATAAGTATTCCACATTGTTATGCATCTAAATGATAAGTCGAGGATTAATGTCATTCGCGTCTTTCACCAGCAGCACAAAATTGCAATAAAGAAGAGATTGATATTGGAAAGGATTAATTACACTTTACCCCCTTAAACTTTACCTTCACTAAAACTTTAATCCCTAACATTATCTTTTGAGCAGGTTAGTCCTTCTGTTATGCCAACTAATTTTTTTGACCATTTTACCCCTATTCTATTCTAATCTTTACTTTTTGTTTATTTTTGTTTAATGAATCAAGTATTTATTACGATTAGACTTAATTCATGTAGAAATTGATATGAATAGATGGTTAGAAGTATAATTTAGCATTTTTTTATGGTTTTTTGGTCGAGATAAGTTAAAGAAGATGACAAAATCTATCTCCGACTGACATTATTTCTTAAGCACATATCTTTGTAACTGACAATCAATTATAATAGTTTCACATTTCTTGATTATAATGACTTCTTTAACTTGAATTTGACTAAATAGAGAGATAAACTCATAGTTTAGAGATTTTAAATTAATTTTTATTTTAAAATTATTTATGCCGATCAAAATAAAAGGAAAATAAAAAAATAAATTAAAAAAATGCATCATTTTTTGTTGTTGTTGTTGTTGGTAGTAGTGTATTGGAAGGATGGAAAGCAAATGAAGGTTAAAAAAAAAAAAAGAGAGGGAGGATAGAATGGTCAAAACGCTGAGTTGACATAAGGGGGGGGTTAAGTGTTCAAAACATAACGTTAGGGACTAAAGTGTTAGCGAGACTAAAGTTTAAGGGGGTAAAATGTAATTAACCAAAGGGTTTATTTGTCTAGTTAGCAAAAATTTCAGACAGTGTTAGAGTTGACCATTAGTCCAGGGACTTTAGTGCTTAAAAGATAACGTTAGATTAGAATAAAGTGTTAGTGACGCTAAAGTTGAAGGGGTAAAGTGTAATTAACCCTATTGGAAATTGGTCCCAAATATCACAGCCCATAGAGAGATTCTCAACATTATAAAGTTACCAGAGAATGACATTAAAAACACAAAATGAAGAAGAAAATCAGTTCCACAAGACAGCAGTGATGTAACATGCACACGTATAGGAATCCATTATGCATGAAGTTCCAGACCATAGTTGCTGTAGGATTAACATTTTTTAAGGGTTCATAGTTAATGTATATACTCCTACAGTGCTAAAGAAGTAAACATATAATGTTTCATCCGGAGACTGGATCCTCACATTTCTTCTTCTCCTGTTCTCATAATTTTCTCCAAAATTTGCATCTCCTTGCTGCTGCAAATTGAACCTGCTTCTAGTAAACCTGTCTAGTTTCAAGTCTAAACCAACCCCTATTAACTATCGAACCTTTGTGCATCAGGTCGGTCTAACACTAAAATCCACCAAGAATCATATATCACAGGTTGTTTTGTTATCATTGTTATACTTTTCCCTTCATAAAAAACGTAAATGAAGCATGTAAAAAAGTAAATGAAGCATGAAATCTTGACTCTAGACTGAAATTTTGATCACATTTCTAAGTGAAATTCTAGATCATAGCTATTTTTATAAGATGAAATTAGCACATTAAGCTAATATCTCCATGAGATCACCCTTGTTCCAATCCCTGATTACAATGAACCATTGTTTTCTTTGAAAGTTATTGAGAAAATAGCAAAAACAAAAATCATTTACCTGCCCTTGCAGTGTCATTATATATACTGATGAGGTTTTGTTACAAACGACAATGTGATCTGCATTCTTTGGGAAAAGATGAACAGAGTTCACAGATGCATCACCCCCCTGCAGGGAAGAAAATGTCAAGTTCAGGTCGCAGTTAGGTCTTACAGCAAATCATATCAACTGAAAACAAGTGCACAAAACTCCACTGTAGGATATTATGGAAGTAAACTTATGTAAAGAAAATAGAGATGCAAAATATGCATGAAAAAACAATGTATTAGAGATCCAACTCCAATGACAAGAAACACATACCCTTAAAGGAGGCGGAGGTTTAAAAGTCTGTAGACAATTGGTAGTCTTAACATCCCAAACCTGCATAAAACCATTTACATACAATTGGGAGACAAAATTATACAAACCTGAAGAAGTCTTACTTTATCTCTGAAAATTAAAATTTACCTTGACTGTGCAGTCACTAGATGCAGTGATAATGCGAGATCCATCATTAGTAAAGATGGCATCATTCACATAGGACGTATGACCACGGAATTCCTTTAACATTTTCCCTGACTTTAAGCCGTGAATTCTGTCTCAATCATAGCACAATGTGGTCCGAAGATCAGAAAAAAAAAGATTTAAGATTTCCCAAGAGTGAAATGGTTTCTTACAAAATCTTGAGCAATTTGAAATAACTTTCTTCTTTATTTTTTCTTTATTGAGAGACATTTGATCAAACCTTGAGCATGGACTGTGCTGTCAAATGATGTGCTTAATAGCTGAGTTCCATCTCGAGAGAAGACAATGCTTGTGACACCCTGAGAGTGTGCACGTTCAAGACGACGCAAACACTGACCAGTTCTTATACGCCAAACCTGAACCATACATGCACAAAAAAATTAGCAAAGGATATGTTATAGAGCATGTATAATGATGGCATGAATGAATCAAATTAAGAGGTCTTTACTGCAAGAAGACATGAGCTACTTCCTTATGCGGTCACAAAAAATGTAATGGTTCAAAGACAAACCATATGTTTCAGATACAGCAAAGCCATCTAAGTGAAAGAAAAGAAAAAATATAACGACAATTTTTCCCTTTCCAGCAATGGCATTGCTCCCAAAAAGTCATCACCGTGCAACTAAGCTAACCACCTTTCTTTGCAGGTTATAGAAAAAGTTGAGAACAGTAATTATAAAATGTCTTGGCACCAACTTCATGGAGCCTCATGATTGTTCCAAAAGCTTTTGAGTTAGTTTCTCAGTTTGAAAATGCTCAAAAATGGATGAAATAATTTCTCATCAAAATTCCACCACGGCTAGACCTTAATAAAGGGAAATACTATTCCTCCCTTTAACTTGAATGTCCTAGTTTGACTTAAATTTTCACAAAAGTTCTGCTGAGAGTTGAAATTTGAACTTAAACTGAAGTGGACAACATGGCTTGAACCAAGAAGCATGTCGTGAAAAAATTACTCCGAGAAATTTAAACTATCAGAATATTAGTTGGACCAGATCTACTTTAAACACCATTGTTGAACAGGACGTGTTCCATTTTAAGAAAATGCACATGATTTCACAGTGCACCCAAAAGGTAAGACATTCAATTTTGAAAAGACAAAGTACATATATCCTGCATTTTAAGAAAATGCACATGCACCCAAAAGGTAAGACATTCAATTTTGAAAAGACAAAGGACATTTATGCAGGATACGAGAATCATAAGACAACAAATGGTGCTGTTCAAAACCTGCATTAATAGAGAAAATACCGTTTACCAATAGACAAGAATATCTCCAGATTTCATAATGTACAACATGCCTTACAAGGCACCATATGTGCATCGTAATACAAAGACAAGGTTGTTCAATAGTTTATTAGTAAAAGAAATGAAGGAAATATACTCATATTTGATCATAGAAATTCTTCTAAAACTTTTCCCTTTTTTGAAGATATAAAGAGCCAAATACTAACCAATAACGCTAGGAGATGAAATAAAAAGCAAAAATTTACCTTAATTTTTCCATCTTGTGACCCAGATGCAAGTAGCTCAGAGTCTCTACTAAAATCCAGACATAATACGGCATCATCGTGCATCATAAAAGTTTCCTGAAAATTTGGGGTAGCGCACAGAAAGATTTTGCAAGCATGAATGTGAAAACTGCAGGCTTGATGGGTTTAAAGATAAACATGTTCACTTAGTATTCAAGAAATGAGATTATTGAAACATATACAGTTTTCCCAAGTCAAGAAAAGGCAATGGGACAACAGCTGCAGTTACATGTAGCCGAAACTATCACGAAGACAAGAAAAAGCGAGTAGAATACTACTTAATCAAGTAGAAAGGGCAAGCTGCTGGTAGTATCGGCTAATCAGATGACCAATGACAAGTGATAGCTTTAGAAATGACTATGCCCACTTAACAAATATTTATGTTACATGTACTTGGGGCAGTTGTGTCAGATATGGGCACTGTCTCCAGGGGTCCCATGCATTAAATTTCCAAGATTTGATACTGCGACAATGCCAAAGACACTGACACGGGTAAGGGGTGTGTCTTATATTCTCATTTCTAAATACCATATATAGCAAATTTAGTGACATATTACAATATACAATAGTTCATGTTAAAAGTCCATTATGTGCATGTGTGGGTATAAATGCTGTTTTAGCAGGTATATAGAGGAAAAAAAATACAAGAAAACAAAAGGAAAGAAAAGAGACATAGAAACGCCATCACAATCAGAATAATGTCTAACGCATGCACACAGTTATTTTGCACCCCCTCTCCCCCCTCCGCTTCCTTTTTTTCTATGCTACACGGACTCAGATATAGGTGTTGGGTACACGTCCAGGTGTCAGATTTGTCAATTTCATAAATTGAGGATATGGGGACGTTCTAAAAGAGTCTGATACAGGTACGGGTTTGCATCTTGATGCTTGAATATGTTAGTGCAGTAGTAATGTGATTTGATCACATAAACCAATTTAAACTCATTTTCCAAAAAATATATGTATGTTTGTGCGTAGCACTAAAGTATAGTGGTGCATTGAGAAAAGGGAGGTGATAGAAGGATATAACTATAATAAGAATTATTGATTTGATATACAATTCTCATATGTTTCTCCCTCCAATTTAATCTTCCTCCTTATCTTATCGGTCCTTTCATGTTTGCAATGAAGTCACAACCATGTTGAAGTCAATATAATTTTTGGCTTGGTAAAAAAGTCAATGAACCCCATTGAAAGTTGACCATACAGACACGGATCCCACTTCTCACCCACACCCATGTTGACATGGTAGGACACAGGTACTCTTGGGGGTGAGAGGAGAGTCCATGTAACATAGCTTTTTCCTCCTCTTTGGTTAATTATCTTTGGCGTATCCGAAACTCACACAGACTTTATAGCAGTACCAGTATCATATAATGTTTGACACGGGTGGTAAGGAGGAGAAGAGTCCATGTAACTTGTGAACATTTCAAATGGGCTTTTCCTCGAGCTCATAGATGTCTTCATAGATAGGTTTCTGTTGAAATCTGGCTTGCACCCCTTCGGGCCTGTAATAAGTATTTTACCTTCTAAAACACATATAATAACAATAAATCTTTTACCTTGTAATATACATTCAATGACAAGCAACCATTGTTGACCAAGTCAAGAGACAAGATTACAGGCAGCTATCATACATTTCACGTCAATTAAGATCACAAGAAAAGAGATGCCCTGACATGGTGGCTATGCAATATCAGTTGGATAGACAAAACTTTGATGATTATGTTAAGGTTTAATCTAGTTTATTTGTAATATACGTTAACAAAGGAAAGGAGCAAAAAATGTTAAAGTGATTTAATTATAGACCAATCATGAAAAGTGCAAAAAGAAATAGTTGAAAGAATAACACAGAATTTACAAATCAACACTAACTTAGAAAGTAAAAAGGAAAAACTTACATCAGCCTGGTACTGGAGATCCTTCTTCAGTTTGCCGCTTATGTTGTCCCACACCTAGAATTGACCAAGTGTTCAATCATTCTAAGCCATGAAAATCAAAACATGTAGGTACTTTGTATTAAACTACCTCAATAAACCCATCAACTGAACAAGAAACAAGGAACTGTCCATCTGGCGAAAACTGAGAACATTCTGGATGGCTTTTCTTCCCAAACTGAGCATTGACCACAAACATGTGTATCAGATCTTAAACAACGAAAAACAGATTTACAAAGACCAAAGCAACAATAACAAAAATGTCTGGAAAAGAACTAGTGCACATTGCAACTTTTGATGTGCCCAAAATCAATTTTCAAATAGAAGATCCTTCGCAATTTACAACAGTATGAATTTCCCGTAGTTTATGTCCATTCTTTTTTGGTGAAACATCTTTTAAGCGGCTAAGAAAGGATATCTTGTTTACAAATGAAAGCATCCATGCGCAATATGTTCAAAAACTAATTTGGATCAGGATAACCAACAGTGGATTCAGAAAGTAAACAAAATGTCACCCTACTCAGAAATTATTCTAGTAGACTTGGTATCACATGCAGCAGTAGAAGTCCTTTTTGAAAAGCATATGGCTTTAATCCATGGAAAAGGTAAGCTAACACAAGGAAGTTGGTTAGAAATACAGTGTACTAGGAGCAACTTGCTTTACATTATTAGGATCGCCAACTGATCAGAAACCGTTTTGTAACACTTTAGTGGAATGTATTAGATCAGATCCCTAAACTTTACCATCCAAGACCATAATGAACTAGTTTAGAAGGTCAGGTTCACATCCAAGCACCAAATAATCTGTTCTGGATGGTAGTTGATTGTAGTCTATCTATAAAAGAACAAAGACAAAACCAAAAGGAAAGAGGGTGCCTAGCAATATACCAGATTCAGTTTCTTTCAGACAAATAGAGCCCATATTACAATATAAAATCACAAATCTCATATATACCCGGAAAAGCAAAGTGTTCTACTAGTGCCCATGATAATTTTTAAATACCAATTGTTTAAGATTTTTTTATTTACATTTCCTGCAGCCTTTCCTGCAAATTATACTTAAGTAGTTCATATCTTGCCTTTTTCATGCATTTCAAAGTTTAATAAATTTTTATAGCAATACGAAGAGCATATACAGACAAAAATAATTCAGAGGAGCTCACATCTGGCAAGCAAATAATATAGCCAATTGCCCAATTACCTTTATAGTATGTCCAAGTGCTGTTGGATACATATCATCTACATCTTGTTTCATAGCAGCTGTTCCACGGAATAAATCGAATTGTGTTCCAGGTGGAAGCAATCCTAAACAAGACAGATGAACAAAGTCACAATAGATTATTATGATACCAAATGTTATCCCGCCATCCTAATCATTTCCCTATAAAGTCACATTAAGCATCAGCATGATATGGCATGACCATCGAGAACATTATATGCCTTTCCTCCATTTCTTTTCTTTATAAGCCAGAAACAAGTACCGATCATGAGACATTAAATCACATATTTATTGTACAGGAAGGGGGGGAAAAAAGGACAGAGAGAGAGAGAGAGAGAGAGAAAAGCCTATACTGTTGACTATTTCAATATACATACAACATGATTATTTCCACAAGACAAGAGTAGATAATGATGCTGAGCCTCATATAGTAAAGATATGACAGGCAATGAAAGTTAATTAGAATCTAAGCAAATGCATCAAGAGATAAAAATTTGTAGAACTAATAATCCTAGAGAGAATTTTCCAACAAAGTGGAGGACTATCATATTCACTTATTATCCTCTCTCTCTCCCTCTCTTTTTTTTTTTATGAAAAAACCTAATTCAGGTAGAGCCATCCAAATTTTCAAGAAATAAATAGAATGATAAACAAATACCACGGAGGGTTAACATAACACTGCGGTACAAGTGCAACTCTTCAAATAGCTTATAACATAATTTTTACACGTAACCTTGATGCTGTTGCCACTTCAAAGCCTGACCAATTAAAGCCATTAATCGTGAAGGTGGAACCACAGATACTTCTGCAGCAAGAGCTGAAGATACAAAGAAGTATTATAAGAATAACAGCACATAACCAAGGAACTTTATCAGTCAAAAGTTATTTTTAATACTAAACTTATTCACTGCACATTCATGAAGTAGCATAGGTTTCTAGGTTCTCAACACATTCAAAACTGATTGTTTTAAAGATTTTAATCGAATCACATCAATTGTTTTTATCTACCTCACAAGATAGAATATTTAAGTAACGTTCAATAACCAAATATTTTCGTATTAATTGTATGCTTTGATTAAAGAGGGAAACATTATAAGTAATCTGGACACAATATCCAGTTCACTTTTGAACTTAAATATCATGATAGTTCAACTTAAATAGCATGTGAGGTGATAATTTCTACTTAGTAACAGACATTGCTCAGTTCTCCAGGAATCTAAGCCAAATTGCCACTGCTTTTGCAGTCTATTCCACAATTGCTCGTCTTTCCATTTTAATAATGAATAAAAACAATAAGCAAATAAAATGCTGTGACTTCGATTGATTGGCAATATCACAACCCCTCAATCTTATACACTCAGCAGGAATCAAGCGAATGAATCCCATCGCCGAGCAAGTTATGTGATTACACCCGTTCCTTTAGAGATACGGGAAAGCAAAAGAGCTTGTTCTTCAAATTGGAGATCTTAAACATTGAGGGGATGGCTCAAAAACCTTGGGCAATTTGGGCACGCCTTTTCTCCTTCGTCGAATCTTGATAAGCCTAAATATTAAATAAAGAACATTACTTCAGGAAAAAAAGTCTCAAAAGACAAAAAAGGAAATGATATGCATTATTAGAAAGCAATATCCAAATAAATAAATTTATATACACACACACACACATATAACTTATGTGGCTGCTGATGTGGAGAAATTTAAAAGTTGAAATAGATGTGAAGTTCCAGCAGTTGCCTCTCTATTTGAGAACATTTTCTTTGCTACTCATGGGTGAAAACGTGAATTCATGGCATGAAAATTGTGAAATTTCTGCCATTGTTTGCTTTTTTGTCCATAAATTCCACTACTACCCCACAATTGGTGAAAAGTTACTGTTCATGGGCTCTTTGGTAAATGTCATAATGAATGGTGTAGAAGGGAGATTTTTCTGTGTTATGAAATTCAATCAAAACCTACTACACATCAATTCACCTCCTACTTCCCTATTTTGTACCGGTAAACACAACAGAGAGCTATGCTTCTTTCCAGTAGCTTTTTTGCTGGATTTCCTCCCAACCTTCAGATTATTTTCGAGATATACTTTCACCACATCTTAACCTTTCGATCGCACTTACTTTCTCCAGATTTTCAGCAAGATTTTCTACTAACCTTTTACCACAAAATTTGCAAGCCTTCGCCTTACAAACAAAATCTTACACTTCTCCTATTTGAAAATCTAAATCACAACCTCCAAAATACCCATTCTAAGACTCAAAATTAAGGTTCTTTACTGTTTATGGAAAATAGGGTTAGTCTGATACTATTCAACTTCACAGACTTTGCGTGGAAATACAAGTTTTCTCTTTCAAATTTGAGGCTGTTCAATGTGGTGAATTGACAGAGCATAGAATATCTTTCGGGTTTCGTTACTCTTTCTTTTCCATGATTTCTTGCACCTTTTCCCTGATTTTCTGCCTGATTAAGACATTCTCTCCATATTTTTTGGTTTTTACATCGGATTTGTGAACTAGATATGGGAAAGATGGTAGCTTTAATTCATATTTCACAACCTTTTCTTTCATCTCTCTTCTCTCTTTTCTTGTCTTCTGATTTTTGTTCTTTCTTTCATATCATGTTGCTTAAATATATAATCTATTGCACTTTTTTGTTTTGATTTTGCAGATGATTCGGGTTTTCAAAGCGATTGCTTTTCCCCTTTCCTTCTAATTTACTATTTTGAGCTTTTTAAGTTTTTTTTTTTTAAATAAATGTGAAAAAAATAAAAATATCCTAGGTAGACCCACGAAAGCATCAAAAGGCTGCCTCTGATTATGAAGGGAAAATTAAGTATCGGTTACATGACTGCCTCTTGATAGTATTAATTTTTTATATTATGAATAAAAAGATTGGATATTTTATTTTGTCTTTTGGTTAAAAAATGGAATAAATTTTGTAGAAAATCAGATTTTTATCTCTGATAATTCCCCACTCCACAAATTAAGCATATATGAGATTGCGTATTCTGTTATGTTTCATAAGAGCCATTGATTTTGCTTTAGTTTAGTGATGTTTGACACTTACTGCATGATGTTGTAATCTGATAGTCATACACTGAGTTAAGAAATTTGATCATCCATATTAATTGTGTTGAATTTTAGTAGTATATAAGATGTTATTTAGACCGGTGCCATTATCTAGCCAATTGAAATAACAAGATGAAGTGGTTTGTTTTAATTTCATGATGGTGATATTAATTGTATTTACCATTGTAATGCAACGAGAAGAAAAGAAAGGATTTGCAAATTAACTATGCTATTTGGTAGGATATAAGGTAAGCATTTTGAGACAACAATTTCTAATGTAAGGTGACACTGAGTTTCATTTGCTAAAGAACTAGAATATTATGATCAAATTGGTTACCTTTTAGTTAGCATCTGCTACATAATACCTTTTTTTATTACTTTTGGTTAAGTTCTACAATCTTAGCCATAATACCATTTTATAGTTTTCATTTTTCATTTACCTGAGATATAGTTTTTCTCTGTTTCTTTCCACTTATTTTTTTTCAAGGTTTCTTTCTTTGGGTGGCGTGATGGATATACTGAGTTATGTTTGGGTGGAGTATTTCCCAAACATATAAAGGCAAATTGCCTATGGAAAACTTTCCAGCTTACTTTTTGCATTCTAAAATTCATGTTTTTTACTGCCATGAATTGGTTTGGAATGTCTTTTTTTTTTTTTTTCTTTTCCCACAGCTACCAGTATGGATTTCCTTGGCAGCTAAAAGAATCTTTACGAAACCAAAAACATTTTGATCATTTTCTTGTCTACAGTATATTTCATTATATATTTTGCTTTAGATAAACAAGAGTGCTTATGGATAGAATCAAGAGTTTAGTTGGCAATGCTTACACTAAAGGCAAAATTTCTTAGCTGCTTTATATTTTGAAGTTATTTTTTTGCTGCAACTATCTACATTGTATGGGATGCTAGACATAAAAGAATTGTCCAACAAGGTTGCCAGTCTCCAAATAATATTTTTCACTTGATTGTTGATGCTATGACAGCTGCAGTAGAAAAGCAAAAGAGGATCAAGAAGTGCAGAGTTAATTGGTAGTATTAGTTTGCATTGGAACTTTTATCAATTTTTGTATAGTCTTTGATTGATAAATGGAATTGTCTTCTTATTCTGTTTATGATATGTTTTCAATTATATGTTTGTTTATCTATGATTAGATAGAGTTTGTATAGACCTTCCTTTTTGCAAAGCTCTAACTGTTTTTTCTCTTTATGTTCAATAAAGTTGGAATTACAAAAAATATAAATATATTTTGATGATTTATTATCATCTCCATTTTTATTATAAAATCTCTGGTTCTTTTTTTAGGAAATATATTTATTAAAAATGGTGGGCACTGGCCGAGTATTGCAGGGGACAGGTTCTACTAGTATGTATATATGTGTGTGTGTGTGTGTGTGTATATATATGTGTATATATACATACACACATATATATGTGTATATATGTATAATATATGTATATATGTATATGTACATATATATATGTGTGTGTGCGTGTGTGTAGTAAATCAGAAAGGGTTGGCCTTTGCACAAGACTCACTATGAAATCTGGAAAAGGCAAGACTTGTCCAAACAACTACTATAAGAGGGGAAAAGTTGTAATGCTGAGCCAATAATCATAATAATTTAAAAAAAATACAAAAAGATACATACAAATAAAAACCAAAAAGTAGGAGGGTAGTCAAAAAGAACAGCTACGAAGAAGATTACTGTTTAACTAGAAAGCTCAATAGTTTCATCTCGCAGGGGAAAAGAAATTCTATGTAGCACATTTATAAGTACCAGCCAATCTACAGGATAATTTCTCAGTCTATGAAGGAGAAAATCCTTCTCAAATTGTGAAGAATATTTTATTTTTCTGGAAAGGGGAAGGTCTAATTCTTGAAATGCGACCTGCTATGCCGCTTTTGAGTAAAGCAAACTTAAGGTCGCTTTCGAGACAAGCGAACCTTGGTTAACGGTAACGGAAATGAATTTCACATAATAGCGCAAGGTTTCCATTAATTCATCATCATTCTTGTTGTTTATGATTTAGATTTCACTATATTTGCATTCTACTATAGTCAAGGATCATTTTGATATTAAATTTGTTGGATTTGGTTGCGACAGTTTTGAAGAAATGAAGCAAAATTGGATCATTAAAATTATCCTCAGTTCCTTCAATTCGTTTGTGTTTGTGTTGTTTTCTTGTTTAACTTTTGTTACATTTGCATTCAACACGTTTAGAAGATCCATTTGATATATTTGTTTGTGAAATTTGATTAAAATTTGAGGCTTTTTTTTTAAAAAAAAAAGAAGAGGTAAAAATAGCAATGGAACCTGTGTTTTGCAAGTTATGAAGTTGAAGAACAGAAGAAGAAAATTTTTACTTATTGCACTTTAGTCTCTGTCGTTCTTTTATTCAATAACCAGTGTAAAGGTACACACTATGTGTGTGATATTTTAAAAAAATAAGTAAAAAAGCAAGACTAGTTATAGGGTAGTTATTACTTAGTGATGGTTTAATAACATGATATTATTAATGATAATAAAGAGTAAAATGGAAATTTTATAAAGTGATGCACACCAAAATGGGCCTCTTACTTCATATATAGTATAGATGATCCCGATAATTTTAGAAACCTCTAAATTTTGACTCTTAAGGTCTCATTTGCTTAAAGTTAACTAGGAATCTGATACTAAAATTGTTATTTCGCGAAAAAATTTTCTTTAGTACTTTTAGATACTCTCAAGAATGTTGATAACAAAATTGCATAGAACATTATTACAATGTTTTGTTTGAATAAAATATATAGAAGTATTCTAGATTTTCAATAAATTGTTAAAAATGTCCTTCAAGCATAATTTGTTGGTAAAATATTTATCAAATATTTCGCATTATAATACAAAACCTTGTAGGATTTACTTGTCCCATAAATTTTTTGTAAAACTATAATTTAGGCCCTAATCATTTGCTAAGTTTACAATTATCTCCCTTAGCTTTCACATAAGCAATTTAGGACCACTAGACTTTTTAAATTTAGGGTTTTGAGTTTGAAATTTGTTGTATATTATAATTTAGGACCATTATAATATATTTGTTGTATATTGTCGTTTTACTGCTAGGATTTAATTTTTTTAACTGGTATGTTGGCCCTTTAATTGTTTAAAAACATTGCAGTTAAATCCTTAAACATTATATTTGGTTCAATTATGTCCCTTTTCATTTCAATAATTATTATTTAGTTACTTGTAGGATATATTAGCTTAAATCAGCTATTAAATTGTTTTTTAGGCTAATAATAATATTTGTTTAGTTTAATTCTTATTACTGTTTTACATTGGTACAAAACAATAATTTTCAGTGGAATAACAATTCTAGGAATCAAATTTCAAGTTAACTTTGCTTTCATACCAACCAAATAAGGGTCAATTTAGAGATTTCTAAAACTATCGGGATCACCATGGAAGAAAAGGATGCTACAGGGACCAAAGTGCAATAACTAAAAATTTCCTTCTTCAACCTCACGAGTCACGACATGCAAAAACGCAGGCTCCAGCTTCATTTCTAATTTTTTCTTTTTCTTTTTCCAATTATTTTATAACTTTCTCAAACCTTAACCAAATTCCACAAACCTAAATAGCGCAAATTAATCCTCTTGACATTTAGAATGCAAATATAACAAAAATTAAACAAGAAAAAAAACTCAAACACCAACAAAATTGAAGAAAAAAAAGGATAGTTTTAAAGACTCAATATTGCTTTATTTCTTCCAAAGTCCAAGGTCGCTTCATCTAAAAGAGACCCAAAGGTCGCTTTCATTCCCATTTCTCGAACAACACCCAAAAAAAAAAATTCACAAAATGTGAAAGTTTTTTTGTTTCCTTCACAAACAAAGAAATAACCTCCAGTCTACACCAAACCACCAGAAAACCTACTCTAGAATCCTCTCTCCACAATTGATACATCATCGTTCCCTATATTCAAAATCAACCCTACACCTATGGGCCAGGGAACCCAACCTCTCAACTGTCCATCCTCTTTCCTCTCGTTGGCTTCATTCACCTACAATTTCAATGTGATATGCATGCCTTAATCCTTGATGCTTGATCCTCGTTGTTGTTCTCATATTCATATAATTTCATTCACCTTCTCAATTCTTGCATTTGGATTCCTTTCTTCTTAGGTTTCCATGATACGTTTCTTTTACTCAACCACAAATCTATTCAATGAAGCAGCAAGGGCGGAAGAGGAGGTCTATTCCAATTCCTAAATGTATCATCCTAGATTGCCAAGATGGGTATCAATTTGAGGCAAAATTCGTTTAGTAGCAATTACTGATCAGAATCATTACTTACCCACCATTTTGGTTCTCTTCTAACAATCAATCTGTGAAGTTAAATTAAGTCACTACCTATAGTCTATAGAAGTTACAAAGTCAACCCAAGTTCCAAAAAAGTACTTTTTCCCACAAAATCAGAACAATCCATATATTGAACAAATATTGGGAAAAAAAAGTTTAGCTACATGAAATGAACAATTCTGAAAGAACTTCAAGAATGGAGGTAAATGTAAAACTTAAGCAGAGACATTTTTGGGGTAGGAACCTGGGATATACAATTACTTTATGGGAAACGAAAAATATCGATCCCATAGATTAGATATAAGAAAGCATAGAGAAAACCACACTGCAGGTGACATCTCAATAACATTGAAACTCATTCAAAAATTAAATTGAGAAAGAGAGACATAGTTGTAAAATTTCTTGAAAGTACAAAACTAACCTCATGGGTATCAAAATAAGTCCGAACCAGTAGATGCTCAAGTCTTAAGTATCTTTCTGGCTGCTCTTGTTTCATGACACCCATAACCTGTGTCTGCCTTAAAATAGCACGTGCAGTATCCATCTCCCGAAGTTCAATCATTTCTAAAACAATCTACATGAATCAACAAGAATTCATAAGCACCTAGTATCACTTTCATGGCAAAGGCAGAACCAATTTGATAACAGGCATCAAAAAGAAAGAACAAGGTAAGACATTGGCAACAAATTCCGATACTGCTACGCTGCTATGGATATGGATGTCTGGCAGTATGGCTCTAGGCTAAATCCTAAGTTGAAAGCAAAGAGAGAACTAGGCCAGAAAAGAAGTGGGCACCTAGGGTGCCAAAGAGTTCCTTCCATAGATAGAGATTTGCAATTTCCGGATCACACGTAGAAAGAGTGCGAAAAGCGCTCATTTAAAAGAGGCAAAATTGCTCAAACTATGAGCATATTTGTCCAATTGACACATAACAAATTGTACTTCTTGATTTGAATATTTGAAAGATTTAGCAAAAACTCAGAAAAATGAGTTAAGTAAAGAAACAAAAGATTCTAAAATTATATTTTAGTTAGTTTAACTCGGTCCATATCTTGACTTTTATTCATTAGACTCAGCGTATTGTAGCTGTTCGGCTCATTAATTGACCACAGCTGATTTCACTACAAGCCTCTTTCGCATGACTGACATCCTGGTAGGTGTGAAGTGAGAGAGAAGGGATTTGGGTTTTGAATAAGACGACATTTTGATTTTTGATTTTTTTTCGATTCCATATATTGAAAAAATAATAAGAATGAGAGGAGGGTAAGATGCAAGAAAAATTACCAACTTGAACCTTAGCTACCGGGGGATCCAATTTGTAAACGTTCTCTTACAAGATTTTAAAACAAAAATGATGACAATAAAAGCAATATAGACAACTGAAATCTCCAAGAAAAATGCCTAAAAAAATGAAATCTCCAAGAAAACTGGCTTTCTTCGTATTAACAGTTGGGCAGTTGCCAAGTGAAACAGTTAATTTTAAGTAAACAAATAGGATCAAATCATTCATTTATGAATGCTCAAATAAGGTTGGGAGTTGTTTGATTCTTGTGGCTGATACTAGAGTTTATCACTTCTGAGAAAAGAAAAAAGGTCTACCAAAAGAAAAGCAGCAACTGATCCCAAAAAGCTTCATTACCAGTGGATCCATAACAACAGCCAAATTATATTATTTCTTGCAAATTTCTCAAGTCTCAACTTTTCTTTTTCTATTCCTATATACAAGTTCATTATTAATGAATTAAGCCTCACCTGAAAACAGAGCAATGGAAAATTGAAGAGTCTAAAGAACAAAAAGTTCAAGATGAAATGCATGACTGATGAAAATAAAAGGCAAACAAGCACTAGTGTCAAACGCAATATACCTGCTCATACAAATCTTCTAGTATTTTTCTAGGAAGCTTAAGTTGGGAGACTTGAGGTAACACTGCATCCCACCTTCCCCCATTAATATCGGCAACAAAAGTTTCAAGGCTATCTACGGTGTTAAGGGAAACCTGGCACTCGCTTTGTAGTGTTTGAAAAGTTTGATGCAAAGAATTTTCTTTGCAAAATTGAAGGACTATCTTAATTACACTGCACAAAGAAGAGAAAAAAAATTAGATTCTCCATTTCTTTTGCAGCATCAGTCATTTGAATTCTGAACCACAGAAATAACATAGAACAGTTTATTGAATCTTAACAAGGCCTTCCAGAAAGCGAATAATACAATTTAAAGTGATTATCTCCTAAGCAAATAGTGTAGCTCCTGCAGAAATTTCAAAAAAAAAAAAAACAAAATTGTTCATGAACATAAACTTTCACTCATGTTGAGCCTCAAATTTCTAAGTAGGTAATTGGCAGATATTGAATATTTAATTATATATTGGTCAAAACAAAATCATCTATTGTACGCCTGGCAGCATAACATATTATCCATTGGACATCAAAATGGTACATCAGTTATATCAAATCACAAGAAAGATTAAATTTCGTCCATAGCACCCTGACTAAGCAAGAGTTGAAAATGAAATAACTTTAGATAAAGAGCTAAGAGGCTGCTCCGTAACTTTCAAAAGCCTTAACCTTATCATAATAGCTTCTCAAGATTTTTCAATTTCTACAGCATCAGCAACTAGATTTCTTCTCCATTTTTGTCAGTACAATTTTAACTAAATTTCATGATAAAAGAGAAAGATGTTTAAAAATAGAAAGTGGTCATGGTGATTTTGGACATATATGTTCTTAACTTTTTAATCTAAACTATTAGATTAAGGTGAACTATATATGCGTTCTTCAATCACTATATAGGTACGAGACTAGAGAGATTGCAGAAAAGATATGTATTAGGCTTCTGGAGGAGGAGGAGGAAAGCATTAAGGTCCAAAATTATGAGACATCTACATGAATGGATAATTCTGACATGTCATAAAAGAAATAACAATTCATCAAAACAAAAAATTTGGAAGAATTATTTCATAGCAAGCGTATTTTACTTACATTTTCAACAAAATAGAAAAAGTTAAGTACAATTTATGTTACTAATTAAGAACCGAAGAAAAACAAGTAATAAAACAATCCATCTTTCTTCCATGTTTAACATTAATGAAAAAGTTTTTTATTTAGAGAGGGTAAAGTCTGCAGTTTACGGATTTGTATTTTTACTAGGCAGAAGAAGGGTTAAAAGCAACGAGAAAATAAGTATAGGATAGGGCTTCTCCGCAAAAGTAGCAAGCATACTACATCCGGGAAACTTTTCCTCAACATGTTGCCCATCTAACAAGGAATTAACTCACTTTCATTTACAGCATGTTTAGTTGTCTTGGAGTTATAAAGAAGCTTAGTAGTCAAACCATAAATTCCTCAAGCCAAACTGTTTTCTGAGGCAGGGCCAACCATAGGACCCCTAAAAGGCAAACCTCATGATACAAAGTCTATTGATGTTCAGCCAAATTAAACAATCTTCACCGATATTTATCTAATAATCATCAATGCCTTAAGGAATTCTTTCTTACCATCACCAAGCTTAAGAAACTGTAAACATAAACGAGAAAGCAAACCCAGAAAAAATAAATTTCCTAGACTTAGTCAAATTACCTATTTTAAAAACAATGAAAACACTTTTACCACTAACAGATAGCCGTCTACCTTATTGAATCTCGATAACTATGTTAGCAAAAGTTTATAAATTTACCAACACTCACGACATTTTTATTCTCCTAAACTAAGCCCTGAACAAAACTGCAAAATGCAAGGAGTTGTGCCCAAATATCTTTCTTTTCAAAATACGAAAAATGTAACTGCATTTAATTAACTCGAAATACAAAAACAAATTACAAGATATCTCCACCACTCCTGTAGCAAGGAAAAGTTGCCTAAGCCAAATAAAGTTTTGCTCATTTTAACTAGAAATTTTATTTTAATTAAATAAATAAATACCACAAATGAAAAAGTACTGAAAACCTAAACTTTAACAACATACAAAAAATTAGATACTCGAAATAACAAAAGTTTACAAATTTATCCACGAAAACAATTAAGAGTTCAAATGCAGATTCAATTACCTACTAACTAAGGTAACGTTTGGTTTAATCACTCAATAATAACAAAGTACCAATAATACACTATTCGTATATGCATACCTAAACCTAAATAGAAAAACATAGCGCCTACTTCATAAATCTTTACATAAGAGAGAGGATAGTGGAATGGAGGGAGAAAGCTTACTCGCGAGCTTCGATTTCTAGGGTGGAAGCCATGGATGAAGATTGGAGAGGTCTGCCTAAATCTCCGTCAATGTCACTTGGCAAAATATTAGCGGCCTGTGTATTTTATTTACAAGGTTAAATACACAGTAAACCCCTTCGGTTATTTTGTATTAAATCCCCAGATATTATTCTTTTTTCACTTTGCCCATTTCATCAACAATTTGACTATTAAAAAGTCAAAAGAGATATTTTTATTCTTAGACACTACAAGAATATATACAATTAACCCTTTAAAATTTATTATATTTATTATTTTAATCCTTTATATCAATTAACATACTTTAGTCATTAATCAATATAAAAAAATTGTTAAAACAACTAAAAATATAATGATGTTCACCAACATTATTGGTTTTTTAAAAAAACTTGTGAAAAAAAATTTAAATATAAACATTTCCTAACGTCTTCAGTATTTTTTGGTCTTTTTATTATATTTTATTTTCATGTAAAAATAAATTTTTAAATATACGAGACGTATAACCATCTATTAAAATTATATCAGTCTATTTTTCATTTACTTTTCTTTATGTTTATTTAAAATGATTTTCTTTTTACTTTTTTCCTTTGTTAATATAATTTAACTAATACCTAATATTATATGATGGAACTTTATCATATAAATAAAAACTTAAATTAAAATAATTTAGATGAAATACCTTTAATAATTCATCAAAACTTTTAAAATTAATTATTTCATCGTATTTTTAAATTTTAAATATTGAAGAAAGTATAATTTGAGAATTAGAATATTAGTAATTAATTTGAAGCATATTTATATTTTTACCATTATTGATAACATTATTGAATTTTATTTTTATCCCAATATATTAAACGTTATTCATCTTACCTGATGAGATAAAGTGAAATTTCGTCTAAATCTCAAGGGGATTTACCGCAATTGATCTTTAGGGATAAATTTGTCTTTTTAAAAAAACTAAAGGCGAAATTACATGCGACCGTTAGTCAAAAGGGTAAAGTAAGAAAAAAAATAACATTAGAGGGTTTAATACAAAACAGCCCAAAGTTGAAGGGGTTTATTGTATTTAGCCTTATTTACAACTTTAGATGAATGCCGGGCTGGGCTTAAGTAAAGGGCCGAACAAATTCGAATTCAATTTGAGCTAGGGAGGATTCAATTGTGATGATAGAGTTTGGTTTCAAACTATATATAAATTAATAAATATATTAAAATCCTACCTTTTTTTTTTTAAATAAAGGGGAGACTTCCTTCCATGACAGACTTTATTATCCAAAACATTTCCTTCCAACTGACTTGGTAGCTAAACTTGAGCTGGTCGCAGAATAGAAAGATAGGAAATGGGTTGGATAATGAGAGAGTATTCCTCTTGACTGCTACTCTGGTTGATTGGGTTTTTGCCTATCTATACAGAGATTGGCCCATCACATGAAAGTGTTTCACAGTTTCAAAGAACCTTGTTTGACTATTTTCTTTCATCCACCGAGTTTTATTAATGTGCAAATTCTTCCTTTTTAAGTTTCACTGAGAAAGTTGAGTCTTTGAGAGTTCATCCCAAACAAAACGAATCCCCTTCGGTCGGGACATGAATTAAGGCCTCACCTTTTCCGTGAAAGATCCAATCTAAGTGGTTTTACTGGTGCCACTTAAAAAAGAAAAAAAGAGAATGACTCAAACGGATCACAAGAAAGTACAATCCTATCATTTAGGCTATCTTTCATTATCATATTAAAAATTGACCCTAATAAGTATATATAAATATGTTAAAGTTCGACCCTAATAAGTATATATATACACTTAAGACTAAGTGAGGAACCCACGCGAGGTTCGAAACTTGGTGCTTGTGTGATGTGTTTGTATATGTTATAAATACTTATTTGTATATGTTAAATACTTGAATAAAATATATTGAATTCGAGAGAAAAGAGAGAGAAAAAATATGAAAACTAGATGTTCAGTGTATTATTTTATATATGGTATTGTCTTATTTATAGTAATAGAAATGAGGTTATAAGATGTTCGCACAATTTATACATTCAAGTGCTTGAGTTCACGTATCGTTACAAGTAACTACTAAAAAAAACACTTTTTACCACGCTTTTTCTTGTCATGGTTCCAAAATTGTGATAAAAGTATAACTTTTTGTCACAGAGTTTTAGTGTCTGTGACAATAAACTAGCATTTTTTTACGTAATTATTGGCCCAAAACAACCTAAGAGAGAGGTGAATTAGATTTGTTAAAAATAATTTGCACAAATAAATTCTTTCACACTAACAAATAATTTGATAGCAATATAATCAATTAAACACAAAATGTGTAGAATGAATAAAGAGAGAGATTAAACAGACAACATTCCCAAACTAGCAAGTTTGGAGTAATAATCCACTAAAATGCTCTTTCAAATTTGGTGAGTCAATAATCCCAATTGTAGACAAAGTAGGATAATCCTTGCTCACACTAATTCTCTTTAGTTGAACCAAGAATTTTATACTCAACCTCACAATTGTATAAGATTATCACTTATACTCAATAGATTTGGATAGCACTCTTAATTACACACTAATACAATATTACTAAAGACCTAATTTGCACTCAAATTACTTTTGTACTTGCTTGTATTCAATGTGTAAGTTATTTCTTTTAAATATAGATGTGGGTTAGCTTTTACAGATGTAATAAATCAGCTCCCAACCACTTTCAAACGGCTAAGTAATTATTATTGAGAAACTAGCCGTCATATATTTCGGACGTCCAAAATCCTTTTTAAGCGTTCAAACAAGCATCCGATCAACCATATCATGGAGTTGAAATCTTCATTCGGACAGCCGAAATTGCGTCTGTTCCTACGTCCGAAACTAGTAGGTTTTTGAATCAGATTCTCGGACAGAGTGTGTCCGAAATGTGTAATACTTGTCCAAGTGATGCTCTGCCTTCGGACAGTTAGGCGCGTCTGATAGAATTTCTTTCAGATGATATTAAGCGTCCGTTGTCAATATTGGTCCCAAAGCAACCTAAGAGGGGGGTTAATTAGGTTGTATCTAAAACAAACATTTTTATGTGCTTAATAGAAATTCAAACATTATGCACCAAATAAAAACTTAAGCACAAATGAATACAATAGATATTCAACTATTTAAGCTTAAAGAACAAATAAGAATATGTGGTTCAATGAGATTAAGAGAATCAAACCAAACTCCCAAGCTTCTCAAGCTTGGAGCTTACAACTGCAAAGAGCTTCTTACAAGGCAACTACCAAGTTCACAACTTGAAGTTTAGCCACTAACAGTCTCTTCAAAGTAGGTGAGACAATAACCTCTTGTACACAAATGAGGATCACTCTTGCTCACACTAATTTTCTTTAGTTGAGCCAAGAGTTTTACACTCACAACCTCCCTTTGTTACAATTGTTATCTCTCCACTCTTACACTTGAAGAACTCTTACACTTCTAAGCTCTTTTCACAAAACTACCTACACTATTATAACACTTGTACCACTATTTCTCCCAAATAGCTCAAGTATTATTTGTAATCAATGTAGAAGTCTCTTTTTAATTAATTCAGGCTTAGAGGTATTTATAGTTGTCAAATATCTGCTTCCAACAACTCCCTAACGGCTATTTTCTGTTTACTGGAAATACTAGCCGTTGGACCTTTCGGACGGCCGATGCAGCAAAAGTGTGCGTTCGAACAAACAAGACGTTCTAGATTGTAAACGGACGCTGCTTAACCCTGCGTCCGACGCCGTTTGATTCTCAAGGGTATTCGTTCGAACGTCTGAGGATGCGTCCGAACATGCGTCCGATCGAAGCAAAATCTTCTGAAAATATGATCGGACGCTGTTCTTCGTCCGAGACATGCTTCATGTTAAAAAGTCAGATATTCCTGTCTCTTCCGAATCTCTAGATGTGGATAATTTGCGTCCGTAGAGTCTTCTGGTTGTTTTGTTTTTCTACACACTTTTCAAACCATTAGTGCGATTTGGTCATCATCAAAACATGATTATCATAACTGAGGTTCAACAGTAGCTTGGAAGTGTTGTTTGTCTAATCTCTCTCTTTACATTTTCTATACTTTATAAGCTTAATTGATCTTATCTCTATCAAACTACTTGTTAGTTTAAAAGCAAAGTATTTTTTAAGAAACCTAATTCACCCCCCTCTTAGGTTGCTTTGGGACCAATAATACGAGTGGTATCAGAGCATTGGTCTCTTTATTGTGCTTAGATTGTATTTGAGTAAAGATCCCTTATGGCAACCAATAATGCTTTATTTTTTTAGGGTCAATCTATCACAAAATTCCTTATGTTTAATGGGGTAAACTTTATTAGTTGGAAAGATAGAATGAAAATATTTTTACAATCCATTGATATTAACTTGTGGTATGTTGTAAATGAAGGTCCTTTTGAAGCTACCATCATTGATGATCATACAAATAGAAGAAGAGAAAAGACAAGGGATGAGCTCACTCCACAAGACAAGGCAAACTTGACCTTAAATGCGAAAGCTATGAATGTGCTATACAATGCCTTAGATGCTGTAGACACCTATTTTTGTCCCTTAAGTTCTCCCTATTTTCCTCTTAATTTGACTCTCAATTTTCGTTTTAATTCCCCTTTTAATTTCTTTTTAACCTGCTATAGGATTTTCTCTTAATTTATCCTTTTATTCCCTCTTAATTTGTCTTATGGTGTTTCAGCTCAACAGAGCTGTTTTGGCCACGTTTTTCTCTACATTTTTTCACCCATTCTCACCAAACATCAGATTCTCCATACTTCTAACATAACAAGGAGTGGTCTTTGACCATTTTTACACTCAATCCACTTTGTTAAAAGCAAAAAAAAAAATCAGTCTAAAGGGGGGGGGACGAAAATTTCTGCAGGACGAAAAGAAAGAAATTTTTTTTTAAGTTTAAAAATCTTCCAAATAGCCAACTTTGACCCAAAATTCCAAACGATTGAAAAGGAATTAGACTAAACTCAAAGAAGAAAAGTTGTAGAGGGTACCTGGGACTACAACACGTTCTCTTTGTAAAGATCAAGCAAAATCATTCATTTGGAGGGTCAAAAACGTGGTAGAAGAAGGCTGGTGGCCAAGAAAATCTGCAAAAAAAGAAAAAGAGAAATTTTTCTAAGTCTGAAAAATTTTCCAGACAGCCAACTTTGAGCCAAGATTCCAAGTGATCGAAGAGAAATTAGACTAAACTCAAAGAAGAAAAGTTGTAGAGGATACCTAGGACTACAACTTCTCTTTGTAAATCTCAAGCAAAATCGTTCATCTGGTGGGTAAAAAACGTCGTGGAAGAAGGCCGGTTTATCAACCGGAAGCTTGGAGGTGCTGAAAGCAAATTCAGCTCAAACGCACTCCAAGCCAAGTATAAGCAATTCCACCACATTCCTGAGGTTGAGGTGAGTTAAATGGGCTTTTGAATCGATTGTTTTGGTGACAAAATGCTTATCTTACTATTTTTACATTGTTTATGACTTAATTTTCGAATTTAATTTTATAGTTCATAATATTTAAATTAGGAACTAATGTTTTTATTGGCTTTAGAATATTTTTTGGAGTGTCTCTAAAGGTTTACACGAAAATTTTGTGGATGTTTTATGCAAGTTTGTGTTTGGTTCATATGTCCACTTTCACCCTTTGATTTATGTTTATGTAGTTGTTTATATTAATTAATTGTTATATCTTCATGTTCTATGTAAAAATTAGAATTTTATGGCTATTTTCTTAGAATTTTTGGGTTAAGGTTTGAAGGTTTCACTTTTTGGGGTGGTTATGGAGTTGGGAGAATTTTGAATGGTTGTTTACCATTGGGGAAGAAAAGGAAGAAGTTGGGGGAATGTAGAGAAACTTTCAAGTGTATAAATAAAAATAAACTGAACCATAACCTAAAAATGGTTTTGGGCCAGTGGTTCAACAACAAGTATTACTCCATGGGGGCTTGGGTTCGAATCTCCTTGCCCCCATTTTCCTTATTTTTTTTTAGGTTTTCCCCCTTGGGTCCATAGGGCTGCCACGTCATCGATGACATGTATCGCGCCATGTTATCCACGTCAGCGATGACGTGTCAATTCCAATCGATGATGTGGCGCCATGTTATCCACGTCAGCGATGACGTGGCAATTCCAAAAGAGAGAGAAAAGCTTGCTGACATAGCCCACTTGATGCCACGTCATCGATGACGTGGCACCACCAGATTGCATCATGTTATCGTTGACGTGGCACACACACAAATTTTTTTTAAGGGACCCTTTGATGCCACGCCATCGATGACGTGGCACCATCAGATTGCGCCCACGTCATCGATGACGTGGCACACACAAATTTTTAAAAAAAAAAAAAAAAGTTCAGAAAAATTTTTATTTGCGTTTTAACTTCCCAGATTTCAGATTTTTGTGTTTTAGCCCTCAAATAATTTTCTAAATTACATTTAGGCCCTTAAGAAATTTTCTTTAATATTATTGTTTTTTCTTTTCAAATTTCTTCTAAGTTATTTTTAATGACAATAACCACCAAGCTTTAATTTGATTTTTGTTTGACATTTTAATATGTTTAATTACCCTTTGATTGTGAAATTACTGTTTTGCCCTTATGAGTATTAAATTGTAAATAGACTCTGATTTTGCACATATTTTTTGATTAGTTTCTTTTGTGATGATTTGTGCTTTATTTTTTTATGTTTGTTGGTCTCGATATAATATTTATCCTTTTTTCTTACTTGTTAAATGATGTGAATCTACTCTTCTGTCCTCAAATTTTGTTTAGTTGCACGACTAGACATTAAATATTTGAATCAAACTCAATTTAGTCCATGACTTAATAAGCTCGTATCAATAATATAAAATCGGGTTAGAAGTAAACTCGCGTGCATGACAACACTGTTTTGCCCTTGGGAGTAGATGTGTATAAAGAGACAGCTGCTCAGACTGTGTAAAATCAGGGTCGGGTGTGATAGCGACCTAATGTTATAATTTACATTTATTTTCTCTTTCCTCATTAATATGTACATATTTTACACTTTTAAACTATCTCAAGCACACGTACGCTTTAAAGTCTATGAATAATGAATACTAAAATACAAAAAGGGAAACGCGATAAAATCATACAACCGGTCCAACGCCGGGTAAAGTGGGTACACAGAAAATTCAAATCTATCCCAAACCTTCCCATTTTACAACAGGATTCCCGAACTCATGTTTTTTTTTTTTGAATTATGTGGACCAGGAGTCAATCTAGACTAAGGTTTATTTTCTCTTTAAATTTTGATGTATTTTTGTGTCCCGGCGCACCAACACACCGGGTGGCGACTCCAATCCTGTGTTCCCTAGCTTAGATTATTTTTGTATAATTCATAGTCACATTTAAAGCCCCGTTATATAATAGTAAATAGGTGATTCATTTAAATTTGTAATAGTAAGTAGGTAATTTATGTTTGTAAATAGTAAATAGGATTTTTGCATTTAATCACCTATTTCACAGGCACCACATTGGCGACGGTGCCGGTCCTAAAGGTGCCGGCCAGACTGCGGGTCGTAGGGGGGTGCGACAGCGTGGCGACTCTTATGGGACTTTGAGAATCTGGGCACACGATTTTTATGCGTTTCTCTCAATTTTATCCCGTTCATTATAAATCCGCTAAAATTTACCGATTTTGTGTGCTATGTTACCGGCTCTATGCCTCGTTTTGCGTGCCATGTGCAACGTATTACTTTAATTGTTCTTTTTCAATTACTTTACACTTGTTTTATCGTGTTTCACCATTTTTGCTGTCTTGTGTGCTGGTTTACGGATTTTTGTGTCTCGTTTTACGTGTCACATGAACTATAAATTACTAGAATTCGTGTAAAACGAGACACAGAACCGGTAACAAGCACACAAACATCAGTGTCTTGTGTCTGGTTTACGAATTTTTGTGTCTCGTTTTATGTGCCACATGCTATGTGTTACTTTATTTGTTCTTTTTCAATTACTTTACACTTATTTTACCGTATTTCACCATTTTTATAAAAGTCGTGTGTGCCAGATAACATCTAACTGTCTCTTATTCACATCTAGATGTGTATGAGACAGCAATTACATTTAAAACCCTTTTGTAAATTATTTTACACATTAATTTACTATAAGAACAACTATGTTTACTGTCTTGAGTACAGCGTTTGCTCGATTTAGGTCTCACGTGCTATACCCTGTCTGCCTATGGTCTGATTTGTTCTTCTTTTATTGTACATGTTTTAATATATTTTGCTATTATACCTGTTTGCGGTTAATTTGGGGGCAATTTTTGGAGTGTTGGGGTGCATCAAACCTTTAGAGCCAAACGCGCTAAAATGTGTGAATCTTACCGCCTCCAAGTGAACACAGCATAACACATGTCTCATTTATTGCATGTCCTATTTTTGTGGGTGTCGTTCCCATATTTCCTGTAGGAATTAAGATGATCTACCCGGATATGCGACCGTGACACAATGTGCACGTAACGGTATCTGTGGCGATCACCTGATCACCGACGATAAGGCCCATCGGAATTGACGGATTTTATTTTTGGACCCAAAGTTTGAAGGTTTGGGAACCAAACCCCTGTCTCTTATCTAGATTGCATTAGTAAGCCACAGCCTCATATTCATATAGCTTAAACCATAGGGCAGAACTGTGTGGACCTTGTTTAGGACACTAGACACGAGGCGGTAGGACCCACCCATTTATCTGGCTTGTAATAGTAAATAGCTTTACAATTTTGTTATGTAATAGTAATTAGTTTTTTCTGATTTGTATGATTTACTTTGGCCATGTAATTTATATCTACTTCCCCCAAGAAAGAGTAAATTTTGATTTTTGCATGGCATAAGCCTTAGGTAGGATCAAAGGCATATGGTTGCCAGACCCAAATAGGAGACCCACCCCTGTGACATGTTTCCAAAGTTTTATTTTCCCTTGTGTGCATTTAGGCTAACCCCAGCATTGTAGGGCCATAGTACACTACTTATTGCATATCATTAGCCGTAGAAGGGATACCCTGTCGTATATCCTGTGTATAGAATTGCATACCTATCCCTAGGTACATAACCTATAATGGGATTTGCAAGCTTGCGTGCTCAAGGATCTTTTATAAAGGCTCTGAAGGGGTACAAGCCTCAGGTAAGGCTAACATGTATTTCATGCAGATGAGGCTGAAAAGGAAGATCTTATCAAGGGGTAGCCGAATTATTTGTGGGGGTAATTATTCAAGAGCAGACGGAGAAGGATGACACTGAACTGCCATTTGCTGAGATCGACCAACTACACAACTGGACATCGGATGATCTCCCTAGTCATAGGGAGTTTCGATGGCCCAAAATCAATGCTTTTGATCCTTTGGATACTACAGTTTATGAGGTCGATGAGTGCAATTTCGATTTCACACCCGACCCTGATTTTACACAGTCTGAGAGTGGTGAGGACGAGTGTGATATTGAAAATGAATTCGGGCGACACGAGGAAAAACTTAGAGCCTAAACTTAGAAGAAACAGGACCATCTACATTGGGACAGACACGGTTCTTAGAGAGGTTAAAATCAGCATACATTTGACTAGAGCGTTGTGAAAAATGTTCATTCGCATTTTCCGCCAAATATGTAATGTATAATTTTGCCTGGTCTTATGATGATATGCCTGGCATTTCAACAGATGTCGTGGTTCACAAACTCCCTACTGATCCTAAATGCCCGCCTGTAAAGCAGAAGCCAAGGAAGTTTAAGCCTAAAATGAGCTTAAAGATCAAAGAACAAATCATCAAGCAATTTAATGCCACAATCATCATTGTATCCCGGTATCCTATTTGGCTTTCCAATATGGTGCTAGTATCGAAGAAGACTGGGGAGGTCAGAGTTTGCGTCGACTATCGAGACTTAAACAAAGCCAGTCCCAAGGATGATTTTTTGCTGCCAAACATTCACATCATTCTAGACAGTAGTATTCATTATTGCCGACTTTTAGCGATTATTTTGCTGGGTATCACCAAATCCTAGTGGACAAGGAAGACAGGGAAAAGACAGCATTCATTACTCCTTGGGGGGATATTCTACTACAGAGTTGTGCCATTTGGACTCAAGAATGCTGGTGCAACATATCAACGCACTATGACCACCTTGTTTCATGACATGATACACGAAGAGATGGAGGTCTATGTCGATGACATCATTATCAAATCCAAGAAGGCCGAGGATCACTTGACCAATCTTAATAAGGTATTTGAGAGGATGAGGAGATATAATCTGAAGTTGAACCCAATAAAGTGCGCCTTTGGAGCTCCTTCCGGAAAGTTATTAGGTTTCATTGTCAGTAAGTAGGGAATTGAGATAGACCCAGCAAAGATCAAAGCTATCCGTGATATGTCTGCGCCAAAGACTCAGAAGGACGTAAAAAGCTTCTTGAAAAAAATCAATTTCATTGGTCGCTTCATTGCTTAGCTGACAGCTACTTGTGAACCTTTGTTCAAACTGTTAAGAAAAAATGCACCGATGTACTGGAATGATGGCTGTCAACAGGCTTTTGACAAAATCAAAGATTATCTTTTGAACCCTCCTGTGTTGGTCCCCCCAAAGCCAGGGAAGCCATTAATCATGTATCTGTCAATTTTGGACGGATCCATGGGTTGTGTCTTGGGGTAGCAGCACATGACAATTCGGGCAAAAAAGAGCAGGTTATCTATTATCTAAGCAAGAAGTTTACAGTCCATGAAGCCAATTATTCTTTTTTAGAGCGAACATGCTGTGCATTGGTTTGGACCTCCTAACGGCTAAGGCATCATCGACTGGGTCATACCACTTATCTCATTTCCTGGTGTGATCCCCTTCGCTATCTGTTAGAGAAGTCTATGCCGACTGGACGCTTGGCTAGATGGTAGATGTTAGCAGAATTCGATATCATCTTCACTACTCAAAAAGCTGTCAAAGGACAAGTGATAGCGGATCATCTTGCTGAGAACCCAAGGGAGAATGATTATCAACCCTTGCACACATTCTTTTCGGACGAAGACATCTTATTCATTGGCACTGCCGAAGACATGAAAGATGAATGTCCACATTGGAGGCTATTCGTTGATGGTGCATCTAACACTTTCGGTGCGGGTATAGGAGCAGTTTGATATCACGGGCTGTCTCTTATACACATCTAGATGTGTATAAGAGATATCCCTGTCTCTTATACACATTCTAGAATCATGCCATAAGACTGCAGTATAGTGATGTTAGGTCGACAATTCAGATGCTGCTACCTTTATCTCATCCCCGTGCATTTAACACTTAATGTATTTGCGGACACTCTGCGCTGCCTTCATGCTCAATGCATGAAGTACATGTTAGCCTTACCTGAGGCTCTGTCTCTTATACACATCTAGATGTGTATAAGAGACAGGTAGTGATGTTGCACTCTTGAGGCGGAATCTGATGGACTTCCTTGGTTTCATGATATCAAGGAGTTTCTGGACAAAGGTAGCTATCCTGTAGGGGTTAGTACTTCAGATAAGAAGTTCCTATGCCGAATGTCAATCAAGTTCTTTTTAAATGGCAATGTACTTTATCGAAGGATGATAGATCTGGGTCCATACTATTCTGAGGTACGTTGATAAGAAAGAGCCGCTTACATTATGGAGGATGTTCATAGGAGAGTTTGTGGGCCACACATGAACGGGCACTTATTAGCTAAGAAGATAATGAGAGCAGGCTATTTTTGGCTTACTATGGAGCATGATTGCATCGCATTTGTCCGCAGGTGTGTTAAGTGTTAAATGCACGGGGATGAGATAAAGGTAGCACCAACTGAATTGCACAACATCACTACTCCATGACCCTGTTCAATTTGGGGAATGAACGTCATTGGATTGATCAAGCCACCAGCTTCTAATGGTCATCACTTCATTCTGGTAGCGATTGAATATTTCACTAAGTGGGTCGAGGCTGAATCCTACAAGCACGTAACAAAGAAGGTAGTGGCGGAGTTCATCCAAAAGAACATCATTTGCCGCTTTGGGATCCCAGATACATTGGTTACCGACAATGCCAAGAACCTAAACAATGACATGGTAGATGGTCCTTGTGCCTAATTCAAGATTAGGGATGTCAGAATTCCACCATTTACAGGCCAAAAATGAATGGGGCGGTTGAAGCAGCTAACAAGAATTTTAAGAGAATTATTCGAAAGATGATTGACAATCAGCGTGATTGGCATGAAAAGCTGCCATATGCATTGCTGGGTTATCAGACTGCCATCAGGACATCTACTGGGGCAACGTCTTACTCCCTCATGTACGGAATGGAAGCTGTTTTGCCAGCGGAAGTAGAGATCCACTCTCTACGCATTCTTACGGAAACTGAGTTAGAAGATGCAGAATGGGTGCGGCTCAGACATGAACAGCTTACACTCATTGATGAAAGACGGCTAACAGCTGTGTGTCATGCCCAATGTTATCAACGGAGGATGACCCGAGCTTACAACAAGAAAGTCAAGACCAGACAGCTTCAAGCTGGCGATCTAGTCTTGAAGTTGTGTATATATCTCCAATACAAACTCTAAATTGTGTATAAGAGACAGGGGATGAAAATGCAAACCTGAAATTACGGAGATGGATGGATGGTTTTTCCCCAATCGATAATAAAAATATGTTGCACCCTGTCTCTTATACACATCTAGATGTGTATAAGAGACAGGGTGGAATTCACATCTAGACGTTATGCAATGAGACAGGCACAATTGAAACGAAAGATAGGCAAATAAAGATAAGATATATAAAAGGATGGAAAGTCCGCTATTCCATCCCTTGTAGCTATGTTTTTTCCAACCAAAGCGCCCATCTTAAACTGGGGCAAGTTTTTGTTAACATAATCTCAATCTTTATCAATCACATGACTTAACCCATTTTGACCCTAACTATCCTAAGTTCTGCATAGGCTTAAAGGGAGCAGTTTGTGCGGTCTCGATAGTTGATGTTAACATGTCTATCCCAATTACAGGGAATGCAGCCTTACTGATGCCGAAAAACTTTGAAAACTAAAGTTATACATGCATTGGAAAAGGCGATTACTTAGCCAGACGTCTTACATTTACTCCTACACCTTGCCGTTTACTTGGACCTCATAGGTGAAAACCCGGAAAGGGCACTTTTGTTTAAAAAAAAAATGCAAAAAAATAATAAAAGGGAGGGAAACCTTAGTGAAAACCTGAAAAGGTGCTGAGGAAAGGGTAAACTGAGCAAATGGTCAAAGTCTGGTTGACGACTTCTCTGGGTCCAAGTCTGGAAAAGTGTTCAACTGAAATTTGTTGACCGAAGTTAGGCTTATGGGTTGCCTCTATGTCGTTCTCTCAACACAGTCATTGGCCTTTAAAAAGCACGTATCCGATGGATCCAAAGCATTGCCTGATCGGGTCCAAATCACTTGGAATGAAAGTCAAAGCGGTGTTAATACGATGATGGCACGATTTTTACTAAGATTGCTCCCATGTGCTTGTATTATTTATTCATGTACTTTTATCAAACTCACATGCTACCATTTAGTTTGTTTGTAGTTGTTCTTCTTGTTGTTGATGTTTTAGTCGTCAAATATGTGAAAACCATCTGTTTAATTGAACTACGTTCGACCTGATTCCTGTGGTGGGATTCGTAGGCAGCTCTTAGCGAGCTTGGTCACCTTGCTTATAGTAATATTTGCTAAGATTGATATTTTGTATGTTTTGGCACTGACCAATTCGAGTTTTCTATGCTTGATATCGCATTGTTTTGAGTACCTGCAGGTACATGAAAATAAAGTGAACGTTAAAATCCACGTTAATGAACACTGGGGCAAATTTTTATTGATTGGATATCCTTCATAAACAACAGGGGATACACTAATCCTGAGAGCTGTCTTGATACCCAACGCTCTTTCTTCGTATTTTGAAAGGGGTGATTCATGCCAACCCCTAATGAAGCAATCAACCTCAAAGGTAACCGCCACTTGGGAGGTGGTGCACTGAATTCCCAGTCAAATCTCTCAGTTTAAATAATACTGTCATTTATCGTTTAGGGCTTAATGTACCAGTTTACAATCCAGTCATGATTAGGGTTAATTATTAGTTACCTTTTACACTTCATTTCATGGGTAAGCCCAATGACATGGCTCCGTGTATGTATCATATACTTATTGCATTTTCACCCAATAAATAAATTTTGGGTTCTGAATTCCATTTTTATTAACATAATAAACGAATTTTAGGTTTGCATTTTCATTCCCGATAAACGAATTTCGGGTTTTCATTTTCATTAACCTGATAAACAAATTTCAGGTTTGCATTTGTCACCCGACGTTATAAATGAATTTTGGGTTCTCATTTCTATTTTTATTAACCTGATAAACGAATTTCAGGTTTACGTTTTCATCCCCGATAAACGAATTTTGGGTTTCCATTTTCATTAACCTAATAAACGAATTTCAGGTTTGTATTTGTCATCCTCGATAAACGCATTTCGGGTATCCATCTTCATTAACCTGATAAATGAATTTTAGGCTTGTATCTTCACCCGATAAATGAATTTCGGGTTCTCATTTCCATCTCCATTAACCTGATAAACGAATTTTAGATTTACATTTTCACCCGATAAACGAATTTTGGGTTCTCATTTCCATTTTCATTAACCTGATAAACAAATTTCAGGTTTGCATTTTCAACCCCGATAAACGAATTTTGGGTTTCCATTCTATTAACCTGATAAATGAATTTCAGGTTTGCATTTTCATCCCCGATAAACGAATTTCGGGTTTCCATGTTCATTAACCTGGTAAACGTTTAAGGTTAAGGCTGTCTCTTATACACATCTAGATGTGTATAAGAGACAGCCAAATTCATTCTATCCCATAAATGAATTTCGGGTTCTCATTTCCATCTTCATTAACCTGATAAACGAATTTCAAGTTTGCATCTTTACCCGATAAACGAATTTTGGGTTCTTATTTCCATTTTCATAACCTGATAAATGAATTTCAGGTTTGCATTTTTATCCCCGATAAACGAATTTCAAGTTTCCATTCTATTAACCTGATAAACAAATTTCAGGTTTGCATTTCTGCATCACCCGTTAAACGTCTTTTGGGTAGAATTTCCATGAAATCCGTTTATCGGATAAAGGAATTTCAGGTTTGCATTTGCACTCCTGATAAACAAATTTCGGGTTCCCATTTCCATTTTCATAACCTGATAAATGAATTTCAGGTTTGCATTTTTCTCCCCGATAAACGAATTTTGGGTTTCCATTTTCATAACCTGATAAACGAATTTCAGGTTTGCGTTTTTATCCCCGATAAATGAATTTTGGATTTCCATTCTATTAACCTGATAAACGAATTTCAGGTTTGCATTTCTGCATCACCCGATAAATGAATTTTGGGTTCTCGTTTCCATTTTTATTAACCTGATAAACGAATTTCAGGTTTGCATTTGTCATCCCCGATAAACGCATTTCGGGTATGCAGATCTTCATTAACTTGAGAAGCGAATTTCAGGTTTGCACATTCACCCGATAAACGAATTTTCAAGTTCTCATTTCCATCTCTGTTAACTTGATAAACGAATTTCAGGTTTGCATTTGCACTCCCGATAAACGAATTTTGGGTTCTCATTTCCATCTTCATTAACCTGATAAATGAATTTCAGGTTTGCATCTTAACCCGATAAACGAATTTCGGGTTCTCATTTCTATTTTTCATTAACCTGATAAACGAATTTTAGGTTTGCATTTTCCTCCCCGATAAACAAATTTCAGGTTTCCATTTTCATAACCTGATAAACGAATTTCATAAACCTGCATTTTCATCCCCGAGAAACGAATTTCGTGTTTCCATTCTATTAACCTGATAAATGAATTTTGGGTGTAAATTCTCATTTCCATCGTCATTAACCTGATAAACAAATTTCAAGTTTGCATCTTCACCCGGTAAATGAATTTCGGGTTCTCATTTCCATCTCCGTTAACCTGATAAACTATTTTCAGGTTTGCAATTGCACTCCCGATAAACGAATTTCGGGTTATCGTTTCCATTTTCATAACCTGATAAACGAATTTCAGGTTTGCATTTTCATCCCCGATAAATAAATTTTGGGTTTCCATTCTATTAACCTGATAAATGAATTTCTGGTTTGCATTTCTGCATCAACCGATAAACGAATTTCAGCTTTCATTTCAAGTTTGCATTACCCGACAAACTCACCGTTCGGGTTTTCATTTCACTCTTGTTACCTCGATGACACAAAGTCGGGTTTTCATTTTAATTTACATGTCTTTACCCCGATGACATAAAGTCGGGTGTTCATTTGTGTTTACATACCAGTACCTTGATGGTACAAAGTCTAGCTTTTAAGAGACATTGTTTGACAAGTCACCATAAGACACATGCCCTGTTATGGCAACAAGAATGACATTCACAGGACAATTTCATTTTAAGATTAGCTCTTCTCCCGATAAACACCAGATCGGAATTTCATTCTTGTTTCCAAGTTTCATTTATGTGTCTTATGGTTCATTTCACTGGGCGTCTTTTTATTCACTTCTTTCCCCCAATGAAGACTTTTCCGCTCTGGATGAATAGATAGAGCTAATCTTCCCGGTGTGTTTGTCAAGATGGTGAATTTCCTCTTCCATGACCTCATGAGCTTAATGTTGACATGTGGCAAATTTTGTTGCACGATTGGAATCATCCAGTCATGCGGTGTCTACAATCTTTGCCTAGAGTTTCTTCGATCCTCTTCGACACTCTGGCAAAGAGGGGCAAGCTGTAGACACTTATTTTTGTCCCTTAAGTTCTCCCCTATTTTTCTCTTAATTTGACTCGCAATTTTCTTTTTAATTCTGTCGCACCCCCCACAACCCGCGGTCTGGACGGCGACCTTTGGGACCGGCACCGTTGCCAATGTGGTGCTCGTGAAATAGGTGATTAAATTTAAAAGTCTTATTTACTATTACAAACATAAATTACCTACTTACTTTTATCAATTTAAATGAACCACCTATTTACTATTACATAACGGGGCTTTAAATGCGACTATGAATTGTACAAAAATAATCTAAGCTAGTGAACACAGGATTGGAGTCACCACCAGGTGTGTTGGTGCGCCGGGACACAAAAATACATCAAAATTTAAAGAAAAAAATAAACCCTAGTTTAGATTGACTCCTGGTCCATGTAATTCAAAAAACATGAGTTCGGGAATCCTGTTGTAAAATGGAAAGATTTGGGATAGATTTGAATTTCCCTCGGCACCCACTTTACCCAGCGTTGGACCGGTTGCATGATTTTATCGCGTTTTCCTTATCAATTTTAGTATTCATTATTGCCGACTTTGTAGCGTACGTGTGCTTAAGATAGTTTAAAAGTAATAAAATATATACTATATTAATGAGGAAATGAAAATAAATGGTAAATAAAAATATTGACAGGTAAATTTAGCCCGGGGTCCAATTTAAAGTTGCACACATTTAGCTTGTAGTGCCCTTTAACTCCCAAGGGGCAAAATAGTCGTTTGTCATGCACGCCAGAGTTTACTTCTAACCCGATTTTATATTATTGATACAGTTATTAAGTCATGGACTAAATTGAGTTTGATTCAAATATTTAATGTCTAGTAGTGCAACTAAACAAAATTTGAGGAGAGGAGTTCAAATCATTTAACAAGTAAGAAAAAGCATAAATATTATATCGAGACCAACAAACATAAAAAATAAAGCACAAATCATCACAAAAGAAACTAATCGAAAAATATGTGCAAAATCAGAGCCTATTTGCAATTTAATACTCATAAGGGCAAAACGGTAATTTCATAATCAAAGGGTAATTAAACATATTAAAATGTCAAACAAAAATCAAATTAAAGTTTGGTGGTTATTGTCATTAAAAATGGTACACGTAACTTAGAAGAAATTTAAAAAATAAAAGAAAAAACGAAAATTAAGTCTTAAATAATGTAAAAATAGTAAGATAAGCATTTAACTCACCTCAACCTCAAGAATGTGGTGGAATTGGTTATGCTTGGCTTGGAGTGCATTTGAGCCAAATTTACTTTCGGCACCTCCAAGCTTTCGGTTGATGAACCGGCCTTCTTCCATCATATTTTTCACCCACCAGATGAACGATTTTGCTTGAGCTTTACAAAGATAAGTTGTAGTATCAAGTACCCTGCATAACTTTTTTTTTTTGAGTTTAGTCTAATTTCTCTTGGATCGCTTGGAATTTTGGCTCAAAGCCGGCTGCCTGGAAAAATTTTCAGACTTAGAAAAATTTTCTCTTTTTTTTTTTTCTGCAGATTTTCTTGGACACCAGCCTGATTCTACCATGTTTTTGACCCTCCAAATGAATGATTTTTCTTAACCTTAACAAAGAGAATGATTTTTCTAAACCTTAACAAAGAGAAGTTGTAGTTCCAGGTAAACTCTCTACAACTTTTCTTCTCTGAGTTTAGTCTGACTGCTTTTCGATCGTTTGGAATTTTCGCTCAAAGTTGGCTGTTTGGAAAATTTTTCAGATTTAGAAAAAATTCTCTTTTCTTTTCTGCAAAAATTTCGTCCCCCCTTCTTTAGATTGATTTTTTTGCTTTTTTTTTTAATAAATTTTTTTTTTTTTTGAAAAATCTAAAAACTTTATAATATTAAAACTCATTCTTTGTATTTCAAAAATGAATAAAACACATAATAATTAAACACCATAAGACAAATAAATAGGAAATTAAAGGATAAATTAAGAGGAAATCAAAGAATAGGTTAAAAAGAAATTAAAAGGGAAATTAAAATGAAAATTGAGGGTAAAATTAAAAGAAAAATAGGGGAGAACTTAAGAGACAAAAATAAGTGTCTGCAGCTTGCCCCTCTTTGCCAGAGTGTCGAAGAGGATCGAAGAAAATCTAGGCAAAGATTGTAGATACCGCATGACTGGATGATTCCAATCATCAGCAACAAAATTTGCTACATGACAACATTAAGCTCATGAGGTCATGAAAGAGGAAATTCACCATCTTGACAAACACACCGGGGAGATGAGGTCTATCTATTCATCCAGAGCGGAAAAGTCTTCATTGGGGGAAAGAAGTGAATAAAAAGTCGCCCAGTGAAATGAACCATAAGAGACATAAATGAAACTTGAAAACAAGAATGAAATCCCGATCTGGTATTTATCGGGAGCACAGGGACTTAGAATAAAATGTAACTGTGAATGACAAAGAAAACTAACTTGCCATAACATGCAAACACCACTGGTGATGAAACTCAGCAAACAATGTGAATTAAAAGCCCAACTTTGTATCATCAAGCCAAGGGTATGTTTACACAAATGAACACCCGACTTTATGTAATCGGGGTAAAGACATGTAAATTAAAACGAAAACCCGACTTTGTGTCATCGAGGTAACAAGAGTGAAATGAAAACCCGAACAATGAGTTTGTCGGGTAATGCAAAAACAGTCTTGAAATGAAAGTCGAAATTTGTTTATCGGTTGATGCAGAAATGCAAACTTGAAATTCGTTTATCAGGTTAATAGAACAGGTTAATAGAATAGAAATCCGAAATTCGTTTATCGGGAATAAAAATGCAAACTTGAAATTCATTTATCAGGTTATGAAAATGGAAATGAGAACCCGAAATTCATTTATCAGGTTAACGGAGATGGAAATGAGAACCCGAAATTCATTTATCGGGTGAAGATGCAAACCTAAAATTAGTTTATCAGGTTAATGAAGATGAAAACCCAAAATTCGTTTATCGGGGATGACAATGCAAACTTAAAATTCGTTTATCAGGTTGTGAAAATGGAAATGAGAACCCAAAATTCGTTTATCGGGTGAAGATGGAAACCTGAAATTCGTTTATCAGGTTAACGGAGATGGAAATGAGAACCCAAAATTCGTTTATCTGGTGATGCAGAAATGCAAACCTGAAATTTGTTTATCAGGTTAATAGAATGGAAACCTCGAAATTTGTTTATCAGGGATGAAAATGCAAACATGAAATTCGTTTTTCAGGTTATGAAATTAGAAACCCGAAATTCGTTTTATCGGGGATGAAAAATGCAAACCTGAAATTTGTTTATCAGGTTAATGAAGATGAAAATGAGAACCCGAAATTCGTTTATCGGGTGAAAATACAAACCTGAAATTCGTTTATCAGGTTAATGGAGATGGAAATGAGAACCCGAAATTCGTTTATCGGGTGAAGATGCAAACCTGAAATTTGTTTATCAGGTTAATGAAGATGGAAATGAGAACCCGAAATTCATTTATCGGGTGAAAATGCAAACATGAAATTCGTTTATCAGGTTAATGGAGATGGAAATGAGAACCCAAAATTCGTTTATCGGGTAAAAATGCAAACCTGAAATTTATTTTCAGGTTAATGGAGATGGAAATGAGAACCCGAAATTCGTTTATCGGGTGAAGTTGCCAACCTGAAATTCATTTATCAGGTTAATGAAGATGGAAATGAGATGTAACCTGAAATTGGTTTATCAGGTGAAAATGCAACCTGAAATTCGTTTATCAAGTTAATGGAGATGGAAATGAGAACCCGAAATTCATTTATCGGGTAAAAATACAAACCTGAAATTCGTTTATCAGGTTAATGCAGATGGAAATGAGAACCCAAAATTTGTTTATCGGGTAAAATACAATAAGTATGATACATACTCGGAGCCATGTCATTGGGCTTACCCATGAAATGAAGTGTAAAAAGCAATTAGTAGTTAACCCTAATCATGACTGGATTGTAAACTGGGACATTAAGCCTTAAACGGTAAATGACAGCATTATTTAAACTGAGAGGTTTGACTGGGAACATTTGTACCAGCTGCCAAGTGCATTTTTTCACCTTGAGTTTCATTTGTGGATGATTTGAACTGTCTTTTATACCCATTTAGATGTGTATAAGAAAGACCATTGGGTATTTTAGACAGCTCTCAGGATTAGTGTATACCTTGTTGTTTATGAAGGATATCCAATCAATAAAAATTTGCCCCAGTGTCGTGCATTTTAGCATCCATTTTATTTTCATGTACCTGCAGGTATTCAAAACAATGCGATATCAAGCAAAGAAAACTCGAATTGGTCAGTGCCAAAATATACAAAATGTCAATTTTAGCAAACATTACTATGAGCAAGGTGACCGAGCTCGCTAAGAGCTGCCTACGTATCCCACAACGGGAATCAGGTCGAACGTAGTTCAATTAAACAGATAGTTTTCACATATTTGACAATTAAAACATCAACAACAAGAAGAACAACTACAAACAAACTAAATGGCAGCATGTGAGTTTGATAGAAGTACATAAATAAATAATACGGGCATATGGGAGCAATCTTAGTAAAAATTGTGCCATCACCGTATTAACACCGCTTTGACTTTCATTGCAAGTGACCCGATCAGGCAATGCTTTGGATCCATTGGATACGTGCCTTTTAAAGGCCAATGACTGTGTTGAGAGAACGACATAGAGGCAACCAATAAGCCTAAATAGGTTTTCTTCGGTCAACAAATTTCAGTTGAACACTTTCCCAGACTTGGACCCAGAGAAGTCGTCAACCAGACTTTGACCATTTGCTCAGTTTACCCCTTCCTCAGCGCCTTTTCAGGTTTTCACTAAGGTTTCCCTCCCTTTTATTATTATTACTCTCCTTTTGCCTAGGCCCCTGTAGGGTTTCCAACCAAGCCTCTCTTTTGCTCTTTTTTTTTTTTTTTTTAAATAAAGGTGCCCTTTCTGGGTTTTCACCTATGAGGTCCAAGTAAACGGCAAGGTGTGGGATAAACGGAAGACAATCTGGCTAAGTAATCGCCTTTTCCAATGCATGCGAAGAGAAGTTTTTAAAGTTTTTCTACACATCTATTTAAACTTGCCCCAGTTTAAGATGGGCGCTTTGGTTGGAAAGAACATAGCTAAAAGGGATGGAAGAGTGCATTTGTGATCTGAGAAAAACTAGTTATGTCCCTTATCTAAAAGAATTGCCCCAGTTTTGGGCTGAGAGTCTTACTTGAAGGCAACTGACTGAACTAGGGAAATAGATTTGAATAAAATTGCCCCAGTTTTATTATAACAAACTGAGTTTTGTTGGGCATTTGTTTTGGTTAGCCTCTCAAACTTTTTTATTTATTTATTTTTTAATATTTAATTTTTTTTTAATTTTTTTAAATTTTTTTAATTTTTTAATTTTTTTTTTGCCATCCAAAAATAACAATTTGCCCCAACATTGCAAATGAGCTCAGTTCGAATTTGTTTTTGCAGCAAAGGGTAGGGACAAAGCACAATTGAAACGAAAGATAGGCAAATAAAGATAAGAGATATAAAAGGATTTAGTCCGGATGTGGGTGAAAAGGGAAAGAAAACAACAGGTGGAATTCTATCCGACGTTCACTGCGTTAGGAGCAAACTTGCCCTTTGCTTCGTCCTATATTGACAATATGCGTTTCAAGACTAGATCGCCAGCTTGAAAATGTCTGGGCTTGACTTTCTTGTTGTAAGCTCAAGCCATCCTCCGTTGATAACATTGGCTATGACACACAGCTGTTAGCCATCTTTCATCAATGAGTGCAAGTTGTTCATGTCTAAGCCGCAGTTCCATGGCTAATTGTTGGACGTTACGCTACTGTCAACCATCTTTCGAATAATTCTCTTAAGATTCTTGTTAGCTGCTTCAACCACCCCATTCATTTTTGGCCTGTAGATGGTGGAATTCCGATGCTTAATCTTGAATTAGGCAAAAAGACCATCTACCATGTCATTGTTTAGGTTCTTGGCATTGTTGGTAACCAATGTATCCGAGATCCCAAAGCGGCAAATGATGTTCTTTGATCTTTAAGCTCATGTTCGGCTTAAACTTTCTTGGTTTCTGCCTTACAGGCGGGCATTTAGGATTGGTGGGGAGTTTGTGAACCACGAAATCTGTTGAAATGCCGGGCATATCATCATAAGACCAGGCAAAGACTTCTTGGAACAAAATCAAAAATTCTATCATCTCTTTCTTCTGCCCTCTAGTCAAGTGTATGCTGATTTTAACCTCTCTTACGTCCGTGTCTGTCCCAATGTTTACCGTTTCTATTTCTTTCAAGTTAGGCTTTGGTTTTTCTCGTGTTGCCCGAATTCACAGCAGCGTGGCTTTTCAATATCACACTCGTCCTCATCACTCTCAGATTGTGTAGAATCAGAGTCGGGTGTGATATCAAAATTTCACTCATCAGCCTCATAAACGGTAGTATCCAAAGGATCAAAAGCATTGATTTTGGGCCATCTGGAAGAAAATAAAGCATGAAATGAAAGAAAACAAAATGAGCTAAAACATCTTAAAGAAAAAAGTTCTCTTTAATCTTGAGATTTGTATAAGTGATCCTAGAGAACATAAACTTGACATTCATTGGCCATCCTATAAAAATCAATTGTCTTCAGAATTCACCTCCAAAATAGATGAATAAGATAATGAGGAAGGCAATATCATGAATGTACTTGCCTTACTAATCAAATTGTTTTCAAGATTCATCCCCAAAACAGATGAATGAGATGAATCATGAATACAATGCTGTGAATGCACCTACTTCTTGACTAGATGGCATAAACAAAACGATTTAAGAAGTACAAAACATACATACAAAGATGAAATTAAAAGGAAGTAAAACTAAAAACAATATCCTTCAAATTTATCGAAACTTCCTATGATTAGGGAGATCATCAGATGTCCAGTTGTGCAGTTGGTCAATCTCAGCAAATGGCAGCTCAGTGTATAATTCTCCGTCTGCTCCTGAATAATTACCCCCGCAAATAATTAGGGAGCCCTTGGATAAGATCCTCCTTTTCAGCCTCATCTGCATCAGGAGCCATAATGGCGACAAAACGTGGGAAAGTAATCTTAAGAGGTGGAATGACCATAGGCAATGCTCGACCTTCTTTTTTAGCTATTTTCAGCTCCTTAATCTCCCTCAGCTGCCTGGCATTCGGGCAAAAATCGAGCCCAAATGTATTCATATGCGTTGGTAGCTCAATAGGGTGTATTATGCCTTGCAAATTTATCCCCAAACCTTGGCCGATGCGATATCCTCCACGCAGCATTTTCTTTGCAATCATTACACTCGCCTTATCCCAGACAGCTTTCATTGATGACTGCTCTCCAGGCTCCTCGGCTGCACAGAGACCACATCATAAGCTAATCTAGGCACCGGAGTGTCACTTTCCCCAACTTCCTCCTTGACCATCATGGCGTGGTCATCTTCCAAATACAGATGTCGACTTAAACTTGTAAATGAATTTAACCCTTTGATGCAAAGATGACGGAATAACCCCAGGAATGGATCCAAGGGCGTCCCAGTAGCAAATTATATACCCCAACAATTGGAAGAACCTGGCAAGTGATTTGATGAGCAGTTGGCCCCACTTCCAAAATAAGGTTTATCTTTCCGGTGGCTTATCTTCGAGCCCCGTCAAACCCTCTGATCACCATGGATGAATTCCTGACTTGGTCATGAGAGATTTCCAGTTTATCCAATGTCTTCAAAGGACAAATATTTAAAGCAGACCCATTATCAACCATGACCCTAGGCAAATGCCGCCCCTCACATCTAAATGAGATGAATAGAGCCTTGTTGTGGTCGCTCTCTTCAGAAGTTAAGTTATCGTCAGAAAAACAAATTTGGTTTGATGCCACAACAGCACACTGCCCACTAACCCAACAAGTTTGTTAGTGGGAATGTCACGAGGCACACTGCCTCTCTGTGTAGCTCGGATGTTAACAATAAGTTGAGCATAGAAATTTGTGAGGGCATCTTATTCAGCTGCTCAACTACTTCCAAATAAAACAGTTTGGTTTAAGTCATTGTCACTTCTTTGACTGCTCCTTCTTCCTCTTCCGTCTCCGCTTCTATACAAACCATCCCAACATGAGGCTCATGTCGTGGCAGCAGATTAGTGTTTACTTCAGGAGCCCTTTGTTCCGACCTCCTAATGACAGTCTCACGTGCATCGATCATATCCTGCACCTTGTTCTTTAACGTCCAACAATTAGCCATGGAATGCCCTGGGGCTCCAGAATGATAGGCACAGTGGGTATTGGAGTCAAATCTATCCGAATACTGAGGAGGAGCTATGGGATTCAATCTCCCTCCATCTCAACTGCTCATATAGTTGCTCAATGGGCAGATCCACCCCGCAGACATGGGTGTGCAAACAGAGACAGCGAATCCTGTCTCTTATACACATCTAGATGTGTATAAGAGACAGCTTGAGTTATAATGACTACCCGTCCCCCATACATTCAAAACCCAAGGATAATATGGGAGCTGTGGATTAGGCACTGGCTCTTATGTACTCTTGATACACATATAAGAGTTGAGGCTATTATTACACAAACTGAGTGAAGATAACGACCTTAAAGGGCTGTGATTGATACAAATCATTTGATCTTTGGGATCTCGGATACATTGGTTGAAAATAAAAGTCAAGAACCTCTTCCTTCTTATCAGCCTTCTTGCTCAGGGGTTTCTTAGCCACAGACGTGAAGGCTGAAATCATTTGAACTTATTCGGCGAGCTCCTTTAGATGGTCTCGTATCTTCATCATTTGCTTCTCGAGACAGTGCATTTTGCTTGCTACATGATGGATTGCTGTTCTTGAAGTCTTTTGTAAGCTTGCCTGTGCTTATCTAGAGCTATCTCTTTTTCCACTATTTTCTTGTCCTTAGCCTCCAATAGTGCGGTCAGCTGAGCAACTTCTTCTGAAGGGTCTATTACAGCTTGCGGTCATCGGCTAAGCAAATATTCCAGCCATACATCATACTGAGGTGTGGTCCTTGAAATTCCACGCTGCTGTGGATTGTATAACGACTCCTGACATAAAGGTCTGGACGGCCAGAGAATTTGTACTTCTCCTTGTCTTTCAGCAACTTCGCCCGATTGATGCGTTGATTGTGACTTTGTACCCAATTCACTCTACCCCAGCAAAAATCATGACGAACAATCTTTCATCGCCCCAAATGTTCCATGAACCAGACTTGCAACAAAAGGTTTAAACCCTTGAAAATTTTGATTCCGTTCTGACAGTTCGTACAAGCCACCAATATGTCAGTTAGAATAGTAGGGATTATGGTGAGGTCTTGACCACCGACGCCATGTATCAAATCGGCTAACATCCATACCGTCTTAAATGCTATCCTTGATGATCCGGTCTCAGAAAAAGATATGCGCTGGTCAGTGCTAGAGCAAAAACCTTGACTCACTTCTGAGCCCAGGGCTCCTCAATGGGATGCAAAAAATGAGTCTTGTTCCTGTGAAATCCCTATTTTGTGGCGAAGTGCTCGTGTAAAAATATCAAAGTAACCGAACTAGCCTCGGGTCCCCCTAGTATCGCAGCCTCTGATATGCTGGTGCACAATAGAGAAGTCCCTTGTAGTACCTAGGGATTATAGTATAACAGCCCGGTCCTTGAAGTCCAGTCTGAGAAATCCTGCGATCTCCTCTAGTGTGGGTGCCATTTCAAACTTTCCGAATCTAAACACAGCTGCCTCACTGTCCCAAACCTGTACCAAAGCGTCTACTATGGTCTCAATATCCCGCAGACATAGTAGGTGACCCAAATAACCAGCTATTGTATTCTGGCGTGCATGACAAACGACTGTTTTGCCCCTTGGGAGTTAGGGGTTAGCCTCAATGCACACAAGGGATAATAAAATTTTGAAAACATGTCGTGGGGATGGGTCTCCTATTTGGGTCTGGCAACCATATGCCTTTGACCCTACCTAAGGCTTATGCAATGCAAAAATCAAAATTTACTATTTCTTGCGGGAAGTAGATACAAATTACATGGCCAAAGTAAATCATATGAATCAGAAAAGCTAATTACTATTACATAACAAAATTGTAAAGCTATTTACTATTACAAGCCAGATAAATGGGTGGGTCCTACCGCCTCCAAACAGTGTCCTAAACAAGGTCCACACAGTTCTGCCTATGGTTTAAGCTATATGACTATGAGGCTGTGGCATACTAATGAAATCTAGATGGGCTTGGTTCCAGAACCTTCAGACTTTGGGCCCAAAATAAAATCCGTCAATTCCGAAGGGCCTTATCGTCGGAGGTCAGGTGATCGCCATAGATACCGTTACGTGCACATTGTGTCACGGCCGCATATTTGGGTAGATCATCTTAAATTCCTACAGGGAATGTGGGAACGACACCCACAAAAATAGGACATGCAATAAATGAGACATGTGTTATGTTGTGTTCACTTGGAGGCGGTAAGATTCACACATTTTAGCGCGTTTGGCTCTAAAGGTTTGATGCACCCCAACACTCCAAAAATTGCCCCCAAATTAATCACAAACAGGTATAATAGCAAAATATATTAAAATATGTACAATAAAGCAAGAACAAAACACAACATAGGCAAATAGGGTATGGCACGTAAAACGAGACCTAAATCGAGCAAACGGGTACTCAAGACAGCAAACATAGTGAAATATAGTAAAACAAGTGTAAAAATAATTTGAAAAGGACAAATAAAGTAACACATAGCATGTGGCACATAAAACGAGACCCAAAATCCATAAACCAGCACACAAGACAGCAAAAATGGTGAAATACGGTAAAATAAGTGTAAAGTAATTGAAAAAGAACAAATAAAGTAACACATAGCATGTGGCACGTAAAACGAGTCTACACAAAAATCCGTAAACCAGCACACAAGAGAGCAAAAATGGTGAAATATGATAAAACAAGTGTAAAGTAATTGAAAAAGAACAACTAAAGTAACACGTAGCGTGTGACACGTGTAAACGAGACACAAAAATCCGTAAACCAGCAAACAAGACAGCAAACAATTGTGAAATACGGTAAAACAAGTGTAAAGTAATTGGAAAAGAACAATTAAAGTAACACTTTGCATATGGCACGCAAAATGAGGCATAGAGCCGGGAAAATAGCACACAAATAAATCGGTAAAAATTAGCCGATTTATAATGAACGGGGTAAAATTGAGAGAAACGCGTTAAAATCGTGTGCCCAAATTCTCAAAGTCCCTAGTGGAGTCGCCACGCTGTCGCACCCCCCACAACCCGCGGTCTGGCCGGCACCTTTGGGACCGGCACCGTCGCCAATGTGGTGCTCGTGAAATAGGTGATTAAATGCAAAAGTCTTATTTACTATTACACACATCTAGATGTGATATGTAGACAATCTAGATGAATCACCTATTTACTATTACATAACGGGGCTTTAAATGCAACTATGAATTGTACAAAAATAATCTAAGTTAGGGAACACAGGATTGGAGTCGCCACCCCGTGTGTTGGTGCGCCGGGATACAAAAATACATCAAAATTTAAAGCGAAAATAAACCCTAGTCTAGATTGACTTCTGGTCCACGTAATTCAAAAAAAAAAACATGAGTTCGGGAATCCGATTGTAAAATGGGAAGGTTTGGGATAGATTTGAATTTTTCTCGGCACCCACTTTACCCGGCGTTGGACCGGTTGCATGATTTTATCGCGTTTCCCTTTTTAATTTTAGTATTCATTATTGCAGACTTTGTAGCGTACGTGTGCTTGAGATAGTTTAAAAGTAATAAAATATGTACATATTAATGAGGAAATGAAAATAAATGGTAAATAATAACATTGACAGGTAAATTTAGCATGGGGTCCAATTTAAAGTCTTATAACTCTAGATGTGTATACAGAGACGACTATTAGACCGGTCCACGGTGCGGTTAAATGCGACTATGAATTTTTTACTTCTAGCCCGATTTTATATTATTGATACAGTTATTAAGTCATGGACTAAATTGAGTTTGATTCCAATATTTAATGTCTAGTCGTACAACTAAACAAAATTTGAGGACAGAAGAGTAGATTCACATCATTTAACAAGTAACAAAAAAGCATAAATATTATATCGAGACCAACAAACATCAAAAATAAAGCACAAATCATCACAAAAGAAATCTTTTAGACTTTTTAGGAAAAAAAAAAAAATTAATTTATTAAAAAAAAAAAAATATTAAAAGAAAAAAAAAATTTCTGTGCGTGAACAGTACCGCACGTATATTTCACGCGCCGAACAGTCAGATCAACAGAGCTGTTTTGGCCACGTTTTTCTCTGTATTTTTTCACCCATTCTTACCAAACATCGGATGCTCCATACTTCCAACATGACAAGGAATGGTCTTTGACCATTTTTCCACTCAATCCACTTCGTTAAAAGTAAAAAACAGTGAAAAAAATCAGTCTAAAGGGGGGGGGACGAAAATTTCTGCAGGAAGAAAAGAAAGAAATTTTTTTCTAAATTTAAAAATCTTCCAAACAGCCAACTTTGACCCAAAATTCCAAACGTTTGAAAAGGAATTAGACTAAACTCTAAGAAGAAAAGTTGTAGCGGGTACCTGGGACTACAACTTCTCTTTGTAAAGATCAAGCAAAATCATTCATTTGGAGGGTCAAAAATGTGGTAGAAGAAGGCTGGTGGCCAAGAAAATCTGCAGAAAAAGTAAAAGAGAAATTTTTCTAAGTCTGAAAATTTTTCCAGACAACCAACTTTGAGCCAAGATTCCAAGCGATCGAAGAGGAATTAGGCTAAATTCAAACAATAAAAGTTGTATAAGGTACCTGGGACTACAACTTCTCTTTGTAAATCTCCAGAAAAATCGTTCATCTGGTGGGTGAAAAATGTGGTGGAAGAAGGCCGGTTCATCAATCGGAAGCTTGGAGGTGCCGAAAGCAAATTCGGCTGTCAAACGCACTCCAAGCCAAGTATAACCAATTCCACCACATTCCTGATGTTGAGGTGAGTTAAATGGGATTTTGAATCGATTGTTTTTTTGACAAAATGCTTATCTTACTATTTTTACATTGTTTATGACTTAATTTTTGAAATTTAATTTTTTAGTTCATAATATTTAAATTTAATATTTTTATTGGCTTTAAAATATTTTTTGGAGTGTCTCTAAAGGTTTACACGAAAATTTTGTGGATGTTTTATGCAAGTTTGTGCTTGGTTCATATGCCCACTTTCACCCTTTGATTTATGTTTATGTAGTTGTTTATATTAATTAATTGTTATATCTTCATGTTCTATGTAAAAATTAGAATTTTATGGCTATTTTCTTAGAATTTTTGGGTTAAGGTTTGAAGGTTTTACTTTTTGGGGTGGTTATGGAGTTGGGAGAATTTTGAATGGTTGTTTACCATTAGGGAAGAAGAGGAAGAAGTTGTGGGAATGTAGAGAAACTTTCAACAGTGATTTTTGTGTATAAATAAAAACAAACTGAACAATAATCCAAAAATGGCTTTGGGCCAGTGGTTCAGTAGCAAGTATTACTCCATGGGGTTTGGGTTCGAATCTCGTTGCCCCCATTTTCCTTAGTTTTTTTTACCACATCATCAATGACGTGGCGCCATGTTATCCACGTCAGCGATGACGTGGCAATTCCAAAAGAAAGAAAGAAAAGCTCGCTGACAGAGCCCACTTGATGCCACATCATCGATGACGTGGCACCACCAGATTGCGCCATGTCATCGTTGACGTCGCACACACAATTTTTTTTAAGGGAACCTTTGATGCCACATCATTGATGACGTGGCACCATCAGATGGCGCCACGTCATCGATGACGTGCACACACAAATTTTTTTTTAAAAAAAAGAAGTTCAGATAAATTTTTATTTGCGTTTTAACTCCCTAGATTTCAGATTTTTGCGTTTTAGCCCTCAAATAATTTTTTAAATTACATTTAGGCCCTTAAGAAATTTTCTTTAATATTACACTGTTTTTTCTTTTCAAATTTCTTCTAAATTACATTTTTAATGACAATAATCACCAAGCTTTAATTTGATTTTTGTTTGACATTTTAATATGTTTAATTACCCTTTGATTGTGAAATTACCGTTTTACCCTTATGAGTATTAAATTGTAAATAGGCTCTGATTTTGCACATATTTTTTGATTAGTTTCTTTTGTGATGATTTGTGCTTCATTTTTGATGTTTGTTGGTCTCGATATAATATTTATGCTTTTTTGTTACTTGTTAAATGATGTGAATCTACTCTTCTGTCCTCAAATTTTGTTTAGTTGTACGACTAGACATTAAATATTGGAATCAAACTCAATTTAGTCCATGACTTAATAACTGTATCAATAATATAAAATCGGGCTAGAAGTAAACTCTGGCGTGCATGACAAACGACTGTTTTGCCCCTTGGGAGTTAAAGGGCACTACAAGCTAAATGTGTGCGACTTTAAATTGGACCCCATGCTAAATTTACCTGTCAGTCTTCAATGTTATTATTTACCATTTATTTTCATTTCCTCATTAATATGTACATATTTTATTACTTTTAAACTATCTCAAGCACACGTACGCTACAAAGTCTGCAATAATGAATACTAAAATTTAAATTAATACAAACACAAACTCCTGTCTCTTATACACATCCGGTAAAGTGGTCGAGAAAATTCAAATCTATCCCAAACCTTCCCATTTTACAATCGGATTCCCGAACTCATGTTTTTTTTTTTGAATTACGTGGACCAGAAGTCAATCTAGACTAGGGTTTATTTTCGCTTTAAATTTTGATGTATTTTTGTATCCCGGCGCACCAACACACGGGGTGGCGACTCCAATCCTGTGTTCCCTAGCTTAGATTATTTTTGTACAATTCATAGTCGCATTTAAAGCCCCGTTATATAATAGTAAATAGGTGATTCATTTAAATTTGTAATAGTAAGTAGGTAATTTGTGTTTGTAAATAGTAAATAGGAATTTTGCATTTAATCACCTATTTAACTCACAAGCACCACATTGGCGACGGTGCCGGTCCCAAAGGTGCCGGCCAGACTCCACTGGGGATTTTGAGAATCCGGGCACACGATCTTAAATCGTTTCTCTCAATTTTACCCCGTTCATTATAAATCAGCTAAAATTTACCGATTTTGTGTGCTATGTTACTGGCTCATTGCCTCGTTTTGCGTGCCATGTGCAACGTGTTACTTTAATTGTTCTTTTTCAATTACTTTACACTTGTTTTACCGTGTTTCACCATTTTTGCTGTCTTGTATGCTGGTTTAGGGATTTTTGTGTCTCGTTTTACGTGCCACATGCTACATGTTACTTTAATTGTTCTTTTTCAATTACTTTACACTTGTTTTACCGTATTTCATCATTTTTGTTGTCTTGTGTGCTGGTTTAAAATTTTTGTGTCTCGTTTTACGTGCCACATGCTATGTGTTACTTTATTTGTTCTTTTTCAATTACTTTACACTTATTTTACCGTATTTCACCATTTTTGCTGTGTACTCTTGTGTGCTGGTTTATGGATTTTGGGTCTCGTTTTATGTGCCACATGCTATGTGTTACATTATTTGTTCTTTTCAAATTATGTTACACTTGTTTTACTATATTTCACTATATTTGCTGTTTTGAGTACCCGTTTGCTCGATTTAGGTCTCATTTGTTCTTGCTTTATTGTACATTTTTAATATATTTTGCTATTTTACCTGTTTGTGGTTAATTTGGGGGCAATTTTTGGGGTGTTGGGGGTGCATCAAACCTTTAGAGCCAAACGCGCTAAAATGTTTGAATCTTACCGCCTCCAAGTGAACACAACATAACACATGTCTCATTTATTGCATGTCCTATTTTTGTGGGTGTCGTTCCCACAATCCCTGTAGGAATTAAGACGATCTACCCAGATATGCGGCCGTGACACAATGTGCACGTAACGGTATCTGTGGCGATCACCTGACCACCGACGATAAGGCCCATCGAAATTGACGGATTTTATTTTTGGGCCCAAAGTCTGATGGAAGGTTCGGGAACCAATCCCATCTAGATTGCATTAGTAAGCCACAGCCTCATATTCATATAGCTTAAACCATAGGGCAGAACTGTGCGAACCTTGTTTAGGACACTAGACACGAGGCGGTAGGACCCATCCATTTATCTAGCTTGTAATAGTAAATAGCTTTACAATTTTGTTATGTAATAGTAATTAGTTTTTTCTGATTCGTATGATTTACTTTGGCCATGTAATTTATATCTACTTCCCGTAAGAAAGAGTAAATTTTGATTTTTTGCATTGCATAAGCCTTAGGTAGGATCAAAGGCATATGGTTGCCAGACCCAAATAGGAGACCCATCCCCGTGACATGTTTCCAAAGTTTTATTTTCTCTTGTGTGCATTTAGGCTAACCCCAGCATTGTAGGGCCACCGTAGGCTACTTATTGCATATCATTAGCCGTAGAAGGGATACCTTGTCGTATACCCTGTGTATAGAATTGCATACCTATCCCTAGGTACATAACCTACAATGGGATTCGATAGGTGTAAGCTTGCGTGTTCATTTTATAAAGGCTCGAAGGGGTACAAGCCTCAGGTAAGGTTAACATGTATTTCATGCATATGAGGCTAAAAATGAGGATCTTATCCAAGGGGTAGCCAAATTATTTGCGGGGGTAATTATTCAAGAGCAGACGGAGAAGGATGACACTGAGCTGCCATTTGCTGAGATCGACCAACTACACAACTGGACATCGGATGATCTCCCTAGTCATAGGGAGTTTCGATGGCCCAAAATCAATGCTTTTGATCTTTTGGATACTACAGTTTATGAGGTCGATGAGTGCAATTTTAAAATCACACCCAACCCTGATTTTATACAGTCTGAGAGTGGTGAGGACAGTGGGATATCGAAAATAAATTCGGGCGACACGAGGAAAAACCAAAGCCTAACTTGGAAGAAACAGAAACGGTAAACATTGGGACAGACACGGACGTAAGAGAGGTTAAAATCAGTATACATTTGACTAGAGGGTAGAGGAAAGAGATGATAGAATTTTTGATATTTATTCCAAGACGTGTTTGCCTGGTCTTATGATGATATGCCTGGCATTTCAACAGATGTCGTGGTTCACAAACTTCCCACCGATCCTAAATGCCCGCCTGTAGAGCAGAAGCCAAGAAAGTTTAAGTCGAAAATGAGCTTAAAGATCTAAGAACAAATTATCAAGCAGTTTAATGCCACAATCATCATTGTATCCCAGTATCCTATTTAGCTTTCCAATATGGTGCTAGTACTAAAGAAGACTGGGGAGGTCAGAGTTTGCGTCGACTATCGAGACTTAAACAAGGCCAGTCCCAAGGATTATTTTTCGCTGCCAAACATTCACATCATTCTAGACAGGCTGCCTGCCATGAGATGGAGACTTTTGCGATTGTTTTGCTGGGTATCACCAAATCCTAGTGGACGAGGAAGACAGGGAAAAGACAGCATTCATTACTCCTTGGGGGGATATTCTGCTACAGTGTTATGCCATTTGGACTCAAGAATGCTGGTGCAACATATCAACACACTATGACCACCTTGTTTCTTGACATGAACATGAAGAGATGGAGGTCTATGTCGATGACATCATTATCAAATCCAAGAAGGTCGAGGATCACTTGACCAATCTTAAGAAGGTATTTGAGAGGATGAGGAGATATAATCTGAAGTTGAACCCAATAAAGTGCGCCTTTGGAGCTCCTTCCGGAAAGTTATTAGGTTTCATTGTCAGTAAGCGGGGAATTGAGATAGACCCAGCAAAGATCAAAACTATCCGTGATATGTCTGCGCCAAAGACTCAGAAGGACGTAAAAAGCTTCTTGGAAAAAATCAATTTCATTGGTCGCTTCATTGCTTAGCTGACAGCTACTTGTGAACCTTTGTTCAAACTGTTGAGAAAAAATGCAGATGTGTACTGACAATGATGGTTGTCAAAGGGCTTTCCGATATCAATCAAAGAAACTCTTTATTGGTCCAAACATGACGATTCGGGCGGGAAGAGGCTATCTATTATCTAAGCAAGAAGTTTACAGTCCATGAAGCCAATTATTCTTTTTTGGAGCGAACATGCTGTGCATTGGTTTGGACCTCCCAACGGCTAAGGCATTATCTACTGGGTCATACCACTTATCTCATTTCCAGGTGTGATCCCCTTCGCTGTCTATTAGAGAAGCCTATGCCGACTGGACTCTTATACACATCTAGATGTGTATAAGAGACAGCGATATCATCTTTACTACTGAAAAGGCTGTCAAAGGACAAGTGATAGCGGATCATCTTGCTGAGAACCCAAGGGAGAATGATTATCAACCCTTGCACACATTCTTTTCGAACGAAGACATCTTATTCATTGGCACTGCCGAAAACATGAAAGATGAATGTCCACATTGGAGGCTATTCTTTGATGGTACATCCAACACTTTCGGTGCGGGCATAGGAGCAGTTTTGATATCACCAAAGGGCAGACACTTCCCAGCAACAGCCAAGTTACAGTTTCCGTACATACGAACAACATGGCAAAGTATGAGGCTTGCAAACTTGGTCTGAAAATGGCATTGGACATGGGTATTAAAGAGTTAGTGTTTAGTGATTCAGATTTGCTCGTCCATCAGACACTAGGGCATGAAAAGCTGCCATATGCATTGCTGGGTTATCGGATTGCCATCAGGAAATCTACTGGGGCAACGTCTTACTCCTTCATGTGCGGAATGGAAGCTGTTTTGCCAACGGAAGTAGAGATCCCTTCTCTACGCATTCTTATGGAAACTAAGTTAGAAGAGGCAGAATGGGTACGACTCAAACATGAACAGCTTGCACTCATTGATGAAAGACGGCTAACAGCTGTGTGTCATGGCCAATGTTATCAACGGAGGATGGCCCGAGCTTACAACAAGAAAGTCAAGCCCAGACATTTTCAAGCTGGCGATCTAGTCTTGAAAACCATATTGCCAATACAGGACGAAGCAAAGGGCAAGTTTGCTCCTAACTGGCAGGGTCCATTCATTGTACACAAATGGAAATATTATCAGGAGGAGCTCTTATCCTTACGGAGATGGATGGACAGGTTTTCCCCCAATCGATAAATGCGGACATGGTCAAAAAAATTTTCATCTGATTTGGCAGACTGTAAACCTTTAAGTCATTGCAGAACGTCGGATAGAATATCCAATGTTGTTTTCTTTCCCTTTTTACCCACATCCGGACTAAATCCTTTTATATCTCTTATCTTTATTTGCCTATCTTTCATTTCAATTGTGCTTTGTCCCTATCCTTTGCTGTAAAAACAAATTGGAAGTGAGCTCATTTGCAATGTTGGGACAAATTGTTGTTTTTGGGTGGCAAAAAAAAAAAAAAATTTTGGGGTATCAGGTTAATAGAATGGAAACCCAAAATTCATTTATCGGGGATGAAAATGCAATCAGAAAACCGATTGACCATGTCCCATTGTAGCTATATGTTTTTAACCAAATAGCCCATCTTAAACTATGCGCAAGTTTTTGTTAACATAATCCCAATCTTTACCAATCACACGACTTAACCCATTTTGACCCTAACTATCCTAAGTTCTGCATAGGCTTAAAGGGAGCAGTTTGTGCGGTCTCGGTAGTTGATGTTAACATGTCTATCCCAATTACAGGGAATGCAGCCTTACTGATCCGAAAAACTTTGAAAACTAAAGTTTGCATGCATTGGAAAAGGCGATTACTTAGCCAGACGTCTTCCGTTTACTCCCACACCTTGCCGTTTACTTGGACCTCATTGGTGAAAACCCGGAAAGGGCACCTTTGTGTAAAAAAAAAAATGCAAAAAAATAATAAAAGGGAGGGAAACCTTAGTGAAAACCTGAAAAGGCGCTGAGGAAGGGGTGAACTGAGCAAATGGTCAAAGTTTGGTTGAGGACTTCTCTGGTCCAAGTCTGGAAAAGTGTTCAACTGAAATTGAAAGTGTTGACCGAAGTTAGGCTTATTGGTTGCCTCTATGTCGTTCTCTCAACACAGTCATTGGCCTTTAAAAGGCACGTATCCGATGGATCCAAAGCATTGCCTGATCGGGTCCAAATCACTTGGAATGAAAGTCAAAGCGGTGTTAATACGATGATGGCACAATTTTTACTAAGATGGCTCCCATGTGCCTGTATTATTTATTCATGTACTTCTATCAAACTCACATGCTGCCATTTAGTTTGTTTGTCATTGTTCTTCTTGTTGCTGATGTTTTAGTTGTAAAATATGTGAAAACCATCTGTTTAATTGAACTACGTTTGACCTGATTCCTATGGTGGGATACTAGGCAGCTCTTAGCGAGCTTGGTCACCTTGCTTATAGTAATGTTTGCTAAAATTGACATTTTGTATGTTTTGGCACTGACCAATTCGAGTTTCTTTGCTTGATATCGCATTGTTTTGAGTACCTGTAGGTACATGAAAATAAAGTGGACGCTAAAATCCACGACACTGGGGCAAATTTTTATTGATTGGATATCTTTTATTAACAACAAGGGATACACTAATCCTGAGAGCTGTCTTGATACCCAACGCTCTTTCTTCGCATTTTGAAAGGGGTGATTCACGCCAACCCCTAATGAAGCAATCAACCTCAAAGGTAACCGCCACTTGGGAGATGGTGCACTGAATTCCCAGTCAAATCTCTCAGTTTAAATAATACTGTCATTTATCGTTTAGGGCTTAATGTACCAGTTTACAATCCAGTCATGATTAGGGTTAATTACTAGTTGCCTTTTACACTTCATTTCATGGGTAAGCCCAATGACATGGCTCCGTGTATGTATCATATACTTATTGCATTTTCACCCGATAAACGAATTCAGGTTCTCATTTCCATTTTTATTAACCTGATAAACGAATTTCGGGTTTCCATTTTCATTAACCTAATAAACGAATTTCAGGTTTGCATTTGTCACCCGATAAACGAATTTTGGGTTCTCATTTCTATTTTTATTAACCTGATAAACGAATTTCAGGTTTACGTTTTCATCCCCGATAAACGAATTTTGGGTTTTCATTTTCATTAACCTAATAAACGAATTTCAGGTTTGCATTTGTCATCCTCGATAAATGCATTTCGGGTATCCATCTTCATTAACCTGATAAACGAATTTCAGGCTTGTATCTTCACCTGATAAACGAATTTTGGGTTCTCATTTCCATCTCCATTAACTTGATAAATGAATTTCAGGTTTGCATTTTTACCCGATAAACGAATTTTGGGTTCTCATTTCCATTTTCATTAACCTGATAAACGAATTTCAAATTTGCATTTTCAACCCCGATAAACGAATTTCGGGTTTCCATTCTATTAACCTGATAAACGAATTTCAGGTTTGCATTTTTATCCCCGATAAACAAATTTCGGGTTTCCATTTTCATTAACCTGATAAACGAATTTTAGGTTTGCATTTTCATCCCCGATAAACGAATTTTGGGTTTCCATTCTATAAACTTGATACTTTGATTTCAGGAATAGCCAATCATTTGGCATATTTACAAGATAAACGAATTTTGGAAACCTGTCTCATTTACATTTTCATAATGTGATAAATGAATTTTTGGTTATCATTTTCATCCCCGATAAATGAATTTTGGGTTTCCATTCTATTAACCTGATAAACGAATTTCAGGTTTGCATTTCTGCCGCACCCGATAAACGAATTTTGGGTTCTCATTTCCATCTCCGTTAACCTGATAAACGAATTTCAGATTTGCATTTGCATTCCCGATAAACGAATTTCGGGTTCCTATTTCCATTTTCATAACCTGATAAATGAATTTTAGGTTTGCATTTTCCTCCCCGATAAACGAATTTTGGGTTTCCATTTTCATAACCTGATAAACGAATTTCAAGTTTGCATTTTTATCCCCGATAAACGAATTTCGGGTTTCCATTCTATTAACCTGATAAACGAATTTCAGGTTTGCATTTCTACATCACCCGATAAACAAATTTTGGGTTCTCATTTCCATTTTCATTAACCTGATAAACGAATTGATTTTAGGTTTGCATTTGTCATCCCCGATAAACACATTTCGGGTATCCATCTTCATTAACCTGAGAAACGAATTTCAGGTTTGCATCTTCACCCGATAAACAAATTTTCGGTTCTCATTTGCATCTCCGTTAACCTGATAAACGAATTTCAGGTTTGCATTTGCACTCCCGATAAACGAATTTCGGGTTCTCATTTCCATCTTCATTAACCTGATAAACGAATTTCAGGTTTGCATCTTAACCCGATAAACGAATTTCGGGTTCTCATTTCTATTTTTCATTAACCTGATAAACGAATTTCAGGTTTGCATTTTTCTCCCCGATAAACGAATTTCGGGTTTCCATTTTCATAACCTGAAACAAATTTCAGGTTTGCATTTTCATCCCCGATAAACGAATTTTGGGTTTCCATTCTATTAACCTAATAAACGAATTTCAGGTTTGTATTTTCATCCCCGATAAACGAATTTTGGGTTTCCATTCTATTAACTTGTTCTATTAACCTGATAAACGAATTTCAGCCTTTGCATTTCTGCATCAACCGATAAACGAATTTCAGCTTTCATTTCAAGTTTGCATTACCCGACAAACTCACTGTTCGAGTTTTCATTTCACTCTTGTTACCTCGATGACACAAAGTCAGGCTTTCATTTTAATTTACATGTCTTTACCCCGATGACATAATGTCGGGTGTCCATTTGTGTTTACATACCCTTGCCTTGATGGTACAAAGTCGGGCTTTTAATTCACATTGTTTGCTGAGTTTCATCACCAGTGGCGTTTGCATGTTATGGCAAGTTAGTTTTCTTTGTCATTCACAGCTACGTTTCATTCTAAGTCCCTGTTCTCCCGATAAACACCAGATCGGGATTTCATTATTGTTTCCAAGTTTCATTTATGTGTCTTATGGTTCATTTCACTGGGCGTCTTTTTATTCACTTCTTTCCCCCAATGAAGACTTTTCCGCTCTAGATGAATAGATAGACGTAATCTCCCCAGTGTGTTTGTCAAGATGGTGAATTTCCTCTAGTCCCTCATACTCCATGACCTCATGAGCTTAATGTTGACATGTGGCAAATTTTGTTGTACGATTGGAATCATCCAGTCATGTGGTGTCTACAATCTTTGCCTAGAGTTTCTTCGATCCTCTTCGACACTCTGGCAAAGAGGGGCAAGTTGTAGACACCTATTTTTGTCCCTTAAGTTCTCCCCTATTTTCCTCTTAATTTGACTCGCAATTTTCTTTTTAATTCCCCTTTTAATTTCTTTTTAACCTGCTCTTTGATTTCCTCTTAATTTATCCATTAATTCCCTCTTAATTTGTCTTATGGTGTTTAATTATTATGTGTTTTATGTATTTGAAATACTAAGAATGAGTTTTAATGTTATTAAGTTTTTAGATTTTTCAAAAAAAAAAAAATAATAATAATAATTAATTAATTAAAAAATTAAAAAAAATTAAATTAAATTTATTATAAAAAAAAATTTGTTTTTTTGAAAATGCAGTTTCACCCATTCTCACCCAACATCGGATTCTCCATACTTCCAACTTGACAAGGAATGGTTTTTGACCATTTTTACACTCAATCCACTTCGTTAAAAGCAAAAAAAAAAATCAGTCTAAAAGGGGGGGGGAAGAAAATTTCTGCAGGAAGAAAAGAAAGAAAATTTTTTCTAAATTTAAAAATCTTCCAAATAGCCAACTTTGACCCAAAATTCCAAATGATTGAAAAGGAATTAGACTAAACTCAAAGAAGAAAAGTTGTAGAGGGTACCTGGGACTACAACTTCTCTTTGTAAAGATCAGGAAAAATCATTCATTTGGAGGGTCAAAAACGTGGTAGAAGAAGGCTGGTGGCCAAGAAAATCTGCAGAAAAAGTAAAAGAGAAATTTTTCTAAGTCTGAAAATTTTTCCAGACAACCAACTTTGAGCCAAGATTCCAAGCGATCGAAGAGGAATTAGGCTAAATTCAAACAATAAAAGTTGTATAAGGTACCTGGGACTACAACTTCTCTAAATTGTAAATCTCCAGAAAAATCGTTCATCTGGTGGGTGAAAAATGTGGTGGAAGAAGGCCGGTTCATCAACCGGAAGCTTGGAGGTGCCGAAAGCAAATTCGGCTCAAACGCACTCCAAGCCAAGTATAACCAATTCCACCACATTCCTGATGTTGAGGTGAGTTAAATGGGATTTTGAATCGATTGTTTTTTTGACAAAATGCTTATCTTACTATTTTTACATTGTTTATGACTTAATTTTTGAAATTTAATTTTTTAGTTCATAATATTTAAATTTAATATTTTTATTGGCTTTAAAATATTTTTTGGAGTGTCTCTAAAGGTTTACACGAAAATTTTGTGGATGTTTTATGCAAGTTTGTGTTTGGTTCATATGCCCACTTTCACCCTTTGATTTATGTTTATGTAGTTGTTTATATTAATTAATTGTTATATCTTCATGTTCTATGTAAAAATTAGAATTTTATGGCTATTTTCTTAGAATTTTTGGGTTAAGGTTTGAAGGTTCACATTTTTAAACTTACTTTTTGGGGTGGTTATGGAGTTGGGAGAATTTTGAATGGTTGTTTATACACATCTAAAAAGAGGAAGAAGTTGGGGTAATGTAGAGAAACTTTCAAGTGTATAAATAAAAACAAACTGAACCATAACCCAAAAATGGCTTTGGGCCAGTGGTTCAGCAGCAAATAAAAACTCCATGGGGGCTTGGGTTCCAATCTCCTTGCCCCCATTTTCCTTAGTTTTTTTTAGTTTTTCCCCCTTGGGTCCATAGTGCCACGTCATCGATGACGTGGCACCATCAGATTGCGACACGTCATCGATGACATGGCACACAAATATATATATTTTTTAAAAAAGTTCAGAAAAATTTTTATTTGCGTTTTAACCCTCCAGATTTCAGATTTTTGCATTTTAGCCCTCAAATAATGTTATAAATTACATTTAGGCCCTTAAGAAATTTTCTTTAATATTACTGTTTTTTTCTTTTCAAATTTCTTCTAACTTACATTTTTAATGACAATAACCACCAAGCTTTAAGGATTTGATTTTTGTTTGACATTTTAATATGTTTAATTACCCTTTGATTATGAAATTACCGTTTTGCCCTTATGAGTATTAAATTGTAAATAGACTCTGATTTTGCACATATTTTTCGATTAGTTTCTTTTGTGATGATTTGTGCTTTATTTTTGATGTTTGTTGGTCTCGATATAATATTTATGCTTTTTTGTTACTTGTTAAATGATATGAATCTACTCTTCTGTCCTCAAATTTTGTTTAGTTGCACGACTAGACATTAAATATTTGAATCAAACTCAATTTAGTCCATGACTTAATAACTGTATCAATAATATAAAATTGGGCTAGAAGTAAACTCTGGCGTGCATGACAAATGACTGTTTTGCCCCTTGGGAGTTAAAGGGCACTACAAGCTAAATGTGTGCGACTTTAAATTGGACCCCAAGCTTATAACATCTAGATGTGTATTAGAGACCATTTATTTTCATTTCCTCATTAATATGTACATATTTTATTACTTTTAAACTATGATCTCAAGCACACGTACGCTACAAAGTCTGCAATAATGAATACTAAAATTAAAAAGGGAAACGTGATAAAATCATGCACCACCCAACAAAGTTGAAAAAAAATTCAAATCTATCCCAAACCTTCCCATTTTACAACAGAGTTCCCAAATTCATGTTTTTTTTTTTGATTTACGTGGACCAGGAGTCAATCTAGACTAGGGTTTATTTTTTCTTTAAATTTTGATGTATTTTTGTGTACCAACACCAACACAGGTGGCGTCTCTAATCCTGTGTTCCCTAGTTTAGATTATTTTTGTACAATTCATAGTCGCATTTAAAGCCCCGTTATATAATAGTGAATATGTGATTTATTTAAATTTGTAATAGTAAGTAGGTAATTTATGTTTGTAAATAGTAAATAGGATTTTTGCATTTAATCACCTATGTTACAAGCACCACATTGGCGACAGTGCCGGTCCCAAAGGTGCTGGCCAGACTGCGGGTCGTGGGAGGGGTGCAATAGATGTAATCTAACGAATCAGCTCGTGTCAAAGGATGCATCTCCGCTAAAGAAATTTGAGACAAATTGAAGGAAATTCATGAAGGGAGCGATGATGTTCGGGAGCAAAAGAAATCCTTACTTGTTGCCAAGTATGAGTCCTTTAAGATGGAACCAGACAAAAATATTGACAAAATGTATTGTAGATTCAATGACATCATTAAGGATCTCGAAACCTTGGGTAAGAAGTATTCTTTGGGCGAAAAGAATAGAAAAATCTTGAATGCCCTATCCAAAGAATGGGAGGCCAAAATAATCGCTATAGATGGGGCTAAGAATTTAAATTCTATACATATTTAATCTCTAATTAACTCTCTTACATCCTATGAATTGAAGCTAAAGGCTAAAGTGGTGGATGATGAAGAAGCAAGACCAAAAAGGAGTATTGCATTAAAGACTTCTCAAGAAGAAGATGAAAATGGCTCCATAAACCTAGAAGATGAAGATCCTGATGAAGGAGATTTTGCCCTCATCACTGGTTAAAGGACTTCTCAAATACTACATCAATAAATGAAGAATGAGAAGAGGTGGAGCTATCAACTTAAATAATTTCAAAGGGAAGACCAAGCTAAAAATCTAGAAAAGCATAAGATGAAAAGTGCTTTGAATTTCTTATACCAAAAGTTATCACTTAATTTCTTGTGTAGGAAATGAATATCACCAAGGGTACCAAATGGTTCATAGATAGTGGGTGCTCAAGACATATGACGGGTAATGCATCTCTCTTTACCAAACTCATATCCAAAAGTAGTGAAAATGTGACTTTTGGGGATAACATGAAAGCAAAATCAATTGGCCTTGGTGATATAGGTAAAAATGGTGAGATCCTGATTAAAAATGTGATTCTTGTTGATAATTTGAATTACAATCTATTAAGTCTGAGTCAATTATGTGATAAAAATCTATATGTGTTTTTTACCAAACGTGAATATCTAATTCTTGATAAAATTATGTTGTTTTATTTAAAGGTACTAGGCACAATGATGTTTATGTGATTTATCTTGACAATATTGGTAGTAGCAATGTAAAATGTCTCACCGCTTCTATAGATGATCCTTTGCTTTGGTATAGAAGGCTTTGTCATTTGAACATGGATTTAATTGAAAAACTTGTCAAGTAGGAATTGGTAAGAGGCTTGCCAAAATTGAAGTTTTTGAAAAACAAAATTTGTGATGCATGCCAATTTGGTAAACAAGCTAAAGTGTCTTTTAAATCAAAAAATTGTGTGTCTACATCTAAACCCTTGGAATTATTGCATTTAGACTTGTTTGGTCCAACTTAACATGCTAGTCTTGGTGGTAGTAAATAAGCGTTTGTGATTATTGATGACTATTCGAGGTATACTTGAGTACTATTTCTTGTTCACAAAAATGAAACTTTTGAAAATTTTGTAAAATTGTTTTCCAAAGTTCAAATTTTATTGAATTTGAAAATTATCCGTTTGAGAAGTGATAATGCAGCCGAATTTAAATTCGGAGGTTTCCCTGAATTTTAAGATGTGATCACAACGGTATTTCACATGAATTTTTGATTGTTAGAGTGCCTCTACAAAATGGTGTTGTTGAAAGAAAAAATAGAACACTTCAAGAGGCCGCTAGAACTATTATTAGTGAATGTGATTTACCAAAATATTTTTGGGCCGAAGCCGTTAACACGGCTTGTTATGTTATGAATCGAGTTCTATTGAGGCCTATTTTAAATAAAACACCTTATGAACTTTTATTTTGTAAAAAACCTATTGTGAGTTCAAAATTTTTGGTTGTAAATGTTTTATTTTAAAAATCAAAGAAAATCTTGGAAAATTTGACAAAAAATCGGATGAAGAAAATTTTCTAGGATATTCTAGTGACAAAAAATCATACCGAATATACAATATAAAAACACTTTTAATTGAATAAGTTGTGCATGTTACATTCGATGAAACTAATGATGTTATTTCAAAGAATGTATGTGAAGATGAAGATAAACATGTAGGTATTCAAAAGGAGATTGAAAAGCTCACTATTAATTTGAAAAATGTCAAGAGATTACGTCAAACAATGAGAACAACACCCATCAATTGGATGAAGAAGGAGAAAAGAACGAAGACTCCAAAAGATCTTCCAAAAGTATGGAGATTTGTCTCTAGTCACACTCAAGATTTGATCATAGGTGATCCATCCGATGGGGTAAAAACTCGATTTCATAAACCTTTGAATAGTAATTGTGCATTACTTTCTCATATTAAACCTAAACGTGTGGATGATGCATTGAATGACGAACCTTGGGTATTTGCTATGCAAGATGAACTTAGCCAATTTGAGAAAAATAATGTATGGACCTTAGTTGAAAGATCATCAATTTATCTCGTAATCAGAACAAAATGGGTTTTTAGATACAAATTAAATGATAAAGGTGAAATCATTAGGAACAAAGCTAGACTTGTTGCAAAGGGTTATGCTCAAGAAGAAGGCATTGATTTTGATGAAACCTTTGCACCCGTTGCTCGTTTAGAATCCATTCGCATGTTTCTTGCATGCATATGCATACTTTAATAATTTCAAATTATTCCAAATAGACGTCAAAAGTGCATTTTTAAATGGCTTTATTGATCAAGAATTTTTCGTTGAACAACCCCTTGGTTTTGAAAACAAAAATTTTCCAAATCATGTTTTCAACTTTCTAAACCTTTGTATTGTTTGAAACAAGTTCCCAGAGTTTGGTATGAAAGGCTAAGTAGTTTTTTGATTAAGAATGAATTCAAAAGATGTGTTATTGATATCACTCTCTTTACCAAAACTAATTCTAATCGTTTGTTAATTGTTCAAATTTATGTTGATGATATTATTTTTGGAGCAACTAATGAAAGCTTATGCTAGGAATTCTCGTGCTTGATGCAAAAAGAATTTGAAATGAGTATGATGAGAGAATTACAATTCTTCCTTGGACTCCATGTTCACCAAACAAAGGAAGGAACGTTCATTACACAAATCAAGTACACAAAGGAGCTACTCAAGTGATTTGGAATGGAAGATTGCAAAGAGACAGGTTGGGACACCAATGTGCACCTCAACCACACTTGACAAAGATGAAGAAGGTAATAGTGTTGATGAAAAATACTACAGAGGTATGATTGGAAGCCTACTTTACTTAACAGCTAGCAGACTGAATATTATATTTGCTATTTATCTGTGTGTTAGATTTCAATCTTGTCCTAAAGAATCACACTTGATTGCAGTAAAAAGAATTTTCAGATACTTAAAAGGTACAATGACTTTTGGTCTTTGGTATCCAAAATTCTGCACTTTTGATTTAATAAGTTATTCTGATGCTGACTTTTCTGGTTGTAAAATTGATAGAAAAAGTACTAGTGGTATGTGTCACTTCTTGGGTAACTGTCTAGTGTCCTGATTTAGCAAAAAGCAAAATTCTATTTCCCTTTCTACGGCAAAAACCGAATATATTGCTCCTGGAAATTGTTGTTCTCAACTTCTGTGGATGAAACATACATTAAAAGACTTTGGTGTTATTTTTGATTGTGTGCCTATAAAATGTTAAATTGATAATACTAGTGCAATTAATTTCACAAAAAATCCTGTCATGCATTTTAGAGCCAAACACATTGATGTCAAGCACTATTTTATTAGAGATGTTGTGTGCAAAAAGGAAATTTGTGTTGAATTTGTGTGTACAAAATATCAACTTGCTGATATTTTTACTAAACCTTTGCTTTAGATCGCTTTGAATTTCTCATAACTCGTTTGGGTATCATTAATTTCATATCTGTATGAATTTTGAGTTCGTACACACATGATCATCTGAACTGTTTGTTCTATCGGACGTACCTAAACGTCCAAAATCCTCTCTTCTGTCTCGGACGCTTATCATCGTCTGACACTTCCTCGGATGCACAACATAGACCTTCGGTCGTCCGTTCATCTGCATTCGGAAGCACGATCGGATGCATACGAATTGTTCAGACGTTCGAAAGATTGTTCTCTTCGTTTAAAACTCTTCATTTTACTCCTATCGGACACTTCCTCTCAACCGAACCCTAGTTCTGGCAATTTTTTATTCACCCTCTCCAATTCTCTCAATCTATCCCTTCTCCTGCAAAATTGGTTAAGGAATCTTCATTCCTAAACTCTCACTTATCTCAATTGAACCTCATTTCACATTTCTACCATCTCATTTCTTGCAACTTTCTACAAACTTCCTCAAATTCACTTTTCTCTCTTTTTCCTTCTCTTTCAAATTCACAATGGTTCAATCACGTGAATAATCCTCAACCACTTCCGAAGGCAGAAAATCGAAGGGCAAGGCTCTGGTGCAAGGACAAACATCCTCAAATTCTCAATCCACCCCCAATCCCTCTCTACCTACATTCATTGATGCTAAGGCATCCGAGAGGTGTACCTCACTTCTTAGCAAATCAATCATTGTTCAACGACCTGTTTCTAACAATCTTTTTGATGAATTGAATTTGCCACTTGTTAAAACTTGCTTTGAAAATCAATCTTGGGGTAAATTACTTCATTTAGACTTGCCCGTTTATCATGATATGGTATTGCAGTTTACTGTGCTAATCTTAGAAAGGGCTCAACTGTTCATACATTAGTCTCCCGTGTCAATCATTTGAATTTTGAAATTTCTTCGAATGTTATCAATTCTATTTTTGAATGTGATGTTACCTCTCCCAATGACATTTCCTATTTCTTCTCTTTGGATAAATAGCCTTCCTTAGATACTCGTTTCGATATTGATGAGGTTCGACAGATTTTTAACATCAATTTTAAACAGGTTACGAAAATCAAAACCACACTGCTTTCACCTGAACTCAACATCTTATATATATTAGTCACTAATTTATTGCTTCCGACTGATGGACATCGCACTGATCTCGACAAAATACAGTTATATTTGTTTTATTGTGTTTTTAAAGGGATCCTACTTGACTTTGGCTATCTTTTCTACTCTTTATGGGAGCTATTTTTAACTGACACATGCCGAAACATTCCTTTTGGCAAAATTCTCACTAAGATTTTTGACCACTTTGATATCCCCTTCACCGGCAAAAAACAATTTCCTCCTTCTTGATGATCCTCTATTTTAATAAATCATACATTGAACGAAAGGGTTTAAGATTTTTTTAATGATCAATGGTTTACCAAAGCTGCCTATGAACTTGAAAAATCCAAATCTCAGGCTTCTAACTCCGGCACTGCACCTCCACATTCCCCTCCTCTTCAACCATCCTCTTTCGCACCTCCACTATTGACTGACCTTCGCCCTTCATGCTCAGAACCCTCCTTATCTCATCTATGCACCCTTGTTACTTCCTTAAGTAATCAAATAAGCACCTTCCAACGCCGCACCACTCGGAAGCTAAAGAGGCTGGAAAACAGACAAACCATTCTTCAAGAAGCACTAAATTTATGGATGTCTGCCTTAGCTCAGGTTCAGTTTGCTAATATCCAGTCACAATATACTCTTGAGTCTTGCTCTGACAGCGATGACAGTACCAATAACAAGGAATATCATTCTAATCCTGAAGACCGTGAGGATCGGATTGGTGGCAAATCTACTATTGCTATTGCTGATAATGAGGATGACGAACAAGACGTTGACGACACTTATAATTACTTCATGCAATGCCGAGATCCTGATGATCATGACAGTGAAGCTATCGATGATGATGTACCCACCAAGAAACATAAACTTGAAGAACGCTCAAAGAAGAAAAACGACTCCACTTAGACTTTTTGATTACTCTAGTTTCATTTCCTTAGATTTCTTTTGTTTTGTTGAAGTTGATTGTTTATATGTAATTATTACCTACTCGACTTGGTTTGGTTTGGTTTACTACTCTGATTTAATTATGTTCTGGTTTTACTATATTGCTTACATAAGGGGGAGTACCCTCTAAGGGGGAGTTTACTTAATTTTGATGATGTCAAAAGGGGGAGAGGGGTGCCTATTAATTCATGGGTATTGGAATTGATTGTGTGTTACAAGTGATTTTGATTCATAATTTGTCATCATAAAAAATGGGGAGATTGATGATCCACAAACCTTATTTTGATGATGACAAATGCATTTTAACATCTTAACCTAAGTTGTGCAGGTCTCCTCTCCTACTATTATATTTACTGGAAACAGAGATTTCAGACGAAGTACACCGTCCGAACAACACTATATTTCTCAGACGCACAAGCTTGTCCGATCAAGATTACCACAGATGCAATTCACTGTCCGAACGATCAGACAAAGAGCAAAATTTTGGAGCTTCTACAACGGACACACAAGCCCGATCGAAGGAATTTTCCTCAGACGTATTTCTCCGTCCGAAAGAGTAAGGCAGATTCAAGAATTTTAAAACAATTGCAACGGACGCATCCAACCGTCTGAAGGAAGCTTACATCGAATGAAACTGACTGTTCGAAAGAAAACATTCCCTGATAAGCATTAAATCTTTCGGACACAATATACCATCCGATGTGTAAACCTTTCAAACAAACCTGATTCGGATGATGGAACGGACGCAAGCTCGGTCGTCCGAACAACATCTTCTACTCACTTATATTTAAGCTCCAATATGAGAAAGTAAGGCACAATTATTATTCAAAGGTTTACAAAAGTGAGTTTAGAAGGAGTCGCTTACCCCATCAGATGGATCACCTATGATTAATTCTTGAGTGTGACTTGAGATAAATCTCTATGTCTTTGGAAGGTCTTTTGGTGGATCTTCTTTCCTTTCTCCTTCTTCATCTAAGTGATGAGCATAGTCTTCATTGATTTCCTTGGTCTCTTGATGTTATTCTTGAATAGTGAGCTTTTAAAGTTTCTTTTGCACACCTACATCTTTATCTTCACAAACATTTTTTGAAATAATATCGTTAGCCTCATCAAAAGTAACATGAAGAATTTCTTCAATCACCCGAGTTCTTCTATTGTATACTCGGTATGCTTTCTTGTCACTAGAATATTCTAAGAAAATTCATTCATCCGATTTTTTGCCAAATTTTCTAAGATGCTCTTTAATTTTAAAAATAAAACATTTACAACCAAAAATTTTGAAATAGCTCACAACGGGTTATTTTATACAACAAAAGTTCATAAGTGTTGTTCAAAATAAGTCTTAAAAGAACTCGATTCATAACTATAACAAGCCATGTTAACTATTTCGACCCAAAAATATTTTGGTAAATCACATTCATTTATCGTTGTTCTAACAGTCTTTCGAAGTGTTCTATTTTTCTTTTCAACAACACCATTTTGTTGAGGCACTCTAATAACCGAAAATTCATGTAAAATACTGTTGTGATCACAAAATTTGGAAAAACCTCCAAATTTAAATTTGGCTCTGTTATATTTTCTCAAATGAACAATTTTCAAATTCAGCAAATTTTGTACTTTGGAAAACAATTTTATGAAATTTTCAAAAGTTTCATTTTTGTGAATAAGAAATAGTACCCAAGTATATCTAGAATAATCATCAACAATCACAAAAGCATATTTATTACCACCGAGACTAGCATGTTGAGTTGGACCAAACAAGTCCATATGTAATAATTTCAAAGGTTTAGAAGTAGACACACAATTTTTTGATTTAAAAGAAACTTTAACTTGTTTACCAAATTGGCATGCATCACAAATTTTGTTTTTTCAAAAACTTCAATTTTGGCAAATCTCTTACCGATTCTTTCTTAGCAAGATTATCAATCAAATCCATGTTGAAATGACAAAGTCTTCTATGCCAAAGCCAAGGATCATATCTAGAAGCGGTTAAACACTTTACATTAGCATTATCAATATTATTAAGATAAATCACATAAATATCATTAAGCCTTCTTCCTTTGAGCAAAAAGTAAAATTCTTATCAAGAATCAAACATGCATGTTTAGTAAAGAACACATACAAATTTCTATCACATAGTTGACTTACACTTAAAAGATTATAATTTAAATTGTCAACTAAAAGCACATTTTTAATCAATGTCTCACCATTTTTACCTACATCACTGATGCTCATAGATTTTGCTTTCATGTTATCACCAAAGGTCACTTTACCACTGTTTTTAGATTTGAGATTGGTAAAAAAAGATGCATCACCGGTTATGTATTTTGAACACTCACTATCAATGAATCACTTAGCATTTTTGGTAGTGTAAATCTCTACATGCACAAAGAATTAAGAGATAACTTTTGGTACCCATATTTTCTTAGGTCCATAAGAGTTAGTAAATTAACTACAAATCCATACAAAATTTATTCCAAAATTTTCATTTCTCTTCACATAACAATTATTTTTCACATGTCCATATTGTTGACAATAATTATAAATAATATTCTTATTTTCATATATAGAAGATTTCGATTTTACAGAACATAAATCATTCCTTCTAAAAGTGACAAAGTTCTTGTTGATCAATATATTTCTATTCTTTTTCATATCACCAATTTTTTTCCTTTTTTCTATGCAAGAGTACATCAAGATCATCCAATATTTTCTTCAAGGACACTTGTTCTGCCTTGATCTTTGTTTTCACATGCATTCTTTTCTTCAAATCAGCATTATCTTGTGATAACCTATTATTTTCATTCACAAGTTTGGAGTTAGCATTCTATAAGGCATTTATTTTTTTGACTAATTCCTTATTTCTAGAATATGATTGCCTTTAACCTATCATGCAATTTTAAAATGAAAACTTCAATATCATCATTTTCATCATTAGAATCATAAGTAGTTGTTACCTCATCATCACCAATAGCCATAAAGGCCATTTGTGCCGATTCCATTTCTTCTTCAACTTCTCCTTTGGAGTTGCAACCATCCCATGTGATTTAAAAATTGTTGAAGTGGGGCTTACTTCCTTCATTTCTCTTCTTGGAAGGACACTCATTTGCAAAGTGTCCGGATTAACCACATTCAAAGATTTTTCATTTTACTTCTTAATTTTAAGCTTGGTCTTTCCTTTGAAATTATTTGAGTTAATTGCTCATCCTTTTCTCATTCTCCGTTTATTGATGTAGTGTTTGAGAAATCCTTTGGTGATGAGTACAAGATTACCTTCGTCAAGAGCTTCATCTTCTAAATTGAAGGAGCCATTTTTATCTTCTTCTTGAGAAGTCTTCATGGCAATACTTCTTTTTGGATCTTACTTCTTCATCATCTACATCACTTTAGCCTTGAGCTTCAACTCATAAGGGATTCAATGGGCATGGAATTTAAGTTCTTTACTTCCTTTATAGCAATAGATTTGACTTCCCATTCTATAGATAGAGCATTCAAGATTTTTCTATTCTTCTTTCCCAAAGAATATTCCTTACCCAAGATTTCAAGATCCTTAATGATATCATTGAATCTACACTACATCTTATCGATATTCTCATGTGGTTCCATCTTGAAAGACTCATACTTGGCAACAAGTAAGGATTTCTTTTGTTCTCTCACATCATCGCTTCTTTCATGAATTTCTTTCAATTTGTCCCAAAGTTTCTTAGCCGAAACACATCCTTTGACACGACTAGGCTCGTTAGCATCCAAGGCATTTGTACAGCACATTCATGGCTTTAGCATTCAAGGTCAAGTTTGCATTATCTAGTGGTGTGAGCTCACTCCTTATTTTTTCTCTTCTTCTATTTGTGTGATCATCCACAATGGTGGCTTCAAAGGGACCGTTTATTGACAACATACAATAAATCAATATCAATAGATTATAAAATGATTTTCGTTCTATCTTTCTAACTAGTAAAATTTACTCCATTAAACATAGATAGTCGAGTGATAGATTGGTCTTCAAAAACAAAGCATTATTGGTTGCCATAAAGATTTTTACTCAAATGCAATTTAAGCAAAATAAAGATACTGATGCCTTTACACACCTAGTTATAAATTAATAAAAAACACCTAAATCCTACTACTAGCTAGATGGCATCCTGCAAGTATAGAGATGTCAACTAGTAGTAAAGGGAAGTTGGGATTGTTCCCACAAGGATTGTTGGAAGACAATTACCAGGATTTATGGGTACTTGTGTAGTTAAACGAAATCAAGCGATGGATGATAGAACTATTCTAATAAAAGCCATAATCAAATGAAAGCAATAAAAACTTAAATTAAAGCTAGATTAACTAAAAAAATATAAATAAGTGAAAATAACTAATTACGAAATTAAGAAACTAGCGTAATTTATTCTAGTAAAAGCAAGTAAAGGCAAGCACTTAATTCTAACCTAAATTAACCAAATTAAGACTAAAATTAAAAGCAAGCAAATTACCCAACTAAAAGGACTACAAATGAGAAACCTTGAATATTAAAAGCAATAATTTCTAAACTATAAATTGGAAAGAATTAAACTAGAAATCTAAATATTTTTGGATTTTTGATAGAAATAAAGAAAGCCCACTAAGAATTAACTAGAAATTAATGCAAGAAATTGAAAATTCTAACTAGAAATGCAAGAAATTATCAAGAATGTCTAATTTACCTAAGAAACCCTAAATTTCAAGTAAAGAAATTCTTACTAAATTAGACAAGAAAGCGAATAAAAATTATATCTACGTGAAGCTTGCGATGAACCCACTATGATTATCTAATCAAAATTTGAACTTGACAAGAAATTAAAAGAAGATCTAAGAGAAAATTAAAGAGAAATTTCTATTAAAGAAGTAAACTTGGAGTTCAAATACTATCCTAAACTATCTAAAAACTAACTAAAACTATCTACTACTTTCTCTTACTAATTTTTAAGCAGCTTAAATAGTCTAATATTACACTAGGCAAAAAATTAGGAGTTACTGGCTGAAAGTTTACAAAATTGCCCGTACAACTTAATTTTCAGCGAGTCGAGGTCGCGGTCTGGAACATTTGAGACCGCGATCTTGACTCTAATACAGTAAGACAATTTCCCGAGTTAAGATCGCGATCTCGACTCTCCTCCCAGCATTCTTCATTTCATCTATTTTTTGCAATCTGGTCCCTTGAGTTTTGTTCCTTCCAACTTCTAACCTTTAATTTTTAACCTGCATAATATTAACACCATTAAGCACTTAATTAAACTAAAAATTTAACACAAACTTATCATAATTAATTCAAGAACGAAAATACAAATACACATGAAAGAAATTAAATAAATCCTCAATTACTTATCCAATTTCGGAATTTAAACTATCAAAATGCTATAATTTAGAGGAGTAAATAACTCTAGTTTACTAGAGTTATGACACCTCCAAACTTAGCGTTTTGCTAGTCCTGAGCAAAACAAAGATTAACATTAAACGAAACCTACTAACATTGAAACAAATAAACACCTCCAAAGTTGATGTGACACTTGATGAATCGTGGATGTACTTAGAACAATTAAGTAATCTCTCAAGAAATTTTCAACACTACGTGATATGTGAAGTATATGAGTAAATCAATCCAAAATTGAAATTTTGTTTTACATAGAAGCACACATTCATTCACTGCACAAGATTTCACATCACCAAGCATTACCATTCTCAAAAAGAGTTACCAAAAGTTTTAGTTCTTTTCATTTGAAACATCATTACTTCCCAAATCACAAATATTATGAAGTTAATCAACTCTCTCGACTGGGCATCATGAAAATAGAAGTTCAATTAGGAATCAACTTAAATGCAATTGTCACACATTTCGGGAATAAACATCTAACAAGGAATATGTAATATGAGAGTTAATGATAAGTATTACAAACATTTACTCCTTAACTTATTGGTATATTAAAATAGAATTCCTAATGGGTTAATTCGAAGAAACAACATGGGTACATGTCGGAATCCCGTAATTGCCTTATTACTACTCTAATGGCTTATTTTGGATAAAGAACATGGGTACATGTCGGAATCCCGTACTCACCTTATTCCTATTTTTTTTCGGCCCTAAACCAAGGAAAAGGAGTGAAATTTACCAAAATTTAATCTCGAATATCAATTATTCACAAGTTAAAATAATATTCCCTATGCAAACACACGAAATGTCCCAAAATTCCTTCTACTTCATTTAACTCATTTCTTTCCAAAAGATAGTTCATCAACCACATAATATAAGTGATTTGATAAGAAACAACATTTCAAATAAAATTTTCTAAAATTTTAGCACTTCTTTTTGAAAAATAGTAATGCTAAGTTTATGAATTGTTTATGTTGCAAATGAACTACATACTCACACGAAAATTTCTTTGAAATGAATCAATCATATATTTCAATCACAAAGCATTGAACATCAAAATTTATCATCATTGAGTACCTAATTGATCAATTTTCCATTCATTAAACATCAAGTGGCAATGATACGTATAAAATAACCATTCCCAGCACAAAGAAATGGACACCCCCAAACTTGTCTCTTTTATTCTAATTTTTGAATAAATCATCATTCCACTCACCCAAAATTAAACAATAAATTGGAGAAAATTAACAAAAACTACTCGAATCATGATATAGCTATAAACTAAGAACTAAAATTGGGTAGAAATGCTAAGAGTGATAAACTTTGCCATGCATCTCACCATTCAAGCTTCAAACAAAATCAACATTCAATTCAACTCATCAACTAATGCAAAGATGGCATCAGCTTAGGGCCCTTAGCCATGCTAATCTTATTTGGCAATAATCATAACTAAAGCTACAACAAGTATCTAGCAAGAAATTTCACAAAGATTCAATCCATGAAGCATTAAGAGTAGGCATTAATTAGCTACTTGGCGTCAGTTTAAGGCCATTAGCCAGATTACTAAAAAGGAAAATCAAATTACTTCCAAATTAAAAGACTAAAAATAAAATAAATTCATGGTTGAAGTGATTTTTTATTTATTTATTATTATTTTTTTTAGAGGTTGAGATCGCGGTCTCAACTAGGCATGAAAAATGCCTTTGCAAAACTTTGGAGTTGAGACCACGATCTCAATTTTGAGATCGCGATCTCGACCAAATGACGTTTCTGCCCTCCAGAAGTTTGAGTTTGAGACCCCGATCTCAAATTTTGAGATCGCGGTCTCAAGCTCAATTTCTGCAAAGTGAATTTTCACACTTAGCCGAAATTGCTCCACTCTTGACCACTTTTCTCCATTTGCAAGGGTAACTTACAAACAAAAAATTCACAAATTAGGATGACAATTTTCACTCAGTCTTTATCACCATTTATTCAATTCAAAAACTTAACTTTTTTTTTTTTTTAACAAAAATTCTAACCTAATTCAAACAATCAATCAATTTACTCAAAATCAAGCCAATTAAAAATCACACCAATAGAAAGCAATAACAACTAAATTAAAGACTTGGGTAGCCTCCCAAGAAGCGCTCTTTTATAGTCACTAGCTTGACTATGGCATGGATTTCATTCCCAGTAATTGAGGATGATTGATCCTCCTTTCCCTTTTGGTTTCCACGGAAAAAGTTTGATTCCCTTTTTCTTCATGATTAAAGCTTGATTTTCGGGTTTTCCATGCACAAGTCCTTTCTTTCTAGCCTTAGCCATCGCTAGTCCCCCAATTAACATCTCTAGTTGTTTCTCAAACCATTTTCTTTTCTTTTTGTGCCTTATCAATTTCTTGATATCACTATTTTGCTTATTCTTTGCAAAACTCTCTTCATCCTTCGTCAACACACATCGCTTATCGGGTGATTTTTCCTTCAATTCATTTCTCGGAGCCTCCTTTATTTCCAATACTTGCTTGAGCGAATTGCCTTGGTTAACTTCATTTTGCTCTTCATGCTTAGAGAAGAGCTTGACCTAGCAAGGATATAATTAAGAGATTGGTTAGCACATTTCTCTTCAACAATGGGAATATTATCATTATTTTGAAACACATCAAATTCAATTGATTCATTTTCAACTCGTAAGACCAACTTTCCTTTGTGCACATCAATTAATGCATGAGCGGTCGACAAGAAAGGCCTCTCTAGAATCAATGGAATCTCACTCTCTTCACCTATATCTAGCACGAAGAAATCAACTGGAAATACCAACTTTTCAACTTGTACAAGAACATCTTCCAACAAGCCATATGGTTTCCTCTCAGATAAATCCGCCAATTGGAGTGTGATATTAGTTGACTTGACATTGTTGATCCCTAACTTGTCATAGATGGCCTTTGGCATGATATTTATGCTTGCCCCCAAATCACAAAGTGATCGATGCCACGTTTTTCCTCCAACACTCACCGGTATCATAAAACTACTGGGATCTTTAAGTTTAGGGGGCAAACGCCTTTGAACAATGGCACTACTTATTGGGCATCAAGACATACTTTCTCATCATCATCCCATTGTCGCTTCCATGACAAAAGATCCTTAATGAAACGAGTATAGTTGGGTATCTTGGTGAGGACATCAATCAAAGGAATGTTGACATTAATCTTTTTCAACATATCCAAGAAATGGGTGAATTGCTTGTCTTTTTCCTCCTTTCTTGGATCAATGAGTCTTTGAGGGTATGGCACTTTTATTGATGGATCTATCTTCAAAGGTTCCTCCACATGCTTCTTCTTGGATACCTTGATCTCATTCTTTTGTTCCTTCTTGACTCCATCATCAACCACTTCCCTTTCATTCTCAACTACCTTGGACTTTTGTTCCTTACTTCTTTCCTACATTTTTTTCTTCTCTTTAGATTCAACCAATTCATTTCCACTCCTTAGGGTTATGGCATTGCATTGCTCCTTGGGGTTTGGAATAGTATTACTCAGAAATGCCCCAATAGTTTGTCATTATTTAACCTTGCCCATTGCCCCATTAATTGAATCTCCAAATTCCTTGTTGAAGCCTTCAAATTCTCGTAATCTCTTTGATGCTCTTCCACTTTCCTATCCAATTCTCTTCTCAAATACTCGATTTCTCTTTTCCAACCTTCTTCACCCAAATTCTTTTTAGGAGCATATTGATCATGATACATGGGTTGGGAAGAATTTACATAATGGAAAGGAGGTCTTTGTTGTTGGTTTTGAAACGAAGGATTGGGGAAATTTTGATATGAGTTGGGTTGGACATTTCTTTGAAGTGGCGGTTGATAAAGTCTAGATGAGGAATTCGGGGCTTGAGTGTGTTGGGCATTTTGAGGTGGGGGATTTGGTTGGTAAGGAGGATTGGATTAGTTGTAGGTATTACTCCATGAGAAATTTGGGTGATTCCTCCAAGAAGGTTTGTAAGTGTTCCCATAAGCTCCGGATTGGTTCCTTGGAAATGAAGATTGATTAGCCATGGTTTTCTCATTAGCTCCATATGGCATCTCACAATTCCTACATTGGCATGGCTGCCTCCACAAAAATCACATGTCATGCTTGGTTGAGTTGGAGAAGAAGTCATAGCATTTACCCTATTAGGTTTCCCTAGATTCTCCAATGCTTTTGCCATGTTGTTCATCACACTCATGAACATGTTTTGTTGAGCCAAAAGGGCATCTTTCATGTTTAGATTCAACGCTCCACTATTTGCATTGGCTTGATTAGCTTGGTGTTGACCACCGGTGGAGTTATCGGTCCATGATAGTAGTGGTTGTATGCCATCCTATTCAACAACTCTTGACCTTCTTCCGGAGCTTATATAAGATAGAGCCGTCGGCGGCGGCATCTACGATGGATTTCGTCTCTTGAAGTAAACCATTATAAAAGATTTGGACTTGAAGCCACAACGAAATGGCGTGATGTGGGCATTTTCTTAGCAACTCTTTAAATCTTTCCCAAGCTTTCCCTAGGCTTTCACCAATATCTTGTTTGAACGATGTAATCTCATTCCTTAATTTAGCGTTTAGTTCTTGCGGGAGGAAAGTACTTCACCAAGAACTCTTGAGCAAGTTGGTTCCAAGTGGTGAATGTTCCTTGGACGTGGGATTGCAACCATGACTTTGCCCTATCACGAAGAGAAAAAGGAAACACCCTCATCCTCACACAATCCGGGTGTACTCCATTAAACTTAAATGTGTCCAAGACTTCTTCAAAATTCATGAGGTGTGTGTAGGGGTCCTCATTTGGTCCATCTCCAAACATGGCATGCGCTTGAAGCATTTGTATTAGGGCAGGCTTGATTTCGAAATTGTTGGCATGCATGGGCATCCGTGCAATGCTTGAGTTCGCCCCATCAAAATTAGGTAAAGCATACTCCCTCAATGGCCTTCCATTCCCATTCATGTCATTTCCATTTCTATAGCCACCAATTCCATTATTTCCAACTACCTCTTCTTCTTCGTTTTCCATGTTCACATTCCATTGATGAGCATTAGCATTTGCCATTTCTATCCTTTCTTGCTTTTGTTGTGATCTTGACCCTTCTCAACCTTCGAATTTCTCTTAGCTCTTTCTCATGTTCCTTGTCTAAGCAAATGAATGGCTCTTGAGCTTCTCTTACCATGAACTACACACAACCAAGGCAAATAGTCAATTGAAATTCCAAGTCAATTCCACAAGATATCCAACAAACATAAAAATTCACAAAATTAACAACTAAACTAAACTAAAGTAAAGTGCTTAATCTACACGACCCGTAAAGCGTTTGATATTGCCTAAAACTGAAGATTATCCCCGGCAACGGCGCCAAAAACTTGATGCCTTTACACACCTTGTTATAAATTAATAAAAAAACACCTAAATCCTAGTACTAACTAGATGGCATCCCGCAAGTATACGGTTGTCAACTAGTAGTAAAGGGAAGTAGGGATCGTTCTCACAAGGATTGTTGGAAGACAATTACAAAGATTTATGGGTACTTGTGTAATTAAGCAAAATCAAGCAATGGAACTATTCTAATAAAAGCCATAATCAAATGAAATTTGCGATAAAAACTTAAATTAAAGCTAGATTAACTAAAAAATATAAATAAGTGAAAATAACTAATTATGAAATTAAGAAACTAGCTAATCTATTCTAGTAAAAGCAAGTAAAGGAAAGCACTTAATTCTAACCTAAATTAAACAAATTAAGACTAAAATTAAAAGCAAGCAAATTACCCAACTAAAAGGACTACAAATGAGAAACCTTGAATATTAAAAGCAATCATTTCTAAACTATAAATTGGAAAGAGTTAAACTAGAAATCTAAATATTTTTGGATTTTTGATACAAATAAACAAAAGCCCACTAAGAATTAACTAGAAATTAATGCAAGAAATTAAAAATTCTAACTGGAAATGCAAGAAATTATCAAGAACCCTATATTGCAAGTAGAGAAATTCTTACTAAATTAGACAAGAAAGCGAATAAAAATTATATCTACGCGAAACTTGCTATGAACCCACTACGATTATCTAATTAAAATTTGAACTTGACAAGAAATTTTCTAATAAAAGAAGATCTAAGAGAAAATTAAAGAGAATTTTCTATTAAGGAAGTAAACTTGGAGTTCAAGCTATCCTAAACTATCTAAAAACTAACAAAAACTATCTACCACTTTCTTTTGCTAATTTTTAAGTAGCTTAAATAGTCTAATATTACACTAAGCAAAAAATCAGGACTTACTGGCTGAAAGTTTACAAAATTGGTCTTACAACTTAACTTTCAGCGAGTTGAGATCGCGGTCTGGAACATTTGAGACCGCGATCTCGACTCTAATACAGTAAGACAATTTCCCGAGTTGAGATCGCGGTCTAGAACAGTCGAGATCGCGATCTCGACTCTCCTCCCAACATTCTTCATTTCATCCATTTTTTGCAATCTGGTCCCTTGAGTTTTGTTCTTTCCAACTTCTAGCCTATAATTTTTAACCTGCATAATATTAACACCATTAAGTACTTAATTAAAATAAAAATTTAAGACAAACTTATCATAATTAATTCGAGAACGAAAATACATTAATACATATGAAGAAATTAACTAAAATCCTCAATTACTTATCCAATTTCGGAATTTAAACTATCAAAATGCTATAATTTAGAGGAAAATAACTCTAATTTACTAGAGCTATCAGATACCAATGCTCAGATACCAATTGTTGGCCCAAAGCAACCTAAAAGAGGGATGAATTAGGTTTCTTAAAAATAATTTGCAAATGATGCACAAATAAATTTTTTCACACTAACAAGTAATTTGATAGTAATACAATCAATTAAGTACAAAATGTGTAAAATAAGTAAAGAGAGAGAGAGATTAAACAAAAAACACTCCTAAGCTAGCAAGGTTGGAGTAGTAATCCATTAAGATGCTCCTTCAAATTTGGTGAGTCAATAATCCCAATTGTACACAAAATAGGATAATCCTTACTCACATTAATTCTCTTTGATTGAGCCAAGAATTTTATACTCAACCGCACTTTCGTACAAGATTATCACTCCACTTAGTGCTTTTGAATACCACTCTTAAATCTTAACGTACACACTAATAGAATGTTACTAAAGAGCTAATTTGCACTCAAATTGCTTTTGTACTTGCTTGTATTCAATGTGTAAGTTATTTCTTTTAAATACAGATGTGTTAGCTTTTGTAGATGCAATAAATCATCTCCTAACCACTTGCTAATAGCTACGTAATAAATGCTGAGAAACTGGCCGTTATAGGTTTCGGACGTCCGAAATCCTTTTTAAGCATCCGAACAAGCGTCAAATCAACTATATCATAGAGTTGAAATCTTCATCCGGATGGCCGAAATTGCCTTCGTTCCTACATCCAAAGCTTGTAGGTTGTTGAGTCAGATCGTCGGACAAAGAATTGTGTTCAAAAGGTGTAATGCTTGTCCAAATGATGCTTTGCCTTCGGACAGTCAGGTGCATCTGTTGTCAATACTTCAGAACCTTGCCCTCTGCCTGATTTTTTGGACAGTCAGGTGTGTCCGATAGAATTTTCTTCGGACGATATTGAGTGTCTGTCAGTGCCTCAGGAATAACCTTACTCTTTGCCTGATCTTTCGGATGGTGTGTTGCATCCGAGTAAATTTTGTTCGGACGAAGTCTTGCGTCCAAGCAATTTTGTCCCGTTCGGACGATGTGCAGCGTCCAAAGACACTATTATACCGGATAAAGTAGAATTCTTGCACAACTCAAGTTCAAACTGTAAGTTTGTATTTGTCATCATCAAAACCAATATTGTAGGTCAACAGTAATTAATTGTCACTGCTCCAAAACTGTCATAAATAGTCATTATTTGCAACGGCTATATTTTAACCGTGACAAAAAGAATACTCTTTTTCCAGAAGCACTACATAACCAGGACCAAAAAAATACTTTTAGATAGAGTATTAAAGGTTTGATAAATGCAAGATTATTTATCAAGTTTTAGATAATTATACATATCAAAATACTATATTTCTTCTTTTTGTATTTTCTTCTAATTTTATAAATTTGTCTCTATTTTTCCAACTCGAGTAGCAAACTAAAAGTCATTAGTAAATAACAGACACAATAAACGTCAACATATAAATTTTTCGTAATATATTTCTCTCCCGCTCAAGTTTTTTTTTTCTTCTATGCCGCTAAAAGTTGGTTACATGATAGTGACAAGTGATTAAAAGTTGTTATTGATTTGATCATTTATCATTGACGACTGGGGATTCATCTTGACCATCCGATTTGAAAACCAATGATCCAGTCCAATTCGACCAGTAAAAAAAGATACTCAAATCAACTAGAACTAAATGACAGGTAGCAGGTATCGAATTAGTTGTAGATTACCTGGTAGGGTAGTAGATTGAGAATCTATAACTATACGATTTTTGATCCAATCTATATCCCTTACTCGGTGAACCCCGGTCCAATTCGACTCATAAAAGTAAAGTCCTTGAGCCAATTAGTACTAAATGGTGGGTGGCAAATCCCATATTAAAGATTACCTGGTAAGGTAACGGGTCGACAATTTATGACTCAATGAATTTTTGATCTAGTCCACATATATACAAGGTTAATTATGTAAGGACCGGGGTTAATTTTTACACATTATGGCCTAATATTAATGGGTATTTTCTTCTAACCTATCCATTTGCAGATGTATTTGTGTAATTGCTAGTTAATTTTGTTAATTATTTAATTTTTTAAATAAAATATTTCATAATTGAATTGGATTGAAAATTTTTAGCAAGTACCAAGCCGATATATTTGTTTGCATTTTGTGACAAGCTATAATTAATAAAAATAGAGTTAAAATTTTTCTTATATTAATAAAGCGGGAAAAATTGAATATGTAAGAAAAATTCCTGGAGATCCAAAAAAAAAAAAAAAAAAAAACACACCCTAGACATCATAAACTAGAAATTATCACATATCTCACAAACTTAAGCCGTGAAACATAAGCTGTGAAAACAAGACTGAACACGTATCTTTATAGTTTCCCTAGTACTCTCTCACAATCTTTTCTACTTAAATTAAGCCCTATACTAGTGATTTTTGGTTAATTCTTGTTCCTCCACTTTGCTTGATCGGACGGTTATCTAATGTTCTTCTACAGCAACTCACAGCAGAACAGGTAAGCCCTCTTTGAATCCTTGTTTTTTTCTTGGCCTACTTTGCTTTGTTAAATTTTTGACAATTTTTGAGATTTTGGGGCTAGAATTGCAATAGATCTATTGTAGGTTGACACAAAGATTGAACATTATCCAATGGTTAGATCTTTGCTGAAAATTTTCTAAATACCTAAAATTAATTGTTGTTTTACTCCTAGCTTTTGGAAAATTGACCCCAGAAGGTCGTTATGCAAAGGAATCAAGAGGCAATTTTGAAGCAAAATGTTAGGCCACTCGAAGATCCCTGCTTCCTCAAATATGTTATTCAATTAGTCCTTTTCCATGATTACTCTAATCAACATTACATATAGGCACAGTAGTCTAGTAGATTTGATAATACACTTGTATTTGTGGCCATTAACAATTTTGTCACTTTTTTGTAAAAAGAATTAATTCAGTGATGATTAAGAAAGGTCAAGTGGATCCTAATTGGCTACACCAATCTTAATCTGTAGAAGGATATTCTTTTACTGTATATATTTTAAATTGGTGTGGGCATCTGCCAACCCTATATGATGCCTATACATCCTATGCTACTAGGATTCGGATACGGGTACATGTTTAAGTGTCGGATACATTAATTCATAAATTGAGAATACGAGAATAGTGTAAAAAAGTCAGATATGGGCACAGGGTGCATCTTGTATGCTTTTATATATTCTGTAGTAGTAAAGCAACTTGATGACATAAACCAATTTACGTCATTTTATAACTTATTTTTCAAAAAGTAAATATGTTTATGCATGCCATTAAAGAACAGTGGTGTACTGAAAAAAAGAAGATAATAGAAGGATATAACTATAATAAGATTTAGTGTTTTGATATACAATTTTAATATGTTTCTCTCTCCTATTTAATCTTTCTCTCTATCTTATTAATCATTTCATTTGATGATGTCAATATAATTTTTGGCTTAGTAAAAAGGTCAAAGTATCTAATTGAGAGTTAATTATACGGACATGGATCTCACACCTATATGCATGTCGACACGACAAGATATGGGTACTCTGGAATTGAGAGGAGAGTCCATGTAACATAGTTAAATCAACTCCACATATCCCAATTGAAACCATTATTAATGTTACATTGTAGCTGTAGCCTCGTTCTAAATTCTTGTACATTCTGTGCGTGTGCCTTAAGGAAGGCAGAAGGCATAATTGCGTAACCAGAATTTGTGATCACATTTATGCCTATATATATGCGTCAAGCCAATATGGCAGATTTTGGTTAATTACTTAAAGAATTTCTGCCTATATGCAGTGAACTGTTTTAGTTACCATATGTTTACTTTTCTCGACCGTCGTATTCTTCAAGAAAAAATATGCTTAACTTCAATATGAAGTTAAAGACTAGTGATACTAGTACAAGTACCGGTTTATGGCCCACAATAACATGGTTGAAATGCATTATTCGATAGAAATTTGAGTATATGATTGGGTCCACATTATATTACTTTTGTTGGCCCCCAAAACTGCAACCTAAGAGGGGTGGGGTGAATTAGGTTGTTTCAAAAACAAACATTTTTAAAGTGCTTAATGAAAATACAACAAATAAACACTTAAGTACAAATAAATATAATAAATATTCAACAATTAAATTTTAAAGAACAAATATAAAGATAGAGATAGAGAGTATCAAACCAAACTCCCAAACTTCTCAAGTTTGGAGTATTTTCGCTAGTAGTTCCTCTTCAAAGAAGGTGAGACAATAACCTTCTTGTACACAAAGTAGGCTCACCCTTGCACCAACTAAGTCCCTCTAATTGAGCCAAAGGGTTTTACACAACAACCTCACTTTTGTACATTGTTATCCCTCCACTCTTACACTTGAAGATCACTCACTAGTCTACTCTTGTTCACACTAATTTCCTGTAGTTGAGCCAAAAGAACTACACTACCCAAACCAATACAACCCATTCTATTTTAGCCTATTTCTTCCCAAATAGCTCTTACAAGTGTTTGTATTGAATGCAGTAGCCTTCTTTGCTTCAACTCTCTATGTTTTACAATTACAGACAAGGGAGTAATTATAGAAACCCAGAACAGCTTTCTAACGGCTACTTTCTGTTTCTTGAGAAACTAGCCGTTTGGTCTTTCGGACGGCCGATCCTGTGAATGTGCATCCGAACGGCGTCCGATGATGCGTCCGATAACTTTATGAACAGTGCTTTCGACGGTTGTATGCGTCCTACAGTTTTGACAGAAACTTCTTCATTTTGAACTCTTTTCTTCGGATAGTCATCTGCGTCTGTTCTCCTGGTCATGTTTCGGACGCTCTCCTACTTTCGAAAACCTTTCTTTTCAGAGGCTCTCCTGTGTCCGTTCTCTGCTTCAGATTCTTCTTTGTCGGACGTTCTCTTGCTTCCGAACTTCCTTCTTTCGGACGCTCCCTTGCATTCGAACTATCCTGCTTTTTTGCACACTTGATTGCAAACCATTAGTATGATTTGGTCATCATCAAAACATGATTATCATAACTAGGGTTCAACAATCTCCCCCTTTTATCATGATGATGACAAATCATTTGGACAATTCTAAAAAAAATCATAAAATATGAAGCATAAGTCAAGAAGTTTTGTCCATTATTTTTTCCTCCTTTTGGCATTATCAAAACATAAGAAAGATAATGCAATTTAATCTCCCCCTTAGTTTATTCTCCCCCTTAGAAAGGTGAATATAATTCAATACGAGTACATGGAGAATAAGTCAAGTTATGCAAAACGTTTCTTCCCTACAAGAATATGTATTCAAGTAGATATGAGGGAATTCATGCAAAGAATTAGAATCGAAACATTTTTCGCTCATTCCTTGCCAAAAAAAAAAACATCATCAAAAGAATAAAGCAAATGTGATGCACTTTCTTGTAAAGCAAATAATCCATTTAAAAAGAGAAAGCTCCCTCTTTCTTTTGCAAGTCGTGACTTACTACAGACAAAAATTGGGGATACTTATTCCTTAGCATTCTAAAACAAATTCAATCACATAGATGAGTAAAATTCAAGAGAACATAGTTCATCTTAATATAAATGAAAGCACATTTTTAACACAAAATTTTTAGATGTTACCCATTTCAATGTCATCTTAGTTCATATGCTTTAAACACCTTCTATTGATAATCTATCTTGAATTCCTTGGTACTCTCCAAGCATACCTACATGCAAAGTTAAGCAACAACTTTTGGTACCCAAACTTTCTTGGGTCCAATTGGGTTAGTAACATGCTTAATTACCCAAATAAAATTTATTCCCAATTTTTTATTTCTTTTAACATAACATTTTTTCTTTATATGGCCATGTTGATGACAATAATTACAAATAATATTCTTATTGCCATAAAAAGAAGATTTCAATTTTACAAAGCATAAATCATCCTTTCTAAAGGTGATAAAATTCTTGTTCAAAAACATATTTCTAGTTCTTTTCTTTTCAAAAACATTTTCTTTCTTCTTTTTCAAAATATCATCAAGATCATCTAATCTCTTATTCAATGAAGCTTGTTCTTCCATGATCTTGGTTTTTCCAACTTAAATTTTTTCATCAAAACATCATTTTCTTTTGTCAAAAAATTATTTTCATGCACAAGTTTGGAGTTGGCATTCAATAAATTATTAACTTTAATTTTTAATTATTTGTTTCTAGCATATGATTCTTTCAAACATTTATGTATTTTAAAAATAAACGATTCAACATCATCATTATCATCATCACAAGAATCATCACAAGAATCACAACTAGAGGATACCTCATTATTGCCAAGTGCCATAAAAGCCATTTGAACCACCTCATATTCTTCTTCAACTTCTCCATCAGAATGGCAATCATCCCAAGTGATTTGGAAGTTGTTCAAGTGAGGCTTCCTTGAGTCTTTTCTTCTTTTAGATGAAGCTTTAAATGCTATGCTTCTTTTTTCTCTTTGCCTCTTCATCATCTTGTACCTTGTATTTCATTTTCAATTCAAAGTAGGTTAGAGAATTAATCAAAGACTCAATAGATATAGAATTTAAATTTTTAGACTCTTCTATGGCAATGGTGGCGATTTAGGTTCCTATTCCTTAGGTAAAGCATTCAAAATTTTTCTATTCTTTTCATTCAAGGAATATTCTTTACCCAAACCTTCCAAATCTTTTACAATATCATTGAACCTACAATACATCTTGTCAATATTCTCACGAGGTTCCATTTCAAAGGATTCATATTTAGCCACAAGATATGACTTCTTTTGTTCTCTAATATCTTCATTTTCTTCATGGATTTCTTTCAATTTATCCCATATCTCCTTGGCCGATTTGCAACCTTTTACTTTAGAAAATTCATTTGCATCCAAAGTTTTATACAAAATATTTATGACTTTAGCATTTAAAGATAAATTTACTTTATCTTGTGCATTTAATTCAAATCTAGTCTTAGGCCTTAATCTATGAGTATTTTCATCAAGAATATTGGCCTCAAAAGGACATTCATAAATAATATACCACAAATCAATGTCAATAGATTGAACAAAAATTTTCATTCTATCCCTCCAATAAACAAAATTAAGAAGATTCCATTAAACATGGGAGGTCTAGAAATAGAATGCCCCTCTAAAAACAAATCATTATTGATTGCCATGATCTTTACTCTAATGCAATTTAAGCAAAATAAAGAGACCAATGCTCTGATACCAATTGTTGGCGCCAAAAGTAACATAAGAGGGGGGTGAATTAGGTTGTTTCAAAAACAAACATTTTTAAAGTGCTTAATGAAAATGCAACAAATAAATACTTAAGTACAAATGAATATAATAAATATTCAATAATTAAAGCTTAAAGAACAAATATAAAGATAGAGATAGAGAGTATCAAACCAAATTCTCAAACTTCTTAATTTGGAGTATTTCCGCTAGTAGTTCCTCTTCAAAGAAGGTGAGGCAATAACCTTCTTGTACACAAAGTAGGCTCACCCTTGCACCAACTAAGTCCCTCTAGTTGAGCCAAAGGGTTTTACACAACAACCTCACTTTTGTACACTGTTATCCCTTCACTCTTACACTTGAAGATAACTCACTACAGAGTCTACTCTTGCTCACACTAATTCCCTCTAGTTGAGCCAAGAGAACTACACTACCCAAACCAATACAACCTACTCTATTTTAGCCTATTTCTTCCCAAATAGCTCTTACAAGTGTTTGTATTGAATGCAGTAGTTCAACTCTCTATGTTTTACAATTACAGACAAGGGGGTATTTATAGAAGCCGTTCTCTGCTTCAGATTCTTGTTTGTCGGATGTTCTCTTGCGTTCGAACTTCCTTCTTACGGATGCTCCCTTGCATCTGAACTATCCTGCTTTTCTGCACACTTGATTGCAAACCATTAGTATGATTTGGTCATCATCAAAATATGATTATCATAACTGGGGTTCAACAACTTTTACTTTATATGGCAGACATTATAGTAGTATGAGTTAGATGAGTTGAGATAATAATCATTGCATATTAATACGAGGTTATTTTCTTAATTATATAAACTTACCAAAAAATAGCTCAATATTTGTTTTTGAATTTAAAGTAACGTAACAGTGAATGCATGTCTAAATAAGTTTATAAGAAATTATGGGTAATGAAAAATCAAGAGGACTAGAGAAGATATAAAAATATCCAGCACATTTTTTTTTGCAAATAGAAGAACCAAAAAGGTCATTAAGCTAGTTAAACCAGTACTTGGGAATTAAAAGTTGTTAGACAAGTAATGGATCATAAATTTGCTTTCATACCCAATATACAGTATTTCTACTTACCATTTAAATTACATTATTTTTGAAGTGATTAGTGATAGTATCTAACAAGTAACTAATGGGTTGATGTTGTTGATATATAAAATAATATAAAGTTCCTTATCTAGTGGTGCAAAGGATCTTACATGAGCTTATCTTGTTTATTTTTCTTTTACATACCATCTCAACATTTTTTCCCTTATAAATCACAATGATTGAAAACATAAAGAACAAACTGCAAAAGAACCTTACAGAGACTCATAACCAAATGATACTTGCTATAAAAAAGTAAATGAAATTCTTGCTGCAGGCTTTTGCTAGTTTTACTTTTCTAATTTTCTTATGTACTTATAAGTTATAAGTGAAATTTTTTTTTTTGGTGAGGGTTTAAATTAATCCAAAGGTGATCGATTACATTGTTTCATGAATAGATATTATTTCATTCATAGTTTGAACAAAAAGTACACTCAATTTTCTAGCAAGTTTATGTAAAACCATTTGTGATCTTAGATATTTGTATTTTTTTTCATTTTTATTTTTTTGTTAGTTGTTTCTATTTGCAATAAAGAAATTTATAAAACAAACAATTGGAGTGTTATAATGCACTCTTTCAATTAATATGGCTAGAAATAGTGAAGGAAAAGAAAAGGTTAGAGTGTCATTTTGTGTTTGTTGAGCAACATTGCCTGAAACTACTAATCAACAAAGTTAAATTAACTAAAAGAATATGTATTTATCAAAAGGATTATATATATATATATATATATATATGTATATGTATATATATTTCTCTTTTCAATTGCTCGAAAACAAATACTAGGAGTAACGTATTTGGATCTCTGTTGCGTTGGAAGCTATTTTTAACGAAGGTAAGACTACATTTGTAATAGATGAAATCAATATAGATTATAACTTGGAATGGCAAATTAATTGAGACACTTCCTGGTTTAGAAATTAATTGCTAATTATCTTAATGGAGTACATCTTTCCTGTTTATATGATTTGAATTTTGTCATTTTATACTTGAATACGTAATTGTTATCAACAATAAATTGAAGACTTCTATGAGCAAAACTATGGAGGAAAAATATCAGAAATGAAATCTCGAATTGATACCCTTAATGCACGATTGAGTGGGAATCGAGAGAGCAATTGGATCACCACCTTACGTATCCACTCAAGGTGGTCATCAGGTAAAATAAATAACATGTCTTGTTTAGCTATTTAGTTATGTTAAATATTTTCTATTATCTAAGTTATGTTTTAGGTATTGGCAGCATTGTATAAAGATCATCAAAATAAGAATTTGCCTCAAAAACATACATTTTAATGATATTGATGGATTGGAAATAGATGAGGTGAGATAAATTGTATGTTATAAATATTGTGAATTAATTAATTACTTTCAATTTAGAATAGAAGTAAATTCAATATGGATTTATTGTTGAGTACACTTTTAATCAGTTAAAGTAACTTGGTGAGTAGGATTAACATCTGAAGTAAATTGTTGTTTCATTTTGTGATGGTATCGATGTGTAGTTAGTATCATTGATGTTATTTTTGTAATGTGCTTTTTTTTTTAGTAGACTTTAAGTGTTTGGTTCCATATCTTGTGATATTTTATTCTTCTAGTTTCAATTTTAAATCCATGTGGCTTTTAACTTTAATATTTTTATAATATCTATACATATGTAAATGATTGTAGTAGTTATGTTTATTCTCACACTCCTCTCAGTTAAAAAGGAAATGAATGTATCTGTGTACCATTTCATTTTTTTTTTATCAAACTTTGTGAAGTGTGACTCTACGGGCTGCGTTTCACTTTGGTAGCTATAATAATCAGGTTTCACATTTTTTTAAAATTATTTAGTCCTCATGTTAGTTAGTTTTGGAGTTTTATCACTTTATAATCCTTTTTTACTCATTTTTCTAGTGAAAACAGTTTCAATCATATTCTTTAATATTATAAGTTTGTAGGGGAAAATAAAAATGACAAATGACTCTTCATGCTTTAGATACTGCACAAGATGCTTTGATTTTTTCCTTTTAGTAAGTTTTGGATTTTTGGAGTGAAAATATGATTTAGACCTGGTCTTTCGCTTAAGAATTTGTGTGGAAAACAAAAACTGCAAATCAATATCAGTTTAAGGAAATGGACAAATAGACAGTTTAGAATTTTTTTTCTTTACTTTGGAATTCATGTTAATGTATATAGAAATTCCTTTTGTTATTTTCAGATGTTGATGATGAAGATGTTGATTAAAGAGGCAAAGAAATCTTGTGTTGGCATACTGAATATCATTCTCTCTAGTGGTGAAAAACGATATTAAAGATGCCTTGTGGAAATTTCATGTAGAAATTTCATTTTATTATTTAGATATTTGGAATGTTGGAACTTCATTGGATTATGATTATCATTGTTGGGATGGTATGAATATTTTTTAGGATACTAAATGGTCATGGCAATAAATGAATATGATTGTTGGGAATTTGAAAGATGAATATTGGGAATTTTGAAAGATGTTTGTTGGATATTAACTTTTTGACTTGTTTATTTTTAATGCTTGTTTGAGGGATACTACAATTTTGAGATGTTAGATTAACATATTTTGAGACAGGAAACATTTGTTTATAATATTTAGATGAGATGGATAATTTTATTGTTTGTGTCGCATCGCGTTATAAAGTTATTTTATATTATCAAAATTATTTATCATGCTACATGCTGGTGAAACCATAGTATCAAAAACTTTTGTAACAGATACAATTCTGTGATAAAAAAATAAATTAATTGTAATGGTACTATAACCTTGATAATAAAATTTTTGTCACTTACTTTAAGCTGTGACAAAATCAAGACAAAAAGTTTAACTATCTATAACACAAATTTTTTTGTCACACTATAAAATTGTGTCAAATCCGTGACAAAAAGTTATTATCACGGTCATAGACTTGTGACAATTTTTTTTGTAACGCCAGCAATATCCACACATCCAAAATCGTGATAAATCTGTGTCAACAATGGTTTTTATCACGAATTTTAAACTTTTTTGTCATTGTTTTGGATACGCTACAAAAACTCTTTTTTTTAGTAGTATAATATAAATGATAAATAGAGATCGTTCTGATGCGAACTTTGTTTTAATTCTACTATACACTAAAATTATAGCAACCTAACTAATTCAATGGTTGAGTTGAAATTGCAAAATAAAGAACAACTAAATTAACCAAAACTAAGAAAACAGGGATTAATTCTAGAATAAGAAGTTGTAGGGTTTATTTGTTGGTTATCAATTCGATTGCATATCTTGTCTCACCTCTCTTTCAATTCAAAATTAGGTTTACTAATCTAGGGTTTACGTTAATTACACGTTTTCCTACAAAACTATGCAATTCTATGAATCAAAACCAATCCACTATACGACTATGTAAATTTGAGTTGAGATTAATGCATTTAGAACAAATCCTAACGTGATTACCTAGGGCAAATAGGTAATGTCTATCCTATTTACAAATCAATCCAGCCCAATTGAAGAATAAACTGAACCTAAGTTATTCTAGTTTAGCCCAAACCTTGTCCTTCTTTTTCAAGTTCCTATTTGGATTTACAAATCAATATAGATGGCGATCAATTAAATAGAAGCAATATACATAACTTGAATAAATATACCTTTATTTGAAATCAAAGAGAGAAATCAAAATCAATATTCAATCTTCATGATAATTTCCAATTAATATCCTAGCTAATAAAATTATTCCATAATTAAAGATAAATAAATACCAAAGATGAGTTCTAAAATCAATTTCATGTGCAAGAGTGCAAGGAAAATGAAGGATGAAGCTACTATAGTAATAAGTAGATATTTAAAAATTTAAACGCAATAGAAATATAATCTAAGTTCCTCATCTATGTATCAATCTATGAAACTTTATTATTAGGAATTGACCAAAGGATCAAGAAAATCTTTACCTCAAAAATCATTTTTTGCAGTAAACTAACAAAATCCCGACTGAAGAAGAAAAATGCCAGAACGTATGGCATCTCTAGTAATCCACAAGGGTAATTAATCAACTGCCTCCTCCTCTCAGATAGTTGTTAATACCCGTTCTAGCGAAGATCCCAAACAAATAAACTAACAAGTGAAAAATTCACTTTTTGGCTAAAATCCCAATCTTAGAAGTACTAGGAAAGAGAGAGAGAGAGAGAGAAACGATTAAGGGGCGTAGGGAGAACAAATTTTCTCCTTATTTTTAGGTTGAGACTACTACTCTTACTGATCTAAGGAGTTTAAGTACGTATTTATAGACCACTTAAGGCAAATTAGAGTATAGTGGAACCCGGTTTAATGCGTTTAAATCAAGAGCACTAATTTTTCTCCCCAAATTAATTCTATGTCTTTTGGTTATTAATAGCTGACCATGAACTATCTAAAATTAATTAAATCAGCCCACATATGTTATTCATTCTCCACGTAACCATATTTTAAATCCAAGTCTCTACTTGACTTAAATATAGTAACTAAAGACACAAGTTTAACTCTATAAATAGTATACAAAACATTTTTACATGTATTTTTAAAGTTAAAATTATTTTAAATTAACCTTCATATTTTCTCATCTCTAAGATTGTCCTAAGCCACTTTTAAGGCTTAAATAAAACATCCCATATATCATCATATAATACGATACACACTGTGCAACTCTTGTAATTTCATCTGCCAGTTTATAGTTAATTGATCATCGTGCCCTTGTGTGTGCGACGAACTAAGTTCATATCCTAATGACATCAAGATTATCAAATAAATTGATTATGACTAACTAGGTCAAGGGTTTTGTCTATTATTGCATAATCAACATTAAAACCTTTGAAGCATCTTCTGGAAATGTTAACTCTTCACTCTTAAATTGTCCCCAAATTCCATGAGTAGAGTCTAGCAACATATTATGGCTATCAATAGGATTTGAATGAGAGGAATTCATCATAAACTATATATCGTGATTATTATGTGGTTAATCCTTCCATTTTCATATCCACTCTAGACTAATGCTGGCTATGGTTTCCATGTCAAGCCAATCTGCGAACTCTTGTATGACTTATGTGTATCTTAGTCCATATACTTAATTAGGAAACTCTTTTTTTTATACGTCAACTGCCTTGGCCAAGGATTTCCTTACTAAGATTCACCATCGTCATATTATTGACATCTTCTTTATTTTTCACTTAAGAGTAATAAATTCTTATGTGATATGCAGACTCTCCATGTATGAACTATATGATGCCAATTAGTGCTTTATTATATCCTAAAAGTTTACAATATTATACACCATGAACTTTATATATTCAAGCATGAGGTATTCATAACACTGTCAGTGGAAGGACCAATTTACACGATTATGACATTATTGGATCATTGACAAGTAAGTTAAAAACCCATGTGATCTAAAATAATTAATGGTTTATTTCAGCGTATTGTTTTAGCAATCGTCTATCGTGTCAATCCTCACAACTTCATGTGAAATGATATGAGACTCAATCATACTTACTTGTGAATGTTAGCTAACTCATGTCACATTGAGAGAAGGTCACGATAAGGATAGCTGTGCCCAATTGAGTACCCTTCACTAAGAACTATAAATATTTATGAATGATATAGATAAAGATTTAGTGTCACATCCCCTATTTTTTTGGTCTGCGGCCCTTACCTCTCGACATCATTTGGGGGCCCATAGTGCCACTCTAGTGGTGGAGTCGTCTGATGCTAGTAGGACATGTTGATGTTCCCAAGATGGCTGAATTGCCATACCAGAAAGTCCATCTTCTATCTCATTTCCTCGAAGGATTGTAATAGACTCGGAGCTCAAGTTGCATCTCATTGTTAAGTGGTAGATGGAAAATGAAGTCCGTTGTAGGTCTAGGTGGTGGAACAGCAGTGGTCCCTTTTGGGTCTCTCCTTGAACACCTTGACCCTTATCAGCTGCCGCTCTCATCTTGCCTTAGTTTGTATTATGATCATGGTAGATTTGTACTGGGTCACGATCACCTGAAGATCTTTATTATCAAATCAAGTGACGGTATGTCCCAGCACTTCGTGGTGGTGATCCGCAAACCTGCAATTGAGTTATCAAACAAATATAGCCTTGTGCTTCTGATTTCCATTCCTCAAATTTCTTGCTGGATCTCCTGTCCAACATCAACTGTCAAATCCTCAATAATGGCAAATAATTAAACATGCCATCCTAGGGTTAATATCAGTGGTGTGTGAAGTAGGCAACATGCGGGAATGAATTGCATCCATGCCCTAACCTCCGCATTAAAGTACCTTAGCCTAATCCACTTGTGCTGACCATCCTCCATAACACATTTACCTAAACCATCAGTCAACATGCTAATTACCTCATCATAATTAATTTCACCCTCCAAAAGTATGTAGAATTGGTTATTAGGACTAGCGGGTAAATTGTAAAGTTCATTAACAATTTCCTTCCTGAAACTCACTATTGTACCCCTAACCTTGACTACATAGCCCAAAACATCTAAACTGTTACCAATAACTCAAAGACCATGTTTTTGTCTGTCTTGTCATGATGGTAGGAGTTTTACAAAAATCTACCCATCCCCTGCAATGAATGTTATTAAAGATCTTATGACACAACTCATCTGCTTCTCTATTGTTTCCAATCCTCACATGACTCAAACCAATACCCCACTCATATAAAAGATTTACACTACTTTGAAATTTGTCATGTAATTACTTAGTCTCTAAAGAAATTAAAATGTTGCCATCATAAGTGTGGCTATCTGATTACTTTCTCTTCATCCCATTAGAACAAATATATCAACACAATAAAAAAAACCAATCAATTAAACTTCCCTTTTCCCTACTTAATCAAAAACAATATGCAACAAAATATCTCACCAATCAATCCAAACTCAATCAACAAGTAATCCACAAAATATCCACCATCTGATTGAAATAATCACAAGGCAAAATTCAGCAACAAAATACCAAGAAATTTACAAAAAATTAAATAGGAACAATCTTACTCAAATTTAGATTCGCATTGATAACTTCCTTTGTGAAAAGATCTTGAAAACCTTGTTGGTTGCAGGTGGTGTGAGTTATCCTATCCTTGAATAATTGTTGTGACGAGATAAAGGGTAGAAAGTGTTGGTTGATTGATTTATAATAAGGGAGAAGAGTATGAGAAGAAAAAGAGATAATGATGAGAGATGTAAAAATATAGGAGGAGAAAAAGATTGTAGAAGAAAGAATTAAGAAGAAGAAGAAGAATAGGGGATTTTCTTTCTTCTTTTGAGTCACCTAACGGAGGGAAGAAGGTGGAAGAATTGTTTTGGAAATTTAAAAAAAAAAATAAGCAAAAGGATTTTAACCTATTTGTTCTTGCCTAGACCTGCTGCATCAAGCTTATATTAGCCGCAGACTACGGCTACTATTCTGTTTCAGCTGTTGACTGTAGCTAAATTACATTTGTTCACCTGCAGACTGTGAGTACCCTTCTATTGTAGCTACAGTCTATGGCTGAATAGCTGGGATCACCTGTGGACCGGGGTTGACTAATTCTGACTAGTCCACCTAAACATACTTCTTTTTTCAATTCCTTATTTATTGAACCTAACCCATGCAAAACAAATATGAAAAATAATTATTAATCATTTCTAGCTTTTAATTCACTAAGGTAAAAAGTAAATTTAAAAAATCAAACTAAAACATAAAGAATTAAAATAAAATGCTTGGGTTGCCTCCCAAGAGTCACTTCATTAAAGTCAGTAGCTTGACTTTATTTATTTTCGTGGCCTTTCAGACAACAAAGTGGACTTCTTTATGTCCATTGTGAAGACACCTCTGTGGTCGTTCTTAGACCTATTCCCTTTTACTTGGCCATTAGCTCTTGCACATGCAAATTTCCCATGAAAGAATGCTCCTTCTTCTTCCATCATGTTGAACACAAGTGATCCTTCTCCTTTTCTCAAGGGCTCTTTGCTCGTTATCGACGTCGATCAAAGCTTTTAGCATAGCAAAAAATGGTCTTCCAAAGATAATAGAGATGCCATCCACATCCTCTTCATCCATATCCATATCACAATAAAGTCAACCAATTGGGAATTTAAGCTTCCCCACTTTGACCAATACATTAAGTTTTTCTCCTATTGGTTCCACCTTATTTTCATCTACCAGTTGGATGATCTAGTCACATGCCTTGAGTCCTCTCAATTCTATATTCCCGTAAATAGGTAGGGGCATCACATTCATACTCGCACCTAATCGCATAAGGTACTATTAAAGAAAGTGTCACCAATAAGACAAGATATGGTAAAGCTTTCTTGATCTTTCTTCCTTTTAGGCAGTGTGCTTAGCAGTCGCTTGTTAAAAATCAATGCCTCCACCAATATCTCTTCAGCCTCCCGTTTCCTAAGCCTCTCTTTCATTCAAGCACGCTCCGTAGCTTCTTGTTGAATTTCTACCTTTGACAACTCCTTAATTTCACCTTCTGAAGAATCAACATAATCCCCATGTCCAAATACCTTGAAGAGGTCATGAATCCTCGAATAAGGAACACAATACCCACATTTAATTAGGGGGGGGTGGCAGAGCTAGTGAGCATTAATGAAGAAGAACCACCATTCAAGCTTGTGAGCATTAATGAAGAAGAACCACCATTCAATTTCTCTCCAAGGTGTTTGCTTGTACATAATTTTTACTTCTAAGGGTATTGGGCCTCTTACTTGCTTAAAACCTATCAATTCTACCCAATTATCATTAGAAATTGAATGAATAGTGCTCCTGCCAAACATTTTGAATACCTTTTCCTTCATTCATTCTTTCCAAGCCGGTGTTAGGATATCTTCTTCCTCCTTGTGCGGTTCAATTGGAGCTTCTTCTTAGATTCTAGTCTTTTTGAGGTGTTTCGACAGATTATTGTCCAGTGGAGAGTGAGGATATTTATTCCTACAAGTACCATTAGAAATGTAATCAATTGTATTAATTACCATCACATCATCATAAATGGAAGGAGGTTTAAGAGAGTTAAAAGTAGGCAAATTGATAGTCTGATCGTCGACTCTCAATTGTAACTTTCTCTCTTGGACATCTATCAATGCCTGTCCAGTAGCTAGGAATAATCTACCAAGAATCAAGGGCTTCTTCTTGTCCTCTTCCACGTCTAGGATGATGAAGTCTGCCGGAAAGTAACACTTTTCCACTTTAACCAGTACATATTCAACAATGCTTTCGGGGTACTTTACAGTTTTGTCGGCCAATTGGAGAGACACATTAGTATGTTTCATCCCTCTATCATTCAGCTTCTTATAAATAGATAGAGGCATCAAATTGATGGACATCCCAAGATCACATAAGGTTATTTCAACTTGGACTCCTTCAACTGTACATGAGATAGAGAATGAACCAGGGTCCTTAAGTTTCAGAAGTAGCTTCTTTTGCATAATTGCACTACACCCTTTAGTTAGATACAAAATTTCACCCCCTAGTAGCTTGCTCTTGCTGGTCAACATTTGCTTCATGAACTTGGCATATTTGGGCATGTTCTCAAGTGCTTCAATGAAGGGTATGTTGATTTTCACTTTCTTAAAGATCTTGAGGAATCTGTTAAACTTTGTTTTTTGATCATCCTTGCCCCTAAGCCTACTAGGAAATGGAATTCTTATCCAGGGATGGGTAAGTTGAACTTCAGTCTCCTTCTTAGGAGGCATTTTGTACTTTGTTTCTCCATTCTCCTTTATCTTGTCATCTATATCACTACTCTCCTTTTCCTTATTTTTCTTATTCCCCAACTCAATCTTTTTCTTATCTTCTTCAGTCCCAATAGCTTTGTCATTCCTCAAAGTAATAGCCTTAGCATGTTCCTTAGGGTTAGCCATAATATCACTTGGCAATGCTCCAAGTGGTCTCTCAGCCATGCCCCTTGCTGTTTGCCCTATTTGGTTTTCTAAGTTCTTGAGTGAAGTTGCTAAATTTTTAATCGAGACCTCTATACCTTTCACTCTCTTGTCATTGGGTTGCATGTATTAAGTGAGAATCTTTTCCAATTGATTAACTATCTGAGGTAGAGGTGCATGCATCTACTATTGTGGTTATTAGTACTATTAGAATGGAGGTCATACATTTGAACTTTTCTCCTGATTGTTCTACTGATTTTATTAATTACCCTATGACAAGTTTGGATGATTCCTTCATCCAGGATTGTATGTGTTGTTGAAGGCATTGTTCTGACTTCTATACTGATTCTTGTTTTGTCCTTGACTTGGCATGTAGTTCACTTGCTCTTAACTTACAAAAAAGAATTAAACGGTGTCAGTGTACTATATTGGCTATTAGGGTGTTTACTTGAACAAAAATTGCAAATTAGTGGCTATGATGTAGCCGCAACTTTAACTTTAATCTCCTCCATCTGTTTGGTTAATGCTACCATCGGTCTAGCTATAGCTTCTTGTTTAGCCATCATTGTATCCCAGGTGCTTAACTCGAGCACTCATCTCTTTTGCTCCCGGGCTTGTGCTGCTGAAGATTTGATGTAATTATTCAAAATTTTGTCTAACAAATCCTGTGCTTTTTCAGAGTTTTGTTTAGCATAAGGGACCCACTTCCAGAAGCATCAGATACTACCAACTCATAGGTTTCTTGAAGCATCCCAATGTAGAAAATCTCCATTGGCATCCAAAATGGCAACCCATTGTGTGGACACTTGTTGAGCAAATCATTGTATCTTTCCCAAGCCTCGCTAAGGTTTTCTCTATACTGCTAATATGAAAGAATCGATGTCATTCCTTAGCTTAGCCATTTTTGATAGGAAAAAAAAATACTTGGACATAAACTCTTGAGCTGGCCCATCCCAAGTTGTAAAAGTTTCCTTTCTATATCCTTGCAGCCATAATTTAGCTTTATCTCTCAAGGAAAAGGGATACAACCTTAGTATAAAAGCATCCACTGACACACCATTTTGTTTGAAAGTATCACATACTTCTTCAAAATTGATTAAATAGTGGTTTCGATCCTCGCAGTGCAATCCTAAAACATAGCAAGTTGTTGAAGCATAGATATAAGTTTTGGCTTGATATCAAAATTATTGGCTTGAATTGGAGGTGGTACAATACTAGACTGAGATCTATTCAAAAAGTAGTTTAGGTATAATCTCCCAATGGTCTATTACGTTCGAGTGCATCCTGTCCATTTCCCTCAAATTCTTCATTATTTTCCATATCCTCCTTATTACCCAGTTGTATCATAGGTTGATGTGGATTTCTTTCATTAGTCGTATCTAACTCTGCCTGTTGTTGCTGCAGATATTTAATTAGGAAAGAGAAGGTCTGAAACCAACCTCAAAAGCTTCGGCAATTTAATCCTATCCAATTAATTAACTAGGGTTTGAGACCTTCTCTTGCCTAATTAAATATCGACTGGGAATACTTGACGAATCAACTAATCAATCTTGCCATCTTGGTCTTAGATTAATTAGTCTATTGAATTAACACTAGTCTATGATCGAGGTTCAAAAACCTTATCCTCTCAGCCAACCTAACCAAAACTAAAGTTAGCCACTCAGATTTTTCTATTCGTGTTAATTATTAGCCGATTAATATAATTTAGTGATCGACCTTTAATTTAATGAATCCATGGGAGAAGTTCATGGTTTGTAGAGAAAAGTATAAATTGATTGATTTGCCAAAGTCAAGATAAAATAATAAACGAAAACTAAAAGTGCAACTGTAAATAAATAAATTAAAGAACAAGTTACCAGAATTAAATTCATCGCAAACTAACTTGAAATGAATAATTTGAATGATCCCAAAGTTGAAAATCAAACAAGGAAATTAAAGGCCAATTGAATTCTAAAGTGCAGAAAAAGTAGCACTAAAAACCCTAGAAAAAAAACTAAAAAGAAATTATGAGAATGTTCTCCTTTTCATCATTACAATGGGTTGTAATTTATAAAAAGTGTGACAATCAACTATAAACATTCAAAACATGAACTTACTTCCCGAATCAAAACAAATAGAACTAAACACCCCTAAACACTTAACAAAAGAGGTAAAAAATTAACTCTAAATACAAAGATATCAAAACCCTAGATTACGGCCAGCTTAGGGATGCAGCCACCCCTTGGGCTTTGGCCTCAAGGTGTGTGGATGTGATAGCCGTGGTCATGGTTGCAAATCCTTAAAAATAGAAATAAAAACAATAGAAACCGTAAAGTAGGAAGAAATTAGTAAAACTAGTGTTTCAATCTTAGATTGCACCGTGACCTCTTCCTCATTAAAGCAACTTGGAAGCCTATTACAACCCTTCTAGGATTTGTATGGTTGCTAGAATGAGCCTTAATGAACTTCTAGGCAACCAGGATTTTGTATTTTTTGGGTTTTAACAAAAAAATATTTTATTTTTTATTTTTCTGTGATTTTCAAATTACATGATTACAACGGTGTTTTTAGCATGTTGATGGATAGGAGACATTTAATTAATTAAATTAGATTTAATGCAAAATTTTGATTTTGGGCCTAAAGTAGGCTTCCAACCGAACCATTGCACTTTACATAATTGTTATGTATCAATTCTTGTCAATAATGCTTAATGGGCCTTAGGAGACCATTCAATGTGGTTTTACGGTTTGATTTAATTTCTTATGGGTTGTAAAAAATTTATAATGGGTCTGCGTGCCTTTTATCTTGTTAAGGGTTACAATTCCCGCCTTTTATCCTGTTAGGGGTTTTAATTCCCCTAGTATGAGAAAATATTTGTATCCCTTAGAATATTTTCTTTTAAATTTTGGGAAGCATGAGAAGATCAAGGAGTGGGAGTAATCCATGATGAATCCAAGGCATTGGAGTGGACCCCAAGCCCAATGTGGAGTCTAGCCGAGTTCAATACTCCAACGGGAGTAATACCCCAAAATTTTTGGGCCATTATAATTGATTACTACCCTTGAGACTTGATCCAGCTTAGTGGCTCAAGTTGGACCCCTTAGTGGCCCATTAGCATCATTTTATTCTATATGTGTATGGTTTTAATTAGGAGATGATTAAAATAGCATGTGCAAAGAGAAACCTGACTAATAACCTAAATCTTTCAAATATTAAAATATTGGATTGTAACGTTAGAAAAGTTCTAACGTAGCTCTCCACATCGGTGGGCCCATAAGGGGCCCAACTCATAAGGCATGAGATATCAATGTATCAAGGATATATAATTATCCAAGAAACTATTAAGTGAGGTTTTTTTTTTTTTTCAAACACCCAACCAGGTGAAGAATTTATTGATGACTCTTCAAGTTTTACAATGGCGAATGTAAGGGTAGCCCCTAGCATCCAAGAGCAACATACCTTTTATAGATGAAGGAATTGTGCCTTGGTTATACTCTACATAGGAATGATTTCTAATGCCCTCATTTACTAAACAATTAGCCATCTGATTTGCCTCTCTAAATACATGGGTAAAGGAAAAATTCGTACCAACTAAAAACTTCTTTACAAACTGAACAGAGTATCAATGGTCCATGATGGTGCGGCATTACCATTCAAAATGTTGACTAAAATTAGCCAATCCATCTCTAATGAATGTAATTGCAATCGGTTACAAATTTTAAGTCCATCCACAAATGCCATTGCCTCAGCTTGCAAGTTGGTTTGCTGGCCATAAAAGTTGCAAAATGCCTTAAGTGGATAAGCTGTCCATTGTGTCCTCTAAGGACACCTTCTCTAGTATCCATACTCGGATTACCTTTTAAAGCACCATCAACATTCAATTTGAAAGAACACAAAGAAGGAATTATCCATCTAACAGCTATTGCTTTTCTCAATTTGGTTTGAATCAAGTGATGGCAAATTCCCCTAGATAGCAAAAGATCATCATCATTCACTACTCTTGTAAATGGATATATAGAGGAAATTCCCTTCAGGTAAGAACAAATGTCAATGATAATTCATTATGAGCAAGCTACCACTTCTTTAAAGAGCACCTTGTTTCTTGCCTTCCAAACAAACTAACAAATTATGCATGGGAGAATTTTATGAACAGCTCCAATTGTAGCTAAAGAGGGGGATGTGCACCACCAAGAGTTTAGTTTATCCAAAATGTGTGTTGATGGAGGAGACGTCACTTCCAGCCAAGCTTCAAAGAATTGCCAAATCTCTTATGTTAATTCATACCCCATGAATAAATGATTCACAAGTTTCTTCATTATTGCAAAAATAGCATGTGGAGGCTAACGAGAAACCAATCTTGGAGAGTATGTCATTAAGTGAAAGGTGCTTATTCAATAGTCTCCACATGATTATGGAAATTTTGAGTTGTAGTCTCTCGTCCTGTATCATTTTTGGAGGAAAAGATGTTGCTTTCGAGGAGAAAGTGGAGGAAATTGAGAATGAACCGTTGGATGTGAGCGTCCAAATAAGCTTATCCGGCTCATCTTCCATGGACATTACCTTTTCTTCGAGGGTTTTGCCAATACTTACCTACTCTTCACTTGAATATCTTCCATCTAATTTTGTAAGATCCCATCCAAAAGAATTCCACACTTGTGCCATCATTAGATGTTGATAATAGACTTGCTCCACCTTGTGAAATAAATGCCCTTGTTCCATCCAAGGATCAAACCAGAAGGAACAATTTGCTCACCTTACCAGGAATAAAAGATTATTTTTCGCATCATTACAGGCTTTCAACATCCTTACTTGCCAAGTAAAAGAATCTTCCGGTGAAGCATTAATTAAGAAATGATGGCGATTTCTAAGGTATTTACCTTGAATAAATGTGCACCTAAGTGAATCCCCTTTGAAAAATTTCCACCACAGCTTGATGCTAAAGCCTTTGACCACATCTAGGAGAGATGAGATTCCTAGACCATTCGAGTCTGTTAGTTGACAAATTGTGGCCCAAGAAACCCAATGATGTTTATGACCAACTTCCGAGGTTCCCCAAAAGAAGTTTGCAAATTGTCTTTCCAATTCTTGTAGAATTGCTTTTAGGGGAGAAAGAACTGCCAAGAGGAAAATTGGAATGTTGCTAAGAACATGTTTATTAAGGATTAGTCTATCTCCAGAGAAAAGAATTCGAGTTTACCATCCATGAATTCTTGAAGCCACCTCAATCAATGGCTGGAAAATAGATTTTTGCTTCTGAGCTTTTTGAATTGGACAACCCAAATAAAGCATTGGAAAGGATTTCTTCACAAGACCAGTTCGTTTTGAATCATCCAAATTTGGGATAAAGAGACCTTTATAGGTAAGTAAAAAGAACTTTAGACTTACTAAAAAGCTATCCTGATGAGTTTTCAAATTGAGTGAGGAAAGCCATTAGATTATTTATGGATTTTATCTCTTCCTTGGTGAAAATAACAATGTCATCTGCAATTGCCAAGTGAGAAATGGCTGAACAATATCTCGGTACTAGAAAAACAGATTTTAACGACTGATTTAGCGACTGATTTTTGCTAGAAATCCTTCGCCAATCGCTTTAGCTACGGATTTTCCAATGGAAAAAACCCGTTGGAATATTGTTCTTTGGTAAAAATTAGCGATCGATTTGCCAACGGAAATTTAGTGACGGAAATTTTCGTTGGAAAATCCGTCACTAAATTTGGTATGTGAATACCAACTTGAAGCAATTTAGTGATCGAAAATTCCGTCGCTAATTTATCGACCAAAAAAATTCGTCCCTAAGTACCAAATTTTGTACATTTGCCTATTCACAAACCAATTCAAATAGTCATGATGACCTAGCAAGGGTCGATTCAAACATACACAAAAACTGAATATATTGTATGATACTACCATAATTTTGAGACTTCATATTACCTAACCCACACATTCAAAGCAAAAGAAACAATAGTTCAATTACTTGGCTATTCTTAACATATATTACAAAAATTTTGACATAGTCTCTCCTAATTTTGTATATTCCCCTACTGACAAACTAATTCAAATAGTCATGATGACCCAGTAAGGGTTGATTCAAACATACACAAAAACTGAAAATATTGTATGGTACTACCATAATTTTGAAACTTCATAACCCACACATTCAAAGCAAAAGAAACAATAGTTCAATTACTTGGCCATTCTTAACATATATTCTTACAAAAATTTTGACATAGTTTCTCCTAATTTTGTATATTCCCCTACTCACAAACTAATTCAAACAGTCACGATGACCTGTCAAGGTCGATTCAAACATACACAAAAAATTGAAGATATTGTATGGTACTAACTAAACTTTGAAACTTCATATTACCTAATCCACACATGCAAAGCAAAATAAACAAGAGTTCAATTACTTGGCTATTCTTAACATATATTCTTACAAAATTTTGACATAGTTTCCTTTAATTTTGCACATTCTCCTATTCACAAACCAATTCAAGCAATCATGATGACCCGGCAAGGGTCGATTCAAACAACACAAAAACTGAAAATATTGTATGGTACTTGTAGACACTTATTTTTGTCCCTTAAGTTCTCCCCTATTTTCCTTTTAATTTGACTCTCAATTTTCTTTTTAATTTCCCTTTTAATTTTTTTTAACCTGCTCTTTGATTTCCTCTTAATTTATCCTTTAATTCCCTCTTAATTTGTCTTATGGTGTTTAATTATTATGTGCTTTAATATTTTTTGAAATACAAAGAATGATTTTTAATTTTGTTAAGTCTTTAGATTTTTCAAAAAAAAAATAAAAAATAAAAAAAATTAATTAATTTGGTAAATTTAAAAAAATTCAGCTCGTGAACAGTCAGCTCGGCAGAGCTGTTTTGGCCACATTTTTCTCTGCGTTTTTTCACCCATTCTCACCAAATTTCAGATGCCCCATACTCCTAACATGACAAGGAATGGTCTTTGACCATTTTTACACTCAATCCACCTCTTTAAAGAGCAAAAAAATCAGTCTAAAGAGGAGGGGGACGAAATTTCTGCAGAAAAGAAAAGAGAGAAATTTTTGTAAGTCTGGAAAATTTTCCAGACAGCCAATTTTGAGGGAAAATTCCAAACGATCGAAAAGTAATTAGACTAAACTCAAAAAAGAAAAGTTGTAGAGAGTACCTGGAACTACAACTTCTCTTTGTAAATCTCAAGCAAAATCATTCATTTGGAGGGTAAAAAACGTGGTATAATCAGGCTGGTGGCCAAGAAAATCTGCAGAAAAAAAGAGAAATTTTTCTTAGTCTGGAAAATTTTCCAGACAGCCAACTTTGAGCCAAGATTCCAAGCGATCGAAGAGGAATTAGACTAAACTCAAAGAAGAAAAATTGTAGAGGGTACCTGGGACTACAACTTATCTTTGTAAAGATCAAGCAAAATCGTTCGTCTAGTAGGTGAAAAACGTGGTGGAAGAAGGCCAATTCATCAACCGGAAGCTTGGAGGTGCCGAAAGCAAATTCGGCTCAAACGCACTCCAAGCCAAGGATAACCAATTCCACCACATTCCTGAGGTTGAGGTGAGTTAAATGAGCTTTTGAATCGATTGTTTTGGTGAAAAAATGCTTATCTTACTATTTTTACATTATTTATGACTCTATTTTCGTTTTTTCTTTTATTTTTTAAATTTCTTCTAAGTTACATTTTTAATGACAATAACCACCAAACTTTAATTTGATTTTTGTTTGACATTTTAATATGTTTAATTACCCTTTGATTGTGAAATTACCGTTTTGCCCTTATGAGTATTAAATTGTAAATAGGCTCTGATTTTGCACATATTTTTCGATTAGTTTCTTTTGTGATGATTTGTGCTTTATTTTTTATGTTTGTTGGTCTCGATATAATATTTATGCTTTTTCTTACTTCTTAAATGATGTGAATTTACTCTTCTGTCCTCAAATTTTGTTTAGTTGCACGACTAGACATTAAATATTTGAATCAAACTCAATTTAGTCCATGACTTAATAACTGTATCAATAATATAAAATCGGGCTAGAAGTAAACTCTGGCGTGCATGACAAACGACTGTTTTGCCCCTTGGGAGTTAAAGGGCATTGCAAGCTAAATGTGTGCGACTTTAAATTGGAACTCAGGCTAAATTTACCTGTCAATGTTATTATTTACCATTTATTTTCATTTCCTCATTAATATGTACATATTTTATTACTTTTAAACTATCTCAAGCACACGTACGCTACAAAGTCGGCAATAATGAATACTAAAATTAAAAAGGGAAACGCGATAAAATCATGCAACCGGTCCAACGCCGGATAAAGTGGGTGCCGAGGAAAATTCAAATCTATCCCAATGCACCTTCCCATTTTACAAGAGGATTCCCGAACTCATGTTTTTTTTTTTTGAATTACATGGACCAGGAGTCAATCTAGACTAGCGTTTATTTTCTCTTTAAATTTTGATGTATTTTTGTATCCCGGCGCACCAACACACGGGGTGGCGACTCCAATCCTGTGTTCCCTAGCTTAGATTATTTTTGTACAATTCATAGTCGCATTTAAAGCCCCGTTATGTAATAGTAAATAGGTGATTCATTTAAATTGGTAATAGTAAGTAGGTAAGATATGTTTGTAATAGTAAATAAGACTGTTCTATTTAATCACCTATTTCACGAGCACCACATTGGCTCGTGGTGCCTCGTTTTGCGTGTCATGTGCAAAGTGTTACTTTAATTGTTCTTTTCCAATTGCTTTACACTTGTTTTACAGTATTTCACCATTTTTTGTTGTCTTGTGTGCTGGTTTACGGATTTTTGTGTCTCGTTGTACGAGCCACATGCTACGTGTTACTTTAGTTGTTCTTTTCAATTACTTTACACTTGTTTTACCGTATTTCACCATTTTTGCTGTCTTGTGTGCTGGTTTACGGATTTTTGTGTCTCGTTTTATGTGCCACATGCTATGTGTTACTTTATTTGTTCTTTTTCAATTACTTTACACTTATTTTACCGTATTTCACCATTTTTGCTGTCTTGTGTGCCTGTTTATGGATTTTGGGTCTCGTTTTATGTGCCACATGCTATGTGTTACTTTATTTATTCTTTTCAAATTATTTTATACTTGTTTTACTATATTTCACTATGTTTGCTGTCTTGAGTACCCGTTTGCTCGATTTAGGTCTCGTTTTACGTGCCATACCCCAAAAACTATCTGCCTATGCTGTGATTTGTTCTTGCTTTATTGTACATGTTTTAATATATTTTGCTATTATACCTGTTTGTGGTTAATTTAGGGGCAATTTTTGGGGTGTTGGGGTGCATCAAACCTTTAGAGCCAAACGCGCTAAAATATTTGAATCTTACCGCCTCCACGTGAACACAGAATAACACATGTCTCATTTATTGCATGTCCTATTTTTGTGGGTGTCGTTCCCACATTCCCTATAGGAATTAAGACGATCTACCCAGATATGCGGTCGCTACACAATGTGCACGTAACGGTATCTATGGCGATCACCTGACCACCGACGATAAGGCCCATCGGAATTGACGGATTTTGTTTTGGGGCCCAAAGTCTGAAGGTTCGGGAACCAAGCCCATCTAGATTGCATTAGTAAGCCAAGCCTCATATTCATATAGCTTAAACCATAGTGCAGAACTGTGTGGACCTTGTTTAGGACACTAGACACGAGGCGGGAGGACCCACCCATTTAACACCTTCTGGCTTGTAATAGTAAATAGCTTTACAATTTTGTTATGTAATAATAATTAGTTTTTCTAATTCGTATGATTTACTTTGGCCATGTAATTTGTATCTACTTCCCGCAAGAAAGCATAAATTTTGAGTTTTGCATTGCATAAGCCTTAGGTAGGGTCAAAGGCATATGGTTGCCAGACCCAAATAGGAGACCTACCCCCGCGACAATTTTCCAAAGTTTTATTATCCCTTGTGTGCATTTAGGCTAACCCCATCGTTGTAGGGCCACCGTAGGCTACTTATTGCATATCATTAGCCATAAAAGGGATACCCTGTCGGATACCCTGTGTATAGAATTGCATACCTATCCCTAGGTACATAACCTACAATGGGATTTGCAAGCTTGATGTTCATTTTATAAAGGCTCTGAAGGGATACAAGCCTCAGGTAAGGCTAACATATATTTCATGCAGATGAGTTCCGCTCGAGTAATTGGAAAGGCGACCAAAGTGCCCTATTTGCTACAGGAGTACGGGAACGAAGATAGCTCTAGATAAGCACAGGCAAGCTTACAAAAGACTTCAAAAACAGCAATCCTGTATTCGAGAGCAGGAATACAACCGAAAGAGGGCATGCACCGAGATGGCCGATGATCTGGGACGCCAAATGCACAATGGGATTGCTGAATCAGCACGTGGCAAGCTTCTACGGTACGAGGAGGAAATGATGAAGATACGAGACCATCTAAAGGAGCTCTCCGAATAAGTTCAAATGGGTTTCGTCCCCTTTAGAGCTTTTTTTTTGTTTTAAGGGTTCCTGGGGAAGGAACCACATTTTATACTGTAAACTTATGATTATGTTTGTTTATATATATCTAAATTTTTTTATTATTATTATGTTTTAATATGAAGGTACTAAATGTCAAAATAGCTGCCCAAAACAGCCCTATTTATACCCGCTCGCGTGTACGTAAATTCTGATTTGAAGACAGTATGAGCACCGTACCAGCAAAAGATGTGGAAGGGACCAGTGGGCATCAAAACCCAGAGATGGCAGAGTTGCGCAAACAGATGGAATCTATGATGGCTGCTATGGCCAGTATGAACCAAGAAATGCAATGGTACAGGCAAACTTATGGGCCTCACCCCGCCAATCAGGAGATGTTACCTCCTTATATGCCTAATCCCGGCATGGGGATGCCGCTACCCCTACCACTACAGAATCAACCTTCTCCAACTCCAGTGCCACCACTAACAGATCCAGTTCCACCACCACCACCACCACCTCCTATTGAGTTGGAGTATACCCCAGGAGGGAAAGCTGAATTAATGCCACTACCGCCCCCTGTACCGGCTGTCAATGATGCCCTATTGAAAAGAATGGAGCGGCTCGATAGTTTCTCAACCACATTGGCATGCACTTCTCCATCACGATTTTATTATGCCAACATTCATTTGGTAATGTCCAGTTTTACCGCAACAATAACATTTAATTTTAGATCTATCAAATTTTTTAAAATTATTGTTTGGCTGATTATTTTGTCGGTCCCTCCTAAAATTAATATTCCATTATTTCTTTGCTGGTAATTAAAATTACCTCTACCGCGACCTTGAAAATTACCTCTGCCACCACGTCCTCTACCTCTGAAATTTTGACCTCTTTGGTTCCCTTCAGCCAAATTCACCGTCTCCTCCTTTTGTTTGACAGTTGATCAACCTTAGCTTGCAACGCCTCCTCAACCGTATCAGCTGTCTGTTGACTCAGGGACATCTCATAAGTCACCAATTCACCCTCCAGTACATCAAGTTTCAAAGCATTTAGGTCTTTGGTCGCCTCAAGAACCGTCCTTTTTGTGTGAAATTTTGTACTTAATGACCGTAGGATTTTTTCAACAACTTTAACTTCTTCAAGAGTCTCACCATTGGTTCTCATATCATTGGCAAGATTACTAATCCTACCAATAAAATCTTTAACTGCCTCGGTAAGTTTCATTTAAGCCAACTCATATTGTCTCCTGAGTTCTTGCAATTTGATTTTTCTTACGTCAGTTGTACCACGATTTGAATTCACCAAAATTTATATTTCCAGGCCTCTTTTTCAGTTTTTGCATTCATAAATTTATTAAATACATGCAATTGGACCTTAGTATTGAGGTAATGGCGTGCCTTGCAATCCAATTGTCTATTTTTCTCCAACTCCTTAATTTTTTCGACTGTCAATTGTGCACCTACTTGGGGTTCACCAAATCCTTGATCAACAATATGTCATAATCCAATACAAGTGAAAAAATCCATCATCTGCTTTTGCAAAGCCTCAAAATAATTTTTGCCATCAAAGACAAAAATTGGACAATCTTGTAAGATATATGAACTATCCATGAAATTTTTTTGTTTATCTCCAAAATTCAAAAGGCTCTGATACCAATTTGTAGGATTTAAAATCCCAAAAAGAAAAGAAAGCAACAATCAAAACAATTTTTTTATTTTCTTCTCACCAAAGCTCTCTGCACACATAGCTCAGCAGTAGTAGCAATAGTACATATATATAGGATGCCTATGCAAGTATAATTAAACTAAATCACAACTTGGATTTGGCCTACTCACAAAACAAAAACCTATTTGGATTTAGACCCAAACCTAAACACATATGGAAAGGACTTAATAACCAAATCTAATTCCTATTGGTACTTGGTTTAACTCCTACATTATCTCCTTCAATTCCCCAATTGGAATTCTCCCTCTTATTACGGATGATGCCTTGATTCAATAAAATTCTTACACTCTTTTGTTATCATTAAAAAGAAATGGAAACTTGTAGGGAATTAAAGTCATTTAAGTCAGATTCCCAAATTCCTTTGAAATCTCCCCAGTTAAGCGATTTGAGTAAAGATTAAGTTCAAGTAACCGAGTTAAATTTTTTAGTTCAGGAGGTATACGGCCTGAGATGTTGTTTTTTGCAATCTTCAGAGTAATCAAGTTTGAACATCTACCCCAGTTTGCCGAGAGTTCGCCATATAAATTGTTGTCGCTAAGTTCCATGATTTCCAATTTTGGATATACCCCAAGCATCTCAGAGAGTTTTCCGGAGAATTCTTAAAAGGTTCCCACTAAAAGAAGCTTGAAGTAAACTAGTGCAATTCTTCAAATCTCTAGGAATTGGACCAGTAAGCATGTTCTCTTTTACGAAGAGGTACTGAAGCACTCCACTTTGGCATAGCCCTTGAGGCAAATGACCAGAGAAATGATTTTCAGCCACGGTCATATAAGTCAACTTAGTCAAATTTGCAACCTCTTGGGGAATAGGACCAGAAAGATCATTGCTGGAAAGATACAACACCTCTAACTTATTCAAGTTACCAAATGACGGCGGAATAGGACCTGATAAATAGTTTGTGTCCATATAAACTTGTACAAGATTATGAAGATTTCCAAATTCTGGAGGAATTGGACCAGAGAGTAGATTGTCATTGAGTTCCAAATAAGCCAAACTTTTCAAATTGCCCAAGGAAGCAGGAATGGGACCATCAAGATAGTTGTCAACCAAAGTAAGATCTCAATTGTCCTATCTCCTCAGGGATTGAGCCATTTAAGGCGTTTTCTATCAGATAGGTAAAGGGTTCGAAGATTTTTCAACCTGCCAATTTCGCGGGGTATTTCATATGATAACGCATTGCCTTGCAAATCAAGATAAACGAGTTTGGAAAGGTTACCTATCTGAGGGGGTATGCTGCCCGAAAATTTGTTGTCGGACATATCAACATATTCAAGATTTCGGAGGGATGAAAATGGGAAGTTGTCAAGTGTACCATTTGTAAATACTTCTCCGAGTTCCAAACTGTTGATTTGACTTCCGTTATTGCAAGAAACACCATACCAACTACATGGGCTGGCATTCGGCTGCAGAGTCCATGAAGTTAGGAAGGGATAATCCATGTTTGAAAAACTAGCTTTCCATATAAAAAGTGCAGCAGCCTCTTCAGCAGAAGCAGAAGCACTTTCCAAGAAGCAAAAGAATATGGTGAGAAGGACAACAACCAAAGGAATTATGAACAAAGAAGCCTTTCCAATGGATAAAGAAACCATGGTTTCTGTCTCTTTTCAATCTGTTTCAATTCAAGATTTTTCTCAAAGTGTTTTATGTCAGATAGAAAAGAAACATATGCATCTCATCAATTTGTAGTATTTCATATAGAAATAATGTCAACAAAAAGCTTTGCATGTTCTTCTGTGGTTTAATTTTTTATTGTAAGTGTGGATAAGGAGGATTTAGTTTGAAATCAAATAAGCACATTTGAGATTGGAGTATGGAATGCTTAGTTATTATTTTCAATAGATGATTTTAGTGGATTACGTGGATATTTCACTTAAAACCACCCAACTACATTGGTGGAAATGGATATCTATTTTTATCCATTAATTGTTTTTACCGATGCAAAACCAATCAATGGAAGTGGAGTTGTATGGATCGATGGATATGGATGAGAATTGTTACCTATAGTAATAACTATGTACATATGTGAAAAAGATTGGCATTCATACTGAACAACTCATGCGGTGCACTCAAAATAGTCAAAATAGTGTGTTATACTGTTGTAAAATTTGCTTAATATAGTTGAGTTTTTGGGTTAAATAGTGTAAACCCTTTAAGGTTTGAGTTATTTTATAATAAATTTTTTAACATTATTTTTTTTACTTTACCTTTTCCGTTAGTACACATCAACAATTTGACTATTAAAAAATCAAAAAAGACATTTTTTACCCCAATACTACACAAAAACATAAAATTAACCCCTTAAATTTATTGTATTTGTCCTTTTAGTCCATAACCCGAGTTTTTTGTCGATTAACCCACTTTGTTCATCAATGTAAAAACATTGTCAAAACAACTAAAAACATAAATACGTCAACAAGCACCCGTGATTTTTTTTTTTTTAAAACTTGTGTTGTGAAAACAATTTTGAAAAAAAAATATTGTCTAACACAATTGCCTTTTTTTTTTTTTTTTTTTTTAGTTTTCGTCATATTTTGTCTCATGTAAAAGCAAATTTTATTTTGAAAGAAAATAAAATGAACACCAGAATATATGTTGAGTTTAATTTAAATATACAAAATTCGTAATCATCTATCAAAGTTCCAACCTTCTTTTTTGTTTTTGCTTTTATTTCTGTATATTGAAAATAATTTTCTTTTTTCTTTACTTTTTTCACTATTAATATTTCAAATTCACCTAATATGTATAAAGTAACTTCACACATATATACTAAAACTAAAATTTAAATAACTTAAATGAAATAGTTTTAATAATTCATCAAAAATTTTAAAATTAATTATTTCACTGTAATTTTTGAGTTCTAAATATTGAAGAAAACATGATTTAAAAACTAGAATATTAATTAATTTGGAGAATGCTTATGTTTTTAACAATATTAGAAACAATATTGCATTTTTTTTTATTAGTCTAAATCATTAAATTAACTTAAATGAGGGACTAAAGTTAAATCCCACTTAAACCTTAGGGGAGTTTACCACAATTAATATTTAAGGGTAATTTGTCTTTTTGAAATGAATAATCATGGAGTTACATTTGATCGTTAGTCAAAAGGATAAAATGAGAAAAAATAACGTTAGGGGGTTTATTGCAAAACAATCTAAAATTTATGGGGGTTTATTGTATTTAACCCTACTCTTTTCTATATATGGAAAAACTCTTTTAAATTTGGTGACAATATTAAAAATTAGATTGAAATATGACACATTTAAGAGTTGAAAGTACAAAATATACAAAATATACAAAACTAAAATAAGGGATACAAAGTAAAAATTTAGTATAACTTGAAAAACTACAATCGCACTTATGTTAGAGACCAAAAAGGATTGCGTAAAACTGGGGAACGGAATTGATTCGTTTACTAATTACTGCCTCCTCCATCTCATTTATATTGACACACTTCTTATTTTAGAATGTCCCCATAAAAATATCACATTATTTAAAATGGATAATTTATTTTATTAAAATTTCAAATTTACACATTGGAAATATTCAAGATATTCCCAATTTCAATAACCAATAAACCCAATAATCAATTCATCGTCTCTATTTTCTATCTTCTCACTCCTTTCTCCTCCCTATTAAAGCCCTTTAATTTCTAAATATTTTCCATTTAATAATGTCAAGTCAATTGAATTTAAGAAAGGTATTTATGGACATTTGATAGAAATTTATAGTTATCTAAAATTTTGTACAAAAATTTAATGTAACAATTATATTAGGACGGAGAAATCGAGTAATAAATTGAAGTACAACAAGTTGATGCTGATTTTTTTTTTTTTTAATTACAACCAAGTTGATGCCTGATTTTTTTTCACAAGCTAATCGAGTCTTTTCCTAACTAAATATCTCTAGTTTAATTTATATGTATAAAATTCAGATAGTTCGAATTCGATTTCAATTTGACTCAAATTTGGGTATAAAGATAAACATGTCAAATTTAAATATATTTTTTTACAAATTTATTAAAATAACTAAATTAATTTAAATATTAGAATATTAGACTTGTTTAAATATTTTAACAACTAATTGTAGGGGAAGCAATTTCTCATGATGGACCATTTAATAAACAAATTTAGTTAGGGCATATAAACCTATAAGGTTTTAAATGAATTGTGGTTATTGAACAACTAGTGACATCCTAATAGTTACTCAATAATTAATAGAAGGGAGTTATTTGTACAGGATAGCCCACTTTATTATAAATTGGGGGCCATATTTTATCCAAATAAAAGCCTTTCATTGGTTTTTAAACAACTATTAGGATGTCAAATAGTTACTCAATGACCATAATAAATTTTGCCCACATAAACATGTTAAATTGTGATGCACATTTATGCCCAGTTTTCAAGAATAAAGTATAATGACATTAAGTACACAGTCTACATTGTTTAAACGCTATTAAACAAATAATTTATCAACCAAACTTAATAAGGAAAAGATCTGCGTGACCAACAAATGTTATTATATCGATTTTTTTTAAAAAAAATAAATAAATAGAGAGAAGTAAATCTGTAAATGCTTGTTCGCATTTCTGATTGTCGATTGCTCTCCGTTTTGGTATGAATTCACAGCGGCTGGAGCACAATACATTCATGCAACAACTGGGTTCTACCATTATAAACTTTGTAATTAGGATTAAATCTTATAAAATTTTATTTATATAGATTGAAAGTTTTTCTTTCTCATTTTGTCAAAATGAAATTTGGTAAAAAATTAGTAGTCATAGATTTTATTTTAATCCATACCACAAAATCTATAAATGAGACAAAAAGTCAAATCTATTTAAATATTTCCCACATATAAATACTAGCCAAGTAGCAATAAGGATGGTTGAATACAAGGACACAATTATTGAATATCATTATGGGTTAAATGCAGGAAACCCTCCGAACTTACACCCTAATTATAGTTTACCCTTCTTAACTTATTTAATAAGTACTTAACCTCCTTCTTTCATGTTTTGAGACAAAATTACCTTTACTATTTTAATAATTTTGTTTTCCTTCTTTTTTCCTCTTCTTATCAATTTTTTTCTCTTATATTTTTCCTTTTAATTTTTCTTTTTTTCCATTATTTATTACTACTACTAAACTATTATACTACTAGTAATTGATTAATTGTTACAAGCTCTACTTTTTTTTACATGTGTCTAATAATTTATAGATTAAATAAACTTTTTAACACAAGCTAAATATATTTTGTTAGTATAATATGGAGTTTGTGAGTAATTATTAATACTATAATTAATAAATAAACAAACTATAAAAAATAAAAAATTAATAAAAATATTAAAATATTCATTTTATGTATGTAAACAAAAAAAAATTGTGTCAGATCATTCACATGTTATAGTTTGGTTCAATTTACTGTAACTCCGAAAACCCTTCTACTCGATGGCCGTAATATTTTCTTACTACATTTTTTAGTTGGTACACCAGCAATATAGGGTTGCACATGACTTTTTATTCTACAGTTTTACTTGTAAACTATATAAAAAAAAATCAATCTAATTTCCTATAACCAAAAATTTTATTGTTAATGTGTTTATTTGTTAATGTTATTATTAATAGTTAATGACAAACTTTATGTTATAATAAGATATATTACTTGTATTAAAGCATGATTAATCGATAATATTAAATTATTTAGATACATGTGAAAAGTTAGAATTTTAATTATTAAATTACAAAAAGTAATACTATAATTGTTTGGCAAGAGCAAGAGAGAATGGTGAAAAAATAGAAGGTAAAACAAGAAATAGAAAATAAATAGAAGGAAAAAAGAAAAACAATAATAATTAAAATAATAAGAGTAATTATATCTCAAAACATAAAAAAAAAAAATTAAATACTTATTAAATAAGTTGAAGAGGGCAAATTGAACCTGGTGCAAGTTCATAGGGATTTCTGCATTTAAACCCATCATTATTGCTGCCACCACACATTCTTTTGTGTGCCGCCTGAAGATCCCACCTCTTCAGTGGCTACTGACCTGGCTGCCTAACTCAATATAATGACTCGTTGAAAATTTTTCATTCCATTAACTTGAGACTTCTACAGCAATAGAACATCTGATTAATTATAATTAAGTCCAAAATGGAGTTAGATGAATTGAGCGGAAAACGAAGTTGTGTTCGTGGTAGGATGGATTTTCTTTGGTTTTGGAAAACATAGTCCAAACGTCTTTGCAGCTTCCTATTCATTATTGTAACTTTCAAGAATTAATTTGGAGAAGTAATACTGAAGCATACAGCTAAGGATAGGAGGCCCAAGCTCAAGTTTTATTTTTCTTGCTATTTCATGTTCGAATTAGAACCTTGATTCCAATAAATTAGAAAGCTAGCTAAATACCTTGGGGATACTCTTTTTGCTTTTACACAAATTAATGTATAGATAGACCATTAAAAATGAATTAATAATTGCATAAATATGTACAAATATTTTGTATTCTAGATTTTTTTCCCCATTAGAATGCTTTAATATATCTTCATAGCATATGCAATTCTGGTATGGTACAAACTTTTAGTTCATAATTTATGATGGATGAGGTGTATCTAAATATCTTATCATATGACAATAGTTTAAAGTTTTTTTTTTTTTTTAAAGGATCTATAATGAATTTTCACTTACCTTCTTGGTGACAATAGTTTAAAGGTACTAATACAACTAATAAAAGGAAAAAAATAATGTTGGATGCATTTGGATAAAATTTTTCTCAGAATAATATTTTGAAAGATAGTCTAAAACGTCTTCAAATCGTACTTTTATCAAATATGTATCACATTTTAGAAAGTTATTATACTAATTATTCAAATAATATTACAATAATATCCAAACAAATGACTATTAAAACGGTTTCATTAGTTTAATGAGTGGAACCTCTTAAAGCCATTTTAATCATAGTTAATTGCATTTAGGATTAGAAACTGAAGAACCAAGAAAAGCAATAGTGCTGTTTGGACAGTTAATAATAGAGTATTATTTGGTAAATAATATTTGTCTTTTGACTTTAGTGATTTTTGAAAATAATATTGACTTTTATAAAAATAGAATAATTATTTAGATACAAAATAATATTTTGAAACAACTATTTGGATTGAAAATAAAGATTACCTATTATTTGCTGGACCCATTTAAAAATAAAATAATTACACAACTATAAGAGACAGAATTAAATAACTATAGATGGTTTTTTGTTTAATTCCTTTATTAATTTCCCTCTTTAAGGTAGTTGAAATTTTAATTTTTGTTAGATTTTGAGTAATTTGGCTTGCCAAACAAGTTACATATTTCGAATCATGATTGTTAAACGCTTTCCACTCATCTATGCAATTTGTCTGTTATTTTAATATTAGATTGTACTTGAGAATAGAATGTCGATCTTTAAAACATATTCCAAAAAAATGATACTGTTTGACATTCTAAATTAAATTTAATCCTACAAAATATAGCATTATAATTTGTGAGCAATTAGAGATAGGTCTATAAATAAATCGCGTCTAGATCCGTTTCATGAATAATTTATTTGGGTCTAGATCAATATGTAAATCTGATTACTCGAATTCGATTTGAATTTATTTAGTTATTGTATAATAAACCAATTTCTATGGATTTGGTATTTTGATAGAATTATATATTTATTTATTTATTTTCAATATAGTTTTTGGTCTATGTTTAATGTAAAATACATATATGAATATGAATTAAATCTTCTATTTTTACAATTTTAAAAAAAAAATTCTATAAAAATTTGAAGTTTTTATATATAAATTTTTGAATTTATAAAATAAGATCAGGACTTGAATCTGACAAGGTCCGATAAATTTGGATATAGATCTCCTTTTATAGACCTAGAAAAAATCTAAATTCAAATTCGAATATGATAATATTAAATAGATTTAGGTATGGACCTGGAAGATTTGGTCTAGATCCGACCCGTTTACATGCTTAATTGGAGTTCCACTTTAGTTATTACCAAAAAGTTTAAAAACAACAACGCAACTAAGCCTGTCAGTGGGTCAGGTCTAGACCCGGACCTATCCAATCCGGACCCATTTTTCTGAGTCTGAATTTATGAAAAATTCTGATTACCTAAATCCGATCCAAACCTGTTCGGCTATTATAATAAATAGGTCGGATTTGAATCGTGCTGTTACTACCCGATTAAGATCCGGATCCAATTAAAATATTTAATATAAGTATAATAAAATTATTGTATATTAGTATTATTTTAATGTATATATACATATATATATTGTGTAAATTGCCCATATAATTTGTATTTAATGTAGAATACATGCATAAATATTAATTATAAACTAAATACTTTTTTATAATTAAAAAAAAACAGAGAAAATTTCATAAATTGTAATAATTCTATATATAATTTTAAAAGTTATAAAAGAGTATTAAGACCTGGATTCGGATTCAGATTCGACAAGACCCGATGGATCAATGTATAGATCTACTTTTGTAGACCCATCGGATATCCGGATCTAAATACGAATCTAATTGTATTAATCAGATCTAGGTCTAGATATGCCAGATCCAACCCGGATCCGACCAGTTTACAAGCCCACAATGCAAATAGAAAAGTGAAAATTGTGAATATTCTTCACTTCGCCTCACCACACTATATTTGACGAAGACACTTTGCTTAAAATCATTTACGTAATTATTAATTAAATATTTTTTTAAGATATAAATAGCTGATGAATATGATATGAATAGTGCAAATAATGGATTGTGTAATTAATGAATAAGACAAACATGAATAGTGAAAAATATTCCAGTTTTGTGTTGCATAATATTCCTAACTACTAAAGTGAATATAAAAGAAAATTTTTGCACCTAGAAAAGGAAAGATTCTCTTCATGTGCAGTGACCCACTAAAGCCTTCTTTAGATCCGGATCATGAATCCCCGATCCTCCGAGTTATAGGATTTTCTGTATCAAGTTTTGTATTAATTTTTTGTCTCATATCTTATATATTTATTTCGTATTTTTTTTATAATAATATTTATAAAGTTAAAATATAAGTGACAAACATCTATAATATAAAACAAAAATTAATACAAATAATAAAACAAAAGATTCAAAGCAGTGCTATGAAGGCCTTTTAGATCATCCTCGGCCCTAGTCATAGCGACGGTGAGTTTTTCAACTCCCACGGAATTTAAGAAGACGTACATAGAATTTCTAAATTATCGTATCGTATGTAGTACTTATTTAATTGCTAAAAAGCAGGAAAATTGAGATCAATTTCTCTTTTCTTTCTTTTAATTGGCACATCGGTATTCTTAATTCTCAGTTTTGGTCTCTAAATTATGAATAGTGTGAAAAAATGGTCCCTAATCAATTCAAAATTATAGTTCTAGACTCCAATCTATTAAATTACTGTAGAATAGGATAAATAACCGCAGCATTAGTCCACAATCTATTCAAAATTCCCTTATTTTGATAGATTGAGGACTAGAACTATAATTTTGAATAGATTGGAAACCAAGTCCACACACTATCCACAGTTTTGAAACCAAAATTGCAATTCTCCCAATTCCTAAACGTGCCCAAAAAAATTCCTAAGAAAGGAGGATGGAAGGAACAAAATAAAAGAGCCAATAAATTCACAATTGTAAATTTTTCTTTTTAATTTGCACATGGAAATTTAAAATGAGTTGGGCAGCTTACTTATGGAATATTAGAAGTATCTGCTTTGCGAGATCATCACACCACAACTTATTAACTTACTTAGCAGAAAAAAAAAAAAAGAAGTTAAAATTTAAGGATTTCCACGCAATTTTCAGAAAATAAATTACATAAATCATAGAAGGCAAATATATTACTATGTAACAAAAGGAAAAAAAAAAACACTCAAGATTAACAAAGAAAAATTCAAGCAAGAATCTGGAAAAGCAGAGAGACCTTAAGTGATTCCTTGCTGATGAAGTCTTGATTTAATAAAATTCTTACATTGTTTATTTATCCAAAAAAGAAAAAAAGGAAACTTGTGGGGAAAGTAATTCAAGTCAGCTACAGCTACCCAAATTCCTTTGGAATCTCCCCAGTCAAGCAATTTGAGTAAAGATCAAGTATATTTAAGTGAGTTAAATTTCTTAATTCCTTTGAAATATCCCCAATTAAGCGATTCGAGGAAAGTTTTAGTTCTTTTAACCAAGTTAAATTTCTTAATTCAGGAGGTATTCTACCTGAGATGTTGTTTTCTGAAATCTAAATATCAGAGTAGTCAGTCTTGGACATCTACCCCAGTTAGCCGAGAGTTCGCCATAGAAATTGTTATCGCTAAGATTCATATAGTCCAAGTTTGGATAGACTCCACCAAACATCTCAGAGAGTTTTCCAGTAAATTGATTCCCACGAAAGGAAGCCAAAAATAAACTTGAGCAGTTGTTCAAACCTCTAGGAATTGGACCTGTAAGCATGTTATCATCTACATCAAGGATCGTAAGCACTCCAATTTGGCATAGCCCTTGAGGCAAATGACCAGTGAATTGATTTTCAGCCATGCTCATATCATTCAACTCAGTCAAATTTGCAACCTCTTGGGGAATAGGTCCAGAAAGGTTGTTGCCAGCAAGATATAAATATAACAAGTTACTCAAATTTTTGGCTAATGTAACAGGAATCGAACCAGTTATCAAATTATTGCTTAAATCCAGATACTCAAGAGCCTTCAAATTGCCTAACTTCTTAGGAATTGAACCTGAGAGTTGGTTTCTTTTTTAGTGTATGTCCAGATAGGACAAGTTGGATAGATTACCTAGTGATCGTGGGATTGAGCCACTAAGATTATTGTAAAAAAAGTTGAGTGTATGAAGTGATGTCAGATTTCCTATCGAAGGAGGAATAGGTCCAGAGAGGTTATTGCTGGAAAGCAACAACGCCTCTAACTTATTCAAATTACCAAAAGTAGATGGAATAGGCCCTGATATCAGGTTTCCATCCATACTAACCTCTACAAGATTATCAAGATTTCCTAATTCCGGAGGAATTCGGCCATAAAGAAAGTTGGCAGCTAAATCAAGATCACTTAGAAACCTCAACTGGCCCATCTCCTCGTGGATTGAGCCACTTAAGAAGTTCCCCTTTAGGTGAAGAGTTTGAAGATTTTTCAACTTCCCAATTTCTCGCGGTATTTCATTTGAGAACGCATTAATACTCAAATCAAGATAAATGAGCTTGGAGAGGTTACCTATCTGAGGTGGTATACTGCCCGAAAGTCCATTCCATCGGACATATCAAGATATTCAAGATTTGGGAGGGATGAAAATGGGAAATCGTAGAGTGTACCAGGTATACTTAAGTCTCTGAGGTTCAGACTGTTGACACTTCCATTAATGCAAGAAACACCATACCAACTGCAGGGACTGGCAACAATTTCTTTCGAAACATTATTAGAAGAATTAGCCGTGTTTGGCTGGAGAATCCATGAACTTAGCAGGGAATTATTTTTGTTCGAAAAACTGGCTTTCCATTTAAAAAGTGCAGCAGCCTCTTCAGCAGAAGTTGAAGCACTTCCCAGGAAGCAAAAGAATATTGTGAGAAGAAGAACAAGAACCAAACGAACTATGGACAAAGAAGCCTTTTCGATAGGAACAGAAACCATCATGGTTTTTCTTTGCAATGTTTCAATTCAAGATGGCTCCGATTAAGTGCTAATTTAAGATAGAAATGAAATATGGCATTCATTAGTTCCATCATGTCTGCCACATTATAAATAAGGCCAAGATAACAATAAAACTGGTAATTTATTGGTGGACTTTATTGTCCACACAGATTTTCTAAATAATAATCATGTATTATTCGACACCAATTGATAGATAAATCTAATCTATATCTATCTATATAGTATAGAAGAATGGGTTTTTGTGAGAAGGCATAAAAGGGTGACATGTGGCATATTTTAGATACAGGAAATTTATATAGTACATAATAAGTAAAAATGAAATATTTAACTATCTTGGATTCTAATTAATTTAACTAAATTTTATTTTTAACTATTTTTATTTATTCAAAATCCTCATTTTATTCATATATATTTCTTATAATTGATTATTTATTCCCAAGAAAGTTATAAATATATACTATGTAATATTTTAAAATTTATTTTATTAAACAAACATGATTTTTAAAAGATTATCATATAGATGGAATAATATCTATTATTAAGTAATGTACATAGCAATTAAAAATAATAATCAATTTCTATTCTAAAATAATAGAATAATTTTATAGACCAATTATTTTGGCACTCTAATAAGAACTCTAAACACTCCATATTTAATACTTTTTAACTAATTTGAAAAAATTATTCATGGACTAAATCCTTTTAAATATGTTACATAGAGAAAAACATTTTTCCTACATTTTGTCGTTTGTTTTTCTTTTCTTGATTTAGAACTTATCTAAAAAAAGAAGTTTCACCTTATATTTACATATTGATTTTTTTATTTTTTTTATTTTTTGCTAATGAAAAAAGGAAAAAATAAAAAAAAAATAAAAAACGCCCTTCACCTTTTTTATGTTATATTTTTAATAGATAAATTTTTTAATATCAAGTTGATTACATTTTCCTAAATATCAAATATATTTTGATCTAAATAAGAAATAATAACTAAGTAATGAACTCTAACAATTATAAGTAGATTTTATTATTTATTTTACTCTTAAGTTTTGGCTGACGTAATATTTAATAATTATTACTTAGTTTTTTTTTTGTTTTTATTTACGTAATTATTAAAACTTGTTTTTACATCATCATCATTCCTACTAGCATATATATCATTTCATTAGTTATATATATTATCTTCCCTGTGCATAGTATGGGTTTTTAAGATGGGTAAAAATGAACTATGTAACAATAAAATTCAAATAGTTACCTAATCTTATCTTTAGCTATCCTTATTTTTTTTTATTAAATGCTCAATTTATGCACATCTCTTATAGTTAAATTTTTTTTCAAGAGTGTTATAAAAATAAACGTGTATTATAAATTATCAAATAAGTGTAAATTATTAAATATAAGTTAACAGAATAAATATTTTTTAAGTATGCAACACTTTTATCTATATATTAGTGTCAATAAATAAATTTTAGATATATGTACTTAAATAATAATTTTCATAAAAGTAGGAAGTTATTTAGCTTAACTATGTCTAAATGATATCATTCTTGCAACCTAATTACTTTAAGTAAACATTCATAAAAAAGAATAACAATTTATATTACAAAAAGATTAAAAGGTTGTACGATTTATTATTTTTTTTTTGCATCTTTTCAACTTTATATTTATTGGTAATTAATTATTCAATAAATATTATTCTTATGTGATTATGTAGTCATAATACATTAAAAAAGTATTAATAGTATGTATTATTATTGGTATCACCATTGGTTATATTACTTTTTGTTCATTGATTTAGAGATATAACAAACATATTGAAAGGAAAAAGAGTAAAAAATAGTGTGACTTTTATCATGTAAGATCAATATCTATATTTGTTAGTATTATTTAGTGTACCAAATTTTTCAAAATTTGATTCGATGCTATTTTCTAATTGATGAAAAAAAAATTTTGTAAGTGAAAAATATCCATAAAAAATAACTATACTATTATTTTTAGAACTAAATAGTGTAAAAAAATTCATAATATCTTCAATTATTATAAATATTGATACTTAAATTTGTTTATTTTTGTTATATGTAATTATAAAAAAATTGCATGCCATCATCATTATCTCACTAATATTATTTTATTTTATAAGTTACAATTTATTTGTTTACCTGTGCATAATACGGGCTTTCTTGCTAGTGTATATATATATATATATATATATATATATATATATATATATATACATGGTGTGCAATAATATGATGCGGAGTTGCAATGCTGTCGTAGGCACCCAAAATTAATAACTCTCAATAAAAATATAGTAGTGGTGAATACAGGTCGTCACACAGAGAACGGAGTTTATTCTTGTGCTAAATGGAAAAGGAAGGTTTTTGAATGCTTTTGAACTCAAAATTAAAACAATAAAATACTAAAGAGAATTCAATTAAGAAAGATCTTGGTCTTGGTCATATCCACTCTGGCAATTTCACTAGTCGATCCTTGACACACAAGATAATTCAATTTTATATCAAGCACTAATTGAAGAATTAACCCGAACGAATACCAATTCAAAGTTGATTCTTTTTTTTTTTTCTAAAGTTGGTTAATTTTCAACACGCGATTCAATTAACCTTGACTATTAATTTAACCCTGAGACGCGCCAAAGATTCTCTAATTGAATTGAATCTTTAAAGTCAACAAGAACAATTAGGCTAATTAGACATAAACACACGCGGTTATGCCAATTAGATGATTAATTTTCCTAAATTCAATAACACTAATCCAGTAATTATCAAATTCAGTTGCTTCATAGATTGAATTAAACACACGCGGTTAAAACAATCTAGCAATAGATTAATTCTAATAACTTCGTTATTCTGCAGGAATAATAAGTTAAAAAGAACAATCATAAAATTAATCACAGAAAAATAATCAATAATTGAGATAAAAGTGAATAATTCAAGCACAAGAAGTCTCACAGCTTTGTAGTATTAACCATGGCTTCAAATCCCTCTACCAAAAAAAGGGTTTAGGCACAAAGTGTCATGAAAGAATAAAGAAGAATTTCTACTGCTAAAAACCCTATCTAAACAAGAAAATAAAAGTGTCGATCCATTTTTTTCACCCTACTTGGGGTATTTATATTGATTATTTAGGGTTACAATTAATGCCTATAGACTAAGAACGTGAAATCGGGTGAAAAAAAGTCCAACCGGGCAAAGAATCATGCCAAGAATCCAACTTACGCCACCTTACTACCTTCCGCGCACATGCGCTGGGGTCTTTGCGTGCATGTTCGTGCAAGGCAATGAGGTCCTGGACTTTCCGTCCTCCGCGCATATGCGCAGGGACCTTAGCGCGCATGTGCGCATGAGCCACTTCTGGATGCAGCGCACATGCGCTGCACAGCTCCTGCGCATGTGCATTGGCTTCCTCAACTGTGCTCCGCCTTCGGCTTCAATTTTCACCTTGATGATTGCACAATTTGAAAAAGTGTGAAACACAAAAGTTTTATCTCTATCCCTTATCTTTCTAATGCATATTAAATCACCTCAATCAGAGCTCAAATAAGAAAGTTATGCTTGAAATACAAAACACCGTATGAAATGATTTCATACTCGTGCATGTTCCGCCCTTAGCATTTTCTTTCATCTTTTCCCATATTATTCAGCCCTTTTTTACTTTAAGGACCCTACAAAAACTGAGAATAACCAAATTAAGCTCAATAATAAGTCAAATCTTGCTTACAAGCCATAAAAACTTGGTAAATGACACACAAAATATAGCACAATTATGAACTTATCAAATTACCCCACACTTAGCCTTTGATTGTTCTCGATCAAACATAAAATTAAAACATGTAAGTTTAGCACATTTCACTCAGCATATTCCTTCAATTATCCACATAAGTAGTCAACGATCAATCCAACAATCAAAGTAGTCTATGAACCAAAGAGTTCAAATGCTAATAAAAACCAAAACATGAAATTCGTGTGTATGTGTGTGCTATTCAGAAATTCAGATTTGAAAATATTTAAATTAAATTATGAAGGCCCTCAAATTTTTTTCTAAACACCTCATAACTCACTCTTCTTACACCCCTCCACTATTCTAGACAACCGATTTATGTAAATGTGGTAGGAATTTTAGCTCAAATTATAGGTTAGGATATTTGTTAGCCAAAGAAGGGTATTAGAGGATATAACAAATAAGAACAAGAGCTTTATAATAATAGTGGCCACACATTTTAAAAAAAAACTTTTCCTCACATGCAAAATATCATACATCCATAACCCCACACTTGAGTAACAAAGACCCAGGAAGAATTCCGAATAACCAAACATGCCAACCTCTCTCGGACATATCTACATCAAATCATCATTTTATTTTTCTATATCCGTTCACAATACGAGTCCCAGTGGTAGGCACTACCCGCAACATATAAATACACAGGTACCAGAGATGGCACTACCTGCAAATACAGGTACCAGTGATAGGCACTGCCTGTAAATATAAAAAACATGCAGGTACCAGTGATGGGCACTTCCTGCATATTCCAACACTTCCATATTTATTTTTTCTCAACAATTCTTTTCCTAATACCCTATTTTGCTACAAAAATGTACTTCACTTACTTCTCACAAACTTCCACCCTTATATCCCCTTAACATATAATGTGCACCATAAAGCTCTTAAAGGGAAAACTTAGGATGTATGTCAAAACAATTAAAAGAAACATTAAGCTGAATAAGGGTAGGTAAATTGTGTTTATGTGAAAGAAAGTGAATGGTGTTTCTCTTCACAAGAATAAGGCTCAAATAAGGTATTTAGAAATAAATTGTTAAAATGGTTGGCTAGAAAGGCTCAACAAACAAAAAAAGCACTACCCTCATCTTTAAACTAAATCGAGTCGTCTAAGAATTAGCTTCAAAAATGTAATAAAGAGAGTTTTTGGTATGCAACATAATTGAGTCTACATGAATTTCTCTAAATATCCCAAATCAAAAATTAAAGTATGGCTTAGAGCTCAAAAATCTTGAAAATCATGAATGGAAAATATTAACACCGACTACTCATTCATGCATGGTTCAACTAATGATTAATATGCAGAAAAATGAAAAGAATACGTTAAGCAAAATTTTTTGAAAATTTCAAAAAAATTATGGTCAATTAATCCTCAAAATTTTCAAAATTTTAACAAACTCTCAGATCAAAGGAAAAGTATGTTTTAAAATATATTGCAGCAAAATTCGAGTAAAATACACCAAACAACTTAAAAATCCAAATAACTTTCCCATCCCACACATAAAATTAGCATTGTCCTCAATGCAAAAATAAAAAGCATAAAATGGGAAAAGAAAAGCTTCTCTGGATTTAATTCGCGTTTGAAGCAGTATCCGCTATAAATAACCCCTTGTTGCGAATGAAAGCTGAACACTAAACAAAACATAACAAAACAAAGATATAATTCCCTTGAGACAATAGGAAAAACAAGAATATTGTAGAAAATAATCCTACAAGAATCAAGAAAAACTTATTCCCTTAAGGAAAAACATAACAAAAATAAATGAAAACAGCATTACGAAAATAAAACCTAACTAACAAGAATGAATGTCTAATAGTCTAGGAAATCAATGATGATAAATATCAAACAAAGAAAACGGCCCAACACATAGGCATAAACAAATCAAGGCGCATGGGACCCCATTTACTGCGAAAAATGAGGAAAAGGTTCTGGAAATGTCGACGGGTCCTCTCTTCGCTCCCTTTTAAAGGACCATTTTATTAGCTTAACTTATCAATTAAGTCGATTTCCTGCACTAACAACATAATAAAACTAAGAAAATACTAAAAATAAAATAAACAAAAGTAAAACTTCAAAAATAAATAAACAGAATAAAATGTAAATGAACATGGGTTGCCTCCCATGCAGCGCTTTTGTTTACTGTCGTTGGCTGACTTTGAACAAGATGGTCAGAATAACCATCTCTATACCAGAGAAAAGAGAGATCAATAATTGTTAGTGGTCGTGCATAGGCTCTCTCTGTGTAACCGCTTGCCATATACTTATCCTTAATCTCCTTCTTGAATCAGTTAAAAACTCAGCTCTGACCCCATTGTCATCTATGTAACCTTGCGTAACCTCTTCTTCATGACCCTTAAGAGACTCGAAAATGTCAAACTCTTTACAAGCCACTGTTTGATCTTCAATTCTTAAGGTCGATCCATAACAAAATGTAGGCGACAAGATATACTGGCACCACAATACAATCCCTATTAACATCCAAATGGGTATCTTTCACAGTAGTTAGAATCTCTTGTGTTTCATTAATAGCTAAGGCTAAAACCTTGATTGGCCCTTGCTCTGGAAGATCTTGAGGCACTAAAATTAGAGGCAATGAACTAGAGTTATCCTCAATAGGCTTCACATCTATTAATCCCAGTCTAGTTCTTGCTCATTTTCTTCATCTTCTCTACCCTCAATCACTTGAGATTCTTGTCTACTTATGGAAGAATTCAGTTGACTTAGTTGATGCTCCAAACTTTTTAGATTGGCTTTTGTTTCCTATTAAAATTGCAAAGCATTAGCAACAAGAGAATAAATTAATTCTTCCAAAAACTTGCCAGTTTGGATATAAAGTTGTTGTGGCAAAACTGGGTGTTTACACGGAAGATCTTGTGATGGATAACCAAACTCAGGATATTCTATCCATCATTGATTGTACTTATATGTGTAGGGGTCATACCAAGGTTGTGGTAATAATTGCTCGATAATGAAATCAAAAAAATAAACCTCATGCGAATTGGTAACCATGATAGAGATCAAAAAGAGATCAAGTAATAAGTCTACACTACTAAATTAAAAAAAAAAAAATTTCAAGCACAAAAATAAATCAAATCGTTCCCCGACAACGGCGCCAAAATTTTGGTGTGCAATAATATGCTGCGGAGTTGCAATGCTGTCGTAGGCACCCAAAATTAACAACTCTCAATAAAAATGTAGTAGTGGCGAGTACAGGTCATCCCACAAAGAATGGAGTTTATTCTTGTGCTGAATAGAAAATGAGGGGTTTTGAATGCTTTTGAACTCAAAATTAAAACAATAAAATACTAAAGAGAATTCAATTAAGAAAGATCTTGGTCTTGATCACATCCACCATGGCAATTTCACTAGTCGATCCTTGACACATAAGATAATTCAATTTTATATCAAGCACTAATTGAAGAATTAACCCGAACGAATACCAATTCAATGTTGTTGAATGATTATTATTTCTTTCTAAAGTTGGTTAATTTTCAACACGCAATCCAATTAACCCTAACTGTTAATTTAACCCAGACACGTGCCAAAAATTAATTTAATAGAAGCTTTAAAGTCAACAAGAGCAATTAGGCTAATTAGACATAAACACATGCGGTTATACCAATTAGATGATTAATTTTCCTAAATTCAATAACACTAATCCAGAAATTATCAAATTCAGTTGTTTCATAGATTGAATTAAACACATGCAGTTAAAACAATCTAGCAATAGATTAATTCTAATAACTAAGTTATTCTGCAACAGTAATAAGTTCAAAAGAACAATCATAAAATTAATAGCAGAAAAATAATCAATACATGAGATAAAAGTGAATAATTCAAGCACAAGAAGTCTCACAACTTTGTAGAATTAACCATGGCTTCAAATCCCTCTACCAAGAAAAGGGTTTAGGCACAAAGTGCCATAAAAGAATAAAGAAGAATTTCTACTGCTAAAAACCCTAGTGAAACAAGAAAATAAAAGTATCGATCCCTTTTTCTCACCCTACTTGTTGTATTTATATTGAGTATTTAGGGTTACAATTAATGCTTACAGATAAGAATGTGAAATCGAGTGAAAAAGAGTCCAACCGGGTGAAGAATCATGCTGAGAATCCAACTTACGCCACCCTGCTGCCTTTCGCGCACATGCTCTGGGGTCTTTGTGCGCTTGTGCGTGCGAGGCAGTGAGGTCCTAGCCTGTTTCGTCCTCCGCGCACATGCACAGGGACCATAGCATGCATGTGCGCGTGAGCCACTTCTGGGAATCTGCTTCTGGATGCAGCGCACATGCGCTGCACAGCTCCAGCGCATGTGTGCTGGCTTCCTCAACTGTGCTCCGCATTCGACTTCGATTTTCACCTTGATGCTTGCGTAATTTGAAAAAGTGTAAAACACAAAAGTTGTATCTCTATCCCTTATATTTCTAATGCATCTTAAATCATCTCAATCGGAGCTCAAATAAGAAAGTTATGCTTGAAATACTCGAAACACCATTCTAAATGATTTCATACTCCTGCATGTTCCGACCTTAGCATTTTCTTTCATCTTTTCCCGTCTTTTTCATCCCTTTTTCACTTTAACCCTACAAAAACTGAGAATAACCAAATTAAGCTCAATAATAACTCAAATCTTACTTACAGCACATAAAAACGTGATAAATGACACATAAAATATAGCACAATTATGAATTTATCAATATATATATATATAAAATGACGTATATAGTTCATTTTTAGTAATCGATAATATGGACAAATTTTCTGTTTGTTATGTATTCAAATTTATGTCTACTTGGATAGTCTATTCTTGCTCCAAGTGTACAAAGTCAAATTTCCTAAATCACCCAACCAAATTTGATTTTAAATCACTCACTTAATCACCTCAAATTGTTCAAATTATTTCAAGTTATTTTGATAGTACTACATCTTCAAATAAGTGCATCTAAAATCACTGGGGGTGTTTGATAACCCCATTTAGTGTTTAAACTGTTTACAAGTAATTTATTGTATTTTTTGTAGTAAATGTGTTTAATAACGAAATTTTCTTACCTCTGAATGCATTAAGTGCCACTTAATTTTTATACAAAATTTTAAGTGAAAAGTCTATTTCACATTCACACACTATTTACACACACTTACACACATTATATTCATTCTCTCACACATAAACACACACCTCCACACACTATATTCATTCTCTCTCACACATAAACACATATTTGCACACACTATATTATTTCTCTCTCACACATAAACACACACTTGCACACACTATATTCATTCTCTCTCACAAACAAACACACATTTGCACACACTATATTCCTTCTCTCTCACACACAAACACACACTTGAACACACTATATTCCTTCTCTCTCATACATAAACACACATTTGCACATACTATATTCCTTCTCTCTCACACATAAACACAGTTGCAATTTGCACACACTATATTCCTTCTCTCTCACACATACGCCCACATTTGCATAAAAAATATTCTTAAGCTTCCCTCTCACACACATACACACTTGAACATACTATATTCCTTCTCTCTCATAAATAACCACACGCACTATATTCATTATCTCTCACACAAAAACACACACTTGCACACACTATAAACCTTTTCACATACAAAAACGCACACTTGCACTTATTATATTCATTCTCTCACATATAAACACACACTTGTATATAATATCTCTCTCACACACACACATACCCCTCTCTCATACACACATACTCTATATTAAAAAATTATTTATTTTGTATTAATAATATAATAATTAAAATAATCTACTATAAAAAATATAATATTATCATAAAAATATATAATATGTACGAGGTAAAATATTTTAATTCAGTACTTAGATTCTGATTATCAAACGGATGCAACTTTATGAATTCAACAAATTAAGATTTCAGCACTTAATTTTCAGTGTTCAGAATTCAGATTTCAAATTTCAGTTTTATCAAACGCATAAAATATCTAATATCCTTTACCACTAGGCTAAAATATCTGTTATCATTTTCACATGTAAATGTAATTCATCAAATGCTACTAAGCAGTTTACGTATAGCAGGAGATATAAGGGATAGAGGCTAAATTTGGAACTTAAATATAAGAAGTATATCACTAAATTCCAGGCTTACTATCATAAGCAATAATCTCATGATATTACCTTTTACTTTTACATTTTCTTTTGTATACATTTTACTTTTATATTTTATTTTTTATATAAATTTTCCCATTTTAAACATGGGAATTTTATCTTCTAATTTTACCTATTACATTGAAAAATTATTAGCAATTATTAGTCGTTCTGCCTATTATTACATATTAATAATTAGCATAGGATGTGAATTTTAAATTCAAACTCTTTACCCTATCACCTTAATTTATCTAAAATTGAAACTTCCAACTTATCTCCTAAAAAAGTTTATTTTTCCCGTTTTAAACAACAGGAATTTTATCTTCCTATTGTACTATCACATTGAAAAAATTTTAGAAACTATTAACGATCCTTTTGCCTTTTACTTATTAATTGACAGAGGATGTAAATTTCAAATTCGAACTCTCAACCTTATCACCTTAATTTATATGAATTCAAACTCTCAACTCTATCTCCTAATTTTCTTCATTCAGTTACCTATAATATACTATTTATTTCTCATTGATCCCCTACATTCTATTAATATGGTCTCGATTGTTGGATTTGAACAATTTATATATATGTTCTTTATATCTTTTAGATGATGGCGGAAAGAAATAGACTTTGAATTGGAAAACGGGGATAGGTCACCAGTAAGTCATTTGATTGGAGAAGATTTGTTTGGAAAATGCAAGAATTTTCAAGGAGTTTGGGCTATTACAAAATATAATGTGGTAGCTCATTCTTTGAGTCACAAAGTCACAGACTTTGAATTTTCAATTTGGATTTGCCCATTATCTCCTTAATGGCAAACACATAATGTAAACATTTTTTTTTTTTTTTTTTGCTATCAGGAAAAGGAAAAAAAAATCCAAGATTAGACTACGGAAAAAGTTGCTTATCTACTATCTACATATTATAAAGAATTGTTGTAACTATTGTTAAATTTATTTATTTATGGTGTTCTTGAATTACGTTATTTGTTTGAACTTCTTTAGTTCCTATAAGACCTTAGCAATTTCACGGCAAAGAAAAAAAAAATTTAGCATGTCAAAGATATGAAATTATTATATTATGGTATGTAAGTATGTATTGATGTAATTACTCTAATTACTCCTCTAGATTAGGTTATTACCTTATTAGTCTAACTATTTTGATTAGCAAGACTTACTATATGTTTGATTGTCTTGATTAGCAAGATTTACTATATTTATATTCTCTTGTAAGCTTATATAAAGGCATCCTATGTACCAATTATATTGGGGCCTGATTTATACATATTTTATATACTCTCTTATTCTTAACATGGTATCAGAGCCTCCGCATGTAAATATATTTTGAGCTTCCGCTTATTTGAGTACTTGTAAATATATTTTACTTATCTTAAAGATTCTACTCAGATTCTTAGTTTTCAACCTTCGGGTACAATCTGGTTTCAACCTTCAGGTCTCCTGATTTTTGACTTTCGTGTTCTCCTGGTTTCAACCTTCGGGTTCTTCGATTTTGAGTCTTTTCGTTATCTCATTGTTGACTTTCAGGTTCTCTCGGTTTTGATTTTTCGGATTCTTTCGGTTATTAACCTTCGGGTTCTCTTGGATTCAGTTTTCAGGTTTTCGATCAGTTTCAATTTCGTTTCAGTTTTGGTTTTTGATTCTTTTGTCTATTTGGTTTTGATTTTCTATTTTCAAATTTTGTTTCAAACTCAATTTGGTTTTCCATAACCATATTGAGTTTGAGAGGGGATGTCAAAGATATGGAATTGTCATATTATGGTATGTAAATATGTGATTAATGTAATTACCCTAATTACTCCCCTAAATTAGGTGATTACCTTATTAGTCTAACTGTCTTGATTAGCAAGACTTACTATATGTTTGATTGTCTTGATTAACAAGAGAATCTTATTATATTTATATTCTCTTGTAAGCCTATATAAAGGCATCCTATGTACCAATTATATTGAGACCTGATTTATACATATTTTATATACTCTCTTATTCTTAACATAGCATTTCAAATATCATTATCAATGAGAAAAACAATGATCATATTCCTCTTCAATTGTTCATGAATGTCTATATTTTTTTGTTGCAGGATAATTTCATAATTTTGCATATTTTTTGAACTAATGCACTTAGTTATAAAGAGTAACTTCACATTTGATGCACTTTATAACCTGGCTTTAAACCAGTCATTTTCTTTGTCTATTTTCTCAACTACTTTTAGAATTTGAGAGCGTACCCATGCAAAGCATGGGGCGTAATCTAGTTACTATATAAAAATAATAGAATAATCAAGTAAGTGATTCAAGATAATAGTGAAGAAAGAGTAGGAAACCTTATATTAATGTGATAGATACTTATTGTGATTCATTTTATAAATAATCATAGTGGAAGAAGAATAATGGAAACCCTATATTAATGTGATGAATATTTAAAGTGATTAATTTTATAAATACTCATATTTGAGTCCATGATGGGAAGGATAATTGAGGCTCTGGATCCTTTTATTCACTCCAACCAGTTTGTACGTTTTAGCACTATTACGAACACAATAGAAATTTATGATAGATAAGATCAAGTCTAAATCGACGGAATAATCATGGAGCACCCGATGCGAATGATAGGGGAGCACTGGTGGATTCGATATTATTTGCAACACACAATTGATGGCTTGAAGGTATCAATGGATTGAATGTACGTGTTCCAATGATTTGCAACTATAAATTAAACAGTCATAGCATTCACACTACACAACTCTGGTTTCAGTCAAAGACTCAAGGTTCTCAAAAAAATTTCAAAGGACTAATTCAAGTTTCCACCCTGAACTTATACGCATTCCATCTTTGCACCTCCAATTTCAAATAGGTGCAACTCCAGTTAGATAAGGTATAAGGAATTAATTTTATTTTTTAATGATAGGTTTTGGAAGTTAAATTTAGAAATTTCATTTCATATCTAGTCGGTGAGTTTAAGTTTCTGAGTTTTCTATTAGTATATTTTTTGAAAAATTTGCATGTATTATATATAAAGTAATAAATACGATTCTAATTTATCCATCATTTACCATTGTTACAAATTTTCATACAATAATTTTATCATTTTATTTGTCATTATTTAAATTATTAACCTAATTGATATCAACTAAATAACTTTGCTAATAATTTATATTAATCAAAATTGTTGACAAACTACTTACACAATCAATGGCCAAATTTTGAGAGACCTAGTAAAAAATTTCACATTACTTCTTTTGCAGGTTATATCATCGTAGTTTAAGGGAAAAAGACTAATTTAATCCTTATTTTTGGTGTATCGATCAGTTTGATTCCTTATTTATCATAAAAGATCAATTTGGAATCTCATCTTTAAAAAATAACATATCTAAGTCTGTGACGGAAATTACGGACAAATTAATGAAATAAGTCACGTGATAATCATGTGGCTGTTAACTTATAGTAGATGTGTTGTTAACGATTTCATTAGTTTGTCTACAATTACCATTACAAGGTTAATTTTTTTAAGACGAAAGACAAAATTTGTCTTTGTGATATGTAAGGAATCTGATTGGCCGATATCGTAAAGATAAGGGACCAAATTGATTTCTTTTTCCTTAGTTTAATTACACTACACAATCACTTGTCAACGCATCTCGTCTAAACCCTTTTCTCTCTCTAACCTTTTTCTCTTTCTTCTCTCTAAAAACTCTTTTAATATTATTCACCATAGCAAGTGGTGATTTCATTGATTTTTCAATGCAAACCACAACCAACAACACTTTTTTTTTCTCTTTTTCCCATGAGATTTGCTCATTAAAATTTTTGTCTCCCCTAAATAAGTGGGAGTTTTTTCTCTCTTCTTGAATAAGTGGGAGTTTTTTCTTTTTTATTTTTTGTGGTAGATGAAGTTGGAAGATATAGTCAAGACAGACAGTGATGGCTGACCAAATTTGTTTTTGTACTTTACATTAGAAGTTTAGTAGCATGTCCGAGACTAGTCAGATCTTGTACGAGACTTGTCCAACCCTTTAAAATTTAAAATTAGATCTAGATTTTTTAATCTGTGCAGATTTAGATTTCTAGATTTGTTGGGGTATCTTTTTACATCCGTTTGTAATATGTAGATCTGGTAAATTTGTTTATCAAACTGCATTTTAATCGGTTGTAATGAAGGCTTCTCGGTTAATAAAATTTGATTTTTTTAAAAAAAAATTAAAATTGATATACTCTATAATATCAATAAGTTATGATACCAATGAATTTTAATTATTACAGGACAATAATAGTTATAAAAAAAAAAACAAGAATTCTGAAATAAAATTAAGTTAGCAAAATAAATAATTTATTAAATATCTATACTTTCTCGTCATAGCTCAACGTGCGGAACACAAATATGTGTGTAATTTCTAGTTCATAAGAAGAGTGGTTGTATAGAGTTTGTTCTTGGTCTATAGTTCATCAGATGAGTGCTTGTATAGAGAAGAAGAAGACCAGCAAATGCTTATTTGCATTCCTTTCAGAACTGTTTCTGCTTGTTGATTGCTCTCTGTCTTGGTATAAATTCACAATTTGACCATATTAAATTGCCGAAAATTCAGATTGCCCGGACAGTCGAGGAAAAATGGAGCACCATACATTCACACAAATACTAGCAAAGTAGCAATCAGGATGGTTGGGTTTGCAGTGAAATAACATACAAAGGACAATTATTGAATCTCATTATTGCTACCACCACACATTCTTTTGTTCGCCAACGGAACATCCCGCCTCCTCAGTGGCTACCGACCTGCAGGCTGCCAATATTATAAGTAAAAAATGGAGTTAGGTGAATTAAGTGGAAATCGATCACCCACTAATGGTAAATCTAAAGTGGATTTAGATTAATTAATTAAGTTGTGTTCTTGGTATTTCCTTTTGTTTTGGAAAACAAAATTGAAGGGGCCTTTGTAGGTTTTCTAAAATTCTTTCTCTTCATGATTGATAAGTTTCAAGAATTAATTTATTTGATGAAAAAAGTTTCAAGAATTAATTTGGAGAAGTAATAGTGAAGCCTACATTTAAGAATAGGAGGGTCAAGTACAAAGTTTATTTTCTTGCTATTTCATGTTCGAATTCGAATTATAATCAAGAACAAAACCACCTCTGGTGTAAATGGATATCTATTTTTATAGTGGAAGTGAATTTGGATGGATAGATAGATATGGATGAAAATTACCACCTCTGGTCATAATTATGCACTATGTGAAAAGGATAGGCATTCACATTGAAATATTGTGGTATATTGTTGTTCATCTTGCTTTTTTATTTTTTATTTTTTGTACATGTGTAAAGACTCCGTTAAATTTAGTGACGATGTTAAAAATTTAACTGAAATGGGCAGATTTGAAAGTTAGAGGTAGAAAATGTACAAAATTAAAATAAGGGACACAAAGTGAGAATTTAGTATAAATTATGTGGTTCAAGTGGCAAATAGTCCAATTTGAAAAACTACAACCGCACTTTCTTAGGAGAAATTTCTGAAACTGCACTTGTTTTGAAAATTATTTTTTTTTCATGTCGATTGGAAATGGTATGTATTCGGGAGGGAGAAACTCGCATTTAGTGATCCTTACATCCTTTCTACACAAACTATTCAAGTTTTCTATGTAAATGACACAAAATTGGGAAGGAATTGGCAAGTTGTCCAGAAAGTTTATCATAGACATTTGTTTGATTCATCCTTGTTTAGTTCTTCTGAAGAAAGTCTACTAGCAGATAATCATACAGTTCATAGTGATGCTTATCAAGAAGATGAATCTTCCTATGTTCAAATAATTGATGAAGTTGAGCTTGGTCCTTTAAGTAGAGAAGATGTTGATGATGAAATTGTGTATGTGGCTGACAATGACATTCAACAGAGACATGAAAACTTGATTTCTGTAAATGACCAAAGTGAAAGGGAATGGGAAGAAGATTATGAGACTGGTGATGTTGTTGATGACATACTTGATGAACATGATGATGAAAGTGAAGGTGATTTGCACCAAATTTCAGATAGTGATATGGAATAAATTGTTGAAAGTATATGTTTTTGCTAGGTAAGTATGATAATTTATTTTTTGTTAAATATATTGTTGATGTTTTGTTGGAAAACTTGCATATTAACCTATTTTATTTATTATGTAAACTAATTTTTTTTCCTTTTATATGTGTATTACAACAGGAGATGTAAGCTTTCATGGTTGGAAATATTGTCGATGAAATTTTATGTCTTAATACATGGGGTGAAATAATAATTTCTTTCAAGAACAATATTTTGGTTTTTTTTTTTATCATGTGAACTGATCTCAATCTATTACTTCGTTCTCGATACTTATTACTTTTAGAAGTTACCAAACATAGGGTTTGTTGATAGATTATTTTATCTGTAAATCGTGATATACTTTGCTTATTGTCACAGGATTTCATAATATTTCAAATGCTAAAATTGATCACAAATACAAAATTTGAGCACCTAAATATAGGTACGGTGATATGAGTAGCATACGATATCAAATTTTTTTGAATTGTACATAATTGTCCAATTTCTATTCCTCACCCTCCCCCTTTCCCCACCCCCACTTCCCAACAAAAAAAAAATAAGTGAGCTGTTATTGTTCTTTCTCTAGTTTTTAGTTTAGTAATACTTATTTTTATTTTTGTTTTCAAATTACAGGAAATTATGTTAAAAATCTTATTTATTCTTTTTCTTTTCACATGATTCCAAATTCTTGTTAACTAATATGTATGTCTATAGTACTTTTTACTGTTATTTTGGAAATGTATGTTGATGGCACAACGAAATTTTGTATAAAATTTTATTTACACTTAAGTTCTAAATTATTTGTTTGTGCTACAAAGATGGAATGGAAATTGATAGCCCCAAAGAGATTTTAATTGTCATATGGCTTCAATGTCTACAAAATTACAAGTTGAAGATAATTTTTTTTTGGAGTTAGTTCAAGAACTTAAAGAAGTTCATTGTTATTCAAGAAAGTATAACAAGCAGGCCGAAAATGTGCTCTAGTTATAATTAACAAACAACCAAAACAAAAAGAAAGCACCAAAATAAACAACTATCACATTTATGTTGTTTATATGCATGTTCTATTTGTATTAAAATTATTTTTTTATTTTTTAATTTGTATCAAATTTAAAATTAAAAGATATATATTTAAAATTAGTACAATAAAAGCTTTTGTTTTTCTTTTTCCATGTACTTTCACATGTTTCGATACAATAAACTAATTTTTGTCAAATTTTGAGTCATCTGTTAAGTGAGTAATTTTTTACACTAATATATATATATATATATATATATATATATATATAAAGAAAGACTATATGCATTGATGGCATAAGACTCGCATTTTATGATTTTTTTTTTATATAACTCAATTTTATGTAACTATGATAAAACTTTTCATGATTAGCGTTAAAAAAAGAGTAAAAATTGCTTAAATTCAATTTCTGTGACTCCATATTATCTCACAGAGACCACAGTATATTTTACTACAATCAAGTGAAAATTTTGACGCTAAAACTTAAACAAATACCTTATGTACAACTTTTAGCAACTAACTTTATTTTTGTCTCTAAAAGTACTCATTAAAAATAAAAAATAATTATTTTAGATATTTTACTAACCTCATTTTTTTGTCGCTAAAAGGCATTACATTTAGCGACTAAATTTTGGTTGTTGTATATACTCTATGGTCGCTAAATTAAATGGAGGGAAAGAAAATTTTGGCGCTAAAGTTTTAGCGATGACATTGGCAACCAAGGTTATTTTTTGGCTGCAATTACTTTTCTCATTTTGTTTTTCTGCTACAAAGAGGGATTATGGTCGCTGTATACATGTTTTAGCAACCATTTTCTTTTCCTCGCTAAACTTTTGGTTGCTAAAACCCATTTTTGTTGTAGTGTCTACACATAAAAGCCCATACTAATTAGATGGCTTAGGCCCATTTATCTTAAACCATGTTAGATCACTTTATTAATATTGGGCCAATTAACTATGATAGCACATATTACACAATTAATAGATATGTAAATGTCCAAAACCCAACATTCTCCCACTTGGACTACATATATATTATTGCATAAAACCTTATGAGCTCAAAACCTTTAGCTATCATGACCATAGTCATCCGCGAACAATCTCGTCCATTAATCATGTCAATATAGGATCAAGACGATTTTCATTACATTAATCGTAACTAAACCCATTCTCGATCACATACATTAACATAACCAAATGACATAGATCAAGTATGGATGTGTAGCATGGAAATTACATGTAATGTGATCTTAAACATGTCTATTTCTAACTGGTCCAACTTTATTCTTTATAGAGATCAAACTGAAATTGAAGTCAGAGTAAAACATAAACTTAACACTTTATTTCTAAAACTGAATTCTTTATTTCTGTAGAAAATATTCATAAACATAAGATGTGTCTTGAAAGATTTAAATATATAAACTGAATACAAACTCCCACTAATGTCTATTTACATCCTAAATATCCTCAAAAGACATAACACCCATATGAGCAGTGTGCTCATGAAAGACCTTAGGCGGTAATCCTTTAGTAAGCAGATCCGCAATCATGCAGTTCATGCCAATAGACTCTATAGACACCTGACCACTCTAAACTCTTTCTTTAACAACTAGGAATTTGATATCTATGTGTTTAGACTTTGTTGAACTCCTATTATTGTTAGAATATAATACTGCTGATTTATTGTCACAAAATAACTTAAGTGGTCTTTCAATACCATCCACAATTCGCAGCCCTATGACAAAATTTTGCAACCATATTCCATGATTGGATGCCTCATAACATGCTATAAATTTAGCTGCCATGGTGGAAGGAGCTATGAGTGTTTGTTTAACACTTTTCTAAGAGATAGCTCCACTAGCAAGCAAATAAATATAGCCCGAAGTGGATTTATGACTTTCTTGACATCCAGCAAAATTAGAGTCGGAATACCCAATGATCTCTAATTTATGCGATCTCAGTACTATGTGTGAGGCAGTAATGTTTTGTTCACATCATACCGCATGACTCTTTTGGTGCTATCCAATGGTAGATGCATACAGGTGTCTATAGAGTCTATTGGTGTGAAACCCAAACCAATTAAAATCATAAGAACAAGGCCTGTCTCTTATACACATCTAGATGTGTAATACAGGGTTGTGGTGTGTGAGTGTTGTTTGATGGCTGATTTAGGATGTTAATTTAGTAGCTCAACTTGGAGACTATTTGGTCAACTTGGGTATTTAGTAAGATCCAATTCTACACAAATTCTAGCCCTGTTCTTGTTGCTTGGATTTCAAGTAGGAATCACTTGGAAGGTAAGATTTTATGTATTTTAGCACTTTTTGGCTTATGGGCTTTATATCCAAGCTTTAATTTCAAGTTTTGTAGGGTTCTTTATGGCTGAGAAACCCCTCTTTGCAGCCTTATATGTGTTGATTTATGTATGTTATGGGTTGTTTTTAGTGTTTTGGAGGTTGGGAAGTGATTGGGATTGATTTTTAACAAACTTTCCATGGTTAGATTACAAATTTTAAGATTATGAGTTAATATTTGACCATAAGCATTGCATAGACATAAGCATTCATAGCATAACCTGTCTCTTATACACATCTAGATGTGTTAAGAGACAGACCCAAAGGAATTGAGACTTGAAACCAAGTGCATTGATTATACATGATTCTCTTCCACTTGCACTTTGTTTGCTATCTTTTACAATGAATCATACCCAAATGATATGTTTGCAAACTCTTTTGATATGAAAGCATTTTATGACTGTTTTGGCTCATAGGTGACCTAGGTATATAATTTTGGATGTATTTGGAAATGTTTGATCCCAAGTCATCCATGGGACGCCATGAACTAATTGACAGTAGGTGTGGTAGATTACTAGACTAGTATAGGTCATACCTTCGATAAAAGAGCTATTTTATTATCTTAGCTATAGCATACTATGTTTTGAAATGAGATCTTTTTTGATGTTTGGCATACGTTTAAATTAGACATTTTACTATGTTTTGAAATGAATGGATCTTTTTGGCTATGTTTTGGATATCTGATGTTTAAATGGCATGAGACATTTTAGAAAGCATGACTATGGGTTATTATCTTTATGTTTTCGTTTTATCGAAATTTGGCCCTATTTGAAGAGCTTTTATGATATCCATGAGCTAGTTATGCTCACCCCACGTGGATTAGGTGCTCGCTTTTGCAAGCATCTTTTGTACTAAGAAGGAATTTTGTAATTCCGTAATTTGTCTCCTTTAGCAATAGAGGTATCTCCTGGTTTGCTATCTTGCATGCCAAATCTCTTAAGTACCTTCTCGATATAGTTCTTTTGTGATAATCCAAGAATACCCCGAGAGCGATCTCGATGTATTTGAATCCCTAATGCAAATGAAGCGTCCCCAACAACTTTCATCTCAAATTTCTGTGATAGAAATCTCTTGGTTTCGTGCAATAAGCCTATATCATTACTGGCAAATAGTATGTCATCGACATATAAAACCAGAAAAATGTACTTACTCCCACTAAATTTGTGGTATATACAATCATCAACCAAATTCATTTCAAAATTAAATGAGATGACAATTTGATGAAATTTGTAATACCATTGACGAGAAGCTTGTTTGAGCCCATAGATAGATTTCTTTAATTTACAAACCATATTCTTTGCATCTTTGGACACCTCGACAGTTTTTCGGTTGCACCATATAAATGGTCTCATCAATGTCACCATTAAGAAACGCAGTCTTTACAACCATCTGATGTAACTGAAGGTCAAAATGTGCCACTAAAGCCATTATTATCCTAAAAGAGTCTTTCGATGATACTGGAGAGAAATTCTCTTTATAATCAATGCCTTCCTTTTAAGTAAAATCCTTTACGACAAGACGTGTCTTATATCTCTCCACATTACCCTTTGAATCCCTTTTGGTTTTAAAAATTCATTTGCAACCAATAGGTTTCGTACCTTTGGGTAGTGTGACGAGTTCCCAAACGTCATTGTCTTTCATGAATTTAATTTCTTCATTCATAGCATCAATCCATTTGTGAAAATTAGCACTATGCATGGCTTGCTGAAAGTTGATTGGATCATCTTTCACCAATCCAATGCCATCCTCATGTTCTTGGAGAAATACGATGTAATCATCCGGAACTGCACTTCTTCGTTCTCTAGTGGATCTCCTTAATATCATTTGTTCTATGAGGTTGTTGAGTTTGTTCATGTTGTTCTTGATGAGAAAGATTTTCAACATTGTCTTGTGGTACTGGTATTGCTTCTTGAACAATATCAGGAATAAAAGGCTGATCATTGTCAATAACAATCATAGGAAGGGAAATAGATTCCTTTTCAAAGACAAAGTCTCTAACTTTATCTCTCCCCCCAAATTGAATATCCTCAAAGAACTGGGCATTTCCTGTCTCAAAGAAATATCTGGATGTGGGATCATAAAATTTGTACCCCCGAGACCGTTCAGAATAACCAACAAAATAGGTGCTGACCGTTTTCGAGTCCAATTTCTTTTCATTTGGCCTATAAGGCCTTGCTCAGCTAGACAACCCCAAATATGTAAATACTTTATACTAGGCTTTTTACAAGTCCATAGTTCATAGGGGGTTTTGGTCGTTGCCTTAGTTGGAACTCTATTAAGGATATAAGTTGCAGTCTTTAATGCATCTCCCCAGAGTGAATCAGGTAAAGTTGTATGACTAATCATACTTCTCACCTTCATATCCTTTAAAGTTCTGTTTCGTCTCTTAGCAACACCATTCATGTTAGGAGATCCCGACATGGTGTACTATGGGATGATTCCACACTCTTCTAGGAATTTAGCAAAAGGTCCTGGACGTTGTTCACCTGATCCGTCATATCTACCATAGTATTCATGACCACGGTCAGATCGACAGCCTTAATTCTTTTACCAAGTTGATTCTCAACTTCAGCTTAAAAAGCCTTGAACATGTCCAATGACTGAGACTTCTCATGAATTAGATAAAGGTAGCCATACGAGAAAAATCGTTTATGAATGTAATAAAGTATTGTTGACCATTCCAAGAACCCATAGGGAATGGCCTATAAATGTCTGTATGTATTACTTCTAAGACGTCCGAAGATCTATTGGCATTTAATCTCTTTATATTTGTTTGTTTTTCCTTAATATATTCAAAGCAGATTTGAAAGTCTGACAAATTATGGGGATCAAGAATTCTATCTTACACAAGTCTTTCAATTCTTTGTTTAGTCAACATATATGACCTAAACACTTATGCCAAAGCGAAGCATAATTCTCATTGATTAATTTGTGTTTAGTACCACGCGAACTTATATGCAAGGTTTCATTAAATGAAACAATAGTTTCGATTAAATAAAGGTTATCATGAGAAGACAAAAAACCAGTACCAATAATATTTGAATTCAGAAAAAATACTAAACTGACTATTTCTATATGAACAAAAGTAACCGAATTTGTCCAAAACATAAATAGAAACCAAATTTTGTCTAAAAGACGATACAATATATGTCTCTTTCAAATCCAAATAATATCCAATTTTTAATAGTAACCTAAAGGTCCCTATTGCTTCAACTTTAACTAGTTTTCCATCTTCTACATAGATGAATCTTTCATCATCATTCGGCTTTCGGCAATTCAGGCAACCCTGCATGGACACACTTATGTGAGTAGTAGCACCGGAGTCTATTCACCAAGTGTGTCTTAGTACTGAAGCTAAATTAACCTCAGAACAAACCAGAACGAGAAGCGTACAAGGCTTTCTTTGCACGCCAAGCATGATATTTGGTACAATCCTTTTTCAGGTGTCCAGAATTCTTACAAAAGTAACAACCAAATTCATCAGTTTGTTTCTTTTGTTGTTTTTTTTGAAGTGGATTACCCACAACTTCTTTATCATTTTTCCTTTCTTTTTTTTTTTTTTTTGTCCTTAAAGGGACTTACCAAGTGAGCACTTTCAATCTTTTCTTGCTTCAATCTTTCCTCTTCTTGCACACAATGAGAAATGAGCTCATTTAGAGACCATTTATCCTTTCGACAGTTATAACTAACCTTAAATTGACTGAATTGTGCAGGAAGAGAGATCAAAACCAAATGTATGAGCAAGTCCTCATACAGCTCTAACTTTAGTGTCTAAAGTTTTGAAGCAAGATGAGACATCTCTAGGATGTACTCCCTTGTATTTCATTTTCCTTTATATCTCATTGAAATCAAGTTCGATAGAATCATACTCGTTTCTGCCCTATCGTTTTTTACAAAACGCTTTTTAAGTGTTTCCATAAGGAACTCTTTGGTAGTTGCCTTTTCGGACACATCGCCCCTAAATGTTTCCGAAATTGCACTTTTCATGATCATAAGACTCATGAGATTTGAATGATCCTACTTCTCATAGTCCATTTTTTCTTCTACAGAACTATTATCTGTAAGAGGAGTGGACTGTTCAATCCTTAGCGCAAGGTCTAGATCCATGCAACCAAGAACGATCATTTCATTTTCTTTCCATTCCTTAAAATTGGTTTCATTCAACAGAGTGATGGAATTGATATCGGCAGATATCATAAAGCATATGTATTAACTGAAAATAGAACAAAATGACATATTCACATAAGTTTCAAATCTTAAATAATAAATTAAATTCAAATAATGGTAGGGCCCATCACAAGATACCTAGAACAATATTAATATTTAGTCTTTGGACAGAAATATTAACTTGTAAGTGGTACTCTTGGTGTAGTAATCAAATATTGACAATAAATCCTGTCAAATAATAAGTCTGTCTTATATGGACTGACTTATTATTCACATAGAATACCAAATAATTCTCACATATTTATTACTACAGGTGTATATAATTCGGCTAAATATTAACCTTCCTTTGGGTCGATAAATATCCGCATGAATTACAAATACACAATCATCTTAATGTTTCAAAATAAATTGACTTACACAAGAGGGGCTATTTTAATAGCATGTTGTGTCAATCAATATATTTTTAAACATTAGACATTATTAATTAATTAACCAAAATTTGAATTTAATTATTTTACCAAAGATTTAAAAAAAAAATGACCATAATAGTTTATTGGTCATGAACTTAGTTCATGACCATTAAATAGATTCCATGTCATGAACTAAGTTCATGACCAATCCTTAATTTTTTATTTTTTAAATATTCCTTATTGGTCATGAACAAACTTGTTCATGACCAAAAATCGTACACGTCTCTGTTCATGACGCTTTTTATTATATATTATTTTTTAATTCTAATACCAAACAAATTCAAAAAGAAAAAAAAAATTAAAAACCAAAATTTTGAATCCAACCATTTAATCCGAATAAATATAAAAATTATTGGACCCAAAACCTTAAATCCGTAATATAACCACAATTGTTCTAAAATACAACAAATTAAAGCACATAAAAAAAATTGTTGAATTCAAGAACTAAATCCATATGAAATCGCATAATAAATCAAATTGAAAAACTAATTTCTCAATGATTCAACATGAAGATGTTCTGATACCACTTGTTGGAATACCAAATTCACTTTAATATCAGACAACCAACATTGTCATAACCCGGATCCTTCATGTTTAATCATCAAGAATATAAATTAAATACTAAATGAGAAAGCGTACCTGAATCCATAAGAATTGATGTGATTCCTGAATATCCGGATGTGATTCTTGAGCCTACGGATTTGATTCTTGAATATTGTATTTATTGATCTTCCAAATTACTATGTATGTATTTTAGATAATAGGGTTCTCACTTTTCTGATGATGAGATGTCAAGAAAAGTAACACACTGAACACAGAATTTGGGGACCATAACCTATATATATATTGATATACGTTTTTTATTCCCTTAGGTTTTACCCATCATAAAATAGGAAATAAAATTTTAGGGTATCTACACATAAAAGCCTATATTAATTAGATGACTTAGGTCCATTTATCTTAAATCATATTAGATCACTTTATATTGGGCCAATTAATTATGATAGCACATATTACACAATTAATATATATGTAAATGTCCAAAACCCAACAAATAATAGATGTTAAAGCCTACTGGCTATTTCTGCTTTATTTTTGCAAGTTGAAAGATCAATCATTTGCCATTGAATCTTGCAGTAAAAGTAGATACTTGGCAACTCTGTCGCTAACCATTTTCTTTTAGTTAATGAAGCTTCAATTTTGGGAGGAATCCCTGTTTTGAGCATACTTTTTGGAAATTATGGATGGATAATTGTGGTTTTTGATGTGAATATTAATAGAGTTTGGTAGAATGGAGAGCCAATCACATAGCAGTTATCCTCAACATGCTTGAGCCTTTACGATTTGATTTCATTACCGCTTACCCATGCTATCTTTTATGTCTGCATTTGTCAAGTTCTTTTACACTATCATGTTTTTAGTTAGTGAGTTTATGAGCAAGAGCTAATAAACATGTGGAAAACTTAAAGTTGGATCTTCTCTATTTGCATTGTATTTTATTTTGGTAAAGAATGAGAATCATAGAGTTGCAGTTGGGGATTTACCAACTTTAATGGCAAACTTTTGTAACCTTTAGTGCAATATGATGAGGATGCTTGGTTTAATCTTGTATTTTGAAATTGAGAGTTATGGTTGTATTATTTTAGGTGAATGTGGATGAGTTCTTTCTATTCTTTTTGTCTGATGCTTTTGTTGATTTTCAGAATTCATTCCATAGAAAATGTAGAATAAAGGTAATTGGGGACGGGAGTGATGTGAAGTTGTTGTACCCATTTTTAACAAGTTTCTGGTGGACTTTATTGTAGATTGTGATGCTTTCCTTCTTTATCTGCTCTCCAAATGTCTCTTTTAGTTGTTTCATACTTTGCTCTTTCAACAATTTTTTTCTCTCTATTTTAAAGAGGGTCTACAATGAATCTCCAGATCTACCCCTTTGGTGTCTCAAATCCATGACCTAGGTCATAGGAAAGTATAGTCTTACCATTTAAGTTAGCACTTTTGTTCTAATTTAAAAGAAGGGTTAAATGCAGAAAATCCCCTTGAACTTACACCCTAGTTGTAATTTACCCCCTCTCAACTTATTTAATAAGCACTTTACCCCCTTGTCCCTTGCTTTTTCATGTTTTGAGACAAAATTACCTTTACTGTTTTAATAAATTTGTTTTTTTTTTCTCTTCTTACCAATTTATTTATTTTCTCTCTCATATATTTTTCTTTTATCTTCTTACCCATTCTTTCGTGCTACCTCTAAATTAATATACTACTAGTAATTGGTTAGTTAAAAACTTTATTTTTTTATATGTTTATAAATATTTTATAGAATAAATAAGTTTTTTAATACAAGAAATATATATTTTAATAATATAATATAGATTTTGTGAGTTTTACTAATACTATAATTAACAAATAAACAAACTACAAAAAGATAAAATTATTTGTAAGAAATTAAAATATATATTCTAAATCTGCAAACAAAATTTTTTTTTTGTGCCATATCATTCGCGTGTCATATTTTGATTGAATTTACCGTAACTCCAAAAACCCTTATATTAGGTAACTATAATATTTTCTTACTATTTTTTCGATATTACACCACAAATAAATGGTTGTACACATTTGTTTATTCTATAATTTTATTTATATATATAAATTTTTTAATTTTCTCTAGCTCAAAAATTTTTATTTTTATTTGTTAATCTTATTATTAATTGTTAATCACAAACTTTATATCATAACAATGTATATTTATTGTATTAAAGCATGATTAATCTATAAATTAAATTATTTAGACACATGTGACAAGTCAGATTTTCAATAAATTAATTATTAAAAGTAATGCAATTGTTAGTCATAGTAGCAAGAGAGAATAGTGAGAGAAAAAAAGAAAAATATAAACAAGATAGAGAAAATAAATAAAAGGGAAAAAGAAGAATAAAAAAAAAAACAATAATAATTAAAATAATAGGGGTAATTTTGTCCAACAACATAAAAGAGGGGGTAAAGTGCGTATTAAATAAATTGAGGGTGCAAAGTGCAACTGAGGTGTAAGTTCATGAGGGTTTTCTGCATTTAATTCTTAAAAGAATTACACTGGAATTTAACATATAATATTTGTCATGCATGTTTTTCTTACTCTAAGGCCTCATTTGGTTGGTAGGAAAGTAAAGTTATCTAGAAATTTGAATTTGAGGAATTTAATTTTATGGAATCCATAGGTAAAAGACTTCCAATATTTCGTTTGGGAGAACTAAGGATTTTATCCACGAATTTTATTTGGTTGTATCTGTTGGTCCCAAAAGCAACCTAAGAGGGGGGGTGAATTAGGTTATCTCTAAAGACAAACCTTTTTTTTTTAAGTGCTTAATAGAAATTCAAACTTTGTGCAACAAATGAATACTTAAGCACAAATGAATATAATAGATATTCAACAGTTTAAGCTTAAAGAACAAATAAGAATGAGATAAAGAATATCAAACCAAACTAGAAGCTTCTCAAGCTTGGAGTACATCACTAGTAGTGCCTCTTCAAAGAAGGTGAGGCAATAACCTTCTTGTACACAAAGTAGGCTCACCCTTGCACCAACTAAGTTCCTCTAGTTGAGCCAAAGGGTTTTACACTACAACCTCACTTTTGTACACTTGTTATCCCTCCACTCTTACACTTGAAGATCACTCACTAGTCTATTCTTGCTCACACTAATTCCCACTAGTTGAGCCAAGAAAGCTAGACTTCTCAAACCAATACAACCCACAATATTTTAGCCTATTTCTCCTCAAATAGCTCTTACAAGTGTTTGTATTGAATGTAGTCTTATTTTACTTAATTCAGACCTTGGGGTATTTATAGTTGCCAAATATCTGCTTTCAACAACTTCCCAACGGCTATTTTCTGTCTACTGGAAAAAACTAGCCGTTGGACCTTTCGGACGGCCGATGCCAGCAAGAGTGCGTCCGAGCAGCCGTTGGACCTTTCGGACGGCCGCTGCTGAACTCCCTGCGTCCGACACTGCGTCCGTTTCTCGAGGTGTTCGTTCGGACGTCGTCGAGGATGCGTCGAACATCGTCCGATAGAAGCGAAGTCTTCGGAAATTTATCGGACGCTGTTCTTCGTCCGAGGAGTCTTCTCGAAATTTATCGGACGCTGTTCTTCGTCGAGGCTTGCTTCAAATTCTTGTGTGGACGATTACTTCGCTTCTATCGCTCTGTGTGGTTGTTTTGTTCGGACGATCATTTGCGTCCGAACCTCCCTGTTTTTCTGCACAAGTGTGCAGAAAAACAGGGAGGATTCGGACGCAAATGATCGTCCGAACAAAACTGGGGTTCACAATCTCCCCCTTATTGAGAGACAGGATCATAAGGGCTATTGAATAATAATTTTTTGCATGAATTCTAGTCCATTAGTCCATTAAAGAGCCCCCTTTGGCATTATCAAAACATAAAAAAGAATAATGTAGTTAAAGCTCCGCTAAGTTTATTCTCCCCCTTAAACATGAATAAGATGAGGACAAGAAGACAGAATTCATGCAAAAAATTATGATAAGAGCTATTTGAGGAGAAATAGGCTAAAATATTGTGGGTTGTATTGGTTTGAGACTAGAGGAACTTAGTTGGTGCAAGGGTGAGCCTACTTCTTGTAAAAAGATTCATTTTTTTTTTAAAAAATGCTCCCCCTTTCTTTTGCAAGTAGTGATATTTATAGACAAAATTTTGGGGATACAAGTATCCTAGTATTCTAAACATATTTGACCATATAGATGAGTAATATTCAAGAGAACATAGTTCAACTTGATAAATGAAAGCACACAAAACTTTAGATGTTACCCATTTCAATATGATCTTAGCTCATATGCCTTGAGCACCTTTCATAGATAATCTATCTTAACTGAATTCCTTGGTGCTTTCCAAGCATACCTACATACAAAGTTAAGCAACAACTTTTGGTACCCAAACTTTCTTGGGTCCAATTGGATTAGTAACATGCTTAATCACCCAAATAGAATTTATGAAATAATTTTTAGGCACATGCTTAACATAACAATTTTTCTTTATATGGCCATGTCTGATGACATCTAATGATTACAAATAATTTGAAGCAAGCCATAAAAAGAAGATTTAGATTTAACAAAGCATAAATCATTTTTCTAAAGGTGATAAAATTTTTGTTCAAAAATATATTTCTAGTTCTTTTCTTTTCAAAAATATTTTCTTTCTTTGTTTTCAAAGTAACATCAAGATCATCTAATCTTTTCTTCAAAGAAGCTTGTTCTTCCATGATCTTGGTTTTTCCAACAAATTTTCTTTCAAAACATCATTTTCTTTTGTCAAAGAATTATTTTTATGCACAAGTTTTGAGTTGGCACTCAATAAAGTATTAACTTTAATTTTTAACTCTTAAAATGTTCTTAGCATATGATTCTTTCAAACATTCATGCATTTTAAAAATAAATGATTCAACATCTTCATCATCATTATTGCATGAATCATCACAAGAATCACAACTAGAGGTTACCTCATTATCGCCAAGTGCCATAAAGGCCATTTGAGCCTCCTCATATTCTTCTTCAACTGATCCAATTCGAATTGCAATCATCCAAGTGATTTGGAAGTTGTTGAAGTGAGGCTTCCTAGATTTTTTCTCCCTTTTGATGAAGCTTTAAATGCTATGCTACTTTTTCCCTTTGCCTCCTCATCGTGTAGCTTGTTTTTCAACTTCAATTCAAATGAGGTTAGAGAATTGATCAAAGAATCAATAGGCATAGAATTTAAATTTTTAGACTCTTCTATGGCAATGGATTTAGGTTCCCATTCCTTAGGTAAAGCATTCAAAATTTTTCTATTCTTTTCACCCAAGGAATATTCTTTACCCAAATCTTCCAAGTCCTTTACCATATCATGGAACATAAATCTACAATACATCTTGTCAATGTTCTCATGAGGTTCCATTTTGAAGGATTCATATTTAGCCACAAGAAGTGACTTCTTTTGCTCTCTAATATCTTCACTTCCTTCATGGATTTCTTTCAATTTGTCCCATATCTCCTTGGCGATTCAACCTTTTACTTTAGAAAACTCATCTCATCCAAAGCATTATACAAAATATTAATAGCTTTAGCATTTAAAGATAAATTTATTTTATCTTGTGCATTTAACTCAAATCTGGTTTTAGGCCTTAATCTATGAGTATTTTCATCAAAAATATTTGCCTCAATAGGACCTTCATAAATAATATACCATAATTCAATATTAATAGATTGAACAAAAATTTCCATTCTATCCCTCCAAAAAACAAAATTAATGCCATTAAACATGGGAGGTCAGTGATAGAATGCACCTCTAAAAACAGAGTATTATTGGTTGCCATGATCTTTACTCTAATGCAATTTAAGCAAGAATAAAGAGACCAGAAGATGCTCTGATACCAATTGTTGGTCCCAAAAGCAACCTAAGAGGGGGGGTGAATTAGGTTATCTCTAAAGACAAACCTTTTTTTTTTAAGTGCTTAATAGAAATTCAAACTTTGTGCAACAAATGAATACTTAAGGACAAATGAATATAATAGATATTCAACATGTTAATAAGAGATAACAATTAAGTTTTGAGATAAAGAATATCATACACAACTCCCAAGCTTCTCAAGCTTGGAGTACATGCACTAGTAGTGCCTCTTCAAAGAAGGTGAGGCAATAACCTTCTTGTACACAAAGTAGGCTCACCCTTGCACCAACTAAGTTCCTCTAGTTGAGCCAAAGGGTTTTACACTACAACCTCACTTTTGTACACTTGTTATCCCTCCACTCTTACACTTGAAGATCACTCACTAGTCTATTCTTGCTCACACTAATTCCCACTAGTTGAGCCAAGAAAGCTAGACTTCTCAAACCAATACAACCCACAATATTTTAGCCTATTTCTCCTTGGATGTATCAAATAGCTCTTACAAGTGTTTGTATTGAATGTAGTCTTATTTTACTTAATTCAGACCTTGGGGTATTTATAGTTGCCAAATATCTGCTTTCAACAACTTCCCAACTGCTATTTTCTGTCTACTGTAAAACTAGCCGTTGGATGCGACGGCCGATGCGGCAAGAGTGCGTCCGAACATGGACTAGCTGATTTAATGAAGAAGAGACTTCTACATTGATTACAAATCATTCTTGAGCTATTTGAGAGAAATAGTGGGTACAAGTGTTGTAATAGTGTAGGTAGTGAGAAAAGAGCCAGAAGACTTCCTTCTATCGAAGTGTAAGCGTCGGATAAATTTCTTCGTCCGAGGAGTCTTCTGGAAATTTATCGGACGCTGTTCTTCGTCGAGGCTTGCTTCAAATTCTTTGTGTCGGACGATTACCATCGTCCAAGCTCTGTGTGGTTGTTTTGTTCGGACGATCATTTGCGTCCGGGTACCACACAGAGCTTCTGCTGTCTCTTCTTTACACCATAGATGTGATTTGGTCATCATCAAAACATGATTAACATAACTGGGGTTCTTCAGTATCATATAGTCAATTTTACCCTTTATCAAACTAAAATTGCTATTGTACGGTTTTCATCATCAAAGAATAAAACATAATTAAACATTGAAAGAGAAAGTAAACAATTGAAAACTTCAACGAGTCTAGGCTGAAAATGAAGTTGGAATATACTTCTCTATGAATCTCTACAACCTTATTCATGGACGTAAAAGATGGAACTCGGTCAAACAATTGGGTCACACAATTCACATGTCTTTGTTACTCATTTTTTAGATCTCAGCCATTGCCTCGTCTAGTCATATCAATCTTCATATTGTAGTTTTCAATCTAACTTTCGCAAGTCTTTTTTATTGTGATTTAGATCTCAACCTCTTAATGCATTCCCGATTGCGTCTTCAGTATCCTTCATCTTGTAGTTCTGATGGAATTTAATTTTTGCAAGTCTCCTTAATAGTCATAGTTATTGATACATTCGGTCCGATCAGGCAGTTCAACTAGTGAACTTAGTAAACTGGATTTGCGACCGGGTTGGGTTCCTCTGATGACCGGACAAGGAAGGAACCTGTCGAATTTCATGCAACCCGACAGTTCAACCGGTAAATTTGGGAACTTGGCCGGGTGCAACCAGGCAATTCAACTGATAAACTAGGGAACCCGATCGGGTTTCTTTGTTTCTTTTAGGAAAAAACCAAATTATAATTGTCAAATTTTGAAGCAAAGACCTCTTAAATAGTAATAAAAGGCCTTACAACCTAATCATGTAAGCTTTTGGTTATTATATGTCTCTTTTTTATTTATATACTCTCCAAACTCTACTTTATGTATTAACTATACTCTTCATGTGATGTGCTATGTAAATATTGAAAAGTTACATTTATACTTAAATTTTTTTAATAAAATATGTTTTTATCAATATACACATTGTATATATCTTGTAAAGATAATTTACAGAATTATATATTAATAAAAGTATATATTTAACTGATAATCCACTGGTTAAACCAATAACTCACCGATTGAACCTATAACACAATGATCCACTTCCCTCGCCGGATTCTTTCCCAGATCGGATTTAAATACTATGTTAACAATAATTTAGAGCTCAAGGCCTTGATGTTTTGCAATGTTTTTTCCCCATGTTTCAGTAGTGTCTTCCCATAAGTAATCTCCTGTTTTAATGCGAATGATTTAGAACTTGATAAGGTTTAAGAGAGAAGTTGAGGGACAGGAGGAGTCTTTCTATTAATTCCCAGTACGTCGATTAAGAATACCATAAAAAAAAAATGAGGATTAAGAATCCTAGAATTTTGATACAAGATTCCATGATTTTAGGAAAATTTTTACTTTCCCAAATTTTAGGAAGACTACCAAACAATGGATTTTAAATTTTAGGATTCATATTACTTTCCCTAACCACTTTCCTTGGCATCCAAATGAGGCCTGAATGTATTCTTTTGATTATGATTTGGCAAAAAAAAAAGTATACTTTTTTTGATTATGATAATTAGTGAATTAGACAAAACCTTAAAATTATAGAAAATTTTATTGTCCTATTGAGAGAACCATCCCTTATGCTTTTAAGAGGTGTAAAGTACAACACTATGTTCTTTAAAAACTTGTACTGTACAATCTTTTAAAGTCAACACGATAGTTCCCTCAGCCGCAATATAGAATTTCTCAAAACTTATATCTTATTGTATTGTTTATTAATTATTAGGAAGACTAGAAAAACAAAAATCGATTGTAAACTTTACCAATACTTAATTAATTGATTACTAAAGTAATGGAACTGTAACTAGCTTGTTAATTTGTACTAAATTACCCGATGGCATGGAAGAAACATGATTCTTTTGGCTAATTTATATCATTTTTTACTTGGTAGTGGAGACAAAAATATTAAAATTACTACACAATTTTAAATTTGCAAGGGGAACAATCTGCTATCCTACGCCGAGAGAAAATTGCTATCGTGTGCATGAGGTCTTTTCTTCAATCAGAGGTTAATTCACATCAATTTCCGCTGAATCTTTGATTAATTTGCGTTGGATTTTCATTTTCTTGGAATTATATTGTTGTGTGTGGTTGCAGATCTTTTCCCCCATTAGTTCAAGTTAGTTCATTTTTGTTCGTTTCTTCTGAATTGCCATGGCTGCATCTTCCTCGGGTAAAAATAGTTTGGGTAAAGGAAATAAACCATCTAAGAAGGTTAATTGGGTGGATTTAAAAGCTGGTGGAAAATTGGAGGTAGTGTTGGATTTGATAATCAAAAAGTTAGAGATGATGATGTTGCTAAATTGTCACATAGTAGAACTCTAACTTTGGCTGATCTAGTTCGTGATAATAAGAATTCTCATGGAGGGATGGATCTGGAATTTATTCCTCCCTTGATGAATGGATTTGAATGTAAGGTGAAATTGGAAAAGAATGATGTGGCTGATGGAGTTGAGAAATGGAAGAATGGGGTATTGGGGTTTGTTCTTGGGAGTACTCATTTTTTTGAGCGATGAAGAAATTTATTTGTGTTCAATTTTCTAGATGCTGACTGAAAATGTAGAGCCCTAGAATAGTCTCCTTGGTTCTTCATGAACAAGATGTTATTCTTAAAGCCATGGGCACAAGATATGAGCATTGATAAGGAGAATTTTAAGAGTGTCCCTGTTTGGGTGAAATTACCTCAATTGAAGTTCCACCACTATACTACTAAAAGACTTGCAAGTTATGTAGTTTTGTGGGGAAATCAACAAACAAACTCAGTCACAGGAGGGACTGTCATATGCTCAAACTTGTGCTGAAATAGATATAAACTCAGAGTTTCCAACTGTTATTCCTTTAGAGAATGAATTTGGTGAAATAGAGATGCAAGTAATTGAATATGAATGGACTTCTCAAAGTTGCAAAAACTGTAATGTGTTTGGGCATACAACTAAAAATTGCCCTAGAACGACTAAGACTATACAGAGATGGGACCGAAACAACGAAAAGATGCAGACAAGACTACAGAGACACATCCAAGTGCCTGAACTAGTGGTAAAAGAGAATTTTGTAACTAGTATTATCATTACTGAGGAAGATGCTAATGTTAACAAACAAGCTGATAAACAAAAGATTGGGAAAAATGTTAAAATGGATACAAGGAAAGGAAAACAACATGTTAAAAAAGCTTCATCTCCAGCACATATGATTACAAGAAGGCAAGCAAACATTGAAGCTTCAAACTCCTTTCAGCTGCTTGGGGAAATGGTTGAGAATGATACTCTGGAGTAAATGGTGTCTAAAATAATTGAATATCATTCAGAACCTAGTACAAATGATGGTAAGGGTGTGGAGAAAAATCCTCCTGGAAAGAAGGGTAGGTCCAATGCTAAATGAATATATTAGCTTGGAATACAATTCAGAATGATCCTGCTAAACATATAGAAGTTAGAAAAGTAGTTAGAGAGTTAAATGTTGATGTTTGTGATTTGCTGAAAAATAAAGTAAAGAAATGCAATATTGAGAAAATTAAAAGAGAATGTTCTGCCTCATTGTAGCTTTTACCATAATGATATGGGAAATGGAGTAGCTAGAGTTTGGTTTTGTTGGAATGGTTCTACTCTCATTTATAGCTTGCTATCCATGCATGATCAAGCCATTACTTGCAATGTGCAGTATACCTCTAAGAATTGTGTTATCTTTAGTGTATGCTTGCAACTCTACTGTGGATAAGAGACCTCTTTGGAAATATATCAGTTGTGAAGAACAATTTGCAAGGTAGACCTTGGATTATATTGGGAAATTTTAACAGTATCAGGTTTAGTGAGGAGAGATTGGGGAATGTTGACTTTGATGATCAGGGCATGAAAGATTTCAATGAATGTATTGATGTATTGGATATGGTTGAACATCATGCTAAAGGGTATTACTATACTTGGTGTAACAAAAGAGATGGTGGAGACAGATTATATAGAAAGATTGATAGAGTATTGGTGAATAATAACTGGTTGAATGAATATCCTTATGTCAAGATGGATCCAAATCCTTGATCCTTCTATTTCAGATCACTATCCACTTTTTGTCCAAATTAAGGAAAATATTAGTTTTGGTCCTAAGTCATTCAAATTTTAGCAATTTTGGATAATCACTCTAAATTCTCTGGCATTTTGAAGGATATTTGGAGTAGACATGTTGGAGGTAACCCTGTACAGAAACTTTGTCAAAAATTGAAGCGATTGAAAGTGGAACTGAAGAAACTTAATAAAGAGGAGTATAGCAGTATTACTAGTAGGGTTGAACAGAAAAAGCTACATCTAACTCTAGTTCAGAATGAGTTGCAACAAGACTTTTTTAATGCGGAGTTACAGCAACAGGAGAAAAGTTAGTGACCGAGTATGCTGAACTTCTACTAGCAGAAGAAAAACTATGTAAATCTAAGTCTAGATTAAATGGTTGGCAATGGGAGACAAGAATACTAGATTCTTCCATCAGAAAGTACAAATACATAATGCTAAGAATATAATTATTTCTTTAACCAATGATCCATAAGGGAATTTGATTACAAATTCTGACCAAGAGAAGAAATGTGCCATCAACTTCTATGAAAGCCTGTTTGGGGAAGTAAATCAATTTATAGAAGCAAAGTTGGAAAAGCTACAGGAGGTGGTAACCAAAAAGATTTCTATGGATCATCAACAACTACTGATCAAGGAGGTATCATCTGAGGAAATTAAAAAAGCTTCATTCAGTATGCAGGCTAATAAGGCTCTCGGTGCAGATGGATTCATAACTGAGTTCTTCAAGGAAAATTGGTCTGAGGTTGGTCCTGATGTCCTAAATGCAGTACATTCTATGTTTCTGAAAGGTTACATGTACTTTCCTCTGAACTATACCATGATCTCTTTGATTCCTAAAGTTTCTAAGACTTTAAATCTATATGTCGTTGCAATGTTGTTTACAAATGTTTCTCAAAAGTATTAACTGAGAGACATTAAACAGTTCTGTCTAGTTTGATTAGTCCCCACCAAGGTGCATTTGTAGAAGATAGATAGAAAGTTTACTGATAATACTATGTTGATGCATGAGTTAGTAAGGGGTTATGGGAGGAAATGAGGCCTAGAGCAGTATTAAAGGCAGTATAATGAAGGCCTATGGTACGGTTAATTGGCAATTCTTGATAACAGTATTAAAACTAATGGAATTTCTTATACATTGGGTGAAAATGTGTATTACCACATGATCATTTTCCTTAAATCTCAATGATTCCATGGATGGATATTTTAGGAGTAAAAGGGGTTTGAGGCAAGGGGATCCATTATTCTTTTATCTCTTCTTGATAGCAATGGAGATTTTCAGTTTGATGTTTAAACACAAGATAACTAATTCTCAGTTTCAATATCATCCTAAATGTGCAGAATTGGACATTACTCATATCTTTTGTTGATGATTTGTTTATCTTATGCTCTGCATCTACTGAATCTTTAACTGTGATGAAGGATAGTATTGCAGAATTTTGTGAAATCTCTGGATTGAAACCTAATTTGAATAAAAGTACATTGTTTGTTGATCGTATTTTTGAGGAAACTAATAATCAATTGAGTGAATTACTTGGAATTTCACTTGGGAAATTGCCTGTTACCTATCTTGGTCTTCCTTTGATTGCTGCTAGATTGGGGTACAAGGATTGTCAAGTTATTTTAGATAAAATTCAGAGGAGAGTGAATGGTTGGAATGCAAAGAAGCTCAGTTATACTGGTAGATTACAGCTTATAAAATCAGCATTGAATAGTATTCACCTATACCGGTCAAGTATTTTTATCTTGCCTAAAAGGATTATCAAGAAAATTGAGAGTATGCTAGCCGCTTTCCTATGGACTGGAAAACTAAAATCTCATTATGGTGCCAAGGTGAGTTGGAAAGATGTGTCTGTTCCATTCAAGGAGGGTGGTTTGGGTTTAACCAATTTACAACTTTGGAATATATGTTTGATAATGAAGCATATTTGGAACATTTGTGCAAAGAATGACAGCTTATGGGTTAAATGGATTCATGAGTACATGTTTGCGGCTAGATATAATGATTGTTTTGGGGGTATGAAAATTCCCAATGATTGCTCTTGGATATAGAGAAAAATATACAATTGAGGCCTACTATACAACACTTTTTCTATGTGGTTATCAGTGATGGTAAGGAAGCTTCCTTATGGTATGATCACTGGCACCCTTGTGGACCATTGTTGAAAATGTTCTTTGCTAATATGGTCTATTCTTTTAGCAGTTGTAAAACTGCTAAAGTTTGTTCTATAATTGAAGATGGAAGATGGTAATGACCAGTGGGTTGAAGAGCTTGTGCTGAGACCAAAAGGTTGATTCAAGCTACTCCTTTGTCCTTTGTACCATGTGCAAATGGAAAGGACCAATGGCATTGGAAGGGTTCTACGTCAATACAGTTTACTGTTTCTTCAGCTGTCTAGGCTGTGAGAGAAACTGGTACTATAGTTGAATGGTGGAAGATTGTTTGGTACAAGAGGCATGTTCCTAGAGCTACTTTTGTGATGTGGCTCCTTTGCATCTAAAGAAGGCTCATAACCAAAGATAGAATGAAGGCTTGGGGGATTCAGGTGAATACAATGTGTGTTTTGTGCAGGCAACCAGAGGAGTCAATGGAGCGTCACTTTTTTGAGTGCTCAATAACATCTAGGATTTGGCAAAAAATCTAGAAGTTATGTTTGGTGTATAGATGGAGTTATCCATATAGTCCAGAGCTTTCCTAGATTGTTCGTCATGTTCACAAGACAAAATTTGCAGCAGAATTGTATTACTTGGCTTTGTCTATATCTATGTATTGCTTATGGAGAAGGAGAAATGAAGTTATCTTTCAAGGCAAGAACATCAATGTTGTGGAGATAGTGCAGCAGATAGTACAGTAGGTCCCACTGCTAACCAGCAATTGGAGGAAAATTGTTAAGAATGAGTTTAATTGGAGGCTAGCTATTGAATGGGGACTTAATCATTCCATTTTTTTATCAATAGTGGTGGCTTAAAATTGTGGTGGTTTGATGTGATTTTGAGGCAGTAGTCCTATATCTTTGTTTAAATATCATTTCTTCATATATGAATATCTATTACAGTTTTGGTTCAAAATTTTTTTTTAAAAAATTTGTAAAAATTGCTACTCCTTAATACAATGTGTATGGAGAGATCACTTGGGGCAGATGACCTATTGCCCCCAATGTGTCTCCACAACCGATACCACGTACATTGCATGTGCAATTTCTAGTTGATCAGAAGAGTGCTTGTATAGAGATTTTTTTTTCTTTTTTGGGTGTTTGCGTTTTCGATGCAAGAACAATGCTCATTCAATTTAATGTATTCATTTTATTAGCTGTTTGAGAATATTCATTATTTTAAGTACATATTTTGTTAGCGAATTTCGTCCTTTTGGCCTTATATATAATTTATAAATTTTAAGCACTTTCACCAGAAAAAATGAAAAACTCAAAATAAACAAAAGAAAATTTCATGCAAGAATTTGAAAAAGCAGAGGGACTTTATTGATCATGATCATCATGGTATATAAAATATATATTAATAGTGAATTCCATGTATAATTAACTACTTGCTGTGAAATGAGTTTGGCAACTGACATTCTTCTATCATTCTTTTATCGATATCAAATATAATTTTATGTATCATCACCATTGTTTAGTCAAATATGCCGCTACATTAGTAGATCCTTGTCATTTGCACAGACTTTAATTCCTCCCCGAAATGTAATTCCCGCTATTGTCGCCGATATTGGCTTGATTCAATAAAATTCTTACATTATTTGTTCATATTGAAAAAAAAAAAAAAAAACTTCTAGAGAGAATAATCTAAGCCAGCTTCCCAAATTACTCTGGAATCTCCCCTGTTAAGCGATTCGAGTAAAGATCAAGTACATATAACTGTAAATTTCCTAATTCTATTGGAATTTCCCCAATTAAGCGATTCGAGGAAAGATTAAGTACACGTAACTGAGTTAAGTTTCCTAATTCAGGAGGTATGCTACCTGAGATGTGGTTTTCTGCAATCCTCAGAGTAGTCAGGCGTGGACATCTACCCCCTCACTTAGCCGAGAGTTCGCCATAGAAATTGTTGTTGCTAAGATCCATGTAATTCAAGTTCGGATAGAAGACTCCAAACATCTCGGAGAGTTTTCCGGTGAATTGGTTCCCATTAAAATAAGCTTGACGTAACCTTGAGCAGTTGTTCAAACTTCTAGGAATAGGACCTGTAAGCATGTTATCCTCAAAGCTGAGGAATGCAAGCACTCCACTTTGGCATAGCCCTTGAGGCAAATGACCAGAGAATTGATTTCCAGCCATGTCCATAAAAAGCAACTTAGTCAAATTTGCAAGCTCTTGTGGAATAGAACCAGAAAGGTTGTTTCTGTAAAGATATAAATATTGCAAGTGACTCAAATTGCCTAATATAGGAGGAATCGAACCAGTTAGCAGATTATAAGTTAAATCCAGATACCCGAGAGCCATCAGATTGCCCAACTCTTTTGGAATTGAACCTAAGAGTTGATTACCGCCTAGGTCCAGAACAGACAAGTTGGACAGACATCTATTACCTAGTGATGGCGGGATTGAGCCACTGAGATAATTTTCACTCAAGTCCAGAAGATTGAGTGATGTTAGTTTGCCTATCTCAGGAGGAATAGGACCAGAGAGGTTATTGCCGTTAAGACTCAACCCCTCTAACTTATTCAAGTTGCTAAAAGACAGCGGGATAGGACCTGATAGTATATTGTCAACGAGAGACAAAGAACTCAAGTTTTTCAAAATTCCCACAGAAGTAGGTATGCTGCCCCGAAGATAGTTCAAGGTCATATCAAGATATTCAAGATTTGGGAGGGATGAAAATGGGAAGTTGTAGAGGGTACCATTTATATTTGACTCTGTGAGGTCTAATCCGTTGGCACTTCCATTAATGCAAGAAACACCAGACCAACTGCAGGGGCTGGCAACAACTTCTTTCGAAATATTATTAGACGAATTTGTCGTGTTTGGCCTGAGAATCCATGAAGTTAGCAGGGGATTATCCGGGTTCGACAAACTGGCTTTCCATCTGCTTTAAAAAGTGCAGCAGCCTCTTTAGCAGAAGCTGAAGCACTTCCCTGGAAGCAAAAGAATATGGTAAGAAGAACAAGAACCAAATTAACTATGAACAAAGAAGCGTTTCCAATAGGAAAATAAACCATGGTTTTCTTTGCAATGTTTCAATTCAAGATTTTGATCAAATTAAGTGCTTACTTGAGATAGAAATGAAACGTGACTTCCATTGGCTGCATAATGTCTTTCACATTAAATAAGACCAGAAAATAACACTAGACTTGACTCTGCATTGACCTCAGGTCAATTCACAACTTCATAAATCCATCATGCGAAAAAGAAAAGATAGGCATGCAACAAGACGGTCTTTGAACTTTTGTTATCTCATCAATAGTTAATCTAAATTAATATTATTTTATCAAATATTATAACAAGTAGTATTATAATTTCCAAAATTAACATTTAAACTTAATATATATCACTAAATATTTAGATTACTCAATACTATAATTTATTTGCATAAGATATATATTATTTCTATATTAATTACTTATTTAAGTTTATATATTAGCATAACAAATTATGTGTAGAATTCTTTTATGTGTTTCAATGATTATTTTGAAATATTTTAGGCATTGCATCGTATCATGTGTTGAATTTATTTTCTATCTCATCAGTAGTTTTTTAAACCAATATTTTACAAAATAATATTCTTAAAGATAAGGATTTTGCAATCAAATATTACTATTAAAGATATATAAAATTAACAAATACTTTTATCTTAATTAAAAATTATGAGTTTTCTATTTCGTACTGAGCTTTAGTTTCATTGCTTGGTTAATTTTTTTCCTTCATGTAGAGAAGGGAAAAACAAATCTAAATTAATCATAACAAAAAAATTTAAATGAGATAAGAAAATAGTGTTATATACTCCACTATTTATTTTCACTTTTATAAATACTAAATTTTTACTTATATGATTATTAATTTTGTGATTTTTAAGGTAGAGAAAAACTTTGATATTAAACAAGGTAAAGGTAAGGTTAAAGTGAAAAAATCTATTAACACTAATAAATTTGAAAGCCGATCCAACAATTTAACTTATCTACTTCAATAAGTAACAAATTAATTATTATACATTGATCCTAAACCACAACAACTTCATGTTGTAACTAAAATAAATACATGATTAATCACACGATAATAGAATAAAATTTTTTATATTTTTATCAAAATAGTTATAGATATTATTGTCATATGGAAATATATAAATTGAGTCTAATTAACTAACATGGAAGTGCGTAATTGAATAAACAGTTAGAGAAAACAAAATAATTATTTGTGAATTAATAATATATAAAATAGCTATAAAAAGCTTTTTTTATTAGGAATAAAAAATAATAATTTGAATATATATAACAAATATAAATAATATTTTTATTTATTTTTTTACTCATGTATAAATAATTTTTCTACTCTTAAAAATTTATACATTCTTATTATGTATTTATACCAAAATTTCATACTAATCTAAGGAAGAAAATTTTGAATATACATAATAGTTATAAAAACTATTTTTATTTTGTTTTTGATCAAATATAATTTTTCTAATACAAATAAAATTTTTACCTTCTTAATACATTTATGCCCAAATTGTCATATAAATCTAAAGAATTATGTTGTAATAGTTTGAAATATATGTGATAAATAATAGTAGTATTATAAAACATAAATAATCTTATTATATTAAATAGAGAGTACTTTAGATAGGCGAATTATACTCCATGAAAGACATGTTAGACATAATTATTTAATTAAGGGTATATTAGGCAGGACAAAAAAGGATATTAGGCGGAACAAAAAATAAAAAAATAAAAAATTATATATTTCGAGTAGGATTATATGACTAAAAATAGGTGGTGGTTTCTTAAAAAATGGGTAGTTAGATTAGAAGATGAGTAATTTATTTATATTTTTCTATGAATTATATTTCATTAAGGGCGGGTATTTTATGCATTACAAAAAAGCGGAGAAACACACTATAAGGGGAGAAACAAAAAAAAAAGGGATGAAACAACTCGATTTATATATAGGTTTTATATATATATATATATATATATATATATGGGGAATTATACAGTCCTTTTTACGGAATCATTCCTTTATCTTTAAAAGCTTGTGTAGTACAAGCTTTTAAAGATTATGGTGTTGTTGTATACAACCATTTAAAGTACAAAGAAATAATTTTCTAAAATGATCTTAGAATTTTACACGTAGAATTTTCATATATATGTATATATGTTTGTTTGTTTGTTTGCATTCATTGCAGAAATATTTCTCATTGTTGATTCCTCTATGTTTTGGTGTGATTTCACAATATGACCCTGTCAAATGGCCATATATATGTTTGTTCGTTTTCATTCCTTGCAGAACTATTTCTGATTGTTGAGTCCTTTATGTTTTGGTGTGATTTTACAATATGACCCGTCAAATGGCCAAATATTTAGATTGCCTGGAAAGTTGAGGATACAATGGAGCGCCATACATTCACCCAAGGGAATCTTCAAAAAAAAAACAAGTAGAAATAACTAATAAGGAAGGTTTTTCTGTTTTTAAATTGTTTGCTCCTACTATTTTTTAATGACTCAAAACAATAACTAATAAATCATAAAATAAAAAATAAATGTTTTACTATCTGAATCGTATTTCATTTTCTAGTAACAATAAGGAAGGTTGGGTTTGGATTGAAATAACATAGGGACACAATTATTGAATATCATTGCTACCACCAAACCTTCTTTTTATTTGCCACCTGAAAGATCCCACCGCCTCAGTGGCTACTGACCTAACTGGCTAATTCAATAGTTGAAAATCAATGAGAAAGAGGCAGCATAATGATTCATTGAAAATTTTTCATTCCATTCACTAGAGATTTCTAAAGCAATACAACATCTGATTATAACCTTGGCAATTTAGATGAATTAACACCCACTAATGGCAAGTCCAAAATGGATCGAGTTAGATGATTAAACACCCATTAATGGAAAATATAAAATGGAGTTAGATGAATTAAGTTGTTTTCTTGGTATTTCCTTTTGTTTTGGAAAACAAAGACGATATTAGCTAAGAATTGGAGGCCCAAGCTCAAAACCTAGTCTCTTGCTATTTCATGTTAGAACCTTGATTCGAGTAAATTAGTAGGCTAAATGCTTTATTGTTACCAGCTTTGCTTTTGGGAAAATATAAAGATAGACCATTAAACATGCATTAATGATTGTATAACTATGTATCAAATATTTTAGGAAAATTTTACAATACCTTTTAAGGAATTATTTTTTTGTGTTTTAAATGCTTGTACAGTACAACATTATGTGCTTTAAAAGTTTATACTGTACAAGATTTTAAAACCAAGGAAATGGTTCCTTAAAAACAACTGTAGAATTTCCCAAAATTTTATCCCCTATGTTTTTTTTTTTTTTTTTTTTTAGCATGGTTTATCTTCACAGAATATGTAATTCTACTCTAACTGTAAGTTAGTACAAACTTTTAGTTCATAATTTGATAGATGAGGTGTATCTAAATAAAGAAAAATTTTATAATTCCTTTTAAGAAACTATTTCTTTGTATTTTAAATACTTATACAATATAACATTATATATTTTAAAATTTTATACTTACAAACTTTTAAAATTAAGAGAATAATTCCCTAAAAAGGACTGTAAAATTTCCCATAAACATATATCTTGTGTAGGAAAATAGAGCAAAGTAGGATAGATAAGCATTGGTTTGGATGAGTTGAATTAAAGGCATGTACTACCAAAGCTCAGGTGTTTTTCATTTTAGTTTCCAAAAATGAAAAAGACACATGCAACCCCTAATTAGTTGTCATATATATGAATTGTAAATTTTGGACAAAGCATACACAAGAGAAAGGGGAAAAAATGTTGGATGCATTTGGATAGAACTATTGTTCAAATGGTATTTTGAATGATTTCATAAATACATTCTCTTAACTGCTTATTTAGCACACGTACATCGTAACAATCATTTTCAAAATTTATTAAAATATTATGATAAATAATATCTTTAAACAATATCATGACAATAACAGCCTAATGGTCTCCCCATTCATTTAAAGAGTGGAACATTGTAAATCCATTATCGGCATAGTTGCCTTATTACCAAAAAAAAAAAAATGGCCTTTATCAACATTTGCATTTAGGTGCAGAAATTCAAAAACATGTATGCCATTAGCATAATCTGTCATTTTCCTTTTCTTTATTTGTTTTTGTGTTACATAACACTCCAAGCAATTAATGTGCAATTAAATGAAAACTTTTTCTCCGAGAAAAGGAAAGATTCTTTCCATGTGCAGTGACCCACTAAAGTCTTTTTTGGATTCATGAAAAAATCTTTATTACTCAACTTATATTATGGAATAAGTGTGTTAAATTATTGAATAACTTCAGTACTCAAAAAAATTATTATTATTTCAACGATTATCACATCTATAAATGTAAACATCTATAGATTTTATTTTATTGCTACCAAAAGCAGGAAAATTGAGATTAATTTCTCTTTCTTTTTTTTTTTTTTTTTAACTGGCACATCTAGAATTCCTATTCCTAAAGATACCCAAAAATAATTCATAAAAAAATGAAAGGGTGGGAGGAACAAATTAAAAAAAAAACAGAGAGAGAGAGAGAGCGCACGCCCTAATAAATTCACAATTAATCAATTTTCTTGTTAATTTACAGATATGGAAATATGAAATTGAGTTGGGCAGCTCTGAACTTAAAATGGCTATTTACATATGGAATGTTATAGAAGTATCTGCTTCCGGGCCACAACAAACAACTTATTAACTTAGCAGGAAAAAAGGAAGTTAAATTTTAAGGAATTGCACTCAATTTTCAGAAAATAAATTACATCAATCATAGTACTACGTAACAAAAGGTTGAATAAAATAAAATAAAACAAAACTCATTTTTAACAATAAAAATTTCAGTAGAGAGACCTTATTGATCATGATCATCCTGGTATATAAAATATATCACCTCATTCCAACTTCGACTTCTTGATAGTGAATCTCTGACCCCTCCAAAAACCAATTGCAATTGCTGCTCTTATTGAGGATGATGCCTTGATTCAGTAAATTAAATTCTTACACTGTTTATCAAAAAAGAAAAATAAATAAATAAAGAAACTTATAGAAAAAATAATTTAAGTCAACTTTCCAAATTCCATTGGAATCTCTCCAGTTATGCGATTCGAGGAAAGATTAAGTTCACGTAGTAGAGTTAAATATCCAAATTCAGGAGGTATACGACCCGAGATGTTATTTTCTGCAATCTTCAGAGTAGTCAGCTTTTGACATCTACCCAAGTTGGCCGAGAGTTCGCCATAGAAATTGTTGTTGCTAAGATCCAAGGAATTCAAGCTCGGATAAAAAACTCCAAAGTTCTCAGAGAGTTTTCCGATAAATTGGTTCCCACTAAAGAGAGCTTGAATTAAACTTGAGCAGTTGTTCAAACCTCTAGGAATTGAACCAATAAGCATGTTCTTTCATATACGGCAAAGTACTCGAGCACTCCACTTTGGCATAACCCTCGAGGCAAATGACTAGTGAATTGATTTTTAGCAATGTTTCAACAAACAACTTAGTCAAATTTGCAAGCTCTTGAGGAATAGAACCAGAAAGATTGTTTTCGTCGACTACTAAAGATTGCAAGTTACTCAAATTCCCTAATGTAGCAGGAATTGAACCAGTTAGCAGATTATAGCTTAAATGCAGATCTTCAAGAGCCATCAGATTACCTAACTCCTTTGGAATTGAACCTGAGAGTTGATTAATGGCTAGGTACAGAACAGACAAGTTGGACAGATTACCTAGCGATGGCGGGATTAAGCCACTGAGATTATTACCAGTTAAGTCCAAATGAACGAGTGATGTTAGATTGCCTATCTCAGGAGGAATAGGACCAGGAGGTGATTGCTGGAAAGAATCAAAGCCTTTAACTTATTCAAGTTACTTAAAGACAGCGGGATAGGCCCTGATAAATGGTTCATTACTAGGTAAACATAAACAAGATTATCAAGATTTCCTAATTCTGAAGGTATTGGACCTGAAAGTACATTTTGAAAAAGAATCAAATAAGTCAAATTTGTCAAATTTCTCAAGGAAGTAGGAATGGAGCCATCAAGATAGTTCACAGCCAAATCAAGTTTACTTAGAAACATCAATTGGCCTATCTCCTCAGGGATTGATCCAGTTAAGGAGTTATCATTTAGGTGCAGAGTTTGAAGATTTTTCAATCGGCCAATTTCACGGGGTATTTCATTTGAGAACGCATTGCGTTGCAAATCAAGAAAGATAAGCTTGGTGTGGTATGCTGCCCCGAAGTTGGTTCACGGACATATCAAGATATTCAAGATTTGGAAGGGATGAAAACGGAAAGTTGTAGAGTGTACCATTTATATGCGACTCTGTGAGGTTCAACCTATTGATACTTCCATTAATGCAAGAAACACCATACCAACTGCAGGGGCTGGCATTTGGCTGGAAAATCCATGAAGTTAGTAGGGGATTATCCGGGTTCGAAAAACTGGTTTTCCATTTAAAAAGTGCAGCAGCCTCTTCAGCAGAAGCTGAAGCACTTCCCAGGAAGCAAAAGAATATGGTAAGAAGAACAAGAATCAAATGAACTATGATTAAAATTGCTTTTCCAATAGGATTAGAAACCATGGTTTTCTTTATACAATGTTTGAATTCAAGATTTTTGTCAAATTAAGTGGTTATTTAAGATAGAAATAAAACATTACATCCATTGGCTGCATAATGTCTTTCACATTAGATAAGGCCGAGAAAATAAACGTAGACTTGACTGAGCACTGACCTCAGGTCAACTCACAACTTCTTCATAAATCTATCATGCAAGAAAGATTTATTGAGAAAATAGGCAACACTGCATGTCTTTAGTCAACAAAGTTGGGAGATGTTTTCTTGCATTTATTAAAGGCTTTATTGGCTTATGCAATATTCTTCAAAAGTGGGCTATGGATATAGTCATATGATTCATAGTCAAATTTTTTGGCTTGTTTCTATGTTAGAACCTAGCATATTAAAGGCTTAGACGTGTGAGATACATTGGCAAAATCTATTCCACCAACTGATTAGATCATGCATGAATTTTCATATTTCAAGCATGGTTGGAGTATTAAATACAAGACGAAATTGAGTGCCAATTGTCGGGGGATTTAGTAGTATAAATAGGGGAGTTTGTTTCAGTTGTAATGCATCCCAAGTTCAAGTTCTAGTTTGAGAGTTCAATAATCAAATTCTAAGTTATTTACTTAGAGTTCTTAGTTGAGTGTTTAATTCTCAGTATTTAGTAGAATTTCAGTGTTTGCTTAAATAAAGAGTTGTATTATTTGTAAGTGTTATCATTCTGAGTGACTACTTTAATATTAATACGTTTGTATTAAAGTAGAAATTTGTGTTATCAATTTAATTATTTTCTCTATTTGATAATTTAATTTTGGGCCCAATATCCAACAAACTTGTATCAGAGCTGGGTTTATCCTGAACCCGTTCTTGATGGATTTTAATTTGTATATACACCAGAGGAGTTTCTCCAAACACACCGTTAAATACTATAAATTTTTATATCACATGTAGGTTGTGGTTTGTGTCGTATAAAGTTGATTATGGCAGCGATTTCGATCTCGCTTGTAAATATTGATAAATTAAGTATCAATTCCAACAACTACGGCTCTTGGAATACTCGTATGAAATTCTACCTCCTTGAACAAGACTTGTGGATTATTGTTGGTGAAGATGATACAACACCACTGACGGAAGTAAAGCCACTTAAGAAGTGAAAAGTTAAAGCTGGCAAAGCTATGTATGCTTTGGCAATGGCTATAGAAGATGACATGTTGCAGCGGATGACGCCAAGACATCGAAGGAGGCGTGGAACACTCTTTCATCATTGTTTGCAAAAACCAATGATGCAAAGCTCCAAAAGCTTGAGAATGAGTTACTATCTATTTCACAGCAAAATATGACAGTAGGTCATGTGATATTTCTCCAAGGTTAAATTAATTTGGGATGAAATATCCAAATTGGATCGACAAAATGCTATAACAGAAACGAGAACAAGGAGAATTATTGTCCATGGTTTAAGGTCAGAATACAAAGGCTTTATCACTGCTACTCGAGGATGGGCCAAGGAACCAACGCTAGCAGAATTGGAAAGTTTACTTGCCAATGAGAAAGTATTAGACAGTTCACATCTAGAGTGACCACCAAAGAGACAGAATCTAGATGTGTATCAAGAGAAAATGAGGCAAGAATCTAACTGGTGAACGAGCACTAATCAGGGAAGGGGGCTGACCAAAACCAAGGTGCAGATAGCCAAGATAGAAGGCATCAAAGGTCACAAGCAACCAAAGATGGCGCAATGACAATTGTTACAAATGTGGTAAGAAAGGACATCATGCCAAATTTTAGAAGTCAAAACCAGCTGAAAGTAATGTCGCCATATCCTTCCAAAAGGTTAATGAACCTGATAAATATTGGTAATGCACAAGTATTGTTTGCAGTTGAAGAGTGTGCATTTTGTTGCACTATTGATGAAAAAAAAGAGTTAGCTCTTACAACGGTTAGTACCAATCCTATCAATTATAATGTTGATTGGATTATTGACTCCGGGTATTCTAATCTCATTACCGGGGACAAAAGAAAGCTAACAAATTTGACAAAATACAAAGGAGGTCGAGTGGTGATCACAACTGACAATTCTAGGTTACCAATTACTCATATTGGTAATGCAACTATATTACCTAGATACAATTGTCACCAAGTAGAGTTGCAACATGTCTACCACGTACCTGGAATGAAGAAGAATTTGTTGTCAATTTCTCAACTAACAGCTTCCGATAATTTTGTATTGTTCGAACCAAACGAAGTTAAGGTGTATCAAAATGAGAAGATAACAAGTACACTAATAATGCAAGGGAAACAGTTGGAGACAATGTACGTGATGTCGGCACAAGAAGCCTATTTTGATAAGTCGAGAAAAAATTAGCTTATAGTTGATCTTTGGCATACTAGATTAGGGCATGTGAGTTACCACAAGTTAAAGATCATGATGATGAAGTCAATGCTAAAGTGATTTCCTCAGTTAGATGTTTGAGATGACATTGTTTGTGCAGGTTTCCAATATGGAAAGGCTCATCAACTTCCATATGAGAAGTCAAAGTTCAAAGCCAAAGTGCCTCTGCAGTTAGTTCATTCAATGTGTTTGGTCAAGTAAAGGAACCATCATTAAGCGATATGAGATATATGATTGCATTTATTGATGATTTTTCTAGATTTATTTGGATTGGAAGGAAAAGTCTAAAGCCTTGGACAAGTTCAAAGAGTTAAAGGAAAGGTGGATAAAGAAATAGGCCAAAAGATAAGGTGCCTATGCACAGACAACGGAGGTAAAATTCATCAGATGAATTCACCAGATTCTTGTAAGAGTACAAGATAAGGCGACAGTTAACTTGCCCAAGTATGCCCTAGCAAAATGGGGTAGCTGAATGGAAGAGTCAACATCTTGCAAAGATTTGTAGGAGTATAATACATTCCAGAAACGTACCTCCACGTTTTTTAACAGAGTGCATGAAAACAGCAGTCAATGTCACTAATAGACTGCCTCAGCCCAAACTTGAATTAATTTCTCCGTTGGAGAAGTTGTGGAATGTTAAATCCAATGTTACTCACTTCAGAGTATTTAAGTGTGTGTGTGTTATGTATTCATTCCAGATCACTTTTGAAGCAAGTTCGACAAGAAGGCCGTACGATGTATATTCATATGTTATGATAACCAACGAAAGGGTTGAAGATGCATTGATCCTATAAGTGGGAAAATCTATGTCTCACGAAATGTGGTATTCGATGAGGCATCATCTTGGTGGTCACCACAGGCAACAGTCCTGCCAGATTCAAAAAAGATGGAAGAAAAGTTGCTAGAAAGATCAGAAGATGAACTAACCACAAAAGATGAAGCGAGCCAAAAATAGGTAGAGATCTTACCAACACAAGATGTGGCAGCACAGGTGTTGATTCACCTGAGAAAAATAGAAGTCCTTGGCGAACAGGAGTGCATACTTGGATTTTAGAAGATGAAAGATCGAGTCAATATGAATAGATAAAAGTTGGTGACAATTTTCCAAAATAACTTTGCAGATTAACGAGACAGAAAAACCAAATCCTAGGTATGCTAATTCTGTTTTGACAGAAATGATGGAGTAGTTGAATCATCTACTTATCAGGAGACAGCTCAAAGCACTGAGTGGAAGAAGGACATGGAAGAAGAGATTCAAGCACTCAGACAAAACGAAACTTGGGATCTTATTCCAAAACCAAGAGATGTCAAACTTATCTCTTGTAAATAGGTCTACAAGGTTAAGACGCGTCTAGAAAGTTTAGTTAAAAGATACAAGACTCGTCTCGTAGCTCGTGAATTTTTACAGAAGTATGGGCTAGATTATGATGAAACATTTAGCCCGATGGCAAAGTTGACCACTGTTCGAGTTTTATCAGCATTTAAAACTAGCAAATCATTAAAGCTGGAAGCTCTGTCAAATGGATGTCAAGAACGCTTTCCTACATGGAGAGCTTGATCGAGACATCTACATGGAGCAACCACAAGGGTTTGAAGATATGGTTCAACCAGGTTATGTTTGTAAGATGAAAAATGTTTTATATGGATTAAAGTAAGCACCAAGAGCATGGTATGGCAAGATAGCTGAATTCCTACTTCAAAGTAGATATGTTGTGGCACCAGTAAATTCTAGCTTGTTTGTAAAATTCACTGAATTAAAGTTAGCTATTGTTCTTGTGTATGTTGATGATCTCATCATTACATGTGACGATGAAGATGAGACTCACCACAGCAGAGAAAACTTGTCTGTACGGTTCCAGATGAAAGAACTTGGAGAAATGAAACATTTTCTTGGTCTTGAATTGATAGGACCAATAAAGGTATGTTCTTGTGTCAAAAGAAGTATGCTAAAAATTTATTGGAGAAATTTGGCATGCTCGATTGTAAACCAATCTCAACTTCAATGGATCCATGGTCAATGTCAGATATTGCTCAACTAAGGACAAAGACCTGGAGGATGCTACCATGTACCAGTAGTTGGTAGAGAGTTTAGTCTATCTCACTTCGACCAGACCTAACATATCATATCAAGTTGGGATCGTGAGTCATTTCATGCAAAATCCAAAGAAGCCACACTTAGAAGCTGTACGTCGGATCCTCAGATATGTCAAAGGGACCAATGACTATGGTCTGTTTTACAAGAAAGGAGAAGAATGCAAAGTGATAGAGTACTGTGATGCGGATTATATCAGTGATAATGACACACGAAGGTCAACTACAGGTTATGTGTTCAATCTTGGATCAATAGCGGTTTCAAGGTGTAGTAAGAGACAACCAACTGTGTCGTTGTCAAGTACAGAAACTGAGTATAGAGCTAGATGTGTTCAGAGCACAAGAAAGTACATGGTTAGTGCAACTTATGAAGGATTTGCACCAACCAATTGATGACTCAATTCAGTTATACTGTGCTAACTCAGTAAACGATACGTATAACAGAGAATCCAGTTTTCCATGCAAGTACGAAGCACATTGACGTACATTATCACTTCGTTCATGAAAAAAGTGTTGCAGGGTGAAATTGATTTGAAATATTTCAACACAGATGATCAAATTGCTAATATATTTATCAAGAGTTTGACTCCCACCAAATTTATAAAGTTCAGAGATTTGCTCAATATGACTACAAAGAAAGTCTTTTAAGTATGAGTATTGAGAAAATATGTAACACTGCATGCCTTTAGTCAACAAAGTTGGGAGATGTTTTCTTCCATTTATTGAAGGATTTGTTGGCTTGTGCAATATTCTTCAAAAGTGGGCTATGGATATAGGTATGATTCATAGTCAAATTTTTTGGCTTGTTTCTATGTTAGAACTCAGCATATGAATGTCTTAGGCATGTGAGATACATTGGCAAAATCTATTTCACCAACTGATTAGATCATGCATGGATTTTCATATTTCAAACATGGTTGGAGCATAGCATAAATGCAAGAAAAGATTGAGTACCAATTGTCAGGGGATTTAGTAGTATAAATAGGGGAGTTTTTTTCAGTTGTAATGCATCCCAAATTCAAGTTCTAGTTTGAGAGTTCAATAATCAAATTCTAAGTTATTTACTTAGAGTTCTTAGCTGAGTGTTTAATTCTCAGTGTTTAGTAGAATTTTAGTATTTGCTTAAATAAAGAGTTATATTGTTTGTGAGTGTTATCATTCTAAGTGACTACTTTAATATTAATACGTTTGTATTAAAGTAGAAATTTGTGTTACTAATTTAATTATTTTCTCTATTTGAGAATTTAATTTTGAGCCTGATATCCATCAAGATTGACATCAACAACCGTGTTTGACTTGAAGACTTCGTAAAACAGCTGGAGCAGTGTGGAATGGTTAACCATAATAAATTGTTTTCACAAGCTAATTGAGGAAAAACTACATATATAAGATATGAGAATGAGAGAATCTAATACTAATGGAAACAACTTATGGACTAGGGGTAACAAATGAGCTTGGCTTCTATCAATTCATCTATCCAGCCTTGAGGTCGAAAAGACTTGTTGCGAAAAAATTTTTTGCTATTCATTTAGCAATGTAGTATGAATAACAACAACTGTTGACTCAATTATAAAGCAAGAGAGACACTACATTTTTAGATGGGGCTATCCTAATCATTATGCTTTGCAAAGTAATTAGTAAAGATGTAATACCCAAAATATCTTGCCATATTTTGTTTAAGTTAGCAATTTGGGTTAGAAATTATTTGGGGTCAATTAACAATTAGATGAAAGATTGGGAGATCAAATTTAAATAACCAAATTCTTCCTACAAATATTAAACGATTTCTTCTTCCTTTACTTTCCTAATTTTTTATCTGGAAGAAGGGCACAACCATCAGGAGCTTGGGGAAGAAGAAGAAGAAGCTTTATTTCAACTTGATTTCCACAATTGAGGTAAGAAATTCCTTGTTCTTGAGTTCAATTTGTTAATTTGAATGACTAAGAAATAGTAGGGTTTAGGAAGAACAAAGTGGGTTCTTCGTATACCTAAGTGTTATGATCATTTAGTGAATAGAAATCAGTTTAATTGTAATTATTTACTTGTTCTTTGTAAGTAAAGTTAAACCCATGGATATATATATGTGTTGAATTTAAAGGATTTGGATGTTTTATTACCAAGAAAAGTCAAGAAATTAGCCAAACCCGTAGCTGAAATTCACAGGCAGTCCTGAGCATCAGTAGAAAATCAGCAATATCTCAGCATATAAATAACAAAAATGCACACCGTTTGTTGCGTTGGAAACCAGACTCGCAGCCCTTCGAAATCGTATAAAGATATCCTCCTGTTTCTCAGTATATTAACAGTAGTTCATCCATAAATTGAACTGAAAATCTGGTTCTGCAGCAGGTTATTTTCTAACTTGCGAGCTGTTTTTGAACAAGTTTTGTTTTGAACTAGTAAATGTTGACTTCTCGAAACATCCAGTAAATTGAGTGTAGTTTCTATCAGTCATAATCAGTCTTGTGGCTTTTGGACAAATATAACTTGAGTTATGGTCATGTTTGTTTAGCACTATCAGTGCTGAAAATATCATAGCTAACCTTGTAATACTATAGATCATGCCTTATTAGAAATTTAATGAGGCTAATATGATTGTAGATTATCTTTTAGGTTATGAGGAGATGGTTTATGTTCTGGTTTTACTGTTTAGGAAGGATTAACGGTAGTTCAAGTAGCTTGGATTTCGAATTGAAAATATTTAAACTACTTGCTAAGTGGTTTTTTCATGTTTCTATTGTTTTCAAAAACTAATTTCTTAAGTACTTTATACTACATGTTTATAATGCTTAGAAAAATTATTTGTTATATTAATTTGGATTGAGCACATGGATAATTTGTTTGGTGATTACATGTCTGTGACTGGTTGCTTATTATGCTATCTTTGGTATCATTGAATTCATTAAACTAGTAAAGGAATGGGAAAAGTTAGTGAATTGCTATGTTAAAATATCAGTATGGCCCTCCCACGGGATACAATAGTGGACAAACGGCCCTGTTACGGGTTATAATAGTGACCGTAGTATGATATCTGAAACTACATTTTAACCGACATATGACCCTACCACTGGTAAGAATAGTGGGTTATGGCCATTTCACGGGTTATAATAGTGACTATAACATATTCCTTAGCTGAAGGAAAATGAAAAAGAAACAGATTGTAAGAATTAAATAGAACAAAATATGAGAAAATGCGTCCATTATAGTTGTATATATCATGCGTATATGATGCTTGATTGTGGTTAAATTGTTGTGAAATGATTTTCATGAAATGTAATATGTATTTTTAATGTGCTCAATTCAATGGAGATATGACTGAATTACTTACTGAGCAAGCAGATGCTCATCCCACTTACCTTATTCCCTTGCAGGTGATTAGGTTTAGACCAATTTTTGGTAGAGTTTTGATATACTCTTGAGTAGGGTTAGTTTTGTCATGTTTCACCTTGTATAGAAGGCTTTACAACCTGTATAGTTGTACATATAATAGCCTAAGGTGATTATAGTGTGATGTGGTAGTTGTGCTTTCCTTATAAGTTGAAAACTTGTAGTGTTGATGATTTGAATTTCTGTAAATATTTGGGCTTGTATTAATATAGGTTGTGTATGTATATTTTGGCGATTGTTACTTATAAGCGTGATAAACGGCTTTGTATCCTCTTAGGAAGATATGCCGGTACCACACTCTAAATTACAGGTTGATTTAATTATGAAGAGTTTGGGATGTGACATTCAGTGGTATCAGAGCCCAAGATTTGGGAATTTTCATTAAGTGTTAAGCTTGAATTGTTTACCTGTTGGAGTATAGGTCGAATGAAAATTGTTGGAGTATGTATTGACTTTGTATTTTAAGTCATGGAAAGGGCACGAAAGAGGAAGAACGTAGATACCGCTACTGGGACTAGAGATGATGAGATTCATGATGCAAAAATGGAGGTCCCAATAATTAACTTAGTACATGAGAAGTAGATATGCATGACTGTAGCTTCAAGAGTTGATCAAGGTGTGCCTAGGGCACAAAAAGCTACTCTTAATGCTGAGACAGCTGCAACTACTAGTCAGGCAGCAAATATAGGGATTCTTCTACAAATAATGACTCAAGATATATAGAATCAGAACCACCAACACCTACTACAATAGAAAATACAGCAGGAGTAGACACTAGCTCTTACTTTGATAAATTGTATACAGCTAATGCTCTAAATTTTGAAGATGGGCCTCATCCTGATGTGGCATTGAACTGGATTGCTCAAATGGAGACTAAATTTAAGGCTTTAAGGTTTCCAGAAGATGTGAAGGTCCAGGTTGTTATTCCATTCTTAGAAGGTGATACAAAAAACTAGTGGAGATCAATGGAACCAATGATCAACGTTGCTGAGAATGATATAACTTGGGAGGAGTTCAAAGAGATATTTCTTGATCAATACTTCCTGAGAGCCTTAAGAAAGAAAAGGCAAAATGATTTCTACAACCTAAGGCAGATTAGAAATATGCGACAGTGCTTCAATATGCAAATAAATTCACTTCTTTAGGATGCTTTTGCCCAAAAGCGTTTGAAGATGAAGAGGAAAAGATGGACCAGTTTGAACAAGGTCTGAGAGAAGAAATTGAGTGCCAATTAGCTTCACATAAATTCACAACATTCAAGAATATGTATGATGCCGCGTTAGAAGTAGAGATGCGATTCAAATTGAATGAAGGTGAAAGAAGTATAGGCAAGAAGCCAAGATGGACGATTGGGTCTAGTCAAACTACTAGAACAAGACAACAGGGTAATTTTCAAAATGCCAACAAAAGACGAGGACCTATAAAGGCTAGTGGAGGTAAGTTGAAACAATGTGAGACTTGCCAGAAGTTCTATCGAGGCGAGTGTAGATTGAACACCGGAGCTTGCTTCTCCTGTGGCCAACATGGCCATATTTCAACAAACTGTCTAAACAAAACTAGTGAAGGAGGAGTCAAATTTTCTAAACCATGCGAGCAAGGGCCAAAGACCAATATTGGCACGTGTATTTGCTATGACCAGCCAGGAGGTGGAAACCTCTGATAATGTGGTTACAGGTACAATCCTAATAAACTCAACCCTAGCCCATGTATTATTTGATTGTGGAGCTACTGATTCATTCATGTCTAGCAAATTTACTGAAAATTTGAATCTTAAATGTGAAAATTTGCATGATCCCTATGAAAAATGTTATTGTAACTGATCTAATGTTCGGAGATTGTCGGGTAGATAAGTGGTCATGAATTGAGAGCAGATTTAGCACAAATAGACATTAATGATTTTGATGTAATTTTAGGGATGCATTAGTTTACTAGAAACAAACTTACGTTGATTGTTCTAGGAAAAAGGTTGACTTTTCTTTGCCAGGAAAAAACAAGTTCTCGTTTCAGGGTAAATTGACGAAGCAACCTACACACTTTATACCCATTATTTTTGCTATTAAGGTGTTCAAAGCCTTGAGAAAAATGGTGCATTGGATATCTAGCCCTTATTAGTGATACTCGAAATTCTAGAAACATTGAAATTTGAAGATGTTCCAGTGGTACAAGAATTTTTAGATATTTTTTCAGAAGAATTGCTAGGTTTACCTCTAGACAAAGAGACTGAATTTGAGATTAACATCATACTCAGAGCTGGTCCTATTTCTAAAACCCCTTATAGAATGGCCCCTACTGAGTTACAGGAGTTAAAGTTGCAACTCAAAGAATTATTGGATAAAGGCTTTATTCGACCCAGTGTGTCTCCCTGGAGAGCTCCAGTCCTATTTGGGAAAAAGAATGATGGAAGCTTGTGGTTGTGCATTGACTATCGTAAGAGTTGTACAAAATAACCATCAAGAACAAGTATCCTTTTTCCAAAATTGATGACTTGTTCGATCAATTAAAATGGTCTACAGTGTTCTCAAAAATTGATATGCAGTCAGGTTATCATCAACTAAAGATTAAATCTGAGGATGTATCGAAAACTGCATTTAGAATAAGGTATGGTCATTACGAGTTTTTGGTCAAGCTTTTTTTTAGGACTGACTAATACTCCTGCAGCTTTCATGGATTTAATGAACAGGGTGTTTAAGCCATACTTGGACCAATTTGTGATTGTCTTTATTGATGATATTTTGGTCTACTCTAAGGCCAAAGAAGAGCATGAAGGTCACTTGAGGACTGTGCTAAGGACTGAGAAAAGAGAAACTATATGCTAAATTTAGCAAAAGTGAATTTTGGCTCAAGAGCGTAGCATTTTTGGGTCATGCAATATCAGAGAATGGTGTTTTGGTCGATCTTAAAAAGATTGAATCCATTGTTGATTGGCCTCGACCAATTAATGTGATTGAAATTAAAAATTTCTTGGCGTTAGCTGGATACTATAGAAAATTTGTTGAAGGATTCTCAGTGATTGCTGTTCTTTTAACTCGTTTGACCCAGAAAAGATCAAAATTTAAGTAGCCTTTAGAATGTGAGAGAAGTTTTCAAGAGTTGAAACAGAAACTAATTTCAGCTCCGATTTTAGTGTTGCCATCAGGGACTAGCTCTTTGCTGGAAGGTTTTACCATCTATAGTGACGCATCTAGCAAAGGACTAGAGTATGTTCTTATGCAAAATGAGAAAGTGTTTGCATACATTTTTCGCTAGTTGAAACCTTATGAATAGAATTATCCTACTCATGATTTGGAATTGGCAGCTGTGGTGTTTGGTTAAAGATTTGGAGACATTAGCTATATAGGGAGCAACACGAAGTATTTACAAATAACAAGAGTTTAAAATATCTAATTACTCAGAAAGCGTTGAATATGAGGCAACATAGATGGTTGGAATTGCTTAAAAATTATGATCTGACCATCAGTTACCATCCAGGCAAAGCAAATAAGGTAGCAGATGCATTAAACAGAAAGTTTACCTCCAATATGGCTTCTATGTTGACTAAGCAAAAGGATATTCTTGAAGATCTAGAGAAGTTGGAGATAGAAGTTGTTGCACCAGTAACTGGGCAAGTGATGGCTACTCTAATTGCTCAACCGTCATTAGTTGAGAAAATTAAAGTATTCCTCTCAGACAAGTAACGATGCCTTGATGAAAATAAAACAAAAGGTTAAAGAGGGATCGCAACAAGATTTCCAAATTCATGATGATGATAGCCTATGGATGAAAAGTCAATTATGTGTCCCTAACGATCCAAAATTAAAGAAATGTGTACTAGAAGAAGATAATAATTCTAAATTCTCTATACATTCGATCAGTAAAAAAATGTATAGAGACCTGAAACAACATTTCTGGTGGAGTGGTATGAAACGAGAGGTGGCTAAATTTTTGGTCAAATGTCTAGTATGCCAGCAGGTAAAAGCCGAGTATCAACGGCCAGGAGAATTACTAAAACCACTTGATATACTAGTATGAAAATGGGAGCATGTTTCTATGAATTTTGTGATCGGATTGCCTAAGACTAGGCAAGCCAATGATATAATATGGGCGATTGTTGATAGACTTACTAAGACTGCTCCTTTTCTACCTATGTGGGCTACTGCGCCAATGGAGAAACGAGTCATGATGTACATGGTTCACATAGAGACTTCATGGTATACCCGTCAGTATTGTGTCTGATCGAGATCCTCGATTTGCATCTGGATGTTGGGAATGTTTCCAACAAGCCATAGTAACCAATTTGAAGATTAGCACAGCTTTTCACCCTCAATTTGAAGATGGGCAAACTGAGAGGACAATTCAAAATCTAGAAGACATGTTGAGAGCTTGTGTGATAGATTTTAGAGGTAATTAGGATGAATATCTCACTCTCATGGAGTTTTCTTGCAACAATAGATATCAGGCAAGCATAGATATGGCTCCCTACGAAGCTTTTTATGGGAGGAAGTGTAGATCTCCCTTATATCGGGATGAGGTTAGTGAGAAACAAATTATTGGACCAAAATTAATCTAGTTAACTCTTGAGAAAATTTTATTAATAAGGAAGAGAATCTAGATAGCTCAAGAGAAACAAAAGAGCTGGGCAGACTTAAAGCGAAGGGACCTTGAATTTCAACAAGGCAACATTGTTTACAATCTCAAGGTGTCTCCCATGATAGGGGTAATTAGATTTGGGAAGAAAGGAAAATTAAGTCCACAGTATATTGGTCCATTTGAAATTCTCAATCGAGTTAGAGATTTGGCGTACAGACTTGCTCTACCTCCCGAATTGTCAAGGATGCATAATGTGTTTCATGTATCATTGTTAAGAAAGTATATATTTGATTCCAGTCATGAATTGGAATATGAACCATTGCAGAAACAAGAAAATTTGATGTATGAAAAAGTTTTAGTTCGAATTGTTGATTATAAGGATCAAGTCTGCCATCGGCGTACAATACTATACATTAAAGTAAAATGGTCCAACCATACCCCACGGGAAGCAACGTGGGAGCTAAAAGAAGAGATGAGGAAGAAATATTATCATTTGTTTCAAGAATCAGATATGTTAAGTTTTGAGGATGAAACTTTTTGTAATGGGATAGAATGTAAAACCCAAAATATCTTACCATATTTTTTTTTAATTCAGCATTTTGGGTTAGACAATTATTTGGGGTCAATTAATAATTAGATGAAAGATTGGGGGTCAAATCTAAATAACCAAAATCTTCCTACAACTATTAAACAATTTCTTCTTCCTTAACTTTCCTAATTTTTTATCTGGAAGGAGGGCACAGCCATCAGGAGCTTAGGGAAGAAGAAGAAGCTTTATCTTCAACTTGATTTCCACAATTGAGGTAAGAAATTCCTTGTTCTTGAATTCAATTAGTTAATTTTAATGATTAAGAAGAAGGATTTAGGAAGAACAAAGTGGGTTCTTCCTACACCTAAGTGTTATGATGATTTAGTGATTAGAAATCAGTTTAATTGGAACTATTAACTTGTTCTTTGTTATTTAGGTTAAACCCATGGATATATATGTATTGAATTTAAAGGATTTTTTATTACTAGATGTGTAGTCAAGAAATTAGCCAAACCCATAGCTGAAATTCGCAGGTAGTCCTATGTGTCTGTGGAAAATCAGCTATATCTCAGCGTAGAAATAACAAAATTCCAGTTGCACATTGTTTGTTGCATCGGAAACTAGAATCGTAACCCTTCGAAACGGTATAAATATATCATCCTATTTCTTAATATATTAACAGCAGTTCATCCATAAAATGGACTGAAAATCTGGTTTGACAGCAGGGTATTTTTTGACTTGCAAGCCATTTTTGAACAAGTTGTGTTTTGAACTGGTAAATCTTGTCTTCTTGAAACATCTTGTAAATTAAGTATAATTTCTATCAGAATCAGTCTTGTGACTTTTGGACAAATATAACTTGATTTATAGTCATTTTTGTTCACCACTATCAGTGCTGAAAATATCATAGCTAACCTTGTTATGCAATAGATCATGCCTTATTAGAAATTTAATGAGGCTAATATGATTGTAGATTTTAGGCTAATATGATTGTAGATTTTAGGCTAATATGATTGTAGATTGTCTTTTAGGTTATGAGGAGATGGTTTATATTCTGATTTTACTGTTTAGGAAGGATTAGGGGGAGTTCAAGTAGCCATTGGATTTCGAATTGGAAACATTTTGATTACTTGGTAAGTGGCTTTTTCATGTTTCTATTGTTTTTAAAAACTGATTTCTTAAGTACTTTATACTAAATGATTATTAATGCTTTGAAAATCTATTTGTTATATTAATTTGGATTAAGCACATGGATTATTTATTCGGTGATTATATATCTGTGACTGGTTGCTTATTATGCTATCTTTGGTATCATTGAATTCATTAAACTAGTAAATGAATGGGAAAGGTTATTGAATTGTTATGTTAAAATGTTGGTATGACCCTCCCACATGATACAATAGTGGACAAACAGTCCTGTCACGGGTTATAATAATGACCGTAATATGATATCCGAAACTACGTTTTAACCGATATATAACCCTACCACGGGTAAGAATAGTGGGTTATGGCCCTGTCACGGATTATAATAGTGACCATAGCATATTCTTTAGCTAAAGGCAAATGAAAAAGAAACAGATTGTAAGAATTAAGTAGAACAAAATCCAATCATGAGAAAATGTATCCATTGTAGTTGTATATGTCATGCATATATGATGCTTGATTGTGGTTAAATTGTTGTGAAATGATTTTCATGAAATGTAATATGTAATTTTAACGTGCTCAATCCAATGGAGATATGACTGAATTACTTACTGAGCAGGCAGATGCTCATCCCACTTACCTTATTCCCTTGCAGGTGATCAGGTTTAGACCGATTTCTGGTAGAGTTTTGATATACTCTTGAGTAGAGTTAGTTTTGTCATGTTTCACCTTGTATAGAAGGGTTTGTATAGTTGTAGAAATAAAAACCTATAGTGATTCTAGTGTGATGTGGTAGTTGTGCTTTCCTTCTAAGTTGAAAACTTGTAGTGTTGATGGTTTGAACTTATGTAAATATTTGGACTTGTATTAATAAATGTTGTGTATGTATATTCTGGCGATTGTTACTTATAAACGTGACAGACAGCTTTGTATCCTCTTGAGAGGATATGCCACACTTAGTACTCTAAATTACAATGTTGATTTAATTATGCGGAGTTTGGGGTGTGAGGAAAAAACTATTGACCTAGTGATGAATGATATAGACAAAGAAATAAAGAACAGGGTAGAAAAGTCTCTTGGCTGCCACTATGAACCATTCATCTTGTAGGATGCCAAAACGAATCTTCAAAAGAACTACAAGGGTTGGGATTGAAGAAGGAAAAAGAGAACTGATCGAATGAACATCTATGGAACCTTTTTTTTTTTAAGAGGAAAACATCTATGGAACTTCCATTCCATGTATTCATCAAAAGAGTGGCGTATAGAATTTTTTTTCTTTTTTTCCTTTTGGTTGTAAGAATTAAACCAAGTATCAATAGAAATTAGATCCATTTATGAAGTCTTTTTCGATATGTAATATAGATTTGTGAGTCTAAATCCAAATAGATTTTTTGTTTATGTCCTTTATGTTACTGACATAAGACTAATACTGCTGCTCCGTTCTCGTGGTTGTGTGTGTGAAGTTTGAGAATTAAAAAATTTAGATTGATTGTTGCAGTTGCTATTTGTGTTGTTTAAGATAAAATAGATTGCTACTGCTGCTGCTTTGTTCATTGATAGTTCAAAGGAAATAAAAAAATCGTTTTGTTTTGCCACTCCAATTCTTTATTATTATTTTTCCTTATTCTTACGCTTTGTTGCTTTCTTTTTTTCTTGTGAGTTAATTTTTATTTTGGTATTTTAAATTATTAAAGAACATGGGGTTCTACCTCAAAACTAATTAATTTTTATTTTGAGATTTTAAATTGTTAAAGAACATGGGTTTCTATCTCAAAACGAATTAGTTATGAGTCGTGTGGGCCCAGAAACTTATTAATTAGTTCAGAATCTTTAGGCTAACAGATGTGCGATATTTTTATTCTTTTACACCCCCTCTCATACACGACTTGGGTTGAAAAAAAATAAAAACTAGTTTAACCTCTCACACACGATTTGGAAGCCCAAACCTGTTGGGAATTTAGACGCGGAAGCAACACAACTATTTGAGAAATTCAAGAACACAATTTAATAGAAATAGGAAAGACACGAGACACACACAATTTAACGTGGTTCGGCTTAATTACCAAGCCTATGTCCACGGAGAGAAAAACAATTCTTTATTATGAGAGAAAAACAAATACAAGAATACAACTCTTATCCTAAGTCTAATCCCTTGTATTCACTCTCTCACTACCAAGAACTCTCTCACCCCTTTGTGTGAATTCTCTTGCTCTCTTGTATCTATAATAGAATGCCAATCCACCTATTTATAGGGGATATTACTTGGTCAACAATCAAGAAATAACTTACCTTAGACACCAAACCCTACAAATTAGGAAGTTACTTGGCTACTACTCCAAACAATTATAATATTAGTAAATTACTTTTTTCTCCCACAAAGAAACCTACCTAAAAGAAAAACTTGCCAAAATTCCTAAGAAAACCTAAACAAGTATTAGTTGAGATAATTCTCCTAAACCAACGCACGACTTGGGGGCCCAAACCGATTTGGGTGTTTGAAACAAGAACAATAAATTGGTTTAACCTCTCACACACGACTTGAGGGTCCAAATCTAAACAAATACTGGTTGAGATAATTCTCACGACTTGAGGGCCCAACCCTAAACAAGTGTTGATTGAAATAATTCTCCTAAACCAACCAAAATAGACAAACATTGGTTGACATAACATGAAGTCAAGTCCAATATGAATAAGGCCCAAGTTATATTTGGATGAACACTTGACGTTAGTTTTGCTACCATGTTAAAGAGTATGAAATTCTATCTCAAAATCGATTGGCTAGGAGTGGTGTGAGAATAAAAACTTATTAATTGGTTCAGAATCTTTAAACTAACTAATGTGAGATATTTTTATTCTTTCACATAAATCCTACATTGGTGATATGTTTTTACCTATATCACTACTCTTTAAATTTGATTGTACTATTTTTATCAGCTGTTTTGGTAAAATCGTCATTCCATGTTATATGTTTTGTTAGTGAACTTCGTCCTTCATAGAGGGTGGGGGGGGGGGGGGGGGGGGTGTTTTATGTTTTCAGGATTAGTACGGTCTTTAAATTTGATAGTAGTCTTTCTATTAGCTGTTTTAGAAAATTCGTCATTTCAAGCCATTTTTTTTTTTAGTGAAATTTCATTCTTTATGCTAACTAATTAGTGAATTTTAGACATGTTTGACAATAGTTACCTCAAATTCATGGAAATTGAACAGCTAGGAAAATTTTCCCCTCGAATTGGGAGCCCACCTTTGCTAGGTTTATTGCTTGTACAGTCAATTGGATTTTGTGAAATGGGTCTTGTAAAAGAATTCGAATTCGATTCATTTTAAAAATCACTCATTTGGCTCAAATTCACTCGATAAAACCCATCAATGTACAACACATATTCGATTAACAAAATTATTCGAAATTCAGCATTTAATTGGATGCATTATCTAATAAAAAGTTGTATAGGTAAATTGTTAAAATTTTATTGTTTTAATACTCTACCAATGCAATATGAAATAACATGCAATATTTACTAAGATTGAAATACACAATCATTAACTATATGATGAATCATAATATTACAACTAAACTGACTAGTGAAGTTAACTTGTTATTTTCTTTCTGCAATAGTTACCCGTTAGAATAATTAGTCATGAATTGTAGTTTATTATGAATAAAATATTATAATTATTTATCTTTATCCATATAAAATCAAACTAATATTATTGAATTTAGATCAACATTTAGTTCAACAAATTTGCTAGATTATATATATATATATATATATATATATATATATATATATATATATAATCTTACTAAGTGATCTTATATGTATCTGGCTTATCAAACAAGATTACTGGAAACTAATCTCTTGCTATCGCGGAAGCTTATGTTGGTAAAGCAACTCTTTATCTTGTTGCGGCAATTGAACTTGCGGAATGTGGTGATCGAAGGAGATTCCCAAGAGGCGATTAAGCTAGTAAAAGACTTTGATAGCTCAGAATAATTCTCTACACTTGGAATACTGTTGTTATTGTTATCCTTATGAGCATAGTTCAAAGTTATTGTATCGATCGCAATCGTGGTAATGACTGTTTCGCATGATATCAGACATAAATTTGATCAAAATTATAAAAATTAAAGTAAAAACCATAAATAACTATTTGTAGATTAGTTTTAAAGTATTAATTAGCTAAAATTAAGTTTTATATTATATTATAATTTTAATTCAAATTTTAAGATGTATATAAATCAAAACGACAGTATTGAATCGAGATAAATCATTTCAGACAAATTTAACCAAATTGACTCAGACTCGACCCGTCAATTTTTAAACCTTGCTTATGAGTAACAATACCGATTGGGATATCGCCTGTGGTAATTACCAGAATATATATCAAGTAGCCCATCTGATGAAAAATGATAGTGGATTCTGTTCAAAGTAAATATAATATAGAGAGATTGCAGAATGAAAAGTTGCGACTTATATTGAGTTGATGAATAATGATTGAAGTTACAAATGAGGGAGTGTGGGGTCCTATTTATTGAATTTTATAGGATCCCTAACTTCTGTGTTTTTTTTTGTTTAATAAATAATTTAGAAAAAAGTAGGTTGTCCTTTTTTTTCTATACTCAAGACATGTCACTAATACATATTTCAACGGTTTAAAGTGATTCTTATAGATTGTCTATCATAAGAAAATTAAGAACAGCAAGAGTCTAATTTGAGACCTTTAATGGGTCTGATCACCCTACTTATCGTCTAAACCAATCCCAATGACCCTTAACTTCTATGTACAATTGATTATCTTGTCTTTAGTGGACTAGATCAAAGGATCAATTTCCTGAATTGTGACTTTTTTTAAATTTATCACACATTTGAGGTCTTTTTATTTTTAATTCTGAATATATGAAGAGACATTTCTAAAATACGAAATCCAATAGAAAACACATTTTGAGAATACGTAATTTGTTTGGTTGAATAATTTTATTATCATGTTTTACAATTATATAAGGTATTAAAATAATAGTGTATTTCATAAATGCTAAACATGCACAAATATGCCAGACAAAAGTAGATTCCGTATTTTTAAAATAGATTCCATATTTTTAAAATGCGAAATCAAGTGATTTCAATGCAGAATCTACTTTTACCAAGTCCTTCACATTTCTCTTTATTTACATTTTTCCATGAATTTTGCACTTTTAAAAACATTTAAGAATTAAAAAAAATGATGATAATAAATAAAAACCCTAACACATCCCCAATTTGCATAGTAGTCATAACTTGTATTTGACAATGATGAATAAAGACTTTTAATCTAACTTGTTGATATAAATCCTAACCCATTTTCTGATTAAAAAGGCCAAATTGTTTTGTTATGAATGCAAATACTAGGGGCAAATATTAATTAATTGATCGATTAATCGGCCAAATTTAGAAAGAGTTCAAGAAAAAAAGAAAACTTCAAAAAAAAAATGTTTTATATGGGGCCTGTTCTAAGAAAAAATATTATCTTTGTCATGCAAAGATACAATGATAATCAAAACCCTTAAAGATAGATAAGTTGAATGTAAAACAATTGAAATCCATAATTTTATGGAAAAGAAAATTGGTAAACTATAAAAAATAAAAAATAAAACGACGTTATATTTAAGATACAGATTGAAAACAACATATGAAAACCAATATGAACATTAATACATAAATTATAGTGAAATCAAAATTAAATTTATTTTAAACATTTCAATAATGCAGAACATACTTTTTTATAATCTGAAAAAAAAATAGTTAAATTAAGAAATTAGTGTTAGAGCTTTTGTTTATTTATAATCGTTTTTTTAAAAATTTTAAATATTTTAAAAGTGCAAAATATTTGGAAAAAATAGAAAGAAAAAGAAATGTGGAGGACTTTGAGAAAAAAATAGATTCCGCTTTTTGCAAATGCGAAATGAGCATAGATTCGAAGTTGCAGGAACAAAAAAAAAAAAAAAGCAACAACAACAACAACAACTCCAAGTGCGCAATGATTTTTTTTTTTTTTTTGAAAGTCAAAATTGAGGAAATTTGCCTTAAGTAAGCTTTCTTTTCTTTGATTGTTTTTTTGATGTATAATCAGTTCATCACTATTGCTTAGCCAAATAGGCTGCTACATTGGAAGACCTTTGTTTGTGGAAACTCTCTCCTCCCCAATTCCAGCTCTTATTGCGGATGATGTCTTGATTCAATAAAATTGTTGCACTGTCTATTTATTAAAAGCATAAAAGGAAACTTATACGGAAAGTAATTTAATTCAGTTTCCCAGATTCCTTTGGAATCTTCCCATTTAAGCCATTCTAGCTGAGTTAAATTGGTGTCAATACTAATTCGGGACACACAACCTGAGATGTTGGGTTCATGGTAGAGTTAGTAAGAAATCATAATGAAAAAAATAGAAACTGTTGCGACTCATATCCACGAAGTCCAAATGTGGATAGACCAAGCTGTTGGAGAATTTTTAAAACATAAAATTATATAATTTTATATGTATCATCTTTTCAATATAATAGATATGTCTATTTATAAAAGACGTGAACCAATCATGCAAGTTAAGAAAAGTATAATGATTTTTAGCAGATAATCTCTTATTTTTCTAGTTTTTACAGTACACAAATGAGATAAATCAAAGATTTAAGTCTAGTTTCTACTATACACAAATAACATAAATCAAAGATTTAAGTGTTTAGCAGATTGATTTCATTAGTACAAAATGCAAGTAATTACTAGTAGAAGTAAATTAAAACTTAAAGAAAGTAATATAGTAAGTGTCTTGAACTCATCTTTTGTTCCAACAATGTTATATATCTGGTACGTTTTTATATAGTGTCTATTGATTTTTATTCTAACAGAAGCATCTCGGAGAGTTTTCCAGTGAATTGGTTCTCACGCAAGGCAACTCTTCGTAAACTTGAGCAGTTGGTCAAGCATCTAGGAATTGGACCTGTAAGCATGTTACGACTTACGGTGATATTTTGAAGCACTCCACTTTGGCATAGTCGATCGGACAAATGACCAAAGAATTGATTTTCAGCCATGTTCATACCAACTAACTTAGTCAAATTTCCAAGTTCTTGGGAAAAAGGACCAGAAAGTTGGTTTCTGAAAAGATATAAATATTGTAAGTTACTCAAATTGCCCAATGTAGCTGGAACGGAGCCACTTAAGAGATTCTCGGCTAATTCCAGATCCTCAAGAGCCATCAAATTGCCGAACTCCTTAGGAATTGAATCTAAGAGTTGATTATTGTATAGGCACAAAAGGTACAAGTTGGACAGATTACTTAGTGATGGTGGGATTGAGCCACTGAGATTATTGTTATATAAGGCTAGACAGACTATCAAGTGATGTTAGATTGCCCATCTCAGGAGGAATTGAGCAAGAGAGGTGATTGTTGAAAAGATACAACACCTCTAACTTATTCAAGTAACCAAAAGTAGATGGAATAGGACCTGATAGATGATTTTTCTCCATGTAAACAGCTACAAGATTATCAAGATCTCCTAATTCTGAAGGAATTGGACCTGAGAGTATATTGTCATTGAGATACAAATAAGTCAAGTTTTTCAAATTTCTCAAGGAAGTAGGAATGGAGCCATCAAGATAGTTCACAGCCAAATCCAGATCACTTAGAAACCTCAATTCGCCTATCTCCTCAGGGATTGATCCACTTAAGGAGTTTTCATTTAGGTGAAGAGTATGAAGATTTTTCAACCGGCCAATTTTGTGGGGTATTTCATTTGAGAACGCATTGCCTTGCAAGTCAAGAAAGATAAGCTTGGACAGGTTACCTATCTGAGGTGGTATGCTGCCCCGAAGTTGGTTCACGGACATTAATATCAAGATATTCAAGATTTGGAAAGGATGAAATGGGAAGTTGTAGAGTGCCATATATACTTGACACTGTGAGGTTCAACCTGTTGACACTTCCATCAACGCAAGTAACACCATACCAATTGCAGGGGCTGGCAATATCTTTCGAAATATTATTAGACGAATTTGCCCCGTTTGGCTGGAGAATCCATGAAGTTAGCATGGGATTATCCAGGTATGAAAACGATTTCCATTTGAAAAGTGCAGCAGCCTCTTCAGCAGAAGCTCAAGCACTTCGCAGGAAGCAAAAGAATATGGTAAGAAGAAAAAGAACCAAATGAACTATGATTATGTTAAAATAGAGCGAAGAAATGGCAAGAATGGAGTAGGAAACAAGTGTTTTTCTTTTCGAATTTAGTAATATTAAAACTTATAGAATTCGAGGCGTGTATATCACTTTCCTTAAGGTTTTGATTGCCCCCACTATATTCAATAGTTTGCTTTTGGGTGAATAGTAATCTCCTTCACTAGGATACAACAAATTCTTGAAGATTTTTAAAAGCAAAATTTAAGAAATCTTCCCAAGAACAATGTATAAGAAGAGACAGATTTTAATGATCAATGAATAATAATGAATTAGTGGATATAACTCTCTTTTATAGAGATAGAAGTTCAGAGGAATCCATTGGGACACACCTTTTCAATCCATGAAACACCCCTCTTGAACCAAAAGTTGTAACTCTCTCCATTTTAACCGTTTTCCAATTTCAAACGGTCAACAGTAGTAGCGCGCGCATGTGCGCGCGACTGTAGCAGCGCATGTGCGCTAAACATTTCTAGGTACTACCTTCAGCGCACATGTGCGCTGAATTTTTTTTTTTTTTTTTTAAATTGCAACGCATACCCACAACTTTATTTATATCACAAACTATATATTTACATTCCCCCACTTAGTTTGTAATATAAATACAACTCACTATCTCTTTTAACATCATGCATAAAGAAAAGTGACTATTATCTTAAACTTTTCTGTAGTGAGATAAATAACTCACTAGACCTAATAAAAACAAGGTGGCATTTGTTGCTTAAACCATGATTTAAATTAAACTAGAATTATCACACACATGAACTTGTTAACCTTATACATATGTTCACAAAATAGCTTTAGCTCTGTTACCGGCCATGTGCTCTATCCTCATTCATGATCATGTATAAAAGAAAACCCAACACTTTTGTTAGAAGCAGAACCACTTTTTATGATCATATAGGTGAAATATTTTCAAGCTTTTAAGATTAAAAGCACGGCAAGATGATTTCATTAAGAATATAATATTTATATATTCGTCCTTCCTACTTAAGGATTACCATTTCCACTAACAATATAGAATGGTATACACATAATTATAGTGCTCACAACTACTTATTAGCAACTTGTTTTTACCCTTTAAAGCTTTTAATCTAGTGGTAGTACTAGAATAAAGGTTGGGTTATCATTGCTAGTAGGTTTAGACAAAGGGTTTCAATCCCATTCCTAATGACGTCGGAGATGCACATTTGCACATCTCACCAAATCTCTCGCAAGAGATTTAGTCAACGGATCTGCTAAATTATTGTATGTTCTTACATACACCACTGATACGATGTCATCATTTAACAACTATCTAATATAAGTATGCCTTAGACTTATATGTCTAGATTTACCATTGTATATTTTATTCAATGCTATAGACATTGTGGCTTCACTATCACAATTCAAATCAATGGCTGGCATTGGTTGAAGCTACAACTTAATGTCTAATAACAAGTCTCTCAACCATTCCACTTCTTTACCAGTTGAGGCCAAGGCTATGAATTCAACTTCCATCATGGAATGAACAATTACAGTTTGTTTCTTTAAAACCCATGAAATTGCTCCTCCACCTAACATAAAAATCCATTGCTTGTAGAATTTTTATCACTAATACTAGTAAACCAACTAGTATCAGAATATCCTTCAAGCACTGCTGGAAAACTATTGTAGAAGAGTCCTAAATTTTTAGTTCTTCTAAGATAACCAAGGACAACAACTCTCCCAATTTCTTTCCATTGATCATTTCCAGGATTTTTAGTATATCTAGACAATCTACACACGGTAAAAGAAATATCTAGCCTTTTGCAACTCATTGCATACATTAGATTCCTTATTACACTTGCATACTCAAGTTGAGCAATAGGATTTCCAGTATTCTCACTTAATTTAAAGTTTGGGTCAAAAGGAGTATTCGCTTCTTTCTCATTTGAATGTTGATACTTATTCAAAATTTTCTCAACATAATGTGTTTGACATAAAGCATAACCCCCACTATGCCTTTTAACTTTAATCCCAAAGATAGTATCTACTTCACCTAGATCCTTCATTTTGAATTGAGAAGACAGATACTTCTTAGTTTCAAGTACACCTTTATAAGAAGTACCAACAATTAGCATATCATCTACATATAGACAAATAATCACACCATATTCTTTAATGAATTTAGAATAAATGCACTTATCAACATTATTATATCTAAATCCATTAGAGAGTAAAGCTGATTCAAACTTTTCATGCCATTGTTTGGGTGCTTGTTTTAAACCGTATAGAGATTTAATTAGTTTACAACTTTATGTTCATTTCCTGGCAATGTAAAACCTTTTGGTTGTTCCACATACACTTCTTCATCCAAGTCACCATTTAAAAAGGTTGTTTTAACATCCATTTGATGTACACACAAGTTATAAATGGAAGCTAATGACATTAGTACCCTAATGGATGTAATCCTTCCAACAATTGCATAAGTGTCAAAATAATCAATTCTTTCCTTTTGTCTAAAACCCTTAGCTACAAGTCTTGCTTTATATGTCAATATGGATCCATTAGTGGCATATTTTCTCTTAAACACCCATTTACAACCAATGGGTTTAGAACCAGGAGGCAAATCCACTAGAACCCAAGTATTATTTGATAATATTGAGTCCATCTTATCATTTACAGCCTCTCTCAAAAATGTTGCATCCCTTGATGACATAGCTTCACCAAACGATTTAGGATTGAATTCACATCTTCTACATTTAATAAGATTGGAATCTTATTAAACCAGTGATCTCTATTGCCTTCAACTAAGAAAACAATAGCTTGTAAAGTTATGAAATCAAAAGACAAATATTTTTCTTTCCTTTGCCTTTGACTCTTCTTAATTCAAAAGGAGTATCAATTTCCTTCCTTTTATTACTAGAAGAGGAATCAACATTTGGAATCGGTTCTTGTACTTTATATGGATCCAAATCAACATTTGAATTTTTAAGAAATTTATTCTCAAAAAATTCAACATCCCTTGATTCAATAATAACATTAGAATCAATGTCAAGTAGTCTATAGGTTTTAGAATTTTCAGCATAGCCAACAAACACACTTTTAAGTGCTCTCGGTCCCAACTTTACTCTTTTAATATCCTGGACTCTATAATAGGCTATACATCCCCAAACTTTAAGTTAAGTTTGGTATTCTTCTTTTCCATATTTCATATGGTGACACTTTAGTCTTGAGAGACGAAATTCGATTAGCTGTAAATGACAAGCAGCCAACAAAGCTTTTCTCCACAAATTCCTTGGCAATCCAGAACTTAGAATCATGGTGTTAATCATATCTACTAAAGTTCTATTCTTTCTTTCAACCAAACCATTTTGTTGTGGAGGTATGGAGCACTTGTTTGGTGTATAATACCATTTTGTTCACAAAATATTGAGAATTCGGTAGAAAAATATTCACCACCTCTATCACTCCTCAACATTTTGATTTTCTTATCTAATTGATTTTCTATAAGAGATTTATAAGATTTAAACATATCAATGCTTCATCCTTTGCTTTCATTAAATAAACATGCTTTCATTAAATAAACATACACATATCTTGAGCAATCATCAATGAAAGTGATGAAATATCTATTACCACCTCTTATTAGAAAACCATTTAATTCACAAACATCTGAATGCACAAGTTTTTAATAATTGTGTATTTCTTTCAACTTTTGGAAAGGGCAACTTAATTATTTTTGCTTGAACGCATGATGTCTCACATTTCTTCTCAAAATTATCTTTGATAGATATTAACTCATGTTTAGACATAAAATGGAGTATTTTATAATTAACATGTCCTAATCTACCATGCCATAAAGAATAAAAAGAATCCACAATATAAACAGAAATATTGTCTTTATTAATACTAAGTTTAAACATGCCATCACAAGAGTAGCCCTTTCCTACAAATACACCATTCTTGGACAAGATAACTTTGTTTAACTCTAATACAACTTTCAGCCCTTTCTTATTCAATATATCAGCTGATACAAGATTTTTCCTAATTTTCGGAACATGAGTACATTCATTAACACAAGTTTCTTGCCAGAAGTCAATTGTAACTCCACACTTCCCGTGCCATAAACTTTGCTGAAACATGATTTCCCATAAGCACTTCATAGCCATCAGGAATATCTTCATAAGTCTTGAATTGAGACTTATCATTGCAAATGTGCACCGTAGCACTAGAGTCATACCACCAATCATTTGATTTGCAGTTGAAGTTGCCACATTTAATTCAAAAATCATACCAATGTGACAATCAGTTATCATTGCAACAATTTCAACATCTCTTTCAACAAGATTTGGTTTAGGGGCATTATTCTTCTTTTGTTTCTTGTTGGAATTACACTCATTTTTATAATGCCCTTTCTTGACGCAATTATAACATATTCTGTTCTTTTTTAACTTGTCCTTAGAATTAGTATTTTCAGAAAACTTTCTTTTAGAACTTGTAATTTGGCTCTTATTTTCATTAACAAAATTCACTTTTGAAACAAGTTCTAAATCCTTCTTATGAAAATTTCTAATATCTTTTTCGATTCTCATATGTTTCAAAACTTGATTAATTTTTAAAATTTCAGTAGTGTGAAGCATTTTCTTTTGATAATCATTCCAACTAGAAGGCAATTTTGCAATAATTGCCCCCACTTGCAATGATTTTGAAATTTCAACACTAAGATCTTTAATTTTGAAACAATAATTTGAAGATCATAAACTTTGATCCAAAATAGAAGAAGAGTCAATAATACGGAATTCAAAATATTTCTTAATAAGAAATTTGTCCGCACCTTATTTTTGTGTAGCATATTTATGTTCCAAGACAGCCCAAATTTCCTTTGGAAATTTGACCGCAGTGAAAAGATCATAGAGACGGTCTGACAGCGTATTGAGAATGTGACATCTACACACAATCTCATCCTCCTTCCTTTTCTCCCGTTGTGCCTTGAGTTCCTCTGAATCTCCAATAGTTGGTGCACGAATTTCAGGCAACACAGGGTCCAAAACATAAGCAACTTTTAGTGCAGTGAGGAAAAACGTCATCTTGTCTTTTCACAGGTTGAAATTTGTTCCGGTTCCATTAAGACGATCCAATTTTACGAAATCTTGATTCATTACTTTAAAGGCAGACTCACCACTTGTTTCCATGATTACTCACAATCAAAGCCTTAAGATTGTTAAAAATAGAGCAAAGAAATGGCAAGAATGGAGGAGGAAACAAGTCTGTTTTTCTTTTAGAATTTGGGAATATCAAAACCTGTAGAATTCGAGGTGTGTATATCACTTTCCTTAAGGTTTTGATTGCCCCCACTATATTTAATAGTTTGCTTTTGCGTGAATAGCAATCTCCCTCTAGAATACAACAAATTCTTGAAGACTTTTAAAAGCAAAATTTAAGAAATCTTCCCAAGAACAATGTATAAGAAGAGACAGATTTTAATGATCAATGAATAATAATGAATTAGTGGATATAACTCTCTTTTATAGAGATAGAAGTTCAGAGGAATCCATTGGAATACACCTTTTCAATCCATGGAACACCCCTCTTGAACCAAAAGTTGCAACTCTCTCCATTTTACCCATTTTTCAATTTCAAATGGTCAACAGCAGTAGCGCGCGCACATGCGCGCACTGTAGCAGCGCATGCGCTGAACATTTCTGGCTACTGCCTTCAGCGCACATGCGCTGCTACAGTGAGCATGTGCGCTGAATTTTTTTTTTTTAAATTGCAACACATACCCCCCCACAACTTTATTTATATCACAAACTACATATTTACAGATTAAAAATGCCTTTCCAATTGGATTAGAAACCATGGTTTTCTTTATACAATGTTTGAATTCAAGATTTTTATCAAATTAAGTGGTTATTTAAGATAGAAATGAAACGTGGCATCCATTGGTTGCATAATGTCTTTCACATTAAATATGACCAAGAAAATAAGAGTAGACTTGACTGAGCATTGTCCTCCGGTCAACTCACAAGTTCTTCATAAATCTGTTATGTGAAAAAGATGGTCGTTAACACTGTGTTTGACTTGAAGACTCGAGGTTCTCAAAACGAAGTTAAAACTAGAAAAGCACTTTTGTTGGGGACCAATAAAGGATTGTGTAAAATAGCAGGAGCTGTGTGGATTGGTTAACTAATAAATTGTTTTCACAAGCTAATTGAGAAAAAACTACATAGAAAATGTGAGACATATTACTAACTGAAACAACATATGGACAATAATAAATGGGTTTATCTTCTATCAATTCATCTCTTGTTGAGCTCGAAAAGGCTTGTACGAATAACAGGGTAGAAATGTCTCTTGGCTGCCTCTATGACCCATTCATCTACTAGGATGCCAAAAGGATGTACAAGCACAAAAGGACTACAAGGGTTCGGATGAGTGGCGTATCCAGAAATTTTCCACAGTGGGGCAACTTTTTCTCAATAATTATTTTCTATTGTTTAATATTATAGATTAACAAGTATATGGTTTGTCAATTATTCGTCCTATTTGTAAATATTTTATTAATATGAACAAGTAGTTAAGTGTGTCGATTTTTTTTTTTTTCCAAATTATGACCTTGTCTCCAAACATTTTTCGTAAATTATAATTTCATTTCTCTTTGGACATAAAAGTTTGGACATATTTCTCTTTCAAATTTGGTTAGGAATAATTTCATTTTATATACCTCAACTTATACCTAATTCTCACTATACACTCCCAATTTTAAATTTGGATATTTTACACCTAAACTCTCAAATTCGTCTCAATTTAGTTCAATTTTTAACGTTTTCACCAAATTTATTGAATCTTTTCATGCGTATAAGGGATTTATCGAGATGTACAACAATGTTGCTAAATTATTTTGGCAAGAGAAAATTTTCGTTAAATTTGTTGACCGTGTTAAAAATGGAACTAAAGTGGGACAAGTTGTATTTGAGAGGTGAGGGTGCAAAGCGTCAAAAACTAAAATTGGTGGCGTAAAATGAGAATTACGTATAAGTTGAAAAGTACAAAATAGAATTAGTCCATTTGTTTATTATTTGGCCCAAGTTTCTCACTACATAAAATCCTAATTAATTATATCAATAATATATGACTGCATAAATTTATGAAATTTATCAAACCAAATATGAGAAGGGGTGAATTAATAAAAATGAGATACATAGTCTTAATGAGTAGCATATTTCACATAGTAATAGAAAATTATTAGAAAAAAGAGTGACTATATAATGATATTAAGTCACATTTTAATTAAGAGAAAAATTAGTAAGAATAGTGAGGAAAAATTTGGATGTTTTTAGACAAATGACAAATATATACAAATATAAAAGAAGTGACTTGAGATCAGTGAGAGCAGCTGTCCCGACGTCCCCTGCTATCTCCGTCCCTGGAGATTGAAGAAGGGGAAGGGAAAAAAAGAATTGAATAAGCACCAATGGAACTTTTCACCTAGACAGTCTCTTTCAGGTTGATGTATTTGAGAAAATTCATCATTTTATGCTATATGTTATGTTAGTGAATTTCGTCCTTTTGGTTATAAGTCAGTAAACTTTAGGCACGTTTAATAAATATTGCCACAAAATTCATGTAAGACGAATATTTAGGATGTTTTTTTATTTATTTATTATTATTCAACTTGTACATGTGGTTAAAAGATGAAACAAACTATTCGATATTCTAATTAAATTTGATTCGATCAATTAAAATAAGATAGCAATTAATATGACGATGTAAGTAACTATTTCGAATTTAATTCAAAATATAAACAAACACATTTACAAGTTTATTAAATAATTAAATAAATTTGAATATTAAAATGACTAAATCTGGGTACGTTCCTAAATCTAGAGAAAGAAATTTCTCGTGATGGAGCATTAGTTATTTATTATACAAACTCGCAAAGGCTCATATACGCGTGTTAAATTGTGAACCACATTTTAGCCAATTTTTTAAGGAAAAGTATAATTTAGTCCACATCAAGTATATTACCTATACTGTCTAAACGCAACTAATCAAATAATATATCGAGAAAAAGGTTTGCATGACCAACAAATGATTTACATCGAATATTATATATATATATATATATATATATATATATGTATATGTATAGACACAATCACACATACACTATGATTATTATTATATTATATTATATAATATTTTAGTAAAAAAATACTATATTATTATAAAAGTGTGACTTATATTTTTTTACTCTTTTTTAATCTTTCTAATTTGCCGATTCATACTAAAATTTAAAATAAAAAATATTAGACAAAACTGTAAAAGGTGTAGGTTATCCAAATATGAGAAGTAGAAAAAAGATTAAGGAGGTGTTTGGTTCACATTCGGGAATCGGAATCGGAATGGGAATCATAAACCCCACTATTGGTATGGGTTTATATCATTCTCCCTTACTTGTTTGGTTTAACATATGAATGGGTTCATTGTATTAATAAGTTACTCAACTTAAAACCCATGTCACAAGTGGGGAATGAAAGTGGGTATTTTCTAACACTTTCATTCCCATAGAATGATTCTCATAGTGTTCAACCAAACACCATTAATGGGTATCATTAATTTTGATTCCCATTCACTCCTCTCATATCCATAAACCAAACACTTTCTAAAAAACAAAGCAACGAGAGGATATATAGATTACACGGATTCAATAAGGAAGTAAGAAAGTACAATTATTTCCTAAATTACATAAATTTACTTTGATGAATTTAATCTCGTAAAAGTTTATATACTTACCATTATATGCTTATTTCAGCAATATACATTTTTTGTCACTAGAACACCCAAATTCTAGTTATCTAAAAATTTTGGCTTTTTATGATATACAATAACAAGTGTAGTGATTTGGCATATCTATTTTGGTTCATATTTTCTCACTTATATGATGTCTTTATGCTATTTAATCTTTTGAAAATTGAGACTATTGGTAATTTGGGTGACAGTAATATGAGAAAATATATTTTATGAAAAGGTAAAATGCAGTTAACAGTATGTTGGGTAATTTAGGTGGTGATATTATGAGACAAATCTATTTTTGAAAAGAAAAAATGCTGTTAATAATATGTTTTATTCTCCTTTATAGGCATTTAGTTGATTCTGTTCTTTGTTGTTTATTTAGGTACTATATGTTGACATTGTGTTTGATTATATCATTTTAAAGTGTACTAAACACTTCGGTAATTAAAAAAGCTCCAAGTCATATGGCCAAGTTTTTTGGAGTCAAAATAATTTGTATCCTCTATTACATTTTTCTTGTTATATTTTTGTTGCACCATGGAATGATAAGAGGCGAGGTTATATGTGTATTTTTAATATAAAAAAAATTAATGAGAAATAAGTGTCACTCCATCACATGGTATAACACAATTATAACAGGTAAAAGTGCAACAGAACACCCAATACCGTCATGAACCGTTCAAGATTTAATAAATAGAATTTAAATTTAGATGTTAAGCCTCAAGATGGTCCAAGCTTAAATAATAGCTTTATTGGTGGCAAGAAACTTAGGGTGACTTTAATGCATGGAGCTCCTCTAAGCTAGAATCTGAAAATTAAATAGCTTGGACCTATGAATTTACCATCAATTACTTTCCAAGTAATGCATTAAAGGTATTTGTATATTACTTAAACAGCTTTATCAATAGATAAGATAAAAAGAGTGGCAACATGCATGATTTAAACTTTTAATAGCCTAGAATGCCAATATAATTATTGTACACATTTATTTGCAACATATACTCTTTATAATACCGTTAAGTAATGAGGGTGAAAGATTGACAAACATTTTAAAAATTAAACTTAAAAACCTATATATTGCATACACATAACAAGTGCAGTAAAAATAAATAAATAACTATCTTAATTTTTTAATATATATGTGTGTGTTTGTGTGGGGTTATCAATTGATTTATGAATATATACATTTTATAATTCACTACAAAATATACAAGATATATAAGTGATATAAATTTAATTTTGAGCATTTAGTATACGACTATAAGTTTTTACTGAGAAAACTCTGTAAAATCAATTAGGAGAGAAAAATTAAATCTTTTCTTAAAAGGACTAAAAGAGAAATTATTTTTCTCTATCATTTGGAACAATTATTTTAGTTGTGTCAAAAAAAAAATTTGAATAAGGTCATCAAATTAATGATATATCCCAAATAAGGTCATTAACTATAGTTTTTGTAAAAATTGTCACTGAAATCTAAACTATCAAAAGTGTATATTTGATGTCATTTTGTTAGTTTGGAGCATTAGCAGATAATAGAATCTTATTTATCGAGAGTAATATTGTCAAAATGACTACTTTAGAAGAAGTACATGTAAGGGTTGAGACAGGAGGGGCTAGAGTGGTTGATTGAGGGTGAGGGGCTAGGGATGTAGGGATGGGGTGGTTGGGGCATATTAGGAAGTGGAAGGGACTGAGATGGCTAGATGAGGTTTCGGGATAGATTGGGGTGCAACAGGATGGGGTTGGGGATGACAAGACAGGTTGAGGGTGGCGATAGATGGGGATGGGACGAAGGAATGGTGGGATTGGGAAGAGAGGCAGATCACGGGTAGGAGGAGCTAAGGGAGGCAGGATAGGATAGGTTTGCTGTGGAGGTCGTAGGAGTGAAGGAGAGGGGTAAGAGGTATGGAAGGGTTGAAAATATTGGGTAATTCAATTTTGAGCCCAAAAGTTTTAATATCTTTTGTTTTGTTTTGTTTTGTTTTTTTTCTAATTTGATCCCAAGATTATTTTTGAAAGGTTAGTTCATGTATTTGAATAATTTTAATCCTAAAAAGAAAAACTAATTATCCTTATGTGCTCATGCTCAAACTAACAAAATGACTTCAAATGCACTTTTCATAGTTTAGTTAACCACTTTTGCAAAGAAAATAGTTCAATGAAACTTATTCATAGTTTGATAAGCATATTTGAAGGTTGTTCATAAAAAATATTGAATAAATTTTAAATTATTATATCTACACATGCATCGCACGTGCATTTTTCTAATATATATATATATATATGTTATAAAACTAAATCAAGATTATTAAATTTGACTACAAAACTAACTAAAGTAGGAAATTTATAAGTGTAGAAAAGAGAAAAGTAAACAAAGAAATACTAGAAAATTCTCCAATACTCTATATTATTAACTTTGAAGCCTTACCGAAAACTTATAAATGAGATACCAAAACTCCCTATTTGTAGGGTTACAAGATAAGGGATTCATGAATAAACATTTACTATGATACATGAGTCACGAGAATCAATAAGCCTTCACATAATTCAAAAGGATGAATATCATATTAATCGATGAGAGTTAGTTGGAAAGACAAATGGACATCCACTTTTATAGAATTCATAACACTCTCTCTTGGATGTCCATGTGTCAAAGAATATGCAAAAAATTACTACCTCATTAAAAACCTTTACCTGGAAAAACCTAATAGGAAAAAACTATGGTAGAGGGAAAAAGAGTACAATACGTATTCAATGTTCATATTACACTTTTGCATGCTACTTCATTAGAAACCTTGCCAGGAAAATCTATTGGGATAAAACCATAGTCAAGGGAAAAAGAGTACAACATGTACTTTTACTCTTCTTCATAAAAATATCACTTGATATTCTTGAGATAATACATCCAAGCAGACTAACTTCTCAAATGTTGTTGTTGGCAGCACCTTTGAATAAATCCTCTAGATCATCTTATGAGCAAATTTGTTGAATATCCATTTCATCATTCTTCTGAAGATCATGAGGGAAGAAACGGTTTGGAGAAATATGCTTTATGATATCTCTTTTAATATAGCCTCCCTTTAGCAGAACAATCCAGTCATATTCAGCATTGTTTTCATATAATATCATTAGAAGTTTTCACTTCTAATGTTAAACCACATATTTTCTAGATATGTTAGGTCAATGACCTTAGCCAGACCTATTCACTACATATTTCATGTATTGCGATTATTTCAGCAATGATTGCAAGAAGTAATGACTAAATTTTGAACACCATGACATAAATATCTCGTTTGAGATCGAGCTTTACATTAGATCAGATAAATGTCTAACATCTGCATCGCTAACTAACTTTAATTTGGATTCATCTAAGTAAATATACTCATATCAATAATGTTTCGGAGATACTGGAGTATATGCTTAATTGTCATTCCAATAACTTTATATCAGAGAAGAACTAGATCGTGCTAACGAATTTACAATATATGTTAGCATTGAGACATGGTACTTCAGGACCAATAAATTTTTCATCATTCTTACAAGGACAAAGAATTATTTTTGACATCAAATGATCTTACAACCATTAGGGTACTCAATGGATGTAATTTTATCCATATAGAATCGTTCTAATTCCTTTTCGGTATAAGTTCATTGATGAACAAAATTTTCATTTGATAAGTACTCAAACTATAGAACTTGCCAAAATCTTTTACATAAATTCATTATACTTTCAATCTCTTCAGGAGTTCTAATGAAACTCTTAAGGAGTTCTAAAGAAATTCTTCAGAAGTTCAAATAATATTTATGTTATCAACATATATAGTAGTTATCACAAACTCTAATCTTGTGCTTTTATAAAATTGCATCAGCAAATTAAGTCATCTTTATAACTCTTATTCCAGAGATACTCATTGATGCGATTATATCATATTTGCCTGGATTACTTTAAACTAATCCATACAAGAATTTTATTGAACAATGTTCCCAGGAAACTTTACATGCTCAGGCATATTAAATCCTTCAGAGATTTTCGTATAAATATCAATATCAAATGAGCCATACAAAATATGTTCAATATCCATTAGACATATTTCAATATTTCATGAAGTACTGTCATACAAATTAGATATCTAAAGGTGATCGCATCCACCACCGGAGAATATATCTCTTCATAATTAATTCCGGATCTTTACGAAAACTTTGCTCAACAATATGTGCTTTATATAGCGTAGTTTCATTTTTCTCATTTCATTTTCGCACAACAAAAATATTTGTACCCAACCGATTCTACACCTTTAGGAATTTGACTACAGGTCCAAACTCTTCACATTTTGAACGTGAATTTTCTTATATTGCGTCTTTCAATAATTTCTATGTCGACATTCTTCAAAAAATTAATACTCAAGTTCAAGATCATCGATTTCTATTCAAAACATCAGTTGGTATTATACACAATAATATATTGTCGATAAGAATATCTTTTCGGTTCCACATTTTTCACTAGTGACATAACTTATCGAGATCTCTTTATTTTCATTAGATTCAGGTACCTAATCCACTTCTGAGGTTTTTATGATTAGTTATGTTTAGGGTCTCTTCAAAAGCACCCGCCCCAAATTGAATCTATTCTATGACCATCTCTAATATTTACTCATTTCATCTAACGAGGATTCTCATCATTTGGAATCGATTAGTCAATCACACTTTATGCATGACTAACTATCATTTGTATTGATGGGTTGTCCTGCTGGGACGCCAATTGGAGTATTTCAGTTGGTATATAATATAACTCACTTTAGGTCAGTAATGAATCTAGCAGATGATTCACAATATTTTGTAAATAAATTATTTTTTGAATTTCTAGTTCACGAGGATCAAAATGTGATAATTCATTTCATTCAATTGTCTATCTAACTGCTCATTTTCTCCCCCTGATGTCGGGAAATGATTTTTATGACAATTGACAAATCTTGCCATACTAAAGCCCCCTTTAATATTTTAAGATATATTTAATTATATAGAGAGACTCATATCTAACAAATATCCCCAACTTTCTTTATGATCCATCTTTGTGCATTGTGGTGAAACACAACTAGGACATATTCCGGACAATCAAAAATTCTCAGATGAAAAAAATTAGGCTCTTAACCAAAAGCCAATTGTAATGGGAGAGCTTAAAATATTTTGTTGGTTTGATGCGTATAAATACTGCTGCATGCAGCATAACATATTCTTATACATAAGAAGACAATCTGTTATCATAAGCAATGGTCTAAGTATTGATTGAAGGCATTTTATTTCCAAATATTTTAGACCATTTTGTATTTGAATATTTGCTTCAGGATGTTCAATAGACATCATCATATTTCTGAATTCACTAATATTATCAAGACAAATTTTTTTGATTTCATATTCTGGAAATCGTACTCATAATCAATCTAATTATTTGAACTAGCAATATCACAAACTCCAGGTTGTAATCGATAATAAGTACGCATGTGACCATCTGGTAGATGCATCTATCAAAATTGTAAAATATCTAAATGATACATATGAAGGGTGAGTGGACCCATATATCTCACCCTTATCTCATTCTAGAAATATAAGAGATTCAATCTCTATTTTAACTGGTGATCAGATTTTAATTAATTTTCTTTGAGAACAAGCAATATAAGAGCATTCACTGAATTGAAGAATCTTCTAATTCTCTAATGGATATCTATGTGAATTTTTAATAATTTTTACGTTTCATAATTGATCCGGGATGGTCTAACCGGTCATTGCCAAACAATAAAAGTATTTGAATAAGTAAAATTCATATTTACTATAACTTGTGCTTCAATTGTACTAATATAGTACAAACCAAAAGGAAAGACATGCAACTTTTCCATAACATATTTCTTTCCTTATGTTACATAGATACTCAATAATTTTCTCATGTATAATCTCAAAATAATATCTTTTTCAGCAAATATTTTTTAACCTTAATAAATTTTTCAAAACTTAGTAGAAAACAGTGCAGTATTTATGACCAATTTGTTCCTTCAGGGAGATATATGTTTGCTCTACTGGAGCCTATACACTTATGGTATTAACATTTATTTCTCTCCATTTCAGGTTGAAAAAATATTTCTTACTTTTGAGATATCATATGTATTATTACACTGTTAGAGGCATATATTCTCATACCTCGAATACATTTAAATGCATATCCATACTTTAAACACCTCCTAAGTAATTTGAGGTTCCTTTCTTTTTCAAGTAAGAGTTTGGACTCATTTCAAATTCTATGTGCTGAAACTTCTTCTAAACTCTAGGACTACCTTCCTACCTATAAATAAAATATCATGGAGGCAAAAAACGTGTGGAAGTTCGGGGTTCGCCGATCGAGAAACGGCATAACTTGCGGAACATTCACAACTCAGTGTTCAAGTCATTTGTTTAGTTTAATTTAGTTTACTTCATTGTTCCTTGTATAATTTACAGATTTCATAGACTAGTTTTGTCATTTTATTTGCTAGAAGAAGTATCTTGAAGTCCTGTTGAGAATTGATCTACATCGGAGTGGAATTTCAACATCGATCGTCTTTGCAGCATTCAACCTTCAAAGAATTTGACTTTTTATTGCTTTATTTTATTTAATTAATATCATTATTTGCGGAGTAAATTTACTAATTAGGGAATGATGTAGCCTTTCACAACCCCCATGATGTGATTCAAGATTAAAGATTCAATATTTCATTCCTTAAGAGTGTGCATTGTATATTTTAATGCTTTCCTATATTCAGCTGATGATTTATTTTAAGATTCATAAAAAAGGTAGTCTTATGTCATAGATTTAGTTGTGAGAATTTATTTATGAAATTGGACTGTGATAATACTTACCATAACCACAATAAGGTAATTCGAGAGCATATTCATGAGTAGTTGTGTAGTTCAATATATCGGTTCGAAAGAAGAATTAAATTGATTGTTTTGAGTAAAGTGATTGAATTGATATGATTAGGTTATTTTACGGTAATGTTAGTTGGTGAAATCAATTTTTCCAACATTGCTTTGAATTTATACCAATTGTTCAAAAGTATTTATTTATTTTCCAAGAAATTAATTAGGTAATTGTATAACATACCTTGATAATCTCATTCCTCGTAATAACAATTTACTTGATTTGAATTTACTTGTCATTTGCAATTGCATTTGTGTCTATGTGTTAATCCATCTATTTAATCTCTGTGATATTGATACTCTTACTCATATTATTTTATTATTTGAGCAATAGTGTACTTGTTAGAGTAGGATTAGCTCATATCAGATTTATTTTATTCACTTAGATTAGTAGTTCAGAAAAGTAATCCTTATTTGATCTCTCATATAACATCATGCTTGAAATGAACCAAGTTGTGATTGTGCATTTATAGTCACTGTTGGAACTAGTACACTTGTTTGTATATTTAATATGCATGACTGTGATTGATTCTTTATGACTAGACTAATCAATAGATATGTCAGTTTGGTGAAATCAACTCTCTAATGTTTGTTTTACTTGACTTTAATCGAATTATTTGTTGTTTATTTTTTAATTATTAAATTCCTACCTAGATTCACTTTTTATTAATGCTTTAATTGAAGTTTAATGCAATTTTAACTGCTTATTTAATTTGTATTTCTACATTTAGATTAGTTTTAGTTTAGTTAACCAACAATTTTACGATATCTTACATTACAATTGTGCTTGAATTGGGCCTACTTTGTGATCGCATTTTTATTTGTCTCAGTAGAAAACAATACTCTTGTTTATAAATTACTTGTCCAACAAATGTACTTAATAATGTAATTAGTACGCATCACTAATTCGTCAAATATTCATGGCTAGATTAAAAACTTTGTTTCTAATTTTTGTTCAATTTTGAATTTTCAATTAAATCTTTTGGTGGCTATTTCCACAATTAAATGCGTATGCAGATGAGGTTGGACTCGAAGGTTCTATATCGTCCACCTCAAATCCTCATCTTACACTCCAGACACCGGAGCACATCCAGCAGGGGGCAATCACGATCTCTGGTGACCAGTCTACTGATGCTACAGCTGGGGCACCACCACACCTTTGGCTTTTAATTAGCCTCGAGGGGAATGTATAAGTATTTAAATAATTCCTCAATTTGCCTAGATTTTATCCATTTATTTGTTACAAGTTCAATAATTACTCTATTTCAACGTAATAACAATGCAGCTTTTTAGATTTTGGTAAAAGTTACACCAGATCATCATCCAATCCCGTTGGCACTAGAAGTTTAGGACCTGAAAGAGTGTGCCATAGAACATACTTGATATGTCCTGGATTGAGTGCAAAATACATATTCTTTCAAAAAGAATTCAAATTTATTCACTGAAATTACTGTTTATTAAAATTATTTTGTATTTTGTAGCGCCACTTCACACGGGATCCGGTGCGCAATGTTGAGATCTTCCGGTTCTTCGAGAAGGTGAATAAAGATATGAAGAAGTTGAATTTCATGTCGGAGGAGATCTGATTACAGATCATGGTCGATTGGGATGAGCCCAAGGCCCGGGATAGGGCCGACAATAACATACAGAACAAGGCATTTGATGATAAAATATTTACGTAAACTCAATTTTTGACCCACTTATAAATTTTGCGACAGATCAGAATTAAAATTTAAATAATCTTACTTACATCATTTGATGTGATAGATTTTTTAATATTTAATCCACACTATAAAACTTATAAATTAAATAATAAATTAAATCTATTTAAATATTTATCCATTTGATGCAAACTAAATGGCCCCATACACCGGTGGGTCCATCAATGTTCGACAATTCTTAAAAAAACTGGTATTATTTATTAAAATATTTCAGTCTTCTATTTCAAGTAATACTCATTGTAGGTTAACTTAGTTTTTTTTGGCTTAATTACAGTTTGTTCCCTAAAATTAGGAAACAGTTGTAAATTGCCCTTTATATTTATTTTATCTACAAACCGTTCCCTATAATTTGGGAACAGTTGTAAATTGCCCCTCTATGTTTGCATTATCTACAAATTACCCCCAAAATTACATGAAATTAAAAATTTTCATCTAAAGATAGTAGTGAAATATCATAATTGCCCTCAATATTTTAATTACCTTAACCAACATAAAATTAGGATGAATCCATATTGCATTTTAGTATCTGATTTTATTTTATAAATAATTTGTTATTCAAGAGTAACAATGTTTTATCATTCAACATTATTGAAAAAAAATTTACCGTTCAATATTAATTGTACGAATTAGTTTACTATTTTAATTTTTTTCTTCACATCTATTTCTTAGCATGCCATCACGTACTTGTTCCGTCAATATTATTTTTATATCACATTAAAGTATTTTATTTAGTCAATCACATTACTGTAGTTTTATTAATTTTTATTTTATTTTCTCTATTATCAATAATTATTTCATCACTTTGATTTAAAAAATCACATTATTTAAGTAAATACACTAGATGAGATATAATCAATATATATTTTAAATAAATTTAGAATAATAAATTTAATTTACTAGTATCGTTTTCAAATTTAAGAGAAGAATTTTAGTAAAGAATTTCACAAAATATAACTAAAAATATTTAGGGTAATTATGACATTTCACTACTCCCTTTAGATGAAAATCTTAAATGATCATTTAATTTCGGGGGCAATTTGTAGATAAAACAAACATAGGGGGCAATTTACAACTGTTCCCTAATTACAGGGGGTAATTTGTAGATAAAATAAATATAGGGGATAATTTACAACTGTTCCCTAATTTTCGGGACAAACTGTAATTAAACCTTTTTTTTAATTATGCAGCCTAAGACTACTGGCTACTAGCTCGGCTGGCAATAGGTCTTCAAAAAGTTATAAGAAAAAGCATAAAACTTGGAGTGGACCGCTGCCAAACACATATACGAGTTTTTTGTAGACCTTCGGGCGACTTGTACTTACTAGTGTTGGAATACCAAATTAACTTTAATATCATGACAACCAACGTTATTATAACCTGGATCCTTCATGTTTAATCATCAAAAATATAAATTAAATACTAGATGAGGAAACGTACTTGAATCCATAAGAATTGATGTGATTCTTGAATATCCGGATGTGATTCTTAAGCCTACGGATTTGATTCTTGAATATTGTGGCTATTTAATCTTCTAAATTACTATGTATGTATTTTAGAGAATATGGTTCTCACTTTTCTGATTATGGGATGTCAGGAAAAGTAACATACGTAGAATTTGGGGACCATAACCTATATATATAGAGATATTTTCCTTATTTTCCAAGTTTTGCCCATCATAAAAAAATAAGAAATTAAATTTTAGGGTATCTACACATAAAAGGCCATACTAATTAGATGACTTAGGCCCATTTATCTTAAATCATATTAGATCACTTTATATTGGGGCAATTAAATATGATAGAACATATCACACAATTAATATATATATATATATATATATATATGTAAATGTCTAAAACCCAACATTCTCCCACTTGGACTACTTATATATTATTGCATAAAACCTTATGAGTTCAAAACTTTTAGTCATCATGACCATAGCCATCCACGAACAATCTCGTCTATTAATCATGTCAATATAGGATGAAGACGATTTTTGTTACATTAATCGTAACTAAACCCATTCTTATAGATCACGTACATTAACACAACCAAATGACATAGATCAAGTATGGATGTGTAGCATGAAAATTACATGTAATGTGATCTTAAACATGTTTATTTCCAACTGGTCCAACTTTATTTTTTATAGAGATCAAACTAAAATTGAAGTCAGAGTAAAATATAAACTGAATACTTTATATCTGAAACTGAATTCTTTATTTCTGTAAAAAATATTCATAAACATAAGATGCGTATCTAAAGATAAAAGTATATAAATTGAATACAAACTCCCACTAATCCTGAATATCCTCAAAAGACATAACACCTATATGAATAGTGTGCTCATGAAAGACCTTGGGTGGTAATCCTTTAGTAAACGGATCCGCAATCATAGAGTTCGTGCCAATATACTCTATAGATACCTGACCACTCTGAACTCTTTCTTTAACAACTAGGAATTTAATCTCTATGTGTTTAGATTTCGTTGAACTCCTATTATTGTTAGAATATAAAACTACTGATTTATTGTCACAGAAAATAACTTAAGTGGTCTTTCAATACCATCCACAATTCGTAGTCCTGTGACAAAATTTCGCAACCATATTCCATGATTGGATGTCTCATAACATGCTATAAATTCAGCTGCCATGGTGGAAGGAGCTATAAGTGTTTGTTTAACACTTTTCCAAAAGATAGCTCCACTAACAAGCAAATAAATATAGTCCGAAATGGATTTTTGATTGTCTTGACATCCAACAAAATCAGAGTCGGAATATCCAATGATCTCCAATTTATCAGATCTCCTATATGTGAGCATGTAATATTTTGTTCTCTGAAGATACTGTATGACTCTTTTGGCTGCTATCCAATGAACCATACCCAAATTGCTTAAATATCTGCCTAACATCCCAACAATATACGCTATATCTGGATGCGTACAAACTTGAGCATAAATCAGACTTCCTACTGCTGAAGCATAGGGAATCTTCTATATTTCCTTACTTTCAAAATCATTCTTAGGGCACTTAGCAAGGGAGAATTTAAGAGAGTCTCCCTTAGCAACAGGGGTATCTCTTGGTTTTCTCTCTTGCATGCCAAATCTCTTAAGTACCTTCTCGATATAGTTCTCTTGTGATAATCCAAGAATACCCCGAGAGCGATCTCGATGTATTTGAATCACTAATACAAAAGAGGCGTCCCCAAGATCCTTGATCTCAAATTTTTGTGATAGAAATCTCTTGGTTTCGTGCAATAAGCCTATATCGTTACTGGCAAGCAGTATGCCGTCGACATATAAAATCTAAAGAATGTACTTATTCCCACTGAATTGTGGTATATACAATCATCAACCAAATTTATCTTAAAACCAAACGAGATGATAATTTGATGAAATTTGTAATACCATTGACGAGAAGCTTGTTTGAGCCCATACATGGATTTCTTTAATTTACAAACCATATTCTTTGCATTTCTTAGTACAAAGTTTTCCGGTTGCACCATATAAACGGTCTCATCAATGTCACCATTGAGAAACGCAGTCTTTACATCCAATTGTATACTCTAATGTAACTCAAGGTCAAAATGTGCCACTAAAGCCATTATTATCCTAAAAGAGCCTTTCGATGATACTAGAGAGAAAGTCTCTTTATAATCAATGCCTTCCTTTTGAGTAAAATCCTTTGTGACAAGTCGTGCCTTATATCTCTCCACATTACCCTTCGAATCCTTTTGTTTTAAATATCCACTTGCAACCAATAGGTTTTGCACCTTCGGATAGTGTGACGAATTCCCAAACGCCATTGTCTTTCATGGATTTAATTTCCTTATTCATAGCATCAATCCATTTGTGAGAATTAGCACCGTGCAAGGCTTGATAAAAGTTGATTGGATCAACTTCCGCCAATCCAATGCCGTCCTAATGTTCTTGGATAAATACAAAGTAATCATTTGGAATCGCACTTCTTCTTTCTCTAATGGATATCCTTAATGGCATTTGTTCTTGAGATTGTTGAGTTTGTTCGTGTTGTTCTTGACGGGGAAGATTTTCAACATTGCCTTGTAGAGGTACTGGTATTGCTTCTTGAGCAATATCAGGAATAGAAGGCTGATCATTGTCAATAACAATCGTAGGAAGAGAAATACATTCCTCTTCAAAGACAAAGTCTATAACTTTATCTCTCCCCCAAACTCAATATCCTCAAAATTTTGGGCATTTCCCGTCTCAAAGAACGATTTGGATGTGGGATAATAAAATTTGTACCATCGAGACCGTTCAAAGTAACCAACAAAATAGGTGCTGACCATTTTTTAGTCCAATTTCTTTTCATTTGGTCTATAAGGCCTTGCCTCAGCTGGACAACTCCAAATATGTAAATGCTTATAATAGGCTTTTTACCAGTCCATAGTTCATAAGGGGTTTTAGTCATTGCCTTAGTTGGAATTCTATTAAGGATATAAGCTGCAGTCTTTAATGCCTCTCCCCAGAGTGAATTCGGTAGAGTTTTATGACTAATCATACTTCTTACCATATCTTTTAAAGTTACGTTTTGTCTCTCAGCAACACCACTCATGCTCGTAGGAGATCCCGACATGGTGTACTGTGGGACGATTTTACACTTTTCTAGGAATTTAGTAAAAGGTCCTGGACGTTGTTCATCTGATCCGTCATATCTTCCATAGATCTAACAACCTTAATTCTTTTACCAAGTTCGTTCTCAACTTCAGCTTTAGAAACCTTGAACATGTCCAATGACTGAGACTTCTCATGAATTAGATAAAGGTAGCCATAATGAGAAAAATCGTCTATGCATGTAATAAAATATTGTTGACCATTCTAAGAAACCGTAGGAAATGGCCCGCAAACGCCCGTATGTATTACTTCTAAGACGTCCGAAGATCTATTGACACCTAATCTCTTTATATTTGTTTGTTTCCCCTTAATACATTCAATGCAGATTTGAAGGTCTGACAAATTAAGAGAATCAAGAATTCCATCTGACACAAGTCTTTCAATTCTTTGTTTAGATATGTGACCTAAACGCTTATGCCATAGTGAAACAGAATTCTCATTGATTAATTTGTGTGTTTAGTACCATGTGAACATATATGCATGGTTTCATTATATGAAGCAATAGTTTTGATTAAATAAAGGTTATCATGAGAAGACAGAAAACCAGTACCAATAATATTTGAATTCAGAAAAATATTAAATTGACTATTTCTAAATGAACAAAAGTAACCGGATTTGTCCAAAACTGAAATAGAAACCAAATTCTATCTAAAAGACGGTACAATATATGTCTCTTTCAAATCCAAATAATAACCAGTTTTTAATAATAACCTAAAAGTCCCTATTGCTTCAACTTTAACTGGTTTTCCATCGCCCACATAGATGAATCTTTCAGCATCATTCGGCTTTCAGCTTTCGGCAATTTAGGCAACCCTGCATGGACATACTTATGTAAGTAGTAGCACCAGAATTTATCCACTAAATGTGTCTAGGTACTGAAGCTAAATTAACCTCAGAACAAACCAAACTGAGAAGCGTACCTTTCTTTGCACGCCAAACGTGATATTTGGTACAGTCTTTAACTTTTATGTGTCCAAAATTCTTACAAAAGTAACAACCAAATTCCTCAGTTTGTTTCTTTTGAAGTGGACCACCCGCAGCTTCTTTATCCTTTTTCCTATTTTTGTCCTTAAAGATACTTACCAAGTGAGCACTTCAGTCTTTTCTTGTTTCAATCTTTTCTCTTCTTGCACACGATGAGAAATGAGCTCATTTAGAGACCATTTATCCTTTTGATAGTTATAACTGACCTTATATTGACTGAATTGTGCAGGAAGAGAAATAAAAACCAGATGCACGAGCAAGTTCACAGACAGTTCTAACTTTAGTGCATTAAGTTTTGAAGCAAGATAAGACATCTCTAGGATGTATTCCCTTATATTTCTTTTTCCTTTATATCTCATTGAAATCAAGTTCGATAGAATCGTACTCGTTTCTGCAGTATCATTTTTCACAAAATATTTTTCAATTTCCATAAGGAACTCTTTGGCAGTTGCCTTTTCAAACACATCGCCTCTGAATGTTTCCGGAATCGCACGTTTTATGATCATAAGACTCATGCAATTTGAACGATCCCACTTCTCATAATCATTTTTTTCCTCTATGGAACTATTATCTGTAAGAGGAGTGTGTTGTTCAATCCTTAGCGCAAGGTCTTGATCCATGCAACCAAGAATGATCATTACGTTCTCTTTCCATTCCTTAAAGTTGGTTCCATTCAACATAGTGATAGAAATGATATTGGCAGATATCATAGAAGCAGATGTATTAACTGAAAATTGAACAAAACAACATATTCACATAAGTTCCAAATCTTAAATAATAAATTAAATTCAAATAATGGTAGGGCCCATCACAAGATACCTAGCACAACATTAATATTTAGTCTTTGGACAGAAAGATTAACTTGTAAGTACACATACTCTTGGTGTAATAATCGAATATTGACAATAAATTCTGTCAAATAATAAGTCTATCTTTGGACTGACTTATTATTCACATGGAATACCAAATAATTGTCACATATTTGTAACCACAGGTGTATATGTAATTCAGCCAAATATTAACCTTCATTTGGGCAGATAAATATCCGCATGAATTACAAATACACAATCATCTTAATATTCCAAAATAAATTAATCTACACAAGAAGGGTTATTTTGATAGCATGTTGTGTTAATCAATATATTTTTGAACATTAGACATTCTGAATTAATTTACTAAAATTTGAATTTAATTATTTTGCCAAAAAAAAAAAAACAAATAAAATACCAAAAAATAAAAAATAAAAAAAAGGCCGAAAATGAGTTCATGACCTTATCGTGAGGTTCATGACCTTATCGTGAGGTTCATGACCTTATCGTGAGGTTCATGACCAATAAGGTCATGAACTCAAACCTTATGGCCTTGAACTATGTTCATGGCCGATCCTTTATCCTTTTTTTTTTAAAACCAAATTGATTCCAACAAGGAATCTTACATCCTAAATTCCTCCGGGTCATGAACATCCAGTTCATGACTGCACGGTAAGTCTCTTTTCGTTCTTTTTTTTTTTTGAATTCTAATACTGAACAAATTCAAAAGGGAAAAAAAATTAAAACCAAAATTTTGAAGAGATTACAATTTAATCTAAATAAATATAAATGTTATTAGATCCAAAACCTTAAATCCATAATATAACTACAATTATTCTCAAATACAATAAATTAAATCACATAAAAATTTGTCGAATTCAAGAACTGGATTCGTATGAAATCACATAATAAATCAAATAAAAAAAAACTGATTTCTCGATTATTCAACATGAAGATGCTCTGATACCACTTGTTGGAATACCAAATTAACTTTAATATCATGACAACCAACGTTATCATAATCCGGATCCTTCATGTTTAATCATCAAGAATATAAATTAAATACTAGATGCGGAAACGTATCTGAATCTATAAGAATTTATGTGATTCTTGAATATCTGGATGTGATTCTTGAGTCTACGGATTTGATTTTTGAATATTGTGGCTATTGATCTTCCAAATTACTATGTATGTATTTCAGACAGGTAGAGAATAGGGTTCTCACTTTTCTGATGATGAGATGTCAGGAAAAATAACATACGTAGAATCTGGGGAACATAACATATATATATATATAGAGATATTTTCCTTATTCCCCAAGTTTTGCCCATCATAAAAAAATAAGAAATAAGATTTTAGGGTATTTGCACATAAAATCCCATACTAATTAGATGACTTAGACCCATTTATCTTAAACCTTATTAAATCACCTTATATTAGACCAATTAAATATGATAGCACATATTACACAATTAATGTATATGTAAATGTCCAAAATCCAACAACTAGACGGCACCTACCACTGCCACTAGTCCTACCAAGCATCAGTCGACCAGATGAAACTATGTGTAGACGCCGCTATCAAAGTTAAGCATGGAAGAGTGTTTGGCATTGGTCCAGTAGGCAGAGAGTACACTACTTCGACCCATGTTGTCCCTTGAGCTTCTTTATCACCACCTTCACCTGCTTCCGGAACTGTAAGTTAGTCCTACCTAAGTTAGCGGAGTTTAAGGAAGAGTTTCACCACAAGGGCAAGGAGCTGTAGGATGTGCACAGGGTACTGCATCAGGTGCTTGGGGTTGCTACGTAGCTCCAAGATCAAGTACTGGGCACAGACTAAGCTGACCCTTCCTACTATTCCTCCGCCCGCTCTTTATCCAGTCCCTCCACTAGTTAGTTCTACTTGTTTTTTAATTATAAAAAAACAAATTGCTTCATAAAAATATAAAAATAGTAAGCAAAAATAATTAAAATAACTAATTAAAACCTTCAAATTGAATGCTAAATTTGTGGCTGATTTATTTTAAATTTAAATTTTTTTAAAAAAATTTTGTTTCTAATTTCTAGCTAATTTCAAACAAAATTCATTTATTTTTTTAAATATTCACAGTAATTTTTGTTGTTAAATTCATTACCATATATTCATAACAATTTTCGTCGCTGGCAAGAAATATATATTACTGAAAATTCGAGGAAATATGTGTTGCCTTTCATCGCAAATCAGATTGTTGCCAGTTAGCAACGAATGACCTGCTATGATTACATCTACATACCCGTTACTAACTTCCATCGAAATAAATGTCGTTGATTCATCGCTATTCCGAACAAATATGGTTCGTTGGTAACTGTTGACGAATTTGCCGGTGACCTTTTTTGTGGCTAAAGTCGTATCTAGCGTCAAATGAAACCTCAATTTTTTTTTTCGTTGTTACTTTGCAACGAATTTGCAATTTTCATGGCTATTTCAGCTTGCGACAAGCTATATTTCTAAGGCTGATTTTTCTGCAATGTGTTACATAGAGACGGATTTTAATTAAATTTTTGTGGCTATTTCTGTCCCTAAAAGCATTTTTTTTTTTTTGTATTAAAAAACACCACTGAACACTAAAGAGAGCGAAGTATTAACTTCTAAAAATATAAAAGTGAAAGTTTTAAAATTTTCGAGAGTAGATATAGGATTTCTAAAATTTTTAGGGGCGACAGGTGAGAGAGTATAAATTTTACAACAGTTTTCTCAAGTGACAAATGTAAAATTACTGAAAACGAAAAATAGGATTTCTAAAATCTCGGTTAGCCCAAGGGTATAAGCGAGATAAGACTGTCTTTAAATTGTTACCGTTGGTATTTTGTTTATTTTACATCATATAATGATATATGTATTTTCATTGTAACTAAATATTAAAATTGGGACAAGTATTATTTGTTAGATGGTTTAACATAATGTTTAAATTAAGAATTAATATTTTATATATTATCGGTGTAAAAATTCTTTTACACTATCGAGTGTAGACGCAAACAATATATACATTATTGAAATTTTAAATGTCATTTTTATACATATAAGATACATCAACACTCGATAGTATGGAAAATTGTTTACACTCGTTGTGTGTGAAAGATTAACTTCTAAACTAAATGGGTAGCGGAGACCACAAACCAAAAATACGTGGCTTCACTGGATGAATTTCTCTTGTATAGAATAGAAACAAGTACTAATTTCATTTTATACCACTTAATCAAACTTATATAAGATTTTTATTTTATACATTAAATTTTAGTTTTGAACATTTTGTATCTCGAATTTTAAATTAACCCCACTTCAGTCCTTTTTTTGACACCGTTAAAAAATTAACGGAATTTTTTCTTGTGTGTAACAAATGCAGCGGGATGTACAATAACATTTTCGGATGCAAAAATAAAGATTCCGTCAACTTTTTTGACGGTGTTAAACAAGGAATTAAAGTTGGACAAATTTGAAAGTTAGGAGTATAAAGTGTCTAAAACTAAAATTTGGAGTGTAAAATGAAATTTGAGAATAAGTTGAGAGTAGAAAAATAAAATTGTTCCCAAAATTAACAATTTAACCAAGTTATAAGACCATTATAAAGCCCATCTTATCACAATAGGATGTTTTCATTACAGAAATTGGAAAATTTTCAATCAACTGAAAAGATGAGAAATATTATTGACAATATATAGAAAAGAATGAAGTTAACATGTAAACCAAGTAAAACCGGAGGAAAAAACAATAGAGTTTAACCATGACAAGATTTAGGTCTACTTGGGTTGCAGTGCTTTTACTTAAAAAGTGTTTGTAAACTGTAAAAGTATTTTTTTGAGTGTTTGGTGAATATTATTCTTAAATTTAAGAGTAGAATTTCTTGTCTCAAAAGTACTTTCAACACAAGTTAAAAATTAGTGCTTTTGAATTAGCTTTTCTTTTTAAAATCATTAAAGATAAATTTTAGCTATTTTACCATAAATTTATAATGGAATAAAAATAAAATATTTTTAAAATTCAAAATTATACATTACTAAATATTAAAAAAATACTTTTGTAAATTTATATTCAAACAACAAAAATTAAACACTTATTATATACTCTCTTCAAAATTCTACTGAGTTAAATATTTTGTAATAAACCATCACAATCCCAAACTAACCTTATTCTGTTTGCACCGAGCTCGGTTACTTTTTTCATGCAGATACTCCAAGCTAACTCCTACATTTATCGCCATTTGGCTTTGGACGGAACAACACGTGTTTAGACCACACATCACTCTTTTGCATGTCAGTCTAGGTGTTGATCTCCTAGCACTAAATGTCAAGATAACTGCTTCCATCATCACCCTTTCTCTTTTCCTTGTTTTTCTTCTTAATTTCTTTTTCGCTTGTGTTCTTTTCTCTTAGTTTTCTCTTCTTCCTCAATTACGCAGGGGGAAAAAAGATTAAGATTCAGGCTCTTGATTAACATGGATTTGATAAATTCCTTCTTGAATTTGGTGGTGCCACCAGCAAGCTTACTTGTGCTTGCCTTCGCATGGCCAACTTTGTCATTCATCAACGCTTGTGAGCGGCTATACAATACTTTCGGCAGCGAAAAGATGGACAATAAGGTGGTCATCATCACTGGTGCCTCTTCTGGAATTGGAGAAGTAAGCCCTTTTTTCGGAATTTGTGTAGCTATTACTACTTAGTTAATGCAATGCTATTTAAACCGTGAATTCAATCCAAATTATTAAATTAACTGGGTTCCCCTCTTTTTTTTTTTCTTTTTTTAAAGCTTTTGGTTGTGGTGGGCTCAGTAGTGATAGGTTTAGGGGCTTCACATATTATAACTATACCACGGCTTTGAAAGCATTTGGCAGACCGTTACATTAGTACTATAGTGCTAACTCGTCAAGATTGAGAAATTAGTCCAAGCGTGAGGAAAATATATGGTTATTAAGGTTGTGTTTGGTTGAGACTTGGTGCCAAACACGGGTGTAAAATATTTTGCAATTTTTCTCATTCTATATGAAAAGAATTTATAAAATTTTTTAGTATTAATTATTTTTTTAATAGTTATTAAATTTTAAATATTTAATTTTATAACTTTATTTATTAAATTTATTTTCGTTTTTAATTTTTGTCTATTCATTTTTGTGTTAATCGTGGATCCCGTAGTTTGATAACTATTATTATGAATATTTTACTACTGCACTGTATTATCATTTAATTTTGAATAAAATCAATCTTTTATATTATAAGACTTTGTAAGGTATTTATTACGTATTATTACAAGACTTTGTAAGGTATTCATTATTGTTATAAGACTTTTTAACTCGTATTAATAAAATTATTAATAAAATTAAAGATGAAAACAGTTAAAAAATTTATTTTAAAATATTTTCATTTGTCGACCAAACATAGGGAAATTGTATGCTTTTTCATATAAAATGTTTTTCAAGTAAATTATTTTCCCAAGGAAAACATTTTACATCCAACCAAACACACCCTGAGTTATAGTTTAAAATCTCAGTTGAAGATCAAGAGTAGAGTTAATTACCTGAAAACTTTGTAAATGGCACAGTAGAACTAATTCAAGAAATTTTTCGATAAGGATCCTTTATCTCGCTTTCTATCACACTCTTTATCCCACTACCCAATAAAACTGTTAAGATTCCTTCGCTAAAAATTATAACTATATTAAAAATAAATCTTAATAGTTTATTAGGTAGTGGGATAGGGTGTGGGATAAGAAGTGGGATAGAAAATTCTATGGCAAAATTTTTCAGGCTTGTCATACTACAATATTGTATGTGGAGAAAAATATTATTATTTTTGTAATTTTTTTTATGATTGAAATATTCAGTTGCAGAGATGAGTGCAAAAGCGCGACTACTAAACATTATTTTGTGAAATTGGCCTTCAATGCAATAAAGCATTATAGCTTAACCCAATTCTTGGGTGAATCCTTGAGATGATCATGGTAATGCTACAGCGTACATATTCCAAATAGGGAAATCAACCTTAATAGTTCCTCACATTTCACAATTGTATTTTTTTAGTCTCTTATATTCAAAATGATGTATTTTAGTCCCTCGCAAATTCAAAATGCACCACTTTGATCTCTAGACACAATTATGAGATATTTTGACCTAAAATATTCACATGCATATTAAATGTACACTTTTCAAGGCAAATTTGGCAACACATAAATTTTAAATATTAAACGATACTACCTAAACTATCCTCCACCACCATCCCAAAATTCTCACCTACCATCATCACCACTATACTCATTCCCCTTCCTCGCTGCTTTTCTTCCGCCACCCTCACTCCAATAACTCTCACTCTAGTAGCTCCAATCATTCTCTTTTGGGGATAATTTAGTGTTTAAGGTTATGTATTGTAAATTTTGCACTTAAATATGTTATATTCGATATGCATGTGAGTATTTCAGACCAAAATATGCCCGTAATTGTGTCGCAAGATTAAAATGGTGCATTTTCAATTCGTAAGGGATTAAAATGCATCATTTTGAATGTGAGGTACTAAAAAAGTACAAATGCGAAATGTAAAGGACTATTAAGGTCATTTTCCCTTCCACATAACCAGTACTGAAAGAAGAAATGATCATTTTGATGGGTGGTTGTATTGTATTTTGTTGCATGTGCTAATTTGATTTATAATGGGTGTCCATAGTCAAATGATTTGCTCCAAGTTCGGTCAAATTTGACTAGTCATGCATGGCCTAATTTTAACAAATCTATATTTGAGTTGCTAAGACTGGATAGCATCAAAAAATTATAGATTTAGTCATATATAATTCCATCACTTACGTATCGATCAAATAATAGTTAATTCAACTCTCTTATTCCTTCAGTTAGGGTAGAAACTATATAAGCACAATTATATGACCAATTATATATGCCATTTAGAGTTGTTTGTATAATTTTAATCCCTGCTCTACTAGTCACCGAAATAATGCATTGAGACAAATATTCTTCTTACATAAAATGGTCCAAGGAACTATATTTCAGAACCAGTACAAAGGGCTCATCACTTGCATATCATTGTAGTGTACTATAGAGAAAACCAATTAGTATTTTCAAATAAACTTTGTTCTTTTGAGCTGGAATAAAATTTATGATAACTATAAAGATGGTTATCCATGTTCGCAAGTTTAAGAATTTCATAGAAGGGATTTCGCTAGAATGCCACATATTGTGGCAATGTTTGAACAAGTCTCAATGAAACAGGCAATAAACCTATGTTATCCAATATATCTATAAATAGTGTTGTCATTTCAAGATTAGCAGATACTCCACTTTGCACCACCTAACTTGTACAAGATTCTCACTTGGCATTGCATACTTATTTTTTGGACATATTGCACCTTGAACTCTCAAATTTATGTCATTTTAGTTTGATTCTTAACACCTTTAGCAAAGTTAACGGATATTAAAATCGTGCACACTACACATAGAGTGGAACATTTATCAAAATTTTTAGAATTACTAAAAATTGGACCAAAGTGGGACGTATCAAAGAGTTTGAGGGTCAATGTGTCCAATTTTAGAATTGGGGGTGCAAAGTGAGCATTAATAATAAGTTAGTGGGGTGCAAAGTGAAATTAGTTATGGCAATTTCTACTGGTGCAATAAACACCTAGATAATGCATAACATCCGTCAATTCTTGACAATGTCAATGTTGAAGAACCTGCAGTTTTCGTTACTTGCTGCCATTCATTAAGTTTGCTATAAGAGTTTTTAGTATTATCTTAAACTTTAGCTTAATTTTGATGGTTGATTCTCTGGGGAGTTTTAAGTAACTCTATTTGATATGTCAGCTGAAATAGTTATATGGAGGCACCTCCTGCAGATTGTAGTTTGCTCTACTGTGGCATGTCTGGAAAAGAGAAGCAATTACTGTTAGGCACCAGTATATAACCACCTAATACCACCTCTCCTGTTTTTTTTTTTTTTTTTGTAAGCTAGATATTTTTCCTTTCCAATGCAACCATAGCACTCAATTAGCCAAAAAGCAGGCAGAGAAGGTAAAAATTAGTTAATTAATTAATTAATTAAAAAAAAACATTGAAATTGAGCATGTTCTTTATTAGGGTTTATCCCCACTCATTTAAATGACTAATTAATTTCAAGATTTCAAATCTGAAAGGACTGTAACTAATCTTGCTGCATTTGGGAAAATGTTACTAGAATTTGACCGGGTTTAGATTGATAGCAAGAAGTATTTTATTTATTATTTACCAGGTCAGAGCTCCTGCCAAGAAAACAACTAAAAACATAAGGTAGGAGTAACAGTAATGCTTGAAATTAAAACTATTTTAAACTTTTAAAACAAATTACTTTCATCCTGGCCACACTTTATGCTCTAGTTGAGAAATATATATATATATATATATATATATATATATATATATATATTAATTGAAAACTTTCGCATTCTCAGTGCTAGGTAAACTTTGTAATCCAAGATTACATATATACAAGAAGGGGTGTTTCATTTTGTTAGCCATATTTTTGCCGAATGAATCATCCGGATAGGCTAGATATTAGCTTTCCTTCAAGAATCACAACTATTGATACAGCAAGAATATTTTCTCAGCTGATGCTACTTGTTTTTTAATATGCACCAACAATTTCGTCCTTGATTTCCTTTAACAGTCGGGAGATATAGAATATACACAATTTGTTATTAGTTGAAAATACTACAAATGTAGCATTTTTTGTCGTGTCAGCAAATTGCTTATGAATATGCAAAAAGGGGGACCAATCTTGTACTGGTGGCACGAAGAGATAACAGGCTCCGGGGGATAGCAGATAATGCTAGACGATTGGGCTCAAGGCATGTGTTGATAATGGCTGCAGATGTTGTCAAGGAAGAAGATTGTAGAAGATTCATCACTGAAGCTGTGAACTACTATGGGCGTGGTAGGCAAAAGTGGTTTATTCAGTTCATTTCATGAATAAATTATCTAAATGTATTTGACACTATTGCCTTGCTGAAAGTGCATTGGCTTGTTGGGTCATGCTTCCCATTTGCTTAAATTAAGATATACTGAAAGATTAAGATGAAACTTGAAAGTTGTTGAATAAGAGAATATAGTGGTAAGGTAGTGTCTTTGCGGTAGCATGGAAAAGGTTGTTATTATGATAATGTTTCTGAGATTTGAGGAAAAATTTAATGAAGTTATAGTCCATATGAAAAGATAATAGAACTCCAAAATCCTTGCCTTGTTTCCGACATATGGAGCATCTAACTTATAATTTCTCTGAACCAAGTTATATTCCCAATTACTTTGCTGTAAGACCATTGAAAAGAATCATTCTTGCCAGCTTAAATAAAATATGGAGATTCCTTAGTTAGGAGGCTCCTCATTGATATGGGGTTTTTATTTCTTGACATAAAAAATCTTGGTGACCATACCACAACATCAATGATGCATCTTTGTTCTTATTTGTGTCCTCCATTTGCAGTGGACCATCTAGTAAACACAGCCAGCTTGGGACATACTTTCTTTTTTGAGGAAGCTGCAGATGCATCAGTGTTTCCTATTATAATGGTAAGATACTATTATCCAGTGCACCTTAAGACAGTCAACCAAGTTAACGGCATATCTTGAAATATTTTAAGCCGATAATATTGCTGTTCTTCAAGATTTCAATAGTATTGGTTTTGAAATGGATACCTCTTTCAAATCAAGGAGCAGTGCCTTAAAAAAGCTGAATTATTCTTAAGATACTTAAAATATTTAATATGCTTTCAAATGAATACCTTTTTTTTTAACCAAAATTTTCTTCTCAAGTAAAAATTTTATAAATCTAATTGTCTCCATTCTCAGGACATAAACTTTTGGGGGAATGTTTATCCAACTTATGTTGCTTTGCCTTACCTCCGGCAATCTAATGGTCGAATTGTCGTGAATGCATCAGTTGAAAATTGGTTACCTTTGCCAAGAATGAGCTTATATTCTGTGAGTATTTACGGACTATTATTTCTTGCTACAATTTTCCTTTCATTTCAAGCACTCTCATTTCTGATTTTATTGTTGAAAAATATATGTTTCTCTAGTTGTAACAATTTTTTCTGTGTTTCTTTGTACCACTTTTTGCTTACAAATTTATTTTTCATGAAGGCCGCCAAAGCAGCACTTATAAACTTTTATGAAACCCTGCGATTTGAAGTGAAGGATGAAGTTGGAATAACAATTGCAACCCATGGTTGGATAGGGACTGAAATGACCCGTGGAAGATTCATGGTGGAAGAAGGTGCCGAGATGCAATGGAAAGAAGAAAGAGAAGTATGGAAATTTTACAGACTGATATTCTATTTCCTGCCTTGTTCACCACATTTTGTGCCAGAACTTTTGCTAACTAAGAATTTCCAGTGCTTTTGTCTGGTACACACATTTCTAACATTGCATTCATGGTGCTAAAACCATTCCATCTGTTTTCATTCAAGGTACAAGTGACTGGTGGTCCTGTAGAGGAGTTTGCAAAGTTGATTGTGGCTGGGGCTTGCCGAGGAAATGCATATGTCAAATACCCAAGCTGGTATGACATTTTCTTTGTTTTTAGAGTCTTTGCACCTGAAGTCCTGTACTGGACCTTCCACTTGCTTTCTATGAATCATGTCACAAGAAGAACATCTTTCATCGGCACTGGAAGGCCTCTTTTTGAGGGTTCCCCACAAAGGAAACTTCTTATAGGTACAGGTCCTGGTACCTTCTCTCAGTCTCAAGTACCTGTTCAACAGCAGCAGAAAGTGGAATGAGAATATTATAGTCAGCGTCATTTTCATTTGCTGTAAGATTCATTGATATTTATTTTCTTGTGGCACTGTGTAGAATTTTGTCTAAACAATTGCAGGAGAATATTATAAATTTCTGTAGACAATGAAGACAACTAATCCTGTCTGCACATCAAATTATTTTCTTCCCAATTATATATTTCTGGTTCCCGGTTACAAATGCAGGACATGTAGAATTAAAAAATAAGACCGATAGGAAGGAAATGCTATCTTTAACTGACATGCAAGAAAGTTGAAGACGCATACGGACAGACGATGATCACGAGTTGCAAGGCCCTATTTGCTAATTTGACAAGTATTTTTATTCCTGCAACTCCACATTATATGAAGCGCTAGCTGCATCTAATCTATTGTATCATGTACAATGTCATTTAACTTTCCAGATTTCCCTTTTGTTGGCTTTTACTCTCAAATGATTGGAACATAAAAACACACACAAAAAAGAAATAAAAATAAAAAACCCATTTGGGGCTTGAGAAATAAGGCTCATCCCAGTTGTAGTACTTCATGAATCTGAGAAGAACTACTTTTGGTTGTGGTTAATTGATTGCGGAACAACCCTTGCCACCAAGTAGATCCTACAATCATCAAATGTTCTTCCGGGAATTCCTCCTTGATAGGTGTAACTCAAAACTTTCTCCCTTTTTCAATTCCAATCTGGAGAAGTGATCAGTTACTAAATTTTCGCTCCTCTTCTTGTCAACGACCCTTAATCAAATTCCTTCAGTAGTAAAATTTAACGAATTAGTTTAGGTTTTGCATCACTTTTAGATAACAAATATTTAGTATTGCATGATTATATCAACAATAACTTCTGAACCAATCAGGTAGGAATGAAACTTGTCGAAAGTATATACAATGGCTAGTAAGTCTTTATCAGTTGTAATATAATTAACTTGAGCTTCATTAGGAGTTCTGCTAGCATGCTAGCATAATAGATGACAAGTAAGACCTTGTCCTTTTTCTGGCAAAGGACTGAACCAACAATATAATCACTTGTATCACACATGATACACATGCTAATTTTGAATGGTAGAGATCAATTGGGTGCCATAACTATAGGTGTAGACACTATAGCTTCTTTTTTTTTTTCAGCACATTGAATGCAAGCAGGTAATTCTCATCAAAGTTAAAAGTCGCATATTTTTGCAATAAAGCACACAATGGTTCAAAATTTAAAGAGAAGTCTTTAATCAATCGTCGATAAAATCCAGCATGTTCTAAAAAATCTTATGCCTTTAACACTATTGGGTGGAGCAAATTTTTGAATGACTTCAAGTTTTTTCCTATCCACCTCAATTTCCTTAGCAGATATTTTGTGACAAAAAACTATACCATCTAGAATCATGAAATGACATTTTTCCCAGTTTGAGCAAGATTAGTTTTCTCACATTATTCAAGAACTAGGGACATGTTATAAAAGCAATCATTGAACGTAGAACATAACACAATAAAAGTCATCCACGAAAAATTCTATGCATTTCTCAATCATATCATGAAATATTGCAAATATATATTTTTGGAAGGAGGTTCCTAGTGCATTACATAAGTCAAAAGACATCCTTCGGTAAGCAAAAGTGCCATATTAGCCTTTTCTTGATCCGCAAGAGCTATATAAATTTGAAAACATGCTGAGTAATCATCCAAGAAATAATAAAAAGCATGACCTGCTAATCTTTCTAGCATCTAATCAATAAAGGTACTGGAAAATGGTCCTTCTAGGTGGCTTCCTTTTGTTTTCTGTAGTTGATAACTCTAAGTTTAGAGTTATTTTACGTGTCCTTTGTTGCAAAGTTTTAATGTATTTAGTCCCATTTGTTGTGTTTTAGGATTGTTAAGTTGTGTTTAGGATATTACATTCATCATGTCGTTTTTAATTATTTTTATGGTAAAACGTGTGTTTAACTGTTATTATTATCTATTTATGTTGTTTCGTGTCATGTGCAGGTGAATTAGGGGAAAGGGTCATTTGGTAATAGAGCAAAGAGCTGGAAATAGAAGAGCAATAGAAAAGAAGAGAGACTGGAAAATGTTCCAGCAATTGACAACAGCAGGTCCACTGTTAAACAGCCGCTGTCAGTGGCTGAAACAATACCATAGCTGCTGTTAGCGGCTAAAGAAAGTGTTGGTCCCAAAGCAACCTAAGAGGGGGGTGAATTAGGTTTCTAAAATACTTTTAGAAAGATTAAACTTATTGAGATTTTTCAACTAACAATTAATATAATGAAGATAGAATCAATAAAACTGTGAAATAAGAAAGAGAGGAAACTAAACAACCAATACTTCCAAGCTAACAAACTTGAAGTATTAATCCACTAGAATGCTTCACACACTTGGTGAGCCAATAATCTTTACAAAGTAGGAAAATTCTTGCTCACACTAAAACTCTTTTAGTTGAGCCAAGAATTTTACTCACAACCTCACTTTTGTGCAAGATTATCATTTCACTCAAAATTGAATTGCACTCTAAGCTGCACACTAATAGAATATAGCACTATAGCCAATTTGTACTACAATTGCTTTTTTCTAAGGCTTGTATTCAATGATTATTAGATAGATTTTACAGAACAATAGAGCAGGTAATTATAGGAGCAATAAATGGTGGTTGTAACTACTTTCAAACGGCTAAATAATAAATGTACAAAAACTAGCCGTTGAGGTTTCGGACGTCCGAGATAAGTATGATGCGTCCGACATAGCGTCCGATCTCAGTGCAGTTGGTGAAGGATATCGTTCGGACGGCCGTGCATGCGTCCGTTTCATCGTCCTGATTGAGCTTTGTTTGGACAGTTGTATGCGTTCGTAGAAGAGCATAAGAAACTGCTTTCTGCCTTTCTGTTCGGACGGTGAAATACGTCTGAGTGAATATGTATCGGACATTCCTGTTTGTCCGAGAGAACTGACACAGTTCGAACGGTGTACTCCGTTTGAACAACCTGTTTCCAATAGAAAAGGTAACAGACCTGCAAAGCTTATTTTCAGAGTTTAGTGCTTATGTCATCATTAAAATAAGGTTTGAAAAACATCAATCTCTCCTTTTTTGATGATGACAAACAGTCATTGAGAATAATCAACATGTAAAATCAACAGATATGAGTGATACCACAACCAACAATTTTGCAATTTTTTTATTCTTACCCTACTCCCCCTTTTGACATCATCAAACAAAGCTCCCCCTGAGAAAGTGCACTCAAATATCCAACATGAACATCACCAAAGTTAAGCCAGTATCATCATTAATATCAACACCAATATCAAAATTAAGATCTATATTAAGTCAAAATAATTCATAAAACAAAAATCAGAGCAATTCCAACATCAAAGTAATATCCAAAGAAATGTTAAAACCAAAATACATATGAATTAACAGAGAATCTAAGTCGAGTCATTTTTCTTCTTAGAGCGTTTTTTGATCTTGCGGCGTTTGGAAGGGGCGTCATCATCAGTAGCCACACTATCTTCATCTCCGTCATCGTGTCGTTGCATGATAAAATTGAATGTGTCATCAATGTCCTCGTCGTCGCCCTCATTATCCGCAGCATCTTGATTATCAATGTCCTCGTCGTTACTACCCTCACGAGCATCCTTTTCTTCAGCATTGTCATCACTTTCAGTAGAGGAGTCGAGTGGATATTATGATTGAATATTGGCAAATTGAACTTGACCTGAAGCAGACATGCCTAAGCTGAGTGCCTCTTGGAGAATCATCTGAAGAGTTTCAAGTCACTTTAATTTACGATTAGTGCGACGTTGAAAGGAGCTCACCTGAGTGCTCAAAGAATTGAGAAGGCCACAGATTTGTGAAAGTGAAGGTTCGAAGGAAGAAGGATGAGGATCCTGGACTGGTGGAGGTGTTTGAGGAGGAAGAGAATGAGGAAGTGCCAAACTAGAGGTAGATGCTTGGGATTTTGATCGTTCAATATCAAAGGCTCATTTGGTTAACCATTGATCATTAAAATAACGGAAGCCTTTTCGTTCAATGTAGGATTTGTTGAACTAGGGAGGAAATTGTTTGTTTTCGCTAAAAGGTACTTCAAGAAAATCAAATACTTTGGTGAGAAAATTTCTGAAAGGAATGTGTTTCGGCGGGTATCAGTAAGAAAGAGTTCCCACAGGGAGAAGAAAAGATACCCAAAGTCAAGAGGAATTCCTTTGAAAACACAGTAAAACAGGTACAACTGCATTTTTTCGGGCTCGGTGCGATGCCCATCTATTGGTAACAGAAAATTTGTGACAAGAGTGTATAGAATATTCATTTCAGGAGTGAGCAATATAGTCTTGGCTTCCGAGGCCTGTTTGAAATTGGTGTTAAAAATTGCACTGACCTCGTCAATATCAAATCGAGTATCAAGAGCGGGCCATTTATCTAAAGAAAAGAAATAAGAAAATTCATTCGAGTTTGAGACTTCACATTCAAAAATAGCATTGATGATGTTGGAGGAAATTTCAAGATTTGTGTTGTTCACACGAGAAACTAATGTGCGAACATTGGGGCCTTTCCTAAGATTGGCTGTAAATTGGAGCATCATGTCATGATAAATGGGTAAGTTAGTATGAACTAAGTTACCCCAATTTTGTTTTTCAAAAAACACGATTTGACAATGGAAAGATTAAATTCATCTAAAAGACTTGGAGAAGCAGGTCTTTGAATGATTATATATTTGCTAAGAAGAAATGTATACCGTTTGAATGCCTTGGCATTGATGAATTTTGGTAGGGGTGGATTTGTTGAAGCTTGAGGATTAGCAGATGATTGCCCTCGCACTGGAACTTTTCTTTTTGATTTACGTCCACGAGTTGCTATTGAAGAGCCTCCATGGGATCTAACCATTGTGAATGGAAGGTATAAGAAAATTTTGATTTTTTGGAAAGTTGGTGGAAATTTGATGAAATTGGATGGTAGATAGATGAGATTAAGTGCAATAATGGTGATGAACACTTTGGGAATGAAGATTCCCCAATCAATTTGTCGAGAGAAGGAAGAAGTTAGAGGAACTTTGAGGAGAAAAATTTCTCCAGAGAAGGATTCGGGGCTTAGGATGAGTCTGAAAGGGGGAAAATGGACGGTTTTAATCGAGCAGAGGGACCGTTCCGGATGTCTGAACGATTTGTGTACTTCCGATTATGCATCCGAAAGCTGATGAACGGACGGCTGAAACGAAGAGCTAGTGAGTCCGATATTCTCTCGGAATGGGAAGCGTCCGGTAGAATTCCAAAGGGAAAGTGAAGAAATTGAGAAAAGTTCGAACGATCATAAGCGTTCGAGGCAGAGAGAAGGTTTTCAGACGATTGAGAGCGTCCGAGAAAGGGTGCTGTCTGGATGAGCATGTGCGTCCGAACTAAGAGACTATGCCGATGTGAACTTTAAAATTCTCAAACGATTTCTGAGAGATTCAAAACAATCTAGGGCCAAGGGTTTAGTAAAAATGTCAGCCAGTTGATCTAAAATAGACACAAATTCAACACATATTTCCTTTTTACAAACAAGATCTCTAATAAAATGATGCTTAACATCAATGTGTTTGGTTCTAAAGTGCATTACAGGATTTTTTGTGAGATTAATTGCACTAGTGTTGTCACACCTTATAGGCACATAACCAAAGACAAACAAAATGTACACCAAAATCTTTTAAAGTATGTTTCATCCATAGAAGTTGGGCACAACAATTTCCAGCAGCAATGTATTCGGCTTCGGCCTTGGAAAGAGAAATAGAATTTTGTTTTTTGCTAAACCAAGACACAAGACAATTACCCAGGAAATGACACATACCACTGGTACTTTTTCTATCAATTTTACACCCAACAAATTCAGCGTCAGAATAACTAATTAAATCAAATGTAGAGGATTTTGGATACCACATACCAAAATTCATTGTACCCTTTAAGTATCTAAAAGTCCTTTTTACAACCATCAAGTGCAATTCTTTAGGGAAAGATTGAAATCTAGCACATAAACAAACAGCAAACATAATATCTGGTCTGTTAAGTAAAGTAGGCTTTTGATCATACCTCTATAGCTTTTTTCATCAACACTATTACCTCATTCATCTTTATCAAGTTTGGTTGAAGTGCACATAGGCGTACCAACTTGTTTGCAATCTTCCATTCCGAATCGTTTGAATGTAGCTCCTTTGTGTACTTGATTTGTGTAATAAACGTCCCTTCCTTTGTTTGGTGAACTTGTAGTCCAAGGAAAAATGGTAAGTTTCCCATCATACTCAGCTCAAACTCTTTTTGCATTAAATGTGAGAAATCCTTGCACAAGCTTTCATTAGTTGCTCCAAAAATAATATCATCAACATAAATTTGAACAATTAACAAACCATTGGAATTTGTTTTGGTAAAAAGAGTGGTGTCAACGACACCTCTTTTAAATCCATTTTCAATCAAGAAACCACTTAGTCTTTCATACCAAGCTCTTGGAGCTTGTTTCAAACCAAATAAAGCTTTGGAGAGTTTGAAAACATGATTTGGAAAATTTTTATTTTCAAAGCCCTGAGGTTGTTCAACGAAAACTTCTTGATCAATAAAACCATTTAAAAAGGCACTTTTGACATCAATTTGAAATAATTTGAAATCATTAAAACATGTAAATGCGAGAAACATGTGAATGGATTCTAATCTAGAAGAAACGGGTGCAAAGGTTTCATCAAAGTCAATACCTTCTTCTTGAGCATAACCTTTTGAAACGAGTCTAGCTTTGTTCCTTATGATTTCACCTTTATCATTTAATTTGTTCCTAAAGACCCATTTTGTTCCAATTACGGGATGAAATGATGGTCTTTCAACTAAGGTCCATACGTTATTTTTCTCAAATTGACTAAGTTCATCTTGCATGGCAATGACCCAAGATTCGTCATTTAAAGCAACATCTACATGTTTCGGTTCAATGTGAGTAAGTAATGCACAATTACCATTCAAAAGTTTATGAGAACGAGTAGTTACCCCATCGGATAGATCACCTATGATCAAATCTTGAGGGTGACTAGATACGAATCTCCAAACTTTTGGAAGATCTTTTGGAATATCCTCGTTCTTTTCTTCTTCATCAACTACTTGATGGTTGTTGACATCATTGCTTGATGTGATCTCTTGATGATCTTCATGGATAGTGAGCTTCTCAAGCTCCTGAAGAGATTTGAATACCTACATCTTCATCTTCACATATATTCTTTGAGATAATATCATTAGCTTCATCAATTGTAACATGTACAACTTCTTCAATCAAAAGCGTTCTTCTATTGTATACTTGGTATGCTTTCTTGTCACTAGAATACCCTAGAAAAATTCCTTCATCCAATTTTTTGTCAAATTTACCAAGATTTTCTTTGATTTTTAAAACAAAACATTTGCAACCAAAAACTTTAAAATAGCTCACAACGGGTTTTTTACAAAATAGGAGTTCATAAGGAGTTTTGTTTAAAATGGATCTCAACAAAACTCGATTCATGACATAACAAGTCGTGTTAACGGTTTCGGCCCAAAACTATTGTGGTAAATCGCATTCACTAATCATAGTTCTAGCGTTTTCTTGAAGAGTTCTATTTTTTCTTTCAACAACACCATTTTGTTGAGGGACTCTAATAACCGAAAATTCATGTGAAATACCGTTGTGATCACAAAATTCGAGAAAGCCTCCAAATTAAAATTCGGCACCATTGTCACTTCTTAAACGAATAATCTTTAAATTCAATAAATTTTGAATTTTGGAAAACAATTTTACAAATTTTTCAAAAGTTTCATTTTTGTGAACAAGGAATAATACCCAAGTAAACCTAGAATAGTCATCCACAATTACAAAGGCATATTTACAACCACCAAGACTAGCATGTTGAGTTGGTCCAAACAAGTCTAAGTGCAACAATTCTAAAGGTTTATAAGTGGACACATAATTCTATTGGCATGCATCACAAATTTTATTTCTCAAAAGCTTTAGTTTTGGCAAACCTCTTACCAATTCCTTCTTAGCAAGTTTTTCAATTAAATCCATATTAAAATGAAAAAGCCTTCTATGCCAAAGCCAAGGATCATCTATGGAAGCGGTAAGACAATTTACATTGCTATTACTAATATTTTCAAGGTGAATCACATAAACATCATTGTGCCTAGCACCCTTAAATAAAACAACATGATTTTTATCAATCGTAGGTGAATAAGACATTCATGCTTAGTAAATAACACATATAAATTTTTATCACAAAGTTGACTTACACTCAATAAATTGTAGTTCAAATTATCAACAAGCATATTCTTTATCAAGGTTTCACCATTTTTACCTACATCACCAATACCGATTGATTTTGCTTTATTGTTATCCCCAAATGTTACTTTTCCACTGTTTTTGGATTTGAGGTTTGTGAAGAGAGAAGCATCACCCGTCATATGCTTTGAGCATCCACTATCTATGAACCACTTAGCATTGTTGGTGATGTTAAGTACCTACACAATAGATCAATTGATAACTTTTGGTACCCATATTTTCTTGGGTCCATTAGAGTTAGTGAAATTGCTATTAATCCATACGGCTTTCATTCCAAGTTTCTCATTTTTCTTGACATAACACATATTTTTGACATGTCCATGTTGTTGGCAATATTTACAAATAATATTTTTATTTCCATATAAAGAGGATTTTGATTTTACAAAACATAAGTCATCCCTTCTAAACATGATAAAATTTTTGTTGATTAATACATTTTTATTTCTTTTCAAATCAACAACATTTTCTCTTTTTCTAGTCAAGAGAACATTCAAATCATCCAATCTTTTCTTCAAGGAGGCTTGTTCTTCCTTGACCTTTGATCTCACATGGATTCTTTTCTTCAAGTCACTATTTTCTTGTGATAGCTATTATTTTCATTCACAAGTTTAGAGTTAGCATTCAATAGAGCATTTGATTTCTTCACTAACTCCTTATTTCTAGCATATGAATCCTTTAAGCTATCATGCAATTTTAAAATGAAAGTTTCAAGATCATTTTCATCATTGGAGTCATAGTTAGAATTTACCTCATCATCTCCAATGGCCATAAAGGCCATTTGTGCCGACTCCATTTCTTCTTCAACTTATCCTTCAGAGTTGCAATCATCCCTGTGATTTGAAAATTGTTGAAACGGGGCTTTCTTCCTTCCTCATTTTTCTTGGAAGGACACTCAACTATGCAAAGTGTCAGAGTTGAGCGCATTCATAGCACTTTTCATTTTGCTTCTTCATTTCTAGCTTAGTCTTCCCTTTGAAATTATTTGAATTGGTAGCTCCACCTCTTCTCATTCTCCGTTTGTTGATGTACTGTTTAAGAAATCCTTTGGTAATGAGTGCAAGATCTCCTTCATCAAGATCTTCGTCTTCTAGATTGATGGAGCCATTTTCATCCTCTTCTTGAGAGGTTTTTAATGCAATGTTCCTTTTTGGTCTTGCTTCATCATCATCCACCACTTTGGCCTTCAACTTCAATTCATAAGAAGTAAGAGAGTTGATTAGTGATTCAATAGCCATAAAATTTAAATTCTTGGCTTCCTCTATAGCGATTGTTTTGGCCTCCCATTCTTTGGATAGAGCATTCAAGATTTTTCTGGTTTTTTCACTCAAAGAATACTCCTTACACAAGGCTTCAAGATCCTTAATGATGTCATTGAACCTACAATACATTTTGTCAATATATTTTCATGTTGTTCTATCTTGAAGGACTCATACTTGGCAACAAGTAAGGATTTCTTCTGCTCACGAACATCGTCGCTCCCTTCATGGATTTCTTTCAATTTATCTCAAATTTCTTTAGCGGAAATGCATCACTTGACACGAGTTGATTCATTTGCATCCAAGGCATTATATAGCACATTCATGGCTTTTGCATTTAATGTCAAGTTTTCCTTGTCTTGTGGAGTGAGCTCATCCCTTGTCTTTTCTCTTCTTCTATTTGTGTGATCATCAATGATAGTAGCTTCAAAGGGACCTTCATTTACAACATACCACAAATCAATATCAATAGATTGCAAAAATATTTTCATTCTATCTCTGCAACTAATAAAATTTGCCCCATTGAACATAGGGGGCCTAGTAATGAATTGACCCTAAAAAAATAGAGCATTGTTGGTTGTCATAATAGTCATTTTCTCAAAAGCAATTTAAGCAATAAAATGAGACCAGACACTGATACCAATTGTTGGTCCCAAAGCAACCTAAGAGGGGGGTTAATTAGGTTTCTAAAAATACTTTTAGAAAGATTAAACTTATTGAGATTTTTGAACTAACAATTAATATAATGAAGATAGAATCAATGATTTTGTGAACTAAGAAAGAGAGGAAATTAAACAACCAATACTTCCAAGCTAACAAGCTTGAAGTATTAATCCACTAGAATGCTTCACGCACTTGGTAAGCCAATAATCTTTACAAAGTAGGGAAATTCTTGCTCACACTAAAACTCTATTAGTTGAGCCAAGAATTTTACTCACAACCTCACTTTTGTACAAGATTACCACTTCACTCAAAATTGAATTGCACTCTAAGCTGCACACTAATAGAATATAGCACTATAGCCAATTTGTACTAAAATTGCTCTTTTCTAACGCTTGTATTCAATGTATTAGATAGATTTTACAGAACAATAGAACAGGTATTTATAGGAGCAATAAATGGTGGTTGTAACTACTTTCAAACGGATGCTAAATAATAAATTCACAAAAACTAGTCGTTGAGGTTTCGGACGTCTAAAATAAGTATGATGCGTCCGAAATAGCATCCGATCTCAGTACAGTTGGTGAAGGATATCGTTCGGACGGCCGTGCATGCCTCTGTTTCATCATCCAGACTGAGCTTTGGACGGTCGTGTACGTCCGAAGAAAGCTTTGTTTGGACAGTTGTATGCGTTCGTAGAAGAGCATAAGAAACTTGCTTTCTGCCTGTCTGTTCGGACGGTGAAATGCGTCCGAGTGAATATGTATCTGTATAAGAGGCCTGGGCCAAATTAGGATTAATTATAAATAGGCAACTTTTGCCCACTCAAAAGAAAGAGATTCTCAGACTTCTAGCTTAGTTTTTTTTTGGGATTTTGAACAACAATTAGGATTAATTAGTTCTCAATTCCTTGGATCAATTCTTGAAATTGTGGATCGTTCAAGACATTCCATTCAAGTATTTTTACAATTATTTCAATTCTGATATTTTGTCTTTCAATTGTTTTATTTTTCATAGAATTTTTTAATTCTATTTATCAATTTAATATGCTTTCAATCAATTCCATCCATTTATTTTTGATCTCTCATTTTATGAGTCGCTGATTTAATTAGGGTTCGGGTATGAGTGATATAATTAATCATGGAAAAATGAAATTAAGGGTTGATCATTAAAATTTTAATAATAGGCTAATAATTAATATAAATAAACAATTCTAGGGAGAAAGCGAGCCAGTGAAGTAAGTGATGTTTTTCAAACCTTATTTTGATGATGACATAAGCACTTAACTACTCTGTAAACAAGTTTTGTAGGTCTGTTACTTGTTTTGTTGGAGACAGGGTGTTCGGACGCATTGCACCATCCGAACTATGTCAAGCTTCTCGGATGCATTCCACCATCCGAACAACAGGCAGAAAGCAAGGATCTTACTACTTCTCCAACGGACGCACACAACTATCCGAACAAAGTCTCTTTCAGACGAACATGACCGTCCGAAGCTCCATTCGGACTATGGAACGGACGCATGCACGGACGTCCGAACAAAGTTCTTCACCAACTACATAGAGATCGGATGCTGTGTTGGACGCATCCTACTTATCTCGGACGTTCGAAACCCCAACGGCTACTTTTTGTGCATTTATTATTTAGCCGTTAGGAAGTAGTTGCAACCCCCATTTATTGCTCCTATAAATAATTTCTTTGATATTCTGTAAAAATCATCTAATACATTGAATACAAGCCTTAGAAAAGAGCAATTTTAGTACAAATTGGCTATAGTGCTTTATTGTATTAGTGGCTGATGCAGTTTAGAGTGCAATTCAATTTTGAGTGGAGTAATAATCTTGTACGAAAGTGTGGTTGTGAGTAAAATTCTTGGCTCAACTAAAAGAGTTTTAGTGTGAGCAAGAATTTCCCTACTTTGTAAAGATTATTGGCTCACCAAGTGTGTGAAGCATTCTAGTGATTTGATACTTCAAGCTTGTTAGCTTGAAGTATCAGCTGTTTAATTTCCTCTCTTTCTTACTTCACTGTTTCATCGATTCTATTATATCAATTTTTAATTGAAAAATCTTAATAAGATTAATATTTCTAAAAGTATTTTTTAGAAACCTAATTACCCACCCGTCTTAGGTTGCTTTGGGACAAACAGTAAGAGATACTCCTAGCCCGGTTGAAGCGAAGTCGGTTACAAGATAGAAAGTAGATAGGGAGAGTTCATATCTTGGTCAAATAAGCGTACCTTCCACTAGGAAGTAAAATAATGTCTGTAGCGGCTCTCTTCTATTACTATTACTGGGGTGGAGTGCTATGAAGCTCTGGCACCAAAAAGTCAAAGAGATTCCAGCTCTTCCCCTCATCTCATTAGCAAGAAAACTGCAACCCAATATTGGCCACATAATAGACCAATTCCTTCAAAAGGCATATTGATTGAGAATCTATGCAGGAGATCGGGTCTAGAAACTTCTCTTTTCTTAGTTAGCTTAAGTATAGAATATCGTATTAAAGAAAAAGGATGCAAGGAAGCTAGCTTATAGGTCTAAAATAGAATCAAGACATAGAATAGCATCCCCATTGGCAGACACATAAGTAGATGAAGAAGATGCTCCTGGAGTAAGAAAGGAATCTCAGTTGTTTGCTTTGGAGATAACTTGTTTTTCCTCAATCAAATTGTCTATCAATTGATCCCTATTCCTATTCATTCAGTCAAAGTCTTCGCAGCCTTTTCATGCCTCTCTACTATGAGATGCACCATGTTGATAGGAATTGGCAAAGACCTTCTTGTACACGTCTTCGAGTGCAGCATTCATGGCAATCAAGGATTCATCACTAGTAGCTAACATTAGTTTTGGTTAGATTGGCCGACGGAATAAGGTTTTTAAACCTCAATCGAGGACCATTGTTAAATTATTAGATTAATTTGTCTAGTTTAGGTCGACAGAATTAATTAGTTGATTCGCTAAGTGTTCCCAGAATGAAATTCAAATTCTAGGAGGTTGATGACTCAAATTGGTTAGGTAGGTTAGAGATGGATTCTCAAGCCCTAGTTAATTAATTTGATAGGATTCAATCACCATTGCTTCATGGCTGGGTTGACATATGGGTGTAGAATCTCCAATATTTATAACTTAATCAATCGATTGACCCGAGATTTGATTGTCCCTAGAATAATTGCTAGCCTTGCATTCAGCCCATTTTTATCCATTGATGTTATTTCAATCTAATTTAATTGCTTTCTAATTTTTTGTTTTTAATTTATCTCTACATTTTTATTTTAAATCCAAAATCCTTGCAATTCAATCATCTAAATAGAAATTGTGATAGAATCTACTATGTCGATACTTGTACCAATCCTCGTGGGATTGGCTCTTATTCACCTTACTGCATTGATAATCGTATACTTCTGATATTAATGGAAGGGTGGGATAAAGAATTATAATTTGTTCAGCATGGATCAAGTTTTTGGCATCGTTACCAGGGACTGTGGCTGTAATATTGAGATGCTAAAACAATTCCTACTTCAGATTTTTGCTTTTGTTTATTTTATTTTTATTACTTTTCGTGAGCCATTTCTCAAATTATTCTCTATTTTTCATTGTGTTATTTAAAGTGGTGCTCGTGTTGGTTTTCTTGTGCTTAGTATATGCATGAGTCTAATTGGACTCTTGTCGAGTTTGATCCGAAAATTCACAGAACTTTTAGGCAACTAAGGAAATAGGCTTTACAGTAGTAGCATGTAGATTTGACTTGCAAAAGGGTTGCATGTCAACCTGTAGGACCACTAGACCCACCACTAGTTAATCATGCATGAGTAGAAAATAATGTAGTGTTTGAGGATAGCTGATTAATAGTCAAGAATTGCCTCCATACAATAACAGACCATTGGGGGACTACACCCCACCTACTTTTAGAGGATCATAGTCTAGCACTGTACCACCTCCTATTATGGAAAATAACTTTGAAATCAAGCTTGGTCAGATATACATGCTTTAGCAACATGCAGTGTTTCTAGGTTTACATAGTAAGGATCCAAGCTGCCATTTAATCAATTTTGGAGAAGTCTGTAAGACTTTTAAGCAAAATGGCGTGTCACATAATTCCTTCAAATTGTGCTCATTTTCTTTCTCTTTGTGGGATAAGATGAAATTATGGCTGCAAGGTTATAAGTAGGGGACTTTCATAACAGGAGACAGATTAGCACAATCTTTTATGCCAAAATATTTCTCCCCATCTAAAATATCTAAGCTAAGGAATGATATAACATCTTTTAGTCAACATTATGGAGAAAACCTTAGCGAGACTTAGGAGAGATATAATGACTTGCTTAATAAGTCTCAACATCATAGGTTATTGCCCTTATGGATGCAGATGGAGATACTTTATAATGGGATATTTCAAGAAATCCGTGAATCAATAGACGCTTCGACAAGTGGTTCCCTGATGTTTAATAAAACTCCAGAGGAAGCTCCAAAGCTATTGGTTAAAATGTCCAATAATTATTTTAAGTCTTCAATAGCATAGGCCTAAGAGCAAAGAAGAAGAGTGCATGAGCTGTGAATGGAATGCAATAGTGACTAAGCTAAATGCTACGAACAGGCAAGTGGAGATATTGACTAAGCTATGGGAGGAGATGAGATCAAAGTAGTGACCATAACGCAGCCACTTGTCCATGACTTTTGTTTAGGTGACTAGTCTAATAGCCAATGTAGTGCACTGATATTATCTAATTCTACTTTTGCAGGTCAAGAGCAGGTGAACTACAGGAATCAGAAAAATGCTTTCAGCAATACATATATTCAGGGATGGAGTAATCACTCAAACTGTTCTTGGGGTAATCAATGGAATCAAAATTCTAATGTTCATGCAATCTTCATTTCAATAATATCAGCAACCACAACAACAAATGCATACACCTCCATTTCAAGCAGCTAATAATTTGGAGAACACTGTTGCTCAATATATGATGTCTAATGATGGAAGAGCGAAAGGGTTAGAAGATGTGATGAAATATTTGACAACTTGATTTAGAACTATGGAGAATCAAGTTGGGCAATTACCGAGAAACATGACTAAGAGACCATTTGGAGTGTTCCTAAGTGACACGGTGGCTAACCCTAGAGAGCATGCAAAGGCGATCACATTGAGGTGTAGTAAAGCTGTTGGAGCAAAAAAAAGAATGAAAAAGAGATTGAATCAGAATATGAGCAGAAAGATAACAAGGAGTGTACCAATAGAGATGCCGAGGTAAAGAACAGTGGAGCGTTAAATTACAAGATCCCTTCTAAGAGTGAACCTGAAGTCCATATTACCCATCCATCAATTCAAATTCTATTTCCCAGCAAACTCAAAGGTGAGGATGACCAAAAGAAATTCAACCAAGAAATTCCACGAGATCTTCAAGAAGATTGAAATCAACATACCCTTCATGGAAGAATTAGAGAACATGCCTAAGTATGCCAAATTCATGAAGAAAATGTTTACTAACAAGAGACAACTACTAGGAGATAAGATTTTATGCTTGACTAAAGCATGTAGTGCAATCATCCAAAAGAAGTTGCCTCTAAAGCTTAAAGATCCTGGTTCATTCTCAATCTCATGCATTGTTGGAGGAACTTAATTTGAAAGAGTTTTGTGTGACCTTAGGATGTCTATTAATTTGATGCCTTAGTCCATTTGTAAGATGCTCAATTGCAGAGGGATAAAGCCCACAAATGTATTTATCCAATTAGCTAATTGAATTGAAAAATACACTGAAGGTATTGTAGAGGATGTATTGGTTAACATGGGAAAATATTATTTGCCTACAGACTTCATTATCCTAGATATGGAAAAAGATAGAGAGCACCTTTGATTCTTTATAGACCATTCCTAGCTATTGACGACATGCGTTAATAGTATATGGAAGAAGAAGGGGCATACTTCTATGGGCATTTTGATTGTTATCGAGTTGATAGTCGGAAGAAGCATGACGTGCAAAGGACCGATCATGGAGGTGATTTTCACAATGGACTTCAAAAATTCTATTTTGTCAAATAGATGGCCGCAAAGAGTAACAAAGTCGAGCTAATGACTTTAAACAAGCGCTTCTTGGGAGGCAATCCAAATATATTATTTCAATTGTTTGCTTTTGGTTTAATTGTTTAATTGTTTAATTTAATTTTAGTTAATATTAGTTGAATAAAATGCTAAGAATTTCTAATTATAAGTTTTATTATTTGTTTTGTAGGTTTGGAGTGATGGGAAAAAAGAGAGCATAAGAAGGAACATTATGTGCATTGGCTATAAAATGCCAGCTGCTGATTATAGCTAACTCAAGGAATCACCTACTAATAGTAGGCAAAATAGTATGGTACCCGCTGTGTATCTACTAGTAACTACGACTGACAGTCAAAAGGACAACTGCAGTCAACAGTTAAAACACAATAAACCGCTATTGACAACGACTAGTCTAGGTGGATTCAAAAGGTTTTAAAAACCTTTTGAATGCAATTCTTTTCTAAAACAAAACTCTTCCTCCTCTCTTCTCCTCCAAGGGGCCAAGAGCAAAGGAAACAAAACCTAATTCTTTCTTTGATTTTAAGTCTTAAAAATTTTCTCCTAATCTTTCTTTCTCCAAGAACTTCATTTTTTCTTCTTCTCCAAAAGAGTATTCCATTAGAATTGACTAAAAATTTCTCCTATTTATTTAATACAATAGCTTCAAAAGGTAGTGGAGAACCACAAGAATTGATGAGAATTTTTCAATACAAGGGCGTACTACATATCCGAGAGTTCAAGTAAGATTGTTCCTATTCATTTTTGGGTAGCATCTTGGATTGTTGGTAGAAGTTTCTTATGATTTTTTTTCTTTGTTGTGGTGCTTAAATGTTAATTAATTTATTGAAGAAATTTGATATGGATTGATTGTTGATCGAGTTGGGGGGAAGAATTTGCATGGTAATGGTTTTGGTAAATTGATTAAATTGTTAAAGGGGGAAGAAACAAAAGCAAACCGATGAACCATCATTTGATGACAATACCTTTGCATCCCTTGAAGCTAAGAAACTACACGACAAGTTGGAAGATCAAGCAAGTATTTTGTATGAAGAAGGGATATATTTGGGCCATGCACTGATTGAGAATAACTATGACAATGATGAATTACGTCAAAATTTTTTCAATAAAATTCAAGCAAAGGGGTGGAAAATTGTCAAAACACCTACTATGGTGGCTAAAAAGAATATGGTTTGTGAGTTAATAGGAAATAGCTTAGAGGTAGGACTGTCAATAGGGCCGGGCCAGCCTTACAATAAAGTGAGCCAGACAGAGTTTGGGCCTAAATATTAGGTCCGATTAAATTATTAGCCGATTTTGGACTTTATTAGACTCGACTCGATTAAAGCCTGGGGTGACCAAACAATAATAATCCAACATCATTATTCAATTTAGTTGAAATATTGTGACTCAATGATATAGTTAATAGTTGGTTATTGACATAAGTAGTACATACTATTCCACATTGTATTGACCGGGTGTAAAACAACAAACTTTTAACAAATAAACTGTAAAAATTTTTATTGGATAATGTGACTTTGGGCCAGCCCAAAACCCGAATGATTTTGTGAGACCACTGTGAACTTCACATTTGTGAGTTTGGACTGACCCGATTAAGGCTCGAAACATAAATAAATTTATAAGCTGAGCTTTGGCTTTGTAAAGTCCGGCTCACAAAGCTCTATTGAAAATCCTTCTTAGCGGTAAGGGATTATGTCGTGAATGTAAGGACTATTCCGGTGAGTTACCCCTTAGAGATTATCAATGAAATTTATCATATTTTGTCGCGAAGGTAAGAAATATTCTGGTGAGTTACCTCTTAGAGATTATCAATCAAATTCACCATTTACCAACCAATCCCAACAAAGTTGGGCAATTTACTCTATTTCTCGAGGGTGACATTAACGATAATGAGGTTTGCAGTTAATTGACTGATGATTTGGGGCATTGGGACATGGAGGAGGATCAGTAAAAATGGGTTAGGTTAAATTCTTTGAATGCAGATGCTAGAGTTTGGATGCAAATGGTGTGTACCCGTATTTTACCTACTTCTCATACCACTAGTATTAATCCTGACCAAGCTTGCCTTATTTTTTCTATTATGAAGGGGTTGACCATTGACATAGGCAGGGATATTTCATTGGAAATTTTGAGGAATGGAAATAGGAAGCATAAGGCATTGTTCTTTCCAAATTTAATTACTCAATTGTGCCATCTTGCAGGTTTGTAGATCCCGTAAACCAAGAAACAGGACATGCCGATACCAATTGATAATAGGGATTTGCAAATGATCATCCATCAATACAAATCTGCCTTTGTCATTGTGCAAGCTGAGGCGAGAGGACAAGAAGGGGTTGAGGAAGGGAAATGAGACCAACAATAGAAAGACCTCAGGGACTGTTGCTTATATCTCCTCATAGGCCTGCTTTCAATTTTGTTTTCTATCCTTCACTCAACATTGAGACACAAGGAGAGTTCCTAATCTATCATAGCAAATGCTTTGATGAGATGAGGCAAAACATGGATTTCCTTGCGTGGCAGCTCAGTCATATCTAAAATTTGATATGTCTCACTATTCGAGGACTACTCCGCCACCGAAGTGGCATTGTGGACCTCTAAAAATATGAAGAGAGAGAGGGTCCAAGGACAAGAAAATGGGGAGATGATGCGGGGCCATCTGGAGCTACGAGAGAGTTGTTTTTATTTTCCTGGTTTGTTTATATGTATGTTTAGTTAGTTTTTATTGTTTCCCATTTGTTGGTTTAGTCGTTGTGTTAGTGTTGTGTTAGGCAAGTGATGTGATGGTTAAGTTGTCTATGTTCAGTTAAATTTCATGATTAGTGTTTTCATTTGTGATGTCAGTTGTTGTGTCGTGTGTTAAATCCTGGAATGGCATTTTAATAGTCAGATAGATTCTAATTGGCAAAGATATAAAAACCTAGTATTATAAGTTTGCATGTTTCATGTTTCATGATGTTGAAAAGGGGTGGAAGTTCCAACTTATGCTCATTATAGTTTTTTGTTACAAATGTTTGACTTATTGATATTAGAGAGGAGTCATGTGATTCATTTTGATATCCATACTAATTTTTAAGTCGTTGGAGTGAGAATTTGTAGTTGAGGTAGGATATAGTAGGATATGATATGGACCTTTGAATTTTCATTTGCATGTTTCTGGCATGGTAAGGTATTAGGTTTCATTCTATTTATTTAATTGATTTACATTAATATAACCCATTTTTCATGGCTAGTTTCTTAGTGCTCTAAGTGCTCCAATGAGCATAAGTGAAAATTTTCCAAAAAATGTCTTGCTTTATGCAAAGTGCGTAAGCCTAGTAAGAAACGAGAAATCATAAGGTAGCTTGCATGAAAATGTGTCTTGCTAAGCCAGGAAAAGTAAAAATAAAGAGCCAATAAATGGTCGTATAAAGGAACAATGAATGGTTATATTGCCGTTTGTGAGTTAAATAGTTGTAATAGTTTTCTAATGCTTTACTATTATTGGACATTTTTGTGCTTGCATGTTAAGGTCCATTGATCCTTCTTTACCTTCTTACTGACTATAGAGGTTCATTTTTACATATCTTTGAATTGGTTGTTGGTAGAGAAATTTGTTGCATGATGTGGCTCATACTGATAAATATAAATTCTTGCATTTATAGTTTAGAGAGTATTTTTGACATTTGTTCGAATGGACATTTTGGTATGAGTAAAAATGCAACATGAATTTATGTGATTTGTTGGATGTGGTCTAGGTTGATGAGTCAATTAGATCAATTCGATTTTAATGTGTCTATTCCCATTTGTTTTGTGTAGCGTGTGTCCAATGAGGTTTGCTCAAGACTAGCAAAATGTAGGTTGGGGGAAGTTGATACCTTCAAATTTAGAGTTGATTATTATGTGTCTTTTGTAGCAAAGTTGTAGTGTATTTAGTCCCATTCGTCGTGTTTGAGGTAGTTAAGTTTTGTTTAGGATCTTATAATCGTCATGTCGTGTTTAATCATTTTTATAGTTAAATGTGTGTTTAATTGTTATTATTATCTATTTATGTTGTTTCTTCTCGTGTGCAGGTGAATTAGGGCAAAAGGGTCATTCGACAATGGTGCAAAGAGTTGGAAATAGAAGAACAGAAGAAAATAAGAGAGACCGAAAAATGTCCAGCCGCTGTCAGCAGTAGAAACAAAACCATGGCCGCAGTCAGTGGCTGAAGAAACGCAATTGATCGCTGGCAATAGCTGAGCCACTAATAGTGCAAGGACAACGAGGAATCAACCACTGATAGCGGTTGAGCCAGATCGGCCTAGGTCAAATTACAATCACTTATAAATTGGCAATTTTTGTACGCTCAAGAGAAAGAGATTGTCATACTTCTTTTCTTAGTTTTTGTCTAGGGCTTTGAAATAAGTATTGCAGTAATTACGGTTGAGTAGTTCTCAATTCCTTGGATCAATTCTTTGAATTGTGGATCGTTCAAGGCATTCAATTCAAATATTTTTACGATTATTTCATTTACGGTATTTTGTCTTTCAATTTTTTTATTGTTAATTGCATTTTTCAATAAGTTAAATACAATAAACCCCCTTAAGGTTTGGGCTGTTTTGCACTGAACCCCTTAACGTCATTTTTTTCTCACTTTACCCCTTTGACTAACAGTCAAATGTAACTCTGCCATTAATTTTTTTAAAAAAAAATTTACCCCTAAAGGTCAATTGCGGCAAACCCTCTTAATATTTAAGCGAAATTTCACTTTACTCCCTCATGCAAGTTTTGTAGAATTTAATACATTGATATAAAAATAAAATTCAATAATGTTGTCAATATTGTCAAAAATATAAATATGCTCCAAATTAATTAATATTCTAATTCTCAAATTATGCTTTATTAAATATTTAAAATTTAAAAAAACAGTGAAATAATTAGCATTTTAAATTTTTTGATGAATATTAAAGGTATTTCATCTATTTTTTTATTTATGTTTTTCTTATATGATAAAGTTACTTCGTATAATTTAGGTATTAGTTAAATTATATTAACAAATGAAAAAATAAAAACGAAAATCATTTTAAATAAACGTAGAGAAAAATAAAAGAAAATAGACTGATATAACTTTAATAGATGATTATGAGTCTCGTATATTTAAGAATTTATCTTTACATGAAACTAAACTATAATGAAAAGATCAAAAAATGCCGATTGTGTTAGAAAATTTTTGTATTTAATTTTTTTTCAAAAGTATTTTTTAAAGAATCACTAATGTTGGTAGGCATCATTATATTTTTAACTTTTTTGAAAATATTTTATTTTTATTAATGAATAAATTAGATTTATTGACACAAAACTAGAATTAAGGACTAAAATGACAAATATAATAAATTTTAAAGGGTTAATTTTATAATTTTTTGCAATTTCTAGGGGTAAAATGTCTTTTTTGAATTTTCATAATAGTCAAATTGCTGATGTGTACTAATAGAAGGGGCAAAGTGAGAAAAAAATAACGTTAGGGGTTTAGTGCAAAACAGCCCAAACCTTAAGGGGGTTTACTGTATTTAACCCTTTTTTTAATTCTGTCTATCAATTTAATGTGCTTGCAATCAATTCCATCGATTTATCTTCAATCTCGCACGTTTTGAGTTGTTAATTTAATTAGGATTCGAGGTACAGGTGATGCAATTAATTATGGAAAAGTAAATTAAGGTTTGATCATTAAAATTATATTAATAAGCCAATAATTAACATAAATAGACTATTCTAAGGAGTAGCTAACCTCAGTTTTTGTTAGGGTAGCTGGGAAAAAAAAGTTTTTGAACCTCAGTCGAGGACCAGTATATAATTATTAGACCAGTTATTCTAGTTTAGGTTGACTAAATTAGTTAGTTGATACATTGTGTGTTCCATTAGAAAAAAAAAAAAAAAACTTGAATTCCAAAAGGTTAATGACTCAAATTGGTTAGGTAGGGTAGAGATGAATTCTCGAACCTTAGTTAATTAATTTGATAGGATTCAATCACTGATTGCTTCAGATCTAGGTTGGAATACAGGAATAGGATCTCCATTCATTATAATTTAATCAATCAATTGTCCCGAAATTTGATTGACTCTCGATAATTGCTAGCTTTGCATTCGACCCGTTTTCTTTCTATTGCTATTATTTCAATCTATTTTAATTGCATTCTAATTTTTTGTTTTTAAATTATCTCTGCATTTTTATTTTTAAAATCCAAAATCCTTACAACCCGATTATCTTAATAGAAATTGTGATAGAATCTTTGTACTTGTACTAGTCTTCGTGGGATTGGTCTTTCACCTACTGCATCGATAATTGTATACTTGCGGATATTAGTGGAAGTGTGAGATAAGGAATTATAACTTGTCCAACGTCGATCAATAGTCATTACAAACCTTCTAACTCATGACCAACCTAGAAGAAATTAACTCATTATGCTTATTAAATATTAGGATTCTGTCATCCCTCTCTTTTTAAGTACCACTTGAGTAGGAATAGCCCACTCACTATCACTGATTGGATGAATAATTCTTTCATCTTGCTCTTTCAATATTCTTTTCTTACAACCTCCTTCGATGTGAGATTTAGCCGACATTGAGGTTGCCTACTAGACTTATAGTTGTTAGCCATCAGAATTTTGTGCATGCAAATAGTACGGCTAATCTCCTTTATATCATGAATGCTTCATGCAATTGCACCTTTATGCTTTCTTAAAACCACAAATAACTCAGATAATTGCTCATCAGACAAATTTGCACTAACAATGAATGGAAAAGTATCATTTTTGCCAAGAAAAGCTTACTTTAAATGACTAGGAAGTGGTTTTAAATCTATCTTGGGGAATTTGTTGAACAAAGACCCCGGTTACCCAAATCCTCAGTTGGAATCCCACCCTTGATTCATGGATTTGCTTCCGCATCTTTTGTATGAATTAATGCCTTATCCAATGGATGCTATGTGATAGCTTCATACTTACAAAAATCATCAACAAGGTCATCACTATGTCAATCATCATCATACCATCATAAGTAGCAGGAAGTTTGAGAGAATTAAAAATACAAAAATTGATAGACTCATCATCAACTCTAAATTGTAATTTCTCCTCTTGGATGTCTATTAATGCCCTACCGTTGATAGGGATTGTCTGCCAAGGATTAAAGGCATCTCTTTGTCTTCTTCTATATTGATGCCTTTACATACCTAGTTATGAAATTTATAAAACACCTAAATCCTACTACTAACTAGGCGGCACCCCACAAGTATACGGTTATCAACGAGTAATAAAGGGAAGTAGGGATCATTTCCACAAGGATTGTCGATAATTGCCGATTATATGCTTAGATTACTAGTTGAAATGAATTATTAAAATCCGAAATTTAACTAAAACTAGAACTAATGAAACTAAGGAAGCAATTTAAAGTAAAGATTAAATACTAAGAAAAGTATTTTGTAAGAAAACAATGACCTAAAAAAATGAATCATCTTTGGAAAGCAATTAAAAAGAGCAAGGAAAAGCATCTTATACAAGCAATTAATTAATCTAAACTACTCATTATTGCTAAGCAAACACATTTAAAGAAAGCCCGTAATCTATTGTAAGAAAGCAAGCAAAAAGGAATCATTTTTAGAAAGAAATTGACTCTCTTAAACTACAAATTAACACTAAACAAGTGTAATTAAGGAATGTTCATTAGCTAATCTACCAATTAAACTATGAAGATGTGTATAATAAAGAAATTAACTGAAAAGTCATAAAGCCCTAATTAATTAATCTAAACTACAAATTACCACTAATCAAGCATAATTAATGAAAACCAATTAATTAATCTAACATCCACACTAAAAAATCATGTAAAGGTAGAAATTATATGAAAGCAATTAAACTAATGAACTAAAAGAACATGAAATTAAAAATTAACTAAAGGAGTTGGAACATGAATAAAAAACTTACAACTAAAAACCTTAAATCTCCTTCAACTTGAAAATTGAAATTTCAGGGTAAGATAAATCCTAATCTAATCTAGTCTAAGAAAACGGCCCCAAAATGGGGAGGAAAAGGAAGAAAATAACCCTCTAATCTAACTTACTCTTACTAATTAAGTTATGTCTCAAATGAGGTTTGAAAGGGGTATATATAGTGCTAGGGTAGTGGTATAATTATGTAGCAAAAATTAGCCGTGAACAAAGTCATTTTTACCCAATTTATGAGTTCAAAAAAGAAGGTTTATATCATTGACCTGATTGATGCATGACAAAATCCAAGTTATAGTGTCAATGATTTCACTATATTTGTAGTGCTTTTTTGAAAAGATTGCAACATTTAGGGACAAATTTCTTGATAAGAGATTGCACGAAAAATGCAGTCTTAAACAAATCAAAGAGAAAAAGTTGATTTTTAGAAAAGTGAATCAATGGTTGTTTGCCAATACCAATACAAATTTTTTACAATATCGACGAAAATAAAGAAAGTAAAAATTGAAAGGTTATGAAAGATCTTCTTTAAAAGAAAGAAAAACATATAAGATACAGTTCGAAAATGAATATATAAATTATATGAAAAGAAAGGTAATAGTGTTGCCTGAGCAAAATTAAATGTGACTTTAGATTAAAAACTAATGATCCAAAAATATATTCATTGGATTGTTAGTCACCCCATTTAGTATTTTCATCCAATCCCCAATTGATAAGAGTGGTCTTTTGCTCAGAAATAAAATCAAAAGAATAAAATTCTTTTTGAGGATGCATCATTCAAACTAATAAGTACTTAATGTTTTGATTGAATATCTTTCTCATAAAATCTTTGGCATATAAGTGTCAAAAAATGAGTTGAACACTTGAAGTTTAACACCTCAGGAATGTTGAGAACACTTTGATGGTGAAATTTATATCCTTCTTAAATGTTGAAAAATTAATTGAAATCACAAGAAGGATAAAGTAAAATTTTCAAATTAAGTAGATGGATCAGTAAGTTGTTATTGACAGTTTGCTAAAATAAAGTAACAGACGATCTCCCTCAAATGAATATGTGTGAATTTTTAAATAAATGGTACAATCATCAAAAGGAAATTTACCTAAAATAATAATATGACCTATACTATTGAATTACAAATAGCTTGATCCTAATGTTTAGGTACATAGGTAGTCTAGTCCTAACCTAGATGCAACCGTCTTATCAAAAGGTATATGTGCCTCCTTGTAAATGTTTTTCCACCAATACATTTTCAAGTGGTTGGACTGATTAATGATTCAAAAAAAGATCCACCAATCATTTCAAGTGGATAAATTGATTAATATTCAAAGAAAAATCCACCAAAGCATTTTCAAGTGGTTAACCTGATTAATGCCACTCATTGGCAAATTTTCAAAGGGAAGACCATCCATGGAATTGCTTTGCAAAGATTTTTCTGTGGTGGGTTTTACGGGTTCCTTTTCGTTAGGGTTGCTAGATAATAGACATGTACTTATTCATTTTGATCTCGAGAAGAAACAAATTAGACTACATTAGGGTTTGGTGTCATGGCTTTTGTACTTTTCGAGGATTAAATATGAAAATCCTAAAATGGATGCCTTCTTTTCGAGTCGATGTTGAATCACTTTTAGTCCCAATTGGATTTTATTAGACCAATTGCCTTGCCACCTCTTCAAAAAATCAGCCCTCTATTCCATTGCAAGATTAGTGGGAAATTCTTCAAAAGTTGATCTCTCTACTGCCACCCTAAATCGCCTAGGAATTGCAAGAGCTTGTGTTGAAATAAATTTGACAAAACCTCTTCCACGTCGTGTTTGAATTGGAAACGGCAAAAAAGATGACTTTTGACAACATATTATCAATGTTTTGAAAACCGGACCGGCCATTGAACCGGTGGCCTGTCCGGTTCGCGGTTCAACCAGTCGAACTGGTTGAACCGGTCGGTTCAGTAATTTAGGTTTTTTTTTTTTTTTTTTTTAACCAAAGTTTGATACAATTTAAAATGAACTAAAATATATTTATATAAAATCTATGAAAATAGAAGTGAAACACTATTTTTGGAGAATTATAGTCCTAATACCCAAAAATACTAATCAAATTTCTAATAAGAAAAGTGAAATTTATAAAAAAATAAGTATAAAAAAGATGAAAAAAATAATAACTTAATAGTTTAGGCTTTTGGTGTGTTCAATGTTTTGCCATTTTGGAGTTTATTTCAAGATTATTTTAATTTTTCTCTTTATTTAAATTAATTTTTATTCTGAAATTTAAAAAATCGGTTTTTTACCAGTTCCCGATTGTGTTACCGGTTCTGTCCAGATTTTTGGACAGACCGGATATATAGTTGGACCGGACCGATGGTTCTTTCGGTTTCGCGGTCCAACAAGTTGAGTCGCCCGGTCCGGTCCGATTTTCAAAACACTGCATATTATGGATCAAGAAGTGCCTTGTTATTGTGCAGAGGGTAAAAAGGTTGGCCACTCCAAAGACGAATGTCGTTTACTTCATCCTGCACAAATTCCCAAGGCCGAGAAAGATAAAGCTCCCCACAACGTATAACCCTAATGCTGGAACAGAAAAGCAAACTAAGGAATTAGCATCCTTGCCAAAACTTCCTATTTTAAAACTGCTTAAAATCTGGCACCCAAAGGAAAAATCAGCTTTGGCACCACCCAATTTACAAAACCATAATTTACAAGGCACTTCAGTTCATAATGTCCTCTTTCCAGTTATCAACACTCCTATGAACCAGTTGCTGCAAGAAAATTCAGACACATCAAAAGAATTAATTGACTCTATGGATTAGGAAGCAGTCCGGGCCCTGGAAGTTGAGAGGTAGTCAAATTGATAAATCCATGCAAGAAACGAATCCAACGTTAATGCATGAACTTTCTAAAGGACCGTGCAAGTTGGGGTTCAACCATCATTGATTTGAAGACCACTATAAACCATTCATGGTGATCAGCATCGTAAATTTAGAGTCAAAGATATCTTGAAGCCTCAATTGAAAGAAAAGGATATTGTCGACACATTATCTAATTCGAAGGAGGTAGTTCTTGTAAACTTTGTCAAGGGGTAAACTTCAGTGTAATCTCTATGATTTCCTCCATCACATAAATCAAAAGTTGCCTCAGAATTATTTAGCAATGGAAGAGGATGGGTTCCAGCTAGTTCGTGCAAAAAAACAAAAACAATACTCCATCACGAGGACAATTTTAACAAGGCAATCTGCCCGAATTGCTCAAGGTATAACTCCCCTAGACTTATCATGATTAACTCGCTAATCTGGAATATTTGTGCAATGAAGAATGTTTCATCTTTAAGGTCTTTGAAGAAATTAGTGCGTTTGCACGATATTCATTTGTTAGCAACAATGGAACCGTTTGTTAAACAACTCAATTGGAAGCTTTCTGAATAAAATTAGGATTCTTTTTCTGTCATTGTAATTTTCACAATAAAATTTGTATTTTCTGGAGAAGTGGTATTCAAATGCATGTCTTGGAAAATTAATGTCCAGTTTATACATATATGGTTAACTCGTGTTGATTGGCAATTCTCGGAATTTCCATTCTACATTGGTTTGTGCCAAATGTACACAACTTGAAAGGCAACATCTATGGAATAACTTAATACGGCTATTTTCCTAAGCTCGAGACTGACCATGGTTATGTAGGGGTGATTTCAACATAATCTTGAACTTGGAAGAGTATTCGGGGCCTAGTAGCAAAACCGGGCAACCATTGATGACTTTAATTCAGCAATTCATTCATGCGGACTGGAGGAGTTAAGTTATTCAGGCAGCTCCTTTACATGGGAGGGATCAGGGAATGGTAGAGTAGTCTTTTAGCGATTGGACAGGTTTTTGGCAAATATTAAATGGATGGATGTGTTTCCTGCTTCAAATATTGTTCATTTAAATGGATTTGCATCAGATCATTCACCTCTTCTGCTAGAAATCAATTGAATGAAAGGCAGGTTCCAAAAAATTTTCGCTTTCAGTAGATGTGGTTGGATCATCCAACCTTTTTGGAGGAAGTATGAAAAAGTTGGGACCAACCAGTCTTTTAGTGTTGGCATGAGAGCTTTATTAGAAAGATTAAAGAGATTGAAGTAACACCTATGGCTCTAGAATAGTTAGGTTTTTGGAAATATGTTTGACGTAATGAAGGAAGTTGAGACGTCTGTAGACCATTGCCAACAAGCTTACAAAACCCGACATTTGAAGCATGTCAAGCGCTATATTTAGCCCAAGCAAACTTGTTTTAGTTGCTTAAGCATGAAGAATTTTTTTGGTGCCAAAAATCTAAGCAACGGTGGCTTGTTGAAGGTGATAGAAGCACTAAAATTTTTCATGCTGTGGTTACTTGTAGGCAAGCTAAAATGCAACTCAAAAGGATTAAAAATATGAATGGTCTTTGTCTTGAAGACATAGATGCGATAAAGGCTGAAGGGGTTCGTTTTTTTATCAAAACTTGCTAACCGCTGAGAATATTGAGGAGTCTCATTTGCACCAGCTTTTAGGGTTTATTCGGCATAGTATAACGGATATGGAAAATCAAGACCTTATAAAGAAGTAAATGATACTCCTGGTTACCTTGGAGGAAATTAAGGGAGTTGTTTTTCAATTGGTTAAGGATAATCCGACTGGTCCAGATGGGTGCACCAGTCACTTCTTCACACATTGCTGGGACATAATTTTTGAGGAAATTTTTCAACTCCTCAAGAATTTTTTACGGGGATTCCTTTGACAGCAACAATAGGCAATACCTTGCTTGTGATTATTCCAAAGTGAGATAACCCTGTACCTTTGCAAATTTCAGGCCGATTTCTCTTTGCACTTCTTTTAGCAAAATTTTTTCAAGAATTTTGATAACAAATTTTCTATGTTATTGCCTCATATTATTTTAGGCGAACAATCAGATTTGTGATGGAAAGGCTTCTTGCGAATAAGGTTTTACTGGCTTAGGAGATGATTGCCTCTCTCAATAAAAAAGCTTGTGGTCATAATGTCCTTCTCAAACTATAGAGTTTCATGGCTTCTCTTGTAGAAGGTCCTTCAGAAATTTGGCTTCCATGAGGCATTTTCTATCATCTAATCATGAATTTATTGCAGGGTAGCCATTTCTCTTTGCTTGTTAATGGAGAAGTTATGGGATTGTTTAAGCCATCCCGTGGGGTTAAGCAAGGAGATCCTTTATCTCCGCTATTTTTCATCTTATGCTCTAATGTGCTATCGTGGGGATTAAACTCCTTAATTTTACAAGGTAAGCTGACTCCTTATGCGTTGCCAAGGGGATGTCCACAGATTTCCTATCTTAGTTATGCTGATAACACTATGTTATTCACAAGAGGGGATCGCAGAACCATCCAAAATTTGATGCATTTTCTGAACTGTTATCAGTTGGGTTCTAGACAGAAAATTAATTCTTCCAAGAGTTCCTTAATCCTACCTTTGAGATGTCCACTTTCGATAAAGATTTTACTTGAGCACTTGATAGGTTTACCACAAAAAACTTTTCCCATATTGTATCTCGGCTGTAATATTTTTACAGGCAAATTAAAACGTGATTTCTTCCAGCACTTGTTGGACAATCATAATTGCAATCTAAGGTGGAAGGTTAGAAGAACAAATTGCTTTCACCCGGGGGATGGCTAATTTTGATAAAGCATGTACTCTTCTCAATTCCTATCCATCAATTTGCTATCCTTGAACCCTCAAAATCGATTATCCAATCCATAGAATAGGTGGTAGCAAAATTTTTTTTGGGAGACTCAATTACATGGTGACAAATGACATTGGGTGAATTGAAAAAAATTTGTCTTCCTGTGGAAGAGAATGGGTTGGGCATTCATAGCTTTCAAGATTTAATTAAGGCTTTTACTCTCAAATTACGGTGAAATTATTACAAATCCAACTCGCTTTGGGCCACTTACATGCGAGCAAGCTATAAAAATGCTGAAATTTTGGCTCCCTCTCAAGTATGGCGCAAAAGCATGAAGATTAAATATTTGGAGGATGAGAATTTTCATAATCTCATTCATTGTGGTGATTCTAGTATTTGGTTTGATAATTGGCTTGAAAATCTGCCAATTTCATAATAAGACTGGTTTAAGAATATATTATTCAGCTGGACCTCACAGTAGCTCAATTTTACAACAATGATAGGGGTTGGGATTTGTCAATGCTTATCCAGTCACTTCCTCTTCAAATTGTCTAGTGAATACATGCTCAAAAAATATTCCTCACTGCACAGCCAAATACTTATGTTTGGAATCATTCACCTTCAGGTCGAGCCACTATCATTTCAGCTTATTCAGCGGTTCAGAAACGGGAAAGCAAAATTGTTATCTCATCTTTCATTTGGGATGCAAGAATTCCTTGGAAGCTGTCAATTTTGATGTGGAGGCTACTCAATGGCAAGCTTCCCTATGCGGATATTATAATTGAATTGGTTTTTAATCTCCCTTCTAAGTGTTTTTATAGTGATTCTATTGAAATTATTGACCATTGCTTTGTTTCTTGTGCTTTTACAAGTAAGCATTGGCAACATTTTGCTACACTACTTAGTATCCGTTCATGGCTAGGAAAACCTTTTCAAAATTGTTGCACTTTTTTTATGCCAATTTCAAATGTTGATTCCGGGCGAGCGCAACTCGCATTCGGGTGCGAGTTCCATGAGCTCGCATTCTCCGAATACGAGCTCAATATTGTTTTTAAAAATAAAAAAAAATAAAAAAAAAAAAATTTTCCCAGACCTCGCATTCACCGAATGCGAGGTCTGAAAATTAAAAAAAAATTGACCTCGCATTCGTCAATGTTGACTGACCTCGCATTCACCGAATGCGAGGTCAGTCGGGCCTTTTATTCTGCGAGGCCAGCTTTGGCCTCGCAGAAAATTCCTCCCCAAATTTTCTGCACAAACCCCTCCTCCTCCTCCTCCTAAAAATTTCTGCAGAAATTTCTCCTCCTCCTCCTCTGTTCCACCACCATCTATTTTTCCTCCCCTCTACAACAATCACCACCTCCATTCCACCACCACCACCACCACCACCACCACAACCACCGCCACCGCCACCCACCACCAACATATTTCAGGTAAATTAAATTTTTTTATAGAGTCCAATAATTTTAATTAATATTATATTTTTTTAATTTTGTTTAAATAATTAATTTTGTTAATGTAAATGTTTTAGAAATATATTTTGTGTTGGTAGCTTATATTTTTTATGTTTTTGTATTTTAGTTTAATAATATGCTGTTTTGATTATATCTCCTTTTTTGTTTGAATATTTAGAGAGAATGGTCTTAGGCTCGGGATATATGTTGTAAGTTTTGTTTCTGTTGATTGCGGTGAAATTTGTGGTTATGTTGTTTGTTATACTGAAATTGTGGGATGTTATTGCATTTTTTGTAGTCCTTGTCGGGCATATATTACTCGTAACCCTTGCCGGGTTATTGCATTGGTTGTAGCCCTTGTCGGGCATGTATTACTTGTAAGTGTTGCTGATTTGTTGTGTTGTTTGTAACCCTTATGGGTATGACCGGCATCAGAGGGAATCTTGAAGATATAGAGGAACTCTGTCAAATTTCTTTTAAAAAAAATATATTCCGTATCCAAAAATGGGGTCTAAAACATGTTCCATCCTCTTATAGGAAAATGACATTTGATAGACCCCGTCACATTCTCCTTTATTGGGGAGGAGAAATAACCTATGAAGGCGGTACTATGTCCTACCGGCCAATGGTGAGCAAGAAACTATTCCGAATAAAGCAACGGATTAGTTTTGTTGAGTTAGTTGACAAGATATACGAATTCATGGAGGTTGATAGGGAGAAGATGAAATTCAATATTTTGTACAGGCATATAGTTAGTCGTGGTGTTTACTCTGGCATTCGATTGACAGATGATGATGGTATGGATGGTATTTTTGATTTGTTTGATACCGATCCAAATTTTTGTGCTGAGTTGTTTATCGAGACAGAGGAAATTCTCCACGTACATGTAAGCAACAATGTAGGGGTGTATGGTATGGGGCCAATGATGTCTCTCATGCATTCGACCATGGACGACCAGCCGCTGCATTCCAATGCGCAGAGTCTCTTTGAACATCCATGGTCGTTTGAGTTTTACAACCCAACTTGTTCGTTTTACAATGTCAAACTCAATGCAATCTGATCAAGTTATTAGCGCGCAGTGTAATAGAGACACCACAGCAGGTGAACGCCCAAGTACAATGCAATATCAATATATGGAGAAAGGTCTCGTAGATGAGGGTTTGACAGCGGATAGTGGTAATAGTGACTCGTCATGGCATGCATTAGACGAGGATTACAAGTCAGGGTCAGACTCTGAAGATATATCGGATGATGATTCTGACGAGGATTTGGGGACAAATAACGATGAATGTCATACACAAGAGGATGTTCCTGCTTATCAACCCAGGGGGATGGCTTTTTTCAATGATCTTGGTAACTACGGTGAGTACGATCCCATGGACCGCAGTGATAAAGATGGGCTGGTTTATTGGAATGAAGAAAAAAAAGATATTCGGTTGTACATGTACTTTGAAAGCAAGGAACAAGTTAGTAAGGCAGTTACAATATGGTCTATAGCTCAACAACGGAAATTCAAAGTCATAGAGAGCCGGAAGAGAACATGGGTGGCTAAATATCGGAAGCAAGATTGCGTCCTCCGACAGATTAGCTGTCGGAGATTGTGATTGGAGTATTCGGGTACGTGGAAATGAATCTCTTACTGTGTGGAAGGCCACGAAATGGGTAAAAGATCACGTATGTCTCGGTGAAATATCCGGTAACAACAACAGAAATCTTACATCTACAGTCATTGCTAACCAAATTATGCACTAATTGAAAATGATCCTGGGCACAAGGTCAAACAAATTCAGGCATATGTTAAGAACAGTTTGAAGGTTGACATTACTTACAAGAAAGCTTGGTATGCTCGCAGGAAAGCGATTGTGCTTGCATATGGAAGTTGGGCATCTAATTTTCAACAATTACCCCAATACGTTGCAGAAGTACTACGCTCCAATCCCCAAACTGTGGTGCAATGGCTATATCATTCCAACAATAACAAGGTTGTGAAAATTTTCAAATACATCTTTTGGGCATTTCGGCCATCGATTGATACATTCCATATGTGTAGACCTGTCGTATGTGTGCTGATGGCACGCATCTACGAGGGGAGTATCGGGGTAAATTACTTATTGCCGTCGCTTTGGATGCTAACAATCAGATTTTAACTGTTACTTATGCAATTGTTGATAAGGAAACAATACAAAGTTGGGGTTGGTTCATGGAGCAGTTGAGACACCATGTTGTACGTGACTTGGAGACTGTTTGCATAATATCTGACCGGCATCGTGGCATTGTGCATGCTATGAGTGAGTCCCCTTTATGGCAGGAACCATTTGCATATCATACATTCTGAGGAGATGTGTATCAGAGACAGTTTGATGACCAAACACAAGAATGTAGAAGTGAAGAAGTTGTGTTGGTCTCTTGGTGTCAAGTTACAGAGGCGGAAATGGAATAAGCACCAACAAACGATACAGCTGCAACATCCAGAGGCTTGGAGATATCTGGCAGATATTGGGCTTGACCGTTGGTGCCTTGCTCACGATGGAAATCATAGGTGGGGAATACATGGTACAAATTCTTCTGAGAGCTACAACAAACGTGTTGCGCAAAGTTAGACTACTTCTGATAAAGGCTATAATTGATAGTACATTCCATCGTTGCGTAAAACTATTTGTTGATAATATTGCACTGGGTGCACACTGTCGCACATCAATTACACCAAAGAATTGGAAAAAGTTGTTGTCAGTAGACAAAAAAGGTGCAGGACACACAGTCATGGTTTTTGATCAGTCTACTGGTGTGTATCGAATTAAAACACCTCGTCGTGTGACTGGTCGTAATGGCAATGTACAAACTGTCAATTATGTACAGCAGACATGTACCTGTGGTAAGTGGCAAATGTACAGGTTTCACACATGTTCGCATGACTTGGCAGTTTGCGATGGTCCCACCGGAGTGCGTAGGTCGTGTACGTGCGAGGCACACACGAAACGAGATGGATATTAGGGATTGCCGTGAACCTAGAAGATGTACGAATTGTCATGAACTGGGACATAATCGCAGGAGTTGCCCTTCACGACAACAATGATTTGTCTTTGTATTGTGTTGTCTACGTACTCATTGTATTCTATGAATGTAGTTTGTTTTTAATGTATTCGTTTATCAAAAAATATTATATTATCAAAAAATATTTGTCTAATCATTGATTACTATCAAAACATATTGTACAATCATTCATTCTTTTCATGATTATTTGTTTAGGTATGGATGATCAGTCGCGAGAGATTATTCATCATGGACCATATATAAATGATATTATATCACCTACGACGCCTCATAGGGCTAGATCTATTTTTGACGGTCTTATCGATGATTCCACACTATAGGTTAAGCGTTGTGATGTGACTTTTTGGGATCACATGCCTATACCGGCGCGGGTATGGCATTATATTTGATTGGCAGCGTTTCGAGGGCATCGCATCTTTAGGACGCATTTCAGTGCATTATGCTTTGACCTCGCCAGTCTTGTGGAGCGATGGCGACCTGAGACACATTCTTTTCGTTGAACACCTGTCTCTTATACACATCTAGATGTGTATAAGAGACAGAGATACAGTAGTGGCACATTGACGGCCCCCCCATGATCTAGAGACACTACTCATTCCGCAGATGCTTGGAGCCAATTATGCATGGAGTTATTGGGTTTCATGCCTGCCAGATCAGACATTGACGGTGGTCGTTTGAAAGTTGGATGTTTGTCTGCTACATTAGATCGTCAGCTTCCCGATGATGCGATGATGACATGTGTCGGCAGATGGCACTTACATACTTACTTGTACTTATTGGAGGCATTCTATTTCTAGACAATTCAGGCAATAAAGTGCCACTACTGTATCCTCAATCTAATGTAGGGACATGACGAGTGGGCCTTACCACCTGTTCTTATATCATGATGCCACTTCACCTGACTAGAAATATTTGCGGACAGTACTATTAGTACAGGTATATTTCAGTACATCATATTCATATCTGATGTATATAAGAGTACTTTATATTCATTTATTTGTATACAGTTATGGGCTTGGGAGCGCATGCCGACACTTCGTCCTATCCGGTTAGAGCCCGCACAGGATCCATATGCCGTGATGCATATGTGCAGGTCTACACATGTTTTGTTGAACTGTTTAATTAAACATGTTAACATTGGATTTGATATTTATTAATTTTTATTACAGGTGGGATGTTGGATTTGATCTGCGCAATGCTCCTCGTCATGTTTTATCTATTTTTTGAGATCAGTTTACATTTCTTTTGCACTTTGTCGTCCTCGAATTTCATTTATTTACTAATTTTTTGTCGACTTCTTTGGTATTAGTTTATATGGCAGCCATTTTCTGATGAGCTGCTTGATATGCTTCCCCATTACTGCACTGCTGATCATGACATATGGCGTGCAGTTACTTATTTGACATATGTTGGGAAATCGTGGAATGTTACCTCCCTCATCGGGTTATACGACAGTTCGGTTTGCAACTACCCATACCAGATCAGAGATTGATTGGTAATCAAGGTGCACTTCATTTGATAGACCGCCGTGGTCGGGCGAACAATGATTGGGAGTTGACCCACCGACAATATATAGATATTTGAGACGCAAGAACGGATACAGTTAAGGTTGGTCTCCCATGTGTTGATACTACACATGCATCGGGTGATTATATGCAATGGTACCGAACGAGGACGGTGATGTACATATCCAATCCTAGTCAGCGCCCTACTTTTACAGAAGGCTACCTCGGCGATGGTGCACGTATCATTATCTTGTAAGTAATAATTCATTTTTTCTTATTATTTTTCTTTTTCAAATTACTTCAGTAAAACTAATTTCAACTTTCACGGTAGATGGATTCCATGGCTAGATTGTACTACATGTCGTTAGACAACATGACTAAGGACGATACTCCGGATAGTAGTTCATGGGCACAGATAAGACATTTCGCTTCTCAATCACTACATGCAGTAGGCGAATCTACTCGTCTTGATCTTTGACCTCCGCCAGTTCTTATTTACGTTCTACATCCACACCAGGCACATGATCCACATAGAGTAGAGCTTATAGACATACAGCATGCTGGCAATGCGCGAAGAGTATTTGTCTTCTATCTGCAAACAGTCAAGAAATGCTCTTATACATCTAGATGTGTATAAGAGACAGGTGGACGACTGTCCGAGGTGACACTTCACACATACTTTCGCCAATGCGCACTCGGTGGGACCATCATAGAGTCGGACAGTCGTCCACTGGGCCTGATCCAGAACATACTGGTCCAACCGTTTCAGATGAAGAACATGAACACGAACACGAACAAAGCATACCTTCGTAGGCGAAAATTGCTCACCATACTCAACAGCAAGACACTCCTTTATTTTATGTTCGTCGATCAAAAAGGGTGCTTAAACCTAGAGAGTGTGGTACGAGCGGGAAATTTAGATGGAGATCATGGACATTGACATTTGTTATTACTTCTAGCAATTATGTGTGATTGATGTCCGTTATTTGTATATCATTGTTCGCCCTAGTCGGGTGCTTTTTTATTGTTATTAGGTTTGTATTTATATTTTTTAGCCCTTGTCGGGCTTTTATGGATATTTGTTGCCCTTGTTGGGTTTGGTTGTTGACAGGGAGAATGTTCGTAAAATAGGGGAAGTTATGTCAAAATTTTATCAAAAAATATGATAAATTAATAAATTTGCGGGTTTACACATTTCATTCGCGTACTATTTCGTTAATGTTATAGTTTATGGTTTAAAGATAATGGTTTACTATTCCCAAATATCGTACTATTTCGGTAATGTTATAGTTTATAATTTATGGTTTAGTATTTAAGTGATTTTATCTTACAGTCAAATCCTTCTTTAATTAACAAAAATATCAAACATTTTTCTATTTTTGTAATAGTGCAAAATTTCCCTTCACAATATATATATTTAAATTTGAGCAAAATTTAAAAAAAATAAAATAAAAAAATAAATTTTCCCAGACCTCGCATTCATCGAATGCGAGATCCGAATATATTTTTTTTTTTCAAAATAGTTGTATCACCTCGCATTTCAAAAATGCGAGGTCAAAAATAAAAAATAAAAAAAAATTATATTCAGACCTCGCATTCGGTGAATGCGAGGTCTGGGAAAATATATATATATTTTTAAGAAAAATCAATATGGAACTCGCATTCTCCGAATGCGAGTTCCACTTGCCCGGAAACATATCTGAATTTAGCATAAAAAAAGAACAATTTTGAAAATGAACACAATTTTAGAAATTTTTCTCATGGCCAGTGTCTATGGTGCTTCATCAGCTTCAATTATGGTGGCTGCATTCATCCAGCTCATTGCATGGACTATTATGCATTTTGTTGCCGACTTTAATTTGTTGGCAGGTTTGGGTAGCGCGCAACAAATACATCTTTTCTTTTTATTGAAACGATACTTTTGTAGATAACTAATATAAATAGCGTACAGCCAAATATTAATTACAAAAGAGGGACACACCCCTTTTCTATTCCTGAGCTATACTACCAAGCCACGGGGGAAAGTTTCCTTCCCATTTGACATGACTAACCAGCTATACAGCAAATCTAGCTAGACTATGACCAAGTCTATTTCCCGTTCTATTGATATGAACAGAAGAACAAGAAACAAATTGAGAACTTGTGTCAATAATATCTTGAAAAATAGTAGCTACTTTCAAGTTCTCAATTTGTTTATGTTGAATCATATCTACAAGGACTTTACAATCAGATTCAAAAATAACTTTGTTCCATCCTTCTTCTCTAGCAGCAACTACAGCCTGCCTCAAACCTAATGCCTCCGCCATCAATGCATCACCTCTGAGCTATTCTGTCCACCCCTAAGTTTTGATTAGATCCACTTGAAAGTTCCTTGCTACTGCTCCCTAGCCAGCCTTGTTCTTCTCAACATCAATAGCTACATCAGTGTTGATTTTGAGAGTATCCTGAAAGAGGTGGAATCCTGGGAATCTGTATAGTCTGATCTTATGTCTTCCTCTGCTGTCCTTTGAATCTTCTTTCATAATCACCTCATATTCCTGCCACTCACAGCAAGCCCTATTAACCTGGGTGTTAGCTTTAGTAGTTTCATCCCTAAATGTATTGGCATTTCTTGCTTTCCAGATTTGCCAAAGGATGTTAATTGTTGTTAGTGCAATGTGTTCCTCCCCAGCCTGCCTTGAAACTACATCCATTAAACCCTCTCACCACTTCCAAAAGTTGACTCTCACCAATGGATTGGAGTCAATTTCCAGGTTAATTCTGCTTCTTTACGGAAGAAAAAACAGTGCTCAAGTGTTTCTACCTCCTAACCACACCTTTTACAAATCTGATCCTCTCACCCTGTCCTTCTCCATAAAAGCTCATTCACAAGTAGGGCCTCTTTGAGACATTTCCACCCAAAATGTTTCAATTTGTTTTTTATTCTCATTCTACATAAGCTCTTCCAGATTCTCTGTTTCAATTGGGTTGTTCTTGTTCACACTCGATTCACCAACTCTATTGCTTCTTCTATTGGCTCTATCCATGCACCCCTTTTGGACTGCATATCCTGATTTAATAGTGAAATTGCCATCCTTGGTATATTGCCAGTGCATTCTGTCTTTTCTTTCCTAGATACTGGAATCTTTAAGATTTTGGTACAATCATTAGCGTTAAAAGTCCTCACAATAAGGTCATTATCCCGATCTCTTTCTTGATCAATTCATTCACTTTCTCTAGAAGACAACCCTCTCTTCAGCAGGCCTGAAGTTTACCATCTTGGCTGTCAAGTAGCCATTTATCTTTCCAAATATTGATAGACTTCCCATCACCTACTCTGTTTCTCATGCCTTCTATAATTAGATTTTTTGAACTTAGAATACTTTTCCAAGGCCAAGAAGCATTAGCAGGGGGAGTAGCCTCCAGCATATGTTGATTTTTCAAATTTTTAGCTCTCAACACGTTACTCATCAGCAGATTAGGTTGAAAAATTGTCATGATCCTCCAAATTTGTTTTGCCAATAGAGCACTGTTGAAAAACTCTATGTCCTTGAAACCCAAACCCCCATTCCTTTTTACTTTAGTAATTTTCTGCTAACTAATCCAGTGAGTTTTCCTATCATTTTCCCCTTCCTCCCACCAAAACTCAGCCACCAGCCCACTTATTTCCTTACACAGACTTCTAAATAATCTAAAACAAGACATGGTATACGAAGGTAGGGCCATAACAACAGATTTTAGAAGAACTTCTTTTCCAGCTTGACTAAGAAGGTTTCTCTTCTAGTTCCCCAATTTGCTTTTCACTCTCTCTTATATAACCTAAAACCTGGTGCTTGAATCTACCAATCACTAATGGAAGGCCCAAATATTTCCCATTTATAGCCTCCCTCGTCTCCGCAACTTCTCACAGACTTCCTTCCTCAAACGAGGAGGAGTGTTTCTACTGAAGAAAACTGCAGACTTAGCACAATTAACAGACTGACCAGAAGCCAAATTCATACCTCCTCAAAATATCCTTAAGTTTGTTTGCTTCCCTCAATTCAGCTTTACAAAAAATGAGGGAATCATCTACAAAGAAATGATGAGAAACAATAGGAACCTCCTTACAAAGTCTAACACCAGTGATCTCCTTAGCAGCTATTGCCTTCCTTAACAGATTTGAGAGCCCCTCAGCACATATAAAGAAAAGGTAGGGGGAAAAGGGATCTCCCTGCCTAATCCTCTTACTTGGTCTAATGAAACCATTCTTACAGCCATTTAAATTTATAGAATACTTAACAGAAGATAGACAAGCCATGATCCACCTCACCCAAATAGGACAGAACCCCATTTTTAACTTCATTCTACCCAAAAACTCCCATTCCACTTTATCATAAGCCTTAGACATGTCTAATTTTAAAACCGTGAATCCTTCCTTGCCATTCTTTTATTCTTAAGGAAGTGGATATATTCCTGAGCTAATAAGACATTATCTAGGATTTGCCTCCCAGGAACGAAAAGCAGATTGGGAGGGACTGATACAAACATTAAGAACAGACTTGAGCCTATTGGCCAAGATTTTAGATATGATCTTATAAATAACATTACAGAGACTTGTGGGTCTAAAATGAGCAATACAAGTGAGATTATCAATTTTAGGAATAAGGGAAATCAAGGTTTCATTGAAGGATTTCGACATAAAACCAGAACAGAAAAAACTGTGAACGGCTTGGGTGATGTCCTCCTCAATCAGATTCCAGAAAGACTGGAAGAAAAGAAGGGACATGCCGTCAAGGCTTGAGGTTTTATCAAGGTGCATAGAAAAAAGAGCACTCCTGATTTCACTTGCATTGATAGGCTTAATTAGTTCCTGATTCATCTGATCAGTTATGGTTTTAGGAATACCCTCTAGGACCTTATCAAACTCATTAGGACTAGAAGAAATAAACAACTTCTAATGATACTCACACACTTTCTTCTCAATCTCCTCCTCAGTAACATACCACTTCCTAGACTCTTAGGAGGCAGAATTTGGATTCTGGATATAAAGTTCTCTTTCTCCTACTACTGGCAGTAGCATGGAAATTCTTATCCCCTTCCTTAAGCTACTTAGTCCTGGACTTCTGACTCCAATGTATTTCCTCCTCTTTTAAGGTCCCCGCTACTATTCTTCACATCCTGCATTTGGGACTTGATTTCTTTAATCTTTTCATCTGAGTTACATTTTTTGCCACCTCTCCATTTGATCAATGCAATCTTGTAGTCCCTAATTTTCCTAGAGATTCTGAACATTTAGAACCCACCTGGTTGGAGTTCCAAGCATTATTCACCACATTATGAACACCTTGAATACCTCACCATCTATATCAAAGAAAAATATTTTCTTAAAGCGCAATCTTCTTGGTTTAGTATCCAGAAGGAGTACACAACGATCTGAGGCTTCATTGCCTTGTAAAAAAGAAGAGCCAAACCAACACTGCCAAGGCCCCTCTCTAATCTTTCTTTAATCACACCCTCTGATCCTCCATAACTAACTCCAAGTCCAAGGGCAGGCCATGAAACCAATATCAACTAACTGATTTTCCCTAGCAAAACTACGAAACTCCCTAAAGCTCCCTTCCCCCCTCTATCTTTCCCCCCATTTCTCCTCATTAGACAAAATATCGTTAAAATCCCCCATAATAATCCAGTCATCTCCCCAACCACATGTTCTCTCTCTGATGATGCTCCATTGATCTCTTCTTTTTGCACTATCTGTACTAGCATAAATACCCACAAACCACCAAGGCTTCTCAGCTTCCTCACTCTATATATTTGTGCTTCAATAGTAAAATCAGTAGCCTACGTCTTCAAAACCTTTATTTCTGACCTCCCAAACAAAGCCATCCTCCCTGTTCTGCCACAAGGATCCACAACCCTGCCTTTGTGAAAACTAATTTTTCTTTTAAAATTTTCCATAAAATGTTTTTGGTTTTTTTAGTTTTCACATAAAAAACAGTAAACTTGGGGAAGGATGTCTCAACACCTTCTTAGTTTGGGAATGGCGAAAGTCAAGGGGCTCCCCGTTCTTCGACAATTCCACACCATAACCTTCATTTAGACAGTGGAGGCCCATTAAGATTGGTCTCCATTACCTCTCTATTCTACGATAACGCTTTCTCCTTCCTCAAGATCTTCCGAATCTGATTAGTTCTATCAGGACCCCTTCCAACTGCTGTATCTCCTACCCATTCTAGATCTTTCCTCTTCGCCAGGTGTAACTCTTTTCTGCAATTGGGGTCAATTTCTCTTAAAGGGGTTCTCAATTTCCTTCTCACCTAAGAATCCCTACTTCTACTTTTGTTAGAAGTCTCCCTGGTAATTGGATCAATCATCATGTCTGAAACCCCCATTATCTGTTATTTCTCTGGGCAGATCCCTAAAAGCTTATTCCCTAACTCTCTTCCCCCCTTTCTACCTACTAATTGAAAATATATTACTCCAATTCTTCCCGACTCCCTCACACTCTCCCTAGATTCTACAAACGCCTTCTCCAAATATTCTCCTATTTCCAAAGTGAAAAAACAGCTTTTTCCTGAATAGCTGAAATTCTCTCACTACCCCCTCCTTATGACCTGTATTTTCCTTAACCCCATCTTCCTTAAATAATGATGACCCACATCTCCTTTCCTCTGAGTAGCCCTCTCATTAATAGCCCTATTCAGACCTTCCTCTAACTGTTTATTACTCCATTCCTCTCTATCTTGCAGGCTTGATCCTTCTTCCTCTTCCCTAATTTGAAAAGCCCTGTTATTGTGACCCTTACTCTGCTTGAGCTCAGTATCTTGAGTCTTGGACATAATGATTTTCCTAAGCCAGCTTTTAACCACAACCCAAACTGTCCTTTCCTATTCAAGTAGGTTTTTTTCTTACAACAAGACTTCTCCCCATGTTTAATTCTTCCGTAATTAAAACAGAAGCTGAGCACTTTTCGTATTTGAAATCTAACCAAATCACTTCTCCTCCAATTTTCACAGTTGTCCAGCATAACAAAGGTTGATGGAGATCTATTTCCACAAGGAGCATTTTAATGTGTTTTCCATCCTTGCTCCCCCTTGGGGAATAATAAGATCCAGAACACTAATAAAGATCTCTCCTATCTTCAATCCAACCTCCTTACTGACCCAATGCAATGGTAAATTCTAAATTTGTACCCAAAAAGGAGCAACACCAAAATTATCATCATTTTCTCTCTATTCTCCTCCCATCTTCTAAGCACAAGCATTTGGTTATCAATAACCCACGGCCTCCTCCCATCACTCTCTCTATGTCCTATTCTCTTTCAAATCAAAATTGAAACATGTTGACTCCAATTTTAGACACTCTGAGACTCTTAGGATGACCCCGAACTTGTAGAACAAAATTCCTTACCCCTGTAAAGTTCATGGTTTTTTCACTCCAGACTTTGCCTACCAGACTTAGTTTGCATTCTTCAATGTTACCAGAAATATTGACATCTGCTAAGTCTATGTCTCTCCTTTCCCTAGATGATATGTCAAATTTTTAAAAGCCGTCACAATTTCCTATCCATCCCCATAACGAGATCCTAGAGGGTAACCCAAGATTAGATGAACAGAAAATCACGAGGCTTAACAAAATGAAAGGACACAGAAAGAACCTAAAGCTCAGAAGTGAAAAAACCTGCAGACACCAGGTACAAAGAGAACGACCAGCTAGACAAAAAAAACGACACGAGATAGGAAAACACAGATAAGAAGTAAGGAAAAACCCATACCTTCAATTAGCTAGATCTAAGTCATATTCTCAACTCTTCACCTTCCTGCCTCCAGCAGAATCTCACCCACTTAAGATATTAGCTCCTCTAGTACCAACAAAGTTGCTTTCGATCATGACAATACAAGCTCAATATGAAGACCACCCAAAAAGAAAGTGTCTAGAGCTTAACCAGTTTGAAGTGCAGCAAATTTATAGTGAATGATAATAGATCAAGAAGTATTGAAAACCCTAATTACTCTACCCTGGGAGGAAGACTCTACTTAGAGAGAAGGCTCTCAAAAAAGAGAGAAAGACTGCAATGTAATTTCTTCGCTACAAATACATCTTGAATGGGCATATTATGCAACCAAACTGGGCATTACACAATGTGCATACATTGCTGACATCTATTGGTATTGGGAATCCTTTTCCACAAGTTTCAGATGGCCCCTCAACTCACTTATCCTCTAGCTTATTCATCCGTGTGCTTCTTCCAGCGAGACAACAAACTATTGTTGTTTCTTGGATGAAACCCACTCAAGGAGTTAAAGTTAAATGTTGATGGATCATCTAGAGCAATCCAGGACAAGCGGGCAAAGGAGGCATTGTATGAGACACATTTGGTCAAGTAATATTTGGATTTTCGAAATCAATAGGTTTTTGATAACTAAATATTTAGCATTACTTCATGGATTAGAGGTCTGTCACTCAAAAGGACTCCACCACGTTCAAGTTGAGACCGATTCGCAGATGCTAAATCAAATTGTGACCAGTAACGTTGCCATTCCTTGGGTCATCGATGCTAGAGCTCGGGAAACATTGGTCCCGACATATATAAGAGTATCATCACATCATCAAACATGTGTTCCGAGAAGCCAATTCAATGGCAGATTGTTTGGCTGAATTAGTGAGCGACTCTACTTGTGTTGATTTGGACTTTGGTCCCAACAACATCCCTCATTCTTTTCTAGGATGCTTGCAACTTGAGGTAATCCAATTCCCTTCAATAAGGGTTTGTAAATCCTAGAACGTTGTACTTGGCACTTAATTAATAAAACTGCTATCTTTTTGGTGTAAAAAAAATTCTTCAAAGGAAAAAAACTCCACAAATGCATTTTCAAGTGATTAAATTGGTAATGTTTCAAAGGAAAATCCACCAACATATTTTCAAGTGATTAAACTGATTTATTAATTCAAAACTCAACCATCAATTTTTCAAGTGGTTAAATTGATTAATGTTCAAGCATTTTGTCACATTAATTCTTAAAAGAATTGATTGGTTTTATGTGATTGTTGTACTATTTTTCTAGTGCAATGTAAATTTAGAAAAAATAAATAATAATGAGACAAAATGCTAAGCCTAAAAAATTAGCTTGAGGATAAGAAATATAGATGTAACCAAAATGCCAATATACCAAAGTATCAAAATTATATGGGCTTGTTGCCGACAAAATTGAGTGCAAAGACCAATAGAAAATTATACTTCATTGAAGGTCTTGAAAGAGCATAAAAAAAGTATTAAGCCCTGTATATATCAAGCAAATGGTATTTTTCCACGTACAATACTTAAGGGGGCAACTATTAAATCAAAATTTTTAACAAAGAAAATAGTAAGTAAATAAAACATGGGACATAAAGTGGTCAAATTGACCAATGGTGTCACGCCCCAAAATTGGGGACGTAACACGCCGTGCCCTCACATTTTCATGAGATCACAAGGCTCAAAATCTCTAATATCCAATCACTTGTCTTAAGGAAAAAATTGTGAACACCTGCAAAAATATAATATAATGGGGTGAGCATACACATTACTCGGTAAGAAGTTCGAGGTTTCTTCCACTGGAAACGAGTATGTTATGTAATATCTATACTTTGAAAACATGTTTCAAACACATCGTAACATGCATACGTATATATAAGCAAATATATTTTAAGACGATAATGTACGAATACATATACAGATAAGTGGCATTATCAATAATTCCAATAATTACAATCCAATACTAAATATCAATGACAAAAGTATAAATTGTGTAAAATAATCAATATTAGGCTCATGGGTTCTCTATAACTTTATCGACAAGCTGGATATCCAGTCTTAACTACTATAACCCGCTAGGAAAAGAGCCATAACAAAGTCCAACTACTATAACCCCTTGGAAAAAGAGCCATACAAAGACTCGTATAGAGTATTGGGAACTACCTCCCACCAATTCCACCAAAGATAGCCAAGAGCCAAACAATACAATAATCAAAATATCAAGCATGCATCACACAAGAATTTATCATGTCAAATTGCCACTTACAATAGTTTTATATAATCAAATAAGAAAAGTAAACAATACTCTAGGTCCGATTTGATACGTAAATATAATTTTCAAACAAGAGTTTTACAAATAATTTTTGAAAATATGAAAGAGAATTGGAACCCCTTACCTCAACGACTAATCGAAATGCTATGCTTAACTCAAATATTCTGGTTCCAACGAATCCTCGTCACCTATAACACAATTTTGACAAAATTTAATCCACAACCAATCACTACCTAAAATCATATTAAAACAAACATTAAATGTTTCTCAATTTTTTTTATTTTATATATTGACAGCAACCTTGCTGCCAAAAAAACAAATCCAACCCCTCAAACAGCTGCAACATGCAGCCTTGGAATTAGGTTTGGCTTCCTGCCAAACCCAATTCCAAGATGAATTACTGCCAACGTGCAGCCAAGATTCCATTTTTTTTTATTCAAATCAGTGTATCAATTCTCATAGGAATATGGCTTCGGCCATAACGCGTCGGGTCTTTTTTTTTTTTTTCAATTACCAATATAACTTCACAAATTCTTAAATAAAAAGAGTTAGTAAAAATAATTCTCATGTCAAGAGTTTTAAATATAAACCCTAACTCCTTAAACACCATTGAATTAAACCTTAACCCTATGAACACCATTAAATTAATTCTATAATTTCATCCATAAACACACCCTCAATAATAGAATAACAAGGTCGAATATAATTACCTCAGTTTGAGTCGTCGAGATAGATCGAATTCTTTTTCCTTCTTCTTTCTCTTTCGCTTATACGGTCGTAACCCTAAAAGTCAGTATAAAATATGTCGTATACTCTTTTAACCCTAACTATATATAATAAATATTTACTTGTAGTATTTAATGATTAGTCCCTTTAAAAAACTTAATTACCTATGAATCCAACCAAATAACTTGTGGGTTTAAAACTACTATTATTATTAAGGCTTAATTAATATCAAAGAGTGGGCCAATTTGGGTTTTCACATTCTACCCCCCTTAAAATAAGTTTCGTCCTCGAAACTTACCCAAGTTACTTTCCTCAAATTTATAACGAAATTATAAGAGACAATGAGCCATTGTATAAAAATTTAAAAACATTCTCTAATGTCCAAATCTAAAATTTATAGTAGTCGAATTTAGTTTTCTTAGTGAAAACTTCTACCATAAATTCACTAAGCCACTAACCACAACAATATATATACCTTGTTTCCTAATTTACATCAATTACCCACAAATTTATCCGAGTTAAATACCAAGTTGAAACATATAGAATATAAAGAATAGAACTATACAATTTCCAAAATGGAATACTCACACTCTAAATCAATTCATCCTTTTAAGTTTGCAATATCATTTTCCTAAATGAAAATAATTTATTAACTCACTTCAAAAACTCTTGTTATGTGTCCTTAAATTTACGTAGATATATGGAACTCCCACATTAATTCCTAAAATAGTGCTTAAATTGCTCCAATATCAATTATCTACTGTCCCAAATATATAGAACTTTTCTCCAATAAAAATCACATACTACAATAAGTAGGGGCAAGAATTAAGTGATCATATATGCAATTATCAAGTATCCAATCTTATATAACAAAAGTATACCAGTAGTAATCAACACTCTTGCCAATAAGTCCTATTATCGAAGGTTTTTTTTTTTTTTTTTCCAATCAAAATTCTTATATAAACAATTTTGTAATAAATATACCATTTACTTGAGGATGATAGACAATATTGTTTATATATATATATATATATATATATATCTAGATATATATATATAATGTAATGAATGACATCATGAATCATTTTCAATTGATTATAGAATTATGAATTTTAGTCAAAACAGTAAAATTATCAAGTAAGTAAAATTTCACATTCACTAGCGTTTTATAAATCAAGTATATCCCAAAATTTATAAATCAAAAAGTTCACACTTTAAACAGTTATAAACTTCAAACATTAAATTAAAACTTTCCTGAAGATTTTTTTTTTTTTTTTTTTAAAATCTCTACTCAAATTAGAACAGAAATGGTCTCAATTTATAAAATTATTATAAAGGTAACAATATGATTTTTTTTTTCAGAATTTAATTGACAAGCTTAATTAAAATCATCATATCTTGTGTTATACAATTCCAAAATTTATGACCTTGATATTTTTAGAAATTTAACTCAATAAAATAAAATTCTTATGAAGAAAACTTTTCCATATCAAAAACTTTAAAGCAATTAATATTGTTCAAAAAATTGAACAATCATCTTAAACATTTTTGTGACATTCTAAATTCTATATTTTCATTGAAATCAATGTATCTTGAGGTATATAATTCAAATAGATATAACTTTTGAATATAACAAAACTAGATTCATAATAAGCAACTTTTCTGAGAATCTCAATTTCTAATTCAAATAATAAATAGGTGAAAAATTAGCCCTTATATTAACAAGCTTTTAAAGAAAATATATTGTATCCAGTAACATTGAAATAATCGTATCTTGAATCTAATACCTTATTTTGTCAATTACTTTTATAGATATACAAAATATATTTTGACAGAATAAAACATGAAAGAAGAAACCATTAAAAAATCACATTATCATAAGTCTTAGGTAAAATAGCTCCAAATTAGGGGAAAAAATTAAACATATCTAGTTTTTAATTTTCAAAGATAGTTTTAGTCAAATTCGAAAATTTACTAAAAATAATATATAAAGAATTAGATCATGATTCTTATATCAAATTAAATATCTATGATCTACTTTCAAACACAATAACTAGTGATCATTTTGGAATTTTCTATAACAAGTTGGCACTCATAAAAAAAAATCACTACTCAAAACCTTTTTTTAAATAAAATAAATAATAAATAAATAAAAATGCAAACACTGAGATTTTAATTTCAAACTCTTATAAACAAGTTTCATTCTTTGAAATCATTTTCAAAATCATTAAAAGTCTTATATAAATGCTTTTGAATAAAAAGATACCATTTATTTAGAAAATAATGAAAATAAAGTTTAGAAAATAATTAAAAAAAAAAAATTCCTCTCACTCAACAAATTTCGAAGTTTTATACCTAAAATTACAATTAACTATCGTTATCTTTACTATTTTTTTAAGTATGAATACCATTGCAAAAATTAAAAAAACTTGACATAAGTAATATTCAGTCCCACATAGATTAACTATAACAGATTCTTGCTTATTATGCTACATAAGTTTAAGTCTATTCACCCAAATCCATTAGCATTATCAAAACTTATCAATTGTCTGCTCAAATTCCTTATAATACTTTTACCTCAATCACAATAAATCCTCTAAAGTTACCAATTACTATCAAATCTTGAAAGTCCTAATATCATACACTTTCTTAGATTTTTTATCTTTTGGCAAATGTTCCAAAATTTCTATTTTTTTTTCATCGATAAATTCTTAACTTTTAATCCCTCAAACATTAAATGAGAATTTCGGCTTGTCAAACACTAAATTTCACTCGTCACTACAGCTGTATCAAGTTCAAAGAAAACACAATACACTCAATATGGGTTGGCAATCTCCACACCATGCATTATATATAATTCCTATGTTCTAAGTACGACCTAATACATATTCAGCTTATTAGTGACTTAGATCGACAACTTGGGCTCTGATACCATTAAATGTCTCGCCCAAAAATTGGAGACGTAACACGCCGTGCCCTCACCTTTTCACGAGATCACAAGGCTCAAAATCTCTAATATCCAATCACTTGTCTTAAGGAAAAAATTATGAACACCTGCAAAAATATAATATAATGGGGTGAGCATACACATTACTCGGTAAGAAGTTCGAGGTTTCTTCCACTGGAACAAGTATGTTATGTAATATCTATACTTTGAAAACATGTTTCAAACACATCGTAACATGCATACGTATATATAAGCAAATATATTTTAAGACGATAATGTACGAATACATATACAGATAAGTGGCATTATCAATAATTCCAATAATTACAATCCAATACTAAATATCAATGACAAAAGTATAAACACAATAAAATAATCAATATTAGGCTCATGGGTTCTCTATAACTTTATTGACAAGCTGGATATCCAGTCCTAACTACTATAACCCGCTAGGATTAAAGAGCCATAACAAAGTCCAACTACTATAACCCCTTGGAAAAAGAGCCATACAAAGACTCGTATAGAGTATTGGGAACTACCTCCCACCAATTCCACCAAAGATAGCCAAGAGCCAAACAATACAATAATCAAAGTATCAAGCATGCATCACACAAGAATTTATCATGTCAAATTGCCACTTACAATAGTTTTATATAATCAAATAAGAAAAGTAAACAATACTCGGTCCGATTTGATACGTAAATATAATTTTCAAACAAGAGTTTTACAAATAATTTTTGAAAATATGAAAGAGAATTGGAACCCCTTACCTCAACGACTAATCGAAATGCTATGCTTAACTCAAATATTCTGGTTCCAACGAATCCTCGTCACCTATAACACAATTTCGACCAAATTTAATCCACAACCAATCACTACCTAAAATCATATTAAAACAAACATTAAATGTTTCTCAATTTTTTTTTTTTATATATTGACAACAACCTTGCTGCCAAAAAAACAAATCCAACCCCTCAAACAGCTGCAACATGCAGCCTTGGAATTAGGTTTGGCTTCCTGCCAAACCCAATTCCAAGATGAATTGCTGCCAACGTGCAGCCAAGATTCCATTTTTTTTTATTCAAATCAGTGTATCAATTCTCATAGGAATATGGCTTCGGCCATAACGCGTCGGGTCTTTTTTTTTTTTTTCAATTACCAATATAACTTCACAAATTCTTAAATAAAAAGAGTTAGTATAATTCTCATGTCAAGAGTTTTAAATATAAACCCCAACTCCATAAACACCATTGAATTAAACCTTAACCCTATGAACACCATTAAATTAATTCTATAATTTCATCCATAAACACATCCTAAATAATAGAATAACAAGGTCGAATATAATTACCTCAATTTGAGTTGTCGAGATCGATTGAATTCTTTTTCTTTCTTCTTTCTCTTTCGCTTATACGGCCGTAACCCTAATACTCAGTATAAAATATGTCGTATACTCTTTTCACCCTAACTGTATATTTTATGAACAAATATTTACTTATAATATTTAATGATTAGTCCCTTTATAAAATTTAATTACCTATGAATCCAACCAAATAACTTGTGGGCTTAAAACTACTATTATTATCAAGGCTTAATTAATATCAAAGAGTTGACCGATTTGGGTTTTCACAAATGGCCCATGCGCTATATCTGAAAGGGAAAAGGGGAAGTTATCTCCCCATGTCTTCCCATAATCATATGATGTCAGTTAAGTGGCATAGTGGGGAATCCCAAAAACTAGCATTCTTGGAGGAGAAGTTTTTAGCCTGTATAATAATAAAACTTTTGAGAAGGATAATAAACACAAGGCATTGAGAGGCAGAAACAAAGATATAGTAAAAGGCATTCGGGGAGAGTAAAAAAAATAGAAAGGACAAAAAGGTATTAAACACAAAAAGAAAAAAGAGAGAAAGAACTGGGGGCACAGAGAAAAAGAATAAATGAACGGATGGGCAATTGATAAAAAACAATTGGCAGAAACACAAGAAAATATTAGAGAGAAGTTGGTAGGATCGAAGTTTACAAAGTATTCAAGCATACAAAAGTCGAGAAGAAGAAATAAATATATCGAAATCAAAATTCCAATACGATATAAGTTACTCTTCTAAGTCTTCTTCCCTTCCTTCTAATATTTGTTTTCGTATGCATAAAGTTGAATGAATTGATTTCTTATTTATAAAGAAGATATCAGGACATTAATTATATAGCTATATTCAATTTATATAAGGAGAATTTTCTCTCAAATCATCTTTAGTCCCAATGCTTTCACTACAAAAAAGTATATTTTAATTATCTGGTTGCAAGAAGAATTGTGTTTTTTAGGTTAAAAGCCCCTGGAGACAACCCTTTGATTCAATTGAATTACAAATAATTACATGAATTTCAATAGAAATTTTGAAAACAAGGTTAAGTTGCCATATGGAAATTCTAAGCTTCCAAATAGAGTTGGAGTCAATCTCTTACAACCTATCCAAACACATGCACACGGAAGGGATACTATGTAGCCAAATAAAAATTGGATTCTTAGTATGGTAGATAAATATTTGTACTATACTTAGAATCAAATTTCAGTTATACAAGACAGCAACCAATTTGATAATTGATATGCTAAGGTTCTGTAATACAAGTCAAGATTGATAAATGTAAAGTCAATATTGGGAATAATGTTCATGTATTTTGCATTCTAAATATGCCTTTCAAGGAACTAAATTAAATTAATTGGCTTTAGTGGTTTAAATTGATCCTAGTACTTTATTTTTCCTATCAAATTATTGGAGGTACTAAATTAAATCAACTGGTTTTAGTGTCCTAAAATTGATCTTAGTGCCTTATTTTGTCAAATTTGCTATTCAAGATATTAAATTAAATAAATTGGCTTTATTGTCAAAAAATGTCTTGGAAGGCATCAAATTAAATTAGTTGCTTTTAGTGCCCGAAAATGCCTTTCAAACCATTAAATTAAATTAATCGACTCTAGTATCTAAAATTACCTTTTAAGATAATAAATTAAATTAATTAGATTTAGTACCCAAAATTACCTTATAAGTTGAGAAATCAAATTAATTGGCCGTAGTGTCTAAAATTACCTTTTAAGATAATAACTCAAATTAACTTAGTGTCCAAATTTATCTTTTATGGCACCAATCGGTCTTAATGACTAAATTTGTCTTATAAGGCATCAAATCAAATTAAAATTTTTCTCGTGTCCACATTACCTTTTATGGTAATTAAAAATAAAGACAAGAACTAAATTGGACTTTATGTCCGTCTTGCCTTTCAAGGCATCATAGAAAGATTAAATAAAAAATTGGACTAGTCTTTGAACTAATCTAATTTTTTTTTTTTTTACTTTAATGGTCAATCCAAATTAAATGTTCGTTGCCTCAAATGGCTAAATAGAATTGATATTTAAAAATCATAGTTCATCTAGAACTATATGTGGCTTGATTCCAATTTGGATACATAGAAAATTCCTCCAAAGGATTCAGACACAAGAACTACACAAATTCCGTTCCATATAATTGTCACCTTACACATTTGCACACAATTTTAGGTAACAATACATTTTTGCCAAATGTCTACAAATTTCCTTATTGAGTTGAATTGACTTCCTATTATTAAAGGATAAATATTTACAATTGGAGAGCTTTGCTGGGAAGAGATAGGACAGAGAAATGATGAATTAATTATTGAAGCCCACTAGTAATTGGAGTTGGGAATATTTTCAATATTTGGAAGCGTAAATTTGCAATCCCCTTGAAAGGACCTCCGAGCAGATAATGAATAGAAAAAGCGACACAGGATCATCTTAATTCTCCTTGATAATTTAAAGAAACCAGTGACCTCAAAATTTATTAGAATAGAGAACCAGCTGCACTTTAAATTACTCATGATCAATGAAACAGAACTCGAGTGGAATCCAAATATAAGAATACAAGATTGGAGAAAAGGCCAAGAAACTATATCGATTCTTCATATCCAATTTAAGAATGATATTTCATCCCCAGTACTGCTTTTCTATCCAATGGGAGAATTAACTCCTGCACCAATAGCACATTATCTGCAAGAGTGCGATCCTTTACCTACCCTGATTGTTCTGGACTAATGATCAACGGCAAAAGAGCTGTAAGTCTATTAGCCAAGATACGAGTGAATACGTTGCTGATGAAGTTGCGTAAAGCAATTGGTCTAACGTCTGCAAAGGTGAGCGAATTAGCCTTCTTCAGAATCAAGACAATAGAAGTGTACCAATATGCCTTGGAGTAAAGACATTCACAAGGAATCTTGAACTGCCTTGAGCAAGTCCTCTTTGGTAATTTCCCAACATCAGAATAAAAGACCCCTGTGGAACCATTTGGTCCAGCCGAGCTTTTACCATCTTGCTGAAAAACGACATTTTTAACTTCGTTGCAGAGCAGTCGGTTCCAATAAGGCTACATTCTGCTCATCCGTGATCATACTCAGGACGTATTGCAACAACTCATGTATAGTTGTTTCATTTAACTGCTCATATCCGAAAGTAGAGTTTGGAAAAAACTAAACTTTTCCTTTTTATTATCATCAAAAAGTCAGCCAATCTCCTAAAATTGTTGGATTCTTCAAATAAAGAAGCCTTCTTATAAACAACAGAGGCATGAAAAAATTTAGAATTTGAATCGCCCTCAGCTAGCCACTTGATTATTGATTTTTGCTTCCAAAATGACTTCTTGATTTGCAATCTCTAACAAAGCTTAGCTTGTGCAAAAGACAACCGCTCTCTAGCATGGCTAGACTGGTCATGTTCATAATCATCTTCCTAGGCTTTAACTTCGATTTTTGCTTCTTTAACAGCATCAAACACATTCCCGAATATATCCTTGTTCCTATCTTGAGGCAATCCTTCAGCCGAGGAAGCATTAAGCTAAAATGGTGAATAGCAAACCCATCAAGTGGAGCCTTCCAATTATCCTCTACTACTGTCAAGAACTGAACATGCTTGATCCACATGTGCTGGAATGTGGAATAGTTTTGCCTTGGTTTGAGTGTGATACCGATGATAGCTCCAAAAGCAAAGGAGAGTGGTATATATATATCTGTGTCTCTGTGTGTGTGATTGGGAAATAAATTTTGCCACTATTGGTTGATGAGGAAACGATCCTACCTTCTCCACACTTGTCAACCATTACGAACACCTGACCATCTGTAATTACTACCAATATAAGGGATTGTTTTTAGATTGCATGAGTCAATCATAGAATGGAAATCTTCAATTGCATTCAAGTTTTGTGCTACGAACCCAAATTCTCAGAGAAAGACTCAATGACATTATAATCCCCGCCTAAAATCCATGGATTTTGCCGGCCAACTGAAATGGGACATAGTTTATCCCACAGTTGCATTCTTTCACCTCTTATGCACTTCGCATGTACAAAGAAGGCATCAACTGTTTGATTTGAAGCATAATTAGCCAATGACCATGAATGAATTACACTAATTATTAAGCACTCTTAAGTGAAACCCAGGCTTCCAAAGGAGAGAAGTCATTTTATTAAAGATATTTGGCATACAAAGAACACAACCAAACTTAGTACGGAATTCTTCCAATCTTACAACATCCGTTATAGGTTCTAAAACTACCAGTAATGAAATTTTATGTAGTCTAACGAGCTTTTTTAATGTTCAAATTGAGGATTTTCCCGCTATCCCATAGATATTCAACAAAAGGACATTAATCATAGTTTAAATGAGGAAAAGATTCGTTAAAGGGAGCGAAGAGACTGCGTTGTTAAAAGAGTAGTAACTTGGTGCTTCTTTTTTACTTTTGGCTTTTTAATATCACTCAGCCCTGTTGATGCACTGATCGCAGAATCAATAATCTCCTTATTGGCTGACTTATCTGGAAATTTGCTTTTTAACACCTGCAAAAAATCATTGAGTTTTATGCAGAGGTCTGCTCGTGAATTGTATCAGAATCTAATAGGGTATCCACGACATTCTTCTCCAGAACGCTTTTCTTTTGCCTTGGCCTTCTGAATTTGGTGGGATGATTGCATCTGCAATGATGTTCATTAGCTTGACTTTTTCACAATCAATTACTGTATCACTAATAGCCTGTGGATTCGCATCAACCAATGAATTTTGCTGAATAGTTTGTTGAGCCTCAGGGTACGTTAGTATTGCCTATTTTTCAGAACAGGAGATTCCCAAGGAAGTCCCTTTACCCTTCAAATTGTCATTCTTGACTTGTTTTGGATGCTGTAAGGATTTGATTGCCAAACCTTGTTAGGAACTTGCTTAGACACTACTTGATTAGTTTTTCCATGAGGTGCTTTAGGCTGATTTTTATCTTGGATGAACATGCGTGAATGAACATCATGTCCCACCCTTGAGCAGTTCGAGCAATATGATGGCAAATCTTGGTAAATAATTTTTTTCCAGAAACCCGTATGCCATTCCAATCCATACACGTTTATGTAGATCTTTTTTGAGATTTACTTCCATGCAAATCTAAGCATGCGAGGTCGTGGATTGATGCAGTTGCAATATCGAGCAGGCATTAGTAGATAGTGGTAAGAAGGTATTGTTCTCGTAAGGATTGTTTGGATGGAAATTACTAGGATTTAATGGCCATTGTATAGTTAGGCAATCCAAAAAGATAGCAAATAGTAAACCTAATTAAAGCCATGAATTAAACAAGAAAGTAATTCAAAATTAAAAATTAATTTATCTACTAAAGCAAGTAAAGGAAACAATTGAACTACTAGTTTAAAGATTAACTAATCTAATCTAATGTAAGAAAGTGAATGACAGCAAGTAAACTATTTCTAAATTAACTACATTAACTAAACTAAACTAGAATTGAAAGGCAATTAATCCTAAATGAACCAAAGAAAGCACAAAACCAAAGTGAACTATATTTTTCTACTAATTGAACTATTGACATTTGCAAAGGAAAGAAGACTAAAATTAGATATTTTTGGATTTTTGGTTTACTAGAAGAAAGCTGATAAAAAATTACTAGGAATTAAAATAAAGAAATGAAGATTTTTTATTAGAAATCTTGTACTAAATGACCAAGAACTCGAAGAAAGCTTGGAATGGAAGTAACTAGATTTTAAAAAAATTTAAGTGGAAAGCAATTAAAAATTATATCTACTAAAAGTTAATGATTAACCCACTAAAGTTATCTAATCAAAATTAAAACTTGCAAGGAATTAAAGATAACATCCAAAGGAAAATTAAAGAGAATTTCGTATTAAACTGAAAACTTAGAGTTCAAGCCACTACTAATTTAATCTACAACTAAAAATACTAACTACACTATCACTATATGTACTATCACTAATTGTTGCCTATTATATATATTAGAGTGTTTTACAAGTCAAGAATTAAAATCTGCAAGACAAAAATTACAAAAATGCCATGAAAACTAAGCCTTCAGCACCTCGATGTTGCGACATAGATATTCGGTGTCACGACATCAAGTTAAAAATTACTAAATGAATCTCCGCCTCGATATTGCGATACCAAATATTTATGTCACTACATCGAGCATGTTTCACCTTTGCAGTCTTCAACTTTTTATCAATTTCACTTTGGTTCTCAAACTTTTGTGATTTTGACTTCCATCTTTCAATTCTTAACCTGCAAAATTACTCAAATAAGTAACCAAATTAACTAAAATTAAATAAAAATTCAAGATATTTACAAGAATTGTAAATACAAATATATAATACAGATAATTGACTAAAACTTAATTAGATACTAAAAGTCAGGATTAAACTAACAAAATGCTATAATTTAGAAGCAAAATAACTCTAGTTTATTAGAGTTATCATGCCCCTAAACTTAACATTTTCTAGTCCCGAGCAAAATAAGAAATGAAAAGAACCTTACTAAACAACTTAACAAGCACACTACTAAATTAGCAACACGAAAGATGAACAATGGATGTACTTATGAACAATAAGGAAATCTCTCAAGGGACATCAAATTGCATATGAAAATTGAACCATTTCAATTAGTCACTCCAAGTTTTCTAATTTTTCCAAAAATCATAAGTTTCTATAGTGCTACACAAAATTTCAAATTACTAAGCATTAACCAATCTCAGAAAGGTTCCCAAATATAAGTTCTATTCATTCAAAACATCATCTTTTCTCAAATCATAAGTATTACAAAGTTGTTCAACTATCCCGACGAGGTCGCATGGAAAATAGAAGTTCATTAGGAATCTACCTATATGCATATGTCACACAAGTTGGGAACATTAAACTATCATGGAATGAGTAGTATGATATCAATAATAAGTATTACAAATATTCCCCCCTTGACCTGTTGGTATTCTAAAACGTAATTCCTGATGGTTTAATTCGGCGAATTAACATGGGTACATGACGGAATCCCCTACTCGCCTTATTCCTAAAAGCAAAATTTTTCTTCCATACATCCCTAAACCGAGCAAGAGGAGTAAAATATACCAAAGATTAATATCTAAAACCATCACAAATTAGAATAATATTCCACATGCAAACACAGAAAATGTCCTAAATTCCTTCGATTCCATTTAAACGTAATTTTTTTTCCAAAAGATAAATTGACCAACAAATTAATATTTTTGATTTGACCCAAAACAATATTTCAAATGAATTTCACCCAAAATATTAGTCCCTCTTTTTTAAAATGGTAATACCAAGTTTTTAAAGTTCTTGCATTGCAAACCACTCACACACACCTAAGTTCATGCAATATCCAATTCAAATAGCTCAATCATATAATATTGCAAATCAAGTATCATCATCAAGTACCAAATTGATTAGTTTCCATCCAGAGGCCATCGAATACACACATATAAACATAAAAGGACCATCCCTAACACAAAAACGAATACCCCTAAACTTGACTCTTTTATTAATTTAATAAGTAAAATTTATCCACTCATTCACCCAAAATTTAAACATCATAACACATAAAAACCACTAAAAATTGAGAACAAACTAGACTATAATAAAATCTTAACAAAACACACTCCATTAAGTGATATCACTAAGAACACATCAAGGCATGCCATGTAATCTATTCAAATAAGCTCACAGTAGTCAATTCCAACATTCAAGCCTTAACAAGAATCAATGTGGCATCAACTGAAGGCTATTAGCTGCTATCACAACTCAAACAAGTAAATCAACCAAGAATACAATAAGGTAAATCATCCATGAAATTAAAAAAAAAAAAAAAATCAATATCAAGTCAAGCACCACTAAAAAGTCACTTGGAATCAGCTTCAGGCCCTTAGCAAATCTACTACTAAAAGAAAATAGCCAAATTCCAAATCTCTGAAAACCAAAAAATAAACGTGATAAAGTACTAAAATACTAAGGAACTAAAGTAATGAAAAGGTATAAAAGTATTCAAATCAAGCATTGCCGTAAAGTGATATAATCTCTAAGTGTCTCCAAAATCTATCACTCTTCATCATTTCAATCTTGCTCCATCTCCTCGTGATCATCCACTGCTCCGCTATGCTAGCTTTCTTCAAACTACTCATCTTGCACTTCACTGGTACCATTAACTTGTTGTGAATCGTGAGCCTTGATGCATCGGTACCTTTGGTGGTATGTAGTAGGATTGTCCACGACATGGACCATAATACCAAAGTGGAGGTGATAGAGGTCGTTCCCATGTATTGAGTAAGGTTGTCCTAAGAGTTTCTCCTATCAATGCCAAGTTATTGTGCATGACCAATTGGTTGTACGTCAAGTACCCTTGTAATTCATTGCGCTCTTCATCTGTGATTGTGGCATTACAAACATAACCTGGCGGCATGAGGATCTACAATGCTCGAGGAGGAGGTGGTGGAGTCATATAGGCTTCTCTGGGATGTTGATGTCTCTCGAACACCGGAACTATATTGTACACATATTCCTTGTTAATTCTACCTCTAGGATGAGTTTATGGCTCATCAATGGCAAAGAGGCATCCTCCGGTAATACATAAATGAGTGATTAAATTCAGTGCATAAAAAATCGGTCTCCCGAACCTTTCCTCTTTGATTGAACTACCAACATCTAAAGGCATCACCTCAAGAATAACACTAAACAAGGCACGCTTTATCTCGCTAAATATAACTTATTGAGTTTGAGCCCCAAAGTCTACAGCTAATGAAATAGAACCACAAGTTGGCCGATAATGATAAACCATTGCATGGAAATTTAAGCTCTCTTGTACCAGTTGTATTCATTATCCAATCAAAATTAGTAGTACAAAGAGCATTTTTAACAACCACCATATCTTTATTTTTGTCATTTAAGAACTCCCTATACTCCAAACTCTCAACAGAAAGTGTGTTAAAGTACTCATTAATTTTTTCAACACTAAAATCAACCAGCACATCTCTAACACTAAATTTACCATCTTCCAAATCGCATAAATTACAACGAAATTTTTTAACTAACTTTTTGCATCCTGGATCACATTCTTTATGAAATCTTTCCCATTTACACTATTTAAGCTATCTTTTAATTTCCTTTCTCACATCTAATAATCCCCCTATGCATAGATAAATCAAAACTCCTATCCTTAATGACCTCGTGCTTTTCAGTTGGCCTTAAACAAAGCATGAGAGCGCTCACTCAAAAATTGGGGTTCCACTATCGGTTCATTTGCCTCACTCAGCTCACCAATCTCACCTACACTAGTGTACCTTCCTCCATCTTTCTTTTTCTTAAATTTTCTCTCCTACCCCTATTTCTTCCTCTCCTACCACTACCACCATAAACTCTCCTTGTCATTTTCTTTATCAATTTCAACACAAATAATTAAAATGCTCCTCACAAAGTATTCAATTCCACAGCCAAGAACAAGAATAATAAACCTCCAAAATTCACCAATCAAGCAATTACCAAATTAAATAAAGAACTATCCACCACAATAATTAAAAAACCCAAGGAATTCACAGTCAAATGAGTAGAAAATAACACCCAATCAATTTGCACCAAAAAAATTACCAATAATAACCCACAATTTCTTGAAAATTTCCAAGGAATCAATGGTCACAAATTAACCAAAATAACCCACAATAATCACTTACGGGTTTAAGCACAAACAAAACTAGACGATATTACCCATATTGTTGGTGAAAAACACCCACTTTGATTGATGAAAAAAACTCCTTTGAAGCTTGAAAAAGTGCCCTTAAAAAACCCTCTTGTCGATGATTGGTGATTAATGATGATTTGTTGGGTGAACTATGGTGGTTTTATGGAGGATTTGTGGAATTAGAATGAGTTTTGTGAAGCCAGTAGAAGATGCAGTGGTTTAGGATTCGAGTAAATTGGGATTAAAATGAAGAAGAAGAAGAAGAAAAAGAAGAAGAAGAAAAGTTGCTTTAATTTTGAATCTTTCTGATTTGGTGTCGCGGCATCAAATTTTTGATGTTGTGACATCGAAATCCAAATGTTCCTCACGCGCGCTTTGGTGATGCGACATTGAATTTTGATGTTGCAACATCAACTAAATTGTGTGCCTTACACGTGATCGGTGTTGTGACATCATTATCTGGTGTTGTAACATCTAAATGGGCTCAAAATTTTGCCTTTGCAGAAGTTGAATTTGATGTCATGACATGGATTTTGATATCGTGACATCGACTAAAAGACAAAAATACCTTCCCAGAAGTTCCAGTTTGATGTTGTGACACTAAATCTGATGTTGTGACATGGAATTGAACTTCTACGAAGTTCATTTTCAACACTTGAATAATTTTCCCAACTTCTTTCTCACTTCATCCGAAGTTTTCCTACCACCAAACATTAAAAACCCAAGTATTGGAAGACCATTTTAGTTCATTCCTTAGCACAATTTATACAATTTCAAAGAAAAATGTTCAAAACAAAATCTAAACTAAAACCAAACAAAATCACAATAACTCAAAATTAAACAAGAAATGACATTAAAACAAATCAAAATATGAAATTTAAAGCTTGGGTTGTCTCCCAAGAAATGCTCTTTTATAGTCACTAGCTTGACTATGTCATGACTTGATCAATGAAGGCCCTTAAGGATGGTTGGCCATCCCTTTCCCTTTGGTTTCCATGGAAAAAACTTGATGCCTTTCTTCGTCAATCGGTAAGCAAAATATTTTTCCCTAGAAAATATTTTCAATCCAAATGAACACACCCTTAGGGTCTGTTTGTTTGGACCGAATATATTTTCCCGAAAATATTTTCATTGATTGCATGTGTTTGGTTGCATTTTAGTTTAGGAAAATAATTTCCTCCAGAAATTGTTTTACATCCACGAGTGTAAAATAACTTACATAGCCAACATACATAAGTTATTTTCTTTTTATGCATTTCTCCCACCTCTCTAGATTCAAAAGCCAAAAAAAGAGTCAGGATAAACAAAAGACCCATACAACTCATCCATGGACAAAAAAGCCAATCTTATTCTCTTATTTCATCTTCTTCTCTCATGCATACAAATCGATACCTCTATACATGGAAGTAGAGGAGATTTGATTAGCACAAATAAGATTCAAATCGAAGTTTATGAGAATTCAAATCTTGGGATGGAGTTATTGTTGGAGATTGGAGCAGAGGACAAACAAAAATCTGCTACTTCCTTTCTTTCACTCATCTCCAGTGGGCAAGGGGCTGGTGAATAAAGGTGGTTGTGTGGTGATTCTGCAGTGGCAGGGAATTGGGAAAGGATTCTGTGGCTGTGGGGAGTTAGGGGCAAAATAGTAGTATGATGTAGTTATGGTATTTGTGTGCTTGCAAAGGAAAAAATTTTCAACCAATTAATTAAACAAACACCTAAAAATAATGAGAAAAATGATTATTTTCCTGGAAAATGTTTATTATGGAAAATATTTTACCACAAAAAATATTCTACAGTGTACCAAACAGACCCTTAGTGTAAAATTTTTGTACTTTTCACTAATGCCCTTGCGTATCATATCATATAACTTCCCAAAACCTTTCCCATATAATCAGTTTTTTTTTTTCAATAAGTTTTGGTCACAATTTTGCACACACATCGGGTATGTCAATAGGACTAATTAATGGAAAATTCTACAGTCCCTTTTAGGGAACCATTCCCTAAGTTTTAAAACCTTGTACAGTACAAGCATTTAAAAGCACATGATGTTGTACTGTACAAGCATTTAAAGCACAAGGGAATGGTTCCCTAAAAGGGACTGTAGAATTTTCCCTAATTATAACACTCCTAAGCATTTTATTCATTTTTTTATTTGAACCCCCATTTATTATTTTTTTAAAGTGTTTGATAAATTTAATCTTTGAATAAATAACTTTTCGCAAGCTGCAATGGTTGAACTTGATGAAATGACCCAAATTCAACCCCTTTTAGAGTTAGATGACCAAATTTGCAAAGTTAATAGTTCGATAATCTCAAATCAAACTATCACATAGTTAGTGACCTTATTTACCTTTTTGCTCAAAAAATAATGCACAAATTCTCAATTTAGTACATGAATTTATCTCAATAATTTTATGTTCTTTGTAATAAAGTAGTTGAAGAAATTTTTCAAATGATTGTTTTTCATGTGCTTAGGTCATGTTATGTTTGTTAGGGGTAATTTTTAGCCATTATGCATATTCATTATCCTAATTATAATGTAATTCAAATTATAAAATATTTTTTAGTGTTTTGATAACATAGTAAAAATATAAAATACATACAATATTACCAACTTAAAACAAACATAAGAATTGGAATCTATAAAATTTTCAATCAAAAAATCATGAGAGAATAAAAGAATGTTAAAAATGTTTTACTAGAGAAAAAATTAATGCCTTTTAGTATACTTGAATGGCCTAGAATAGGATAGAATATATTTCTATCCAAAATAGGCAGAAATACTTATTCTCATTTCATTGTTTAATAATTCAGGTTAGAATGTGATGTACATTATTTTTTTTATTATTTAGAATGGTAAACTTTTTCTTTTTTATTTTATTCATGTAATGTACTATGTCCACAAAAATAAGAAACTTTAAGTATTTTTCATTAAAGATAAAAAATTACTTCATAGTTATATCTTAAATTTTTATTTACATTCTATAGACAATGAAATTTTAATTCAATTAAAATTATCATTTGTCTATAGATTAATTTAATTAGCATATTAAACATATGGTCCCTTGAATAATGTTATATGTCATTTATATTTTGGAAAATTGGTTAATTTAAAACGAATTATATTGCTTCACATATCAAGACAAGTTGGTTCGACCAATCAAATATATTTGTATCGCTCTTCTAATTAAATTGTGCCATGTCACATGTATACAAGACTTGGCCAATAGGGATATATTTACACTAGTATTTATCTTTTTATTAAATTAAAATAAGGAGGTAATGTCAAAGTAGTGCAGTCCTTATATATTGATATCTCTTATGTGTGTAAAGAGATAAGAATTTGTTTCTTGGTATGCAAGTAAGGAGTTACACATGCACTACAAGTCTTCTATCTTGCTCCCCTCCCGTATATGTATAAATAGGGGTTAACCTTAGAGGTTCAAGACACACATACACATACATATTTCTGAAACCTAAAATCTGTGAAAACTCGGAGTTTTTAAATTCTCTCGTCAAGTCTTCCATATATCAAGATTTGAAGATCTTCATCAAGTGTTCTTCAAGTCTTCTATATCAAGATTTGAAAAAATCAATATTCGATTCGAGAATAAGTTGGAAAGCCCTCAGATTGTGTCTGAAGTAAAGAATCGAAGAAATTTTCTCCACATATTGAGAATATCCTAAAGATTGTAACCCCTTTTATTTCATATAGTCATATATTTATATTTTTAACACTATATTTCTCGTTTGTTCAAGTTTTTACGGACTTGAAATATTTCGTTGCACACAATTTTGGCATGCCCAGTGGGAAAATCTCTACCTTCCATCTCTTTGCCTCATATATATATTCAACTACAAATCTACATCAATGGATCCAAAGAACGACAAATCCATGCCTGCTCGTTCCAATGTTGCTGATTCAAAAACTACTGCGGGTTTTTCACTTGACTCTGCGAATTCACAAACAAGAGCCCTCTCTCAAAGTAATCTAGAGGTGAAATCCGCATCGACTCCCGTGTTTGGCAAGACACCACCCAAAATCACTTCTTTTGTGTTGGGGCTCAGGCAAGATGTTGGAGCTCCAATCGATAAAACCCTGGCAATGCTCGAAGCTAGTTTTGAAACATTATGATGACATATCGAGTAGTGATTCTACATCTTCTCAAGGAACTCCACATATGAGATCTCCTGTTCAAGAAGATTGTGCAACTTCTACAATATTTTTTGTTATGCCCGCTATGGTAACACAAACCTCAACTTTGGAGGATCAAATAGAATGATGGAAACAATGATGAAGCGAATACAAGATCAAGATGACATCATCGCTCAACTACTCAATAAGAAAGACAACGCCGCCGAAGGAAGTCAAATTGATTCAAAGGTACCTAGAAGACATCAAGAAGCTGAAACTTCGTCTAAACAACAAGGAAAGGTGAAAGAAGTGCACATGACTTCTGATGGAATGATTCATGTCGCGATCAATTGAAGGAGTTTGTTGAAAGCATGATCAAGGTGAAATATGAAGGTGGTTCAAAAATTGAACCTTATATACATTATGCCTTATTCTACAATAAATGAATCGACAGCTTGATGATGCCTTGTGGATATCAACCACCAAAGTTTCAGCAGTTTGATGACAAAGAGAATCCGAAATAGTATTTGGTGCACCTTGTCGAGACATGTAACAATGCCGGAACTTATGGTGATTTACTGGTCAAGCAATTTGTCCGCTCACTAAAAGGTAACGTCTTTGACTGCTACACTGATCTTGAAGATGGTTCAATCGATAGTTGGGAGCAATTGGAGCAAGAATTTCTCAACCGGTTCTACAGCACTAAGAGGACTGTAACTATGACTAAACTTTCAAACGCTCATCAATGGAAAGACAAACCTGTTGTCGATTATATTGATCAATGGAGAACTTTAAGCCTTGATTGTAGAGACCGACTCTCTGAGACATCCATCATTGAGATGTGCATTCAAGGCATGAAGTGGAGACTTTGTTATATCCTATAAGGCATTCAGCCTCCAACTTTTGAGAAATTGGAAACAAAAGCTAATAGTCTTGAAAATCAAGAGCCACCTGTTCCTGATCCTCACAAGAATAAAGAAAAATGAAACTTTAAGAAAGGGGGCAAGCCTTCTCCCAAGTCCGAAAACAAAGAAGTTATGACAACAAATACTGTACTTGTTAAGATCGCGACAAAAGTCAGTCAAAAGGTGTCCGAGAAGGTAGAGCCTGTGCAAGGAAGGCCACGAAGAAAACCTACACTGAGACAGATGCAAGAGAAAGAATACCCTTTCCTCAACTCCTATCTTCAAGGCATGTTCAATGATCTGCTCAAAGCCAAACTCATTGAGCTTCCCGAGATGAAGTGGCCGGAGAAAGTTGGGCGAGTTAATGATCCGAATTATTGTTGCTACTACCGCTTGCTTGTCATCCCCTCACAAGGTGTTTTGTCTTTAAAGATAAGGTGATGGAGTTAACCCGCCAAGGTAAGATTTTTCTTGAGGAAGATAAAGCAAGCGCAAATCAGACCACCATAATTCCTAGCTCTCACAATTTTGTTGAAGAGTGGTGGAGCAATGTATCTTGTCCTCTATCAATGATAGAAATAACCCAGCCCAAGATAAAATTTGGAGATTTCAATTCCATTCCATTATAACAACTTCTTCCCACAAGATGAAGTGCCTTGCAAAAGGCAAAATGAGGAACTGTTGAAGGATGATGATGCCACAAGTGATCAATCGGACGAAGGATGGATGCTCATCACTCGAAAAAGGAGCAGAAAAGTTAAAGCACAAAAGACTAATCTGCTACCAAAATTTCAGATGGTGAAAATGCAGTGCAAAAAGAAAGTTCAAAAAGAGAACAATTTCATCATCAATCCCTCCAAGTGGTACGATGTTTCAAAATGTCCGTCGACCTATTACTTTAAAAGAATTCACGCCAAATGGATACTTGAAAGATGACGACATTCTTGCATCTTACCATGTTGTGAAGATCAATGATGTTTTAAGTTGATGAAGAATTTGAGAAGAAACTCACTGTTGCTGATAAAGTCCCCGAGAAATGTGCAGCAATTCAAGATCATTTTTGATGATGAATATTTATTGCTCGGAACAAAAGCTCACAATCGACCTTTGTTTGTAAATGTCTATGCACGTGAACAAAAAGTCAATTGAATACTTCTCGATGGAGGATCTGCTATGACTACAATGCCTTTACACGCAATGAAAGAGCTTGGAATCACAAGTGATGAACTTTCACAAAGTCATCTCATGATCCAAAGATTCAATCAAAGGGAGCAAAGAGCCATTGGCCTTACAAGACTTGATTTATTAATTGGTTATCTACCCTCAAGTTCATTTTCCATGTTACCGATGCTAAAACATGTTATAATATGCTTCTTGGAAGACCATGGATTCACGAGAATGGTGTTATACCATCAACTCTCCACCAATGTTTCAAGTATTGTCGTAACAGCGTGATAAAGAAAGTAGTTAGTGATGATAAGCCGTTCACTGAAGTCGAGAGTTACTTTGCTAATGCTAAATTCTACCTGGAAGGTAACACAAAGAAGGAGTTGGAGGTACAAAGGAAGATGGTCAAAAATCTAAGACACATGTCTTATGATACGTTCCAAAGTCAAAAAGAAAAGAAGGTTAATCTCCTTTTGTTGGATGCGATGAATTGAAGGAGTTCACTATACCACTCACCAAAATTGAGGCAGTCAAGCATAGCAAAACTCTTGTTGAAGGCTCTGTTCGGGCGAAGGTGGAGTCCGAAATAAAGCACAATTCATTACCTACAACACGAACTGGAGAGAGATTTGATCAAAATGCATACAAGTTGCTTGTAAAAGTTGGTTACGATCACAAGAAAGAAAGAAATTTGGGCAAGCTTCCAACAGAGACAATTGGAGAAAAGGCACATGGCTTGACTTCTACCCAAAAAATGTTGAAAGACAAAAGATATGCTATCAACAATCCATCAATGGGACTTGGGTATAGACCACCTTCTCCTGTACATATAGCAATCAAAAGGGCTAATACGCATCATATCACTATCAAAGACGCAGCTCCGTCGAAAGGTTACAGGGCGATCAATCTTTGATAGATTGGGAAAAGTTACACCACGTGTTTCAGTGTTTGATAGGCTTGGCCCACTAGAAAGAGCTTTGACGAAATGACCTATTCATGAAAGGCTGAGTTTTCCAAAGGCACAAAAGAATATTTTTAATACGAAAGGAAACAATGCTTCCTGCAATGATGGAAGTTTAAGAAGACGAGTCACCAACCTTTTTATACATTATGGTGATTCGTCAAACCTAAGAAAGGAAACCATCATTTATATAAACATCAAGGAAGAAGACAAGGAAAGTATTGCCTCCCGCAACCATATCACTATTCGAAATGAAGAGCCTCTTGAAGAAGAAGATGCCGGAGATGCTCCTCCTGAATTGGAGGAATGCGTGAAGGCAACCGTTGTTGAGTTAGGAGAAATCAACCTTGGCACAAATGATGATCCTCGCCCAAATTACATAGGTACTTGGCTGACTCCTGAAGAGGAACAAACATATCTGGAATTGTTGCTCGAAGCTTAGTCTTGATTCAAGGATATCTTTGTTTGGAATTACAAAGAGATGCCTAGCTTGGATCTAAGAATTGTTGTTCACCACTTGACTGTTAAGTTAAGTGAGGTGCGAGACCCGTTAAACAAGCTCAGAGACATTCTCGGCCTGATTTGATCCCATTAATTGAGAAGGAGGTAAACAAGCTCATAGAAGCTGGTTTCATCCGAGAAGTAAAATACCTAACATGGATTTCAAGCATAGTCCCCGTGAGAAAGAAGAATCGAAAAATTCGTGTTTGCGTTGACTTTCAAGATCTCAATGAATCTTGTCCGAAAGATGACTTTTCTCTCCCTATCATTGAATTAATGGTCGATGCCATAATTGGATACGAAACCTTATTATGAATGGATCCTTAGGATACAATCAAATTCGAATGGCACCAAGGGTTGAAGAACTCACTTCTTTTTGAACTCCCAAAAGCATTTATTGCTACAAAGTCATGCCCTTTGGCTTGAAGAATGCAGGAGCCACACATCTAAGATTCAGGCCATGCAAAAGATCTTTGATGACATGCTTCACAAGAATGTAGAGTGCTATGTTGATGATCTCGTTGTCAAATTGAAGAAGCAAATTGACCATATTCAAGATCTCAGGATGGTGTTCGAAAGACTCCGAAGATGCCAACTCAAGATGAATCCTTTGAAGTGAGCTTTTGGAGTTACCTCCAGAAAGTTTCTTGGTTTCATTGTACATAGCCAGGAATCGAAATAGATCAATCCAAAATTGATGCTATCTTAAGGATGCCTAAGCCACGCAACATTCATGAGTTGAAAAGTTTGCAAGGAAGGTTGGCATATCTTTGAAGATTTATCTCCAATTTGGCGAGGAGATGTCAACCTTGTAGCCACTTGATGAAGAAGGGTGTATCTTTTGAGTGGGATGAAGCATGTAGTAATGCTTTCAAAAGCATAAAAAACATACCTCACGAAACCGCCCGTGTTAGCTGCACCTATCCTTGGTAAGCCTTTAATTCTTTATATCGCTGCACAGAGGAATGGTCTGTAGGAGCATTACTTGCCCAAGAAAATGATGAAGGCAAAGAAAATGCACTACACTATTTGAGCTGAATGATGACACCAAATGAGTTAAATTATTCGCCAATTGAGAAGTTGTGCTTCGTTCTCATATTTGCCATACAAAAGTTAAAGCACTACTTTCAAGCTCATACTGTCCGTCTGATATTCAAGGTGAATCCGATCAAGTATGTTAAGACTAAGCCTGTGCTGTCGGATTGTCTCGCAAGATGGTACCTTTAAATTCAACAATTTGAGATTGTTTATGTTCCTATGAAGGCTGTTAAATGACAAGTGTTGGCTGACTTCTTGGCTGATCATCTCATACCTACTAAGTGGGAATTGATTGATAAACTTTTGGATGAAGATGTTCTCGTGGTCGAAGTTCTTCCGCCTTTGATGGTACCGCACATTGAGGAGGGCTGGTGCTGGAGTAGTGCTCGTCACTTCCGAAGGATATGAGTTGCCACATTCATTCACTTTAACACACCAATTTTCAAACAATGTCGTTGAGTATCAAGCACTTATCCTTGGTCTCAAAATGACAGTTGAAATGAAGCAACTACAACTTAGAGTTTTTGGAGACTCCAAGTTGGTAGTCAATCTGCTCCTTGGTAAATGTGAAGTCAAGAAACCCGAGCTATTGTCATATTATAACTATGCTAGGCAACTAATGAGGTGGCTAGATTATGTGACTAGAGAGCATGTTCCAAGGAGGAACAATCGACAAGCCGACTCCATAGCAAAATTGGCTTCTATGTTCACCTGCCTAATCAACAAGCTCAAATTCCCATATGTCAAAATTGGGTCATGCCTCCTTATTGAAGAAGAAGATGATGTGAAAGAGGAAAATACTCATGTGGTCTCTATCTATGAAGTGGAGAAGGAGGATTGGCATCGACCAATAATTGATTATCTCAATTATGAAAAGTTGCCCGATGATGCAAAGAGAAGAATTGAAATTCGTCGTCGCGCACCTCGCTTCTCATCTACTATAAGGAAACTCTTTATTGGAGATCGTTTGATGGAGTATTCCTGCAATGTCTTGGTGAGGATGAAGCTATGCAAGCGATGGAAGAGGCTCACTCAGGAATATGTGATGCTCATCAATCCGGCTCAAAGTTGCACTTTTGTATTAAAATGATGGGGTACTACTGGCTGACTATGGTAAAGGATTGCATGGACTATGCAAGAAGATGTCAAGCTTGTCAGTTTCATGCCAATTTCATCTATTAACCACCAAAACCGTTACATCCCACTGTTTCTTCGTGGCCAATTGATGCATGGGGATTAGACATAGTAGGACCATTGCCAAAGTCTTCTGGTGGCCATAACTTTATCCTGGCTGCAACTGATTACTTCTCAAAGTGGGCTAAAGCAATTGCACTAATAGAAGTAAAGAAAGAAAATGAGGTCGATTTCATTCGTGTGAACATCATCTACCGATTCGGGGTTCCGCAATATATCATCATCGACAATCAAAAACCTTTCAGCAATGAACATGCTTTGTGAGAAGTTCGACTTCAAGCAACAGAATTCTTATATGTTCTATGCTACTGCAAATGGACTTGCCGAGATTTTTAACAAAACTCTATGCAATTTGCTAAAGAAAGTTGTCGACAAGTCAAAAAGAGATTGACATCAAAGGATTGGTGAAGCTCTTTGGTTATACAGGACAACTTTTCGGACTCTTGCTCAAGCAACTCCATATGCGCTTGTCTATGGTGTCGAAGTAGTTCTTCCACTCGAATGTCTAATACCTTCTTTAAGGATTGCTATGCAAGAAGGACTTAATGAGGAAGACAATACTCGCCTTCGTCTTGAGGAGTTGGAAGCACTTGATGAGAAAAGATTGGAAGCTCAGTAACGACTTGAGTGTTACCAAGCTCACCTCTCCAAAGCATTAAATAAGCGAGTTCGACATAGCTCTTTCCAAGTTGGTGATATGGTCCTTGCCATTCGAAGACCGAACATTCTTACACATGGAGGTCAAAGTCTTTAAAGATTGTCTCAAAATGGGATGGCCCGTATATTGTTTAAGAAGTCTATACAAATGGCTCATACAAGTTGATCGCTGAAGATGGATTAAGGATTGGCCCCATCAACGACAAATATTTGAAGCGATACTATGCATGATCTGCATTGCTTCTTGACACATGAGCCTAAACTGCTGGTTGCTCCTGGCTCGCATTAGCTAAAACTGTGGACGGCAACCACCAATAGTGTAGTATGTGGTTAAACTGCTGAAACACTACACCAAGTCTAAGATGGTAAACAAATACATACTCGTGGCCCGCAAGAGGTTAAATTGTGAACGGCAAACCCCCCATATTTTCCCAAAAAAAAAGAATTACCTGTGACTTGATTCCCTTTTGGGATACTTAGGCAGCTTAGAGAAAAACTTCTAAGTTCAGTTACACCCCTACAAAACCAATTCATTTTCCTTAAAGAAAAATGTGATGGGAACGATATTTTAAATAAAATTCATTAATTTTAGTTACTTTACTTAAGTTTTGATAAAAAAAAATAATCAAAAAATGAGGAAATAATTAATGTCTTTATTATTGAAAAAAAATTTCCATTACAAACAAATGAAATTTAAGGAAAAAAAGTAAATAAATTTCCTAAATTTGGAAAAAAAAAGGGCCTGATATGAGCCAAATGTCAAACTTGAGATCCACTATGGCTATTTTGCTTGCTTCAAGGATTCTTTTCATCTCCTTAAGCTCCCTAGCATCTTCATTTGTGAGGAAGGTAGTACTTTCAATGGAAGAGATTTGATCATGCGCTCTTGTCACTTCAACTTTAACTTGCTTGAGTTTTTCATATTCTAGGTCAATGGTCAAGCTAACTTCCATATTTTTCTTCTCCAAATCATCAAGATCCTTCTGAAGAATGAACTTTCTATCCTCAATGGATTGCTATTTTCCTTCAAGAATTTGTAGACGGTTGGTTACTTTTTCTTCCATTACCTTGACTTCCAAGAGGTGTGCATTTGCCTTGGAGAGAAATTTTGAGAACATATGCCTCGCTTGAAATTTTCTCCGATGCTAAAAATCTTATAGAATCATACTTCTTGGCCTTGGCAAGCAAGTCTGCTAGAGAGTCTCTTAGAGGAAGGGAAATTGAAGAGTCTATCCTTGTTATTTCTTCAATCACCTCATTGACACATTCCTCCAAAGAAAATATTTGGTCTACGGAAATGTTTGAGATATCATTGCAAAGTTCTTTCCATATGCTTTGTATGTATTTTGTTGGCATGCTTTTATCACTTTGAGTCCATGAAATTCGGAGATTATTGTTCTAACTTGCTTCTGGAGACTTCCATGGTGGTTCATTGGCATTTTTGATGGAGCAGGAGAAGGATCCTCTACGGACTTGTCAATCATTGATCCAAGGCTATTTGGATTCAGCTAAAACGGTAAAAAGAGTTAGAGGAATATCAAGACACATTAAAAAGGAAAAAAAATATATGTTTGGAGTATAGTTACGTATTCGACCAGTTCTCTTGGTGACATATTTGAAGCCAGATCAGGTGTGGTTTTGAAAAATGATTAGTTAATAGAAATATTTTCCAAACTTGAAGGTTTTGACTTCTTTTTTGTTAGATTCCAGTGACGATCTTTATTGCTGCTTTCACCAAAATGTTCATGTTCTACTTTAACAAATTCTCTATCATCCAATACCTCGATCCCATTATTTTTCGATGCTGCCCTAGAAGTTGAGTTCAAGGAGATCTTATTATCCTTTGGAGGAATGATGTTGATATTTATCTCCATGTCCTCAATGCCTTTCAATAAATGTGTTTTGATAACCTTTGGAGCCTCGGCATTCGTTTGTTTGACCGAAGTTGGTCGTCCCATCTTTATTATTTGTTTTCCTCTCGAGCTAATTGATGCATGGTTTTGGCCTTTTTGCTTCGTTGAAGAAGGTTCATCTACTATTTTAAGCTTTTTTGAAGCCTTCTCCATCCTTGTCTCCACAGTCTTTTTTGGATTCATCCTGGCTTCTTTTCTCTTAATTGCATTATGGTCACCTCGTTTTCATACTTTGAACACTTTGGAGACGAGGTGTGCTTAGATATCTTTGATGGGGGTGTTCTTGCTCTTGCATCTTGAGCTTCATCCTCATTCGTTCTCTTGATGCTAAGTTTGATGATTGTGTTAGGAATGCTATTCAATCGCATCGACCACCAAGTTTGATACTCTTTTTTGACTAATAGATGTCTCCTTTGTGAGGGAATGGTCATGATAGAATGTATTGCTATACGAATTGAGAATTCCCACAACTGAATAAAATCTTCCAAGGTGTGAGTGTGAGTTATCTCCTTCAACTTGTTTGGAATATCTTAGCAAAAGCCAAATTGGCTACTAAATCTGCTTGGGTCATACTACTCGATGATGAAGATGTTGTCCCGTCGAAAGGTCAAGAAACATGACCTTTGATTGATAAAGTATTCCATGTGCTGCGGTGATAGATTTCCAGTATCTATGAGGACTTTTTCCTCTTCTTGGGCCAAGCATAGTCTGGGAAAGTTGACGGGAAGCTTCACATTTTTAATGATGTCTTCTGCATCTATTGTGTTGAAAATTGCACCATCTTTTCCCTACTAAACTTAGTCATTCGGGCAAAATAGCTTGTTCGATCGTTTATGTGGTAAGTGTCAAAATATTGACCGATCCACGCATAGACATAGTGAAATGGGAAGACGGTTGGGCACTCTTGTAAGTTCAGAGCTTGAACAACTTTTCTTAAGCCGTCGTAGTTGTTGGCGAGTACCGGGATTGTGAGTGAGAACTTCACTCCCGTTGCCATCAAGCTTGCTACCTTGAAGACACTTGGGTGTATGTGATCCATCTCCCAACTTGGCAGGAGGAATTTACAAATCTAGCATACTAGGAAGCCTCCCACGTACACTTGGTCCCTTAGAGAGTCTTTGATGCTCAACATGTCAAAGAGGATGTGCTCATCGTTGACCTTTAGCAAGTAAGACTTGTCCATGCTTCCAGATAGGTTGAATGTCTTTTTCGTCTTTGACCCCTTGGAAGTGGTCTCATATAGTTCGGTATCTGGCTTGTCCTCGAAACCAAAGTAGCACCCGGTCCTTAATATGAACTCCTTCATGATCGTCTTTTGTAAGCCTGTAGTACACCACAAATAAGTGTCTGCAAGTTGCTAGAAGCAAAGATTTTCCATCTCCATCGATGTTCACAAGTTCTTTGGCTGTTGGCACGACCTCGTTGTGAAATGAACCACATATAGGAAGACCTCCGAGTCTATAAAGATCCCAAAGGAAAATTCATAGCTCTTCTGTCAAAGTGTGAAGGCTGTTCATTGAGGGGCACCAGTACTTATAAAAGGCACGTAAGATATTGTTGCAATGATCATATGAGTAACGTGATGCGTAAACAGCATCATAGACATGGGCCCTCAAGTATGTCTCCTTGTGTCGCACAAGCACATCTTCTAACCATACCCAGTAGTTGGAAGTACGTCTTGCTTCACTGAAGTAGTTGGAAGTATGTCTTGCTTCACCGAAGTATGAGGAAGGACCATTCTATGTGGCTCTTTTTCCAAGATTAGAACTCAAAAAGGGAAGCGAGAACTTGGCAGCACTCAGCTCCTTGTTATGAAGAGAGGAATTTAATATGAGCATGTCTTGACTCCTTGTTGCAGTAGAAAACAATGATGCAGTGATTGTCTCTTTGGTTGACCAAGTTGTCCAATCTTCAAGATATAGTGAATCATTAAGAGGAATGTTGGGTTGTGCTAAGGGACTAATGGCTGGCTTGTAGATATACAATGACAAGCTCTTGGACCGAAATCCTTCTTTTTCATCGAAGAGTGAGATAAGTGGCAAGGCGTCTCATAATGCTTGATTTGCATGGTTGCTGGGCAGATGTGGCTGCATGGCAAACAAAATTCAAACATAAAGCATAAAATTCTTATGGTTGAAAAATATTTATGGAGCTTACCTCAATACATTTGTGGTATTTAAAATATTATGGATTAAATTGTTGCTTACAGTGAAGTGAATTTCTCATTGAGATCATGAAATTATGGCAAGAACGTAATGATACCAATCATGTTTTCTTGGCATCATCCAATACCCATCTATATGGTATTCATATCTAATTTATGTCATGGCTTTTTTAATTGACAAAAATAGTTTGTCCATGAGATTTGATGCATAAAAGTGCAACAAGGACAATAAAACAAATATTTGCAACACTGCAGTTAATGTGTAAAGGTTTCAAAATTACACAAAAGTTGTGGGAAAATTTTTTTGGGCTAAGTCAGATTGTTAAATGATCCCAAGCCAAAGTAAAGCTAAGCAAGGTTTCGGTGATTGTAAAACACACATAGAGATAGTCAGCAAAATTGGAAGTCATGCAAGAATAGAAAGGGAAATAGGCAAATTCATTCAACTATTCAATGAGACAGCAGTAAAAAAAAATTTAAAGTGTCAGGCAAAGAAAATCACCCACTGCTGATATGTTTTGAGAAGGTAACGATAGGCAGCAGTAAAATTTAGCAGCAGCGATGTCGAAGTTCGGCAGCAGCTGTAGATTTTATTAACAGCTACGAGGGGCTACACCAGCTTGAAACAGCGAAACAACGCACAAAAGTATGCAACAATGGATGGCCGACGCACAAGAATGTTTCTCTAGATTGATGGGAATTGGAGCTTGTAAATCACTTTATTTATAGATGTTAGAGTTGTCCCAAATCACATACAATTCGGATGAAAAGAGTCCCTTATCAGACTTCATATGGGCTTAGAATTGTTATCTTTCCAGTTTAAGTGAATGTTTAGAATCTTTTTGAAATTCATATCCTTGAGGGATTTGATTTTCTTTACGTTGTTGTCTATAAGGTCCTAAGTTTGATTTAGGAATGGAAACTGGGTTGTTAAGCAAATTGCTTCCAAGTTGACAGGGAATTGCTTTCATGAGTCCATGAAGCAAAAGGAAAGGAGATAAATCCGTTGGTCCCTTTATTTCCTAACTCCAAGAGTTTTGGAATTTGATAATTTTTGAGTTAGTTATGTTGAATCAGCTCCAACTTTCGAAATTCATACATGGGTAAAGGAAACGAGTTTGAGATAGAATTTTAGTCAATTCATAAGACAGGCTTCCAGAAGAGTTTGTCGCAGATGTTCATTAATAATGCTTAGAATTAGAACATGACACATTTCCCCAAGAAGGTTCTGGAGGTGCTTATGTGGTGACCTTATTAAGGGCAAACATGTAATTTTCTTATAGGTTCATCTAGTAATTTAGAGCCCCAACCTCTCTCATGTAAATCTATAAATAAGAGGCTTGGGTGCTAGGGATATCATCTTAAGCTCTTTTGTAAAGCTCCTCATAATACAAATATTCAATTCTCCACAACTTCTTCACTTTTTCTTTCTACAAAATCTCAGTTCGTCATTTGGAGCCGTCTGTGGGAATCCGACACATTTTTTAGCTTCTTTCACTATTTTCAAATATTCTTCTGATTGATTTCGCTTTTATGAAAGATGAAGAATAGAGGCACTAGACGCACTGCTAGTAAGGAAACCGAGGCAAGTAATCAGCCACATCGTGATACAAAATGATGAGGCAGAGAACCTCGAGGCTTTCGTTGAAGCTCAGCAGAAACAAAATGATGCCTTAAAATACATCTCGGATCACGTTGAATCTTTTAGAGCATTTGTCGAGTTACGCTAGAATCAAACTCCATTTGAGCGCTCGAACCGAGCAATCACAAAAGGCGGACTGAACGACAACGCTTTCCCGATCGAAAACCTGGAAAACAACCAGTCCATACAATAGGACTAAGTGTTCTCTGACACAAAATCAAAAAGTCGCGATCGAACGAGCAATCTGATGAGTCGCATTCATCGACAAATAAGCCAAAAAAATTATCGGTGCGCATTCATCGACAAATAATCTGTCTGGTAAGTCTTTAGAGGAACGACTGAATATTTTAACCGATAATACTATTTAATTTCAGTAGGATACCAAGGCCAGTATTCAACAGTTGCAACATCAAATAAGACAAATGGCTACCACGATTAACAGGTTGGAAGCGCAGAGCTCTGGAAAGTCAAAGAATGCCGTCTCAAACTATCATCAACCCCAAGGAGAATGTGAGTGCAATTACATTGAGAAGTGGTAAAGAGGTTGAAGTGCAACACAACATAGTTCCTGAACGTGTTAGGGCCGAGAAGAAGGAGACCACAGCCGAAGAGGAGGTTGTCCCATATGAGAAGAAAAGTAGCTGCAGTGAAGATAAAAATGTTCCTGTAAGGCCTGAAGATAAGCCCGAACCCCTATTTCCTGAGGCATTGAAAGAATTTTCAAAGGAGGATCCCAATAAAGAGTTGTATGATACATTTTGTAAGTGCGAGGTAAATATTCCTTTATTAGACGCTATTAAGCAAATACCTCGTTATGCTAAGTTTTTGAAGGAATTGTGTACCCACAAACGACAGCAAAAGGAGAAGAAAGTTAGAAAGGTAGAGGTTGGGAGAAATGTATCGTTTATTATTCAAAAATCCCTACCTAAAAAGCGTAAGGACCTAGGTTGTTCTCTGTTCCTTATAAGATAGGATATACACATACTTGGAAAATTCCATGCTGGATTTAGGTGCATCTATTGACGTAATGCCATATTCTATCTATAATGCATTAAAAATAGGACCATTGAGTAAAACTGGTGTGGTAATTCAGCTGGCTAATAGATCTTTAGCCTATCCTAAGGGAATTGTAGAGGATGTCTTAGTTCAAGTTGGAAGTCTAAGACCTGCTGATTTTTATATTCTAGAAATGGAACAAGGTGATTCCAATGCTCCTATTTTATTAGAAAGACCATTTCTAGCTACTTCCCAAACTAAGATAGATGTTCTTAATGGCACTCTTAGTATGGCATTTGGAGATACAAGTGTTAAGTTTAGCATTTATGATGATGTTGAACAGTCTGACCATACTAAACTTGTTTCGATAATTGATGTGTGTAAGCCTCCAATACAGGAAATTCATGAACATACCAATAATCAGGAGGTGGACACTAAATGTGAAGAACATCTGAAGGAAAAGAACAAGGACTTGTTGCTACAAACATGTAGTAATGGAAATCTTAATGCTTTACTACTTTCTAATGAGAAATTGAAGTTATCTGTTGTGCAGGGAACAATTCCAGATTACAATCACCTTCCTGGTTATCTTAAATACATATGTTTGAATGATAAGGAGAGGGTGATAATCTCAAGTCAACTTAGCAACTCGCAAGAAGAGAAACTTGTTCGGGTCCTAAAAGAACAAAGGAGATTGAATCCATCATTTGTGAAAACAGTGAAGAGGAAAATCCTTGGACTCCTTAACATGGGAGTTACTTGAATTGGTGAAAGAGTATCACGTCGAGCCAATGACAGTAAACAAAGGCACTGCATGGGAGGCAACCCATGTTCATTTACATTTTATTTCGTTTATTTCTTTTTGAAGTTTTACTTTTGTTTATTTTGTTTTTAAGGTTAGCTTAGTTTTATTGTGCTGTTAGTGCAGGAAATCGACTTAATTGATAAGTTAAGCTTGATGTTTCCCAAACCTTATTTTGATGATGACTATAAGCACTAAACTCTAAAAACAAGCTGTGAAGGTCTGCTATCTTTTCTGCTGGAAACAAGGTGTTCGGACGCAGTACACCGTTCGAACTAGGTCAGTTTTCTCAGAAGAATAGAAGTTTCTGATACAGATTCACTCGGACGCATTTCACCGTCTGAACAAATAGGCAGAAAGCAAGTTTCTTAATGCTCATCTACGGACGCATACAACTGTCCGAACAAAGCTTCCTTCGGGCGTACACGAACGATATCCTTCACCAACTGCACTGAGATCGGACGCTGTGTCGGACGCATCATCCTTATCTGGGACGTCCGAAACCTTAACGGCTAGTTTTTGTGCATTTATTATTGAACAGTTTGGAAGTAGTTACAACCACCGTTTATTGCTCCTATAAATAGCTGCTCTATTGTTCTGTAAAATCCATCTAATACATTGAATACAAGCCTTAGAAAAAAGCAATTTTAGTACAATTTGGCTATAGTACTATATTGTATTAGTGTGCAGCTCCACTAGAGTGTAATTCAAAATTTTGAGTGGAGTGATAATCTTGTACAAAAGTGAGTTTTTGAGTAAAATTCTTGGCTCAACTAAAAGAGTTTTAGTGTGAGCAAGAATTTCCCTACTTTGTAATGATTATTGGCTCACCAAGTGTGTGAAGCATTCTAGTGGATTAATATTTCAAGCTTGTTAGCTTGGGAGTACTGGTTGTTTAATTTTCTCTCTTACTTTCTTCACATTCCTTAAGTTTCATTGATTCTATCTTCATTATATTATTTGTTAGTTGAAAAATCTCAATAAGTTTAATCATTCTAAAAGTTTCTTTTTAGAAACCTAATTCACCCCCCTCTTAGGTTGCATTGGGACCAACAATTGGTATCAGAGCTTGGTTTCATTTTATTACTTAAATTGCTTTTGAAAAAAGATCTATTATGGCAACCAACAATGCTCTATGTTTTGAGGGTCAATCTTTTACTAGGCCCCCTATGTTCAATGGGGCAAATTTTATTAGTTGAAGAGGAATACCAGATATAATGAAAATATTTTTGCAATCTATTGATATTGAGTTGTGGTATGTTGTAAATGAAGGTCCCTTTGAAGCTACGATCATTGATGATCATACAAATTGAAGAAGAGAAAAGACAAGGGATGAGCTCACTTCACAAGACAAGGCAAACTTGACTTTAAATGCAAAAGCCATGAATGTGCTATATAATGCCTTGGATGCTAATGAATCAACTCGTGTCAAGGGATGCATTTTCGCTAAAGAAAATTGGGATAAATTGAAGTAAATCCATGAAAGAAGCGACGATGTTCGTGAGCAAAAGAAATCCTTACTTGTTGCCAAGTACGAGTCCTTCAAGATGGAACCACATGAAAGTATCGACAAAATGTATTGTAGGTTCAATGACATCATTAAGGATCTTGAAGCCTTGGGTAAGTAGTATTCTTTGGGTGAAAAGAATAGAAAAATCGTGAATGCTCTATCCAAAGAATGGGAGGCCAAAACAATCGCTATAGAGGAGGCCACAAGAATTTAAATTCTATGCCTATTGAATCACTAATCAACTCTCTTAGTTCTTATGAATTGAAATTGAAGGCCAAAGTGGTGGATGATGAAGAATCAAGACCAAAAATGAGCATTGCAATAAAGACCTCTCAAGAAGAGGATGAAAATGGCTCCATCAATCTAGAAGACGAAGATCTTGATGAAGGAGATATTGCACTCATCACCAAAGGATTTCTTAAACATTACATCAACAAACGGAGAATGAGAAGAGGTGGAGCTACCAATTCAAATAATTTCAAAGGGAAGACTAAGCTAGAAATGAAGAAGCAAAATGAAAAGTGCTTTGAATGCGGTCAATTCGGACACTTTGCAAATGAGTGCCCTTCCAAGAAAAAGAAGGAAGGAAGAAAGCCCCGCTTCAACAACTTTCAAATCACATGGGATGATTGCAATTCCGAAGGAGAAATTGAAGAAGAAATGGAGTCGGTACAAATGGCCTTTATGGCCATTGGAGATGATGACATAGTCTCTGGCAAATTCTAACTACGACTCCAATGATTGCAAACGATGAAAATGATCTTGAAGCTTTCATTTTAAAATTGCATGATAGCTTAAAGGAATCATATGCTAGAAATAAGGAGTTAGTGAAGAAATCAAATGCTCTATTGAATGCTGTCTCTAAACTTGTGAATGAAAATAATAGGTTATCACAAGAAAATGGTGACTTGAAGAAAAGAATGCACGTGAGATCAAAGGTCATGGAAGAACAAGCCTCCTTGAAGAAAAGATTGGATGATTTGAAAAAAGAGAAAATGTTGTTGATTTGAAAAGAAATAGAAATGTATTAATCAACAAAAATTTTATCATGTTTAGAAGGGATGACTTATGTTTTGTATAATCAAAATCCTCTTTCTATGGAAATAAAAATATTATTTGTAAATATTGCCAACAACATGGACATGTCAAGAATATGTGTTATGTCAAGAAAAATGCGAAACTTGGAATGAAAGTCGTATGGATTAATAGCAATTTCACTAACTCTAATGGACCCAAGAAAATATGGGTACCAAAAGTTATCAATTGATTTATTGTGTAGGTACTTAACATAACCAACAATGCTAAGTGGTTCATATATAGTGGATGCTCAAGGTACATGATGGGTGATACTTCTTTCTTCACAAACCTCAAATCCAAAAATAGTGGAAAAGTAACATTTGGGAATAACAATAAAGCAAAATCAATCGGCATTGGTGATGTAGGTAAAAATGGTGAAACCTTGATAAAGAATGTGCTTCTTGTTGATAATTTGAATTACAATTTATTAAGTGTAAGTCAACTTTGTGATACAAAATTATATGTGTTATTTACCAAGCATGAATGTCTTATTCTTGATAAAAATCATGTTGTTTTATTTAAGGGTGCTAGGCACAATGATGTTTATGTGATTCACCTTGACAAAATTAGTAATAGCAATGCAAAATGTCTTACCGCTTCTATAGATGATCCTTGGCTTTGGCATAGAAGACTTTGTCTTNATTTTAATATGGATTTAGTTAAAAAACTTGCTACGAAGGAATTGGTGAGAGGTTTGCCAAAACTAAAATTTTTGAGAAATAAAATTTGTGATGCATACCAATTTGGTAAACAAATTAAAGTTTCCTTTAAACCAAAGAATTATGTGTCTACTTCTAAACCTCTAGAATTGTTGCACTTAAACTTGTTTGGACCCACTCAACATGTTAGTCTTGGTGGTTGTAAATATGCTTTTGTGATTGTGGATGACTATTCGAGATATACTTGAGTATTATTTTTTGTTCACAAAAATGAAGCTTTTGAAAAATTTGTAAAATTGTTTTCTAAAATTCAAAATTTGTTGAATTTAAAGATCACTCGATTAAGAAGTGACAATGGTGCCGAATTTAAATTTGGAGGCTTTCCCGAATTTTGTGATCACAACGGTATTTCACATGTATTTTTGGTTGTTCGAGTTCCTCAACAAAATGGTGTTGTTGAAAGGAAAAATAGAACTCTTCAAGAATGGATCGCTAGAACTATGATTAGTGAATGTGATTTACCATAATATTTTTGTGCTGAAGCCGTTAACAAGGCTTGTTATGTCATGAATCGAGTTTTATTGAGATCCATTTTACACGAAACTCCTTATGAACTCCTATTTTGCAAAAAAACCCGTTGTGAGCAATTTTAAAGTTTTCGGTTGCAAATATTTTATTTTAAAAATCAAAGAAAATCTTGGCAAATTTGACAAAAAATTGGATGAAGGAATTTTTCTAGGATATTCTAGTGACAAGAAAGCATACCGAGTATACAATAGAAGAACGCTTTTGATTGAAGAAGTTGTACATGTTACATTTGATGAAGCTAATGATGTCATCTCAAAAAATAAATGTGAAGATGAAGATATAGGTATTCAAAAAGGAGCTTGAGAAGCTCACTATCCATGAAGATCATCAAGAGATCACATCAAACTATGATGTCAACAACCATCAAGTAGATGATGAAGAAGAAAAGAACAAGGATATTGCAAAAATTGATCTTCCAAAAGCATGGAGATTTGTCTCTAGTCACCCTCAAGACTTGATCATAGGTGATCCATCCGATGGGGTAAAATCTCGATCTCATAAACCCTTGAATAGTTATTATGCATTACTTTCTCACATTGAACCTAAACATGTGGATGATGCTTTAAATGATAAATCTTGGGTCATTGCCATGCAAGATGAACTTAGTCAGTTTGAGAAAAATAATGTTTGGACCTTAGTGGAAAGACCATCAATTCATCCTGTAATTGGAACAAAATGGGTTTTTAGAAATAAATTAAATGATAAAGGTGAAATCATAAGGAACAAAGCTAGACTTGTTGCAAAAGGTTATACTCAAGAAGAAGGTATTGACTTTGATGAAACTTTTGCACCCGTTGCTAGATTAGAATCCATTCGCATGCTTCTCGCATGTGCATGTTTTAATGATTTCAAATTATTTCAAATGGATGTCAAAAGTGCCTTTTTGAATGGTTTTATTGATCAAGATGTTCATTGTTCATTGAACAACCTCTCAGTTTTGAAAATACAAATTTTCCAAATCATGTTTTCAAACTCTCTAAAGCCTTATATGATTTGAAACAAGGTCCAAGAGCTTGGTATGAAAGACTAAGTGATTTTTTGATTGAAAATAGATTTAAAAGAGGTGTTGTTGACACCATTCTTTTTACCAAAATAAATTCCAATGGTTTGCTAAATGTTCAAATTTACGTTAATGATATTATTTTTGGAGCAACTAATGAAAGCTTGTGCAAAGATTTCTCACACTTGATGCAAAAAGAGTTTGAGATGAGTATGATAGGAAAGTTACAATTCTTCCTTGGACTACAAGTTCACCAAACAAAGGAAGGGACGTTTATTACACAAATCAAGTACACAAATGAGCCACTCAAACGATTTGGAATGAAAGATTGCAAACAAGTTGGTACGCCTATGTGCACCTCAACTAAACTTGATAAAGATGAAGGAGGTAATAGTGTTGATGAAAAACACTATAGAGGTAGATGATCGGAAGCCTACTCTATTTAACGGCTAGCAGACCAGATATTATATTTGCTGTTTGTTTTTGTGCTAGATTTCAATCTTGTCCTAAAGAATCGCACTTAATGGCTGTAAAAAGGATTTTTAGATACTTAAAGGGCACAATGGATGTTAGTATGTGGTATCCAAAATCCTCTACATTTAAGTTAATTAGTTATTCTGACACTGACTTTGTTGGGTGTAAAATTGATAGAAAAAGTACCAGTGCTATGTGTCATTTCCTAGGTAATTGTCTTGTGTCTTGGTTCAGCAAAAAATAAAATTCTATTTCTCTTTCTACGGTTGAAGCCGAATACATTGCTACTAGAAATTGTTGTGCCCAACTTCTGTGGATGAAACATACTTTAAAAGATTTTGGTGTTGTCTTCGATTGTGTGCCTATAAGGTGTGACAACACTAGCGCAATTAATCTCACAAAAAATCCTGTAATGCACTCTAGAACCAAACACATTGATGTTAAGCACCATTTATTATTATAGAGATCTTGTTTGCAAAAAAGAAATATGTGTTGCATTTGTGTCTACTTTAGATCAACTGGCTGACATTTTTACTAGACCCTTGGCCCTAGATTGTTTTGAATCTCTCAGAAATCGTTTGGGGATTTTAAAGCTCACATCGGCATAGTCTCTTAGTTCGGAGGCACATGCTCGTCCAAACAACACCCTCTCTCGGATGCTCTCACTTGTCAAAAAACCTCCTCCCTGCCTCGAACGCTTATGATCGTTCGAATTTTCCTCAATTTCTTCACTTTCCCACTGGAATCCTACCGGACGCTTCCCATCGTCCGAGAGAATTTCGGACGCACTAGCTCTTCATTTTGGCCGTCCTTTCATTAGCTTTCGGATGCACACAATCGTTCGGAAGTCCGAACGGTCCCTCTGCTCAATTAAAATCGTCCATTTTCCCCCTTTCGGACTCACCCTGAGCCCCGAACCCTTCTCTGGCAAAATTTTTCCCCTCAAAATTCCTCAAACTTCTTCCCTCTCCGAGTCGACAAATTGATTGGGGAATCTTCATTCCCAAATTGTTCATTACCATTATTGCACTTAATTTCATCAATCTACCATCAAATTTTATCAAATTTCCACCAACTTCCCAAAAATCAAATTTTTTTTTATTTTATATACCTTCCATTCACAATGATTAGATCTCATGGAGGCTCTTCAACAGCAACTCGTGGACGTAAATCAAAAGGAAAAGCTCCAGTGCAAGGAGAATCATCTGCTAATCCTCAAACTTCAACAAATCCACCCCTACAAAAATTCATCGATGTCAAGACATCCGAACGGTATACATATCTTCTTAGCAAATCTATAATCATTCAAAGACCTGCTCCTCAAAGTGTTTTCGATGAATTTAATCTTCCCATTGTCAAATCTTGTTTTGAAAAACAAATTTGGGGTCACTTTGTTCACACTGACTTACCCATTTATCATGACATGGTGCTCAATTCAAAGCCAATATTAGGAAAGGCCCCGCTGTTCGCACATTAGTTTCTCGTGTGAACAACACAAATCTTGAAATTTTCTCTAACATCATCAATGCTATTTTTTAATGTGAAGTCTCATCCCCAAATGAATTTTCTTATTTCTTTTCTTTAGATAAATGGCCTGCTCTTGACACTCGATTTGATATAGACGAGGTCAGAGCAATTTTTAACATCAATTTCAAACAGGCCTCGGAAGCCAAGACTACATTGCTCACTCTTAAAATGAATATTCTATACACTCTTGTCACAAATTTGCTGTTACCAACAGATGGGCATCGCACCGAGCTCGGAAAAATGCAGCTTTACCTATTTTACTGTGTTTTCAAAAGGATTCCTCTTGACTTTGGGTATCTTTTTTGCTCCCTGTGGGAACTCTTTCTTACTGATACCCACCGAAACATTTCTTTTAGAAAATTTCTCACCAAAATATTTGATTTTCTTGAAGTACCTTTCAGCATAAACAAACAATTTCCTCCCTACTTCAACAAATCCTACATTAAGCGAAAAGGCTTGTATGCTCCGTTATATTAATGATCAATGGTTAACTAAAGCTGCCTTTGATATTGAACGATCAAAATCCCAAGCCTCTACCTCTAGTTTAGCACTTCCCCATTCCCCTCCTCCTCAAACACCTCCACCAGTCCATGATCCTCGTCCTTCTTCCTCCGAACCTTCATTTTCACAAATTTGTGGCCTTCTTAGTTCTTTGAGTACTAAGGTGAGCTCCTTTCAACGTCGCACTAATCGCAAGTTAAAGCGACTTGAAACTAGTCAGATGATCCTCCAAGAGGCACTAAGCTTAGGCATGTCTGTTTCAACTCAGATTCAATTTGCCAATATTCAATCACAATATCCACTCGACTTCTCTACCGAAAGTGATGACAATGTCGAAGAAGAGGATGCTCATGAGGGCAACGACGAAGACATTGATAATCAAGGTGCCGCTGATGATGATGAGGGCGACAACGAGGATATTGACGATACATTCAATTTTATGATGCAACGCCGTGATGAAGGAGATGACAGATAGTGAAGCTACTGATGATGATGCCCCTTCCAAACGGCACAAGATCGAAAAACGCTCTAAGAAGAAAAATGAATCGACTTAGATTCTCTTTTAATTCATTAATATGTATTTTGGTTTTGGCATTACTTTGGACATTACTTTGACAAAGATGTTGGAATTGCTCTTATTCTGGTTTTATGAATTATTTTGACTTGAGATAGATCTTAATTTTGATGTTGTTGATATTGGTGTTGATATTAATGATGATACTATCTTAACTTTGATGATGTTAATGTTGGTTATTTGAGTGCACTTTCTCAAGGGGAGCTTTGTTTGATGATGTCAAAAAGGGGAGTAGGAATAAAAACAATGCAAAATTGTTGGTTGTGCTATCTGTTGATCCTGATGCAAAATTGTTGGTTGTGTTATTACATATATCTGTTGATTTTGCATGTTGGTTATTCTATGACTGTTTGTCATCATCAAAAAGGGGGAGATTGATGTTTCCCAAACCTTATTTTGATGAGATGACATAAGAACTAAACTCTGAAAACAATCTGTGCAGTCAGCTATCTTTTCTGTTGGAAACAGGGTGTTCGGACGCAGTACACCGTCCGAACTATGTCAGTTTTCTTGGACGAATAGGAGTGTCCGATACAGATTCACTCAGACGCATTTCACCGTCCGAACAAACAGGCAGAAAGCAAATTTCTTAATGCTCCTCTATGGACGCATACAACTGTCCGAACAAAGCTTCCTTCGGACGTACACGACCGTCTGAAACTCAGTCCGGACGATGAAACGAACGCATGCACGGCCGTCCGAACGATATTCTTCACCAACTGCACTGAGATCGGACGTTGTGTCGGATGCATCATCCTTATCTCGGACGTCCGAAACCTTAACAGCTAGTTTTTGTGCATTCATTATTGAACCGTTTGGAAATAGTTACAACCACCATTTATTGCTCTTATAAATAGCTGCTCTATTGTTCTGTAAAATCCATCTAATACATTGAATACAAGCCTTAGAAAAGAGCAATGCTTATTTAGTACAATTTGGCTATAGTGCTATATTGTATTAGTGTGCAGCTTAGAGTGCAATTCAAAATTTTGAGTGGAGTGATAATCTTGTACAAAAGTGAGGTTGTGAGTAAAATTCTTGGCTCAACTAAAAGAGTTTTAGTGTGAGCAATAATTTCCCTACTTTGTAAAGATTATTGGCTCACCAAGTGTGTGAAGCTTTCTAGTGGATTAATACTTCAAGCTTGTTAGCTTGAGAGTTTGGTTGTTTAATTTTCTCTCTTACTTTCTTCACATTCCTTAAGTTTCATTGATTCTATCTTCATTATATTATTTGTTAGTTGAAAAATATCAATAAGTTTAATTTTTCTAAAAGTTTTTTTTTTAGAAACCTAATTCACCCCCTCCCTCCCCATCTTAGGTTGCTTTGGGACCAACAAAGCTGATAAAATGGTCCTTTAAAAAGGGAGCGAGGAGAGGACCCATCGACATTTCTACCTTTTCCTCATTTTTCGCAGGATTTGGAGCCAAATGTCGAAAAGCTCCATGAGCTTTTATATGTTTTATGTCCTATGTTTAGGGCCATTTTGTTGATCTTTTAATTTTGCAAGTTGATTTCTTGAACAGTTTAGTTGTTTTCACTAGTTATATATTTTTGGTTTCATTGTTGTTATGGTGTTTTCGTTTACTTCTGTCATGTATTCTCTTAAGGGAATAAGTTTTTTTCTTGATTATTGTAGGATTATTTTCTACAATTTTCTTGTTTTTCTTATTGTCTCAAGGGAATTCTTTGTTTTGTTCTGTTTTGTTTAATGTTCTCCAACTTTCTTTCGTGACAAGGGGATATTTATATCGGATACTGCTCCAAACACAACTTAAATCCATAGAAGCTTTTTTTTTTCCCATTTTATGTTTTTCTTTTGCATTGAGGACAATGCTTCATTTTAAGTGTGGGGTGGGAGAGTTATTTTGATTTTTAAGTTGTTTGGTGTATTTTGCTTGAATTTTGCTGCAATATTTTAACTTTTCCTTTGATCTGAGAGTTTGTGATCATAAGCAAAATTTTTGAAAATTTTTGTGGATTAATTGACCATTATTTTTTTTTTGAAATTTTCAAAAAATTTTGCTTAACATATTTCCCCATTTTTCTGCATGATAAATCATTAACTGAACCATGCAAGAATGAGTAGTCGGTGCTAATATTTTTCATTCATGATTTTCAAGACTTTTGAGCACTCAGCCATACTTTAATTGTTGATTTGGGATATTTAGAGAAAGTTATGTATACTCAATTATGTTGCATCCCAAAAACTTGCTTTATTACATTTTCGAAGCAAATAAAATTCTTGGACGGCCCAGTTTAGTTTTAAAATGATGGTAGTGCCTTCTTTGTTTGATAAGCCTTTCTAGCCAACCATTTTAACAATTTATTTCTAAGTACCTTATTTGAGCCTTATTCTTGTGAAGAGAAACATTCTCCTTCTTTCACTTATCCGTTACCTATCCTTATTGAGTTTAATGTTCTTTTCATTGTTCTATCCTAAGTTTTCCCTTTAAGAGAAGCTTATTGGTGCACATTATTTGTAAAGGGGATATAAGGGCGGAAGTTTGTGAGAAGTGAGTGATGTGCATTTTTGTAGCGAAATAGGGTATTGGAAAAAAAATTGTTGGAAAAAAAATAAATATGGAAGTTTCTGTAGTTGCAGGTAGTGCCCATCTCTAGTACCTGCGTGTTTTTGATATTTACAAGTAGTGCCCATCATTGGTACCTGTAGTTGCAGGTAGTGTCCATCACTGGTACTTCCGTGTTTATTTGCTGCGGGTAGTGCCTACCACTGGTACCCGTACTGTAAGTGGACATAAAAAAATAAAATGATGATGTGATGTATATATGTCCTAGGGAGGTTGGCATGTTTGGTTATTCGGAAATCTTCATGGGTGTTTGTTACTCAAGTGTGGGGTTGTGGATGTATGATATTTCGCATGTGAAGAAAAGTTTTATTTTAATGTGTGACCACCATTATTATAAAGCTCTTGTTCTTATTCGCTATATCCTTTCCCTTCTTTGGCTAACAAATGGATGCCAATTCTAACCTATAGTTCGAGCTAAAATTCCTACCGAATTTAGATTGAATCGGTTGTGTAGATTAGTGGAGGGGTGTAAGAAGAGTGAGCTATGGGGTGTTTAGAAAAAATTTTGAGGGTCTTCATGATTTAATCTATATATTTTCAAATCTAAATTTTTGAATGGCTATACACACATACACACGAATTTCATGTTTTGATTTTTATTAGCATTTGAGTTCTTGGGTTCTTAAACTACTCTGATTGGTGGATTGATTATTGATTAATTATGTGGATATTTGATTTTCATATGTTGAGTGTAATGCGTTATACTTAAATGTTCTAATTTTATGTTTGATCGAGGACGATCAAAGGCTAAGTGTGGGGTAATTTGATAAGTTCATAATTATGCTATATTCTATGTGTCATTTACCACGTTTTTATGTGTTTGTAAGCAAGATTTGAGTTCTTATTGAGCTTAATTTGGTTATTCTTAGTTTTTGTAGGGTTAAAGTGAAAAAGAGCTGAGCTTTTTAAAAATATGGGAAAAAATAAAAGAAAATGCTAAGGGCGGAACAGACACAAGTATGAAGCTAAGTCGGATGCTATTGCGTATTTCAAGCATAACTTTTGAGTCCGAGCTCCAATTGAAGTGATTTGAGATGAATTGAAAAGCTAAGGGATAGACCTACAACTTTTGTGTTTTATACTTTCTCAAATTCCAAAAGCATCAAGGTGAAATTGAAGCCGAATGCGGAACACAGTTGTAATAGCCAACGCACATGCACTAGAGCTATGCAACGCAAGTGCGCTGCCTCCAGAAGAAAGAGTTCCAGGTTAAGTTTACGCGCACATGCGCACTAAGAACTTAGTGCATGTGTGCTAAAGACAAAAGACCAAAGAGAGGTTCTGCCTCGCGCGCTAAGCTTCCAACGCATGTGCGCAGAAGGCAGCAGGGTGGCATGAATTAGATTTTTGGCATGTTCCTTCGCCCAATTGGACTCTCTTTTCAGCCGATTTCACGTTCTTATCCATAAATCCTCTGATAATTGTAACCCTAAGTACTCATTATAAATACCTCGTTTAGGGTGAGAAAATGAGATCGACACTTTTATTTTCTTTTATCTAGGGTTTTTAGCAGTAGAAATTCTTCTTTATTCTTTCATGGCACTTTATGCCTAAACTCTTTTCTTGGTTGAGGGATTTGAAACCATGGTCAATTCTACAAAGTTGTGAGACTTCTTGTGCTTGAATTATTCACTTTTATCTCAAGTATTGATTATTGTTCTACGATTAATTTTATGGTTGCTCTTTTTAACTTATTATTGCTGCAGAATACTAAATTATTAGAATTAATCTACTACTAGATTGTTTTAACTACGTGTGCTTAATTCAATATGTGAAGCAACTGAATTTGATATTACTCGATTAGTGTTATTGAAATTAGGAAAATTAATCATCTAATTGGCATAACCGCGTGTGTTTATGTTTAATTAGTCTAGTTGTTCTTGTTGATTTTAATGCTTCTATTAAATTAATCTTTGGCAGATTTTCAACCATGTCTGGGTTAAATTAATAGTTAGGGTTAATTGGATCGCGTGTTGAAAATTAACCAACTTTAGAAAGAAATAAGAATCAACTTTGAATTGGTATTCGTTCGGGTTAATTCTTCAATTAGTGCTTGATATAAAATTGAATTATCTTGTGTGTCAAGGATCGACTAGTGAAATTGCCGTGGTGGATATGACCAAAACCAAGACTTTGCTTACATCGAATTTTCTTCAATTATTTTCTTGTTTTAGTTTTAGTTTAAAAGCATTCAGAACCCCCCTTGTTTTCCATTTAGCAAGAGAATAAACTCCGGTCTCTGTGGGACGACCTATAGTCACCACTACTACATTTTTATTGAGAGCTGTTAATTTTGGGTGCCTACAACAGCATTACAACTCAGCAGCATCATTATTTCACACCACGTGCAGTTCATCCAACCTTTGCTGGGGAGTGAGCCTCTTCACATAGCTCACGTCCCAAGGCAAAGCAACTAGTTTTGCCTGTTCATGACTATAAGCCATCCTCGCGAATTGAGCTCGGTCATTGATGTCGATCGATGGGGTGGGTCAGAATTGGGTGCTCCCCGAGGAAGAATGAGCCAGTAAAGGGTCGATGTAAAATCGGGACCACGGAAGGTCTTGTGACCCTGCAGACATTCTCTCCTCTTAGGGGGTGTACTTTTTTCCTCCTGGACAGTTGAAAATAGATAAATTAGTACAAAGTTGGTGGCTCCACAACAGATAGAAATAAGAAGGTGGAAAGGACGGTAGACTCTACCATAGGAGGAAATATATTGTTTAGATAGGAGAGGTTCCTAGGGCTCTCCCCAGGGTCCCTCGGTACAATACTTGTACTAGTGGGCCTCGGGGTGATGGTGATGAGGTGGGGGTCCCCATAGAGGAGGAGAGTGTTGTGGTCTCCCTGGTCCGCTTTCTGGTGACCCGAACTACCTCAGGCGCGGGTCGGTCGATGGTCTGCAAAGCCAGGGTGACGACCTGATCGTCACCCGAGCTACCCAAGCTCATTTGCATCTCGGAGGTGAGATCTAGAGGTGTTGTTGGTGTAGTACTGATGCCCTCCGAGGGTGTGCTGGCGGTCGCAGACGAGGACCCGATGGCAGTAGATGGTAAAGATTGACTTGAAGGGCCCGTACCAGTGAGGGGTGCAGAGTCCGTATCGACAGTGGGAGTAGTGGAGACTAGACCCTTCAAGAATGCTCCGAGCTCTGTAAGAAGCCAGAAAATTAGTATCAATTCCATAAAAAAAAAAAAAAACCTTTATGAGGGTCGTAGCTCTGAGGAATGTTATGGGTGGGGAACAGTCCAACCCAAGCTAAAATATTGTTGGAAAGAATGGCAGGCTGGTTGTGGAAGTCTACTCTAAGGTTTGACTCGACAAGCTTCTTACCGTCGATGGAGTCTGGAGGAGAAGCATTTTTGGTTTTCAAGTTCTCTTTTATAAGGTTCCAAAGACCCCGTGGCATGGGAGGATCTAGGTACCGGATAAAGAAAAAAGACTTCTTCTAGTCGTGGATGGAAGAATAATACGGATTACCCGAGGTAAGCTGTCTACCCGCGGTTCGGGGAGAAATATAAAAGAATCCCTTCATAAGGGACAGTTTTAACATCATCCTAAAGGTGTTTAAGGACAAGGGATGTTGTATAATTTACAAAGAAAAGAAAATCCGGCAATGTGCCGAAGGGCGTTTGGGGTTAATTGGGATACACTAATATCCCAATGAGCTGAAAGATGGATGAGGAAGGGACATATTGGGAGCCTCACCCCCGCCTCAAGTTGCTCCTGTAAACTGTTAGATAACTAGGAGGAGACGAGTGACCTCGATCCTCGGATGATGGAAATTTGATGTGCACGTTTCTAGGAAAGCGATACCTATCCCTAAGAATCTTTATGTCCTCAGGGTCAAGGGTGTTTGAGATGTTTAGAGTCCGGAGGCCGGGATAGTCATTGTGAGGAGGGTTGGCTGAGATAGGTTCGGGAGGAAAGTTTAAAGGGACTGCTGCCAGGAGAGCCTCATCAAAAAGATTAAGTAGCCTATCATTACATCATCTACTGGATAAGAGGGTTGTGGTGTATTAATAAGGGAAGAAGGAGTGAACGTACTGGCCATCTTTCGTTTGTGTGTAGGGCTTGAAGATCTGGGAAAATTTCAGTGAGTAGTGTCGGCTTGGTCGACGAACGGCGGTCAGTAACTGGAGAAATCAGAAATATGGAGGCAAGAGTGTGGCAGAGAGGAGGAGAAGAATAAGTTAGTAGTAGTGTTGCAGGGGAATGGTGGGGAGGATTTTGCAAGAGCGGAAGGAAGGTATAGGGATTAAGGCTGAAATGGAGGAAAAAATGTGTGAATTGGGAAGAATGGGGTATAAATAGGGAGGAGTTTCCTCCATAATGTTCTATGGTTTGGGAGGGAAGAATAACAGTTTGAAATCCAATTTTGGGGAATTGAGAAGACGATGTGGGAAAAATGAAGTGTTATACGGCGCAATAAATGCAATAAATGTGGCATGGTGTATGTAATTATGGTGCGTGGGGACTCAGCGAATAGCTAAACTTCAGTTATGAAAGGTAAGCATCACAATAGTCACATCTCACCGGGAAACTCGCTAGTCATAAAAAGAGAGAAGAGGTTTTGGTCTTCGGTTAGCAAGCCGAGTAAAGTTCGGGCCTCGCGGGTGCTTTGACTTGGGTTAAAGTCTTTTGGAACAGTTAAAACTATAACAAGGTCATTGGACCCTTGGTACGAGGATCGGAACCAAGTCGTCAGGGGACTTCGGCTAGCTGTTGTCGGCTCGGTTTCAACCACGAGAATCGGAACCAAGCCTAGGGGACTATTGATGACGCTCAGAATTAGCACATGACACATTTCCTCAAGAATGTTCTGGAGGTACTTACGTGGTGACCTCATAAGGGCAAACATGTAATTTTCTTGTAGGTTCATCTAGTAATTTAGAGCCCCAACCCCTCTCATGTAAATATATAAATAAGAGGGTTGGGTGCTAGGAATATCATCTTAAGCTCTTTTGTAAAGCTCCTCATAATACAAATATTCAATTCTCCACAATACTTCTTCACTTTTTCTTTCTACAAAATCTCAGTTCGTCATTCATAGTTGCTCCAAATCCAATTTATATAAGGCAAAGTGTTTTTAACTCTTTGTAATTTACGTTTTGGATACAGGGTTGGTTCTGCAATTTAAAATTTTGAATTGGCAGTGGCGAGTTCATGACTCTAGTATGGACTTGGATTAATTATGTTCTGCAGTCATTGGATTTGGAGTTTAATGAAACCATGTTAGCTAATTTCAATTCCATTCATGCTAGAAATAGTTGTGAGTTTTCTTCAGGGAGTTAACTTCCGGCCAAGGTTTCATGCAAGTTCAACTATTTGACAAGTCTCAACTTAGAGAAACCTCAAATTAATGTTCGATGGATGTTTCTGGTTTATTATGGCAAGTAGCAGAATCCAAATTGGAATGGCCTTCTTGAAATTTAAACTAATGGTGCAGCAAATTTTCCCAACGACAAGTTTCATGTGGATTTGTTTAAATAAATGCAAAGTCCTACGTGAATTCAAAGCTTTTGTTGCATGTCCTAGAGATACTTGATTAATATGTTATTCATATTTATGTTTGGCAAGGGTCATGTCCATCGTATTGGTTTCAAGTATATGATCTAATTCTAATTCCGCGGTGAGCTCCACTTGAATTAAATGGCTGTTTAGTCCTTTGGGTTAAAGTTCATTCATGTCCAGGTCGATGAGGTTTTCGACAATCAAAGAAATATCGAGACTTGTTTGATTAAGTCACAATTCGGAGATCGGCATTCACAACTAAGTTTTAATGGAGTATTTGTAGACAATAAAATTTTAATTCAATAAAAATTATCATTTGTCTATGAATTAATTTAATTGGCATATTTATGGTCCAATTAAATAATGTCATATATCATGTATAATTTGGAACATTGGTTAATTTAAAACCAATTATATTGCTCCACATATCAAGATGAGGTGGTTCGACCAATCAAACATATTTGTGTTATTCTTCCAATTAAATTGTGTTATGTCACACACAACTGTCTACAAGACTTGGTCAATAGGGATATATGTACACTAGTATTTATCTTTCTATTAAATTAAAATAAAGAGATAATGTCAAAGTTGTACAGTCCTTATGTATTGATATCTCTTATGTGTGTAAAGAGATAAGAATTTGATTCTTGGTATGCAGATAAGGAGTTACACATGTACTACAAGTCTTCTGACTTGCTCCCCTCTTATACATGTATAAATAGGGGTTAACCTCAGATGTTCAAGACACACATACACATACATATTTCTGAAACCTAAAATCTGTGACAGCTCGGTGTTTTCAAATTCTCTTTTCAAGTCTTCCATATATCAAGATTTGAACATCTTCATCAAGTGTTCTTCAAGTTTTCTACATCAAGATTTGAAAAAATCAATATTCGATTCGAGAATAAGCTGGAAAGCCCTTGGATTGTGCTTGAAGTAAAGAATCGAAGGAATTTTCTCCATATATTGAGAATATCCTAAAGATTGTAATCCCTTTATTTCATGTATAGTCATATATTTATATTTTTATCACTATATTTCTCGTTCGTTCAAGTTTCTGCAGACTTGAAGTATTTCGTTATACACACATTCATATAATTAAATTGTACAATTTGATATTGAATGTAAACAAGACTTTGATAGGTTATTTTTTTAACTTAATAACATTATAATGTACAATTTATCTAATTTATCTTAATGATAAAAAATTACAAATACTATATTGTACATTCAAATAATTTTATCATACATTCAAATAATTATATTGTATTATTGAGCTATTTATCTCAATGTTAAAAAATTATTAAATTTACATATAAGAATTTAGTATATATTTGAGTAATTAAATTGTATATTTAACTAATTTTATAATACCATTCTTATTTTGAAAAAAATATATTTATTAGAAATAAGATTATAACTATGCAATAAAATTAGATAAAGTTGATATCCAATAATTTTCTCTCTACAAATTGGAGGTGAAAAATGCTTTTCTCCAATTTTTTTGGGGGAAATAGGTTTCCAGAATTTCACTTGAATGGGTTTTCCTTATAGAATGACATTTTTAACTTAAACGTCTCATGCCAAACATAAAATAGAAAGAATATGTTGAAAAAGTCTTTCCATTCTTGTCTATTTTTGCTTAACAAACATGGGGCAAGAGGAATTATGATAGGGTAAACAACATTTTTAGTCTCCAATGTTTGGTCCAGTGACATTTTTGGTACTCAAAGTTTCACAAAAAAAAAATCACATCCCTCATCTTCTAAGTTTTAACTCTATTATAACAATTGACATAAAAATAAAATAAAAAAAATTTCTATACCTCTACCCTAACAAACATTTTATTCTTTATCTGATAAATCCTAAAAAATTACCCTTTATCTTTACTTTTTCTTAGCTAAACCCAAAAAAAATTGCTCTTTCTCTTAAATTTTAACAAAAAGTTATGCTATTTTTCTATTAATTATCCTTATCTAGTAGAAATTTGAAAGATGAGGGACGTGATTTATTTTTTGTGAAAGATTTGGGGACCAAAAATGTCACTAGGCCAAACTTTAGGAACTAAAAATATTTTTTTAGTCATTATGATATCATAAAGTTTACCTTCTTACTAGCCAAATGACGAATATTATCTTCAATAACAATAAATCCAAACTCCTCTATCTTTCACTTATGTGAAATTTAATTCATGCGAGCTTAAACATTCTTGGATCTTCGATTTCTATAAGGATAGGAAACTTCAAAATTTAGGAGATGTTTGGTAAGTTTGTTTTCACACTAAAAATGGGTATCAAGTACAATTACACGCTTATTATTGGTTTATTTAACATTAATTGGTATGAATCAATGAATATGAATCCACATTGCTGTGAGTTTTCATAGTAACTAGTGTTTTGGTATCTTTCAAATTAATTCCCTTATTCAATCCTAAATTTTTGTTCTAAAAATAGAAAAAGAGTGAACAAAAAAAAATAAATTACAAAATACTTGTAATCTCTATCCTCCCCTCACTGTTTCTCCCCTCTTTCGACCCGCTACCCCTTCACTCTCTCTTCTCCCCCGCACTGTCTTTCCTCACCACCCTCACTCCCCTCGTCACCCAACCTCTCTCTCCTAGCCAACTCTTTTTCTACTCTCTCTTCTCACTCTCTCTTCTACTCCTTCCTCTGTTTCTTCTCTTTCCTCTTCCTGTTTTGATGGCTACTTTGATATTATGGTTGTGAAGGAAGAAGAAAAATTTCTAATAGTGGTACTTTTGGGGACAGCGTAACAGTTATGCAAATATACTAGTAACAAGGAGTCTAAAATTACAATTTGGTCTAGTGGTCCTTCTAGAATCCCCAAGGGATGTTTTAGAGAAACATTATCAACAACTTTTATAAGAATAGTTACATTGTAACGGTTTTGCTCTTTATTCAATTAAAAAAAAATGATTACATGAGTTTTCAAAAAATTCACTATCATTAATTAGTTTATCATTGTGACGGTTGAATTTTAACTAATTACATCTCCATAAAAAATCAATGCAAAAATTTGAAGAATTTGAGATTATATGAACACAATGAATACACAGGAAGAAGAGGGAGGGAGGGAGAAAAAAAAAAAAAAAAAAAAAAAAAAAAAGGGAAAAAATAAGGAAAGAAAAAGTAAAGGAAAATGAGAAGGAAAGAAAATAAACAAACGAAAACAAGTGTTGCGTTGAGAGCCATAATTTGCCAGATTGTCATTATCTTCTTTTATAAAAACCGTGGCCACACAAAAATGGAGTTGCCCCTCACTCTCCTCATAATATTTTTTCCCTCTCAAATCTCTCTCCTCAAAAATAAATAAACTGACTAAATAAATAAATAAATAAATAAATAAATAAAATGGTTGTTGCCACCGCCGCTTCCAAACTCACCACCACCGCATTCCTAACAGTCTCACCAGCCTCCCACAACCACCACCACCTCCACCGCCAACCACCAGTGACGACCGTAAAACCACACTCATTTTTCAAGCCCAGAAAACTCCTCAACATCTCATGCAAGGCGACTGATGTTTCCTATGAACTTCATCAGCGCAGGCGGAGTCGTCATCGCCTACCCCTAAGGATAGTAATGAGAATTGGGTTCCAGTGGTGCCGCTGGCGGCGCTTCCCAAAGGAGAGCGGCGGGTGATTATCCAAGATGGAGAGACTATACTACTTTTGTGGTACAAAGATGAAGTGTTTGCTATTGAAAACAGGTCCCCAGCTGAAGGTGCCTATACTGAAGGCTTGCTCAATGCTAAACTCACCCAGGTCCGTTGTTATTGTTAGTACATTTGTTTTTTTTTTTTTTTTTTACATGGGAAATCAGGGTTTAAATGATTTACCAAATTATGGAGTTATGCAATAACTATGGCAATGTCACTTCTGGAGACCAGATTCTGTTCTTCTCTTTGGTCTACTCTTAAACCTCTGAGCAGAGGCATCTTCAATCTGTTGTTAAATTTGTTCATTATCTTTAAATATCATCATCTGCATGACATTCTTTTAAATTGGATACCTTGAAATTTTTGAGTTTTACTCGGTAATGAGTCATATATGATTAATATCATTCTTAATTTAGTTTTATTGCTGTTATTTGCTTCTTCATAGTTTCACTTGGCTGTGGACTTAAAGATTAGCTATGTGGCATCTTGGTAGTCTAGTGCAGTCCTTAGGGCCTTGGATTGCCAATAACAACTTGAGGTGCCAACGCCTAGGTAACTGGTTGAACTTGCAGCCAGGTCAGGCAACTAGTCATCCAATAGTGGCCCAGCTGTGGTAAGGCACCTCGTGTCAATTTGAGTTTACAGACCTTTAGAGTGTTGAGCGCATCTCCAGAAGCACACGTTATCCATTTTAAGGATCTGAAAAAGATTCTTGTCCATAATAATTTCAGAAAAAACCAGTACAAAGTGCCTAGGATCATAGTTACTAGAAATGTAGCATGCTAAGAAACGCGATATGGTTACGGGAACGCGATTCACCACTTTTTAAAGTATCGGATACGTAGGGGTAGGTTTAGTCGATACGTCGCGATACGTCACTTCTTAAAACATCCAAAGTTGTTGCATTATAGGGATAAGAAACTAGTTGATAGTATATAGTGTTAAATTTCTAATAAATGTTGAACTTTTAGTGACTATAGAAAAGAAAATGTTCATTCAAGAACTATTATCCTCAATTCAATACTAAATAGTTCTAATTAGGTAAATTTACAGAATATTTTCTCATTTTCTCAATAAATAAGGATTCGCTACCTTTGACGTTCCGAAATGTGAATCGCCGATTCATGTTTCAGAACTCAAATGGATTGTATTTCGATACACATGAATCGATGTGCAATTCATAGAGGTGGGGAGAGTTTCCGATAACTATGCCTAGGATTGGGAGCAAGTATAAAATTGATGAAGTCTTACAATACTCTGGGGCATTTCCGAGGCCAAATGGCATAACTAGAAACTCATAGTTCCTCTGGTGACTCTTAAATGTTGTTGTAGGTACATCTCCAGGCTTCATTCTAATCTGATGACAACTTGAGTTTAGGTCAATTCTGGAGAGTGTTTAAGATTTGGCTTCAAATAGTTCATTAAGCAATCATCAATGATGGGGATGGGAAATTTGTCTATGTAATTTGGTGGTTAATTTGTCTATAGTCAATGCAAAACCTCCAAGTGCCTTCATTTTATTTATTAAGAGGAAAGAAGAAGCAAAAGGACTATGGCTGGGTTGGATATGCCACTGGAATTTCAATCTCAGATTTTTGCATGCGGGGGGTTAGGTGTATGGGGCTAAATCAAAAGGTTGGTATCAGGTTTTCAGGTGATTTGATGGTTAAATTCTCTGGGAGAGGGTAGGCTATGAGGTTCTCCTAGCAAATAACTTTAGTCAGGTATGAGAGAATTAGCTTCAGATGCAGTGGAAATTACCTGAATATCAGAAGTCCTGATCATGCAAAAATGTTGTGAAGCTCTTTTCAAATGTTTCCTTTGTGGGTTTTAGCAATAGTTACTTAGGAAACGTGGTACGGGTACGGGGGCATGATACACCGCTTTGTTAATTATTGAATACAACTATAGGTAGCTTTAGTCAATACGTCGCGGTACACTCCATTTGGAGTCGTGGTATAACCACATATATTATATTCACATGGATATGGGACTTTGGATACATTTTTCAAATATTTTTCAATATAATAATAGCAAAATTTCCAAACAACAAAAAAGTTTAAATGCTTTTGATTTCCAAAGATGCATGCATATCGGGTAGTGTTTCTTTAGAAAATGTGGCTACATTATAGGGATAAAGTGGTAGTTGGTAGTTAAATAGTATTAATTTTTTGGTAAATGTTAAATTTTTAGTAACTAGAGAAAGAAAATGCCCATGCCTAACTTTCAAGAACTATTATCCTTCTTAACAATAATAAAAAACAATTCCAATACTTAATAGTTGTAATTATTTAAATTTGGAAAGTATTTTCTCATTTTTTTCAATAAATAAAAGAAAAAAGCAAAGAAACAGGATGGAAAAAAAGAAGAAGCAAAGCATCCTTACCCTAATAAGGATTCGCTAAATTTGACTAGGATTCTCAAACTTGAATTGCTGCATTTCAGGATGCAAATGATTGTGTTTCGATACGCATGAATTGAAATGCAGATCGTAAGGGTGTGGAGGGTTTCCAGTAACTATAGTTTCAGCTCCTGATCCCTGCCTAAGAGTGGTAACTACTCATTCATGATTACCCCGCAAGAACACCGTTCTCCACGTTTATCAAATACCAATTGCAGATTCCGAAAATCAAGAGTCGGGGCTGTAAGCCCACATCCAATAATGTCATGGTGTTCAATCAGCAATAGCTAGAGGTCATGAGTGACTTGATGACCCTGCATTTAAGACCAGGGATTCAACTATCACAACATAGATATTCTTCATTGGCAACTCTCACCGTGAAAGGTTCAAGTTGCTGAATGAGCTCAAGACAAAAAGCTCAGGGTTAGATAAAACTTTGAGAAATCCCTCCATCTAATATATGGTGATATTTTTGCCGGCCATCCTTCCCTGCAACTTAATACTGCTTTGCAAGAGTAAAGGTCTAAGGCCTGAGACTGAATACTCCTAATTGATTTCCTTATCTTCAACATCCCCTTCTAATGGCGGTCCATCCTCCTCCTTAGCTACTAACATATGGACTTCCTTATTCACACATTTACGATGAAGACTAAATTTTTCTCCCTATCTAAAGAATAGTCCATGAGTTCTTCTATATTGAATTTCTGAGAGATGGATCTTTTTGAAAGTGGGATTAACAGGATTCTTGACCACGCCCTGGGAAGCACTAGAGGTGCCAACTCCTTTACCAGTAGAACTAGTACTGGATACATTTTCGGCAGGTTGCTTATGTTTTTGGCTATAGGCCTCATAAGCATTATCTTGCAATCTTGCTATTTCTAAGGGTTTAAGTAACAATAAGGTCTCAGGGTCATGCATTTTAGTGGTTGATCTTAGAACTGGTACTGCCAAGAGGTTGGTACATTCTTTGCAGGTGGCTTATTTTTTTTGCTATAGGCCTTATAAGCATTATCTTGCAATCTTGCAACTATCTTGCTACTTCTAAGGCTTTAAGTAAGGTCTCAGGTTCATGCATTTTAACGTTTGATCTAATTTCTTCATTCAAACCACTCAAGAATAAAATTTATATTAATCATTTTTTTCTGTTTATATACGCTCTCTATGTGTGCATGCGTGTTCTCTGTTGGATTAATTGAGAAATGTGGAGGAGGGTGAGGAAAGGAAAGGAAAATGGGAGGAGAATGTGCGTACTGCTTGCTCAGGGCATCAACAAAATTATGAAGTCAAATGGTGCGGTATATGTTGTGAGATAGTGATAAGGGAAGAGTTACGGCTAGTCCTTGCAAGAACAGCTGAAGAAAATTTTGAGACTCTTAAAAAGGGATGTTTTTCCCTAGGAGCTTGCTGATAGTCTTATGGTAAAAGGAAGTGAGGTTCAATTGTCATTCACAAGCAGGTTTCAAGATTGAGAAATTTGGTGATATAATAAGAAAGCTACAGAACCACAAATGTTTTTGCTCAACATCTATGATGTGATGATTGACTGAAAAGTATCTCAACCAACATAGCATTTCCAGACTGGTTTTAGCAATGTGGAATATTATGGAAAAATATAGAAAAACGAGTTACAATGCAAGGAGTCTGTTCTTTGTTTTGATACAAGGATTTCTCGTGATTAACAATTAAAGGGTGTTAAACCATAGAAATAGATGTCACTGGCTAAACTAAGAATGGTGCTAACCCTTAGGGATGCCAGCAAAATGAATAAAGCTGGTAATGGTTCAAAAATTTAAAAGGAAATTGTTGCATAGATAATTGTTTAGAGTCACAGAATTTTCATGTGGTTGCACCATTAAAATACAGGGAGATCTTTTTTTTTCTCTCTTGTTAACTTTTACTGTCTTTGCTTCCTATTTGATGTCATACTTCCTATTCTAAGAGCCACTAGATGCTCCCTCCTTCCCTCCTCCCCCTCCATTCCTCTTTCTATGGCCTGTCACTCTGTGGCTTGCACATGAAACACACAGACTAGTTGTGACCATGCTTTTGTTTTTCCACAAACCACTTGTCATTTTTGAACGTGAGTGATGAGCTTATTTTGAGTTATGAGTCTTCTTTCATTATTAGCTTTGGATTTGTTTATTTTTTTTAACCAAAATGTTGGATTGTTTCTTCAAAGAATTATATTTGGAAATATATTCCATCTGTTAATATAATAATATCTATATTGTTCCTTTTACAAGAGAATATCAGTGTAGATAAAAGTAATAGCATGTGTGAAATGAAGTGTTCCAATTAGATATATGCATATGCATATATTCTCTTTTTCACTCGGTTTTTTTTTTTATATATATTTTTTAATTTTTATTTTGAGACACGTTGAGCTTCCATTTGGATTGTAAATGTTATTTATTATTCTCAAAATGGTATTTTGCAACTATTCCCTAAACACAGTTTTTCAACCAACTTTTACCTTGCATATATCACATCTCAAAACGACTACTTGTTCAAAATAATATTCTAAATAATGGCGGTCCAAATGGAGCCCACCTTCTATATTTGGATGTTTGTTGTTCTTGTCTGCATGCTGATCTTCAGTGGCTATATATCTTTATTTTTTTTTAACTTTTTATTTTTGGGGTTAGGGGGGATGCAAAGGGGAATGGTCATAGTAGAGGCAACCTTAAATTTTTCTTTCTAAATTTGCATTATTGTTTTATACACATACAAAATTATTTGAAACTAAAAAAAGTTCATATGGTGCTTCCCACAGGATGGTTGTATAGTTTGTCCAACAACTGATAGCACATTTGATCTGCGAACTGGAGCTATTAAAGAGTGGTATCCTAACAATCCTGTGCTGAGGGTTCTCACACCTGCTTTGAGAAACTTATTTGTTTATCGAGTGAAAGTTGATGGTGAAAATATCTACATAAGAATAAAAGGAGGTGTCAGCGATGCTTCTGCAGAGATTGTCTTCAGTGGAAAGGCTCAACCTGGTGTAACAGCAACCGATGTCAATGTCGAAGAGGTAACAGCAATGCTGTACGATATTATATTTAAGTCATATCCAGTCAAGACAGGGGAGCAATTACTAATTTATGATTTTGGTTGTTCTTCTCAGGTGAGAATGGTCGTCGATGAGGAACTGGAAGGGTTTGGATTCACCGGGACAAATGAATTGATAAATGGAAAGGCAGCAGTTATTGGTTTTCTGTTGCTGTTAGATTTCGAACTATTGACTGGGAAAGGTCTACTCAAGGGAACAGGATTTTTGGACTTCATTTATTCAATTTCAAATGCTTTCAATTGAGTCTCTTGTATTCCTGCATGATGGAAAAATTCCCGTCATGTACAGTTATTGTGGTTAGCAATGAACATTTTTCTACTTTTGTTTTTTAGTATCCTTGATAATTTTCTGTATTCTGTTTAAACTACTTCGATTCGAGAAGATCCTACAAATGAAGATTCTTGAATATGATTCGATGATCATGTTATTGACAGAGCTGTAACCAAATGAACAAAGTATAAGGTTTTTCATTTTCTCCTATATATCAGATCTCAAGTAGATATCTATTTCTTCTTCCTCATTTCCTCATTGACCATTGCCATATTCTGAAACTTAGATCCAATTAAATCAGCTATTTGTTTTTTACCCAAAAAAACTTATTTATCCCTCCTTTTTTGTCGTTGACTTTTATTTCCATCTTCAAATTACCATGTGAATGTTTCTTTTATGTCCATACAAGGAGTCTTCCTAAACAGCGCCAAACTAAAATACAGAGTCACCACTACCACCGGCTGTGTCTCATGTCTTTCTTAACTAAATTCAGTTCTCATCACCACTGAGATACCACTGCCACCACTTCCGCTGCAAATACCATCATCATAACTCAAGACACCACTAAGTAGGAGCACCGAGGAGTAGGGGCAAGGGAAGGGAAGATAAACTGTACAACAGATAGAGAGATGCAAGATGGCATGGGGAAGTAGGTGGTTATAAAGGAGAACGGGATGGTAGTGGGAATGCAAGGCTGCTGGGGAAGTTCTGAATCCTTTCAAATGGTAAGCAACATACCCCCTTTTTGGATTTCTTTCTATCAAAGAATCTTACGAACGATTGATTCCCGCGTGATACACTTTGAATCGAAAAGTTTGATTAATTCCAACAAATTTTCCTTTTGAATGGGAAACTTGCTCGAATGGGATCTTTTATATCGAAGATATATTCACGAAGTTGTTCCAATTTATTGATTTGCATTAACCCTAGATTCTTGCTCTTTAATCATATGCAAGTGTTTCCATTGAATGAATAACGGATCCGGATCCGTTTTACCAATAAGATACGGAGACTTACTTCCTATTTGGAATTGCACAAAAAAGACTATTTATCTCATAGAGGTTTGCGAAAAAATTACAGGAATAGCATCAAAGCTACCAGAAATCGAACCTCTATCCCTCGGGACCAACAAAGGGTAGTACAGGAATATTCACCTGTTGTCCATCGACTACGCCTTTCGGCCTGATTTAGGTCCTGACTCACCCCAGCCATAGATGCGGTTGAGTTCGACTTTCGTACTGATTTTGTATTTTCTTTTTTGCGTTTTATGTAATTTCTCCACAAGGAGTATGGATCTATATGACCAAAATCCTAGCTTTCTATAGTATTTGTGTTGGATCTCACTTTCACATTTTTCCTATGACATTCACTTGTTAATTCTTTAAGATGTTGCTGCTCTTGTTTTTGTTTTTTCAGAAGTGCCAAACTGCCATCGAACTATTAGGCTATTTGAGTCTGATTGATTCCAGCTCTATTCTTCTTGTTAACAGAAGTACAGTCTTCGGAATAGAAGGGTTTAAGCAAACCAAACGAAGTCAAGTCACTTAAATCTAGATTATAGCCTTCTATTGTCATTTGCAATGAGGAGCTTGTGCCTTTCACTGGCAAATTAAGTATTGCTTTCTCTTTGGAAAATTACAACACATTATGTCCACAATTTTGTCTTTTTAAAGGAACACAAAAGAAGATAAAATTATGCTTACCTTTGCAACGAAAAAATATGAAGGAGGAACATCTATAAATGCGTCGGATGCATTCCTCTCCAGTCCCTGCAATACTTTTCCTTAATTTTTCACCATAATTGTTCTTAAGAAGCTCATACAAATAGTCTCTCACATATTTATAAAATATTTTAACTCCACACATTTGATATAATGACTTCAAGACCCTCAGGAAATGGAAACACACGATTTTGGTCCCCAACATCATGTTTGCCGTTAGTTTGAATGGAAAAACACACAACTTCACACATGCATGGTCCTTTTGGTTCACACTCACATATTTAAAGAACATTTTTGGTCACACATTTGGAGGTGAGTAGCGAAAACATGCGGGATTTCGGATAGGGGTTTGGAGGATTTTGGGGTTGTTTTAATGGTGGTGCTAAGAGTAGAAAAGATGTGTTAGTGATAGAATGAGGGGAAGCGGTGAGATGGTGGATGAGAGATGGTGGGTAAAGGGAGATATGGGAATCATTTTTGATAAAACAAGAAAGTTTTTATTTTCGGAAGAGAGATTTTGGTGGTGGTGATGGGGATTGCTTATGGTTCTAGTTGGGTGGGGGGAGTGCTAATGATGGGAAGGTGAGAATGGTGTGCTTTTTTCAATTTTACCCCTAAAAACTAGACATGCGAGCTACCCGTGCATTTTTCTATTCAAAATAATGACAAACATGATGCTGGTGAGTAGAATCGTCCGTTTTCATTTTGTGAGGAACTTAAAAGACATCATTTTAAATATGAGGAGTTAAAAGTATTTTTTAAATATATTTGGGTGATAGTATTTGTACGATTTCCCTTAGTCCTATCCAATAAGCTATTTGGTCTATTTGCATTTTGATAACTTTTTAAAATGAGTATTATTTGCATATGTTTTAACTAGGTTTTGATGCAAATATTGAGTGTTTTTCATATTTATTTAGGGTTTTTGTGCATTTTATTGTTTCCTTTTTTTTTTTTGGTGAAAATGTGATTTGTTATATTTTAGTACTTGTTTTAATGTGTTTTTAACATGTTTTGAAGGTTTCAAGAGGTTCGGTGCTTTTCCAGGTTGAGAAATTTAAGAAAACAATAGAAATGGAGCAAAACCGCTAAACCGGTGCTACGAGCTAGCCGCCTTAGAGATTTTTATAGTTTTTAGGTTTCCAAGTATCCATTTTGAACCCATTTTGGTATGTTTCGAACCTTAATCAACCTACAATTTGTAATTCTTAAAACCTATAAATAAGGGCCTTTAGAACCTGAAAAACACGTTCTTGTTCAGTCTTCCCTTGGGGCCTGCATGAGTATCTCATTAGACTAAGGTTTTCATTGTTTTTCAAGAAATATTGAAGAGAAGGTTCAAGATTGACAACCTAGGACTAAGAACTTGCAATTCTTCATGAGAGAAGCATTTTTAAACCTTCTTAGATCTTTATTATGTTATTTAATTCTATTTTTATTGTTGTTTTATCGTTTATTATGAACTAAACCTACTAGTTAGGATTTTCAAGATGTAGTCGATTGCGATAACTACACTCATATTCTTATAATTCATGATTGGATTTCATATAAGATTGAGTATTTACTATGTGTTTAATGCTTTCAGATAATCGATCACTATTCGAATGGTTCAATATGTATGTATATGTATGAGATTGATCAACTAATTCACATATTACAGATTGAGTAATAAATACAGTGAATCTAAATTAATGTCAGACTAAGGATTAGTTCCATTTGTGTGGTCACCATAAGAATTCTATAAATTATATCATCATACTTTTACTTCTAATTATTTGCGCTAGGCCAAAGCCGAACAAATAGTAAAAAGAAATTTATTATTGTTCCACGACCATTGAGTAATAACTAAATTGGGAATTCAACCAACAATCTAAAAATTTGATTTAGAATAATTGAACTGAGTTTATGCATAACAATCGACAAAATTGAGAAATCCTAATGCTTTTTACATCTTGAATTGATTTAGTTTATTTTGTAACCTAGTTTAATTTCTTGTTATATAATTAATTTCATTAATTTCAATCTCTTAAAAATCGATTGTTCGAACAGTAATAGAGTTAGTGGTTTCAGTGGTTATTCGATAGTCCTCGTGGGAATGATAGTCACTCACTACTATATTACTTGATTCGATCTCGTGCACTTGTGAGAATGTAGGAAATTGTGCATCAAGTTTGTTGCCATTGTCAAGGACTAGTTTTGAATAACATGGATACCAACTAGTTTATTACTAATTTGGATTTATTTTTCTTTTTAAATTGTTTTTGTAGATGCTAATTTGTAGAATTTTCACTAAAAACAATGTTTTAGTGCAATTGATGAGATGACAATGGCTGAACTGAATGCTGCTTGTTGGAATTATTTATCTAAGTATGATTCATACTCCTAAGGTTGCATCACGGGATGGTATGAGCATCCAAATTTTTATTGGAGTAATTAATGGGGGTGGGATCCATATGAGTCATCTCCTCTACCACTTTAAGAGCTAGAACCATAGTAGAGGATGAGCTCAAGACTCTTGAACAAACATAGATTTCAATGAGGAAATGAGGAGTTCTTTCCGAAACTTGGAGGCTCAACTTGTGCAGATTTCATGACAACTGGCAAAACTACCCCATGAGTGCAAGTTGATTCTATCTTTAGCAGTAGAGTAGAAGATCGGGTTAGTAAAGGGATGAAAGGAAACAAGGACATAAAAGATGACTACATGCTGATTAATGAGGTCTACAAGGATGTTAAAAAAGATGATGTGACGCCAATTGGAGCATCAATGGAGAATGAACCTACTCAAAAGGTTGAGTGGATTGGGCTAGTGGATTGGGGTAGTTAAGAAGTTTCCACTGTTTGCCAAAGCTTCAACAACATGAAGTTGTTTGGATGTGCTACTCGATACCGTGAGCTTCTGAAGAACTAACACACACTTGCACCTCCTTTCTTATACTAGGGGAATGTTTTTTTCTTTTATTTTATTTATTTATTTATGTTTATTGTGCTTTATTTTAAGAACCTGGTTGGGTAATAAAGGCTTTAGGCCTCGTGGCTAGGTAGGTTTATGTATTTTGTATTGTGAACTACTTTTGATTATGCTTGGAAGATGTGTGTTTAGCTAATGATAACTTAGTCTAATTTATTTGATGATGATGGACTATATGTTTACTTGATGAATTGTGGTTGACATGGAGTTATCAATTGGACTTGAACTTGACTGTTGCTATTAGGTTATGGAATTTCTAGAGTAGTTTGATGAGAAGTTATACAAATGTTTGTTATAAATTTGGATTAGCCTTGGTTGTTGAGTACTTTTTAAAGCTACTTAATGTCTGCAAAGCTAAGTTTTGCGGCACATAAATGACCTTTGTATTGTTTTATACCAAGTTACCCCTATCTGTATCTTTTTTTTTTTTTTTTTTTTTTTGTATATTTGAACCCCATAAAGCCCTAAAGATCCCTACTGAGTATAGCCATGTTAATTGAAAAAAGAAAGATCAATTTTGATGACTCATGTTCTTATTTGGACCTTACATTTGTGTGATTCATTTAAAGTTGCTCATTTTGCTTAGTAATGTTGGAAGTACATTGTTGATGAATTCTTAGAAATGAAACAAAGTTTTAAGTTGAAATTTGTTTATTGATTGGCATTCACATTCACTTGTATGGATTTTATTCCTCATCTATTAGAGTTTTTAAGTTATTCAAGCATAGGTATAAGTTGTTCCTAGGGTTAGTTTGTTTAAAATTGATCATAAAATAAAAATATTAAAAATTCAAAAAGATTTATGTTTTGGGTGTGTTTTTTTGTTTTCTTAGTCTTGAGGAATTGACTTTGTAAGGAAGACTTCCTAACTACAAGTTCGTAGCCTTTTGGATTTCTATGCTTTCTTTTGCCTAAAGTATTTTAGAGAGTTAAAAAAGTTAATTAGGTTTTTATTATTTGATTTGCTATGTGTTTTAGAAACATTAGAAAAAATGTTTTATTTTAAGTTTTGGGAAGGTGGAATGGGTACTAGAGTCTTTGGTGGTGTATTTTTATGTTTTAGGGTTCATTTAAAAAAAAAATTAAATTTTTTTTCGAAAAAGTTAAAAATATTTAAAGTGTTTTTAGTAGTTTTGTGTGCATTAACTTTTGTGGCTGTGTATCAACAGTTTTAAAATATTTCAAGAGGACTATTTGTTAGAATATTTTTATTTACAAGTGTATATAAATTGCTTTCTTTTTGAACCCTTTGAGTTGTGGAAGTGTTATTACAGAATACATAAATGAATCTTTTGTGTGATGTAAGAAATATGTGAGCTTTGATATGTTTTCAATAAGTGATAATTATGTCTATGTCTTGTCATGATTTTGTTTAACTTGTGACATTTGTTGTAATTGTGTGATTTTATACTTGCAGTACAAGTGAAGCTTGAACCTTGGAAATGATTTAGGCATTTTCTTTACAATGTTTGAGCCAAATTGCCTGCCTATTTGAAATGTTATCCCCAGCTACACTTTTGATCCTGATGAGCCATATTTTTTTAAATAGCTATGTTATTTTAACCAATATATCATTTTGTTTTGTTTATCCATTCTTTTTACCCATGACGTTAACTAGTATTGGTGGTGCACAACATCAATGCAATGGTTATGATGTTTAAAATGGTTAGTTGGAAAGGAGGTATATTTTGTCAAGGGAAGTCAAATATATTACTTGATTGTGTGTTAATGTTTAGTTGAAGAAAGAAGGAAAAAAAAGGATAAAAATGTGTTGAAAAAATATTTCATTCATGTATTTGTGAATAAAGAAAGGATATTTCGTTCTAGTTTAATAAAGAATGTATGTTTTTGCCTTCATTAGTATTTGAATTGGTTAAATATTATGGTGCTTTGGGGATGTACTAGTAGACGTGATTCGGAGTATTGACTAGCATATTTAAGGTGATATGAGCTACTTTCATCTAAATTTATCTCACCTTTGTCCCTTAACCTATGTTACAAGCTTGAAAGTCCTATTTGATTTTTGGTTTGGGTAATTTGTATTAGTGAGAACTATGTGTGCGAATTGTTTCCAACTTGTATGTCACTTGTTAAGTTTTTGGTTAATGGGATTTTCGTAATTGATATGATGAGTCATATCTGCTCTTCATCTTTCTTAGTGAGTAGAGTGTTAAGCACTTTCATGGTGATTTGAGATTAATTATCAAAATTCTCTTATATACGTGTTTGATTCATTTCTCTACTTGTTTAGTCTTTAGTTGTTACAACTTTGATACATTGGATGAAGTAAATATATATTTTATGTCTTTGTCTACTTTGTTTTTCTCGAGATGACTAAAAAGCTAAGTTAGTGGGTATGATAACTCTCCAAAAGGGCTGAGTGTTATTAGCATACATTTTAACTAGGTTTAGTTGCAAATCTTGAGTGTTTTTTTGTCTTTATTTAGGATTTTTGTGCATTTTATTGTTTTTATGTGAAAATGTGATTATATAAAGCCGATGACTAAAAACGGGTTGGGGTTTCATGACTTCTCAATGGTGGTTGACTCTTTCTCGCTAAAATTTTGGTTGAATTTCCTCACTTTATCTTCTTTATGGGATGAGTTCTACGAAAGAGACATAAAGATGCGGATTCTTCCAACTCGTCAAGAGTATGGCAATGGATGAGCAAAGTAAAGCAATTGGTGGATGAGCGTTTTAGCCGATTGATTAGATCAAGTGATATGTTCTTTTGGTTTGATAGTTAGATTGGAGATGGAGAGCTGGTTAATCCTGTGGATGTGGTGGAATGACCAGATACCCAAATCAAGGATTTATTCTTAAACTCTTACGGTTGGAATCTTAACTCCTTGTACCAGCATTTGCCGTTGGATATTAGACATTAGAACAAAGATCAGAAAAAAAATTCTCTCTACACTGGTTTTCTTGTTCTTGAATCAAGACAAATGGGTGTGGAAATTGAATGCAAATGGGCTGTTCATGACTTCCTCGACTTATGAGGCACTTCAAAAGAAAAGTAGTAAGCTGAAATTGGCGAGTTTATTTGGAGCGTGAGAATTCGTATAAAAGTATCAATTTGTCTTTGGAAATTGCTTAACTATTTTCTTTTGTTTGATGATATTTTTATGGAGTTCAGATTTTCATTGTCGTCTAAATGCTGCTTTTGTGATTCAGAGGATTCTTTGGAGAATGCATTTGTTCATTGTAGGCTGATACGTGTGATATTGTCGAATGTTCAAACTCTCCTCAGGATATCTCAGCTCCACGTTTCCTCGATTCCCCATAGCCTTCATAGTTGGTGGATGTTTTCCCCATTTTTACCAAACGGACAATTCTCACTTCTTCAGGCCTTCATTCGTTGGCAGGTTCAAGTTGCTTATAATGACTATTTGTTTATTATATTTAACAACCGCTTATTTCCTCGTCTACTTTATTAGCTTGGATAATTAGCTTAACAGTGGATCTTTGTAATATTTGTTCTTTGCATGGATTTGGGGCCTTGGTTTGCTCCTTGCCATGCAAGGTACTTCTTAAGCCTTGGTCGACTCCTATCCTTGTGCACTAGACAAAACTGCACCTTGGCTTTCTTAAGCTTAATGTCGAAGATTCGACTCTTGGTAACCCTAGACATGCAGGGGGTGGAGGTATAGTTCATGACTCTTCAGGGCTTATGTTGAGGGCCCTTGCTAATTACTTTGGCAAAACTACTAATATGGTTTCAGAAGCTTGAGCTCTATTAGAAGGTTTGAAAATGTGTCTTGTGCATAGATATCTTAATGTTATGGTTGAGTCAGACGCAGGAATGCTTTGCAAGATGGTGAATGGTATTCTGCTAGTTCCTTGGAGGACTGATGCATTAATTTGGGAGATCCAACATTTGATGTCTCAAGGAAATTTCTCTCTCACAGATGTGCTACGGGAAGCAAATTTTGCTGCAGATTTTCTTGCTCAATTATGGTCTAGCTCTTGTGTTTCTTTATCTTTTAATTAATTTTCAGATCCACGCAAGCTTGAGGGAATCCTTCATATGGATAAATGGGAGGTTCCCTTTGTCAAAGTGAAGTTTGTGTAATTGTTCATTTGCTTCTTGTACCATTGCTTTAACTGATGCGATTAATAATAGGGGCTTGACCCTCCCACCACATTGGTGGTTTTCTGGGGAAAAATGCGATTATATATATTTTAATGCATATTTTGATGTGTTTTTAATACATTTGAAGATTTCAAGAGGTTTAGGGCTTACTCGGGTTGAGAAATTAAAAAAAAGACAAAAATAGAGCTAAATTGCTAAATTAGTACAACATCCAATAGGAACAACCTAAGGCCGAACCACTGACTAGTTAGCACCCAGCCACTTAGTGGCTGCAACGGTAAAATCAGCAATAGTAGCCTTATTTTAGGGCTTTTAAGATTTCTTGAAGTTTCGAGTGTCCGTTTTGATGCGTTTTAAAACTTATTTAGAATCCTACATTTTCTGACTCTTAAAACCTATAATTAAGAGTCCCTAGGATGTAAAAAACGTGTTCTTCATTAGTCTCCCATAGGGGCTACAAGATTAGATTAGGGTTTCACTATTTTTGCCAGAAGGATTGAAGAGAAAGTTTAAGATTGATAACCTGGGAGCAAGAACATGTGATTCTTCAATAGAGAAGCATTATTAAACATTCTTATATCTTTATTATGTTATTTAATTCTCTTTTTTATTATTTTTTGATCATTTATTATTTGCTAAAATCTACTAGTTAGGGTTTTCAAGATGTAGTCATTTGTAATAGTTAAACTCATGTTCTTATGTTATTTATGATTGATTTTCATATAAGATTGAGTATTTATCATGTGTTTAATACTTTCAAATAACTTATCACTATTTGAATGATTCAATAAATATGTGATGAGATCGACCAAGTAACTCACATATTACATAGTCTGTATATTGAGCAATAAATGCCATGAATCTTAATTAATGCTGGACCAAGGATTAGTTCCCTTTGTATGGTCACCATAGGAATTCCATAAAATATATTACCATACTTTTGCTTCTAATTTTTTTCATTCTGCCAAAGCCGAATAAATTAGTAAAAGGAAAGTTATTATTGTTCCATGACCATTGGGTGATAACTGCAATTGGGAAATTCAACCAAGAATCTTGGAAATTGATTTAGAATAACAAGAACTAAATTTATGCCTAACAATCGATGAAGTCGAGAAACCCCAATGCTTTTTAAATCTTGAATTCAATTTAGTTTATTTTTTGCCCTAGTTGACTTCTTATTAATTACTTTTTCCATCCCATTAAAATTGTCACTATTTGACTTTTTTGATCCATGAATCAAGTTTTCATACCCCAATTATGTGTAGATTTCTTACATGTGTTAATATTTGCTATAAATTTCACTTTTCTTGAAGAAATTTTACTAAAAATCAAATAAATGTATATTGAATTCTTCATTATAAAATTTCTCTACTTGACCAAAAAAGTTAATCTGCGACAAACAAATTGGAACAGAGGGAATAATTAATTTCATCAAATCAAATCTCTTAAAAATCAATTGTTCGAATAGTAATAGGATTAGCAATTTCAGTGGTTATTCGAAAGTGCTTGTGAGAATGATACTCACTCACTAATATATTACTTGATTCGATTTCATGCACTTGCTAGAGTGTAAGAAATTGAATATCACATTTTTGGTTTTCATTTTTGGATTATTGACCAATTTACTCTTGTCTCTCAAAATTTGCAAAATGCATACCTTATCATACGACATTATTTTAGTCATAAAAACAATTAGATATATATCTTTCTATTTCCAATGGACAAGGATCCTCTCAATTTTGGGGTAAATGAAGGAGACTCTATTTACCCTTAAAAAATAGAATTTTAAAAATACTTTTAAAATTAAAACAGCTCATAATTCAAATCATGTTTTATATAAATCCTTGTTGTAAAAGTCAGATGAAAATGATGAAGTTTTACCATTTGATTATACAATTTTATTTTTCATAAAAAAATAAAAAATTCATGTACCGTCTAAATGTGACACATAATTTAGTAGTTTTTTCTAAATGAATTGAATCGTAGATATGTTGATCTACTCAATGAGATAAAACTGTTGGAATGTTCACATTATTTTCTTAAATTTTAATTATTTAGATACAAGTAAATGGATAAAAAAATGGAGAGGTTCCAAATCCGTTGCAAATATCATAAACTAGTTTTGAACCTGTTCATTGCACGAGAAGTCAGGAACACATAAATGATAGTATTTTTCTTTGGTTGGTTTGTAGAATTCACCTTATGATGCAATATTAAAAATCTTTTTAAATATAAACTTGTCAAAAACAATAGAAGGAGCATTTGAAAAAGGTCCCAATCCACCATAGAAAATGATACTTGTGAATGATGATGATGCTTCAGAACTTCTTTTTCTTCTAGTACTACTTGTCCAAATAATTACAATTGCAAGTGACCTTTATAATAGAAGTACATGATTGATATTGTTTTAGTTTAACTTTTCCATAAACACTTTTTTTACAATGTCCATCATTTGGAGTGTCATTTGAACTCAATGGTGTCAATTAAGAGAATTTGTGATGAAAATTTTAAGACTTTTCATTAAAGGAAAAAAAAAAAGGTGTATAGTATTATAAGTTCAAAAATCTAAAAGATGCACTAAAAGATTTATACAGTAAGTGAAGGGAATAACAAATAGTCCAATATTGCCAAATTTTAACCATAGAAATATTAAGGTTTGTTAACCATGAACATATGAAAGTATGGCATATAATTGTACAAAATATTTAATTTCACAACAATTGCTACTACCAGGTAAGATTGCAATAGTAAAATTGGAAATGGTACATTTCCTTTCTAGATTGATTTCTATTTTTGACTAGTGAATGGTTAAGAAGACATCAAGTTATTTTTTCAACACAAAGAATATTAAATCACCTGGACTGTACTTAGATTTATAACCTCTCTAGAATCATACAAAAAGAAATCCACGGATTAGTTAAGCAATGAAAAGAAACCCATGACAGTAGCTTGTTGATAAAAACTTGATGCACCAAACATCAACCGATGCTTTAACTATAAGCCCAAAAACCTAAAAAACTCCAAACTATGCAAACATCCACTAGATCAAAAAAATGGCATTGAACTGAAGTATATTACAGTAGAATTAGTTAAAAGTATCAAGAAAAGAATAAAGAACGTAAGTCTTATAATATTAATCTAAATAGCAAAACATCTCCATCTTTGCATCACCTTGTTGAAATGTAGCTTCCATAAAGTTCTTTGTCAATTAGCTACAGTTTGGACATACATATTCCAACTGCAGAAGAAAATATGAATGCCACATATTAAAAATAGGACTTTTTTGAAAAATATACAAATGTAATGCTAGAAAAGAAATATGTGTATCAATATCAGACTCATTGATGTTCTTCTAGTTGTGTAGTTATAACAAATAGTTCCATTTTATTCAGTTGAATCATCACTTCACATTTAACACTGTCTAGGCTCAAGGTCAATTATAAAGTTGGAATGAGGATCACTTAGCAAAGATTAGAAAGGCAAAAGAAAATCAGATGACCATATCCACAATCAGTTTTTAACACCTATAGCATTGTCATGCCACTTCCAACTAATCAAAATTATTCTTGTGCTTCATTTTTTCAAACGATTTTAAACAAAAGAAATTTCTAATTAGTTTTTAACCACATATAGAATAAGAAAACCGCTTCCAGCTAATCCAAATTATGAAACAGATTTTCCCCCCATATAATTTTGCAAAATACAACTACCGAAAAATAAATAACAGAGAAGAAATTTTTTTTCATACTTATATAACCGTTTATCTTTCAAAAAAAATACCCAAGTAGTTAAATAAGAAAAGTTCTTGACCCATTCACCTAATCAAACCAAACAGATAAAAGACAATTATCAAAATCATTTATTTTGAACTGAACTCAAACATATATCTTTCTCCAAAAACAAAGCACTTTTTTTGGAATAAATCCTCTCCAAATCAAATCAATGTAATAGTTAATAAAAATTTTACCTAGAAACAATTATTTATTACAGTTATCACGTCTACAATCTCACTTTATGTTGATCTACTGCTAAATTTTTGAATCTTGAATACTACAAGTTAAAGTAACGATAAGTAAATCCAATAGTTAATGAACCCAAGTCAAAAACTTCCATAAAAATCAATAGAACATCTCATGATATGCAAATCAACATCAATCATATTAACCAAAAATATAAAAAAATTAAAGAAACAGAGGTCAAAATTTAACTTACCTTTATTAGTTGAAATATAGAAAGACTATAGATTTGCAAACTCTTGATGTTTATAAAACATAAATACAGAAGAAGGATGTAGATGATAAGTAGTATCTCTCTTTGGTAAGCATAAAGCTTATAAAAATTGTTAAACTGGATTTTCAAATAAGGGAAAATTTGGAAAGCAGAAATTAGTTTAAGAGGAGAGGTAGAGCTGTGAGAGAATTTGGGAGACGATCCTAAAGAGAGAAGAGTGGAGAGGCATTTCAAGTTCTTAGAGAGCGAGAAGTTGAAATGTTTCAATTAAATTATGAAAAATAGGAAATACGAGGTGGAGTGGATAAGTATTACAGTAAGACTTTATTATATTTAGGATATTTTTCAACCCCTTCTTTGAATGGGTATAATAAAACATGTGTCGTTAGTTGAGATCATAGTTGTTAGAATCTCGATTCTATCCTTACGATTTTACGATCCAAATTTATAAAATCGATCCCGATCTTAGAGATAGAATCGCTATTATATATAAACTCTAGTTGGTGCCATTAGTCATGTAATTTATGTATATATTTACTTAAATTAAGTCAGTATTTTGATAATTAGTCATTCAAATGTTATATTTTACAGTTTATACTATTCATCGAATTGTTTTGAAAAATAGTAAATAAAGAACAGTATTAAATTTGCGATAAAGCATAACTTTTTATAATAAATATATAATGTCAAATGTTATAAATTTTAGTTAAAGAAATTTATTTCATGATGAATATTAAAATTTTATATTTATTTGTATAAGTTTTTATTGAATATTAGCTTTAAAAATAAATAAAAGTTATATTTTTGTCCTTTTGATAGGATTTTACGATCCTACGATCCTATTTACGATCCGATCCTGTAACCTTCAAAACGATCCTACGTAGGATCCCGATTTTACAAACCTTGGTTGAGACATTTCAATACAGATAGAATATTCAATTGAGTATTAATATCGACACTCTAGTATCAGGTTTGGCCATTCTACTTAACACTTTTAATAATAAAAATAACCTACATACTTAAATTATTTAAAACAAAACCACCCAAAGTAATAGTAAATAAAATTCAACACACAATGATAAAAATTGTTAAAATTTAAAGAAAAAACATCAAATAAATTAAAATATAAAAGTCACTGTTTGGAAAACCATAACATATGGAGGATATTGTTTGAAACTATTATTTGAAATAAGTAAAATAACAAATTTTAGAATGTGATATTAGTGAGATAAAATAGAAAACTTATTTGAATAAAAGTAATCCCATCAATTTGAATTATTTGATTAGTCAAAGTCAGGAATTTGGCTTATTTAAAAAAAAAAAAAATATGTCCATTGATGGTAATCTAATTCAAGAAACAAAGATAAAAATAGTACTCCACTATACACTAAGAGAACATGTACATGAGTAGAGGTCTTTGGAAACATAACAAACTCATAATCTAGTGTGAAAAGTAACAACTTTAATAAAGCAAGAAATACAACTCTATACAACTGAAATTAATTTATTAAAAAAATTTGGTAAAATATGTTTCGGATCCACTTGTTTAATGACAAAGTCAATAAGCCATCTTCTCAACTTTAAACTTGCCATCATAGGAATAGCCCAAACACTTTTGGGAGCGTGCTAATATATTATTCTGCCAATCTTGTTAACAAAAAGTATCAAACATTTCAATATATTATATTTTCAAACGCAATCACTTCAAACATCTTAATTAAGGAATAATAATAAAACTCACACATCTTAATTAATTTCTAAAAATATAAAAATGAAAGATTCATTTAGCAACTATCCCTAAAATTTTCTTGGTTGCAGCAATAGTATACACTTGTAAGTTAAAACTAAGTCCTAAAGCATAAAATTAAGAAAGCAAATATTTTATATAAGTTAATTAACAACCTTTTGTAGCTTAGCCAGATTAAGTATTCTTAACAAATTTATTACTACTTTTTATTCCGTTTCAAAGCATCCCGATTCCAAATAAATGAAAAGTAAAATGCCTTATCCACCTATCCTTGGATGAAGATGTTTTATGTGACTATCCAAAACAAAGAATTTCATAAAATTGTAAATTCTAAAAAGAGAAAAAGGAACAAAAATAGAGGGTAAAATAAAAAATGATGGTCAGTGATGAGGAAGGAAAAGGAAAGCTTGATGCATAACTGTGTTGGAGATTTGTGACTTGGAAGGACACATTTCTCTTCATCAACTTTCTTGAAATACACTATGTAATTGTAAACATTAAAATTTTACTAATAAAAATATAAATTTTAATTAGTACAATAGTCTAAAAAAATTGGTTATTTATTAATTATAATTTATAATTAATTTGCTACTAAATAATTAGTAGCTAATTTAATAATTATTAATTGACTACATTAATGGTTAAAGACAATTATTATAAATAAATCTCATGGATTTGGTGTTTGGCTACAACACTCAATTGTTGTTGTCATCTTTCACACATGACAAAATTTTTATTTGCTAAAAAGAATTACAGTTCACATACGATTACAAAGACAAATCTCATGGGTAATTAAAGAATTATCCCACAACTGAGATAAGTATGGTGTCTTTGTGGTTAAATCAAACACTAAACAATTATTCTCATCCACATGGCGAACACTTATTAGTCAAAAGGAATTTGAACTCATCCAAAAGGGCCTATGATATGGTTTTGCCTATAAATAGAGGCATTCACCCTTCACAAAATAGACACACCAAAAGCAAAAGTTATAGAGATCCTACAAAAAGCTCTCTAAGCATCCTTCCAGAAACACATTAAATTGTGTTTTTCCTTCTTTTAAAAGATAAAAAATCTTTTAATTGAAGAATATCCTTCCAGAAACACATTAAATTGTGTTTTCTCTTCTTTTAAAAGATTAAGAATCTTTTAATTGAAGGACATCCTTCCAAAAATACATTAAATTGTGTTTTCCCTTCTTTTAAAACATCCTTCCAAAAATACATTATATTATGTTTTTCCTTCTTTTAAAAGATTAAGAATCTTTTAATTGAAAAACATCCTTCGAAAAATACGTTAAATTGTGTTTTCCATTCTTTTGAACGATCAAAAGTGTTTTAGTTGAAGCTCAGACAGACTTTCAAGTTGCAAAGAAATTATTTTTCAATCTTCAAACCTTGGATGATTGAAAAATCGTGTTAATCCAAGATCAAAACTTTCACCTAACCCTTAGATTAAATTCCATTAGTAAATAAAATTAGAGGATAGTTTTCTTTTCTATCAAGAAACTATAAACAGAGATTATACTCAATTTTTTGATTATCAATAAAATTCAATTTGTTGTTATTAATTTAATTCAAAATTTGTGTTTACAAATTTCTGACTTGCCTACTGGGACATTCTCTGCCTCTATCTCTTTTTCCACAAGTTCAACAAGTATCAGCTCAAATTCAATGGCTCGAAAGAAAAGCCAAGGTACTCAAACTGAAAAAAACAATGCGAGCTACTCTGAAACACTAGTTACCTGCAGCAAGGCAAAATCCCTTGCCACTAGAAAAGCTCAACAAATTTCTACTAAGGGTGAAAGCCAATTTGAAGGGTCAGTCACTCGTAGCAAGGCCATAGCTCTTGCTATTGAAAGTCACAAATAGCACGTGGTTAAGTTGTTGACACTAAAAATGTCAATGCTCCTGAAATGTACGATTCGCTTCAAGAATCACATTCAGAATCTTGAATATTAAGTCAATTTACTTTGACTCCTCAATAATGATGCTAGCTAGTTATGATGACTAACACTGCAACGTTGGAAGATCAACTAGTGCGTGTAGTCCCTAAATGATGGAAATGTGCAAAGTGTTGGAGCAAAAAGACTTGTAAATCACAAGTCTAACGAGCAAGCTTGAAGCTCTGGGAGAGTCCAGTAATGCTTCAAAAAATCTAAATGCTTCTTACCATGATGAAGGGAAGACCCCTACATTAGATGAAAATAACATGCAAACTACTAGCAATCCTTAAGGAAGTAACCAAAGATTGCATTCTGCTTCTGTTGTCGGTCTATCTATGCAGCAACTACAAGACATGATAACTAACGTGGTTCATACTCAGTATGGAGGGCCATCACAATCTAACCTCATGTACTCATATCCACATGCCAAACACATTGATAGCATGAGAATGCCTATTGGATGTCAGGCTCCCAAATTTCAACAATTTGATGGAAAAGGCAATCTAAAACCACATATTGTTAACCAGCTAATTTCATCAAAGGGAATCTGATAGTAAGGCAATTTGTTCGTTCCCTAAAAGGTAATGCCTTAGATTGGTATACTGATCTTGCAGTTGGTTTAATTGATAATTGGGAACAGTTGAAACAAGAAATTTTCAACCAGTTCCATAGCACCAAGAGAATTGTGACTATGATTGAACTCTTCATTACTCATCAATGGAAAGATGAACCTGCTGTGGATTACATCAATCGTTGGAAAACTTTAAGCCTTAACTACAGGAATAGACTCTCTGAGACATCCACTATAGAAATGTGCATCAAGGCATGAAATGGGGACTTGGTTATATCCTGCAAGGGATACATCCCCTAACTTTCAAGAAGTTGGCAATAGAAGCTCTAAGATTAGAAATTGGCCTTGGAGATCAAGAGTCTCCTGTCCTTGACCCTCGCAAAGAAAAGCAAGAGGTGAAGAAAACGGGCAAGGTTCCAATCAAAGGAGTGAAGAAAGAATCAATGGCTATGACTATTTCCTGTTCCTGTCAGAGTATCATTGAACAACAAAAAAGAGGGAAAACCTGACAAATATCCTAACATTGAGAGGTGTCACCCTACGTTGAAAGAAAGAGAATGAAAGCAATATCCATTCCTAGATTTTGATGTCTCTGTAATGCTAGATGATTTGTTGGATAAAAAGTTAATTGAATTACCCCGTGTAAGCGTCCTGAACAAGCTAAACACATTAATGTCCGAACTATTGCAAGTATCATCGCATTGTTAGCCATCCTATAGAAAAATAATTTGTCTTAAAAGACAAAATTTTACATTTGGCTCGTGATGGAAGAATGTTCTTGATTTTGATGATGTTGTGGGTAAACTTGGCCTCCATTAAATCTCTATAGAAAGTAATTTTCATACTTCCACCAATACTTGTCCTAAAAGGACACAGTTGGGGATAGGTGATAGGGTTATCCAATTCGGATCTTTTCAACCCATTACTCTTTCCCTAGATATTCCACATATGAATGTTGAAATTACTGCTGACCTAGAGAAACAAGCGAAGGACGATGATGATGGTGGTTGGACGTTGGTCACAAGGAAAAAGTCCAAAAAACAACATTCCATTTGTCCTTTGCACCCACAACAAAAGAGATGGAGAAGGAAAAGAACTTTTAATTGTTGTACAAGAAAAAACAACCAACAAAAAATGACATCAAAGTAAAACATTATAGAGAGGTTGTTTTACAAAATCCTTGGTCGCCCGTCACATTAAAAGAATTCTTTCCAAAGAATTATTTTTGCAAGGATAAACAAGATGACATAATAAATATATTTAACAATGTAATTGAAAAGGATGACAACAAAAATGAAGCTTGTCCTGTGTCATCTACAACTGAAACAACTCAGATAGACTTAAAAATTTATCTTCTAAATTTGACTTGTTCCAAGTGATGCAAATGTTAAAGGAAGAATGAGCTGTTTTGATGCAAGTATTGGAGAATCCTGACAAGTACTTAACTGAGTTAAAAGACTTATACTTGATTTCTGATCCTGAGCATTCTACATGTTTTGCTAGCATTACATTTTCTGATGAAGATTTATTGCTAGGTACACAAATACACTCTTTTTGTTCTTGAATTTATTGATAGCTTCTCAATTGTGCTACTGATACTGAACGTCATGCTCTATTCTCCGGCATAGAAGCTTTTGATCACCCACCAGCTCTGTGCCTTTTGCTTTTCTTGCTAAGAGTAAGAGGGAAATTCAATCAATAGCAGTTACTTCTCTTTCACCCAGACAAGAGCTTTGCTCATCGAACCAAGAGTCGCCTGAAGAGGATAAATCGAAAGATGCACCTCCCTTGGTCGAGCGGGAGAGGGTTAAGCTGGAGGCGGAGGCAAAGATGACACTGCAAAAGGTATTATTATCACTTAGCGCTTGTGCTAAGGAATGCTATTTTGGTCAAAAACCACCTGGGGGCTTTGATATACGTGTTCATTCACCTATCTTCTGAGAACAAGCTAGAACCCCAATTGTCACTGAGACCACTCTTAGGATGTGAATTCCACACGATTATTAAAGAGATGCGCGGAATCGATAATAAATTATCGCCTCATCCTCATTCCACTGGTTGAACAAAAGATAAATTGAATCCTTATTGATGGAGGGTCTGCTATCAATATTATGCCTAAGTCAACATTGAAAAAGTTAGGCATGTTAGTTGATAACCTAACTCAAAACCACCTGGTAATTCAAGGTTTTAACCAACGGGGCAAATGAGCTTTAGGGATGATTGTCCTTGATATGATCATCGATGAGTTGAAGGTAACAACATTGTTTCATGTGATTGCCTCAAAAACGTCATACATTCTCTAGTTAGGAAGACCTTGGATACATGAAAATGGAGTTATACCTTCAACATTGCATCAATGCTTCAAATTCTATAAAAATGGCATTATTATCGAAGTGGATGCAACTATTAAGCCATTTAACGAAGCAGAGACACATTTTGCTGATGCAAAATTTTATAAGGATTTTGACCAGTTGAAATAAAATAATGAATTGAATGAAAAGAAAGAATCAAATGCTTTAGAATAAGTGGACACAAAAAGGGAGATACTCTTAAAAGTCTCATGTTCGAAAAAAGTACTTTCAACTGCAAATGATGCTTCCAAAGTCTTTCGGTGTGTTCTTAAGTCTCAAAGAAGAGATGGAGAAACTCTATTTATCGAACACATTGTCATGAAAGAAGGAGAGAAAGGAACAAGAAAATGGAAAGAAGTAGATTTAAAGTTCTAAAAGAAAGCCATACATTGCCTTTGGTTAGAACAAGTCAGCAAGGAAGGATAAAACCTCCTATAAAAGAGTTTGTCAAAGCAGTTGGAGATAGACTCTGTGACAAACGAACTAAAGAGGGATTTGATCCAAATACATACAAACTGATGGCTAAGTATGGTTTTGATTTCTCCAAGACAGCAATAGAAGGCGAATGACAAGAAACAAGCATTGGTGAAAGTCATGACCTTAATGCGACGCAAAAGAAGTTGCGCCAAAAAGGTTACTATGTTCCTGGTATCAAAGTCAAGAATAGGATTCTCACCTCCTGAGCCTGTTCATATTTCAGGAAAAGGAAAAAATCTAAGTGCAATTTCACAATATATCACCGTGGAGGAAATCAATGATGAGGAGACAAAAGACAAACCACCACGTGGCTCAGTCTTTTATCGCTTAGGTACGCCAAATTCTCATACCTATATTTTCAGCAAATTGGGTGCTAAGGGGTCAAAATAGTCTCAAAAGATTCGGCCCAAGTGTAAGTCCGTATTTAATAGATTAAGAAAAGATTGCAATTTAGCTGATCAACTTCTGCAAAGTTTGGTCAATGACACCATGGTGTGTGGCAAGGTTCTTTCATAAATGGAGAAAAAACAACAATGGAAAATCATAAAATAGGATCCTTTGACACTTGAGCAACGTATTTTCATAAAAACTTTGCAAAATGAGCTAGTTAACTTGGTGATAAGTTCATAATTGTGCTATATTTTATGTGTCATTTACCACGTTTTTATGTGTTGTAAGACAAGATTTGAGTTATTATTGAGCTTAATTTGGTTATTCTCAATTTTTGTAGGGTTAAAGTGAAAAGACCTGAAAAAGATGGAAAAAGATGAAAGAAAATGCTTAGTACAGGACAAGCACGAATATGATGCCATTCTAGACACTATTTTGTATTTTAAGCACAACTTTTGATCCTGAGCTCCGATTGAGGTGATCTAAGATGAATTGGAAATATAAGGGATAGAGCTACAACTTTTGTGTTTTCCACCTTCTCAAATTATGCAATCATCAAGGTGAAAATCAAAGCCGAAAATAGAATATAGTTGAGGAAGCCAGCGCACATGCGCTGGAGCTGTGCAACGCATGTGCGCTGCATCCAGAAGCAGATTCCCAGAAGTGGCTGGCGCGTACATGCATGCTAAGGTCCCTGCACATGTGCGTGGGGACGGAATAGGCCAGGACCTCACTGCCTCTCGCGCACATGTGCGCAAAGACCCTAGCGCATGTGCGCGAAAGGCAATAGGGTGGTTTCAGATAAGTTGGATTCTTGGCATGATTTTTTGCCCGATTGGACTCTTTTTCAGCCGATGTCATGTCCTAATCCATAAATCCTTGCTTGTAACCCTAAGTACTCATTATAAATACCCCATTTAGGGTGAGAAAAAAAGAGATCGACACTTTTATTTTCTTTTGGCCAGGGTTTTTAGCAGTAGAAATTCTTCTTTATTCTTTCATGGCACTTGTGCCTAAACCCTTTTCTTGGTAGAGGGATTTGAAGCCATGGTCAATTCTACAAAGTTGTGAGACTTCTTGTGCTTGAATTATTCAATTATATGTCAAGTATTGATTATTTTTCTGCAATTAAATTTATGGTTGTTCTTTTTAACTTGTTATTGCTGCAGAATACTAAGTTATTAGAATTAATCTGCTGCTAGATTGTTTTAACCGCGTGTGCTTAATTCAATCTGTGAAGCAACTAAATTTGATAATTACTCGATTAGTGTTATTGAATTTAGGGAATTTAATCATCTAATTGGCGCATGCACAATCGGATAACCGCGTGTGTTTATGTTTAATTAGCCTAATTGTTCTTGTTGATTTTAAAACTTCTATTAAATTAATCTTTGACGTGTGTCTGCGTTAAATTAATAGTTAGGATTAATTGGATCACGTGTTAAAAATTAAGATGTGTTAGAAAGAAATAAGAATCAACTTTGAATTGGTATTCGTTTAGGTTAATTCTTTAATTAGTGCTTGATATAAAATTGAATTATCTTGTGTGTCAAGGATTGAGTAGTGAAATAGCCATGGTGGATATGACCAAAAACAAGACTTTTCTTATATAGAATTTTCTTGAATTATTTTCTTGTTTTAGTTTTAGTTTAAAAGCATTCAAAACCCCCATTTATTCCATTTAGCATGAGAATAAACTCCGTTATCTGTGGGACGATCTGTACTCACCACTACTATAGTGTAATTGAGAGTTGTTAATTTTGGGTGCCTACGACAGCATTGCAACTCGGCATTATTATTTCACGCCAAAAGAACAGCTTATAATGAAGGTATTAGAGTGTGGATTTTATTGGCCCAACATATTTCGCGACTCGTACCTATTTTGTCGTTCGTGTGATAGTTGTCAAAGGACAGGTAACATTTCCCAAAAGAATGAAATGCCTCAAAACCCGATACAATTCTGCGAAATATTTGATGTTTGGGACATTGATTTCATGGGATCTTTTCCTGTTTCATTTGGTTATTCATACATCCTCTTGGCTGTTGATTATGTTTCAAAATGGGTGGAAGCTAAATCCACTCGTACTGATGACTCAAATATTGTTTTAGATTTTCTTAAGAACAATATCTTTTCTAGATTTGGGATTCTGCGAGCTATAATCATTGATCGAGGTACTCATTTTTTGTAATTGGATAGTGGAAGCTTTACTAAAGAAGTACCATGTGACACAAGATTTCCACTGCATATCACCCGCAAACCAGTGGACGAGTCGAGGTATCTAACAGAGAAATTAAGTCTATTCTCCAAAAAATAGTGAACTCTAGCCTTGTCTGGTATAGGGATTAGAGTTTACGGTTGGATGATGCATTATGGGCATAGCGCACTATTTATAAGACGCCTATAGGGATGTCCCCATTTCGGCTAATATTTAGTAAAGCTTGTCACCTCCCCATAGAATTAGAGCATAAAGCTTATTGGGCAATTAAGAGTTTCAATATGGGATTGGATGCTAGTGGCGAAAATAGAAAATTACAACTGCAAGAGTTGGAGGAAATATGCAATGAAGCTTACGAGAATACTAGCATGTATAAAGCAAAAGCAAAGGCTTTTCATGATCAAATGATCATAAGGAAGGATTTTCAAGTCGGTCAAAGAGTTCTTCTTTATCAAACACGTCTTCGTCTATTTCCTGGTAAGTTGAGATCTCGTTGGATTGGTCCGTATTTAATAACTAATGTATTTCCCCATGGTGCAGCTAAAATTCAGAGTTTACAAACGTCCAAAGTGTTCACAGTTAACGGACATCACCTCAAACCCTATTATGAAGGAGTTGCTTTGGCGAAATATGTGTGATGAGAATTTGGAAGAACCGCATTATGATTAATTGGTGAAAGAGTATCACGTCGAGCCAACGATAGTAAACAAAGCCGTTGCATGGGAGGCAACCCATGTTCATTTCAATTTTATTCTGTTAATTTTTGCAATTTTATTTTTGCTTATTTTAGTTTAAAGGACAGCATATTTTAATTTCGTAGTTAATTGGGAAATCGATTGCATTAAGAGGCTAAAATGATAAAATAGATCTTTGAGGGGTTTATGTGTTATGAGGGTGATTTAGGAATGTTTATGTGTTGAAAAAAAAAAAAAAAAGCAGGTAATTTTTGTTCTGCCTTTAGCGCACATGCGCGCTAAAATACCAACGCATGTGCGCTGAGACCCCTTACATTTTTGCTTCTGCCTTGTGCGCACATGCGCGCTAAAATCTCAGCGCATGTGGGCAGGGCCGAGTATCACACAGACACACTGCCTCGCGCACACATGCGCGCTGAGGAAGCAACGCACGTGCGTGCTGCAATCAGCATAAAGTAACTTAACCGTTCCAAATCCCATTATTTCTTCACATTCCTCTTCTCTTTCAACTTCCTCTCAAACCCTCATATCCCCCACTTCAAGTTTTCCAAAACTCACCCCAATTTCATCAATTTTACACCCAAATTTCTTCTTCTTTCAGGGAAAATCAAATCAAGGTATGAATTTCTCTCTCTTTCTATAGGTTTTTCCTTATGGGTTTCCATTAATTTTCAAGAATATGTTGAGTCTTTTTATGCTTTGATTGATGAAATTTCATATGGATTGAATTTCAAACATAAATTTGGTGTGATTATTGTATGGATTATTGATTGAGGATGGATTGCATGTTCATTATATACCCAAAAAGTTCCTCTTTCTTTGTGCATGCCATGTGTTCGATAAAATCTCTCAATGAATAAAAATGTTCAAACACAAGGCATTGATGCATGAATTTAATTCCTAGGCCATTGATTATGCCATATGAATTCTTTCTAATTAGTCTTGATGCATGTATAGGAATGTTCATGCATTGTATATAAGTCTTAGTTTTAGGCATTATTTTGCTTGGATTTTCATGTATAATCTAAGGCTTATGATTTGTGGGAATGGGTTTTTATTTAAGTGTGGGGTGTTGTCATTGTTTGTTTGGGGGTCATGATGCATGTTTATGTGTTATAGGAATGGGAACAACAGCAAAGAAAATAGCCACAGGCAAGGGTACCGGAGAATCCTCATCATCCGGGGCTCCACAACCAAGAGTCGGTGGTGGGTTACGGTTTTTAACTGCGACAGCCAAACAGAAATATGACAATAATATCTCAAAATGGGCTGCAATCAAGGAAAGGGGCATACAGTGCCATTGGCAGGGGTGCCAAAAATCAAGTTAGCCATTCGTAATTGTAGATGGGAGCTTTTCACTTCAACTCCTATAGATGCCGTCCTTCCGGTGGTGCGTGAGTTTAATTCTAATTTTGATCATTATAGCTCCACCAGGATATACGTACGCGGAAAAGAATCACTGTGGATGTCTTGCCAATGAAATCAACAGAGTTTTTAAGGTCACTCGTGTTCGTAACGATGAATTGCCTGACACCCGTAATGCCAATGTAGAGCTTCAATAGATCACAAGCGTTCTTTGTGGCAGAGATGTGGACTGGACTTTTACGGAAGATCGCATGACGGATCGGCATTTCCACGCGAATAAACTTAAGCCAGCATGGTTTGTCTGGTTTAAATTCCTTTGTAGCTGCCTTCTACCGGTAAACCATCTCACCCATGTCACTATGGAACGGGCCAAATTGCTGTATTGTATTGCTACTAGGAAAGCCATAGATGTTAGTCAGGTCATACGTCAACAAATTTGTTACTCCGCTACCAGTAGGCAAATGGGATTATGGTTTTTCCATCAGATTACGACTCTATGTTTGGAAAGTGGTGTGGTGATTAAGCCTTCTGAAGAAAAATTGAGGCCAGGCCAGATGATTGCAATGGAGGGTATACGAGCTCCCGTTAAACGCACTAGGTCCCAAGCTCTCTACGTTACACGTGGAGGAAGTTGATGATTCAGATGATGAGCCGGTACCTGCTCTGCAGCAATCGCAGGAGGAGCTTCTACATCAAATCTTGGCAGAACAACAGCTGATGGGCCAATGTTTTGATTCGTTTATGCAATATCAGTTTACGTAGCAGCAGACCATTGAGGTTCGTCAAATGGCCAGAGAGTTGGGAGAGGACCCTTCTACATTTCCTCCCTTTCCTCATTTTTCCACAGGATTTGATGCCCCATGCTCCTTCAATTTTTACGCCCTGTGTGTTGGGCCGTTTTCTTTATTTGATATTCCTGGCAGTTGATTTCCTAGACAATTTGAGTAGTTAATTTTTTAGACATTTTTGTTAGTTTGGTTTCATTTTAGTTAGTTTATTTCATATTGTTTAGGTTTATTTTAGTAATCTTGTGTCTCGTTTATTTTTAGTTGTGTATTCCCTTAAGGGAGTAAGTTTTTATTGTTTCTTGTAGGACCATTTTCTACAATTTTCTTGGTTTTTGTCTTATTGTCTAAGTGAATTACTTATTTGTTTTGTTTTGTTTAGTGTTTTCTCCAACTTTCTTTGGCGACAAGGGGATATTTATAGCGGATTTTGCTCCAAACATGAATTAAATCCAGAGAAGCTTTTCTTTTTCCCATTTTATGCTTTACTTTTTTCATTGAGGACAGTGCTTCATTTTAAGTGTGGGGTGGAAGTTATTTGGATTTTTTAGTTGTTTTGTGTATTTTGCTCGATTTTGATGCAATATATTTTAACCTTTTCCTTTGATCTGAGAGTTTGTCAAAATTTTTGAAAATTTTATGGATTAATTGACCATTATTTTTTTGAAATTTTTGAAAATTTTTGCTTAACGTATTTTTCCCATTTTTCTGCAAAATAATCATTAATTGAACCATGCATGAATGCGTAGTCAGTGTTAATATTTTCCATTCATGATTTTCAAGATTTTTGAGCACTAAGCCATACTTTAATTTTTTATTTGGGATATTTAGAGAAATTTATGTGGCCCAAAAACTCAATTACGTTGCATCCTAAAAACATACTTTATTACATTTTTGAAGCAAATTCTTAGACGACCCGATTTAGTTTAAAAATGAGGGTAGTGTTTTTTTGTTTGATGAGCCTTTCTAGCCAACCATTTTAACAATTTATTTCTAAGTACCTTATTTGAGCCTTATTCTTGTGAAGAGAAACATCATTCACCTTCTTTCATATAAACTCAATTTACCTATCCTTATTGAGCTTAATGTTCTTTTCATTGTTTTATCCTAAGTTTTTCCTTTAAGACCTTATGGTGCACATTATTTGTTAAGGGGATATAAGGGTGGAAGTTTGTGAGAAGTGAGTGATGTATATTTTTGTAACGAAATAGGGTATTGGGTAAAAAATTGTTGAAAAAAATGAATATGGAAGCTTTTGTATTTGCAGGTAGTGCCCATCACAGGTACCTGCATGTTTTTGATATTTACAGGTAGTGCCTAACACTAATACCTGTATTTGCAGGTAGTGCCCATCTCTGGTACCTGCGTGTTTATATGTTGTGGGTAGTGCCTACCACTGGTACCCGTACTGTAAGCGAACATAGAAAACTAAAATCACTACGTGATATATATACGTCCGAGGAAGGTTGGCATGTTTGGTTGTTCGGAATTTTTCGTTGGTATTTGTTAGTCAAGTGTGGGGTTGTGGATGTATGATATTCTGCATATGAAGAAAAGTTTTATTTTAATGTGTGGCCACCATTATTATAAAGCTCTTGTCATTATTTGCTATATCCTTTCCCTTCTTTGGCTAACAAATATCCTAACCTATAGTTCGAGCTAAAATTCTTATCGAATTTAGATTGAATCAGTTGTCTAGATTACTGGAGGGGTGTAAGAAGAGTGAGCTATGGGGTGTTTAGAAAAAAATTTGAGGGTCTTCATGATTTAATCGAAATATTTTCAAATCTAAGTTTTTGAATGGCTATACACACGTACACACGAATTTCATGTTTTGGTTTTTTTTAGCATTTGAGCTCTTGGGTTCGTAGACTACTGCTGATTGCTGGATTGATTATTGATTATTTATGTGGATATTTGAAGGCATATGTTGAGTGGAATGTGTTAGGCTTAAATGTTTTAATTTTATGTTTGATCGAGGACGATCAAAGGCTAAGTGTGGGGAAATTTGATAAGTTCATAATTGTGCTTTATTTTATGTGTCAATTACCATGCTTTTAAGTGTTATAAGCAAGATTTGCATTATTATTGAGCTTAATTTGGATATTCTTAGTTTTTGTAGGGTTAAAGTGAAAAAAGAGCTGAAAAAGATGGAAAAGATGAAAGAAAATGCTTAGTACGGGACATGCACGAGTATGAAGCCGTTCTAGACACTGTTTTGTATTTCGAGCATAACTTTTGATCCTAATCTTGAATTGAGGTGATTTAAGATGCATTGGAAATCTAAGGAAAAGAGCTACAACTTTTGTGTTTTATACTTTCTCAAATTATGCAAGAATCAAGGTGAAAATCGAAGCCGAAGGCGGAGCACAGTTGAGGAGACTTTGTAGCCAGCGTGCTTGCGCTGGAGCTATTCAGCTCATGTGTGCTGCGTCCAAAAGCAGATTCCCAGAAGTGGCTCGTGCACACATGTGCGCTAAGGTTCCTGCGCATGTGCACAAAAGACAGAATAGGCCAGGACCTCACTGCCTCGCGCACACATGCGCGCAAAGACCTCAGTGCATGTGCGCGGAAGGCAGCAGGGTGGCGTAAGTTGGATTCTTGGCATGATTCTTCGCCCGGTTGGACTCATTTTCAGCCGATGTCATGTCCTTTTCCATAAATCCTTGCTTGTAACCCTAAGTACTCAATATAAAAACCCCAATTAGGAGAAAAATCGATTGACACTTTTATTTTCTTTTGGCTAGGGTTTTTAGCAGTAGAAAATTATTGTTTATTCTTTCATGGTACTTTGTGCCTAAACCCTTTTCTTGGTAGAAGGAATTGAAGCCATGGTCAATTCTACAAAGTCGCGAGACTTTTTGTTCTTGAATTTATTCAATTTTATCTCTAAATGAGAAATAAGTATTGATTATTTTTCTGTGATTAATTTTATGATTGTTCTTTTTAACTTGTTATTGCTACAGAATAATAAGTTATTAGAATTAATTTGTAGCTAGATTGTGAATAAGCACGTGTGCTTAATTCAATCTATGAAGCAACTGAATTTGATAATTACTAGATTAGTGTTATTGAATTTAGGGAAATTAATCATCTAATTGGCATAACCGCGTGTGTTTATGTTTAATTAGCCTAATTGTTCTTGTTGATCTTAAAGCTTCTATTAAATTAATATTTGGCGCGTGTCTGGGTTAAATTAATAGTTAGGGTTAATTGGATCGCGTGTTGAAAATTAACCAACTTTAGAAAGAAATAAGAACCAACTTTGAATTGGTATTTGTTCGGGTTAATTCTTCAATTAGTGCTTGATATAGAATTGAATTATCTTGTGTGTCAATGATCGACTAGTGAAATTGCCATGGTGGATATGACCAAAATCAAGACTTTTCTTAATTGAATTCTCTTTTAGTATTTTATTGTTTTAATTTTGAGTTCAAAAGCATTCAAAACTCCCCTTTTTGATTTAAGCACAAGAATAAACTCTGTTATCTATGGGACGACCTGTACTCACCACTACTACATTTTTATTGAGAGTTGTTAATTTTGGGTGCCTACAACAGCATTACAACTCGACTGCATTATTATTGCACACCAAAATTTTGTTATGAACTTATCAAATTACCCCACACTTAGCCTTTGATTGAACTTGATCAAATATAAAATTAAAACATTTAAGCTTAACATATTCCACTCAACATATTCCTTCAAATATCCACATAAATAATCAACAATCAATCCAGCAATAAGAGTAGTCTAAGAACCCAAGAGCTCAAATGGTAATAAAAATCAAAACATGAAATTCGTGTGTATGTGTGTATAACCATTCAAAAACTTAGATTTGAAAATGTCTTGATTAAATCATGAAGACCCTCAAAATTTTTTCTAAACACCCCATAGCTCACTCTTCTTACATCACCTCTCCACTAATCTAGACAACCGATTCAATTTAAATTTAGGTAGGACTTTTATCTCGTACTATAGGTTAGGATATTAGTTAGCCAAAGAAGGGAGAGGATATAGCCAATAAGAACAATAGCTTTATAGTAATTGTCACGCCCCAAAAACGGGACCGTAACACGCCGCGCTAATGGCACACCGGTCCAAAGCGCAAGGCACAAACGAACAGAGCAACAAACTTAACCGCAATGTAATAGAACCATCAAATAATTTCTTAATTGCTATTACCGTATAAGTTCATTTTTACACAAAAATACGAATTACAAAATTGTCTCTTAGTACAAAAGATGCTGTATAAAAGACAGGTTCTTTGTTCATCTATACAAAACCTATCTAATACACTAACCTATTGCTGTCTCTTATACACATCTATGGAAGCTTTTGTATAAGAGACAGGTAGAAATCACTTGGAAGGTAAGATTTTATGTATTTTTGAAAAATTATAAGTCTGTCTCTTGAGCATAACTAGCTCAGTATATCATACAAGCTCTTCAAATGGGACCAAGCATTTCGATAAAAAGAAAACATAAAGATAATAACATTTGCGAAAACCATAGTCATAAAGCAGTTTCTAAAATGTCTCATGCCTTTTAAAAGTCAATAAACCATAATCATAAGTAGTTTTTTAAAATGTCTCATGCCATTTAAACGTCAGGCATGTCCAAAACATAACCAAAAAGATCCAATCATTTCAAAACATAGTATGTTAAAGCATTGCGTAGCCAAAAAGATCCAATCATTTCAAAACATAGTATGCTAAAGCATAGCGTAGCCAAAAAGATCCAATCATTTCAAAACATAGTATGCTAAAGCATAGCGTAGCCAAAAAGATCCAATCATTTCAAAACATAGTATGCTAAAGCATAGCGTAGCCAAAAAGATCCAATCATTTCAAAACATAGTATGCTAAAGCATAGTGAACAAATCCAAGTATAAGAGACAACAGTTTCAATCCGGAATATAATAAAATAGCATGAGTATCTTTTAGGCTCGAAGGTATGACTTTCAGTACTAGCCAGATCTAGTAATCTACCACACCTACTAGTCTGACCGGGAGGTCAAGTTATCCCATCACAAGACCCCGTATCAGAGAGTTCATAACATTTACAGAAGTCACCACGGCGTCCCATGGATGACTATAGAACCGGTTCTCCACAATTCACACATTTCTAAACACATCCAAAATTATATACCTCGGTCACCTATGAGCCAAAACAGTCATAAAATACTTTCATATCAAAAGAGTTTGCAAACATATTAATTGATTAACATAAAATAGCTTGGTCCCGATTTCATATATAATAATTCCAAAACTTGGTAAAAGTGCAGTTCCAAACATCATACACATTCTAAAATCCATCCAAACATATTTCGAAAGTCGTTAAACAAAATACAAGTGGAAGAGGGTCTATGTTACCCACCTATCAAAGCAAAGACTGCACAATGATGATCACAGAACGCGATCGCCGGCGGTAGGTGGCGTGGTACCTAAAACAGATATAAGAGGACTCTTAGAAGAGATGTAGAAGTTAAAGAATGACTAGAGAAGCGAAAACGACGCGAAACGATAGAAAACGACACCAAAAGCTCTATAATTTTTAAGGTGGACTATATCAATAGCATTCCACAACAATCCATACCCCATAACCACTACAATTAACTCCATTACAACATTAGAGCAACAACCTATGGGTGGAATTCCTCTTTACTACCAAACTGAAATTTTTACCGATTAGCCACACGCATGATTCAAACATGCTTCCTATCCAACCCACTACCAAGGAAACACTTAAAACCATCAAAAGATCATTAAAGATCCTTCAAACATAACCAATTATCCAAATTATCCTAGTTGCGCCAAACTTCCGCTTACTTACAAAATGAAGGGAAATCAATTCCACTTGGTTTCAAGTCTCAATTCCTATCCAAACTAACCTTAAAACACTCTTAAAACATCATGATGAGCATAGACATAAGCATTCATAGCATAACACTCTAGGTCACATATGGAAGACAAAACCCTAACTCATAATCTTAAAATTTTGTAATATAACCATGGAAAGTTGTTAAAAATCAACCCCAATCACTTCCCAACCTCCAAAACACTGCAAAAACAACCCATAACATATATAAATCATAACTTATAAGGCTGCAAAGAGGGTTTATTCAGCCATAAAAAATCCTACAAAACTTGAAATTAAAGCTTGGATCATAAAGCCCATAAGCCATAAATGCAAAAATACATAAAATCTGTCCTTAAAGTGATTTAGGTTGTATAAGATTAGTGGAGAATGGAGAAGAAATTTCGGCCAGTCTCTTATGCGACAAATCTAGAAGAAACAAGAGAAGAAGAAGACTTTAAACAAATTCCAAAGTTGACCCAAATAGTACCCATTTGACCTAATAGTCTCCAAGTTGACTATTTGACCCAAAAACTAATTTTTTTCTTAATTTGCTACTAAATAACATTATAAATCAGCCATCTTACAACACTCACACACCACAATGCACTAATTACACTTAATCCAACTTTTGACACGTTTACCCGCCGGTACCGAAATCGCGTAAATCGAAAAATTTGCCGAATTGAAAAACGAATAAGTTGAAGTATGATCTTTATGACTAAAAATAATATGAAAAACATTTTAAACCAGTTAAAAATCAAAGAACAAGGCTAGTAAAATACTGGGTTTCACAGTAATGGTGGCCACATATTAAAATAAAACTTTTCTTCACATGCGGAATATCATACATCCACAACCCCACACTTGAGTAACAAACACCCATGAAGAATTTCGAACAACCAAACATGCCAACCTCTCTCGGACATATATACATCACATCATCATTTTATTTTTCTATGTCCGCTCATAGTACAGGTACCAGTGGTAGGCACTACCCGCAACATATAAACACGCAGGTACCAATGATAGGCACTACCTGTAAATACAGGTACCAGTGATGGGAACTACCTGTAAATATCAAAAACATGTAGGTACCAGTGATGGGCACTACCTGGAAATACAAAAGCTTCCATATTTATTTTTTTTCAACAATTTTTTTCCAATACCCTATTTTACAACAAAAATGTACATCACTCACTTCTCACAAAATTTCACATATTTACTTGGATCCCTTATATCCCCATAACAAATAATGTGCACCGTAAGCTCTTAAAGGGAATAATTTAGGATAAAACAATGAATAGAACATTAAGCTCAATAAGGCTAGGCAAGTTGAGTTTATGTGAAAGAAGGTGAATGATGTTTCTCTTCACAAGAATAAGGCTCAAATAAGGTACGTAGAATAAATTGTTAAAATGGTTGGCTAGAAAGGCTTAACAAATGGAAAGACACTACCCTAATTTTTAAACTAAATCGGGTCGTCTAAGAATTTGCTTCAAAAATGTAATAAAGCAAGTTTATGGGATGCAACATAATTCAGTCTACATAAATTTCTCTAAATGTCCCAGATCAAAAATTAAAGTATGGCTTAGTGCTCAAAAATCTTGAAAATCATGAATGGAAAATATTAACACTGACTACTCATTCATGCATTGTTCAACCAATGATTTATTATTCAGAAAAATGGAAAAATACATTAAGCAAAATTTTTTGAAAATTTCAAAAATATAACTGGTCAATTAATCCACAAAATTTTCAAAAATTTCGACAAGTTCTCAAATCGAAGAAAAAGTCAAAATATATTGCAGCAAAATTCGAGCAAAATACACCAAACAACTTAAAAATCCAAATGACTTTCCCACCCCACACTTAAAAACAAGCATTGTCCTCAATGCAAAAATAAAAGCATAAAATGGGAAAAAGGGAAGCTTCTCTAGATTTAATTTGCGTTTGGAGCAGTATCCGCTATAAATAACCCCTTGTTGCGAAAGAAAGCTGGAGAACACTAAACAAAATAGAACAAAACAAATAAATAATTCCCTTGAGACAATAAGAAAAGCAAGAGAATTGCAGAAAATAATCCTACAATAATCAAGAAAAACTTACTCCCTTAAGGGATTACACAACTAAAAATAAACGAAAAAACCATTCGTAAACAAAGCTAAGCAATATAAAATAAACGAACTAAAAAGAAACCTAACTAATGAAAATGACTAACATTGTCTAGGAAATCAATTAACGATAAATATCAAACAAAGAAAATGGCCCAACACATAGGGCATAAAAACTCAAGGAGCATGGGGCCCCAAATCTTGTGGAAAAAGAGGAAAGGGAGGAAATGCAGAAGGGTCCTCTCCTCGCTCTCTGGCAATCTGACGAGCCTCCATTGTCTGCTTCCACATAAACTTATATTGCATAAATGAATCAAAACGTTGGCCCATCCGCTATTGTTCTGCCAAGATTTGATGTAGAAGCACATTATGTGACTGCTGCAGAGTAGGTACCGGCTCATCATCTGAATCATTAACTTTTCCCACGTGTGACGTACAAGCTTAGGACTGAGTGCCTTTAACCGGAGCTCTATACCCTTCATTGCAATCATTTGGCCTGGCCTCAATTTTTCTTCAGAAGGCTCAATCTCCACACCACTTTCCAAACTTAAAGTCGTAATTAGATGGGGAAACCATGATCCCGGTTGCCTACTGGTAGAGGAATAGCAGATTTGTTGACGTATAAGCTGACCGACATCTCCATGACTTTCCCAGTAGCCATACAATACAGCAACTTGGCCCTTTCTATAGTGACATGGGTAAGATGGTTTACTGGTAGAAGGTGGCCACAAAGGAATTTAAACCAGACAAACCATGCTGGCTTAAGTTTATTAGAGTGGAAATGTCGAGCCGTCATGCCATATGCCGTAAAAGTCCAGTCGACGTCTCTGTCACAATGAACGCTTGTGATCTGTTGAAGATCTACGTTGGCATTACGGGTGTCGGGCCATTCATCATTACGAACACGAGTGACCTTCAAAACTCTGTTGATTTCATTGGCAGAGACATCCACTTCTTTTTCGCTTACATATATCCTGGTGGAGCTATAATGATCAAAATTAGAATAAAACTCACGCACCACAGGAAGGACGGCATCTATAGGAGTTGAAGTGAAAAGCTCCTATCTACAATTACGAATGGCTAACTTGATTTTTGGCACCCCTGCCAATGGCACTTGTATGCCCCTTTCCTTGATTGCAGCCCATTTTGAATAAACCTGATATTATTGTCATATTTTTGTTTGGCTATCGCAGTTAAAAACCATAACCCGCCACCGAATCTTGGTTGTGGAGCCCCGGATGATGAGGATTCTCTGGTACCCTTGCCTGTGGCTGCTTTCTTTGCTGTTCTTCCCATTCCTTGATTTGATTTTCCTGTAAAGAAAAAGAAATTTGGGTGTAAAATTGATGGAATTGGGGTGAGTTTTGGAAAACTTGAAGTGGGGGATTTGAGGGTTTGAGAGGAAGTTAAAAGAGAAGAAGAATGTGAAGAAATAATGGGATTTGGAATGGTTAAGTTCCTTTATGCCCGTCGCGCGCACGTGCGCTGCTTCCTCAGCGCGCATGTGCGCCTGAGGCAGTGTGTCTGTGTGATACTCTGCCCCGCGCACATGCGCTGAGATTTTAGCGCTCATGTGCGTGCGAGGCAGAAGCCAAAATGAAAGCGGTCTCAACGCACATGCGCTAAGCTTTTAGCGCGCATGTGCACTGAAGGCAGAACAAAGATTTTCTAAATTCTACCTACCTTTTTTTTTTTTTTTTTTTCCAACACTTAAACATCCCTAAATCACCCTCATAACACATAAACCCCTCAAAGATCTATTTTATCATTTTAGCCTCTTAATGCAATCGATTTCCCAATTATCTATGAAATTAAAATATGCTGTCCTTTAAACTAAAATAAGAAAAAATAAAGTTGCAAAAATTAAATAACATAATAAAATTGAAATGGATATGGGTTTCCTCTCATGCAGTGCCTTTGTTTACTGTCGTTGGGCTCGACGTGATACTCTTTCACCAATCAATCAAGTAACTCCCATGTGAAGGAGTCCAAGAATCTTCCGCTTCACTGTTTTCACAAAAGAGGGATTCAATCTCCTTTGCTCTTTCAGAACCCGAACAAGTTGCTCTTCTTGCGAGTTACTAAGTTGACTTGAGATTATCACCCTCTCCTTATCCTTCAAAAATATGTACTTTAGGTGAACAGGAAGGCGATTATAATCTGGAATTATTCCCTGGACAACAGCTGTCTCTCATAACTTCAATTTCTCGTTGGACAGTGGTAAAGCATTAGGACCGCCATTACTTGTTTGTTGCAACAAGTCCTTATTCTTTTTCTTGAGCTGTTCTTGACGGTTCGTGTCCACCTCCTGATTATTGGTATGTTCATAAATTTCCTAAATTGGAAGCTTACACACATCGATTACAGAAACAAGTTTAGTATGGTCAGATGGTTCAACGTCATCATAAATGCTAAAGTTAACACTTTTATCTCCAAATTCCATACTAAGAGTGCCTTTCTGAACATCTATCTTTGCTGGGAAGTAGTTAGAAATGGTCTTCCTAACAAAATATGAGCATTGGAATCACCTTGTTCCATTTCTAGAACATAAAAACTAGCAGAAAAAACCAAACTACCTACTTGAACTAATATATCCTCTACGATTCCCATAGGATAGGCCAAAGATATATCAGCCAACTGAATTGGATACCAGTTTTATTCAATGGTCCTATTTTCAATGCATCATAGACAGAATATGGCATTACATTAATAGATGCACCTAAATCCAGCATGGTTTTTTCAACATATGTATTGCCTATCTTGCAAGGAACAGAGAACATACCTGGGTCCTTACGCTTTTCGGGTAGGGATTTTTGAATAATCAACGAAACATTTCTCCCCACCTCTTCCTTTCTAACTTTCTTCTCTGTTTGCTTTCTTTTATGGGAATACAATTCCTTTAAAAACTTAGCATATCGAGGTATTTTTTTAATAGCATCTAATAAGGGAATTTTTACCTCGCGCTTACAAAAAATCTCGTATAGCTCTTTGTCACGATCTTCTTTCAAAAACTCTTTCAATGCCTCGGGGAATGGGGCTTCGGGATTGACTTCAGGCCATATAGGAACAGCTTTATCTTCATTGCTGCTGCTTTTCTTCTCGCATGGTTCAACCTCTTTTTTTACTGTGGTCTTCTTCTTTTCAGCCTCAATATGTTCAGGAACTAATTTTCCCTGCACATCAACCTCTTTACCACTCATCAACATAATTGCACACTCACATTCTCCTTGGGGTTGATGATAGTTTGAGACGACAACTTCCCGGAGCTCTACGCTTCCAACCTGCTAATCACGGTAGCCATTTGTCCCATTTGATGTTGCTACTACTAAATACTGGCCTTGGTATCCTGTTGAAATTGAATCGTATTTTCAATTAAAATATCTAGCCGTTCCTCTAAAGACTTACCAGACTGATTATTCAAATTTTCTTGTTGTCTTTGAGAAAATTGTGGCCTATATGGTTGGAAGTTCTGCTGATTTTGTTGAGGCTGATTTTGGCCTGGGTTCCCGTATCTCAAGTTAGGATGATCCCTCCATCCAGGATTGTACGTGTTGGAGTAGGGATCATAACTTTATTGTGACTGCCCTGGGAATCCTCCGGCTGCATTTACGTGCTCTTGACCTTCGTCTTGTAATGTGGGACACATATCTGTTGAGTGCCCCTCATTTGAGCAGATACCACATGGTTGTATAGTCGGTGCTGTACCTGAAGCCAACTGTCGAAGGCAAAAGAAGTCAAACTAGCCATTTGTTGTTCTAATGATGAAACATTTACCTCATTTACTCGTTTGAGAGGTTGATCATGTTGTCCCCTGAACTTTTGAGAACGTGTGGCCATATTCAATATAAGCTCACGAGTAGCGTCTATGGTCAAATTTTCTAAAGCCCATTCACTTGCGGCGTTGACCATGTTCCTTTCATTAGGCAACAATCCTTCAGAATTAATAAGGAGTCACTTATCCGATGATGCGGACAGCTTGCACACAATTTCTTGAAGGGCTCCCAATACTCATACAAGGATTCTTCATTGAATTGCCTGATTCCAGAAATTTCTTTGAGAATATTTGCAGTTTGAGAAGCTAGAATGTATTTAGCCAAGAATAGTCTATTCATCTGCTCCCAAGTTGTGATACTACTCGAAGGAAAATCGAATAGCCAATTCTTGAGTGAGAATGGGAATGCTTTCAACTTGATATGCTTCTCTGACGCCCCGGTGGGTCTTATACTTCTGTACAAATCACATGGAACTCCTTAAGATGCTTGTTCGGATCTTCACCTGAAAATCCATGAAAAGAAGGTAATAAATGGATTAGTCCAGATTTTAATTCAAATGTAACATTAGCATCTAATTCTGGATAAGTAATGCATAAAGGTTGTTGGTTCAGAGTGGACGCGGATAATTCTCTCAAAGTCCGTTGCGCCATGTTCATCTCTCGCTGTTGTTCTTGATCACCTGCAAAGATATAGTTAAACAATTGTTCTTCCCCTAACTGTCGTTCTCTTTTCTCTTTTCCCAATCTGCGTAATGTTCTCTGTATTTTGGAATCAAATTGGAATTCAACTTGTCCAGCAGACCGGGTCACATGCATACACAATTAGCAGAAGAATAATAATAAAAAGAAAGAAATGAAAAACTGAAATAACTAGCACAAAAATAATTCAAACCGTTCCCCGACAACGGCGCCAAAATTTTGGTGTCAAATAATAATGCCAAGTTGCAATGCTGTCGTAGGCACCCAAAATTAACAACTCTCAATTATACTGTATAGTGGTGAGTACAGGTCATCCCACAGAGAACGGAGTTTATTGTCGTGCTAAATGGAAAAAGGGGGAGGGGGGTTTGAATGCTTTTAAGCTAAAACTAAAACTAAAACAAGAAAGTAATTGAAGAAATTCGATATAAGAAAAGTCTTGGTTCTGGTCATATCACCATGGCAATTTCACTAGTCGATCATTAACACACAAGATAATTCAATTTTATATCAAGCACTAATTGAAGAATTAACCCGAACGAATACCAATTCAAAGTTCATTCTTATTTCTTTCTAAAGTTGGTTAATTTTCAACACGCGATCCAATTAACCCTAACTGTTAATTTAACCCAAACATGCGCCAAAGATTAATTTAATAGAAGCTTTAAAATCAACAAGAACAATTAGGCTAATTAAACATAAACACACGCGGTTATGCCAATTAGATGATTAAATTCCCTAAATTCAATAACACTAATTGAGTAATTGTTAAATTTATTTGCTTCACATATTGAATTAAGCACACACGGTTAAAACAATCTAGTAGTAGATTGATTCTAATAACTTAGTTTTCTACAATTCTAACAAGTTAAAAATAACAACCATAAATTGCTGCAGAAAAATAATCAATACTTGACATATAATTGAATAATTCAAGCACAAGAAGTCTCACAACTTCGTAGAATTGACCATGGCCTCAAATCCCTCTACCAAGAAAAGGTTTTAGGCACAAAGTGCCATGAAAGAATAAAGAAGAATTTCTACTGCTAAAAATCCTAGCCAAAGAAAATGAAAGTGTCGATCTCTTTTCTCACCCTAAATGGGGTATTTATAATGAGTACTTAGGGTTACAAGAAAGGATTTATGGATAAGGACATGACATCAGCTGAAAAAGAGTCCAACCGGGCAAAGAATCATGCCAAGAATCCAACTTACGCCACCCTGCTGCCTTCCGCTCACATACGCTGGGGACTTTGCCAGCATATGCGCGCAAGGCAGTGAGGCCTGACAAGATGCCTATTCCGTCCTCCACGCACATGCACAGGGACCTTAGCGTGCATGTGTACGCGAGCCACTTCTGGGAATCTGCTTATGGATGCAGCGCACATGAGCTGTAAAGCTCTAGCACATGTGCGCTGGCTTCCTCAACTGTGCTCAGCCTTAGGCTTCAATTTTCACCTTGATGCTTGTGTAATTTGAGAAAGTGTAAAACACAAAAGTTGTATCTCTATCCCTTAGCTTTCCAATGCATCTTAAATCACCTCAATCGGAGCTTGAGATCAAAAGGTATACTTGAAATACAAAACAGTGTCTAGAATGGCTTCATATTCGGGCCTGTCCCGTACTAAGCATTTTCTTTCATCTTTTTCCATCTTTTCAGTTTTTTTTTCAATGTAACCCTACAAAAACTGAGAATAACCAAATTAAGCTCAATAATAACTCAAAACTTTCTTACAACACATAAAAACGTGGTAAATGACTCATAAAATATAGCACTTGGAAGATAAGATCACGGCTTCTCAAGTATCATATAACTTTTGAAGAAGATTTGAGCTGTGAAACTCAAGATGAGGTACAAGATGCTCCTTCATAACTTGAGGATGGCGGACAAGCTACTGTGGATGAGTTTAAGGAATCAATTTGGGAATTGATGAAGAACCAAGAGCAATATTCATCAGCTAAAACTTAAGTGCTGACAAAGAAAAAGAGTATGTAACATAAAAATGTTTTTTCATGGAACTATGAGGAATACCTAGACTTGGACCAATTGGGATACATCCAGTAAAGCAATCCCAACATGGTTCATTAGAGAAGTAAAATATCCTAAGGTGGAAGTGGAGATTAATAAACTCATCAAGGCATGATTCATTAGAGAAGTAAAATATCCAAAATGGATTTCTTGTATTGTCCATGTGGAAAAGAAAAATGGACAAATTCGCATCTGTGTTGATTTTCGTGATTGGAATAATCCATCTCCAAAGGATGACTTTCCTTTGCCATTAACTGAAATAATGGTTGACACTACTCCCGACTAGACATGAAATCCTATCCTTTATGGATGGCTCATTTGGTTACAATCAAATTTGGATGTTGCCAAAGAATGAGAAGTGCATAGCATTTCGTATAGCTAAAGGCATATATTGTTAGAAATTAATACCTTTTGGGTTAAAGAATGCCGATGCTAGCTATCAACGTGCCATGTAAAAGATTTTTGATGATATGTTGCACAAGAACATAGAATGTTACGTTGATGATTTGGTTGTTAAATCAAAATTGAGAAAAGATCATTTGCATTATCTTCGCATGCTCTTCGATCGATTGAAAAGAATCAACTGAAAATGAATCCTCTCAAATGTGCCTTTGGAGTGTGAAAGTTCCTAGGTTTTATTGTGTGGCATCGTGCATTGAAATAGATCAATCCAAGATAAATGCAATTCAAAAAATGCCACCGCCTAGGAATTTACATGAGTTATGAAGTTTTCAAGGTAGTCTTGCATTTATTAAAAGATTTATTTCAAATCTTGTTGGGCGAAATTGTCAACTGTTCAATCAACTCATGAAAAAGGGACCTTCTTTGAATGGGACCAAGCATGTCAAAATTCATTTGATGGTGTCAAAAACTATCTTTCAAATCCACCAGTGTTAGGAGCTCTGATACTCAACAAATCATTAATTCTCTACATAGCTGCATAAGAAAAATCCATTGTTGCACTAATTGCTCAAGAAAATGAGAAAGGTAGAGAAAAAGCTGTATAGTACCTAAGTAAAGTCTCACACAAAATGAAATGAAATATTCACCCCATCGAGAAGATGTGTTCAGCGCTATTTTATGCGACAAAGAAATTGAGACACTACTTTGAGGCATACACAATGCGTCTCATATAAGGTGCTGACCGTGTGAAATGTGTAATGTCAAAACCCATTCTGACTGGAAGATTGGTAAGATGATCGCTTATTTTCAATCAATATGAAATCATCTATGTGCCACAAAAAGCTGTTAAAGGACAAGCACTTGTAGACTTCTTAGCAGATCATCCATACTAACACCTATTGATTGGGAGATTTTTGAAGATTTTCCTGATGAGAAATATTTTTTGCTGAAATACTTTCATCATGGATTGTGTTCTTTGATAGAACATCAAGACGTTATGGAGCGGGGGCAGGGATTGTGTTTGTTTCTCCTGAAAGACAAATCCTGCCATATTCAATTTTACTTCGTGAGTTATGCTCTAATAATGTTGTTAAGTATCAAACTCTAATGATGGGATTTGAGATGGTAATTGAAATAAATATAACAAACTTAGAAATTTGTGGGGATTCTAAGTTGGTCATTAACCAACTTTTAATGGATTATGATGTCAAACACGAAAATCTCTTGCTATATTTCCATTATGCCACACAATTGTTGTCTAAGTTTGATAGTTTCTTTTAACTTATGTACCAAGAAAAGAAAATCAAATGGCCGATGCATTTGCCAATCTAGCAGCAACTTTAGATTTCTTTGAAGATGAAACAATTGAGGTTCCAAAATGTTGTTGCTGGGTAATACGCTTCTTTTTCAAGTAATTAGATGGAGGAGATAAATATCATATCTGTAATTGAAATTGAAACAAAAGATGATTGGCGTCAATCGCTAATCAATTACTTGGAACATAGAACGCTATCTAAAGATCCTCGATATAGAACTGAGGTAAAAAGAAGAGCCCCATGCTTTGCTTTCTACAAATGCACACTTTATTGTTGTTCTTTCGAAGGCGTACTTTTTCATTGCTTAACCAATGTAGATCTGGAATTTGTGGAGTTCACTAATCAGGCACAAAATTGCATTTTTGCATAGAAAGAATAGGCTATTATTGGCCAACCATGGTCAAAGATTGCATGGAATATGCAAAACGATGCAAATCATGGCCATTTGATGCATGGGAATAGGATGCAGTTGGTCCATTGCCTAAGTTGTCTCATGGGCATTTCTATATCCTTGTTGCCACAGATTATTTTTCAAAGTGAGCTAAGGCTATTCCATTAATCAAAATGACAAAGGAAAATGTGGTAAACTTCATAAAAGCAAATATAATTTGTAGATAAGGAGTACCATGATATATTATTACTGACAATGAAAAATTCTCTGACAATAAATTGATGAATCAGTTTTGTGAACAAATTGGCTTCAAGTAGCACAAGCCTTCTGTGCACAATGCCCTAGCCAATCGACTTGCTAAAGCATTTAACTAGACACTTTGCAATTTACTTAAAAAAGTAGTTGCTAAGTCAAAAAGAGACTGGCATGAAAGAGTCGAAGAGACTCTTTGAGCATATTGAACAACTTGTTGCACGCCCACAAAAGCAACCCTGTATTCCTTAGTTTATGGGGTCGAGGTAGTTTTGCCCATTAAGAAGTAAATTCCTTCGCTACGGATTGCAATCCAAGAAGATCTTTCAACTGAGAAAAATGTGCATCGGTGTCCAGAAAAGTTGGAGGCATTGGATGAGCAAAGACTTGAAGCCCAACAACAGTTAGAATGTTATCAAGCGTGTTTATCTAAAACTTTTAATATCAAACAATAAGTAAGACGCCACTTATTTCAAATTGGTGATACTGTTCTTGCTGTTCGTCGACCTATTATAACTTCTCACAAAATAAGAAACAAGTTCATATCAAAATGAGATGGACCTTATGTTGTATAAGAATTCTATAAAAATAGTACATATAAGATAGATGCAGAAGATGGATTTCGAATTAGCCTTATTAATGGTAAATTTCTAAAATGGTATTATTCGTAAGCATAAAGAGGAAAGACCCACCAATGGTGTAGCATGTAGATAAACTGCCAAACCACTCCACTAAGTTCAAAGTGAAAAACAAATGGATGTTTCTGGCCTGCATGAGCTAAAACTATGGATAAAAACCGCCTGTAGTGTAGTATATGGCTAAACTGCCGAAACATTCCACCAAAGCTAAGGTAGTAATGGATGCTTTTGGCCACTTGAGCTAAAACTGTGAACGACACTCACCCTTCACTAAAAGAATTTTGAACTACATTATGACTTGATCCCTTTTTAAAGGGTACGTAGGCAGCGTTGGAACAAAATTCCAAGTTCAGTCAAGACAAACAAAAACAAACTCCTGGCCCACAAGAAAGTAAACTGTGAACGGTTAAAAAAAAAAATTCCAAATTTACTTATTAAGGTCAATTAGTGGAAAGAAATTTTTTTTTCTAATTAACCTTTTAAGGTTGGTTAGAATAATAAAAAAAATCTTCCTTTTTAAGGTTGATCCAAAAAAAATTTATTATGATCTTCCTTTTTTAGGTTGATAAAAAAAAAAAAAAAAGATTTGAAAGTTGGTGATGTTAAGTACCTCATATCTCCACTATCTATGAACCACTTAGCATTGTTGGTGATGTTAAGTACCACTTAGCATTGAACATCCACTATCTATGAACCACTTAGCATTGTTGGTGATGTTAAGTACCTCATCATCTCCAATGGCCATAAAGGCCATTTGTGCCGACTCCATTTCTTCTTCGACTTCTCCTTCGGAGTTGCAATCATCCCATGTGATTTGAAAGTTATTGAATCTAAATTTTCTTCCTTCCCTTCTTTTTCTTGGAAGGGCACTCATTTGCAAAGTGTCCGAGTTGACCGCATTCAAAACATTTTTCGTTTTGCTTCTTCATTTGAAGCCTTGTCTTTCCTTTGAAATTATTTGAATTTGTATCTCCGCTTCTTCTCATTCTTCGTTTGTTGATGTAATGTTTAAGAAATCCTTTGGAGATGAGTGCAAGATCTCCTTCATCAAGATCTTCATCTTCTAGATTGATGGAGCTGTTTTCATCCTCTTCTTGAGAGGTCTTTAGAGCAATGCTCCTTCTTCGCCTTGCTTCTTCATCATCCACTACTTTGGCCTTCAACTTCAATTCATAAGATGTAAGATAATTGATTAGCGATTCAATAGGCATTGAATTTAAATTCCTGGCTTCCTCTATAGCAATTGTTTTGGCATCCCATTCTTCGGAGAGAGCATTTAGGTTTTTTCTATTTTTTAACTCAAAGAATACTCCTTACCCAAGGTTTCAAGATCCTTAATGATGTCATTGTTGAACCTACAATACATTTTGTCAATATTTCATGTGGTTCCATCTTGAAGGATTCATACTTGGCAACAAGTAAGGATTTCTTTTGCTCAAGAACATCGTCACTCCCTTCATGGATTTCCTTCAATTTATTCCAGATTTCTTTAGCTGAAATGCATCCCTTCACGCGATTCGTGGCTTTTGCATTTAATGTCATGTTTGCCTTGTCTTGTGGAGTGAGCTCATTCCTTGTCTTTTCTCTTCTTCTATTTGTGTGATCATCAATGATAGTAGCTTCAAAAGGACCTTCATTAACAACATACCACAAGTCAATGTCAATAGATTGCAAAAAGATTTTCATCCTATCTCTCCAACTAATAAAATTTACCCCATTAAACATAAGGGACCTAGTAACGGATTGACCCTCAACAAATAGAGCATTGTTGGTTGCCATAATAGTTCTTTTCTCAAAAGCAATTTAAGCAATAAAATGAGACCAAGCTCTGATACCAATTGTTGGTCCCAAAGCAACCTAAGAGGGGGGGTGAATTAGGTTTCTAAAAATACTTTCAAAAATATTGATCTTATCAAGATTTTTTCAATAATAATTGATATGATAAAATGAAACAGTAAAGTAAAAAAGAGATGGAATAAAACAGCCAATACTTTCAAGCTAACAAGCTTGAAGTATTGAAATACTAGAATGCTTCAAACACTTGGTGAGCCAATGATCTTTACAAAGTAGGGAGATTCTTGCTCACACTAAAACTCTTTTAGTTGAGCCAAGAATTTTACTAACAACCTCACTTTCGTACAAGATTGTTACTCCACTCAAAGTTGAATTGCACTCTAAATTGCACACTAATACAACAAAGCACTATTGCCAATTTGTACTAAAATTGCTCTTTTCTAAGGTTTGTATTCAATGTATTAGATGATTTTTACAGAATATCAAAGCAGTTATTTATAAGAGCAATAAATGGTGGTTGCAACTACTTCCTAACGGCTAAATAATAAATGCACAAAAAGTAGCCGTTTTGGAGTTTCGGACGTCCGAGATAGATAGGATGTGTCCGACACAGCGTCCGATCTTTATGCAGTTGGTGAAGAACTTCATTCGGACTTCCGTGCATGCGTCCGTTCCATCGTCCAAAACAAGCTTCGGATGGTCATGTTCGTCCGTTTGGAGAAGCAGTAGGATCCTTCTTTCTGCTTGTTCGTTCGGACGGTGGAATGCATCCGAGAAGCTTGACGTAGTTCGGACGGTACAGTGCGTCCGAAAATCCTGTCTCTAGAAAAACAAATAACAGACCTGCAAAAACTTGTTTACAGAGTTAAGTGTTTATGTCATCATCAAAATATGGTTTGGAAAACATCACTTTTCAAGGTTGATCCAAAAAAAAAAACAAGAAAGATTCCTTTTTTAAGGTTGATAAAAAAAAAAAAAAGATCTTTCTTTTTAAGGTTGATCAAAAAAAAAAAAAAATTATGATCTTTCTTTTTAAGGTTGATGAAAAAGAAAAAAGATATTCCTTTTTAAGGGTGATTAAGAAAAAAATTATCAAAAGATCTCACTTTTTAAGGTTGGTCCAAAAAAAAAAAAAAAAATCTTCCTTTAAGGTTGATCCCCTTTTCCCCAAAAAAAAAAAGAGAAACAAGAGATATCCCTTTTTAAGGTTCATCCAAAAAAAAAAAAAAAAAAAATCTCCATTTTCAAGGTTGATCCCAAAAAAAAAAAAAAAAGATCTTCCTTTTCAAGGTTGATCCCAAAAAAAAATTATGATATTCCTTTCAAGGTGGATCCAAAAAAATTGTAATCTTCCTTTTTAAGGTTGATCCAAAAAACCAAAACAAAAAAAAAAAAAAAAAAAAAAACGTAGTTGAAGATTGAAGTTGGCAGGAAAAGAAAGAAAGCTCTAATTCTTACCACGGAAAAGAAAAGATGGCTAATTTATGTTGTAAAGGCATATATTTGTAGGGTTTCTGTAATAAATCCAAATCCTTTTTGTATTCCACCAAGTCATTGCATGTATTCCATGTTTATTAGGATCTCCCAATTTTAAAATCTAGTCCAAAAAAGATTAGTATTTTTGGAACTAAATTGAATTGACAAAGTATTTCAAACCTTACCTCTTTGTATTACAATACAACTGGTTAAGATTTGAAGTGGAGATATTTGTAAATATTAAAATTTTGCCAATAAAACTATAAATTTTAATTAGTATAATAGCCTATAAAATTGGTTATTTTATTAGTTATAATTTATATTTAAATTGCTACTAAACAATAAGTGGCTAATTTAATAATTATTAATTGACTAAATTAATGGTCAAAGATAAATATAATAAATAAATTTCATGGATTTGGTATTTGACTACAACACTCAACTGTTATTGTCATCTTTCACACATGGCAAAATTTCTATTGGGTAAAAAAATTACTGTTCACATACAATTACAAAGACAAATCTCACGGATAATTAAACAATTATCCTACAACTGAGATAAGTATGGTGTCTTTGTGGTTAAATTAAACACTCAATAATTGTTGTCATCCTTGACACTCAGTAAATCCTTATTGGTCAAAATGAGTTTGAACTCTAGCATCCAAAAAGATCCATGATTTGCCTATAAATAGAGGTATTCACCTTTTACAAATAGACACATCAAAAGTAAAAGCTATCTAAATCCTAAAAAAGTTCTCTAAGCAATCTTCCGAAAACATATTAAATTGTATTTTTCCTTCTTTTAAAAGATCAAAAATCTTTTAATTGAAGAACATCCTTTCAAAAACACATTAAATTGTATATTCCTTTCTTGTAAAAAATCAAAAATCTTTTAGTTGAAGAACATCCCTCCAAAAATTGTATCTTTTAATTGAAGAACAGAATTTCAAGTCACAAAGAAATTATTTTTCAATCTTCAAACCAATCCGAGGATTGAAAAATCATGTTAATCCAAGATCAAAGCTTTCTGGCCCTTGGATTAAATTCCGTTAGAAAATGGAATCAGAGGATAGTTTTCTTTTCTATCAAGAAAGTATAAAGTGATTGTATTCAATTTTAAGATTATTAATAAAATTCAATTTGTTGCTCAATTCTTAATTGTAAAGCCAGATAATTTAACTCGAAATTTGTGTTTGCAGTATTCTTGTTACACTTGTCTTAAAGTTGTAACTGGCTTGGTTAATTCCTCAATTCTTTGGTAAACTCCATAATCCAAGTTAATATAAGTAGATTGAATGGAGGTTAACCATTAACTACATGTTAATAGAACAACATGGCATAAGCTTACAAACGTTATACAGTTAGACAATTGGAAAATATCATTATAAAAGAATTATAAATAGGAAAAAGCTCACATCTAGATAAGCAACCAAGTATTTTTTAGCAACCAAATTGTGAATTGCTCAAAGTATCAACAATAAGATTCAAAATACATTGAATTATTGTTACCACAAAAGCAAATAAATCAATCAATAAATGTTAGTTCTGTAGCATAGCCAAACCTTTTGATTTTATTGTCTCTAATCTCTAAGTGTTATTATGGAAGTTTGCATAGATAGAAAAGCAAAATGAGCAAGCTCATGAATAGAAAAGCCATAGGCAATAAACTTCCAACCATTGAAGAGTCCAACTTGCCTTCTATTCCTTGTGTAAATTAATTTTTGGATGATTGAAGACACTTCAGGAAAAACTAATGTATTCGTCCATCATTTTGTAACAAAAGCACTCCATCTGTTTGTAATAAGTCAAAGTATTATAGAGTAGAATATGTTAATATCTTAGATCTAGTAATATTGAAAACTTCATCCTTTCATTATAACTAATAAAAATTTGGGCTTTCAAAGAATTAATGATAACATGTTCATGAATTCAATAGTAAACAACAAAAATTAGAACTCCAATCAAAAGTTTCAAGCTTTTGTATTCTTTGTCCCTAAAATAACAGAATGATCAGAAATGGTGGTATCTCTGAGTAATATTATCTATTGCGACAAAAATAATAACGAATACAAAGCTAGAAAGAAAAAATTAGAATGTACCTCGATCAAGACAAAATATTGTAGGATCAAGCAAACAAAAGTATCTCTTGAGGTGGTGTACTTTTACAATAGAAAGAATCAAGACTACAATCCATAGTTGACTACTGATTGAGACCCAAAAACCTGAAAAACTGAAATTCACATATACAAAAAAGTGTCAATCCTAATGATAAATTGAGTGGATCTATAGTATGGGCAGATTGAAGTAACCAACAATTTTGTTAGTCTTTCGCACACCAACCACGTGGAAAATAAACAAAACAGAAAAATTACTATTGTTTTTGCTAATAAGAAAAGAGATTAATAACAGTTCATAAGTAACTCATGCAACAGGTTCTAAATAAGATAATTTGGGATCAACAAAAACTCAGAATCCTTGGCAATGTAATATAATATTTACATAAATCAATTTAGGAAATCCACAACCCAATTTTGATATATATATACATATACATATATATACCATTATTTCCCATTTTGTTTCATCCACAAAGAAAGTCACAAAAAAGAAAAATATGTAAGCACCTCAGTGATAGATATAAATGAAATAATCTAACTTTGCATGTTATAATCTGACTTTTCTAGCTAGAAACAGTCTTCACTAGTTACTTCCTAAATTCCCCAATCTCTTTTGCGATAACTTCAAGTCGGTTTAATTTCAAGCTACAAAATGATAGGATCCAATACCTTCTCTTAATAAATTTTAGTGCCTCTTGCATATAAATATCATATGTGATTGAGCGATAATAAAATCTAAAAAAAAAAAAAACAGCAATTTAAAAAAGTAATTATGAAAACAAAAAAAATCATATAAATATCATATTAATTCTTGAAAAAAAAAAAATTTTACTCCATGAACGGAAAAAAAGAAGAAGAAAGATTGTAGACCTTATTAATAACATGCATTTGGAAAATGACCCAAAGACATGAGCATGGGATTCTTGAATTAAAAAATAAAAAATTTACCTGTGAAACCCGCAATGAAACAATCAAACCAATTATCATTACAAACAAAAAGCCAAAGATTTTTTTAGTTCCAAATAGATCTTATCATTATTATATATAAACTCCAAAATACACCATTCTACTAATAAGCAGGTCCAAATCAATATGTTCATTTAAAAATTGTCACACAATAATTAATTTGACGCGAACAAGCATATTAAGAATTCAAAATTTGTAAACCCAAAAAGAGTGGAGATGAGCCACTTGGTCTAAAACCTCTTGGGTTTCAAGGGAGACCTCAGCATGAAGTTGAAGAAACCAACTTGCTTCGAGAAAGAAATTCCAATCCTCCAGTTGATGAGCTTCAACAAAATGTCAATGGTCCATAAATAATAAGCGTGGGTTTGTTTGATTTTGATAAGTTAGAATTCTTTTTTGAATTTGAGAGGAGATAGAGGGATCAAGGATATTTGATAAGTTCGGAAATATTTTGAAATTGAAAAAAAAAATAGGAGAGCCGCGTGACTTTTAAATTGGAAAAAAAAATGTAGGGGAAGGGTTATGAGATTGATTATAGAAAAGAAATTGGGGAAGATACAGATCAAATAAGATAATTTTCAATTTAAATTTTGATTTGGAAAAAAAGATTAGATAGATGTTAGGTGTCGAAGGTGAGAAGAATTGTAATCGTTACGACTAAAGAGGTGCCAAAGGATGGGAGTGAAGAAAGAAGGAAGGTTGAAAGAGAAAATCAAGTGAGGGTTTTAGAGAGCTAGTGGAATCAATGTTTCGATTAAATTGTGCCAAATAAAAAAGAAATTATGGTGTGGGTAAATATTAAGGCTCGACATTATTGTATTTAAGTATGATATATGATATTGGAGTATATCCCATATCAATAAATGTGAAATATAGGAAAAATTGGGGCGTTAGATTACATGAATGTCTCTCCAATGCTAAATTGCTAAGATTTGTGCCAAAAGCCCACTTTTTATAGTAATCCATTTACAACCTTATTTTTTGGGGCTTTTATTATCAGAGCATATCCTATCTAGCCAGAGCAAATTTACTCTATGGATAAAATCACCCACCCTATATAAACTCCCTCCAATTTTTACTTTTTCTTTCCCTCCCTCTTTCCTCCTCTGTCCTTACCTACTTCGCCTCTCCGTTTCTCTTCTATTTTTTTGACTGTTTCTTTATTTCTTCAATAGAACATCAACCAAGTAGTAGCAGAGGCAACAAATTCAACAGCTAAAATACTTTTATGGGTTTGGAAAATTGCTTTCTCAAAGATAAACGTCTTCTTCTAGCAAAGCTAACTTCTCTTCTTCTACGTTAAAAAGGGAAACTTCTTTGCACTCTTTTTTTTTCTCCTTTCATTCTTTCCTTATCAATCTTCATTTTTTCTGCTTCCTTTTTATTCATAGTAGCTTGGTACTATTAAATCAAGATTTGATTTTTCTTACCTGTTGTAGCTGGTTTTGGATAATCTATGACAATCCTATTTTTTTTCTTGGATTTTATTGACCTGGATTTTAGGGGATTATAATTTTATTGTTGAATTGCAATGGTCTTTTGTCTTATTTGTTTGTGTTTCTGAACTTGGGTCCTTTTTTAAGGGGTTTTAACTGTTGGATCGAGAGAAATAATAGTACAATCTGATGTGGATAGAGTTAATTCTTTGTTTTCCAGGTCGAAAACTCTCTAGATCTTGAGTTCTTACTAATACGAGAATTGCTCTTGGAATAAAAATATTTTAATCCCAGAAATATACTTTATGTCCATGTCATCTATTTGCCAGCTAAAAGGAGGAGACAATGACGGTGGAAGCCAAGGTCACTACTTTGCTACCATCGTGTCAAAACAACCAAAATCTTAAAAGAACTCAATTTTACTTTGTGCATAAAATTGAAATGGAAGACCATGAAGAGAGATAAAATAGGGGAGGAAGAGATGATGAGGCATATAATTTAGGTAATGTTTATGATATGCGGGGAAATATTGTCAATTAAAGTAAAATTGTTCTGACTGGATAGGATGTGCTTTGCCAGCAACTGTGCCCTTCATTTTTTAGTTCCAATATGACAAAAATGGCTTAAATTCAGGCGCATATACTTTAGGATCCAAACAATTCAAAATAAAGTTTCGGGTGCAAACTTAAAAGTGACAAAAACTTTATGGTTGAAAAACTAATGGTTCTTGAACTTTTCAATTTTGAAAGCTCTTTGACACTTCATTTTCTGAAAGTACCTACTTTTGGCCTCTCTGTCAATTTTAGTAATTAAGCAAACAGATCAAGGGACAATGTATCATTTCACCATTATGTTCTTATATTATTTAAAAAAAAAAAATCAAACAACCTAGTTTTATTAAGACTTGTATTCCACTCTACAAGTACAACTTAATAAAAATCATCAAATTTCTCTTTCCTTTCGCTTCCCCACATCTCTTCTAGTAAGCCCCCCTCTTTTTTGGAAAATTTCAAACTAGACCCTGTTTAAGGTAGTATGCCTTAAATTCCTTTGTCCTCAATCCGCATATATTACGTGGCTTATTCAGGACCAAGGGACCCTGGACATAGTACCTTAGATCAGTTCCATGCAAGAATGATCCCTCCCATTCCCCTTATCGCATAGCCCCTTCTTTACTTGTCATCCCATAGCTCTTTCTCTTTATTACAACGTGCTTCCTCTCCATTCTCCCCCTTACACAAATAGTCTCTATGTAAAAGAACAATTAAATGATCCAGGTTGTAACTTTAAACACCAACTTGGTATCTTAATAAAACTGCATCGTTTTGGTAAAAAATGAAATATGAAACACAACAAAGTACAATTTAAATTGTAAGATATTTCCCCTATTATTTATTGTTTAAGGATTTGAATCACTAAAGGTTAGTGGGAAGGGTGGTTATATATATAACCCGGTTGAAGCGTAATGATCATTCGTCTGTAATGCATTGTATGTCCCATAATAGGTCCCATTCTTCTACCCTTTCCCGGAAGTTGATGACTATTCATAGCTATTACCTTGACACCAAAGAAGAGTTCGACCCAATGCTTTATTTATGTCCTAGTTGATCCCGATATATATATATATATATATATATATATATATATATATATTATTAGAAAATTGGTAAAATGATAAATTTATTCTCGGTCTATTAAGTGTAACGACTAAATCTAATGGAGGGGATAAAAGTATACACTTATGAAAATTAGAAGGTCTCCCATGATGTGGTACAAAAATAGTTCAAGAAATAAAATGATTTTTTTTTTTTAAAAAAAAAATAAGAACCATTAGTATTTTTTTTAAATCAACCTTCATTCTTATAAAAAAAAAAAAAAAAATTTAATATAGCAATAGATATTAGTTCATAAAAATAGTCAAACAAAGTGCAATTAAGCTTTCTACTTCAAACACCTACGAAGTTTGCTCGTATAGATCATTCGGCTTAAGTCAATTTGGTTTGACAAACAATGTAAACGGTAGTTTTGACTTCAAATGAAATATATATATATATAAAGATGATATATAGTGCATCTTTAGTTTCCCTTTGGTGATTTAAACCCATAATCTGTATACTACAAAGATAGTGTCTTACCAATTAAATTACACTTTCTCATCAAATAAAACAAATTTATATGCAGCAACTAATGTTACATATACTTTTGAGCAACAGCTTGACAAAAAAGTTTTGGTTTATACTATTTATTATGGACATTTATTGTATGTTCTTATTTAATATTTAATTGTCTTTTATAATATTACTATTGACTAAAATTAATATTAAATAAAATAACACATATCACACTAATAAATTATATAACACAATTATAAGAGCGAGAGTGTAATAGGATAGTGAAGGCCGTAAAAGGACCATGGCGGTCCTTCATATAGAAATCGATTTTTGGTACCGATAAGAAGGATTATATGATCCAATTAGAAAGTGTCAATGTTGGAAGGCAAATTTAATGTTGCAACATATGCCGGTTAGGCCGCTCCTTCCTAGTAACTTTTTGTCCATGTTGCATGCTGCACCGACATTTTTCATGACGCAATAGATGATTAAATTATTTATTCCACCAACCCTGAGCTATGGCAGATCCTTACAGTCTTGGCACCCAACAGGACTGGGTAACAAGCAAGCTGCTCGGTCGAAAACTCAGTATTGGTTGAACTCGAATCAAGTTTTTGACTTGAGTTGGAGTTTGAACTTAAATATATGAGCACCAAAAAGAGTTAATAAAACTTGCCTTTCTAAAGTGTGAGGGTAATAACACTTTCTTCTTCTAAACTAATAGAATTATACTTTAATTTTTATTTAATTATAAATCCGCTACTACTTTTTAATACCATAAAAAAGGTTAATTAAATTATTGAAAAGTCCTTATCACTATTTTTTGAGTTATCAAGTATTTTTATTTTTGATAGTGGTTGATATTGATTGAAAATTAGGAAAAATAAACTATAAATAAATGAATATTTTTCCCTTTGATGGTGAAAATATGAGAAAATTGACTCAAATTGTATATGACATTACAATTTGTATAGATTTAACCAAAAATAAAAAAATATAAAATGCGAAGCCACAACGAAAAACTATAAAATTTTTATGAAAAAATATGGTGACATAAAACCCTTAAAGAAAAATTTCCTATAGAAAATTTTACCAAAAATCCTACTCTGACCACTATGAAAAATACTACAATTCAAAATAACATAAAATGAAATTCAATAAGTTGCTCAAAAAAAAATACTCCATAAATTACGAGAATTTAAGTAAAAAATATATTTATATGGATTATATTCAGATATTTTTATACTTAATTTTTTTTATATTATTTATAATTAACATGCTATCAAAAGTTGAAAACGTGAAAATTCAAAAAATAGCAAAAGGCATTTAGGTCGTTTGACAAACTTTTCTTGGCAGTGTCAGAAAATTGTAGCGGATGAATTATTGAATGCGAGCACAGTATAATATTATTAGTTCATGAATAAAGTGGGTTAATCCACTTGATAGCTTGCTAAACTTAATATATATATATATATATAATATATATATATATGAGTTGAAAGCAAAATGTCCCTTATACACTATCTAATGTGTATAAGATGTTCCATTCAATAAATTTAACAGCTAAATGTATTATCTGACCAATTTCTATCCAAAAGGTTAAAGGTTTTTTTTTTGTTGTCTCCAATATTTGAATTATATGGACCAAAAAGCCTTTGAGTCTAAACACTACAAGAATGTCCCTCACACTTTCATAAGAGTTCCAAAATACCCCCAATTATTTTAGGCAAACGCTGAAATATTAATTACACTTTTCTCTTTTGTAAAGTTGCCTATGTCTCCATTTGCCCCCTGAAAAAACTTTATATACATGTAGCCCTTTTTGACTAACGGTCAAAACCAGCCAGAGTCGTGAAAATTTTCTAAATTGTCCTCAAATAATTTTAGGATGAGTTTTAGTTTACCCCCTGTGATGGTATAAAATTACATTTTACACCTTAAAGTTCTATATTTTCTTTTTACCCTATGCAAAGTTAGATAAAATACTGGTCTTTGTTGTTTTATCTGTTAATTAACATGCGAATTTATTTATCGTTATCCTTTTGCTGATTTTTAGTGGATTGTTTAAGAATTTTAAGACTAAAATTAAAGTAATTAGAGATTTAGAATAGGTAAATTTCGTCTTATTCAAATATGTACATATGTGTGTCTATATATATATATATATGCTATTATGTATTTATATTTTTGTATAATCCATGGGTTTCATGTTAATGAAATTTTGTGTGGGAATTATGCATGTGCTACGCATGCATAAGGAGAGACCATTTCGTCGGACTCTTCATTTGACGAACTCCAATTATTTTCGCCTAATTTGTTGCTATGGTTATAATCCTAATAAAAATTTGAGTTCAAATTTGGTCAGTAGAAGAAAATTTCAAATATGACAAGAGGGCACATCGAGCAAAATCTTCCATTGAAATCATCTTATGTTGTCCATGAAATGACGTCATTTACGATTAAATTAATATTTTTATTGAATTGGGGGTGAAGTGTAATTTTCTTCCATTATAGGTGATAAAGTGCAACTAACTCTAAAATTATATGAGGGTACTTTAGTAATTTTGTGCTTCTTATTAACATTTTGATTAACAGTTAAATTTTGACCGTTAGTTAGTGGGGCTAAATGTATATAAAATTTTCTTACAGGACAAGTCGAAACACAGTCAAGTTTACAAAGGGGTAAATTATATAATTAACCCAAAAAAAAAATGGTTAAGATGGTCTACCTAATCTCCATACTGCTAAATAATTTTATGAATTAGTTATATATTAATTATAAGCTCTACTTTTTATGTGTATAGATAATTTAATTACTAGCATAGATTTACTTTATATTACAAGCAATATATTCTTATTTCAATGCATAGTTTGTGGTTATTCATTAATAATGAATTTTACAAACAAACCAACTACAGTAAAATAAAATATTGAGTAGAAAAAATTAAAAACAATCATTCTTAACATACACATAAATTATAGGATAAGAACTCAAGTGGAACATTATATTTCTGGCTTAACGATAATAAAGCGTAATAAAATATTATAACTGCTTCACTTCAAAGTATAATAAATTTGGCCAAAATACTTCAACTGAAGGACTCTCCATGGCTAGCTTTTATTTTTGTACTCAGAATAAACTCTTTAATTTTTTAGATTACTTTTTTTACAGTGTTTGTTTGTCAATTTTTTTGCATTAGTAAATAATTACAAATTCTGTATTACAATAAAATATATATTGTTTCATTGTAGTATATTTTAATGTATACAATAAATCATAAGACGTGACATGTATAAAATTATACATTATAGTTAATAAAATAATTTTTGCAATCGCAAAAAGGATAAAAACTAGAATGAGAAACATTAGAGAGAAAATAAATATAAGGGGAAAAAAGGAAGTTGAAATAGAAGAGGTAATTTTGTTGCAAATATTTATGAGGCGGTTAATTGTTTAATAAATAGCTTAATGGAATAAACTACAATTTCCATAAAAGTGATATTTCACACAACTAATATATTAGGGATACAAAAAAACAATTTTCACTAAAAATGACATTTTAGTTAGTTGACCACATTTTAAATGTAAAATGCATATTAAAATTGTTTAGGAGGCATTTTGCAAGTTGGTTGATGGTTAGAGGAGGGGGCATTTTGATTTTAACCACATATATATATATATATATATATATAACTTTTTAAAGTTTTTTATTTCTCAAAATCGATTAAGATTGTTTAATCTCAATTGAACACAAACCGGAGCTCAGTTGAGCTCAAAATATATAAGATCGAATATGTACTCCATCTCGATTCTGTGAAAATATTATCAAGGTTGAACTCGAATTCAATATTAGGAACATAGTCAAGCTCGAACTTTATTTGAGCGCATAAAATTTACATGAGCAAAACTTGAATAGAGCACTATTAAAATTTAATTTGACTAGTTTACACTTGAGCCACACACACAAAAAACCTTAATCACGAATTACAAAATTGTGTGTCATTCACAGTTTAATCCACCTTATATAGACACCAAACATTTTATGTGTAGTTGTTAAAAATAGAAAAACAAACCGAAACATGTTCATATATAGTACAATTTTTTGGATTTGGATCTTGTATGTTTAGCTTCATCTATTTCTTCTGTCATTTACCTGTATTCAAAGAATTGAAGCTCAAATACATAAATATATATATATATGATGTATAGTAATACTACCATTTATCTTGACAAATAAATATCAAAACTCAAGCACAAAGATTAAATACTATTTGGCATTCTATTTGCATGTAATTTTAATGGTAGGGAACATTGAGAATGTTGAGAAAAGAGTTAATATGGTTAATCAAAATGATGAATTGTTGTTTGATTAATTTGAATTTTTACATTCTAGTACAAAAGTAAGAAATACATTATCAACCTTTTGATTTTTCTAAAGTTTATTATTTAGTAAATTCGTTTGTACTTTAATTAATGTGTGAATGAAATTATTCCAAAATTAAAATTATATGTCTGGTGCAAATTTTATAATCTTTGACGCAGTCATCTAGGAAAGGACAAATTCAACCTTTTGCAATCTAATTCTGTGCCTGAGTCAGATTGTTTTTGACTTTCATTATTTGCAAATTCAAAACCTTGTCCTCTTAGCCTCCCTTTGACAACATCTCCACTTTGCAGTTTCAACAGCAAGTTGACGATCATATAAGATGAGGATTTCATTGAATGTATTAAAAGTCCCAAATGCGAAACAGCTCATTTTTCTAGTTTCTTCCACACTCCAAGTTTTGACCTTTGAAAATTTTGACTTTTACTATACAAAGAAAAAAACAAACAAAATTTTCAGCCCACGCTAGCTTATTCAACCTATAAAAGCCCCTATCACATTGTTAGTTGCATATTCCCTCAAATTGTATCATAGAGCCCAATAATTTAGAGTACGTCATATTACTCCGGCCAAATGAGTAGCTCCGATGAAGGTGGTAGCAGTTCAAGCAAGTGCCAGAAAAGATTTAGAGGGATTCGCAGGCGGAAATGGGGCAAATGGGTGTCGGAAATTCGAGTTCTGGGCACGCAAGACCGCCTTTGGTTAGGCTCTTATGCTGCACCAGAGGCTGCAGCGGTAGCACACGACATTGCATACTATTGTTTGCGGGAAATTACGTCTTTGAATGACTTCAACTTTCCTCTAATGCTGCCTATTGGAGTCTAATCAATTCAAAGAGGCATGTCTCCCAGGTCAGTTCAGAAGGCAGCCACGAATGCTGGCATGGCCATTGACGCACAGTTAATATCAAAGCGTCTGCTGGATTCTCCGTCAATTTTAGGGGAAAATGTGGCAAATTCTAGACGGGAGGAAAGAATTTGGCCTTGTAAGCTTGATGATTGTTTTGTGATCCCATCATTGGAGGGAAAAGAGTTCAGCAAAGAAGGTGAAGCATTGAACATTTCGGTTGATGATTATCTCTGAGTGATATTTTATCCTCCACGTTTGAGTTCTGATGCATTATGAGTACATATTGGTTGACTTGTATTTTATATTACATATATATGCTCTTGGTGAAACCAGGGTGGTATAGTTGGAAACCTTTGATATGAAATTCCTCTTCTTTAGTCAGAGAAGACAATGTCAGTATAAGCGTTACTTCAAAAGTGCGCACAAATATGTATAGTGCAAGAAAAGTGTTGGACTTCTTTTCTTTATAGTAAAACAAGGGGATAGTTGGAAATGTTTGTTCCAATCCAATGATTCCCAACTCTTTGATTGTAAAATGCAACACTGCTGCTGCTGGGGCCTACCAAAAGAATAAAACAAGCAATGTTGAGCAATCGAACACTTAATTTTTTTACAAAATCAAGCACAACCAATTAATGGTTGAACAAATTAAAATAATTGTAGGGTGAAATTTGGAACATAAATTCAATAACAATGTGTTACCCCCGAATTTCTAATTATTGATTCGGGAGTGAAGTATTATAACTATTTAGATTCAAAACTTCTCTACAATTTCATACTTTAAGTGAGTGTAAATTTAAAACAATATAAACAAATTACTTCAATTCAAATAGTGGATCTAAATATATCATTATTTAATACAATTTCAAAACACTTCTTCTAGGTCCACATCCCAACCGTATAGCTCCAATCAATTCATAATTATTCGAAAAAATCACAATTTAGTAAGTAATCAAACCCTAACCAGTTTGATCAAGTGGCGGCACTACACCGTAATATAGTATTGAAAATTTAAAATTAATCAAATAAAGCCACATCCATATTAGCAGTTATACGAATATGATCATGGAACAAAGAAAATACCAAACACACGTTATTAACCACCAAGGCAACATGGGAAACCTATGTCATGAGTCGAGCTTCACCCCCTTGACTTAGGTCACTGGTTGGACTTCACCTCTTCAACCTGGGTTACGGTGACACACTTAATTCTAGTATAGTGCGGTAGCCATGACCAGTTGTTTCGGAAACATAAATAAAAATCAAAGCGTCCAATATTTTTAATCAATATTTAGAAACATTTAATCTAATTTAACCAATTCCAGGTACCACATAATTTCACAAACAGTCTATTCTCCTTGGAAAAATCTAAAAGAAAATTGTATAATGAACAATTTACATTACGCCAAAATTTAAGTTTTGTAATATTCTCTCACAAAATTATCAAACTTAACATCTGTGAAAAAGTACTCGGAACTAAATTGAGAACAAATGGTGAGTTTGCACCGGAGTAATAACCGAAACTACATGATATAATAAAAGTTTCTGTATTTACTTCAACATACCCTATTTGATGGCAAACTGAAATAACATAGTGTCCAACATGTTAGCATAATATTCTAAGCATCATTTATCTATATTTAGTCCAACAAAGCTTTGGTTTACATTTAATCACATGGAAGTATCTAAATCCAGGCATAAAAGTTTGTGTTCCGAATTGTAAACCAAACAATAATATCTAGAAAGAACTCCCTTTTTCGTGCATTTAACTTATTTTTCTGATTGTAATACCCAAACCAATATGTATACCATCACACTTAGGGTGCGTTTGATAAAATTGAAATTTGAACACTGAAAATTAAGTATTAGAATCCTAATTTGTTGAATTTATGAAGTTGTACGAGTTTGATAACCAGTTGAACTTGATTACTAAATTAAAATATTTTACCTTATGTATATTATATAGTTCGATGATAATATTATATTTTTTATGGTATATTATTTTAATTATGAAATTTTTAAAACAAATAAATAATTTATTAATATAGAGTATGTGTGTGTGTGAGGGCGCAGTGCGTGTGAGAGAGATATTATATACAAGTGTGTGTTTATTTGAGAGAGAGAATTAATATAATGTGTGCAAGTGTATATTTTTGTGTGAGAAAAGGAATATAGTATGTGCAAGTGTGTGTTTATGTGTTGAAAAAAAGGAATATAATTGTGCAAATGTGTGATTTTGTTCGAGGGAAAATAAATATAGTATGTGTAACTATATGTTATGTGTGAGAGATAAGGTAGTGTGTAAGTATGTATTTATATGTAAGAGATAATGAATATAGTATGTGCGTTTATATGTAAGAGAAAATGAATATAGCTTGTTCAAGTATATGTTTTTGTGTGAGAGGGAAGGAATATTTTGTATGCAAGTATGCATCTATGTGTGAGAGAAAAAGAATATAGTGTGTGCAATTATTTGTTTATGTGTGAAACAGAATGAATATAGTGTGTGCAATTGTGTGTTTATGTGTGACAGAAAAGGAATATAGCGTGCAGAAATGTGTGCTTATGTGTGAGAAAGAATGAATATAGTGTGTACAAGTGTGTGTAAAAGAGTATGTAAATGTGAAATAAGAAAAATTGAGTGAGTTTTGCTATACTAGTTGATGTTTTCCAAACCTTATTTTGATGATGACATAAACACTTAACTCTGTAAACAAGCTTTGTAGGTCTATTACTTGTTCTGTTGGAGACAGAGTGTTTGGACGCAGTACACCGTCCGAACTATGTCAAGCTTCTCGGACGCATTCCACCGTCCGAACCAACAGGCAGAAAGCAAGGATCTTACTGCTTCTCTACGGACGCACACAACTGTCCGAACAAAGTCTCTTTCGGACGAACATGACCGTCCGAATATCCGTTCGGACGATGGAACGGACGCATGCACGGCCGTCTGAACGATATTCTTCACCAACTGCGTAGAGATCGGATGCTGTGTCAGACGCATCCTAACTCTTATCTCAGACTTCCGAAACCTCAACGGCTACTTTTTGTGCATTTATTATTTAGCAGTTAGGAAGTAGTTGCAACCACCATTTATTGCTCCTATAAATAACTGCTCTAATATTCTGTAAAAATCATCTAATACATTGAATACAAGCCTTAGAAAATAGCAATTTTAGTACAAATTGGCTATAGTATTGCAGTTTAGAGTACAATTCAATTTTGAGTGGAGTGATAATATTGTACGAAAGTGAGGTTGTGAGTAAAATTCTTGGCGCAACTAAAAGAGTTTTAGTGTGAGCAAGAATTTCCCTACTTTGTAAAGATTATTGGCTCACCAAGTGTGTGAAGCATTCTAGTGAATTGATACTTCAAGCTTGTTAGGTTGGAAGTATTAGTTGTTTAATTTCCTCTCTTTCTTACTTCACAGTTTCATTGATTCTATTATATTAATTATTAGTTGAAAAATCTCAATAAGATTAATATTTCTAAAAGTATTTTAAGAAACCATATAATTCACCCCCCTCTTTGGTTGCTTTGGGACCAACACTAGTAAAGAATTCAGCAAATTAAGTGATAGACTTTTCACTTAAAATTTTGTATAGAAATTAAGTAGCACTTAATACATTTAGTGGCATAAGAATTTTATTATCAAACACTTATTACAAAAAACACTTAATGAATTAAGTTTAAGCACTTAATAGGGTTATCAAACACCTCCTTGATAAATACCCGGTATGTCGTGGTTACAAATCCAAAATCAGATGCTAAAGAAAGAAAATAAATTAGCGTTCTCTATTTTACATCTTTCCTTGCTCAATTTATTTTTTTGAAAAGTATAACTTTAGACGGTTGAAGCTAATCTGGATGAGCCCTAATTGAAATTTCCACTCCCTCTTCTACAATTCCAGCATTCACTTTTCATCTCTTAATCAAACAGTTGTTTCAAGGGGTTTATATCTCTAACTAACGACGTGAGAAAGTAGATATTTTAACTAAAACTCACTTATTCCTTTACTAACCCAACTTTAATAACAAGGTAGAACATTAAACCCCAAATTATTACTCAAAATAGGATTCTAAACCGCTTTATATTACATATTTTTGTCCAATGACCGTTATTATTTGTTAATTCCTTTAGTAACCAAAACCGACCTTTACTTATTTGTCAAATTACTAATTAACCTCAAACAAGGCATATGAAAGTATTAGGACTTAATTACCACAAGTGGGCTAAAAAAAAATCTGGTTTCACATACCAACTTTACTATCTCCGCTCTGTATTGACCTAATAACTTTTGATCTTGAAAAAATAAGGTCAAATGTTTAAACCAAGTTGTTAGTAGCCCAAAACGTAAGGTGTTATGAATAATACAATATCCTTTTCCACTTCTGATGTGGGACGGGACATCACATTCACTCCTTTTAGGCTTTGCATCCTTGCAAATCCCAAATTCAGAGCCCAATATCATATTGCATATATTGTGTAGCATGGCCCAACACCAACTAGTCCCGTCTCACCCTGTGTTCTCTTATATTTTATAGATCACACCAGATTCGCTTTGATACCAATTGCAACACCTGGGTCTGAGTTGCCCAATAACTTTCTAGTAGGAAAACCGAGTTGAATGCTTAAACTAACTTATTAGTAGCCTATGATTCAAAGTGTTATAAACAATACAATATTTCCTCCCACCCTTGATGTAGGACGGGGTACATAATTGTAACATCCTAGGTCTTGACTAGTCCAATAACTTTTTAGCAGAAACAACAAGATCAAAATATTTAAAGCAAGTTGTAAGTAGCTTAGAACCCAAGGTTTTATAATCAATATAATATTCCTTCCTACTTTCAATGTGATACGGGGCATCACATTCACCCCTCCTTTTAGGCTTTGTATTCTCATAAATACCAAAATTAAAGCCCAATACCATATTATATATATCATGTAGCACGGCTCAATACCAACTGGCCCAATAATACCACATGTAAAGGCCATATGCGATTCGCTCTGATACCAATTGTAACACCCCAGACTTGAGCTTGATCAAATATTTTTTGAACAAAAACAATAGTCTCAAAATAGTTAACCGAAGTTATTAGTAGCACATGGCCCTAGGTGTTAAAAATAATACAATATTTCCTCTCACTTTCGATGTAGGACGGGGCATCACATTCACTTCTCATTTAGTCTTTGTATCCTCTCAAAGTCTAAGTTGGGGTCCATTAACATGTCACATACACCATGTAGCGCGGCCTAATATCACTAGTCTAGTCTCATCCTATTCAGAGTCTGCACGACACCTCGCTCTGATACTAACTGTAACATTCTGAGTCTAGACTGACCCAATAACTTTTGAATAAAAATTATAAGGTCAAAATGCTTAAACTGAGTTGTTAGTAACTCAGAATCCAATGTGTTATAAACAATACAATATCACCTCCTACTTTCAATGTGGGATGGGGTATCACCCAATGTGTCCTATTGTATATATGCGAAGATGATAAATATACATTTAGTTTTCCTTTGACGTACAATTGTAGCATTATAGTATGAATTAGAAATTAGACAAGACGTGCCCATCCCGTTCAAACGGTTAAGGGCTATAATTGGCCCAAAATTTCTTTCTTTCCTTAAAAAATATACCATTTAAAGCCATTCTATACAAATAAATTTTCCTACTCCATGGAAGAATACCAATAGAAAGTGCTTAATTTAGCATCATATCAATGTTTATAAATTGTAGTATTAATATGTTCAATTTATTATTTCACACAAAGATTAATCAGTGGAGGTCACAAGACCAAAATTTTGGTATATGATGATCACAAAAAAGTTCAAATTGAGAAAGTAAAGAGAGAAAATATAGATGATGGATGAATTTGACTTGTATTGATATATGTACATAATGAATACATTTGATGAAGGGCGTGCCCCAATTTATAGACAATGATTAGGCTATCACGGGTTGAATCCCACCGTCTTGCCTTTTCGTATTTCTAATTTGTCTTTAATGAGTTAATATATATATCAACCAGCTATTGGTAAATCTATCCTATCTAAGTATCATCACTAGCCCCTTTAGTTGGATTTTGGATCACAAGACTTAGGCAGCTGACCTCTAAACTCAAGGTCTAGGGTGAACTGACCTTTTGGTTTCTAGTTTAGAATTTGGGAATTATTTAAACTCTACTTTCGGTTCCATATTTGCCAGCATTTCCACCAAATTTATTTAATATGAGTATGTGGTAGGTCGCTTTTTATTTTTTGTCACCTCTTTCATTTTCTAAAACCCTCTCAAACCCTCTTCTTACCTACTTTCCTATCATTACACTTGTTTTCAAAACCTACTCAATTCACTCAATCCATGATAACTGTAGAAGTTAGAGTTATTTTATCCATTAAATTATAAGTATTTTGCTAATATTTGCCCAATTCTTATGTGTGTTTTTATCTAGTTTAGTGTTAATCAATATTTTTTTTTGCATCAGGGTAAACTAGAATTTTAGTATTATTTTATGCCATTTTTAGCTTAATGTAATACTTACATATTTTGATTTGCTCTTGTAGGCAAGTAGAACAGTTGGACCTAAGTAGATGACATTCCATGTTGAAGGACTAGAGTGCAAATGTGAAGAAATCTTGAAGAGTCAAGATAGGAGTACAGAAGCTATCACGAATTTAGAGAAGGAAAAAGCTTGACCTTGGTCACAAAGCCAATTTTTATGAAGAAATCATGAGTACAAACCGTGGTCAGGAATTTCGACAAGCAAATACTGCTACCGTGGTTCGCATGCCTGAATGCTAAAATGTAATGAAGCTAGATTTAAATGTCATTTGGGCTAATTTGAAATGGAATTTTAGCTAAATTTGAATTTACTTGTGGATAATGTTATACTACTAGCCATAGCTAGGATATCTTTCACACATGGCAAAATTTTCATTATCTGAAAAAAATTATAGTTCACATACAATTACAAAGACAATTCTCAAGGATAATTAAAGAATTATCCTACAACTGAGATAAGTTTGGTGCCTTTGTGGTTAAATTAAACATTCAACAATTTTGAATGTTTGATGTTGTCATCCTTGACACTTAGTAAATCCTTATTGGTCAAAAGGAGTTTGAACTCATCCAAAAAGATCCATTATTACCAAAAATAAAAGCTATCAGAATCCTAGAAAAGCTCTCTAAGCATTCTTTCGAAAACATATTAAATTGTAATTTCCCTTCTTTTAAAAGATAAAAAATCTTTTAATTGAAGAACATCCTTCCAAAAACACATTAAATTGTGTTTTTCCTTCTTTTAAAAGATCAAGAATCTTTTAATTGAAGAACATCCCTCCAAAAACACAATAAATAGTGTTTTTCCTTCATTTTATTGAAGAAAATAATTTCAAGTAGCAAAGAAATTATTTTTCAATTTTCAAAGCAATCGGAACATTGAAAAATCGTTTTAATCCCAGATCAAAGCTTTCTAGCCCTTCGATTAAATTCCGTTAGAAAATTGAATTATATGATAGTTTTCTTTTCTATCTAGAAACTATAAAAAGTGATTGAATTAAATTTTTTGATTATCAATAATAAATTCAATTTGTTGCTCAATTCTTCGTTGTTAATTTAACTCAAAATTTGTGTTTGCAATATTCTTGTTACACTTGTCTTAAAGTTGTAACCGGCTTGGTTAATTCCTCAATTCTTTGGTCAAGCTCTATAATCTAAGTTAATATACGTAGATTGAATGGAGGTTAAACATTAACTTCATGTTAATAGAACAACATGGCATAAGCTTACAAACATTATACAGTTAGACAAATGGAAAATATCGTTATGAAAGTAATATAAATAGGAAAAAGCTCACATCTATGATAAGCAACCAAGTATTTTTTTGCAACCGAATTGTGTAATTGCTCAAAGTTTCAAAAATAACATTCAAAATACATTGAATTATTGTTAACACAAAAGAAAATAAATCAATCAATAAATGTTTGTTCTGTCGCATAGCCAAACCTTTTGACTTTATTATCTCTAATCTCTAATTTTAATTTTGGAAGTTTGCATAGATTGAAAAGCAAAATGAGTAAGCTTTTTATCATGAATAGAAAAGCCATAGGCAATAAACTACCAAATTGAAGAGTCCAAATTGCCTTCTATTCCTTGTGTAAATTAATTTTTGAATGAATGAAGACACTTTTGGAAAAACTAATGTATTTCGTCCATAATTTGGTAACAATAGCACTCTATCTGTTAGCAATAAGTCAAAGTATTATAGAGTAGAATATATTAATATCTTAGATCTAGTAATATTGAAAACTTCACCCTTTCATTATAATTAATAAAAATTTGGGCTTTCAAAGAATTAATTATAACATGGTCATGAATTCAACAGTAAACAACAAAAATTAGAACTGCAATCAAAAGCTTCAAGTTTTTGTATTCTTTGTCCCTAAAATAATAGAATGATCAGAAATGGTGGTATCTCTAAGTAATATTATCTATTGTGACAAAAATAATAACGAATACAAAGCTAGAAAGAAAAAGTTAGAAAGTACCTGGATCAAGACAAAATATTGTAGGATCAAGCAAACATTTAAAGTATCTCTTGAGGTGGTGTACTTTTACAATAGAAAGAATCAACCATAGTTGACTACTGATTGAGATCCCAAAATGGCAAAAATGAAACTCAATATACTAAAGTGTCAATCCTAATGATAAATTGAGTGGATCTATAGTATGGGCAGATTGAAGTAACCAACAATTTTGTTAGTCTTTCGCACACCATGGAAAATAAACAAAACCAAAAAACTACTATTGCTTTTGCTTATAAGAAAAGAGATTAATAACAGTTCATAAGCAACTCACGCAATAGGTTCTGAATAATATAATTTGGGATCAACAAAAACTTAGAATCCTTGACAATGAAATATAATATTTACATAAATCAATTTAGAAAATCCACAACCCAATATATGTATATATACACCATTACTTCCCATTATGTTTCTTCCACAAAGCAAGTCACAAAAAAGAAAAATACGTAAGCACCTTAGTGATAGATATAAATGAAATAATCTAGCTTTGTATGTTAATCTGACTTTTCTAACCAGAAACAGTCTTTACTGCCTAAATTCCCCAATCTCTTTTGCGATAACTTCAAGTTGGTTTAATTTCAAGCTACATAATGATAAGATCCATTAAATTCTCTTAATAAATTTTAGTGCCTCTTGGATATAAATATCATATGTGATTGAGCAATAATAAAAAAAAAACACAGCAATTTAAAAGTAATTACCAAAACAAAAAAAAATCATATAAATATCATAAGTAATTCTTGAAGAAAAAATAAAAAAAATACTTAACTCCATGAACAAAAAAAAAAACAGATGGTAGACCTTATTAATAACATGCATTTGGAAAATGACCCAAAGACGTGAGTATGGGATTCTTGAATTAAAAAATAAAAAATTAACCCGTGTAACCCGCAATGAAACAATCAAACCAATAATCATTACAAATAAAAAGCCAAAGATTTATTTAGTTCCAAACAAATCTTATCATTATTATATATGAACTCCAAAATACACCATTCTACTAATAAGCAGGTCCAAATCAATATGTTCATTCACATTAAAAATTGTCACACAATAATTAATTTGATGCGAATAAGCATATTAAGAATTCAAAATTTGTAAGCCCAAAAAGAGTGGAGATGAGCCACTTGGTCTAAAAACTCTTGGGTTTCAAGGAGACCTCATGCATGAAGTTGAAGAAACCAACTTGCTTCGAGAAAGAAATTCCAATCCTCCAGTTGATGAGCTTCAACAAAATGTCAATGGTCCATAAATAATAAGCGTGGGTTTGTTTGATTTTGATAAGTTAGAATTCTTTTTTGAATTTGAGCGGAGATAGAGGGATCAAGGATATTTGATAAGTTCGGAAATATTTTGAAATTGAAAAAAAAAAAGATAGGAGAGCTACATGATTTTGAAATTGAAAAACAAAATGTAGGGGAAGGGTTATGAGATTGATTATAGAAAAGAAATTGGGGTTAGATACATATCATATAAGATAATTTTCAATTTAAATTTGATTTGGAAAAAAAGATTAGGTAGATGTTAGGTGTCGAAGGTGAGAAGAATTGTAGTTATGGACTAAAGAGGTGCCAGAGGATGGCAGTGAAGAAAGAAGGGAGGTTGAAAGAGAAAATCAAGTGAGGGTTTTAGAGAGCTAGTAGAATCAATGTTTCGATTAAATTGTGCCAAATAAAAAAGAAATTATGGTGTGGATAAATATTAAGGCTCGACATTATTATATGTAAGTATGATATATGATGTTGGAGTATATCCCATGTGAATAAATGTGAAATATAGGAAAAATTGAGGTGTTAGATTACAGGAATGTCTCTCGAATGCTAAATTGCTAAGATTTATGCCAAAAGCCCACTTTTATAGTAATTCGTTTCCAATCTTATTTTTGGAGCTTTTATTATAGAGCATATCCTATCTAGCCAGAGCAAATTTAATTTATCGATAAAATTACTCACCCTATACAAACGCCTTCCAATTTTTACTTTTTCTTTCCCTCTCTCTTGCCTCCTCTATCTTTACCTACTTCGCCTCTCCGTTTCTCTTCTATTTTCTTTTTCTTTATTTCTTCCATAGAACATCATAAGATACCAAGTAGTAGCAGAGGAAACAAATTCAACAGCTAAAATACTTTTATGGGTTTGGAAAATTTGCTTACTCAAAGATAATCGTCATCTTCTGCCAAAGCTAACTCCTCTTCTTCTATGTTAAAAAGGGAAACTTCTTTGCACTTGTTTTTTTTTTCTCCTTTCATTCTTTCCTTATCAATCTTCATTTTTTTCTACTTCCTTTTTATTCATAGTAGTCTGGTACTATTAAATCAACATTTGATTTTTCTTACCTGTTGTAGCTGGTTTTGGATAATCTATGACAATCCTATTTTTTTTCTTGGATTTTATTGATTCGGATTTTAAGCGATTATAATTTTATTGTTGAATTGCAACACTCTTTTGTCTTATTTGTTTGTGTTTCTGAAATTGGGTCCTTTTTTAAAGCGTTTTAACTGTTGGATCGAGAGAAATAATAGTACAATCTGATGTGGATAGAGTTAATTCTTTGTTTTCTTTGTCCAAAACTCTAGATCTTGAGTTGTTACTAATGCGGTGAGAATTGATCTTGGAATAAAAAAATTTTAATCCCAGAAACATACTTTATGTCCATGTCATCTATTTACCAGCTAAAAGGAGGAGACAATGATGGTGGAAGCCAAGGTCACTACTTAGCCACCACCAATTCAGAACAACCAAAATCTTAAAAGAACCCAATTTTGGTGGTGCAAGAATTGAAATGGAAGATCGTGAAGAGAGGTAAAATGGGGAGGAAGAGATGATGAGGTACAAATTGAGGTAATTAACATGAAATATGTAGGGCAATATTGTCAATTAAAGCAAAATTGTTCTGACTGGATAGGATGTGCTTTGCCAATAACTGTGCCCTTCATTTTTCAGTTCCAATTATGACAAAAATGGCCTAAATTTAGGCATATACTTTAGGTCCAAACAATTCAAAATAAAGTTTTAGGTGCAAACTTAAAAGTGACAAAAACTTTATGGTTGAAAAACTAATGGTTCTTGAACTTTTCAATTTTGAAAGCTCTTTGACACTTATGATTACATTTTCTGAAAGTACCTACTTTTGGCCTCTCCGTCAATTTTAGTCATTAAGCAAACAGATCAAGGGACAATGTATCATTTCACCATTTTGTTCTTATATTATTTTTAAAAAAAAAATCAAACAACCTAGTTTTATTAAGACTTGTATTCCACTCTACAAGTACAACTTTAAAAAAATCATCAAATTTCTCTTTCCTTTCTCGCTTACCCATCTCTCTTCACGTAGCCCCCATCCTTTTTATAAACTTTGAAACTAGACCCTGTTTAAGGTAGTGGTGTGAGAAAATGATGCTGTTGAGTTGCAATGCCATCGTAAGCACCCAAAATTAACAACTCCAATGTAGTAGTGGTGAGTTCAATTCGTCCCAAAGAGAACGGGCATTATTTTAGTGATAAATTGGAACAAGGGGGTTTTGAATGCTTTTAACTAAAATTAAAACAATAAAATAATTGAAGAAAAATCGATGTAAGAAAAGTCTTGGTTTTGGTCATATCCACCATGACAATTTCATTAGACTTGGTTGATCCTTGACACACAAGATAATTCAATTTTATATCAAGCACTAATTGAAGAATTAACCCGAACGAATACCAATTCAAAGTTGATTCTTATTTCTTTCTAAAGTTGGTAATTTTCAACATGCGATCCAATTAACCCTAACTATTAATTTAACCCAGAAACGCGCCAAAGATCAATTAATAGAAGCTTTGAAATCAACAAGAACAATTAGGCTAATTAAACATAAACACACACGGTTATGCTAATTAGATGATTAAATTCCCTAAATTCAATAACACAATTCCAGTAATTATCAGATTTAGTTGCTTCATAGATTGAATTAAGCATACGCGGTTAAAACAATCTAGCAGTAGATTAATTCTAATAACTTAGTATTCTGCAACAATAATAAGTTAAAAAGAACAACCGTAAATTTAATTGCAGAAAACTAATCAATACTTGACATATAATTGAATATTTCAAGCACAAGAAGTCTCATAACTTTGTAGAATTGACCATGGCTTCAATTCCTTGCGACTCAACCAAGAAAAGAGTTTAGGCACAAAGTGCCATGAAAGAATAAAGAGGAAATTTTTCTGCTAAAACCCTAGCCAAAAGAAAATAAAAGTGTCGATCCCCTTTTATCACCCTACTTGGGGTATTTATAATGAGTATTTAGGGTTACAAATAATGCCTACTAATAAGAACGTGAAATCGGGTGAAAAAGAGTCCAACCAACAGAAGAAATCCCTCAAAGACTAAAAAACACGTTTTGCTATTGGCCTCTGCGCACATGCGCAGGCTCCTTTGCGCTACATATTCTTTGCAACCCTAATCAAATTTCCTCTTATAAACATCCTTATTTGTATAAGAGTATCCTGAAGCTTAGCGATTTAGTGACGCGCCAGGCTAGCACTCATTATAAATACCCCAAGTCAGCGCATGTGTGCTGACTTCCTCAATTGTGCTCCACGTTTGGCTTCGATTTTCACCTTGATGCTTGCCTTATTTGGGAAAACTCAAAATATCAAAGTTCCAGATCTACGAACGTACTCTTAGATTTCCAATGCTTCTTAAATCATCTCAATTAGAGCTTCAGATCAAAAGTTATTCTTGAAATACAAAACAGTATCTGGAATGACTTCGTATTCGTGCATGTTCCGTTCTTAGCATTTTCTTTCATCGTTTTGCATCCTTTTCAACTCTTTTTCATTGTAACCCTACAGAAATTGTGAATAACCAAATTAAGCTCAATAATAACTTAAATCTTGCTTACAACACATAAAAACCGTGGTAATTGACACATAAATATAGTACAATTATGAACTTATCAAATTACCCCACACTTAGCCTTTTATTGTCCTCGATCAAATATAAAATTAAAAGATTTAAGCTCAACAAAATTTCTACTCAACATATTCTTTCAAATATCCACATAAATAATCAATAATCATTCCAGCAATCGGAGTAGTCTATGAACCCAAGAGCTCAAATGCTAATAAAAACCAAAACATGAAATTCGTGTGTACGTGTGCTTAGCCATTTAAAAAGTTAGATTTGAAAATATCTAGATTAAATCATGAAGACCCTCAACATTTTTCTAAACACCTCATCGCTCACTTTTCTTACACCCCTCCACTAATCTAGACAACCGATTCAATCTAAATTTGGATAAGACTTTTAGTTCGAACTATAAATTAGGGTATTTGTTAGCCAAAGAAGGGAAAGGATTTAGCAAATAAGAATAAGAGCTTATAAATTATTACGGCTGTACATTAAAATAAAACTTGTCTTCATATGCGGAATATCAAACATCCACAACCCCACACTTGAGTAACAAACACCCAGGAAAAATTTCGAAACAACCAAACATGTCAACCTCCCTCGGACATATATACATCACATCATCATTTTTTTTTATGTCCGCCTACAGTGCGGGTACCTAGGTAGGCACTACCCGCAACATATAAACACGCAGGTACCAGTGATGGGTACTCCTGCAAATACAGGTACCAGTGATAGGCACTACCTGTAAATATCAAAACATGCAGTACAGATGAGCACTACGCATATTTCAAAACTCCCATATATGTTTCTCAACAATTTTTTCCAATACCCCATTTCGCAACAAAAATGTACATCACTCACTTCTCACAAACTTCCACCCTTATATCCCCTTAACAAATAATGTGTACCATAAGCTCTTAAAGGGAAAATTTAGGATAAAACGATAGAAATATTAAGCTCAATAAGGGTAGGAAAATGAGTTTATGTGAAAGAAGGTGAATGATATTTCTTTTCACAAGAATAAGGCTCAAATAAGGTACTTAGAAATAAATTGTTAAAATGGTTGGCTAGAACGGCTTATCAAACAAAAAAGCACTACCCTAATATTTAAACTAAATCAGGTCATCTAAGAATTAACTTCGAAAATGTAATAAAGCAAGTTTTTGGGATGCAACATAATTGAGTCTGCATAAATTTCTCTAAATATCCCAAATCAAAAATTAAAGTATGGCTTAATGCTAAAAAATCTTTGAAAATCATGAACGGAAAATATTAACACTGTGACTACTCATTCATGCATGGTTCAACTAATGATTATCATGCAAAAAAATAGAAAAAATATGTTAAGCAAAAATTTTCGAAAATTTTTAAAAAAACAATGGTCAATTAATCCACAAAATTTTCAAAAAATTTAACAAACTCTCAGATCAAAGGAAAAATAAAATATATTGCAAGAAAATCGAGTAAAATACACCAAACACTTAAAAATCCAAATAACTTCGACCCCACACTTAAAAATAAGCATTGTCTTCAATGCAAAAATAAAAGCATAAAATGGGAAAAAAGAAAAGCCGGTTTAAGTCGCGTTTGGAGTAGTATCCGTTATAAATAACCCCTTCTTGCGAATGAAAGCTGGAGAACACTAAACAAAACAAATAAATATTTCCCTTGAGATAATAAGAAAAACAAGAATATGGTTGAAAATAATCCTACAATAATCAAGAGATTTACTCCCTTAAGGGAATACAGAACCAAAATAATGAAAAGAACCAAATGAAAAGTAAGTTAACTAAATTTTAAAACCTAACCAACAAAAATAAATGCTGAATAATGAAAAGTAATATCTAAGCAAATTGTCTAGGAAACCAATTCCATAACAAGCATTGTTGTCAAGTATTGATAGGTTTTAAGAACTCAAGTGCATGGGGCCCCAAATCCTGCAAAAAAGGTGGAAAGGGTGGGAATGTTGAAGAGTCCTCGCCCCGCTCTCTGGCTATCTGACGAGCCTCTATTGTCCTCCCGGCGCTTGTAGCGGAGCAAATTTGTTGATATATGAGTGACCCACATCAATGGCTTTCCCAGTAGCAATGCAATATATATCAACAAATCCCGTTCCATAGTGACATGGGTAAGATGGTTTATCGGTAGAAGGCGGCCCATAAATGAATTTAAACCAAACAGACCATGTTGGCTTAAGTTTATTCTCGTGGAAATGCCGAGCCATCCTGCCATCCGCCGTCAAGGTCCAATCCAAGAGCAAGTAGAACACTGGCAATCTGCTGAAGCTCTACATTGGCATTACGAATATTAGGCCATTCATCATTGCGAACACGATTGACCTTCAAAATTTTGTTGATTTCGGCGACAGAGATATCCACTTCCTTCCCCCATACATAAACACTGGTGGAGCTATAATGACCAAAGTTAGAATAGACCTCACGCACCACCAGATGAACGGCATCGATGGGAGTGGAAGTGAGACGCTCCCATATCCAAGTTCCGTTGGCAGGAGTGCCAGAAATAAAGATTACTATTCACAATCGTGGAGATGTGTATAAGAGACAGGTATTCAGCAGTTGTAGCAGCAAACTTTTGTTTGGCAGCCTCCGTTAAAAACGTAAACCGCCACCAACCCTTGATTGTGTAGCACGGATGATGAAGATTCTCTACCTTTGCTGTGGCTGGCTGTTTTCTTGGCTTTCTCTTTTATGTGTATAGAACATAAACAAGCATCATAACTCCCAAATAAACAAACAACACCCATCACTTACATAAAGACTATTCTCCCAAATCATAAGTCTTAGATTACACATGAAAATTCAAACAAAATATTGCCTAAAACTAAGACTTATATATAATGCATGAACATTCCTATGCATGAAAAGGCAATTAGACAGAATTCACATGGCATAATCATTATGGGTATATTATGAACATGCAATCCATCCTTAATCAAAATCCCAACAAAAATCGCACCAAATTTGTATTTTAAAATCAATCCCTACGAAATTTCATCAAATCAAAGCATAAAAATACTCTAGATATTCTAGAAAATTACTTGAAACCCATAAAAAAATTTGTAGAAAGAAGGAGAAATTCATACCTTGATTTGATTTTTCTTGAAAAGAAGAATAAATTTGGGTGTAAAATTGATGAAATTGGGGTGGTTTTTAAAGATCTAAAAGTGGGGGATTTTGAGGTTTTGAGAGGAAGTTTTATTAGAGAAGGAAGTGGGACACATCGCGAATAAGAAACGGAACTCTCTTTTATCTCTTGGCGCTCATGTGCGCGCTCTGCACGCATACCTCGAAATGAAGATTTTGATGTTTATCATCTCCGCGCACATGCGTAGAGCTTGGAGCGCGCATGTGCGCGTGAGAATAGAAATAATAATAATTTTTTTTTAATTTTTTAATTTTTTTAAACATTCATAAAACATAAACCCATCAAAGATCTCTTTTATTATTTAAGCCTCTTAATGCAATTGATTTCCCAATTAACATGGACTAATCCATTTATTACCTTCTTTTCATGGATTACCAGGTAATAAAAGAGATGTGTATAAGAGACAGCACTAAGCATGAAAAAAATCTCAAAATTAAAAAAAACATGCATTTTTATTTCTATTTGCCTGGCTCGATTAATGTTCGTTCACCAATCAATCAAGTTACTCCCATGTGGAGGAGTCCAAGAATCTTCTGCTTCACTATTCTCAAAAATGATGGATTCATTCTCCTTTGCTCGTGTAGGATCTGAACAAGTTGCTCTTCTTGCGACTTGCTAAGTTGACTTGAGACTATCACCCTCTTTTTATCCTTTAAAAATATGTACTTAAGATGACCAGGAAGGCGATTATTATTTTTGGTGCAACAAGTCCATGTTCTTTTCCTTGAGATGTTCCTCATGCTTAGTGTCCACTTCGTATGTTCATAAATTTCCTGTATTGGAGGCTTACACACATCAATTACAGAAACAAGTTTAGTATGGTCAGATGGATCAACATCATCATAAATTTTAAAGTTAACATTTTTATCTCCAAATTCCATACTAAGATTGCATTTAAGAACATCTATCTTAGTTTGGGAAGTAGCTAGAAATGGTCTTCCTAACAAAATAGGAGCATTAGAATAACCTTGTTCCATTTCTGACACACAAAAATCATCAGGAAAAACCAAACTTCCCACTTGAACTAATATATCCTCTACAATTCCTTAGGATAGGCTAAAGATCTATCAGCCAACTGAATTACTATACTAGTTTTATTCAATGGTCCAATTTTCAATGCATCATACACAGAATATGGCATTACATTAATAGATGCACCGAAATCCAGCATGGCCTTTTCCAAGTGTGTATTGTTCCTATCTTGAAATTGAAGTTATCTGTACACGTCCTTGCGCGTTTTGGTAGGGAATTTTGAATTATTGACGATAGAGGCTCGTCAGATAGCCAGAGAGCGGGGCCTGTCTCTTATAATTCTTTTATGGGAACACAACTCCTTCAAAAACTTAGCATAGAGTTCCTGTGTTTTATAGGACATCTAATGTGTATAAGATTTACCTTGCAATTACGATTCGTGCCATACAACTCTTTGTCGTCTCTTATACACATTGAAAACTGTTTCAATGCCTCTAGGAATGGGGGTTCGGGCTTATATTCGGTCCATACAGGAACACTTGTATCTTAATACCCGTAGATGCCAATGTAGAGCTTCAGGTAGATTGCCAGTGTTCTTTGTGACCTCCATATATTCAGGAACTATTTTCCGCTGCACATCAACCTCTTTACCACTCCTCAGTGTAATTGTGCTCACATTCTCCTTAGGGTTGATGATAGTTTGAGACGGCAACTTCCTAGAGCTTAGCATGCATGCGCTTCCAACTGGCTAATTGTTGTAGCCATTTGTCCCATTTGCTGCTACAACTGCTGAATACTGGCTTTGGTGTCCTGCTGTAATTGAATAGTATTATCGGTTAAAATACTCAGCCGTTCCTCTATAGACTTACCAAATTAATTATTCAAATTTTCTTGTTGTCTCATCATCCTAACTTGTGATATGGGAACCAACATGGTTGGAAGTTCTGCCGAATTTTTGGCCTCGAATTTTGGGCTTGGTTCCCATATCACAAGTTAGGATGATCCCTCCATCCAGATTGTAAGTGTTCGAGTAAGGATCATAACTTTGTCCTGGCTAACGGGAATCCTCCATAGGAATGTTCACTTGCTATAAGTCTTAGTCTTAGGCAATACACATATCTGTTCTAGATGTCCCTTATTTGAGCAAATGTCACATGGTTGTGCAGGCGGTGCGGTACCTGAAGCCAACTATGGAACAAAAGAGGTTAAACTAGCCATTTGTTGTTCTAATGAATAAACACAGTTTTACCTCATTTACACGCTTGATAGGTTGATCGCGATGTGTCCCAAACTTTTGAGAACGAGCGGCCATATTCGATTTAAGTTCACGCATAGCATCTATGGTCAAATTGTCTAACGCCCTTCCACTTGCAGCGTCGATTATGTTCCTTTCATTAGGCAACAACCCTTCATAAAAATATTAGATTAGTAAGGAGTTACTTATCTGATGGCGAAAGATTTACCACGCTTTCTTAAAGCGTTCCCAATACTCATACAAGGATTCTTCATTGAACGCCTTATTCCAAATTCCTTGCGAATATTTGGTCAGAAGTTGCGCGTACTGAAGAAGAATAGTCTATTCGAAGAGATGCTCCCAAGTTCTGATACACATCTAGATGTGTATAAGAGACAGGAACTCAACTCATTGCAACTCATTGGAGTTGTTGATTTTGGGTGCTTACGACGACATTGCAACTCAACAGCATCATTTGCTCACACCAAAACCATGAAAAGAAGGTAATAAATGGATTAGTCCAGATTTCAATTCAAAAGTAACATTAGCATCTAAATCTAGATAAGTAATGCATAAGGGTTGTTGGTTCAAAGTGGGCGCGGCTAATTCTCTCAAAGTGCGTGTTAGGCTCTTCCTGTTCACCTGCAAAGATATAATTAAACAAGTTTTCTTCCCCTAATTGTCGTTCTAGTATCTCTTTTCCCAATCAATAAAGTTCTCTGTACACATCTAGATCTGTATTCCCATTCTACTAAGATACTGTCTCTATACACAATTAGTGGTAGAATAATAATAAAAAGAAAGAAAAAAAACTAAAATAAATAGCACAAAAATAATTCAAACCGTTCCCCGACAATGGCGCCAAAATTTTGGTGTGAGCAAATGATGCTGTCGAGTTGCAATGTCGTCGTAAGCACCCAAAATCAACAACTCCAATGTAGTAGTGGTGAGTTGAGTTCGTCCCACAGAGAACGGAGATTATTTTCGTGCTAAATTGGAACAAGGGGGGTTTTGAACTGCTTTTAACTAAAATTAAAACAATAAAATAATTGAAGAAAAATTGATGTAAGAAAAGTCTTGGTTTTGGTCATATCCACCATGGCAATTTCATTAGTCGATCCTTGACACACAAGATAATTCAATTTTATATCAAGCACTAATTGAAGAATTAACCCGAACGAATACCAATTCAAAGTTGTCTCTTATACACATCTAGATGTGTATAAGAGACAGGCACACGATCCAATTAACCCTAACTATTAATTTATACACAAACACGTGCCAAAGATCAATTAATAAAAGCTTTAAAATCAACAAGAACAATTAGGCTAATTAAACATAAACACATGCAGTTATGCTAATTAGATGATTAAATTCCCTAAATTGAATAACACAATTCCAGTAATTATCAAATTTAGTTGCTTCATAGATTGAATTAAGCACCACGCGTTAAAACGTTCCTTGCAGTAGATAGATCTAATAACTTAGTATTCTGCAACAATAATAAGTTAAAAAGAACAATCATAAGTTTAATTAATTGCAGAAAAATAATCAATACTTGAGATAAAAGTGAATAATTTAAGCACAAAGAAGTCTCACAACTTTGTAGAATTGACCATGGCTTCAATTCCCTCTACCAAGAAAAGAGTTTAGGCACAAAGTGCCATGAAAGAATAAAGAGGAAAATTTTCTGCTAAAACCCTAGCCAAAAGAAAATAAAAGTGTCGATCCCCTTTTATCACCCTACTTGGGGTATTTATAATGATTATTTAGGGTTACAAATAATGCCTACTGATAAGAACCTGAAATCGGGTGAAAAAGAGTCCAATCGGCCGAAGAAATCCCTCAAAGACTCTAAAACAACGTTTTGCTACGCATGTGCGTTGACTTCCTCAATTGTGCTCCACCTTCGGTTTCGATTTTCACCTTTGCATTGTTTGGGAAAAATCTAAACATGAAAGTTTCAGCTCTACGTCTTAGCTTTCCAATGCTTCTTAAATCATCTCAATTAGAGTTTCGGATCAAAAGTTATGCTTGAAATACAAAACAGTGTCTGGAATGACTACGTATTCGTGCATGTTCCGTTTTTAGCATTTTCTTTCATCGTTTTGCATCCTTTTCAACTCTTTTTCATTGTAACCCTACTAAAACTACGAATAACCAAATTAAACTCAATAATAACTCAAATCTTGCTTACAACACATAAAAACCGTGGTAATTGACACATAAAATATAGTACAATCATGAACTTATCAGGTAGTATGCCTTAAATTCCTTTGTCCACAATCCACATATATTACGTGGCTCATTCAGGACCAAGGGACCCAGGACATAGTACCTTAGATCAGGTCCATGTAAGAATGATCCCTCCCCCTCATCCCATAGGTAGAGCCCCTTCTTTACTTGTCATCCCATAGCTCTTTCTTTTTATTACAACGTGCTTTCTCTCCATTCTCCCCCTTACACAAATAGTCTCAAAAGCAAAATTAAATGATCAGGCAGGTTGCAACTTTAAACACAAACCTAGTATCTTAATGAAACTAGCATCGTTTTGGTAAAAAATGAAATATGAAACACAACAAAGTACAATTTAAATTGTAAGATATTTCCTCTGTTATTTATTGTTCAAGGATTTGAATCACTAAAGGTTAGTGAGAAGGGTGGTTATATATATATATATATATATATATATATATATAAGAAAATTAGTAAAATGATAAATTTATTCTCGATCTATTAAGTGTAACGACTAAATCTAATGGAGGCGATAAAAGTATACACTTATAAAAATTAGAAGGTTGAAGTGGTACAAAAAATAGTTCTAGAAAATGATCTTTTTTTTTTTTTTTTTTTTTTTTTTTTAAAAAAAACCCTACCTCCAAAACAAAAAACAAAAAAAAACTTTAATGGTAAAATGATATTAGTTCATAAGCTTTCTACTTCAAAACAAAGTGCAATTAGGCTTTCTACTTCAAACATCTACGGTAGGTTTGACTTCAAATGAAATATATATATATATATATATATATATATATATATATATATATATATATATATATATATATATATATATAAAGATGATATATAGTGCATCTTTAGTTATATATATATATATATATAAAGATAATATATAGTGCATCCTTAGTTACCCTTTGGTGATTTAAACTCATGATCTGTATACAATAAAAAAAAGTGTCTTACCAATTAAATTACACTTTCTCGTTAAATAAAACAAATTTATATGCAGCAACTAATGTTACATATACTTTTGAGATGTTGACATAAAAGTTTTGGTTTATACTATTTATTATGGACATTTATTTCTTATTTAATATTTAATCGTCTTTTATAATATTACTATTGACTAAAATTGAATATTAAATAAAATAACACATATCACACTAATAAATTATATAACAATTATAAGAGCGAGAGTGTTATTGGATAGTGAAGGCCATAAATGGACCATGGCGGTCCTTTACATAGAAATCGATTTTTGGTATCGATAAGAAGGATTATATGATCCAATTAGAAAGTGTCAATGTTGGAAGCAAATTTAATGTTGCAACATATGCCGGTTAGGCCGCTCCTTCCTAGTAACTTTTTGTCCATGTTGCATGCTGCACCGACATTTTTCATGACGCAATAGATGATTAAATTATTTATTCCACCAACCCTGAGCTATGGCAGATCCTTACAGTCTTGGCACCCAACAGGACTGCTCGGTCTCGAAAACTCAGTGTTGGCTGAATTCGAATCAAGTTTTTGACTTGAGTTGGAGTTCGAACTTAAATATATGAGCACCAAAAGAGTTAATAAAAATTGCCTTTCTAAAGTGTTAGGGTAATAATACTTTATACTTCCTGAAACGAATAGAATTATGCTTTAATTTTTATTTAATTGTAAATCCGCTACTACTTTTTAATACCATAAAAAATGTTAATTAAATTATTGAAAAGTCCTTATCACTATTTTTTGAGTTATCAAGTATTTTTATTTTTGATAGTGGTTGATATTGATTGAAAATTAGGAAAAATAAACTATAAAGAAATGAATATTTTTCTATTTGATGGTGAAAATATGAGAAAATTTGACTCAAATTGTATCTGACATTACAATTTGCACAAATTTAACCAAAAATAAAAATATATAAAATACGAAGCCTCAACGAAAAACTATAAAATTTTTATGAAAAAATATGGTGACATAAAACCCTTAAATTTTTACTAAAAATCTCCTGTAGAAAATTTTACCAAAAATCCTACTCTGACCACTATGAAAAATACTACAATTCAAAATAACATAAAATTAATTTCAATAATTGCTCAAAAAAAATACTTCATATTACAAGAATTTAAGTAAAAAATATATTGATATGGATTTCCTTATATTTAGATATTTTTATACTTAATATTTTGTTATATTAGTTATAATTAACATGCTATCAAAAGTTGAAAACGTGAAAATTCAAAAAATAGCAAAAGGCATATGGGTCGTTTGACAAACTTTTCTTGGCAGCGTCAGAAAATTGTAGCGGATGAATTGTTGAATGCGAGGATAGTATAATTTTATTAGTTTATGAGCTAAAGTGTTATTAACCCTCAAAAGATTGTTGAACTTAATATATATATATATATATATATATATATATTGTATGTTGAAAGCAAAATGTCCCCCTACTTTTATCCAATTTGCAAGATGTTCCATTCAATAAATTTAACAGCTATTTTGTATTCTCTGACCAATTTCTATCCAAAAGGTAATGGTTTTTTTTTTTTTTGGCTCCAATATTTGAATTATATGGACCAAAAAGCCTTTGAGTCTAAACACTAAATGTCCTTCACACTTTCATAAGAGTTCCAAAATACCCCCAATTATTTTAGGCAAATGCCTGTGAAATATTAATTACACTTTTATCTTTTGTAAAGTTGTCTATGTCTCCATTTGCCCCCTGGAAAAACTTTAAATACATGTAGCCCTTTTTGACTAACGGTCAAAACCAGCCATTAGTCAAAACGTTATAGAGTCGTGAAAATTTTCTAAATTGTCTTCAAATAATTTTAGGATGAGTTTTAGTTTACCCCTATGATGGTATGAAATTACATTTCACACCTTAAAGTTCTATATTTTCTTTTTACCCTCTGCAAAGTTAGATAAAATACTGGTCTTTGTTGTTTTATCTGTTAATTAACATGCTAATTTATTTATCGTTATCCTTTTGCTGATTTTTAGTGGATTGTTTAAGAATTTCAAAACTAAAATTAACGTAATTAGAGACTTAGAATAGTTAAATTTTGTCTTATTCACATATGTATATATGTGTGTTTGTATATATATATAGATAGATGCTGTTATTTATTTATTTATTTTTCTATAATCCATGGGTTTCATGTTAATGAAATTTTGTGTGGGAATTATGCATGTGCTACGCATGCATAAGGAAAGACCATTTCGTCGACACTCCATTTGACGAACTCCAATTATTTTCAACTAGTTTGTTGCTATGGTTATAATCCAAATAAAAATTGGAGTTCGAATTTTGTTAGTAGAAAAAAATTTCAAATATGACAAGAAGGCACATCGAGCAAAATCTTCCATTGAAATCATCTTATGATGTCCATGAAATGACGTCATTTACGATTAAATTAATATTTTTATTGAATTGGGGATGAAGTGTAATTTTCTTCCATTATAGGTGATAAAGTGCAACTAACTCTAAAATTATATGAGGGTACTTTAGTAATTTTGTGCAACTTATTAACGTTTTGATTAACAGTTCGCTTTGACTGTTAGTTAGTGCGGCTAAATGTATATAAAATTTTCTTACAGGACAAGTCGAAACACAGTCAAGTTTACAAAGGGGTAAAATATAATTAACCCAAAAAAATAATGGTTAAGATGGTCCATCCTTGTAATCTCCATACCGCTAAATAATTTTATGAATTAGTTATATATTAATTAGCTCTACTTTTTATGTGTACAGATAATTTAATTACTAGCATAATATTTACTTTATATTACAAGTAATATATTCTTAATTCAATGCATAAATTGTGGTTATTCATTAATAATGAATTTTAAATTTGCTGCACCAATTACAGTAAAATAAAATATTGAGTAGAAAAATTAAAAACAATCATTCTTAACATACACATAAATTATAGGATAAGAACTCATGTGGAATATAATATTTCTGGGTTAACGATAATAAAGCGTAATAAAATATTATAACTGCTTAACTTCAAAGTATAATAAATTTGGCCAAAATATTTCAACTGAAGGACTCTCCATGGCTAGCTTTTATTTTTGTACTCAGAATAAACTCTTTAATTTTTTAGATTACTTTTTTTACATTGCTTATTTGTCAATTTTTGCATTAGTAAATAATTAAATTCTATATTACAATAAAATATATATTGTTGGTTTATTTTAGTATATTTTAATTTATACATTAAATCATAAGATTATGACATGTATAAATTTATACATTGTAGTTAATAAAATAATTTTTGCAATCGCAAAAAGGATAAAAAGTAGAATGTTTCTCATTCTACTTTTTATCCTTTTTGCGATTGCAAAAATTATTTTATTATAGAATGAAGGGTGCAGGCATTTTGATTTTAACCATACATATATATATATATATATATAATTTTAAAAAATTTATTTCTCAAAATCGAGATTTTGCAGAGTTGGTTGATCTGAAGGAGGGCATTGAACACAAATCGATTAATGATTCTTTATATATATTTTGGTTGAATTTGAGCTCACTCCATCTAAGTTGATTTTAACCATACATATATATATATATATATATATAATTTTAAAATTTTTATTTCTCATTACTCCATCTCGATTCGTAAAAATATTATCAAGGTTGAATGAACACAAACCGATTAGGCTCATTGAGCTCAACCTGTCTCTTATACACATCTGAGGGCTCCATTAGATAAGTTTTAAAACAAGTGAGATCAAGGTTGAACTCGAATTCATAAACTTAAATAGCCACACACAAAAAACCTTAATCACGCACTATTTAAATTTAATTTGACTAGTTTACACTCGAGCCACACGCACAAAAAACCTTAATCACGAATTACAAAATTGTGTCATTCACAGTTTAATCCACCTTATATAGACACCAAACATTTCATGTGTATTTGTTAAAAAGAGAAAACGAAACCGAAACATGTTCATATATAGTACAATTTTTTGGATTTGGATCTTGTATGTTTAACTTCATCTATTTCTTCTGTCATTTACCTGTATTCAAAGAATTGAAGCTCAAATACATATATATATATATATATATATGTATATTAATACTACCATTACGTTTATCTTGACAAATAAATATCAAAACTCAAGCACAAAGATTAGATACTATTTGTCATACTATTTGCATGTAATTTAAATGGTAGGGAACATGCACAATGTTGAGAAAAAGTTAATATGGTTAATCAAAATGATGAATTGTTGTTTGATTAATTTGAATTTTTACATTCTAGTACAAAAGTAAGAAATACATTATCAACCTTTTGATTTTTTTAAAGTTCATTATTTAGTAAATTCATTTGTACTTTAATTAATGTGTGAATGAAATTATTCCGAAATTAAAATTATATGTCTGGTGCAAATTTTATAATCTTTGAGTCATCTAGGAAAGGACAAATTCTTCCTTTTTCGCAATTAATTCACGTGCCCCTGTCAAAATTCAATCCTACCATCGGTTTTTCATTTAATTCATAAACCCCAAATCTTAGCCTCCCTTTGACCACATCTCCACTTTGCAGTTTCAACAGCAAGTTTGACGATCACATGCTGAAATGTAATCCATACGTGTATTAAAAGTCCCAAATGCGAAACAGCTCATTTTTCTAGTTTCTTCCACAGTCCAAGTTTTGACCTTTGAAAATTTTGACTTTTACTATACAAAGGAAAAAAATTACAAACAAAATTTTCAACCCCGCTAGCTTGTTCAACCAATAAAAGCCCCTATCACATTGTTAGTTGCATATTCCCTCAAATTGTATCATAGAGCCCAATAATTTAGAGTGTGTAATATTACTCCGGCCAAATAAGTAGCTCCGATGAAGGGCTCTAGTGGTAGCAGTTCAAGCAAGTGCCAGAAAAGATTTAGAGGGATTCGCAGGCGGAAATGGGGCAAATGGGTGTCGGAAATTCGAGTTCTGGGCACGCAAGACCGCCTTCGGTTAAGCTCTTATGCTGCACCAGAGGCTGCAGCCGTAGCACACGACATTGCATACTATTGTTTGCGGGAAAATACGTCTTTGAATGACTTCAACTTTCCTCTAATGTTGCCTGTTGGAGTTCAAAGAGGCATGTCTCCCAGGTCAGTTCAGAAGGCAGCCACGGATGCTGGCATGGCCATTGACGCACAATTAATATCAAAGCGTCTGCTGGATTCTCCGTCCATTTTAGAGGAAAATGTGGCAAATTCTAGACGGGAGGAAAAAATTTGGCCTTGTAAGCTTGATGATTGTTTTGTGATCCCATCATTGGAGGGAAAAGAGTTCAGCAAAGAGGTAAAGCATTGAACATTTCGGTTGATGATTATCTCTGAGTGATATTTTATCCTCCACGGTAATATTTGAGTTCTGATGCATTATGAGAACATATTGGTTGACTTGTATTATATATAACATATATATGCTCTTGGTGAAACCAGGGTGGTATAGTTGGAAACCTTTAATATGAAATTGCTCTTCTTTATTCAGAGAAGACAATGTTAGTATGAGCGTTACTTCAAAAGTGCGCACTGTGAAACCCCGAATTTTTTGTACTTATTTAATTAAAATAAAAAAAAAATTATTAGTCTTAAACTAATTAGGAGTAAAATAGTTACTAGAGTTTTAAGGGAGAAAATAGCGGAAGTAGTATCTATATCAATACTATTAATGATCTGATCTTTGCATCTACGTGAATAATTTTTTTTTTATTTTAATTAAATAAGTACAAAAAATTCGGGGTTTCACAGTGCGCACTTTTGAAGATGAATCGTCTTCACAACACAAGGTTAGCCTTAGTTATTTTTATTAAGCTTTAATTTATTTAATTTCGTTTTAATTAATTAGTTACATTAGATTATTTCTTGTGTTTAGTTGGAGATATTATGTGTATGGGAGGATTAGTATATTAAATTGGTAATTAATTTCGTAGATTAATTGATTATTGTGCTGAGAAATTTTGAGGAACGATTATCATACCTTCAAAAAAAAAAAATAAATGATGGTCTGAGAAGTTGGACGGGGAAGTGTAGCGGAAGATGCAGGAGTTCATGGGAAGAAGATGGGATTTTTCAAAATTACAAGATTAATCCCTTATTTTTAGGATATTTATAGTAAGGCCTAAAATATTTTAAAGTATAGTCGAATTAAGTCCTTTTCAACTTCTGGAAATTATAGATTACCCCTAATGATTTTATAAAGACATTAGTAGTCCTTGATGGTTGCCGAAAATTACAGAATGAACCTTACAGTTTAGAGATATTTTACTAAGACCCATAAAAGTTTCGATAATTGACAAATTGACCCCTATAACTTTAATAAAGTTAACAAATGACTTTCAAAGATTTTGTAAGGTACACAAAGGTTTCCAAATATGACTTTATAAAGTTACCAAAGTAGCCTCACTTGTTTTAAAACTTATCTAAGAGCCCTTAATAGTTTTCTAAAGTTACAAAAGCACCCATGAATGATTTTCTAAGTTTACATAAAAGGCCTTAATGCTTTCTAGATTATTAGTAAAGTTTTTTTTTTTAAATAAAAGTTTTAAATGATTGTAATAAGACCCGAAGAGTTTTTGAAAAGTTGTGATAAGGTACCATAAGTTTTGGAAACAAGTAATAAATGTATTTTTGACTTGATATAAACTAATAAGAATATGATTTGATTATTTTGGATAAACCAAAGTATGAAAATATTATTTTGAATTAGAATTCAAATGTTTTCTAAAAGTTACCAATTCTAATACAGGAATTATTTTAAAATATTTATAGTAAAATTCTTTGATCTCACATAAATAGTCACGATTATTGAACCTAAGAATGGATTAGAGTATTATCTCTAGGATATTGAAAATAGGGTTTTATAAGAATTTGTTAAGGGAATTATAATTACTTGAATTATTAGTAATAAGATATTGTTATTTTATTTTTAAGGATTATCGACAAGGAACAAAAGGCAAATAAAGACACGATTATTCGATCGTTTGAGGTAGGTGGTGCTTACTTCTGTACTTTCAAAATTGTATTTCTAAACTATGTGTTTTAAAAAAAAATTTTTTCAGTGAGGTTAATCACTAGGCTAAGTACTCAGAAGCCGATGACTGCCTGTTAGTTTTGAGCCATGTAAATAGATGCATGTTTTATGATATGGAAGTATGTATGTTACATAAAAGTACAAGTCATGAAGAAATGTTACATGATATATGAAGAATGCCACGAGTATGTGACTTTATTTCATTACATATTTTACAAGAATGGTATTACATGTTTTACAATAATGATTTGGATAAAAGCATGAGCATGTGATAGTGTGATATGTATGTATGAATTGTATATATATGTAACAGTATGATTCAGCAGGAGTAAGTACTATCTACTTCGCGTTCTTAACGATTATCCATGTTTAACGGTTGTACATTTGTTTATGATTTGGTAAAGTCAAGCTATTTCAAGTTAATATATTTTTAGAGAATTGCTTCTGCTATTATAGTTAGATGTTTAAAGTAAATAGTAATACTATGATGCCTTGTATTCTTGGGATTTGCTCTTGAGGATATGGTGAATAACACGTGCCTGGCAAGTACGGGTCAGGGGTGTGACAATATGTATAGTGCAAGAAAAGTGTTGGACTTCTTTTCTTTATACCACAGCAAGGGGGAGTTGGAAATGTTTGTTCCAATCCAATGATTCCCAACTCTTTGATTGTAAAATGCAACATCTGGTCTTTGGTCTCTTATAAAGAATAAAGATGTTGATAATCGAACACTTAATTTGTTTTACAAAATCATGCACAACCAATTAGTGGTTGAACATATCAAAATAATTGTAGAGAGATTTGGAACATAAATTCGATAACAATGTGTTACCCCCGAATTTCATTCTAATTATTGATTCGGGAGTGAAGTATTATAACTATTTAGATTCAAAACTTCTTTACAATTTCATACTTTAAGTGAGTGTAAATTTAAAACAATATAAACAAATTACATAATTTCAAACAAATTACTTCTATTCAAATAGTGGATCTAAATATATCATTATTTAATACAATTTCAAAACACTTCTTCTGGGACCACATCCCAACCGTATAGCTCCAATCAATTCATAATTATTTGAAAAAATATTATAATAATGGGATTAGCTCACATCTCAATAAATAATCAAACCCTAACCAATTTGATCAAGTGGCGGCACTACACCATAATATAGTATTGAAAATTTCAAATTAATCAAATAAAGCCACATCCATATTAGCAGTTATACAACTATGATCATGAAACAAAGAAAATATCAAACACACGTTATTAACCACCAAGGCAACATTGTCAACCTATGTCATGAGTCGAGCTTCACCTCCTTGACTTAGGTCACTGGTTGAACTTCACCTCTTCTTAAACCTGGGTTACAGTTACACACTTAATTCTAGTATAGTGCGGTAGCCATGGCCAGTTGTTTCGGAAACATAAATAAAAATCAAAGCATCCAATATTTTTAATCAATATTTAAAAACATTTAATCTAATTTAACCAATTCTAAGTATCACATAATTTCACAAACAGTCTGTTCTCCCTGGAAAAATCTAAAAGAAAATTGTATAACGAGCAATTTACGTTACGCCAAAATTTAAGTTTTGTAATATTCTCTCACAAAATTATCAAACTTAACATCCTGTGATCAAAGTACTCGGAACTAAATTAAGAACAATTTGCACCAGAGTAATAACCGAAACTACATGATATAATAAAAGTTTTTGTATTTACTTCAACATAACCTATTTGATGGCAAACTGAAATAACGTAGTGTCCAACATGTTAGCGTAATATTCTAAGCATCATTTATCTATATTCAGTCCAACAAAGCTTTGGTTTCCATTTAATGACATGGCAGTATCTAAATCTAGGCATAAAATTTTTGTGTTCCAAATTCTAAACCAAACAATAATATGTAGAAAGAACTCCTTTTTTCGAGACATTTAACTTATTTTTCTGTAATACCCAAACCAATATGTATACCATCATACTTAGTTTGATTTTGATTCTTTAAAATTTGAAATCTGAACACTAAAAATTATGTACTGAAATCTTAATTTGTTGAATTTATAAAGTTGTATCTGTTTGATAACCAGCTGAAGTTAAGTACTGAATTAAAATATTTTACCTTATGTATATTATATAGTTTGATGATAATATTATATTTTTTATAGTATATTATTTTAATTATGAAATTTTTAATGCAAATAAATAATTTATTACTATAGAGTATGTGTGTGAGAGAGAGCAGTGCGTGAGAGAGAGATATTATATAGAAGTGTGTATTTATATGTGAGAAAGAATTAATATAATGTGTGTAAATGTGAATTTCTGTGTGAGAAAAGGAATATAGTATGTGCAAGTATGTGTTTATGTGGATGTTGAAAAAAAGGAATATAATTGTGCAAATATGTGAATTTATACGAGTGAGAAGGAATATAGTATGTGTAACTATATGTTATGTGTGAGAGAGAAGGTAGTGTGTAAGTGTGTATTTATGTGTAAGAGATAATGAATGTATGTACATTTATATGTGAGAGAAAATGAATATATTTTGTTCAAGTATGTGTTTTTGTGTGAGAGGGAAGGAATATTTTGTATGCAAGTATGCATCTATGTGTGAGAGAAAAGGAATATAGTGTGTGTAATTGTGAGTTAATGTGCGAGAGAGAAGGAATATAGTGTGTTCAAATGTGTGTTTATGTATGAAAGAGAAGGAATATTATGTGTGCAATTGTGTGTTTATGCATGACAGAGAAGGAATATAGTGTGTGCATATGTGTGCTTATTTGTGAGAAAGAATGAATATAGTGTATACAAGTGTGTTTAAAAGAGTATGTGAACGTGAAATAAAGAAAACATTGAGTAAGTTTTGCTATACTAGTAAAGAATTTAGCAAATTAAGTGATTGACTTTTTCCTTAAAATTTTGTATAGAAATTAAGTAGAACTTAATACATTTAAAGAAGATTACAAATCAAATACACTTAATACAAAAAGTACTTCAACAATTAAGTTAAACTAATAGTTAAAAACCACTGATACTCGATTGAGATTAAATCTAAAATCAGTGTTAGTCAAAAATATTAAATAAATTACCTTCTAAAACACTTGAATTCAATTAATTAGTTTAAGCCAATTTTCTTTTGACTGTCGAAGGTAACTAATGATAAATTAAATTTCCACCCTTCCAAATCCAGAATTTTCATTAGCGGCACACGGCTGCTCGCAATTTCCTTCTAAGAAATTAGATATTTAACTAAGAACCCAATTTCCTTTACTAACCTTTAACAAAATAAAATTAATTGCCGTATTATTACTCAAAATAGGATTCTAAGGCATTATATTACATATTTTGTCCAATGACCGTTATTATCTTGTTAATTCTTTTAACCAATTATGACCTCTACTTATTTTCCAAATTACATTCTCAAACCACTAGTGGGCATATGAAAGTATTAGAACAAAAAATAAGGTCAAATGTTTAAACCAAGTTGTTAGTAGCCCAGAACGTAAGGTGTTATGAATAATACAATATGCTTTTTCACTTTCGATGTGGGACGAGACATAACATTCACTCATTCTTTTAGGATTTGCATCCCTGCAAATCCCAAATTCAGATCCCAATATCATAGTACATATATTGTGTAGCATCGCCCAACACCAACTGGTCCCGTCTCACCTAGTTTATAAACCACACCAGATTCGCTTTGATACCAATTATAACACCTGGACTTGAGTTGCCCAATAACTTTTGAGTAGAAAAACTGAGTTCAATGCTTAAACTAAGTTATTAGTAGCCTATGATTCAAGGTGTTATAAACAATATAATATTCCCTCCCACTTCTGATGTAGGACGGGGCACATTATATTGCAATACCCTGGGTCTATACTAGTCCAATAATTTTTGAGTAGTAACAACAAGATCAAAATGGTTAAACCAAGTTGTAAGTTGCTTAGAACCCAAGGTTTTATAAGCAATACTTTCGATGTGATACGGGGCATCACATTCACCCTTCTTTTTAAGGTTTGCGTTCTCACAAATACCAAAATCGGAGCCCAATACTAGATTATATATATCCTGTAGCATGGCTCAATACCAACTTGACCCCTATCCTACATATGAAAGTCTAGTCTCACCCTATTCAGAGTCTACATGAGACCTCGCTCTAATACTAACAGTAACATCCCGGGTCTAGACTGACCCAATAACTTTAGAGTGAAAATTATTAGGTCAAAATGCTTAAACTGAGTTGTTAGTAACTCAGAATCCAAGGTGTTATAAATAATACAATAACACCTCATACTTTCAATGTAGGATAGGGCATCACACAATGTGTCCTATTGTATATATGTGAAGATGATAAATATGCATTCAATTTTTTTTTATTTTGTAGAATTGTAGCATATAGTATGAATTAGAAATTGGACAGGACGTGCCCATCCCGTTCAAACGGTTAAGGGCTATAATTGGCCCAAAATATCTTTCTTTCTTTAAAAAATATACCATTTAAAGACATTCTATACAAATAAATTTTCCTACTCCGTGGACAAATACCAGTAGAAAGTACTTAATTTAGACACCATATCAATGTTTATAAGTTGTAGTAAAGAACTTAAGATGTTCTATTCATTGTTTCACACAACGACTAATCACAATTGTGGAGGTCACAGGACCAAAATTTTGGTATACGATGATCACAAAAAGTTCAGATTGAGAAAATAAAGAGAGAAAATATAGATGAATGGATGAATATGACTTGTATTGAGATATTTACATAATGAATACATTTGATGAATGGCGTGCCCCTATTTATAGACAATGATTAGGGTTTCAAGGGTTGAATCCCACCGTCTTGCCTTTTCATATTTTCTAATTTGTCTTTAATGAGGTAATATATATATCAACCACCTATTGGTAAACCTATCTAAGTATCATAAGTAGCCCCTTCAGTTGGATTTTGGATCACAAGAATTAGGAAGCTGACCTCTAAACTCAAGGTCTAGGGTGAACCGACCTTTTGGTTTGTAGTTTAGAATTTGGGAATTATTTAACCTCTACTTTAGGTTCCATATCTGCCAGCATGTCCACCAAATTTATTTAATATGAACCATGTGGCAGATCGTTTTTTTTTTTTTTGGTCACTTCTTTCATTTTCTGAAACCCTTTCAAACCCTCTTCTTACCTACTTTCCCATCATTACACTTGTTTTCAAAACCTACTCAATTCACTCAATCCATGATAAATCTACAAATTAGAGTTGTCCATTAAATTATAGGTATTTGCTAGTATTTTCCCAATTCTTATGTGTGTTTTTATCTTGTTTAGTGTTAATTGATATTTTTTTTTTTTTTTTGCATCAGGGTAAACTAGAATTTTAATATTATTTTATGCCATTTTTAGCTTAATGTAATACTTACATATTTTGATGCTCTTGTAGGCAAGTAGAACAGTTGGACCTATGTAGATGAAATTCAAAGTTGAAGGACTAGAGTGCAAATGTGAAGAAATCTTGAAAAGTCAAGATAGGAGTACGGAAGCTGTCACGAATTTAGAGAATGTGTATAGGAGGTTTTAGACTAAATCGTGTTAGCTATAGACTCTTAGTATAAATCTATCCACAAGGTACTGCTGTGGTTCGCATGCTTGAATGCTAAAATGTAATGAAGCAAGATTTAATAGTCATTTGGGCTAATTTGAAATGTAATTTTAGCTAAATGTGAATTTACTTGTGGATAATTTTATACTACTAGCCATAGCTAGCACACATAGTAGTAATGTATTAAGTATTTTTAGTTTACTTTTGTGAACAAGTATTATTATTTTGGGTTATGTTATTTCTAGAATTCTTTGTATCCTGCCAGAGCAAATTTGGATAAACTGACAAATTTACCCATGATAGGTAGTACTAATTATTCCTGACCATATCTCCCATCATTCTCTTTTATCCGAATCTCTCTTTCTTTTTGTTCCATACTATAACTCTTTCCTTATTAGTGCTTTTATTTGGTCCAATATATATTCTTTTATTTTATTTAAATTAAACTAAACCATAAAAGTTGCCCTGTAAAGGTACAATTCGAGGATCAAATTTTGGGATTTTGGAGTCTTTTTTTGAAGGGTTTCATTGGTTAGGCGGCGATGATGGAACAGAATTGTGGGATTGGAGAAAAGTTTTTTTGGGGTTCACTAGTCATAGTGGTGGTAGTGGCCGGGTCAAATTCTATTTGATTTTGTGGAATCATGAGTTTACATGAGATGGATAGATTGGACAATGGACTATTTGGTGGCTACAAGAAAAGTAAGAAATTGATTCAATTACTAACTAAACATTGAATTTTTATTCAATATGCTGTGGTGTGGGGGGGAGGACTGACAGGTAGGTGGGTAAGGAGGAGGAAGAGATGAAGGAGAGAAAAGAATAGGAAGTAGGGGAGTGGCCGCTAGAGTAGCGGAGATGGTTAACAAAGAGAGTAATTTTGTTCACTTACCCAAATTTGCTCTACTCTGGCAATAACATCACCTAGCTTTTCTTTTTAATTTATACTCTAATTTGAGTACTCAATCTTCTTTAATACACCCTCTGTCCCATTTTATTTTCCATGGTCAAACTTGTACATTGTTTAAGAAAAATTAATAATTAATCAATTAGTAAAATATATTTTTCCATAATTGTCCTTCAATTCAAATTCAAAATTTGTTAGATGAATTTAGAGTTTTAATTTCTGAAATGCTTATTGTGAGAGTATCTAATCATGAAACATGACTTTAATACTATTGTTTCGGGACTTTGTATGAAGGTAAATTAGATAAAAATGGCCTTTATCTCTTGATTTCTTCTTGTGGGGATTTTGTATTGCTTGGGCTCATCAATTTCCTTGCCCTTTCCCTTAGAAGATTATTCATTGTCGTCATTATCCTTTGTATTCTCCTCATCAACCTTACTAGTCAACTCCTTCCCGTTCCTAAGTAATTTTCTTTGCATGTTCCACTAGATTTGGTTCTTTTAGACTAGGAATGGTGTTACTTGGAAGAGTGGCATGGGATATTTTGGATAGATGCCTTGTATTTCCTCCACTTGATTTTCTAAATATTTGAAGAAAGATTATTGGTTTCTCATGAATTGTGCAAACATGTCTTGGAATTGAGGAAGTATAAATATATCCTATATGGTTGTTGATGTTGAAATTGATTGGGTCAAAAATTTTGGTGTTGTTGAAATTGTGAGCTACTTGACTCCAGATGGTATTGATTAGGATGATATTAGTTGCGGTTTGGTTCACCATGGTGAAATTGGAATTGATTTTTTTGGCCTCGATATCGGTGATTTAGTTAAAAGGTTCTCTTAGACGGGGATATTGTGATTGGACATGAGCTTGATGTGGTTGTTACAGTTGTTGGTTTCCTCCACAAGAGAAGTTTGGATGATTCTGCCACCCCATTTTATAGCTATCAACAATAGTCTTGAACTCTGGGAATAACTTATTGTAAAAAGTATGAATTTTCACCCAGAACGGTATTCCATGGTGGGGGCATTTCCTTAACATCTCCATAACCTCTCCCATGCTTCACTGACTGATTCTCCATCTTCTTGTTTGAAAGAGGTGATTTCATTTTTCAACTTAATCATCTTCAACGGAGTAAAATGCCTCAACAAGAATTCTTGGACCAATTGCTTCCCAAGAGGTGAAAGTTCCTTGATCAAAACCTTGGAGCCAAGCTTGAACCGTGCCCTTAATGAGAAAGGTAACGACTTCATCCTTAAACCATCCAGAGGAATTCCATTGAATTTGAATGTTGATAGCACTTTGTCAAAATTCCGCAAGTGGGCATGAGGGTCTTCATTTTGTCTACCTCCGAACATAGCATAACTTTGAAGCATTTGGATTAGTATAGGTAGGATTTCAATGTTGCTCGCCGCAACTAGTGTTCGTGCTATACTTGAGCTAGCTCCATCAAATGTGGGCTTAGTGTATTCCCAAAGTAGTCTATTCCTTTAATTCCCATTAGCATTATCATTCTCATTCTTTTGATCATCTCTCTCATTGCGTTCATTTCTCCTTTGATTCTCCGTGGCAATTTGGCTTCTCGTGCTCATGCCCTCTTTCTTAGTCTACAGATTTGCTCAAGCACTTAGGCTTTCTTTTTCAATGTTCATAAATTGAGAAGGAAAACACTAGCACACAAATCAATGTATCAATAGTATATCAAGGAGTAAAATGACCAACAAGAGACATAATATTCTCAAATTAGTAATTAAAATGAAAATTAGGTCTAAGTTAGAGTTAATATTAGGCAAATTGATATTACCAAAAAGAGATCCTAGGAAAGGGCATCAAAACTTGTTGCATGACAAATTTGTAAGCCACTTCCTATTAGGGTTAAAACCACTTTGGCCCCCTAAACTTGTCACCATTTATGACATTGTACCCCAAACTAATTTTTTTATCTCTCTACCCCCTAAAGTTTTTGTTTATTGACACTTCACTCTGAATTATGATGGAAGCCATAAAAGTAACAAAATATTTGTGAGTTTTATGCACGTATCTTTAGTGTATGTTATGGTATTTATCATAACATTTTATTTTATTACAGCCCTTGGCATTACACTAACAATGCATGTATAAAACTCACAAATATTTCGTTACTTTTATAGCTTCCGTTCATAATTTGGGGTGAAGTGTCAAGAATATATAAACACTTTTTGGGGGAAAAGTGATCAAAAAATTAGTTCAGGTTGCAATGTAGTGAATGATGATTAGTTTAGGAGGCCAAAGTGGCTTTAACCCATCCTATTAACACTAACACTTACCGCAAGTATACAGCTTGTGTAGTAAGTAGGAGGAAAATAGGGCTAGAATCTAGGTTTGGCAACTATCGACCAACTAAAGATGGAAGGCTATCTAGACAAATAAAATCTTTGTTTTTGGGTTTCTAAAGTGCAATTGATAGAAATGAGTAAACCAAAGAAACACTAAATCTACAAAGTACTATACCACTACAACAATAAACCCTTAACAACGTAAATTTACTAACACACTAAAACTATTAACACAATACAACTAAAGTTAGAAGCAAGGAAAACAAACGGGTTGAGTTATGAGTTACGCAAATTCCGAGTTACACTCGAATTGAACAATTTATGGGAGAATTGTGACTTAACAAGGGGAAAGACTCACTAAAATTACTCCAACAAAAATGTTGATTAAGAAGCCATCCTAAAATCTATTCTAGAAAAAGACTAGCGAAGATAGCACAAAGAGCAACAATTTCCAATTGGAAAAATCTAACACTAGCCAAGAGTTAAATCACCCAACCCAATTCCAGTGTAGGTCTAATGGGAGGTTTCAATGGCTAGTATCCATCCCATACCAAAGGAAAATATAAAAATGGAAAAATCACCTATTTCCATTTAAATGCACTAGAAATTGCCCATAGAATACCAAATTGCCCGTTCAAATGTACAAATTCAAGTATAACCCATATAAGCTTATGGTTACTCACACTCAACCTATGATTAATTTAGCTACTCATTGCAAGGAAGAAGAAGGGTAAAATGTTAACTAAAGGGAAAAATGCTTGATAATGAAGACTAATAGAAATGTAGATTCAAAGCATTAATGGCAATCAAACACAAACAACAACTACAATAACATAAAAGGACAAGATTTTTTAGCCACCATTAACACATAAGAAATTTACAAAGTGACAAGAGTAGATAATAACTTACAAAGAGAAAGAAATTATACTTCCTCGGCTTGAAGAGTAAATAGTAGCAAGTAGCACACTAAATGAGCTAAAGTACCAAAGAAATTTAAATATTTGATGGCCAAAGAACAAGGGAATTTTGTCTATAAGAAGCTTTCTAAACCCTAGATAAACTATCGTAAAACTAAACTAAGTTGAGTGGTGAAGAGGGCTTGCAATAGTAGCTTCTTATCTTAATCTCATTTTGGGAGCTCGTCGTCAGTGAAGTACTAAGTCAGCGAGGGTCTTGAAATTTTGACCTTCATTAAATAGACCCTCACCATAGGCAAAGGAATGCTCATCGTTAGTGACATCCATTCTGTTTATGGTGAGCTCTCATGCTTGGTACGGTGAGGGTCTCGACCCCAAAATTTGACTTTTTTTAGCAACTTTGACTTTCTTCCAATCCTTGCCCCCAAGCCCAAAATGGATGAAAATGCCCTCAACGCTGTCAAGAAAAATACAAAAGCATCCTATCATCACATTTTGTTAAAATCTAATATTTAAAATTATAATTACACATTAAAATTGCACAAAATGTAATTTTAACCCAATAACACTAAAACCACGCAAACACCTAAATTTGGGTTAAAAATATCAATTTAAGGTGTAAAAGAGATATGTAATATCCCCAAATCTTCATACTTATCACATAGCTATAGTTGATACTAATAAATTTAGTAACCTATATAAAGCTAATACTCTTGAGGATATTGATCTTAATGCCAAACAATTGATGAGCATATATGAGGAGTGGTAAATTTCTTACCACTTCCTAGTGTTCCACCATCACCTCAAGTGAGGTAGTGATAATCCTCAACCGCTGCCAGCCCTTCAAATAACTCCGCATTTAGAGTTATTGTTATACCTCTTTTGTTATGTATTTAAGCATGTTTAGTCCCGTTTGTTGGTGTTTTGTGGAATAAGTTAGTGTTTGGGAGTTTATAGTCTTTTGCAATGTTTTAAGTGATTTTTATGGTATGTAATGATGTGTTTAAGTGGTATTGATATCTATTTATTTTGTTTTGTGTCTTGTTCAAGTGTAGGAGGGCAAAATGGTCAATTGGTAATGGAAGAACAACAACTGACGTGAAATGGCAAGAGATTAAAGGATGTTGTGAAAAACTAGCCGCAGACTGCGGTTGGGCAAAAGGGAAATAGCCACAGACTGGGGCTAAAACAAAACATGTCTTGCAGTCTTCAATCATACTCAACACTACTGCTGTAGACTAAGGCCGAACAAAGCATTCCACCCGTACACTATAGGCGGGTCGGTTTTATAGAACCTCTATAAATATGATAAAGTTGTAACACTTAAAAAGAACTTCTTTCTAGCTTTTAACCTACGGTTCTTAGAACTACTTTTATAGACTTTCAGCACTAGTTAGTTGTCTTTATTCTTCATTCACCAAATTCTCAACTTTAGATTATTTGTCAAACTAGTCGGTTATTCAATTCTAGTTATTGAAGTCGATTACTGGTTAAATGTTCCTTAATTTAAGTCATTTATAGTTACACTTTTATTTTTAGTTTTTTATTTTATCAAGAATTTTGGCAAATCAATCAATTTTGTTCTTCTTCTCAAACCATGAACTGCTAATATAGTTAGGGTTTAGGTATAGGTGATGCATATTCATGGATTAATTAATTCAAAGGTTATTTGTTTAATTTTATTGATTGGGTAATAATAAACACAAATAGACAATTCTAAAGAGTAGCCATCTTTAGTGGTTATAGGCGTTCGGACAAAGTTTGAACTCTCATCATAGACCGGTGTTAAATTATTAGATTAATTATCTAAGATCAAAGTGGCAGGTATTAATTAGTTGATTCACTGGGAATTCCATGTAGGAAAACTTGAATTCCATAGAGGAAAAGCTCATATTAAATAACTAGATAAGAAAAAGTCTCAAACTCTAGTTAATTAATTTCATAGGATTCAATCACCGAATTTTGGAATTGGATTGATGTATGTGAATTGACTCTGCATGAAGTAGAATTGTAGCTAAACCAATTGATTCAAGATTTGATAAGTCTAGGATAATTGCTAACCTAACACTTGACCCACTTTTGTTTATTTCTTAAAATCCTGTTTTCATTAAATTGCTCTTTAATTTCAGCTATTTATTTATTTCAATAATTTCATTCTAAAAATCCAAATTCCTTACAAAGTGATTGTCTAAATAGAAGTTAGCCTAGAATCTCGGTACTTATTTACTCAGTCGTAGTGGGATCGATCTTTACTCACCCTACTACACTATATCGTTCACTTGCGAATATTAGTCGGAAAGTTGTTTGAGGTAATTTAATTTTCCAACCTGAACAAGTTTTTGGCACCATTGCTAGAGACTGTTGTTTAGGCAATATTGAGACACTAATACAATTCCCACTTTAGATTTTTATTTTGATTTTGTATATTTTTCAATTACTTTTTCACAAGCCATTCTCCCATTAAATTCTCTACTGGTTATTTTGTCATATAAATTGGTGCTCCTAACGGCTTGTTTGTGCTTGGAATAGTTGTCAACCAACATATTATTCTAAGCACTACAAGGACAATATGCAAGGAGCCCGTGGTGGTAGTTTAGGGCCATTCTCAATATAATATGAAATTAGATTGTTTTTACTTATTTTTGTAAAAGTAGTATCTACATCTATAACTTATGATTTATCTTTTTAGACATATATACTGGGGCTGAGTAAGTGTACTCCTATTAAGCCTTCATACCCATTTTGTAATCTTACATCTTTGATATTTATTCATTGAAAGCAAATATCATTTGTCCCAATAACACCTTGCAATCTTGATTTTGTGCAATCAATTATTTTCTTCCATCTAATTCTGTCATGCCTCAATAGGCACTTTCTTGTTTTCATTTGTTGTGGTTGAGTGTGATGCGATACACATCGGTTGGTGGTGGAAGCAACGTCAAATACGTTTCTATCGTTGCGGTCCAGTCAATTGGGAGAATTGTAGTGGTCGGCTTGTAACAAGTACACATGCGAACACAAATTACACTTATTAAAACCACCTACACAAGCAGACAGTGAATAATTCTTTTTTGTATAGTAGGAGTTTTTGTTTTTTGACCCCATTGATTCATATAAATGTGATCACCCCACATATACATGCCAAGTGAGATGTGAGCGAGTGGGCAGGCTAGTGTAATTTGCGAGTAATAATAATCTTGACAACTTATTGAGGCTCAGTTTTGCATAAGTCAATGGGTTGAGGAGTCCCGTATTTGCTAAATATGAGTGATGTTTGGACCTTGGAAATGATTTAGGTAATTCTTTGGACCGCTTGAGCCTAAAAAGTCTACCTTCAAGTAATCTCCCTAGTGTTCCCTTTTGAGCCTTATTAGCCTATTTTTTTATTAGCTAACCACATAAACAATAGTAGGGGGCATTACTTTTAAATTTTATTCAGAGTTAAAATGAATACAATGAGAAGGGCTAAACCAAAATGTCCTGCTAAAAAGTAGTGTCGCACCCCTTAGCTACTTGTTGGGCACCGTCGCCAATGTGGTGCTCGTGAAATAGGTGATTAAATACAAAAGTCTTATTTACTATTACAAACATAAATTACCTAGTTACTATTACCAATTTAAATGAATCACCTATTTACTATTACATAACAGGGCTTTAAATGCAACTATGAATTGTACAAAAATAATCTAAGCTAGGGAACACAGGATTGGAGTCACCACCCGGAGTGTTGGTCGCTGGGACACAAAAATACATCAAAATTGTATAAGAAAAAATAAACCCTAGTCTAGATTGACTCCTGGTCCACGGTAAATTGGGTAATCATACGGTCACACTTGGTAAACTAAGTATAGGGTAAAATTTAGCCAGGTCAATTTAAAGTTGCACACATTTAGCTTGTAGTGCCCTTTAACTCCCAAAGGGCAAAAGCCAGTCATTTGTCATGCACGCCAAGTTTACTTCTAGCCCGATTTTATATTATTGATACGCTTATTAAATCATTGTTCACCTGCATATCAGAGGCTGCGATACCTGTCTCTTCGCGGCTAAACAAAATTTGAGGACGAATGAGTAAATTCACATCATTTAACAAGTAAGAAAAAGCATAAATATTATATCGAGACCAACAAACATAAAAAATAAAGCACAAATCATCACAAAAGAAACTAATCGAAAAATATGTGCAAAATCAGAGCCTATTTACAATTTAATACTCATAAGGGCAAAACGGTAATTTCACAATCAAAGGTTAATTAAACATATTAAAATGTCAAACAAAAATCAAATTAAAGCTTGGTGGTTATTGTCATTAAAAATGTAACTTAGAAGAAATTTTTAATGGAAAAGAAAAAAAGAAAATTAAGTCATAAATAATGTAAAAATAGTAAGATAAGCATTTTGTCACCAAAACAATCGATTCAAAAGCCCATTTAACTCACCTCAACCTCAGGAATGTGATGGAATTGGTTATCCTTGGCTTGGAGTGCGTTTGATCCGAATTTGCTTTGGGCACCTCCAAGCTTCCGGTTGATGAACAGGCCTTCTTCCACCAAGTTTTTCACCCACCAAATGAACGATTTTGCTTGAGCTTTACAAAGAGAAGTTGTATTCCCAGGTACCCTATACAACTTTTCTTCTTTAAGTTTAGTCTAATTCCTCTTCGATCGCTTGGAATCTTGGCTCAAAGTTGGCTGTCTGAAAAATTTTCCAGACTCCTCTTTTTTCTGCAGATTTTCTTGGCCACCAGCCTTCTTCTACCACGTTTTTGACCCTCCAAGTGAATGATTTTTCTTGAGGTTTACAAAGAGAAGTTGTAGTCCCAGGTACCCTCTACAACTTTTTATCTTTGATTTTAGTCTAATTCACTTTTCAATCATTTGGAATTTTGGCTCAAAGTTGGCTGTTTGAAAGATTTTTAAACTTAGAAAAAATTTTCAGATGTTTCTAAGAAGAAATTTCGTCCTCCTTTTTAGACTGATTTTTTTGCTCTTTAAAGAGGTGGATTGAGTGTAAAAATGGTCAAAGACCATTCCTTGTCATGTTGGGAGTATGGGGCATCTGAAATTTGGTGAGAATGGGTGGAAAAATGCAGAGAAAAATGTGGCCAAGCACACTCTATCGAAGCCAGATTTGAAAGCGTGCGGCGGTACTGTTCACGCAATTTTTTTTTTTTAATAATTTTTTTTTTTTTTGTAAAATTTAATAACTTAATAATATTAAAACTCATTCTTTGTATTTCAAACATGCGTAAAATATATAATAATTAAACACCATAAGACAAATTAAGAGGGAATTAAAGGATAAATTAAGAGGAAATCAAAGAGCAGGTTAAAAGGAAATTAAAAAGAAAATTGAGAGTCAAATTAAAACGAAAAATATGGGAGAACTTAAGGGACAAAAATAAGTGTCTACAAGTAGTCCAACACATGAGCCCAAAGTTCATATATCCAATCCTATTTAAATGAGCTAGAGCTTTAGCGTAAGATGGAAAATTACACAAATTATAAACAATATTAGAATGTGAAGATGCACCAATATTTGCTAACCAATCAGTAACACTATTTCCTTCTCTAGAAACATGAGTGAAAATAGGGTTTACAGATTGAAGAAGATGAAAACACTATTGGATGAGCCTTATTAGCCTATATTTTCTTTGTTTTAACCGTATGATTACCCAATTTACCTTTTGTTTGTTTGACTTCTCTTTTATCCATCACCTTTGTTGGCAGTGATATTACATTGGCATTGCAATGCTGATTTTGTATGGTGGTTGCTGAGAAGATGTGTCTTGTTATAGTTGTTATCTGTTTTGCTGAAATTGTAAATAAGAGTATCATTACCTCTTGTGTCAATAATGTTGTGGCTATTGCAAAATTTATGAGCTACTTTGTCAAGTATTATGCTTTTTTAGTAAGTAATTTGTCAATTTACAGTTTAGCTAGGTATGGTGGTCTTTATTGTGGACAGGGAGTGTGGTGTGCAAAGTTGAATTGTAATGAGACTGAGGTGATTTTAATTACTTTACCTATATTTATCCAATCTTGTACTTTATCCTACACTACAAGCTTTTGAAATCCTATTTGATCCTTGATTTGGATTATCTATATTAGTAAATATTGGATGATTACATTTTGTGTCCATGTTGTCCTGTGGCTGAATTTTGACTAACATAGATTGTCAAGATTGGTGAACTAACTGATTCTTGCTTCCTTCTCCTTCTTGTGAGTATGAACGTTTAGCATTTTTATGATTAATATGGGATTGTGGGTCAAATTCTTTTATGCATGAAACTTAGCTAATGATCTATCAATGAATTCACTATTATTGATATAGTTCAAATAGAGTTAGGTTGTATGCATTATACTGTTTTGCATGGTTCTTGTATATTTTGCTCAAGACGAACAAAAAGCTAAATTGGATGGAGTTTGATAAATTCAAAATTAAGTTAGCATTGTACTCTTTTACACTTAGCTTTTATTGTTTTGAGTCTGTATTAATGTGTTTTCGTGATGTTTTATGTCAAATGTTTAATTAATTTCATTTGTGTGTTTTAAGTGATTTTAGTTTTTAATTGCATCTAAATAAGTCATTTATATTTATTTCAATTTCTATTTAGGTTAAGAGGAAGAATGACCAAATTGGAAAGTCAATGTAAGAGTGAAAAAGCTGAAAATGGAATCTAGGCAGAATGGTCATTCACCTTGGTGAACGAAATTAGGTTTAAAGGGTTTGCTGCGGCGGACCAATAGTTCTAGGAGGTAGAAGGCCCATTTGTGGTGGCTAACCTTTTTTGAGCAATTTCCTTGACGGGATCTAATTTTAAAAAATGCTGATTTTGAAAGGATTCCAATCTCCTACTTGTAGTAGGTCTTCATTTTGACATTTTACCTTTAGGACTGTTGAGAAACCTCCTAATTTCTAGGAGTTGAATAGGCTATAAATCAAAGACTCCTAGACTTATTTTGAGAGAACTATTATGACTCTGGGCGTTAGACATAGAACACTCATTTAGTGAGGTTTCTAGAAGTTTTCTATTGCATTATTGTTGATTTTTATTTTAGAGACAAGTTAAAATTAATAAAAGTTTCTTAGTTCAGAACAATTGTTGATATTTAGCATGTTCAATAAATTTATGTTCCTGGTTTTGTCATTCATTTTTATGTGGTTCATAGTGCAAAACATTGGGTTAAGTACTATTTCATTTCCTTGCATTATTATCAATTTCTATGTTTTTACTGCATCAATCATGAACTGAATTCATTAGGGTTAGGTACGGGGATGCAATTTTCATATCAATTGATTTATTCAATCTTCAAAGGGATCAATTGCACCTCTGGGTAGTAATTATCACAAATTAAACCATTCTATAGAGTAGCTAACTCGAGTTTTAACACAGGAGTCAACCCTCTATCATATGTCAACTTATAATTATTAGATTGAATAATTTATAGCCGTGACTAGCATAGATTTCTAATTTGTTCATATATACCGAATAACTCTATTTAATTGGATTTAGGTCTAGAGAATCCTATGCCTGAAATTAATAAGATTGATAGGAATCATCATCACAAGGAACCAGGGTTGAATTGATATTTGGGAGTAGAACCTCCATTGTGTGTAATTGAGTCGATTGGTCGATTTGTTGAATTGATTCAGGAAAATTGCTAGCCTAGTACCTGACCCTTTTTTTAACATTCTTCTAATCCAGTATTGTTATTTTCATTTCTCTATCGATTTAGTACTTTAATTTTAATTTTAAAAAAATATTCCTTGTCAAGTTGTCTAAATAGAAGTTGTCAACCGTTTTTAGTACTTGCTTGTATATTTTCTCATGGAAACGATCCCTATTCACGCTACTACATTGATTCCATGGACTTGTAGTTTAGTGAAAAGTTATGAGCAGGATAATTTAACTTTATTCGCTCGGTTTTCCACACATCAGTTGATAAGCCCGATAAATTATGGTTATTCAGGTTTGTTTTTCATGCAATTTTTGCACTAGTATTGTCATTTTTAGGGCTTATGCATGTGTTTTCATACATTTCTATTTCTTGGTGTTAATATATGTTTAATGTAGTGTCTTAGTGTTTATTTGATGTTATTTAACTTATATTTATGTCTGTATATATTTGGAGTTGAGTTTAGTTTGTTTACATAATTCTTGTTGGAATTAAAGTTATTTGTATGTTCTTGTTTATATTTTATTTCTAGTTTTTGTAAGCATTTATGTCTTATTTTAGTGCTATATCTTATATATTAATGTGCACCTCTGCTCTAGGGATGCATGAAAAATAATGGCGCATCGATCGAACATTGAACGAAGACTTTAGAGCAAAACGGCTAAACCACACAAGGCTGTCAGCTAGGTTTGTTGGGGCAAACCAAAATGAGCTTGGGTGGAAGGTTTCTACACCATATGAAGGAAAACTTGGGCGCAGCTAATTGAAGTGGCAGCATTGCACAGTTTCATGATTTTGAGGGTTTTTAGAAAGGTGTCAACTCTAGGCCCATTTTGGTGCATTTCAAAAATTATTCAGAACTGTACCCTTTATAACTCTTAAAACCTACAAATAAGATTGGTTAGGACATCAAAAACACGTTCTTTTTCATCTTATCTTCAGGGAATGTAAAATTAGACTAGACTTTTCTTTCTTTTTTAAGAAGATTTGTAGAGGAGGTTTAATATTGAAAATCTTGGAGCAAGAACCTGCGATTTTTCATTAGAGAAGCATAATTAAACTTACTTTGATATGTCTTATGTTATTTATTTCTTGTTTTAAGGCAGTTTTATCGTGTCCATTCAATCATACTGTCTTTATTTGCATTCGTAGATCAATGGTCCGAGTAGTTTACTTGCTTTCATTAATTTCTCTTATGTTTATGTTATAAACCATGTTATAATTTAGAATGGGTTAAGGTTGGATGACATCAGTTCCATTGAGAGAATTGTTCTGAATTAATTTGGTGAATTTATTGGTGAAATTGATAATTAGATAATTCTAATAAACTAGAAGGATTATTAGGGTAATTGGTCACTCATTTAATTAATTGAATGTTAATTCAAAACGGGATTGGAAGTTGAACCTCTATTTTAGACCTAATTAGTAATTATACCAGGATCAATTTATGATCGTGGCAAACTAAATTACCAAGTTGGTCACCTAAAATTCTATTGGATGAATGGTCAATTTGGTTAGTTCTAGATGGTAAGAGTAATCCTCATTTAGACTAATTTATTGAACAAACTAATTATGCAAGGAATCGAGATTGGCTTAATAATGGGAATTGATCTCTAATGTGTTCAATTGAATCAATTAATTGAATGAATTAATTAAAATTGGAAATTGGCTAGTATAACCTTAATTCATTATTTTTACTTGTTAAAATATTTAATTTTAATTTAGTTAACTCTCTCTTTCTTCGTCCATTCTGCAACTAGCGTTCAAGTCAAAGAACTGGCATACTTTGCTTGCAGTGTGTTATCTAGTTAATAGTAGAATTAAATGATTATAAATATTATTACTAGATATTTTACGTATCAGGTTTCAACAAAGAAATTTCAATCTTTCTTGAATGCCAACTAAGATTAGAATCACCAAATTTGTGAGCAATCTGATAAACGTGGAATTTGAAGCTGTTCTGCTATGTAATGCGTATCTTGGCTGATGAATTGTTTAATTTATAGGGGATGAATATCATTCAAATCAAATGCATTTGGAATGAAAGATGATATATTCTGGAATTGGAATTGGTTTCTTTTTGTGAATGGAATTATGTGCAATTATCTTTGTTTCAATTTATGAAGATATGTAGTCGAACATTTGTGCCAGTTAAATTCTATTCAAACATGAGTCTGTAATCGTGATTTCTTATGGGTCTAGAATTTTTCATCCCTTCTGGTGAAGTGGTTTGCACATTCTTGAGCGTTAGAGATGCCTCTTGAATTTCTCACTATATATTTAGAAATTGTACTTTCTAATAATCTAATAATAATCAATTATATAATACAACAGCTTTAAATATTTGTATTTAAAATATTTTAGAAGTTGTATTTAAACTGGCATTTCATTATTATTAAAAATATTGTGCAGTTGTGTCTATTCTCAAAAGGTATGTGTTTATTAACCAAAAGATATTAAACTTTTCTTGTTAGTTTATAAATTAGATACATATTGCATAGAAAAGGATCTATCTTCTCGTCTTATTCTCTTATAATAGTAATAAAATGTACATGAACTTCTATCATTCAATTGGGTTAGCATTGATTATAAGAACATCGAAAATTGTTGCCTCTTTGTTTGCTGTATGCATTGTATCTTGGAGATAGAATTCCCATGAAACCATCTACTATATAGTGGGGAGTTACTATCCTAAAGTAAATTTCCAAAAAAAGTGTTTCCTAAATTCTGATTAAAATTTTCCCCTAATTCTTGGAATATCTATATCTTATAATTTTGGGAAATTCTTGTATGAGGAAATATCTATCCGCTACATTTACATCTATGAGGAATTGTTTTCTAGATCACAGATGATGAAGTTGTTTTAAATTAGTTACAATTCAAATGTGAGGTGTTACAATCCCTCCGCAATTGAAGATGATTTGGATTCGTTTTTGGCAAAGTTCTGGCTTCAAGTTTCAATTATCCATTTGATAAATGGTGGGTTCATATGGGATCACACGAATTTTCTCTGCAAGTGTACGGCTCAAATTAAATCAAAGCTTGCTTTGACAGTGAATTGATTTTCAAGAGCCGTTCTATTCTTGAGATAGAAGTAGCTATAGGCTTTACTTCGAGAAAATGTCTTTGATTATAACATATATTAATTTGGAATTGTCATTATTGAAATTGAGACAAATTGTCTTGCAATTTACCGGACATGCTGGCCTGTACGGGTATTCAGACAATGCTGGAACTTGCCCCCTCAAAATTCGGTATGGCATAATCTCTAAGGGGTCGACGATTAGCATTACTTCTCGTTGCCATGATTACCCGCTACTTCTTCTTGATCCCCAACATTGTGATTTGGATTCTCCATTGTATTTTCTCCTTGGCTTGATTTTTGTGGTTTCCTATAGTTTCTGTTTATAGTTCGTTCAATCTCAAAATCACTTGGAAGTAAAGGTTGGTTGAAAGAACGAGTATTTGCTTTAGACTACAACAAAAAGAAAAACCAAAGTTCAAATATTAAAGCAAAAATCCAAAAGAAAAAATAAAAATAATAAAAAACAATTGTAAATAAAAAATCTAATCTAGTAAGGCTCGTTAAACCTAATATTGTGCCAAGAATAGTCTTCGGCAGTGGCACTAAAAATTGTTTCGGGTAAAATTGATTAGGCAATTCAATTCACAAACAAGTTATAATTAAGCCTTTATAATACTCATCAGTACCTATAGACGCTCATAACGATACGATGTATGTTTGTAGATCGGGTAAGTAAGGATCCTTCGTACGAGAACTATTGGACAAGTTCCAGGATCACTAGAATCTTTACACTAGTTAGAAAATTAATTGCATGATTTTGTTCGACCTAACTAAATTAATTTTAACCACTAAGAGATTAAGAACAATTACCAAAACTAATTAAAACTAGAGAAAGTTATAAAATCTACTAAAAGCAAATTGAAATTAATGAACTAGAAAAGTAAGCGTAGGAAGATTAAATTAAAACTACAAAAGTGAAATAAGAACTGGAACTAAATTTGAATTTAAATGAAGAAAGCAAACTCAATAGCGTAGTCGAAATAAGAGTTGATGTGCTTGAAATCTTGAACAAGAAGAATAAAACCCTAGTCTGTGATTTTTCTAATCTAACATCTAATCTAACTAATGATGACTATGTATGTTTAACTCTCATACAATGTGGTATTCATAGGAGATACATCAGGATTTAGCCCCTCTTAGATGATAGAAAAACAATAAAATTCGTAAAGGAGTTCAACTAGGTGGAGAAAACTTCAAAAACAAGTAATTTTCGTAACCTGCTTGCACGTTGTGTGCACATGTGCACAATTTCCTTGCCCATGTGTGCGAGAAGGATCTCAAACTTTTGTTCTCTAGAAGTTGCGCACATGAGTGAGCCTCAGGTCACGCATGTGTGCAACTCGCATAATGCCTTTTTCAAATTCCACCTCAAATTTGACTTTGATGCTGATAGAATTTGGTAAAACTCAAACCATGAAAGTTGTAGCTCTCTCTCTTAACTTTCCTACGCATCTTGGATCACCTCAATTGAAGCCCGTACAAGAAAGATATGCTCAAATTCTGAACAATGCCCAAATTTGCTCTTCGCTGGTGCACGTTTTTCATCCTTTTGATTTTTCTCTAACATTTTGATCTTTTCGGCTCCTTTTTTATTCAAGACCTTCACAAACTAAAAATAAAACAATTAGGCTCAAGTCACTCAATTATTGTTCACATTATACATACACTACATTTATGAGCTTATCATCCCTTGGCTAGACCTAGGTCCTGTCCTTTTTGCTACGTTTTGCTCTTTTTTGATCTATTTGGCATTCAGCTGTTCCCAAACCTATAAAAAAACTATAAAATACATAAATAAGTGTATTTAAACACCAAAACACACATAAAATATTATTTAGACACTACAACCTTGGAATTACCAAAATATCCCTATTTATTAAACTAGACAACTCAAAAACCGAATAAATCCAAGCTAAAGTGCTTATAAATAACTTTCTTTTTTAGAGTTAACACACCCCCAACTAGAAATTTTACTCGTCCCGGGTTAAAAAATAAAAAACTCAAATACATAAATGTATTCAAGCACATTAACATCCGTCAATATGTCAGTTGTCATAACGAAGATAAAACTAAACAAGAAGAGATATGTATTCAACATAGATATAAAGAACATTGCTAATCAACACTAAATCATTGTTATGAAAGAGCACTCTATCCTTTCATGGAAGTAGATAGCACTCGCTCACTAATCCATGAAAAACCCACTAAACATAAGAACTTAACAAGTGACAAATAAGTTGGAAGAAATTTAAGCACACAAAATACTCACTAATACAAATGAACTCAAACTACGAATCAAGTAGGTCCTTAAAACTTATAACGCAGGCTAAGGGCTTAAGGTAAGACACACACACACACATATATATATATATGTGTGTGTGTGTGTGTATATATATATATATAGTAGCTAAAATTAACTCAAACACGTTAGTGAATGACTTCGAACCACAGTCCTTAAGAACATCCCACAAGTAATCATAAACTTTAACTAACTACAGCTTTTGAAGGGAAAATGCACCTTCCTTATTACAATTTAGAAGGAATTTTCCTTCTTTACACATTACATTAAACACAAACATAGAAGGAATTGTCCTTCTTTTATTTCTTTTTCTTTCTCTTCTTTTTTTTTTTTCTTTTTTCTCTTCTTATTTTTTTCATCAAACATTATAAAACATAAAGGATTATTACAAATGTTAAAGTCACAAGTATTTTTCCAAAAACTAAAACAACTTAAAGTCATTCCCAAGCATCATTATCGTCATACCCGTAGTATTGATGTTGCGCACCATCAAAACTAACTGGAAAGGTTACAAATAGAAAGAGGGATAAAATAAAAGAGTGAGCCAGCTAAATAACATGGTTAAGCAAAGAAATAAAACTTTTAAGGCTCGAAAGGGGACACTAAGAATAAAATGATAGTTAGATATGTTTTTTGGCTCAAATGGTCCAAAGAACCTGCCTAAATCATTTCCTTGGTCTAAATTTAAATCGTACTTCATATGCACAATTCCAATTATTGTCACAAGCTAAACAAATATCGTAAAGCAATCACTGATCAACACTCACTAAAAATTACCTCACTATCACACCCTCAGTTAATGAATATATTTAGTGTATAGAGATAACACTTCATAACTCAAAAGGATTCAAAGAGCAATACAAAATTTTTATGCTTTTTCAATCCATACACTATAACAAAACTAGTTCTAATTTGAAACATTTTTAAAGCCTTGACAGAACTATATCACAAAAATTAATGAACTCAAATAAGACACTAGAAAGGAAACTCTTTTCGGTTAGCCCTCTACAATATTTCAGGCAAAGAGGGCATAAAAATCATAAAAATTACCATCCTATAGCTGGGAGTGTTTTATTCAATCAAATCCTCATGACTGATAAACATTTCCTAAAAATAAGAAATGATTTTGTGTTTTTGAAAAAAAAATTTGGAAAGAAAACCTAATTCCTAAGACAAATGCACCATCAAAGATGAACAAAATTAGAAACAATCAAACATTCCAAACACATAACATATACAAATAAACACACCAATAAAAATACAAACATACCCCACAACCTAAAATGAAACATAGTCCCCAATACTTATGCACATTACTAAAGACAATAAAAGAGTAAAACATATAAAATAAAGATAAAAAAAACACTCTCCTAGTTGAGGTTGTGGATTCATCACTTGTCCTCTTCTTCCTCTTTACCATCTTCACTCGTGTTTTCATCCTTAAGAATCACTCAAATCATCTACTTCCTCTTCTTCATATTTGGGAATAGCCAGCAAAGTTAGAGCATGACTCATATCAATGTTTGAGGCCTCAACAATGTAGTGGAATAATTGTCTCATGGCCTTCATATATTGGTATTGATGTTCTATTTGACTCTATTGATTCATCAAATGACTGTCCATGCTTCTACTTGCAATTGAATGATTGGATGAGCTGATACCTTCACCTTGCTAGATTGCTTTGAAATTAGATTCATTTTTGCGACCACTCTACTATCCATCGGCTTAATCATAGTAATCCTTTTATCAACTTTATCATCCCAATGAACACCAATTTCGAAGCTTGAAAACCCTTCTTGGAACCTCATTGAGTTGTTGTAAGGATCCTTTAAGAGATTTGCCTTCTTGATGTTCTTATTGAGAACTCCTCATTCTTTTCCAATGAGCTGAAAATTCAAACAAATATGAGTTCTTAGTGAAAATTATGCAAGATTTCAAGTGTAAATCAAAAATGGGTTTTGTGTTAGAAAGGGTTTATAAGTGTTTAGAAGAGTTTTGGTGTTTTGGAGGTGGAAGAATCTTAATTTGTTTGCTAAATAGGCAAAAAATTGTAGCCCTTCTCCTTGTTTTTGAGTTGGTCTGACACAGCTCAGCCTGTGAGGACGCACTTGTGTGTAGCCAACAATGGCTGGGTGTAGCTCTGTCTCTCTAGCTGCACCTGTACCTGCACACCTAGCGTGGTTGATCGTGCTCAATTTTTTAGTCGTTCCTCCAACCATTTTTCATTTTTTTGAGCTCTAATTTACCTTCATACTATATTTATAACATCTAAATACATAAAAAACAAAAAGTTAGTTCCAAATCATTATGTTATTGATAACTCTACATTTAGATTTATTGTTGTACTTCTTTCGTTATGTATTTAAGTAAGTTTAGTCCCAATTGGGTGTTTTGTAGACTGAATTAGTATTTAAAGGGTTATAAGTGTTTGGGATGTTTTGAGTTATTTTTATGTTTAATCTGTGTGTTTTAAGTAGTGTAGATATCTATTAATTATGTATTGTATCGTGTGCAGGTGTTAATGACATATAGAATGGCTGTTTTGCACAAATGGAATGAGGATTAGAGTGAAAGTGTCAAGCCAAGCCCCCAGTCGCATACTGCCGGTGTGTAAATTGGTTCAGATATTTTCCATCATTTATTATAAATAGGGGCAAAATGTGATGATGAGGCAGGCATTCATAGATACATTCACATTCATTATTCTAACTCTTTACCTGGGGTTTTAGGGCAACTTTTATTAGGCTTCTAGAATCAATTGTCTTTTAATTTCTTCATTGAATCTTCGACTTTGGATTATTCAACTTCTTCAATTCAAGCTTAACTTTCATCAAATTAAATTTTGGTAACATGTTCTTTAATTTGTTTACTTGCAATTGCTTTATTTTATCTTTATTGTTCAAATGTGAATCTTTACCAATTAATTAATTATTGTTGTTTTTCTCAAACCATGAACTACTAAATTCAATAGGGTTAAGTCGAGTGTGGGTGACACAATTGTCCATGGGCTAATTAAATCAAAGGTCAATTATTAAATTGTATTAGTTGGGTAATTATTAACATGAATTGACAATTCTAAAGAGAAGCTAACTTTAGTTTTTGTTAGATTGGCTAAGGAGATAAGGTTTTTAAACCTCCGTCATAGGCTGGTATTAAATTATTAGATTAACTAATTCGAGACCAAGATGGCAGGGATTTAGTTAGTTGACTCATAGAAATTCCATATGGGTAAAACTGGAATTAATACAGCTAGGCAGCTCGTGATTCTCTTCTCAATCTTCTTGAAAGATAATTTGGTGGGTAGGCAACTCACTTTCATCGGATGGTTGGAGTATCACAGGGGGAACTGTAACAAATCTGGGTATTTGGAGTTATGAAGGTGTAGTAACTCACATTTACTAAATGATTGGTTTGAAATAATAGATGTCTTTCACATCTAGTTAGAACAACAACCATAAGGGGATGGAGCAGGCTACCATGAGACAAAAAATCTTTTACTTTCTAAAGAAAAGGACATGATCAAGAATCATTACTCTTTCGACACAAGAAAGGGAATTTTCTAAACCCCCTGACGATGGGAGATAAGCTTCATCTTGTAGAGGGAAACTACCTGGATCACCAGCTAAGGCCCCTAAATGACCAAACAGTCTTGGTCCTATTAAAATGGCAAGTGAAAGTGATGATCTGAATATAATTCTATATCATTGATATTTTTTTCACTTTCTTTCATCCTTCCATTTATCCATGACTTTCTTCTCTCTTTTGCTTTACAACTTAAAGAGAAGGTCTCAAACCCTAGTTATACAATTTGATAGGATCAAATCACTGAAGGTCAGGGTTGGGTTGACTTATGGGAATTAAATCTCCATGAAATATAATTGAATTAATTGACTAGAAATTTGATAAATCTGAGAGAATTGCTAACTTAGAACTCGACCCAATTCTCTATATTGTTTGGAACATATTTTTATTAATTTGTTCTTTAATTTCAATTATTTATTTCAGTAATAACTGTAGTTCTAAAATCTAAACTCCCTTCAAAACCAATTGTCTAAATAGAAATTGAATTACAATCTCAGTACTTGTTTACACAATCCTCCTAGAAACAATCCTTGCTCACTTCATTACACTGATACCGTGCACTTGAAGATATTTGTAGGAAAGTGTGAAAGAGGTTATTTATACTTTACTTATCGTATGAAGTTTTTGGTGCCATTGCTGACTATTATTTAAGTACAACGAGAGCATTATTGAAGACGTATTAGTTAAAGTGGGAAAATGCTACTTGTTAGCGGACTTCATCAATCTATATACGGAGGAGGACAAAGAAATGCCCTTGATTATTGGTTGACCATCCCTAGCAACTAGATGGGCATCGATAGATGTCCAAGAGGGGAAGTCACAATTGAGATTCAATGATTAGACTATAAATTTTTCTATTTTTAACTCTCTCAAACCTCTTTCTATTTATGATGATGTAATGATGCTTAACACAACTAATAATACTGTTGATGATCCTGGTAGAAAAGTATGAGAATCTACATTCTTCACTGGAAGATAATCCAAAGGAGTGCCTTGCACTTACCACTATCATGGAAGGGAATTCTACCTAACCTTGTGGAGAAGAAAAGGTAATCCTAACTCTATCTTGGAAGGCAAAAATGAAGAAAAGATGTTCAACATGGTTGACAAGAGCATTATTAACTCAATTTTTTATGGCAAATGGGTACAGTTGATTTCTTTTCAGTGAGAAAGAGGCATAGTTCTTTTCGAGATGAAAGCTAAGTACAAGCGAACACCTTGGAGAGAAATTAAGACTGGATCTTCTTTATTGATGTTTAGAAGATTCCTCTTAGTAAATTTGGGGGTTGTGTTCCTTTATCGTGCTTTAGTGAACGACTAAATTTTACCAAACTTGGAGTTATTTGAGTACTCTAGAAGGTACCAAAAGAAACGAGGTTACTGTCTGAAGTAGGGAATCCGTAAGAAGCAAAGGATTATGCCAAGATAGAAGCAAGGATGAAGCGGTTCGGAAAATGAAAAGATGTAGAAGGTTGCAAAAAAATCTGTAACAAACAACTCCCGAACATATTGCCTACAAAGAAGAAAGATCTAGGAAGTTTAACTATACCTTGTGTCATTGGGATATTTTTGTTGATAGGGCCTTGTGTGATTTTGGTGCTAGCATAAATTTGATGCCTTTACCTCTTTGTATGAGGATAGGCTTGACTAACCTCGAGGAGTGTGATCAAATCATTCAATTGGCAGACAAAAGTATTATAGTGGAGCCAATTGGTGAAATACAAGTATGTTGGTAAAAATAGGGAAACTTTATTTTCCAATTGACTTTATTGTTCTGGATATGGATGAAGAAGATAAGGATGGCATATCCATCATTTTGGAAGACCCTTCCTCGTTATAACAAAAGTTTGATTGATGTCGACCAGAAAGAAGTGACCTTAATGGTAGGAAAAGAATTGGTTCTATTCAACATTATGAAAGAATGAGCGCTTCCTTATGGAAGTTTTAAAGGTGCAAGAGCTATAACTTGATGGCCGAGGTAATGGGAATAGATTGAAGATCAATCATTGAAGCTCATTGATAGTGGACTTGAAGAAGTCCACTTTGTTGTTTAAATGATCACGGAAAAGTAAAGTGAAGCTAATGACTTTAAAAAAGCACTTCTTGGGAGGCAACACAAGAATTTTATTTTACTTTACTTTCCTTATGTTTTAGTCAATTTTTAATTTTTAATTTTCATTTTTACCTTAGTTTATTAAATTCTTGGAATTGGTGAATAATTATTTTTCGAGGCTGAGCTAGCAATTGAGGAGTTGATGAGAAGAAGTTATGTTTTGGATTGGTCAAGAAGTAGTGACCCACAGTCTATGAGTGATCCAAGCTATTTCACCCATAGACTATGATTGAAATAGAATGGGTCCCACAGTCTACAAGCTTGCAAGGAGGATCAGTCGTAGACTATGGTTGAAACAAAATTGTAGCTGTAGTTTGCGGCCAATTCAATGTGGACCAGCCGCAGTTTGTAGCTAGTTCAATCTATAACGTGGGAAATATAAGGGTTAAAACCCTTATGTTTTAACTTTTTTGACCCACAACTCTCTTATACTCTTCTCTTTCTCAGGCGAACCAAAATTCTTATCCCCTCTCTTTCATTTCTTCTTCTTCTTCTCCTCTTTCTTTTCTTCCATTCCTTCATATTCAATCCCTCATCTTTAATCCTTCCCTTCTATTCTTCTCCACCATCATAAATTAATCACCCTAGCTCGCTAAACTTCACCTCACCAACCATATAAATTAAGACAAACACAAACAATTTGCTATTGGGTGTTCTTGCATGGTGGTTTCTTCGATCTCAACTCGTAAGGACGATTGTGGCAAGCTTTTTGAGGTCTTTCACAAGAGTAGTTATCAACAAAAATTCCTGAAATTGAGTGATATCTTTCCTACTGAACATTGCGTGAATTCCTTGGATTTTGGATTGTCAGTTTTGTCATGTTATTTACTCCGTTCTATGGTTAAATTTTTGTGGTATAGATGTTGTCAAGAATTTGGTTAATTTAGTGGGATAGTTGTTGCAAATAGTTATTGATTTGGTTCGGGGAGTAATTAATTGATTTGTTGATTTGTGATATAACTTGGTAATTCTAATGGGGAAGAAAAGAAATCAAATTGATGAGACAACTTATAATGCCAATATATTTTTCTCTTTAGAAGCTAGACAATTGAATCATAAACTTCAAGCTAGAGTGAATGTTTTGCATAAACGGGGCTTTTATTTGAGTCATGTTTAGATTGAAAATAATTATTGTTGGTCCCAAAGCAACCTAAGAGGGGGGGTGAATTAGGTTTCAAAAATTACTTTTATAAAGATTAAACTGATTGAGATTTTTCCACTAACAAATAATATAATGAAGATAGAATCAATGAAACTTAAGGAATGCGAAGAAAGTAAGAGAGGAAATTAAACAACCAATACTTCCAAACTAACAAGGTTGAAGTATTAATCCACTAGAATGCTTCACAAACTTGGTGAGCCAATAATCTTTACAAAGTAGGACAATTCTTGTCACACTAAAACTCTTTTAGTTGAGCCAAGAATTTTACTCACAACGTCACTTTTGCACAAGATTATCACTCCACTCAAAATTTTGAATTGCACTCTAAGCTACACACTAATACAATATAGCACTATAGCCAATTTGCACTCAAATTGCTATTTTCTTAGGCTTGTATTCAATGTATTAGATATTCTTTACAGAATAATAGAGCAGGTATTTATAGGAGCAATAATTTGTGGTTGTAACTACTTCCAAACGGCTCAATAATAAATGCACAAAAACTAGTCGTTAAGGTTTCGGACGTCCGAGATAAAAATGATGCGTCCGACAGTCAGTCCGATCGGCAGCAGTTGGTGAAGGATATCGCTCAATGACTGCATGCGTCTGTTTCATCGTCCGGACTGAATTTCGGACGATCATGTTCGTCCGAAGGAAGATTTGTTCGGACAGTTGTATGCGTCCGTTGAGGAAGATTTGTTCGGAAAATAGAATACAACTCATTCAAAAAATTATACAAACATTGAAGGAAAAACTATTTACTTTTGTTATCCCAGTACCAGACTATGTATGATGTTAGTTATCCATCCGTAGCATCTTTTGTCCTTAAAGTTGATTAGGAAGAAAAATGCATGTACGTTCGAGAAAATATCCAAACAATAAAGTTTAATATGCAAGTTACTATAATATATAAATCTTATATAACTAATATTTATTTTGTATAACTAATTTTGGTTTATTTTTTTGCAGGACTAAATTCTAAATATTTTCAAGTGCTCATTTGACAATCGTGTTACTTTTATCTCTTTTTTAGTTTTTGATGTTATATAACCTGATAATATTGTCACTTTCTTTTGCTCATCATCATTTGATTTAATTATTAATAATATTTATACTATCAATTTATATTATATGTTATTTAAATTTTATAATGTTTCTGGACCCGTGCATAGCATGGGTTTTTAGACTATATATAGTACAGGAGAATGGATTTTTGTGACAAGACACAAAAGGATAAGAGACAGATGGACATGTGAAATATTTTGGATATAGGAAATTTACATAGTAAACAGTAACAGTAAAAATAAAATACTTAACTGTCTTGAATTCAAATTAATATAACTAAATCTGATTTTTAGCTACTTTTATTTGTTCAAAATCTTCATTTTATCCATATATATTTCTTATAATTGATTATTTCTTCCCGAAGGAGTTATAAAAATATACTATGTAATCTTTTAAAAACTATTTTATTGTTTTTAAAAGATTTTCGTATAGATGGAATAACATCTATCATTAAGTAATGTACATAGCAATTAAGATTAACAATCAATTTCTATTCTAAAAGAATAGAATAATTTTAGACTAATTATTTTGACACTCTAATAAAAACTCTAAGCACTCCATACTTAATACTTCTTATCTAATTTGACAAAATTACCCATGAACTAAATCCTCTTAAACCTGTTAGATAAAGAAAAATATTTTCCCCTATATTTTGTCCTTTGTTTTTCTTTTCTGGATTTCTTAGTTTTAATAAGTCTTATATCTTCTATTAACTATTGTGAAAATCAGAACTTATCAAAATAAGAAGGTTCACCTTATATTTACATGTGGATTTTTTAAGTTTTATTTTTTTTGGTAATGAAAAAAAATAAAAATTAAGAAAAGCCTTTCACCTTTTTTCGGTTATATTTTTAATAAATTTTTTATTATTCAAAAAGTCGGTTGTATTTTCTTAAATATCATATATTTTTTAATCTAAATAAGAAATAAAAAAAATTAAGTTCCTTAAGAAATATATTTTAAGAAATAAATAAAAAATATATTTTAATATCATATATATTTACTTCAAAAAAAAAAAGAAACTAAGTAATGGACTTTAACAATTATAATTTCCTTAATTTTGTTATTTCTTTTACTTTTAAGTTTTTGCTTATGTAAAATTTATTAATTATTACTTTGTTTTTGTTTTTATTCATATAATAATTAAAACTTTTTATATCATCATCATTCCTACTAGCATATATCGTCTTCCCCGTGCATAGTACAGGGTTTTGCAAGCTTGGGAAAAATGAACTACTTAACAATGAAATTCAAATAGTTACATAATCTTATCTTTAACTACCCTTATTTTAAATGCTTAATTTATGCACACCACTTATAGTTAATTTTTCCCCAAGAGTGTTAGTATATTAAATTGTATTATAAATCATCATATAAGTGTCAATTATTGAATATAAGTTAAGAAAATAAATATATTTTTTAATTATGCAACACTTTTATCTATATATTAGTAACAATAAATAAATTTTAGATATATATATATATATTTAAATCATAACTTTCATGAAAGTAGGAAAATATTTACCTTAACTATGTCTAAATGAAATCATTCATGCAACCTAATTACTTCCAGTAAATATTTATCAAAAAGAACAACAATTTATTATATTACAACAAGATAAAAAGGTTGTACAATTAATTTTTTCTTTGTATCTTCTTTCAACTTTATATTTATTGGTAATTAATTATTCAATGTCAATAAACATTATTCTTATGTGATGAACATATGCAGTCATAATATATTAAAAAATAATTTTATTAGTATGTCTTATTGTTAGTGCTGCCATTGGTTATATTACTTTTTGTTTGTTGACCTAGAGATATAACTAACATACCACAAGGAAAAATAGTAAAAATTAGCGTGACTTTTATCAAGTAAGATCAATATCTATATTTATTTGTATTATTTTGTATACCAAATATTTCAAATTTTGATTTGATTTATAGTTGATGGAAAAAATATTTTATGTAAGTGAAAAATATCCATAAAAAATAATTATACCATTATTTTTAGAAACAGTGCCATTAGCAAACCTTCCAACTATGGGTTTTCAACTAACCCTAGTACAATTTTTTTAAAACGTAAAATGTTAATTGATGTATATCAAATTTGTGCAAAAAATAGAAAAAGTAATAATGTCAACTTAATTTATAAAACTACTAGTATATTTTTAACCTCAATAATCACTTTTTATAAAGTGCTACAAGTCACTAAACTTAATAAAAAAAAAAATTATACATTTCATAAAAAAAAAAGTACAAAACTTAAATCTTGGTTGTATTACTTTTTGTTTGTTGATTTAGAGATACAACTAATATACTGGAAAGAAAAAGAGTAAAAATTAGTGTGACTATTATCGTGTGAGATCAACATCTATATTTGTTTGTATTTTCAGGTACCAAAATTTTCAAATTTTATTTGATGCTATCTTCTAATTGACGGAAAAATGTTTTATGTAAGTGAAAAATATTCATAAAAAATAACTATATTATTATTTTTAGAACTAGCACCACTAGCAAACTTTCTAACTATGGGTTTCTAGCTAATCCATATCATTATTTTTAAAACTAGCACCACTAGCAAACCTTTATCAAAGTTGCGCAAAAAAAGGTACGATAATGCCAACTTAGCATATAAAAATACCAATATGCTTTTAAATTCAATAATCACTTTTTATAAAAGTGCTGCAATTCACTAAAAAAAAAAAAAATGTATATATTTTATAAAAAATAAATAATTACAGTAAACTTAAATCATGGTTGAAATAATTCAGTACGATTAGATGATTATACTAATTTTATAAAAAATAATTATAAAACTTAAATCTTGGTCAAAATAATTTAGTACGATAGATGATTATATTAATTATTAGATCCAACGAACTTATTAATCACCTGAATATGTTACCAATTTTTAAATTAATCATTCAATTCAATTATTTTGATAGAAATTCAGTAAAATGATAAGAAAAACTCATTTATAATAAATACAGATAGATGCATGAAATGAGAAATAATACGCAAATTTTAGATATATTATTTATATACAAAAAAATAAAATAATGCAAAAACATAATGTTGTCAACAACTATAGATATAATGAAAACCAACAATTACTTATATTATCTATATAAACAAAAACTAAATACTATAAAAATTCATAATATTTAAAACTATTACAAATATTGTTACTTAATTTTGTATATTTTTGTTTTATTTAATTATTTAAAATTGCATACCATTATCATAATATTTACTAACATTATTTTATTTTACAAATCAAATATATTTATTTACCGTGCATAGCACGGGTTTTCCTACAATATATATATATAGACATACACACACGTACATATGTACACACATACATATGTACATGTATATAAAGACATTACTGGTTTGAAAATTAGTAAAATGGTCCTCCTATTTCCCATCTTTTCTATGCTGATGATTCATCATTTTCTGTAAAGCTAATGTTCAGGAAGCTATGAAGGTCATGAGTATTATAAAAACATATGAAAGAGCGACTGGACAATTAGTGAACCTGGACAAATCTTCTATGTTTTTTAGTAAAAACAGTGATCCAATTGTTATGGAAGAGGTCTACAGGGTTCTTGGAGATGTCAAGCAATTTACTCAAGGTAGCTACATAGGATTACCTATGGTCATTACCAAGTCAAAAAAACAAAATTTTGGGGCTGTTAAGAATAGGGTTACTAAAAAAGTTAAAGGGTGGAAAAATAAGTTTTTAAGCCTTGCAGGTAAAGAAGTTCTGTTAAAATCAATTGCAATGGCCATGCCTGTGTCTTGTTTTCGACTACCTAAAAAACTTTGAAAAGACATAAACAGTATTATGGCTAATTTTTGGTGGGGTGGTAGAAAGAAAGAGAGGAGGTTACATTGGATCAGATGGGATAAGCTTTCAACCTCTAAAAATAAATGGGGTATTGGGTTTAGGGATATTCAATTTTTCAATGAAGCTCTTCTTGCTAAACATATTTGGAGAATTATCACCCATCCAAATCTTTTAGTTTCTAGAGTGTTGAAAGCTAAATATTTTCATAACTCCTCTATTTTTGATGTTGCTGTTCGCAAAGGGGCTTCGTGGTTTTGGCAAAGTCTTAGTAGTGTTAGGAATTTTGTAGGGGAAGGTCTTAGGAAGAGAGTGGGGGTTGGAAAGACTATTAGTATTTGGAAGGATAGATGGGTTATAGGAAATGAAGGGGGGAAGATCTCTACCAACAGACCACCCAACTATTCTGGACCTGGATAAGGTAGATCAGCTTATAATAGGGAATAAGTGGAATATCAGGCTACTTAATGAACTTTTTTGCACAAGTGATGTCTCTAACATTGCCAATATTCCTATTTCTTTAACCAGGAAGAATGATAGATGGTTTTGGAATTACCCCAAATCTGATATCTACACAGTTGAGTCTGCTTACAGAGAAGTTAAAAGAATCAATGGTCTTAAAAGGCATGCTCCTAGAATTAATGGTGCATCTAGCAGAACGAATCAACAAGATGATGTGCGGAAGTTTACTTGGAAGCTAAATGTCAAGCACAAGATCAAACATTTCCTAAGGAAGTGTTTAAGTGGAGCTCTACCAACCAATGCCAATATCCATAGCAGGATAGGTAAAGGGAATCCTTACTGTAATAAATGCGAGAGGGATCATGAATCTTTGGAACGTGTCTTCTTCTTATGTAATCATGCTAAGGAGTATGTGGAATATGGCTCCTGTCAGTTGGGAAGTTCTACAAGAGAAAATGGTGAGATTTTTAGGAATGGTGGGACAATGTCAGAAGAGCTTCTGTGGAAAGAAATGATCAAGAACCAGCCATCGTTACTGCAAATATTTTGTGGAATCTTTGGAAGGATAGGAATAGAGAGGTGTTTGACAAACAATCAATTAGCTTTGTTAGAACTTTGGGTAGAGCTTTGAATGATTGGTGGGACTTTAAAATCACTAACCAGGAAATGCATTCCACGAAATCGGCTAATGTCTCTTATACATCTATTCCAAGTATAAGAGACAGATTTCTATACTCTTGTAATGAGACAGGTCAGTTGCTATAAACTGTACTGGAGCATTCACAAGGACAAGAGAAGAGTAGGTTTTGGGGTGATGGTTATGGATAGTAATGGGAATATTCTGAAGGTTTGGGCTAACAGCAAAGAAAGTGGCATTGATCTTTCTTCGATTGAAGTAGAAGCAATCAGATTTGCCCTAATGAAAGCAAGATCAGAAGGGTGGGATAGAATCAATATTCTATCTTCAAATATAGGAATGGTACAGAAAACATGTAAAAAGGACCACAAAAAGGGATGCTGATGATACAAAGCAACTATCCTTGAAGATAACTTTTACTTCATGAATCTGTTCACTTGGTGCTCTTGTACATGGCTTCCTCTGAAATGTAATAGTAAAGCTATTAAATTATACTCTTTTGCTGTAAGTCTTGTGTCAATGATTAGTTGGGAAAATAGTTTTCCTAAATGGCTGATTTAGGTTGCTAGGATCTCAAAACTAGAGCAGTTACTCTATTTATATATTTCTGTCTATATAATATAAATTCCTTTTGCCATTTGAAAAAAAATAATATATATATACACATATATATATTTGTATATATGTACATGTATATCTATACATACATATACATATGTGTGTATGTGTATGTGTATATATATATATGTATATATATACATGTACATACATTTTTGTTTTAAAATGCCGCCTTAACCAATGTCAGAGGCATCAGTTTGTACAATTTTAAAAAGTTTTGGATCACATAAAACTAAACAAGGTAAACTCTTAATCTTGCAATTTTATGTAAAGATGCAAATATATATATACTTTTAAATGTATACACATCTATGTATGGGATCAAGTCTCTTATACAGATCTAGAAACAAGTGTACTAAGATTACGAATGTGTTCGTGAGATGTAATTTAAACATCCTAAGAACCTTTGAAGTGGTTTTATCCAAAATCGGTCTGAAAATTTATCAGCAAATTCAATCGATCTGTTGATAGGGATAATTTTGCCTTGGCAAATATTATGTCCTAAGAACCTGATCGAGTTTGACATAAACTAATCTTTGAAGCAGAAATGACTAAACCATTTCTTTTAGTCACATCTAAGAAAATATTGACATGTTTAAAATGTTGTTCTAAATTATCAGAATAAACAAGAACATCATCAATGTAAACAAGTATAAAATTGAGATATGGATTGAAAATATCATTCATAACCTTTTGAAATTCAAAGGTGCGTTTTTTAAGCCAAAAGGCATTACATTCCACTCATACTGACCAAAAGGGACTGTGAAAATGCAGTTTTGTACCTGTCAGAAGGATGGATTTGGATTTGCCAGAATCCAGATTTTAGGTCAAATTTCCAAAAGAAAAGAAATCAAAGAAAAAGATTTCAACAAAAAAGAAAAAACAGGTGTCATCATCCAGGTTCTGAGTACATATATATATGCCAATATCAGCACTTATGAAGACATGGCCCAATCAAATGAGGACGATTGTTTCGGCATCAACCTTAGCAAAATTGAAGAATCCCAATTGTAATAGATAGGATTCTTATATATATACATATACATATACATATGTGTGTATGTGTGTGTGTATATATATATATATATGTGTATATATATATATACACATACATATATGTATGTATGTATGTATATATATACATATATACACATATATATATATATATACACATACATATATGTATGTATGTATGTATGTATATATATACATATATACACATACACATATATATATATATATGCGTACATATATATACACGTACATATATATGTATATAATTATATTATATATATATATATATATATATAAATGTATATGTATATATACATACATACATATATATACACAAATGCATACATACATATATACACGTGCATATATATATATATATATATATATATATATATACACATATATATATACACATATATATATGGGTGTATTTATAAATATGTATATGTATGTGTATATATGTATATATATATATACACACACATACATAGAGAAAATTTTGTCGAATAAGATAAATAGGAGAAAAAGTTAACAAATGAATCTTAATTGCAATAAATTAGTAGTTCAACATAATGAATACATTACGTAGAGCTAATGCATTGATAACTTAATGCTAATGTAGATCATTCTGTTTTTTTCTATATATTCAATAGTTAGATATATATACTATATCGCAATCCTCATAAACCATTTCATTAATAATACCCGGTTTTTTTCCTTTCTGTTTGCTTTGCTTTCATCCTTCTAAATTGAAAATTGTAATCTCAGTTATATAGTATAAACTCAATCACAAAATTACAATGTCCAGTTAAACAGTAAAAGTCATTATGTAAGTATATAGGAATTTAATAAAATAAAAATGGTTTGAACTCATAGTTTACTAAAGAAACAATAATTGAAGTTCAAGATTGTTAGGGTCTCCAAAATATTTTAATAACTTCTTTTTTGTATGCTCTCAATGGGTGTTTTAAGCAAACAGAATACTTGCCATATCCATCTATTTGTCCACTCTGCTTTGTTTTCCTGTTTAGTATGTTGCTTCTTCATTTTTATTATACTTTTTGTTCCTAATTCAAGCATAAAATGGTGTATTACACGTCCTTTTGTGCATTTTTTTGTTTACAACTACTTTGTCAGATTGCTATCTATTTAGTTTTACCCATTTAGTCCTTTTTAAAAACTTTTATGTTTCCATATACTGTGCAGTTGTATAGTTTTTAGTGGATGCATATGAAATTTAAACTAATGGAGCAGAAGATGTCGGTGTTTCGCCCATGGCCAATCTGCATTAGTGTTGGGGCAACAAATAATTCGAATAATGACCAAGGAAAGAGGCATAAGGTAAAAAATACAAAACTCTCTAATGAAGTTGCCACATGTCAGAGCCTGCCACTACAATAGATAATTTGTTTTCTTCTACAATAGGAGTATCTATATCTATATATCTCTACAGTAGATAATTTGTTTTCTTCTACAATAGGAGTATCTATATCTATATATCTATATATACATATTATAGTAAAAGGGATTTTTTGAGAAACAACTAGAATATGACAAGTGGCAAGGTAGAAATACAACAAATCTAGGCAACTAATGAGGGTAAAAAAAAAATTTTAATTAATTAATCAGGAAAATTCAAATTACTCATCTAAATCTTTTCTTTAACTATTTTTATTTATTCAAAATGGTTACTTTGTGCACATATACCTCTTAGAATTATTAATATTAAATGGTAAGTTAAAGTGCTGTTATTTATAATAACATGCGAAAGTATATATTTCTCTAATTTGAAAATCTTTAGACTTATAATATGTAAATGGTTATCTCAAATAACTTTTATTAAATATGAACAAGTTTAATCTAATTATATTTTAGTAATATTATCCTTAAAATCTTCTTACATTCAAGAAGGAATAATTTTATTAAAAACTTACTAACTACTATATTGCAAAAAGATAACAAAGTTTTAAAATTATTAATCTTTACATACTTTTAATGTCATTTTTAAATGACGATATAATTATCTTACATTTAAAAGTAACTTTAATAGTCTGTCTTCTCCATTTACAAGTACAAGAAGATAACAAAATTTTAAAATCATTATTCTTTGCATGCTTTCAACGTTGTTTTTAAATGATGATGTAATTATATTATATTTGAAAGTAACTTTAATATTTTGTCTTCTGCATTTACAAGTATGATTTTGATTGCTATAAGTGTTCTTTTCATTTTTTGATCCAGAAAATAACTCCACCTTTCTTTTTATTATGTGATATTTACAAATTATTTTGAGAAACTACATAATTTTAAAAAGATTATTCTATGAATCATATAATCCTGTAAGTAGTATACGTTAAATACTAGTTATAGTAGATAAAATACTAAAGCAAACTGCCATACTCTGTGAGAAGTTGCGAAAAAATATTGCGGGTTTTTTTTTTTTTTTTAATTTTCTGTTGATCCCTATCAAACTATAGATTTTGATATTTTTTTTTGACTATTTATGTATACAGTATCAACTTCATTTATTTCCAAATTATTACTATCATACACAAATCTAATTTTTAAAGTAATTAACTTTTAAATTAATTTTAATAATTATTTATAAGAAAGAAACATAAAAGATTTTAATAAAATTTAATTGTAATGGTCCTAAATCATGTCCTTTCTTTTAATTTCTGGTATTATAAAATTTTTTGATATTGTTACTCAGTTTTATTTGGTTTAATTACTAAAAGTTTTAGGCCATCACTATTATTTCACTAAAATCATTTTTTAGAAAAATTACAGAAAGTAGTCATATATACACTTTAAAATAAAATGGTATATATGTATATAAATATTTTTTTTTATCTTTCCTTGTGTAGCACATGTTTTCAAATTATTATATTAAAAAATTAAAATGTTAATATTCTTCTCTTTTACGTATTAAAAAATTATTATAATAAAGCATGTTGTTAACTCGATACTTTTGAATTTATCTTCATATTATCAAGTAATCTATAAATAAGAAAAATTGATTGATACACATTACTTAAGTACTTTATCATTATAACTGCCAAATAATCATTGATTAGCAAATAATAAGAAAAAGTATGATATTGTCAACTTAACTTATAAAAACAGCAATATGCTTTTAAGCTTAATAATCACATTTCATAAAAGTACCACAATTCACTAAAAGGAATAAAAAATGTATACATTTTAGAAAAAAAATTAGAAAACTTAAATTTTGGTAGAAATCATTCAGTAAGATTAAGATGCACATCTTAGAAAAAAATTTACAAAAGTTAAATTTTGGTCGAGATTAAATCGTTCAGTCAGAGTAAGAGGTAACAAATTTACGAATCAATTGAATAACTTACCAATTTTTAATTAATCGTCCAATCTAAGCATTTTGATTAAAGTTCAAAAAATGATAAGAAAAAACTGGTTTCTACTTAACACATATGGATAAATAAAATGAGAAATAAAATGAGAAATAATATGCAACTTTTAGTTTATTTACTTATATCAACAATAGTAGATATCATAAAAGTCAATTATTATTTATATTATCTATATAAATAAAAACCAAATAGTGTAAAAAATTCATAATATCTACATTTATTACAAATGTTGTTAATTTTATTTATTATATTTAATTTAATTATTAAAAATTACATGTCATCATTATGATTTTACTAACATTAATTTATTTTATAAATTAAAAATATATTTACATATTTACCCGTGCATAGCACTAGTTTTCCTGCTAGGATATATGAAAAGTGTCTTTTAGTGGGGAGTTACTAGAGCATTACAAGTGGCATATTAAATTTGTAAGAATCTAAATAGTAAATAGTAAAAGTAAAACATACTTACTTTATTAAATATTATAATTAAATTAATTATACAAATTTTATCTTAACTACTTTTATTTTTTTTTAAATCCTTCATTTTAGGCAAACATATATCCTATAATTAATTTTTTCCTAAAAGAGTTACAAAACTAATAATCTATTATAGATTATTATATGAGTATAGATTATTAAAAATACATATCAAATATAAAATTTTGTTGTTTATAATAAGTTAGGAAATAATTATTTATTTATTTGAAAAAAAGTTAGGTATATAGTATTTAAAGGATTATTCATACATTGAAAGATGAGTAATATATTCATGTGACCCAATTATATCATGGTATATTTTTATCATGAAGTACTTAGTTGTCTTGATTTCAAATTAATTTTCTTGATTTCAAATTAATTTAACTAAATCTTATTTTTAACTGCTTCTATTTATTTAAATTCCTCATTTTACATCTATGTATGTATATATATTTCTTATAATTGATTATTTCTTCCCAAAAGAGTTACAAATATATACTGTGTAATATTTTAAATACTATTTTATTAAACAAACATGATTTCTAAAGGATTGTCATATAAATGAAATGACATCTCTGATTAAGTAATGTACATAGTAATTCAAATTAACAATCAATTTCTATTTGCAAAAAATAGAATAATTTTAGACCAATAATTTTGACACTCTAATAAAACTCTAAACACTCCACATTTAATACTTTTTAATTAACTAATTTCACAAAAATACCCATGGAGTAAATCCTCTTAAACCTTTTATATAGGGAAAAAATATTTTCCCCTAAATTTCGTCTTTTGTTTTTCTTATCTTGATTTCTTAGTTCCAAATATTTAGATATTCTATTCACTATTATCAAAACCAAAACTTATCAAAATAAGAAGGTTCACCTTATTTTTACAAGTTGATTTTTTATTTTGTTTGGTAATGAAAAAAAGAGAAGACAGATTAAATTACAAAAAAACCCTTTCACCTTTTTCAGTTATATTTTTACTACATAAATTGTTTAATATTCAAAAAGTTGGTTATATTTTCATAAATATCAAATATATTTTGATCTAAATAAGAAATAAAAACTAAGTAATGGACTCTAAGAATTATAAATTCCTTAATTTTATTAATTTTTTCACTTTTAAGTTTCTGCTATTGTAAAATTTATTAATTATTACTTAGTTTTTTATTTACTTAATTATTAAATTCTTTTATATCACCATCATTCGTAATAACCTATATATCATTCCATTAGTTATATATATTGTCTTCCCCATGCATAGCATGGGGTTTTAAGCTAGGGAAAATAATTGTTAACAATAAAATTCAAATAGTTACCTAATTTTATCTTTAGCTACCCTTATATTTTTTTACAATCCTCAATTTATGCATACATCTTATAATTAATTTTCTTTCCGAAAGTGTAATAAAATTACACGTGTGTTATAAATTATCACATAAGTCTCATCAACTATTAAATATAAGTTAAGAAAATAAATGTATTTTAATTATGCAACACTTTTATCTATATATTAGTGTTAATAAATTAATTTTAGATATATATTCTTAAATAATAACTTTGATGAAAGGAGAAAAATATTTAGCTTAACTATATCCAAATGATATCATTCTTCCAACCTAATTACTTTTATTTATCGAAAAGAATAACAATTTATAATATCACAAAAAGATAAAAGTTCGTAAGATCATTTTTTTCTTTGTATTTTCTTTCAACTTTATATTTATTGGCAATTAATTATTCAATGTCAATAGACATTATTCTTATGTGATTATGTAGTAATTATACATTAAATAATAGTTTCAATAGTATGCCTTATTATTGGTGTCACTGGTAGTTGTATTACTTTTTGTTTTCTGATTTAGAAATATAACTAATATACTAAAAGGAAAAGAGTATTAGTGTGATTTTTATCATGTAACATCAATATCTATATTTTTTTGTATATATTTTTTTAGTGTACCGAGTTTTTTAAATTTTGATTCGATGCTATTTTCGAATTGATGGAAAAAATATTTTATGCAAGTGAAAAATATCCATAAAAAATAACTATACCATTATTTTTAGAACCAACACCAAGAGAAAATCTTCTAACTATGAATTTTTAACTAACTCTGATACTATTTTTTAAAAATATAAAATGTTAATTCATATGTGTCAAAGTTGTACAAAAAAATAAGAAAAGTATGATAATGCCGACTTAGCATATAAAAATATGAATATGCTTTTGAGCTCAATAATCACTTTTATAAAGTGATACAATTCAGTAGAATAAATATAAAAAAATTGTATGCATTTTTTAAAAGAATAATTACAAAACTTAAATTTTGGGTGTATTACTTTTGTTTGTTGACTTATAGATATAACTAATATACTAGAAGGATAAAGAGTAAAAATTAGTGTGACTTTTATCGTGTAAGATCAATATCTATATTTGTTTGTGTTTTTAGTGTACCAATATGAATTTTTTAAAAATTTGATTCGATGTTATTCTTTAATAGATGATCATACTAATCTTGGTCCAAATAATTCAGTAAGATTAGGTGATTATACTAAGTATTAGACATAAAGAATTTTTTAATTAATCATTCAATTCAAGCATTTTGATTGGAATTCAATAAAATGATAAGAAAAATTCATTTATATTTAACACAAATGAATATGTAAAATGAGAAATAACACGTAACTTTTAGTTATATTATTTATATACAAAAAATAAAATAATTTAAAAAAATAATATTGTCAACAACTATAGATATAATGAAAACCGACTATTATTTATATTATCTATACAAATAAAAACCATATAGTGCAAAAAATTCATAATATCTAAAACTATTATAAATATTATTATTTAATTTTGTTTATATTTATTTTATTTGATTATTAAAAATTTCATGCCATTATCATAATTTAACTTACATTATTTTGTTTTAGAAGTTAAATATATTTATTTACCAGTGTACAGCACGAGTTTTCTGCTAGTATATATGTACATATATAGAAGGAGAGATATAGACGAAGATGAGAGAGAGATGAAGATGCAGAAACGTGTATAAATTTGTTTTAGCACATGCAAGTAAAATTGTGCTACTGAGCAGCTTCGGGCACGCATGCAACAGATTGAGTGGCCATTTAAGGAAAGAAGGTCCGACATGATATCTTTAAGATAATCTGTCTCAACCTTAACAACCTATGGCTGTCCTCGCATTCTATGTGTATAAGAGACACATATGTTCTCTCTCCTTGGGGATGATCACCAAAAAGATATTCAACTTCAAAAAACTGTAAGTTGAGTCAAAATTTCCTTTCCTCTTTCTCTTGGTTTCTAGCTGGTTGCCACATATTTATGATTAATTATTTACTTTTGCGATATTTATAAATAACAGAGAAGTTTTTGAATTCTGTTAAAATTTTTAATAAAAACTGTTAAACTTCAAGAAAACAGTTCTTTTTGTAGAAACTACAATTTCCCACTAGGCAACCTGATTTCTTCCTGGACCAGAACTCTGCATCATCAATTCATTTAGCATACCGTCAATATACATATCAACATATTTGATTTCCGTGTATATAGATTCATATGCTAAAACCTGTAATTCAGAGATGTTTTTATGCTGGGTTTTTGGTCTGGGCATTTAATTTTATTTAACTCAACAATCTATTTTATTTATTTATTCTTATTTTTTTGGGGTTTGTGATTCATTGAGTTTCATTTTTATGCTTTAATTTTCTTCTCCCAGTTAATTTTTTCCACAAGTCCATTTCAAAATTTGGTATTGTAATGCAAACTTTTCCGTCCTTGTAAATTCTTTCTTTCTAATTATAAACGCTCTAATTTCCTTTAATCAGCGATTGGAAACTTTGCATTTTATATCCATCTATCCCTGACATTTCGTTTTGAAGATTGGCCTTTCTTGTAAGGATTAGAAATTGGGATTTCGGAAAGGGGTTGAATATATGTGAACGTTGTGCATTGCTATCGCCCATGTGTGGTGCCTGAATTGTTAAAGGGGGGGATCTTTGGTTGGAAGAGGTGCTGGTGTATCATGTCAATTTTATATAGTAATTGGGGCATGGATGAATCCTTAGCGTGGTTATACATCAAGTGATCCAAAATTTTAACTGGAGCATTGCAGAAATTGAAACTATAAGAGACTTAGAACCGGCAATGGTAGTGTAAATTTGGCCTTGTATGGTCCATTAAACTTTCACAATCCATGTGTTTGAGAAAACGAAAAAAATTTTGTGAAACAATGGGCTGCATTTGCTCAAAAGAATCTGCAGATGAAACCATATATGAGAAAGAGAAACAGCCTGAGGTAAGTAAGTCTACAGTACAGATGGTTGCTCCCTCAGCTGGAGAGGAGGTTATAGTAGTAGTTAATACAAAGAATGAAGGCTCTGTTACTTCAAAACATTCTTTGTCAGCTCCACCATCAGAATCCAATGGTTCTGTTCAGCCAGGAAGAGTTGAGGACAATGGAAAGAGTAGAATAACATGATATTGAGAGGCCAAAGGATGGCCATCATCAAAGGCACTTTTCAACTGATATGGGGATGAATCTAGTGCAGCAACCAATGTCGAGAATTTCAAGCATGCCACATGGTGCAAGAAGTGAACAGATTGCAGCAGGATGGCCATCGTGGCTAACTTCTGTTGCTCGAGAGGCCATTCAAGGGTGGGTTCCAAGAAGTGCAGAGTCCTTTGAAAAGCTAGGAAAAGTCAGTCCTAATAGCCTTTTCCCAACAGATTCCTTCCTTAAAATAATGCCTAACTTTCTCTATTATAGTTTACAATTACTCTCTGCTATTTTCAACTTCTGTTACATTCTGATGATTTTCCATGTTCTGAAATTTGGTTCCTCAATGTTTTCTTCAAATTTGGAACAGTTTATTATCCATTTGACCAATGACTTTGTGCATTCTGCTTGCTCAAGTATAATACTTAATGATCTTGCTTGATGTTTAATAATTTCTTTTACTTCAAATCAAGGATACAATTTGTTTGCAAATCTCTTTTTAGTTTGATTGACTTTCTTGGAGTCAGCCATGATTATCGCCGAAGAATGATGCAGGAAACCTTCTCCAAACACTAACATATAGAAAGCCATAATTAAAAAGACTCATATTATTGGTGAGTTTACATGTTTCAGGACATTTAGCAAGCCAATATGCAGCTACATGTTTGTAGGGATATCACCAGGCTATTCAGACACTTGACAATAATCATTACATTGCACTTCCAAAAATAATTTATGATTACATTAGCGTGGAATGTTTGAGTAAATTATATTGCATTTCCTGTAAAAAAAAGGGATACAAATTGTGATGCAGATGAAACTTTAGAACTGGCCACAAAAGTCAAGAATTAGTGCACTCCTAGTTTCTGACCCTTGAAGATACTGTTAACTATTTGTTAGTTTAGGTGATTGTTGACTATCTAATTATCTAAAAACTGGCTTTGAATTTTCAACTTCACTTGTGAACTTTATGCAGATTGGCCAAGAGATGAACATACAGTAGTGTTTACAAGGCTCGCGACCTTATGAAAAATAAAATTGTGGCGATGAAGAAAGTAAGGTTTGTCAATATGGACCCTGAAAGCGTTCGTTTCATGGCACGAGAAATATGTATTTTACGGAGACTTGACCATCCAAATGTCATGAAGCTTGAAGCTCTGGTTACATCCAGGATATCAGATAATTTATATCTTGTGTTTGAGTACATGGAGCACGATCTATCTGGACTTGCAGCAGCACCCGAGGTCAAATTTACTGAAGCACAGGTACATCTTTCTCTCTTTATGCCAATTTTTTGGGGCATCTGTTGTTACCAATATGCTGTTTTAATGTCTTTAATCCTGAACTATATTGTCAATGCATATGTTATGAAACTGATTCATATATATGTCATAATGTGGATCATGAAGCAAAAATGGCCTTTGCAATATGCCTGCAGCTTTGTTTAACAAAAAAGAGGAATGAAAGGTGCAACAAATGAACTACAGTAGACAACTTTGTGGCAAGTGTACTCCCAACAAATCTAATTCGTTGCAGTATCATTTTCTCTCATATGTCTATTTCAAAATTAAATTGCAGATAAAATGCTACATGCAGCAACTTTTTCATGGACTTGAACACTGCCATAGTCGGGGGGTACTTCATCGAGACATCAAGGGTTCAAATCTTTTATTAGACAATAATGGGGTGCTAAAAATTGGAGACTTTGGTCTGGCTACATTTTTTCAGCCAAACCAAAAGGTGCCATTAACTAGTCGTGTAGTAACTCTTTGGTATAGAGCCCCTGAGCTTCTGCTCGGTGCAACAGACTATGGGATTGCGATAGATATGTGGAGCATTGGTTGCATCCTTGCTGAACTATATTCTGGAAAACCTATTATGCCTGGAAGAACAGAGGTACTTTTTTCAAGAGTTTTAAGGATTTAATTTGATATCTTCTTTACCATTCTTTATGTATATGGTGTTGAGTATGGTATAGCAAAAAGGTTTTATATTATTCTCATGACAAAAGGAACAATTTCCAACATGGTCTTCTGTTAGTTACTGTTCATCCATATGATTTGGTGAAATCTGTGCAAGTACAGAAAGTCCCAAGTGAAACACTGAAACCAGTATATTGATGGAGTAGTTCTTATGTTTAGGTTTCACATATGTAAGTGAATGAATATTTCCACAACTTTTTAAGTGCAGTTGACAATTAATTTAGGAATTATCTTATGTTTGTACCATTAGCATCTTCAAAAATTATGGTTGGACATTTAACACATAACTTTAATAGAACCACCAAAACTGTCAAGAGTTCGCTGATGTTTCAATACCAGAGCAATCTTATACATCTTGTCTCTTTACTGAATATTCTTAGAAGGCTTTAGCTAGAAATGTTCTATAATAAAGTTTCCATGGTATCTCAAACTTTGTCATCAAAAGCAGCAGAACACACAAAAGTAAGTCAAGATCACAAATCAAAACATTTACACAGACATAATTAATTATGGTTGTGTAACTATAACTGTGAGTTTCTTTATTCTCTTCATTTTGTTTCGTAATGGAGTTTTTCAAATGACTGCTAGGTTGAGCAAATGCACAAAATCTTCAAACTATGTGGCTCACCTTCTGAGGAATATTGGAGAAAATCAAAGTTACCTCATGCTACTAGTTTTAAACCCCAGCATCCATACAGGCGCTGTGTAGCTGATACATTCAAGGACTTTCCTCCTCCAGTTTTGGCTCTTATAGATGTACTCCTTTCTGTCGAACCAGAGAAGCGGGGTACTGCTACTTCGGCACTGAAAAGTGAGGTAATGTGATAAATAAAGCTGCTGTAGTTGATGGAAGTACAGGGACTTCTTTGGCTTTTGTTTCTGCCAATTAATAAAACTCTCCAGCCTCATAGAAATACTAATCAATGTCACTTTAGTGCTGAAAATAATTAACTAAACAAGGTCTAAGTGATGTAGCACAAGATTGGAATTCTTGTCTACAAGTGCGAGTGGAAGAAAAGATGGAGATTTTGGGCCTGTTCTGGTGCTGAGAACAATACCTATGAATAGTAATTTTTTGGATAACAGGGAAGAGAAAGGGAATCTCAGAAGGAGACAAATAACAAAACAAACAAATAACTGAAATTTTATTTCATCAATCTCTGTCGAAAAACATGATAGCAATGACTATTATAAGCACAAAAATAACTCTGAATAAACTTCTAATATAATCAGATAGCTAAATAGGACACATTAATTTCCTGCAACCAATTAAAAGACCAAATTACCCCTAAAACCTAAATCAAAATAGACTACAGAAACAGATATCTAATACTCAATGTATGCATAGTTGAAGGCTGATGAAATTCATAAAAATCTTTCTTGGAGTTCTTAGTTGGCTGCATTATTTTCCCCTTCTTCGAAAAAACTGGACCTCGAGCTTTAAAGAATTGCAGGATAAAGAACCCAAAGGTCTGAAATGAGGTGAAAAGAGAGCTAAAATCTCGGATACGGCTCTTGTCATTCACTTGAGGACGGTACCAACAGATCCAGTTGGGACTTCATTGCCTGAATACCAGGTTGAATATTGTGAAACTCTTCAATGACAAATTCAATTGTGTCTTGAATCTGCTTACAACTTTGACGCTACCACAACCTCTTTCACAGTAATTTGCTTGATTTGTTTTTGTGAAACTATTGTTTCCACAGGCTTAATTCTGAAACTTCCTCCACAAGAGAAGTCTCTTCAATGTACACCTTAGGCTCATCGACAAACTCATCAAGTTTAGCCAGTTCTGAATTTTCAGGCACTCCAGAACTATTCGTTATTCAGTCAGCAACCAAAACTTCAGCCTCACAAACTAGATTCTTGTTCTCTTCCCTTTCGGGCACCACGATCTGGTTTGATTCAGCAAAATCCTGCTGATAAAAGTCTTGCTTTTGATGATGATAAAAAGGCAAAAGCTCTCATCTCAACCCCAGTAGAGGTATATCTTTTGGTGTTGGAGTACACCACGTTGGAACGTACACCAACAAATTTTGAGATAAGCCACTCCATCCAGTTTCGTGTTGGTAATTAAAATTTTGTAATAATGTGTCTATGCGATTATTGTAGTAAAAAAAATAATTCAGAGAGCGAGCCATCTACAAAATATTTCAGGATGACCTAACCCGTCAAAAGATGGAAGAAACGTGATATTTGCTCGAACTCAATGTAGGTAGCCACATTTACAGATGAAGAAGAAAAATATGGTCAAGAGAGAAGGGAAGGAAAGAAGGGATTTTGGGGCTGCTCTGGTGTTGAAAACAGTACCCGCGAATAGTAATTTCTGGGAAATAGTAGGGAAGAAGAGAGGGAATCTCAGAAGGAGACGAATAAATAAATAAATAAATAAACAAACAAATAACTGAAATTTTATTTCATCATTCTCTGTCAAAAAACCTGATAACAATGATTATTTTATAAGCTGAGAGCCACGTAAGAAAATAGAATCCTATTATGTCTATACTTTCTACTTCCTATCCCAGATAGATAAGAAAAAGGCCATTTAACACGACTCCTTTTAACAAAAATTACTCTATATGAACTTCTAATATAATCAGATAGCTAAATAGGACACATTAATTTCCTGTGACCAATTAAAAGACCAAATTACCCCTAAAACCTAAATTAAAACAAACTACTGAAACAGATATCTAATCCTCAATGAATGCATAGTTGAAGTTTGGCAAAATTCATAAAAATCTTTCTTGCAGTTCTTAGTTGGCTGCATCACTAAGTTAAAATGGGTTCCCAGCAAAAGAAGTAATATTGTATATCCAATCCACCATTATTTTTCCTCTCCCCAGGCATCAACTAATACTTGCTTACGGTTTTCTAGTTTTGAACCAAAATATGTTTCTCAGAAACTGCTTTATAAGCTCAACTTTTCCAATCACTATGTTGTTTGAAATTTGAGCAGTGTTGAGCTGAATTATTTGAAGATATAACACATATTGACCTTACTCACATACCCTGTTCATATTCATTTATATCAATATTTCACTAGATGATCATTTGCAGCTAACATAATGCTTTGTCATTCACCTTTACATCTTTTCAGTTCTTCACGATGAAGCCTCTTCCTTGTGATCCATCTAGTTTGCCAAAGTATACTCCAAGCAAGGAATTTGATGCTAAACTTCGAGATGAGGAAGAAAGAAGGTTCATTTACATTCATGTGTTAATGCTCTACCATTTGTTGTTTCATTTACTCTGATCTTGAATGGTATCATTGGGTTGTTGAACCTAGTTCTGTCTAATTTGCTTTGATATTTTTCAAAGTCTCTTGCCTGCTGGCAATCACACACTTAACTAATATAAGGTCTTGTCTGTCTTTGCCTACCAGGTCTTTCACCAATACATTTCTAAACCACTAATGTGTGACAAAACTGAAAAACAGGCCTTCCCCACTCATTTATCCTTTGATTGTAATTCAGTATCATTTTATCACTGTCTGATGGTACAGCATGCTCAAATCAGTGAAGTAGTTAACACAGGCTGGCCTGTATTCTTAAAAGAGGTTTCGGAACATCACTATGACATTGTTACTAATTCATGTCACACTACTACGTTAGTGGTACCATGTTTTCCTTTGTGTCTCTTTTTGTTTATTTGTTGGGATCTCAATCTTCAACTTACCTTGTATTGGCTCTAGGCTAGAATTTTTGCCTGCAAAGTCTGATGGAGAAATATACAGGGTTCAGTTACCAAGTCAGTTGGAAAATAGGCAGACGCTTGAAATACAGAGATTCGGAGTGATCGTCCAACAAAGATTCATATTATCTTCCCTGTCCCCACTTGTATATTGCCAACATATTCTAGTTAAATAATCAAGTTTTACATACCATTGTGTTGGTTCTTTCTTAGGATGATACGTAGAAGCTCATGTTATTGTACAAGTATTAGATAGCCCTTTCAGTTTCATACAGACCATGTTGGTATCTTTTGCATCAGAATACGGACACTGAAAACTATCAAGTTCATTGTTAGATAGGCAAGGGAGGGAGGGATTAGGAGTAGAGAGAGAGAGAGAGTACTTTTGTCTAATCAATTATCAAGTCCACTCCAAATTAGCACTGGGCTACTCCAAGTAGACTGTAGTTTCACTTTATCTTGAGTTCTTAGTTTCTTCATATCAGTCACTTCCATGTTTCCCCCTGATTACAGGGAAAAAGCTGAGAGTATAAAAGGACTTAGAGATGAATCTATGAGGAATAGTTCAAGACAGCCAACAGGAGTACACACACGAGATTGCAATGCTCAGGGACAGGTTTCTTTCTTGCCTTGTACTTTCAGAAGTGAATCTATGCTTTTTCCTTTCATTTCTTATATTGGATATTAAATTTTTTGGCACAGCAGGGACATTCAAATAAGTGCACTAGTGTAAGATGCAACATACTTGAGGACAGTGGATCTGGTTTTCCAATTGAACCGCCTAGAGGAAGTAAAAATGGATTCTCTTACTCAAATTCAATGATTCATCCATATGCAATTGTGTACTTGAAGAGTAATAAAGAGAAAGATCGGTTGTGGATGAGGGTAAGACAACCTCAGGTATTTCATATAGTTCTTCGCAGCATGTTAGATCGATGAAGAAACAGGGTTGTCAGAGGTCTCGAGCAGTAGCAGGCTCAACAAGCAATGAGATACTAGAGACAGGAAACTGTGGTATGCTCTATTCCATATCGGCTTCGACTTTTTATAAAGCCAAGATAAATAAAAACAATGTTAAATTTTCACTTAAATCTGTATTGTCCTTTACAATTTTGTGTCCTACCATTCAAACCTTCTGATTTCACCATTGCACAACTCTTTTTATCAGTTTAGGAAATCCCAAAATATGCTAGTTTTTGGCATTGACTTTTATTCTTCTCTTTTCCATAACATAAACTTTTGTGACCATCATATATGCATTTCAAACATTTTTGTCTTGGCATATTGATGTATTGAAAATGATGCATGACAGGAGAAAATTATTGTAGATACTACTATGTCGTTGACCATGCATCTGTATTTTCTTTGCATGAATACTGTGGGGAAACACACTTATTGGCATAGTTTAATCTAGCAGAATTTTTTATGTTAGCCTTTATTTCTATGTTTATTGGTTTTCCTGTTTCCTCTTGGGGTTCAAGCGACCTAGTGTATTTGACTTTTCTCTCGTTCCAGGGTCGTGTACCAAAAAGAAACAGGATCCACTGCTCTGGGCCATTAATGCCTCCAGGAGGAAACATGGAAGATCTGCTGAAGGAGCATGAGAGGCAAATTCAAGAGGCAGTTCGCAAAGCACGTCTGGAGAAGGAAAGGACAAAAAAGAACTTGTATGCACATGAGCAGTCAAATTCATTCGACCAAGGAATCTCTGGATATAGGTAGCATTCGCATTATGTGGCCTTACTGGACAAGGTACTAGCTAAATTTGGCTGTTCTAACAATTTTAAGGGACCAAGAAAGACAACGACATGATTGATCCTGCTTGACAGCAGAAGCTCTTCTGGTTTTATTCATATTAGGAGCTTCAGATATCTATGTGAGTCCCTCAGGGGAGGTGGGTAAAACTTTGTAAATTAGCGTACTTCTATCTCATGGGTAAGGGAATTGGAAAAATTCTTAAATAAACTTGTTTTATTGTTCCACTAGTAGACCTTACGGTTAAAACAAGAGTCACACACTATCATCTAACACATCTAGCATTTATATTTAAATTATAAGATCTACAAGTGAGTCTGTAGACTGGATTCAAGCTAGAATCCCACAGGGAATTGCCTTGTTGTACAGTTGGAAGAGGTGGCTCAATTCAATTCCTAGTTATAAAAGCATGCTATTGCATGCCTAACACACTAGGATAGTGGGAACAGAGATGACAAAAGAAAAGTTAGCTATTACGGGCATCTAATTTCTCTGAAATTAGCCCTCCAAAACAATATTTAAGAACAAAGAAAGAGCAAATAATGTAGCATTATTCAAAATTTCCTTTTGCTTCTTGTCTTTGCAACTTCCAAATTGTCAAAGAAAGGAAATGCCTTTTGTTTTTCCTGTCATTTTCCGGCTAAGAACGGTTATTTCGCCTCTTATTGAAAGCATAATTAAGTATCCTCAACAAGTATCCGAACTCCATAAAAATTTCCATAAGTGAAGTTCTCCACATTAGTTTGTTCGAATGACAACCATGATAGCCAAAAAAATACCATGGCTTCAAAGAACATTTACTTTTTTTAAAGGTTTAATTTTCCTCTATAATAATTGTTATACAAAAGTGTATCTTAAAATTTTAATAATAATACCATAAAATCTACTCCTTGATTATAGAAGAATTCTATAGTCGTGTTGTGAGAACCATCTAGTTGATTTTAAAAACTTATACAATATAAGATTTTCAACCTATAATATTATATTGTTCAATATTTTAAAGCATAACCAGATAATTACGTTTTCAACTACTAAATCCTCAAATGTATGATAAAAACAAAAGATAACGACTAATCATAGGTTTAAAATCTTGTATGATAACGGGATGATTACATGTCCAACTACTGTTCATCAGAAATTGCCATACTTTTCTTTTTACTCTGTCCCAAAATAAGTGGTGCATACCCAAAAACGCATACAAAATTTTCACTATTTTTCATCTTGTACCCTTCGTTTCCATCATTTTTTTTCGTCAAATTCATTGGACCAAGTAATTAAACCATTACACTCCTAAAAAATCCGAACCTTGCACATTGTGCGCGAGATACACAACAAATGCCTAGACTAAAGACTCATGAATGGTGGTAGTCACTCTTCGATATATGATAAATTTTCAAGTTTCAAAGTTTAAAAAGATGGGCATATGTGACCGACTGTGATGGTAATAATGACATTTGTCAACGAGTTGCATAAACACACCATATTTACATCGGCAAAATTGGAAGAAAATGCTCACCACGTCATTGATACTTTGCTGTGCAAAAAATACACCATTTCTTAAGAGTCCTGTTTGGTTCTAAAAATTTACTAAGGAAAAGTGTATAAGAGGAATGTGAAATTAAATTATTTGGAAATATAAAAATAATTCCTTCTATTGTTTGTTATTGAGGAAAGTAGTAAGGAAAGGAAAGTGATTCCTATGAAAAATGATTTTTATGTTTGGTTTGTGAATTTTGAATAGGAAATTGGAATAGAAAATCTTTTTTCTTTTTTTTTTTTTCAAAACTAACATATTAGTGTACAAAATCTATTGAAATAAGTGTCCAAAATATTTTAATTTGAATCCTACACATTGATTACACAAAAAAAGTTTCTCGAGAGATTGTGAGTATACAATTGCTGGTCAATGAAAATTGACTTTCTTTTTATCAACAAGGTTAGTTGTTAAATATTAGAACATTATTAATTTAAAAGGGGATTTGGCCTTTGAGAAAAGTAGAAGAAATATAATAAATAAGAAGAGTTAATAAAACTCTAACTACTTAAAACTTTGTTGATAAAAAAATAGTTTTTTAATTGACCGATAACTGTTATACTGTATATTTGCCAAGTAATCTTTTCTTTTTCTCTTGTAATTATTTGTGGTATTTCAATACACCAATAAAAAATTAGTTATCTAAATATAAATAAATCCAAACATATCTATTTTTTGGAAGACCTTTGCTAGTATAGCATTAAGCAAGCTCAACTTTACCCTCCCCTCACACACACATATTATATACACACAAAAAATTAAGCAATCTCAACAAGAGTAATCGGGTTATATCTACACTAAATGGAAAATATTTAACTAAATTCGATTTTGGACTGTACTTGTATACTTTGTGGTTCAAATTAAATTTTATAAAATGTAGCTTACATTAGCTGATTATTTAATGCATATAATTTAATTCGCATCCTAAGTCCTTACAAAATAAAGTTAGAAGATATAAAACAGAATAAATCTCCTATTCCTTTATGCTTGGAGTCTCTCATAGACATGAATGGCTCAGGAATGTAAAGATCTAAATTGGTTTACATCAATTAACTCTACTGCGAGGACTGTAGTATATTGATCAAATTCAAAGTTTAAACTAACATATTTTGATGTACAGGATCCTCTTATAAGTAGGCAAGTACAGAGCATATTTTACGCCTTAGTAGGAAGCATATTAGACAAGTTCTTCAAGACCTTCAGATACTTTCGAAGAAGAGAAAAGTCTTAGAAAGTCATAAAGATGTAAGAACAAGGATATTTTTTTTATTCAAATCAAGGATGCCTTACAAATGAGGGAAGAGCTCTATTCATAGAGGCTTCTGAATTCTAACCACGGATTCTAAAAATTCGGACTTCAAACACGGACTTAAAATAAAATTACATACGGAATTCAAAGTTGGACTTAAAATAAAATTACATACGGATTTCAAACTTGGACTTGAAACTAATTTTAAAGATATGTAGGGATATACCCACATTTACATAAAAAACTTGTGGGAACACATTTCCACCTTTATTGCGAACAAACTAAGCATCAAACAAATCATCAAAAGATTGGAGGATCTTGTCATGGTGAATTATGATATTGGTAATATGCTTCAAAGTGAGAGATGTCCCAGTAGAGACCATAACCATCCCATAAAAATATCTATGACATGATTATCTGAACAACTGGGATCTTGAGAATCAATGAACATGTTATCTGGGTCAAATTTTGATTGGATAGGACTTTCTTCCTAATATGATTCTGGATCGGTTTGGGTGGCTTTATTCTTTGAAGAACTCATAGAGATAGATGAAAGATATCCTGATGAAATTTTGAAGGAAATTTGGTTCTCAAAACAGAGGTGTTCCATAAGGAGTTTTTGTTCCTCTTCATCTATGAGATATTTTGTGAAAAAGACTTCCATACATAGTAGGATGGCACAAGTCTTAAACTATTCATTGGTCCTTGAACATAAGGATGATGCAGCATGAAGATTGTATTGATATGTTGATCTTCATGTCTGTTGATTTGATCCATGTATAGTTCATACCACTGTTCTTCCCTGTAATGCCATTCTAGGAAAGTCCATAGAAATGAACTTTGGTTGCTAGGCACAGATAGGAAGGCTATCAAATGAGAACTACTAAATTGGATTGGGAAATACACATAGATAAAGAACTCCTAGTCACCAGAAATACCATAAAGATTCTCTAGGAAATGGAGCCTTTATATTGATTTGGACCATGTTGCTGAAAGGGTGGCCTGGAAAGAAAAGATCTTGATTGAGATTGGTATGGTTGATCACCATAAACTTAGCTAGAAAAGAGAGGAGATAATTTCTAGCATAAAATTTAATATCAGATATACTCTCAAAAGGCTTGTCTCTTGGGGGGGAAAGTTATGAAATGTTTTGCTCTGAATGCAGAATTAACAGGAGGAACTGAAGAGGCCATGAAGATAATAGGAATGGCTTTAGATTTGGAAATGAGATGAACTCTTTTTGGTCTAGAAAGTAGACATAGGATCAGGTTGGAGTCTCCTTTATATGATGAACATTGAATTGGTATTTGGAAAACCAGTCCTTCAACCTCAATAATTGTGGCTCTAGAATCATTTTGTTTTTGAAATCCATTATTCTTGAGAAAGATGAATTATCCATCCTCATAGTAAAATTGAGAGCTCTGACCGATAAGATGGAATCCAAACTTTTTGATTTCATATTTTACAGCCAAAATTATTATTATTATTATTTTTTTTTGTAAATAGTGTGTTAATGTTTCTCTGCTTCTTTGTGTGACCACCATAGTGTAATTTCTTGTGAATTTTTTTAACGAGTATGGCTCCTCAATACTCATCTCTGGAATCTGTTTGCAAGATCTTGTGTCCTGTTCTAAGAATCTTTAAAGGTGATAGATTCAGAAAATTTTGTTTTAACTTTTGGACTGCCATCGTCTGGTCTTTTCCCCACGTTGGAGCTTCCTTTCTTAATATTTTAGACAGCTGGATTGTGTATCTGGTTGTTTCTAGAAGAAAATCCTTAATATAATTTACAATCCTAGAAATTGTTGTATTTTTGACAAAAAGATCTTCTACGGGCAATTTTAGAAGTTCTTGGGTAATATGATGACCTGGTTAATATTTTTCTTTAGATAATTTCATATCCAAGAATTCGATATTGAGTTGTCCAATAAAGCCTATTTTCTCAGACAACATAATTTCATAGTCCTTGACTAAACCCAAAATGTTTTGTAGGAGTTACTAATGAGACCTTCTGTTTTAGAGAACAGCAAAATATCATCAATATATATTAATGCACTGTGCATTATAGGCTCAAATATTCTCACAATTGCTTTTTGAAAGATTGATGGGGCAACCTTCAATATAAATGACATGAAGGTCCATTGATATTGGGTGTAGGAATAGAGAAAGCTGTCTTATACTTATCTTTTGGATCAATGTTAAGCTGTCGGAAACTTGCCTTTAGATCAAATTTTGAGAATACTTGGGCTTTCGCAGTATAGGAAAACGACATCTATATTTTGAGCAATGAGAATATATCATCTTGTAGGAACTTATTGTGAGGCTTATAGTCAATTACAAGTCTTTTCTTTCCTCGGGCCTGTTATGATCTTTTGTTAACATAGAATGCTTGACAATCCCAACTTAATTTTGTGGGCTCGATCAGGCCAAACTTTAAAAAATTGGTTGCATTCTTGCCTTGCCAGAGTCAAATCTTCTAGCGTCATTCTTAGGTGTGTTTCCTTAGTTGGATTAATGTCTTCATTTAGCTTGAACGGCAATTGAATGAAGAAAACTAAATTTTTCTAGAGAGGAGAAGGATGATGAGAATCAGACAAGATTTGGCGCAAAAAGTTTTGTAATTTTTTAATCTATCTCTTGAAAATCTTCTAGAGCATCTGAGATGGCAGACATTTTCTCAATCATTGTATAAGTTTGAAAATTTCTTTTCTATCTTATTCTTTCAGGAAGGGCTCTGAGGAATCGAGACTTTCGATAAAGATCAAAGCCAATAAGCACATCCTTATCTGGTAGATCGCATCCTAGGATTTTTGTCCAACGATGCAATCTGAGAAGAATTGAATTCCAATTTCTTTCTTTGTAATTCATTTTGAATTGAAGATTTGTTCATCTATTGCTCTAAAAGATTGTATTTGAGGTATCCATGAGTCCGAAGGTAATATTGCAGGATTCATCATAGATTTTATTGAACCAGTATCTACGAAATCAATTGCTGGAGTAGGTCTGCCATATTTTGAAGGCAGAACTTTGACCTTTATATGGAGAGAAATTGCAATATCTTCTTCTATTGATGTTTTTTGAACTTTGAGCAAATAGACAGGAAGGATTTCTTCAGCATCTGAGACTGTATATGAACTTGTTTGTTCTGAGTTGGAGTCTTAAATGGAAAAAACTATGCTAGAAGTTTGTTCTTCTTACTCAGAATAGAGGGATTCTATATCAGAACCATATTCAGTTACTTGAAGAACTTGAGAAACAAGTTTAGCAGACTTCTATTTTTTATTGGGGAAATATTTTGCAAAATATTCTTTTCCTCCACATAAGAAACATCTGTTGGACTTCTTTCGTTTTTTAGACTTTCTTTTGAAAAACCTCAAGGATTTGTTCTTCTTGGATGGCTTAAACCTTCTTCTATGTCTTCTCTTGTCTTTTTTATCACAAGAGCACGATTCTTGTTTATATAAGGCATTTGATTTCAAGGCTTGCTTTTTGACACACTTTTTGTATTAGTTTGGTTGTGTTTATGACTCTTAGATGTCAATTTATTGTGTTATTGTTGGGTGAAAAACATTGGAAGTGCAAGAAGGTATTTCCACAAGTGCAGACTGGAAGATGGAACATGGACTGGAAAGCAATGTGTTGAAGAATGGAAGAGTCGAGTGCAAAATTCTACACTTGAAACAAGGAAGACCAAGCGTCGATTGTGCTTGGATCAGAGGCATAACCATAGACTACGATAGCCAAGCACAGTCTACATTCTCATCAGAACTGCTATAGTAGTAATAGCTACCATAGACTATGATATGACCAGACAGGCCAAGCACACTCTGCAATTGGTTAGGCCAAATCAACCATTATCAGCGGTTAATCCAAATGGGTCATAGGCCTATTACGATGTGTTATATATAGGAAATTTCAGCTCTCGATTTAGAGAGTCTAACTCATAGATTTTATTCTAGGGATTTCATTATAGAGCTTTCTAGACAAATAGGTTTGATACTTTTCCTTAATTTAGCACATTACCAACTTTTGATGAAAGATTTTTCAATTCAATTTTGGATTATTCTTCATGTTATTTTTCAGTAATTTCGTTCCTTCAATTATTCTTATTGAATTTCAATTGGTTTACTTTTATTTTCCAATTCAATATGAGTTAATTGCAATTTACTTAATTATTATTCATTTATTCAAACCATGAATCACCAAATTCATGAGGGTCGGGTACGGGTGATACAATTTCTCATAAATTAATCAAATTGATAGTCAATTGGGAAATTATATTGATTGAGTAATAGTTAACATGACTCGACAATTTTTGACGCGAACCCAATAGTGAAACCGACGAAGACACGAGATTGAACATGGAAACCAAGATTGGCTAAACAACTCCAACTCAACATATTTAAATCGTTTGATTAAGAAATCAAGAATTTAAATTGACTATTCTCGACTGTATGAGATATCGATCCATTATCTACAAGCTCTAATGATACTAGAACCAATAGTATTCTGGTTGATAATCACAAGAATCAATCTCGCGAATACCTAAATCTTTGGAAGACAATTTGGTGAATTTTCTCACAAAAGTGTATTGAATAATGTTGAATGTTGAATGAGTATTTTTGGCTGTAAAGGGGTATAAGTAGTGTGAAAATCAACCCAAAAACCCTACATGGGAGTCCTACCAACACCAGGAATTCTAGCTTGCCAATCTAAATAGGTTTAGGATTGGCACAGAAGACAAAAAATTGGCTATAAGACTATTCTGGACTAACACCTGTCCAAGTTAAGAAACCAGCTAACTAACACACTTCTTAAAACAACTACTAACTAAATTCTAAATCAATTAGGAATTGAATGGCCAAATAGGTGACTTGTCCGAATTAGGGTTTTTCAAGCCCTTCTTGGAGCTGTTCAATTCTTGGGTTTGAAAGTTCTTGGACTTGGACTTTGATTTTATCTTACTACTTGTGGTTCACTTTGAAAAATTGGACTTTATGTATTAATGAATTGAGGATAGTACAATCCAAAGTGATCATAACACCACGAATATGCTCCAATCTTGGCGAGCTTGAGTCCAAGCTTGCTCCGGTTTTCATCTCCTCAACTTGGTACATCCTTAACCTATACAGACTCATATCATTCCCTCCTTACCTGAAAGGATTTGTTGTCGAATCTTGTGAAAGAGTTTTAAAAGTTCTCAATAAGGGCGGATCAATGTTAGATTGCACAAAAAAACTCTTTAAATGTAAGCAAAAATACAGGCAAATTCAAACTCATGGCTGATTGAACCTACAAAGAAATTAGATTTCTTTTAACTCCTTACCCTTAGAATTCTCCGATTTAACCAATTCACCAATAGGGTTTTTGGACTTTAGGGTTTCATTAGGGTTTTCCACTTGCTTACCCTTTTTCATTTTAGCTTTTTTGTTATAATATTCAACAAATGAGTTCGTAATGTACAATTGTTCCTTACTTGATAGGGAGGCAGATGGTTTAAATACAATCTTTTGGCCATCTCTAAAGAATTAATGCTTGTTAATATGGCCATCATGGTTAGTGTATTTATCAAATTGCCACGATATTCCTAACAATATGTGACTTGCTTGCATGGGAACAACACCACACAAAATTTCATCCTTATATTTCCCAATAGCTATTCAAATTAAAGCTTGTATAGTTACTTTGACTTTACCACATTTATTTAGCCGTTGTAATATATTTAGATGTGGCTGCTTTTGACAAGGAAAACTCAGTTTGTCAACCATTAACTTATTAACAACATTGACACAATTACCACCATCTATGATCAAACCACATGCACGACCTTGAACAACATATTTGGTAAAGAAAATATTCTCACGTTGTACCTCATTTTTGTTGTCCTTGATTGAGCATGAAGTGTCTGCACTATCACCAAGGCGGGTATCTAAGAATGATCCTCTTGCTCCTTATCACAATTATCACTAGGGCCCTCCAATCCTGGCATGGAGATGTCATCTTTGCCTTCGCTTTCTTCACTCACTACTTCATTTCCTTGCATGAAAAGTGCACGCTTATTGGGACAATAATTCACATAGTGACCTGCTCCTAAACAACGATAGCACTTAATATCACAAGTACCTTTTGAAGTGTTAGAAGATGAAAATTTAACTAAAGAATCCACAGGATGTTTAATAGGTCTATGTTCGGATTCATTAGTTGTAGGGTTAGTTTGTTTATTTTGAGTTGGGATAGGACGTGAAAAATTATTAGACCAATTCCTACGCTAATTAGAACTGGACTGAACTCTAGATTTATCTCCATTTTTAAGTTGTCTTTCTACTTTTATGGCCTTTTCTACCTTGTCGTGTAATCCTATTAAGTCAATACAATAATCAAGCCATAGTGGCTTCACAATCCTCAACTATATTAGCTCTCATTAGACACCTTTGAAGCTTCCTATAATACTTTTCTACAGATTTATTACCTTGCCTTAAAGTTTGCAATATTTGATGCAGTGAATCACAATGATATGTAGAAGGTACAAATCTTTTACTCAATGCAACTGTTAAAGATGTCGAGTCATTAATTGGTGGCTCTCCACACCTAATTCTACTAGTTTTAAATTGATCCTACCACTCTAAAGCATAATCACTACATGCAGCTATGGCTAACTATGCTTTCTTTCTTTCAGAGTAGTTATGACAGTAAAAAATAACCTCTACCTTCTTTTACCATTCGAGATAGACATTAGGATCAAGATTACCTTGAAATGTAGGTATAGTAAATTTAATGTTACCAGTATCAGTGTCAACCTTACCATCTTCTCGCACATGTTGGCAATTCCTTAACCTTGTACCTACGTCATACAATTTGTCGTCAGATTCATAGTCATTGGAATCATAATTAAGATATATACCTTGACGAGCTTGTCTTGTCGTGCGAGCATAACGCTCAGCTCGACTAGCTTGCTGAGGTGGTTCAATCGACCCTTTAGTTAGTGTCTCAAGAGAGCTTTGAATATACTTTCAAGATACATTGTCATTTCGGCAATATGAGAATCCAAGGCATTAACCTTTGAACTCTCTCCTTCTTGGAACATTTTAAATCTACAAAAATAAAACCAAAAAAATACAAGGAATTTCAAGAATTAGGGTTAGTAAAACTGAAAAAGGACCTCACAGGACGCCCTAAGTGTTTACGCTCAAATTTGAATATGTCACACAATTTCACTTGTGTTTAACTCAAATTTAAGGCTTTTACTCTTTATGGAGCTCACCACTCTTGCCTTTTTCCTCTCGTATGAATTCTCCTTAAAGTTTTTCGTAGACTTGAAAGTACACAGCAAGAATGACAAAAATAATTACTAACATGTAGAACACAATTGCTAATTATTGACTAATGAAGCAAAGAATTAACAAAGTAATGGAGGATCAATGCAACAAGGAACGCACACAAAGCACTTTAGAAAGATAAACAATAAGATGATTAAAGAAAAACTAGGATTTCAGACTTTTTTTTAACCCAAATTGAGCAAAAAATATTGAAATAAATTAAAAAAATAAAGAAATTTTGGTCGAGAATGATGCCTTAGGAAAGTGGGAAAATTGCGGCAATTTAATTCAAATCCCAATAGGAAAAGGATTATAAAGACTCTTAATTAGAAATAGGTATTAGTGTAATCCAAGTGGGACAAGGATTCAAGTTAATGATGTATTCCAACTAAGAAAAGGATTTGAATTGTGCAAGTGTATAGAAACAAGGAATAACAAGAAGTTTTGAAGCACAAGACAACCACACAAATCCTAGTCGACTAGGGTTTGTGAATTTGTTTTTTTTTTTCCCCCTTTTTTTCTCTTAAAAAAAATTTTTTAAAGATAAAAGAATAAAATGGGAACAGTGCTGATGAACAGTATTAATGAATAGTGTCGATGAACAACATCGATAAATAGTACCCAAGAATAGTATTGATTTTTTTATCAATAAGAACAATGAATTAAAACTTGTATATGAGCAAAATTACAACAACATTCAGTTCAAAAGAGATCTAGCAAGAATAAGGTTGCAAATTTCCACGAACAAAAACGAATAAGAATATGAACAAGTTGATTTTTTTTTCAATTCAACCGAACAAGAATATCAAACAACAAATTAAAGAAAGTATAAACACAAGAAGACAAACATGTTTAGGAACCAAAACTCTGATACCACTCTGCTTGAACCCCACAGTGAAATTGTCGAGACCAAAGATTGAATGCGGAAACCAAGATCGCTTAAACTACTCCGACTTGACGGATTTAAACTCTTTGATTAGGAAATCAAGAATTTAAAGTGATGATTCTCGATTGTATGAGATATTTATTCATTGTTATAATGAGAGTAGACCAATAGTATTCTGGTTGGTAATCACAAGAATCAATCTCACGAATACCTAAGTCTTTGGAAGAAAATTTGGAGAATTTTCTCACAAAAGTGTATTGAATAATGTTGAATGTTGAATGAGTACTTTCAGTTGTAGGGGTATAAGTAACATGAAAATCAGCCCCAAAAACCTTGCTAGATTAGTGATGGAAGTCCTACCAACACTAGGAATTCTAACTTGCCAAATCTAAACAGGTTTAGGATTGGCACACAAATTTAAAAATTGGCTATAAGACTAACGTGGACTAACACCTGTCCAAGATAAGAAACCAGCTAACTAACAAACTTCTTAAAAAAACTACTAGCTAAATCCTATATCAATTAGGAATTGAATGGTTAGAATAGGTGACTTGGCCGAATTAGGGTTTTTCGAACCCTTCTTAGAGCTCTTCAATTCTTGGGCTTAAAACTTCTTGGGGTTCCTCCACTGGTTCATTGGCTCCACTTGGTTTACCCATTGGTCCCTCACTAGTTTTACCTTTCCCTGCTTTCCTTTTTCTTGAGCTTTCTCCTCTACCCCTACTTCTTCCTCTTCTACCACCACTACCATAAACTTCGCTCATCATTTTTTGGCAAATTTCAATCAAAAGCAATGAACAAATTCTCAAACAAAATATTCAAATTCCTAGCTAATTAACAAGAACAACAGCACTAAAAATTCACCCCAAAGTTCATGAATTGAGCAATTTAACCAATTAATGAACAATTCACCACAATAATTAAACCCAACAAAATTGAAAATGACAAAAAACAACCCGCAAATTCATACCAAGAAAACTTCCCAAAATTGATTGCAATTTCTTGATAATTCCAAGCAAATAATAAGCAAACTTACCAATAATCAACCAAAATAGTCCACAACAATGATTTTATGGGCTTAAGCACAAATAATTGGAAGGTATTACCCGTCCAAATTTGAAGAAAAATCCACTTGAATTGTGAAGAGTACTTCCTTTAAGCTTGCATTTTGTACCTGAAAAGCCCAAAATTGTGGATGATTGATGATGAAGATGATTTGTGGGGATGGATTATAAGTGTTTGTGGAGGAATTAGTGAAGAAATTTGAAGAATTGAAAGATTGGAGAGGATGACGTATGGCTAGGTTTTTTGATTTGGAGGAGAAATGAAGAAGAAGAAGAGAGAAAATTAATTTGGTTCTGTTGTTGTGTTTTGATGTCACAACATCAAAATTCGATATCATTACATCAAACTAAAATAAATTTAAAAAAGGTTCTTCAATGTCGCGACATCAGATTTGACGTCGCAACATAGAATGAAACATGTTCCCCCCTACATGCTTTATTCTCACGACATTAGATTTGGTGTTGCCATATCAACACAAATGTCAAAAATAAGCCTTTGCTGAAGTTCGTGTTTGATGTCGTGACATGAAATTTCATACCGCAACATCAAAAAATGACCAAAACTTCCTCTCAGAAGATCAAGTTTGATGTTGCGACACTAGATTTGATGTCGTGAGAACAACCCTGTTCCAGCAAAAATAAAATTTTCAACACTTAGGAAAATTTTCCTTCCTTTTCACCACTTCTCTTCAAGTCCATCCACCACCTATTCATATTAAAAGCACAAGTTTAGAAGACGAATTTCAATCATTTGTTAGCACAGTTTATTGAAATCAAAAGCAAAATTTTCAAAATCAAACCTAACCCTATTCCAAACAAACCAAATCATACCAAAGTAAAGCTAAACACAAAATAGCACTAAAAATAAGTAAAATAAAGAATGTAAAACTTGGGTTGCCTCCCAAGAAGCTTTTTCATAGTCACTAGCTTGACTATGGCAATGATGATCATTTCAAGCTTTTAAAGACGGCCGGCCACCCTTTTCCTTAAGTTTCCACAGGAAAATCTTGGCACAATTTTTCTCAATTATTAATGCTTGATTCCTGTTTCTTACTTGAAAGTGTCCTTCTATCTATGCTTTCGCTAAGGCTAGTGCACCAATATCACATCCAATTGCTTTTCGAAACATTTTCACTTGTTTTTATAGCTTTTCAACTTTTCGGCATCAACAAGTTTTTGATCCCTTGCATAAGTATCTTGATCTTTCATCACAATATACCCATCATTAGATGGTTTTTCCTTCAATTCATTTTTTCATTCATTCCTTGCTTCAACCACCTCATTGAATGATTTCCCATCATCAATCTTGATGGATTAACTTCAATTGACCTACCAACAAGATAATCAAGAGAATAATTTGTACAATCTTCTTCAAAAATTGGGATATTATCATTATAATCAAAAACATCAAATTCAACTAAGTCATATTCAACCTGTAGTACCAACTTCTCTTTGTTAACATCGACCAATGCATGTGCGATCATCAAGAAAGGCCATTCCAATATCAATGGTATTTCACTTTCTTCTCTGATAACTACACCAAGAATCAACCGGGAAATCCAATTTATCCACTTGAATCAATAGCCTTTGAGAAAATGGTACTTTTACTGAGGAATCCAATTTCAAAGGTTCTTCCAATTACTTCTTCTTTGATACCTTGATTTTATCCTCTTTTTCCTTCTTTTCATTATCACAAACGACTTCTATCTTCTCCTCAGTCATCTTGAATCTTTGATTCTCAACTTCTCTATCAACCTTTTTCTTATCAACCAACTCTTTTTCGTTCCTTTAGGATATAGCATTGCATTGCTCCTTTGGATTGATTGGAATGGTATCTCTAGGAAGAGCTCTCATAGGTTTTTCATTTTGTTGCCTAGCTAATTGTCACAATTGAACTTCCAAATTCCTTGTTGTAACTGCCAAATTTTTGTGATCTCTCATTTGTTATCCTCTTTCCCTCCTTTCTCTTTCCAATTCCCTTCTCAAAGATTCTGCCTCCCTTTTCCAGCTATTCTCATATGCATTATTCCTTCAAGCAAATTGTTCATTACACTTAGGTTGAGAAAAGTTGAAAAGTTGGTTTGGAGGTCTTGGTTGTTGATGTTGAAATGGAGGGTTAGATGGGGATTTAAAGAAGTTGGCTTGGAAGTTTCTTTGGTGAGGAGCTTGATAAGGCCTAGGAGAAGAATTTGAGGCTTGAATTTGAAAGTTTTGATGTTGAGGAGTGTGATGGTACGAAGGATTTTGTAGTTTGCTTGGCTTGCTCTATATGAAATTTGGATGGTTCCTTCATAAAGGGTTGTAAGTATTTCCAAAAGCTGGATGGTGAATATTGATTAGATACATAATTGATTGTTCACTTGTCCCCAAAGGAACCTCACATTGTCTATTTGAGTGCCCACCACCACAAAAGTCACATAGAAGGTTTGATTGAAATGAAAAGCCAATGACATTCATGGTATTTGGTCTCCTAAAATTCTCCAACTCCTTTGTGAAATTATTCATGAACTTTATAAGCATGCCTTGTTGAGCAAGGAAGGCATTAAATTCAAATTCAACACACCACCTTGTTGGGTAGTGTCTTGGTTGACATCTTGTTGTACCACCGGTTGAGTCATAGGACCATGATAGTAATAATTAGAGGCCATTGTATTGAGCAACTCTTGAGCTTCTTCCAGTATTTTGAAAGAAATAGAGCCATTGGTGGATGCATCAGCAATAGATTTTGTTTCTTGCGAACCCATTATAGAAAGTTTAGATTTGTAGCCAAAGAGGGATGGCATGATGGGAGAATTTTCTTAACAACTCTTTGAAGTGTTCCCAAGCCTTATGGTGCTTAAACTTTCACCAACATCTTGTTTGAAAGAAATGATTTCATTACAAAGTTTGGCAGTCCTCGAAGGAGGAAAATGCTTCGTCAAGAACTCTTGTTCCAATTGGTTACAATTAGTGAAAGTGCCTTGAGTATGTGATTGTAGCTATGTCCTTGTTCTATCTCTCAATGACATAGGAAAGATTCATATACGCACACAATTTGGATGGACTCCAGAATTTAAATGTGTCTAATACTTCTTCAAATTTTGTTATATGCCTGTATAGGTGTTCACTGCGACTACCTCCGGACATGGCATGTGTTTGCAACATTTGAATCAAGGTGAGCTTTATCTCAAAATTGTTTGCTTGCACGGGCATCCTTGCAATACTTGAATAGGCCTTACAAAGTTTGGCATCACATATTCTCTCAAGGGATGGCCATTCATATTCATGTCGTTTCCATTACCAAAGCCACCAATTCCGTTATTTCCCATGACCTCTTGTTCTTCATTCTCGTTTAAATGTTCACATTCCTTTTGTTTTGATTAGGATTAGCCATTTCAATTCTCTCGAACTCTTGTTGAACACTTTTGTGCCTCTAGATTTAATTCCTTCTCTTTTTTGCAGTCCAAGCAAATCAAAGGCCCTTTATCTTTTCTTACCATGCACTACAAAAGACAAATCAAACAATTAGTCCCAAGGGCCAATTCGCTTTACCAAGAACACTGCTAAAGAAAAACTAAAATTAAGAACCACAAAAATAAAAAGTGCCCAACCTATACGACCCATAAAGTGCTCAATATTGCAAAAAACCAAGGACAATCCTCAGTAATGGCACCAAAAACTTATTTCCTAGCTTGGCTAGAATAAAAATTTCAAATCAACAAGTAATAAAACCGCGCTAACTCCTAACTTCTACCCTTGCGTCCGTAAGTATACAGTGCTATATATCAGTGTAGGGTGAGGGAGATTGTTCCCAGGATGACTGTCGGTTAGCAATTACCGTGATTTATGAGTTGTTAGGTGAATGTGCACAAATAGGAGAGAGGTAATCTACTCAACTCATAGACATGATTCAAATATGCAAATAAAGTTTAGATTTAAACTAATCTATCTACTAAAACAAGTAATGAAAGTAAAGGGACTACTAGATTAAGAGACTAATTTACCTTACCAAATGAAAGCAAGTAAAATTAATTCTAAATCAACAAAACAAACTAAGACTAAACCAGAATTGAAAGACAAGTAATCCTACATTTACTAAGGAAAGCAATTAAAAAGCATAAAAATCAAATAAACTCCATTTTCTACTAATTTAGACTTAATGAAAATTGCAAGTAAAACTAGGTTAAAACTAAATATTTTTGGATTTTTGGATAGATAAAAGAAAACCGACTAAAAGTTAACTTGCAATTGAAGCAAAGCAATGAAAATTTTAACTAGAAAATACTAAATTATCAAGGACCCTAATTACTCTTAGGAAACTTGAAATGGAAGCAACTAGAATTTGAAGAAATTTAACTAGAAAGAAAGTATTCAAAATTATGTCTACTTGTAGCTAAAGATTAACCCACTAAAACTATCTAATCAAAATTTAAACTTATAATGAATTGAAAGTAGGATATAAGAAAAATTGAAAGAGAACTTGTCTTAAACTAAAAGCTTGGAAGTCAAGTTACTCTAATCCATTGTAATTTACAATTACACACTATACTACTAATATATGTTAATTGCTTGACAAGTTAAGAAATAAAAATCTAAAAGTCAAAAATTAAAAAATGCCATACAACATAAGCCAAATGCACCTGGATGCCGCAACATGGAATTTTGTATTGTGATATCGAGTTGAAAATTACTAATTGAATTTCCGTATCGATGTCGCGACATCAAAATCCATGTTGCGACCTCGAATATTTCAACTCAAGTTTTCAATTTTTTGTTAATTCCACCTTGGCCCTCAGACTTTTCATTATCTTGACTTACATCTTTCTATTCCTAACCTGCAAACACACTTAACTAAACAAGTAACCAAATTAACTAAGTCAATTGATTAAAAATTCATGATATTTACAAAAATGCAAATGTTACAACAAAATGCAACTAATTAGCTTAAAACAATTAATTTGACACTAAAAATCAGGGTTAAACTAACAAAATGCCTTAATTTAGGAGCAAAATAACTCTAGTTTGTTAGACTTATCTGGTTGCAATCTAGGAAATAGTGATCCAAAGTGTCCATTGAATCACAAAACTTACATTTAGAAGCCAAAGTAAAACCTCTCTTATTAAGAATCTTGTCCAAAAAGAGTGCATCATTCAGCATTGTCAAAGAAAAAATAGAAATTCTAATTAGTAGCCTGAAATCCAAATCATTTTCTGAGAGAACTGTTGTGACCTAGCATTTCTAACAAGGTTTAAAGTTGAGAAAATAGAGAAACTGCCTGAAGAGTTTCCTTGCCAACCTATAACATCCCTTCCTTGTGATATAAAGACCTATTTATTTTTAATAAGGTTAACATCAAAAGAGGGGTTGGCCTCCAAAATGACCCATCTCATTCCATATATCACCAGCCCAAGCCTATTTTAGAGTTAGGTCAGGACTATGATACTCTCCAAGCTTTAACAATGAGCCTTTTCCTATCCAATTATCCAACTAGAAATAAGAATTGCCTTCCCTAACAAGCATGATCATATGGTCTTCTGTCATGTCTTTAGCTCTCAGCATTCTCTTCCAAATATCTGAGCAATATCCCTTATCCCTTCCATTAGTTTGATGAGCTCCTATCGAGATATACAAAAGAGACCTGGAATTTTCCCCAAGAGAATGACTCCATCAAAATGTCCACCACAACTTCATAGAAAATTCCAAGACAAAATCCTCTAATTTATTGAGGCCTAGTCCATTCTCTTCCACTGGGTAACACAATTTACTCCAAGCCATCCAATGCATTTTTTTTTCTAGTATCAGAATACCCACAGAAAAAATCAGCAAAAAACATTTTTACTTCATGAATAATACCTTTTGGTGGAGCTAGAACTGACATAACACGTAAGAGAATGGGCTTAACTTAAAACAAGCTTTATTAAAATTGATCTATCCCCACGAGTGATCACCTTTAATTTCCAGCCATTCAACTTCTTTCTAATCTTGTCAATCAATGGCTGAAAGATGGCTTTTGTTTTCCTTAATGTATATATTGGACAACCTAAATAAACAAAAGGTATATCCTTCTTCTAAAAGCCTGTAATTCGGGCTAATCTTCTAACTTGAGCTTGCCCCATCTTTCTTGAAACAATAATTGCTTTTTGAGGAGTTGATAAGTTGTCCAGATTGAGCCTCATACTGTCCAATTATAGACATCAAATATTGGATTGATCTTCTAGCCCCAGTTATAAAGACTACAATGTCATCTGCATAAGATAAATGAGTAATAGGAATACAGTTTCTTTTAGTGGAGAAGAAGCCTATTTTACCATTGTCAAACAACCTCTTTAAAACACTAGGAAACCCTCACCAGCAAGAATAAATAAGGCAGGAGATAGTATATCACCTTGCCTTATCTAGCTTTGGAGTTGAGTCAAAAAAATCTGTTGGATATCAATTTAGCAAGACAAAAAAACAACAATCCTTAACAACATTGGCCACCAAAGAAATCCATTTCTACGAGAATCCAAAATATTGAGAGACATCATAAAGAAAAGGCCAAGAAATTATATAAAAAACTTTTGTCATATCTAATTTGAGAATGACTTTACCACCTCTAACCTTCTTATCAATAAAGCCAGCTAATTCTTGAGGCATCAAAAATATTGTCTGAAATGACCCTTCCATCTACAAAACCTCCTTTCTATAGTGAAATGAATCTAAAAAGCTTCTTTAGTTTGTTGGCCATGAGCTTGGTAAACACCTTGTTAGCAAAGGTACACAAACTAATACCCTAAAATCGGAGAAAGAGGCTGGTTTATCAATCTTGGGTGTTAAACAAATTAAATAATTGTAACAGGTTTAGGCATTGAACTTCTATCAAAAAATTACTTCGCAGCTGCCAGAAGATCCTCAGTAATAATATCCGCAACATGAAGTGTAAAGACACCATTGAATCCATCTACCCTAGCAACACTATCAACACTTAGGGAAAAGACTACCTCCCTAAGCTGCACAATAGTTGGTGCAGCCTCCAAATTAGCATTATTCTCAACTGAAATCAGCCTAGGCATGATTTCCAAAAAGGAAGTATCATGTTAATTAGGTTTTGCTATGAATAGTTTCTGGAAAACCAATACTGTTTAATTTACAATATCTGCCTTATCCTCTTACTAGAATCCATCAAAACCATTCACTTTTCAAATACTTAAATGATTCCTTTTCGCCAGTAGATAATCATGAAAAAACTTCGCATTTTTGTCTCCGTCCTTTATCCACTTCAGATTTTTTCTTCCAATAAGCCCCTTCATCATCCAGATATTTAAATAAAAGAGAATGTATTTAGCCAGATCCATTTTAGCAATATCACTGGCTGATTGCTCCAACTCATGTTCCGTAATATTTCACCCTCAGCATCTTTACTCTTTCAAAAAATATTTCGAAAAACTTACTTTTTCTAGCATTTCAGATCAATCTTCACCTTTTCAACATAGCGGCAAAAGATAGCAAAGAAATTCCTATAAAAGGATAAGACCAGCTATTGATTACAGTATCCCAAAAACAGTGATAATTTACCCAAACATTAAAAAACCTGAAAAGCCTAGGTCCATTAAAGCTTTTGACATTCAAAGAAAACAAAAAAGGGGCATGATCAAAACATGTTCTAATGAGATGATCATTAGAAATATTTTCAAAAATATCCGACAACTTGTGTTGCAAACTGCCTAGTCAAGTCTCTTCCAAATCAAATTACTAGATCTCCTTCTAGCCCAATGTACATAGAGACTGAGTAAGGAATTTGTAGGAGTGCACATAAGTTTAGAGCATTATCAAATTCAAGCATGCCTGAATCTGACTATTTTGAATTCCCCAAATACTTATCTGATTAAAGAATAACATTGAAATTTCCACCAACCACCCAAGTTTAATATTAGTATTAGAAAAATCTACCAAACAATTCCATAACATAAATAGTCTTTTTTGCTACACGAGACAACCACCATAAATAGTTGAAACCACTACAGGTTTAGAAAGTGAATTACAATCCACAACTGCATGTACTTCTTGTTCCTCAATAGCCAAAATTTGTACTCAAACATTATTCCTCCGAAAAAGTCAAATACCATTCTAGGGTTTTGAAAAGCTCCAAAAAACCCTAATTTATTCTTTTCCTTTTCCAATTTTTCACCCCAACAAAAGGTTCAACAAGAGATACAAAAACTAATATTATGTTGCCTAATAAGCTATTTCAACCTTCTAGTTGATGATTTATTCCCCACTCCTCTAATATTCCAAATGAATGGATTCATTGCAGAAGGATAGGGGCAGTGGTTAATTGTATGGAGGATATTCTCGTCACCATGGTTGTATCAACAACATATTTTTTCCTCATTCCTTTCCTTTTTTTTGATTGCAAAGATGAATTCAGCTGAAGCTTTGTTAATAATCTTCTTACCGAAAACCTTCTTAGCATACCACTCGAGCTGAGGCAGTGGCATTAGGAAGTTTGACGTGCCCATAATCAGAAAAGAAGCATGCTTATCATCAACCGCTTCCTTTGACTGAAGCCCTATAATTTGATCATCGTCTGCTCAACAAGATCATTATTTTTAGGCAAATTCATAACCAAAACCATAGGATTTGTTTGTTCAACATGTCCTATTGGTTTTGTCTACACGGGTTCAGTGGTTGGCTCTTGTGGAGTCTTCTAAATTTGCTCAACTGGCTTGACCAGGTTATCCTTATTTGTCAAAATTTGAACTATTTCTCCTTCTAATGATTTATCCTTTGTAATCTGATCCTCCTTGTATTGCTCATCCATATTGACTATGTCAGTAGTTTCAATTCTGGGGGAAACCTCTTTATCGTGAGCCGTTCCTGAGAGGCCAACCTTGTCCTTATCCTTCGGTATCTCCATCCATTTCAAATTGCTAGCATTAGTTGTAACAACCCTTTTTCCTTGCTTTTCTATTACCTTCTTGGAGACAGGGCCAGCAAAGAAACTTTTGCACTTGGATTGAATCATGATCTTCATGTTGCTTTGATAAATCTCCATTTGCTGGCAATCTAACTTGCCATTGATCCTTACAGTAGCTTTGGTTCTGATAATTCATACAATACAAAAGAAGTTCTTCATAATCAATATATTACCATCTCCTTCATCCCCTATACCTAACCAAACTCTTGTAGGAAGATTCTTCAGTAGATCAATTTCAACACACACTTGTGCAAGACTTGGCTTGGACAAAGTTGAGGTTGCCGGATCAATTTTCAAAGGCTTATCAATAGCATAGGAAAGTGAAAACATTGAATTCCTATTGAAAAAGCAACAAGGAAATGATTCAAAAGTTATCCAAATAGGGACAAAGCAACAAGGATGCCATTTGAAAACCTTCATGTGGAATCCCTCAACAAACCATGAGGACTTCATCCAAGCAACACAAAGAATCTTCTTCCAAATCAAAATGAATGTTATGCCTAATAATACAATAGGGTAAGGTTGCCATTTTTGGCTTACCCGTGGAAAAGTTCCCTGTGGCCAATGCAAATTGAAGAGGTTTTGCAAGTTTCGCAACCTCTTCCAATGTAAAGAAAATAGTAGGCTCTCCTTTATATGTTTGAGGCTTCAATGGAGCTTCTTCATGTTATATAGTAGCGGATTGCCCTTGTAGGACAATAGTAAAAGAATGTTGTGCCCCTTTCGGTAGCCATAGCTGCCATGAAAGTAACTCAAATAGAAAAATTGGGAAAAACAAGGAGAGTGTGAAACCCAGTATTTTAATAGCCTTGTTCAAGGGATGCCATTCGTTTTTCAATTCGGAAAATTTTTCTATTTCACGCGACTCGGGTAAACCTTCTAAGTGTAATTAGTGCATTGTGGTCTGTGAGTGTTGTTTGATGTGATTTAAAATGAATCAAAAAATTAGTTTTTGGGTTAAATAGTCAACTTGGAGACTATTTGGTCAACAAACTTTGGAATTCTTTTTAATGAGGACTCTCTTCTCCATTTTCCCCAAAAATTTTCATCAAGTAGGAATCACTTGGAAGGTAAGATTTTATGTATTTTAGCAACAACAGCTTTAATTTCAAAGAAAACCCTCTTTGCAGCCTTATATATGTTGATTTATGTATGTTATGGGTTGTTTTTAGTGTTTTGGAGGTTGGGAAGTGATTGGGGTTGATTTTTAACAATCATGGTTAGATTCAAATTTTAAGATTATGAGTTAGGGTTTTGTCTTCCATATGTGGCCCAAATCAAAATGAATGATTGTATGCAAGTGGAATTGGATTTCCTTCATTTTGTGATTTCCTTCATTTTGTAATCTAATAAAGGGTCTTTAATGAATAGGTGTTTTCCATTGTTGTGGAATGCAATATAGTCCACTAGTGCTGAAGTTACCCGTTTATGGATTTTGTTGGTTTAATATGTTGTTTTGAGTTGGGTTTAACCAAGGTCCCTTGAAACTAATAGTACAAAAACGGAATTGGATTTTATTGGCAGGAGGATAGCCTAATTATAGCCTAAGTTTTCGGTTTTTTGAAAACGGCTTATTATCTCCTAATCTAGGCGAATTTGAGGGATGGAAGATACATCTGAAAGTCCGACCACTTTTTTCGCGTTTTTCCCTAGTCATTCTTTAACTTCTAGATGTGTATAAGAGACAGTAGTTGGGGCCAATTGTTTCGATAGTCTCGAAAACATAAAGAAAGGATAAATCATTTGCGAAGGAGAAATAGTTCATAAAGCAGTTTCTAAATGTCTCATAACCTCTTAAACGTCAGGCATGTCCAAAACATAGCCAAAAAGATCCATTCATTTTAAAATGTGTATGATGTTTGGAACTGCACTTTTACCAAGTTTTGGAATTATTACATATGAAATCGGGACCAAGCTATTTTATGTTAATCAAATGATATGTTTGCAAACTCTTTTGATATGAAAGCAACTGTTTTGGCTCATAGGTGACCTAGGTATATAATTTTGGATGTGTTTGGAAATGTTTGATTTGTGGAGAAGGTTCTATAGTCTCCATCCATGGTGATGCTTGAACTATGAATGCGGGGTCTTGTGATGGGATAACTTGACCTCCCGGTCGACTAGTAGGTGTGGTAGATTACTAGATCGACTAGTTAGGTCATACCTTGAGCCTAAAAGATACTCATCTATTTTATTATATTCGTTTGATTTGAAATCAATCGATTTATTCGCTATGCTTTTACTATGTTTTGAAATGATTGGAGCTATGTTTTGGACATGCCTGACGTTTTGGCATGAGACATTTTAGAAACTACTTATGATTATAGTTTATTGACGTTTAAATGGCATGAGACATTTTAGAAATCATGACTATGGTTTTCGCAAATGTTATTATCTTTATGTTTTCTTTATGTTTTTTTTATCGAAATGCTTGGCCCCATTTGAAGAGCTTTTATGATATCCCGAGCTAGTTATGCTCACCCCACGTGATTTATAATTTTTCAGATTAGGTTCGTTTTGACTCTCCATCGGCAAGTTAGCAGCCTTTTAGTAGATTCCACATTACGGTAGGACTCTCGCGGCTGCTTCTCCATGAAAGTAGCACTCAAATAGAAAAATTGTTTTATAGGAAAATGGTTCTGTTACAAAGTTTGTTGCTCTGTTCGTTTGTGAGACCGGTGTGAAGCGCGGCGGAGGAGAGAATTTTAGAGAGAGAATTCAAAAGTTCTTTTAAGTTGGACAATCTATATAAAACCCCACCTGATTTCAATCTAGAAGGAATAAGCTCACTACTATCACTAAGTATTATCATGAACTTTCCTTCTTTGCCATGACTTTCATGGGACTCACCTAGTCATTATCACTTTTGGGATATATAATTCCAGCGTCTAAAAGCTTCATAACTTCTTTCCTCACTACCTATTTTAGAGTAGGATTTAACCTTCTTTGATCTTTTCTAAATGGTTTGTACCCCTTATCTAATAGAATCTTATGCATATGAATTGTGGGAGTAATTCCATTTATATCTATTATACTTCCTACAGTTGTTGGACACCACGATGCTCTCTAAGAAGATTAACCAACTTTTACAATTTTTCACATGTCAAATGTGCATTCACAATTACCAGAAAACTTTCATCTCACCAAGGAAAACATATTGTAAATGAGATGGTAAAGTTATGAGTTCAACCTTGGGGGTTCGTTGGTTAGAGGCTCCCCCTTTAACTTTCTCCACAATATTGACACTTGCTTTCTTTATTTGGACAAACTTGCTTCAAAAGATGCAGACATTATTTATTTATTTTTTATTTAAACCACCATTTATGATAAGGCTAGACACACTTTTTTATTGAATAAAATAAATTTTACAAAAGAGGGGGACTAGATGAAAACCTCTTAAAATTTCAATTTAAGCAAGCAAATCTAGGATGCACTTTTTTAAACCCTAAAGGGTCAATGAATCAATGTGAAACCAAATAGTCCTAAAAACTATCTGAATAAAGAAACTGAATATTTTGCTACAATTTGATAGTTATTGGAATCTATCTAAACTTCTATCGGATTACATAACTAAAGAAATAAGTTTTGTATCAACCAAAAGATTCTAATTTTCCAGCAATTTGGCACTGTGAGCTTTTAGTCTGGTTAGCATTGAGTGTGTTCTTTTTGAATAAATCTTTTGCAATCTTGGCTTCTTGATCAAGGAGACCTTTTTAGGGGACAAATTCTCCATAAATTGCAGCTTCTTTCTAAGTAATTGACTAACTTCCCTACATTCCTCTACTGAAAGAGGATCAAAACTATTAATTGGATTATACACCTCTGAGAAATATGTTGACCATTCTTATATTGGGTTTTTTATCTCTTGAAAACAAGTCATCCCTTGAATTATTATCATTCTCCACATTTAGCTAAATCCCATCAAGTGCTGAAATTTGGTTTTGAGTTGCAAGTGTTTGAACAAATTTTGCATGAACATCTTCAATCATAGGTATTGAAACTTGGTTTTGAAGTTCATCTTGAATGATAGGTATTGAAACTTGGTTTTGAAATTTGACTATTTGAACAAATTCTTCTTGAACATCATTAATGATCCTTTCTTCTCTAACTGCTGAAATTATAGGAGTACCTGTATTGCATATGACTAATGCACGTGAGTCCAGAAGGGAGAGATTTTGTTGTTGATTTTATTGTGAGTCTGCATTTTACAGACTAAAATTTGATTTTGTGGAGATAAATCTAGAATTTCATGATCTAAGTGACGCTTATTTGAATCAGTCAACTTTATCCTCAAATTTGAATCACTAGAAGATGTAACATTCAATTGATTCTCAACAATTGTGTTATTTGAATTCAACCTCCTGAATTTATGAATAACCCACGACCACTAGTTGAACCACTAATGGAGCGGCTGGAGCCTCCATCCAAGCCACCTTAGGTGGTTGTGGAACCATTCTAGGGCTACAGTAGCCACCACTTGGTCTTTGGCCATCACTGGGACATCTTTTTCATGTGCCAATCTTGAAGGACCTATCCCCGAGTTGTTAATTGGAACCCATTGGACCTTAGGGTGTTTTCTCTTATTGAGGCTGAGAGAATTATCTTATTTTTAGCTCGAGTCTCTGTATTAATTGATTTTTTCTGAACCTGATTCTTAACTGAGTCTCTTCTGAATGCTTCTTCAATTTATTCTGGGATGCCACTGCTCATGCTTTGTATTCTAAAATAATGTGTCCAATCTTGTCACATTTTATGTAGTAGTATGGGAGTTTATCATAGCAAATTTTTTTCCATTAACAATCATCTCCCACACCTAACCATAACCTTGAAGGCAATTTTGGTAATAGATCTATCTCTGCACAAACTTTGGTTGTATTAGGTCTTATGAAGTTTTCTGTTGCTAGGTCCAAGTTAATGGGCTTGCCTACTACTTGTGCAAGAGAGAAAACAGAATGCTTGTTGAAGAAAACCTCTGGTAAAACTTCCAATGTAATTCAGATTGGGACAATGAAAGGTTCAATATCAATATGTAATAGTGTATGCTAGTCGAGAACTCTCTTGAAGAGACCATTTATTAACCTATAAGTGTTCTTAAGCTAGCATCTCAAATAATGCTCTACCAAGGAAAATCTAATCAAGACATGTTAATAATCTAGGAAACCTACTTTAAAATTACCCTTGAAACTATGAGAAGCAATTTCCATGTTAGGCTTCTAACTTGGAAAATTGCCTATCAAAAAGGTTTTGCCAATTCTTTGCCTCTTCTGCTACGAAGAAAATTGCAGGTTCTCCTTTGTAGGTTTGCAACATCTTCAAAGGTTGATCAGGCATATATACTTGATTTATAATTGGTTGTTGATTGCTGTTCGTGTAAATATTGGATTAGGTCTTTAGCTCACAAAGAAGCAATAAATAAAGCCTTAATACCCTTAATCAATACATACATGCTTGTAAGAATACGGGGTAAGTTTGCAAATTGGGTGAGTGAGTAAGGATCGTTCCTGTGAGAACTATGGAACAATTACTAGGGTTCACAAACCTATTTTCTATTAGATGAATTAATTAAAATATTTTGTTTCTACCTAGACTAAATTAAGTCTAACCACTAGAAAACCAGAACAACTACCAAATCTAATTAAAACTAAAGAAAGCGATGAACTTTAATGAATTCAAACTTTAATTAATAAAATAGAAAAGTAAACTCAATAAGAATAAATTAAAACTATGAATTTCAATAAAAAAACTAGAATTTAATTGAATATAAATAAAGAAAGAAACCTCAGTAATTGTAGCCGGAACAAACGTTGATGAAGCTTGAGATCTTAAAAAGAAAGTAAACCCTACTCTAATTATTTGTCTACTCTGATGACCTAATGTCTACTCTAACTAATGATCTATATATCAACTCCTCTCTAAAATGGGGTATTTATAGGGGATATTAGAGTCAAATCCCCTCTCCAATGACAGAAACTTCATAGCCCACAAAAAAGAGTCCAATCGAACGACAAAGGCTACCATAATAACAAATTCTGCTGGAGTACGCGGCATCGTGCACACGTGGGCACAAATGCCTCACCCATGTGTATGATTACCTATGGAAGAAGCATACAAATCCTCTCTGGAGTTTGCGCACATCTGCAGGGTTTGGAACGCGCATGTGTGCGACTTCCAGAACACCTGCTTCAAATTCCACGTCAATTTTGACCTTGATGCTGATATAATTTGGAAAAAATTCAAAAACATGAAAATTGTAGATCTCTCTCTTTGATTTCCAATATAGCTTGAATTAACTCGATCGAAACTTAGACAAGAATCTTATGCTAAAACTACCAAACAGTATCTAAATTCGTTCCTTGTTGGTGTACATTTTTCATCCTTGTGATTTTTCTCTAACCTTTTGATCCTTTGGTCTCCTTTTTCATTCCAAACCTATAAAAACTAGAAATAAAACAATTAATCTCATACTTAACTCAAATATTTGTTTCAATACATGAAATCATGGTAAACGATACACAAAAAATATGACATTTATGAGCTTATCAATTGCCTTGAAAAACCTGTACAAATGATCTTCCTGGACCATTAGCATGAGGCTGAAGGATTGAATTAACGACCATGGATGTGAATCCAAGCCAAAGAAAAAATTGTAAGGAAGAGAATTTTATAGAGGTAGACTTTCTCTCGTTAAGTAAGAAAGCAAACATTCTCGAGTGTTCTCATCATGCTGGAAGCGCTTCTATACTTCACTTAAGCTCTTCCCAGTAATTTGTCTTAATGATGTAATGTCATTGCAGAGCTTTATGGTCTTCAATCATGGAAAGTACTTGGCTAAAAATTCTTGAGCCAACTAATTCCATGTAGTGAAAATACCTTGCTCGAAGGATTGTAACCAAGTCTTTGCCCTATCACTCAATAGAAATGAAAAGGTTCTCATTCTAATACAATTATGATGCACTCCATTATGTTTGAATGTGTCAATGACTTCCTGAAAATTACCTAAATGTGTATAGGGATCCTTGTTTTGCCCACCTCCAAATATAGAATGGGTTTAGAGCATTTGAATCAAGGAAGGCTTAATTTCAAAGTTATTGGCTTGTACAGGCAATTGGGCAATTTTGCCAGAAGTTGCCCTCTCAAAATTTGGTATCGTATAACTCAAAGGGACGAGGATTAACATCTTCTCTATTTCTATTGTGAACTACCACCTCGTCTTGCTCCCCAACATTGTAGGTCAGATTCTCTATTGTATTCTCTCATTGACTTGACTCTTATTGTTTCCTGTGGTTTTTGGTTACAGTTCGCTCAATCTCCAAATCATCGGGATGTAGTGGTTGTTTGGAAGAACGAGTATTTGTCATAAACTACAAGTAAAAGACTAAAGATCAAATATCAAAGAAAAATTCAAAAGAAAAATTAGACACAAAAAGCAATTGAAATAATTATGAGAGAATAAAAAGTTTAATCTAGCAAGGCTCGCTAAACCTAATATTGCTACCAAGAATAGTTCACGGCAATGGCGCCAAAAACTTGTTTAGCTAGATATTGGGTTAGGTCTTTTAGTTCACAAACAAGTAATAAATAAAGCCTTAATAACCCTAATCAATACTTACATACTTGCATGGATTACTACGAGGTAAGCTTGTAGATTGGGTGAGTGAGGATTGTTCCCACGAGGACTATGGAACAATTACTAGAGTTCACAAACCTATTTGCTAGTTAGAAAAATTAATTAAAGGATTTTGTTTCTACCTAACTAAATTAAGTCTAACCACTAGAAAATTAGAACAAATACAAAATCTAATTATAACTAAAGAAAGCGATTAACTTTATCAAATTCAAACTTTAATCAGTAAATGAGAAAAGTAAACGCAATAAGATTAAATTAAAACTACAAATTACAATAAAAAATCTAGAATTGGATTGAATGTAAAAAAAGAAAGAAAATTCAGTAATTGCAGCCAGAACAAGCAATGATGAAGCTTGACATATTGACAAGAAAAGTAAACCTAATCTAATGATTTATCTACTCAATGATAAAATGTCTCCTCTAACTAAAGATCTATATATCAACTCCTCTATACAATGGGGTATTTATAGGGGATATTAAGGTTAAATCCCCCCACCAATGATACACATTGAAATGTGAAAGCCCACAAAAAAGAGTCTAACCGAGCGAAAAAGGCTGCAAAAATAACAGATTCTGCTAGAGTACGTTGCATCGTGCACACAAGAACACAGATGCCTCATGCATATGCACATTTTACTGAAGCAAACGGTTCCTCTCTGGAGTTCCTTTTTATCCTTTTTAAGTCCTTTTCCATTCCAACACTAAACAAACTAGAAATAAAACTATTTTTCTCGTATTTAACTCAAATATTGTTTGCAATACATGAAATTGTGATAAACGGTAAATAAAATATAAGACATTTATGAGCTTATCTATTGCCTTGAAAAACCTCTACAGATGATCTTTCTAGCCCTTCAGCATGAGGCTGAAGGACTGTATAACGACCATGGCTTTGAATCGAAGCCAAAGAAGAATTTGTAAGAGAGAGAATTTTAGAGAGGTGGTTGACTTTCTATCGTTAAGTAAGAAAATAACATTCTTGAGTGTTCTCATTATGCTTGAAGTGCTTCCATGTAGACTTCTCCTAAACTCTCCCCAGCAATTTGCCTGAAAGAAGTAATGTCAGTACGGAACTTTGCGGTCCTTGATGGTAGAAAGTAATTGTCTAAAAATTCTTGAGCTAACAGAGTCCATGTAGTAAAAGTACCTTGCTCAAAGGATTGTAACCAAGCCTTTGCCCGATCTCTCAATGAAAATGGATAGGCCCTTATTCTTGTACAATCAGGATGCGCTCCATTATTTTTGAATGTGTTAATGACTTCCTGAAAATTTACCAAATGCACATAGAGATCCTCTTTTTACCCAACTTCAAACATAGCATGGGTTTGGATCAATTGAATCAAGGTAGGCTTAATTTCAAAGTTATTGGCTTGGACAAGCATTCGGGAAATGCTAGAACTTGCCCCATCAAAATTTGGTATTGCATAATCTCTATGGGGTCGAGGATTAACATCTCTTCTATTGCCATTGTTGCTTGCCACCTCATCTTGCTGCCCAGCATTGTGGTTTGGATTTTCTATTGTATGCTGGTCTTTGCTTGGCTTGACTTTTTTTGCCTCCTATAGTTTTTGGTTATAGTTCATTCAATCTCAAAATTACTGAGATGTAGTGGTTGTTTAGAAGATTGAGTATTTACCATAAACTACAAGAAAGCAACCAAATATTGAATATCAAAGCAAAATCTATAAGAAAAACTAAAAACAAAAAGCAATTGTAAAAAATTGTGAGAGAATAAAAAGTCTAATCCAGTAAGGCTCGCTAAACCTAATATTACTACCAAGAATAGTCCCCCGAAAACGGCACCAAAAACTTGTTCCGGTAAACATTGGATTTGCTTTTTTAGTTCACAAACAAGTAATAAATAAAGCCTTAAATAACCTAATTAATAATTACACGCTCACAAGGATATGAGGTAAGTTTGTAGATTGGGTGTGTAAGGATTGTTCTCACGAGAACTATGGAACAATTACTAGGGTTTAGGAACCTATTTGCCAGTTAGACAAATTAATTAAAAGATTTTGTTTCTACCTAACTATAAAGTCAAGTCTAACCATCAAAAAATATGAACAAATACAAAATCTAATTAAAACTAAAGAAAGTGATTAACTTTAACAAATTCAGAAAGTGATTAACTTTAACAAATTCAATTTTTTATTTATAAACTAGAAAAGTAAACTCAATAAGATTAAATTGAAACTACTAATTGCAATAAAAAAGAAAGAATTGAATTGAATATAAATATAGAAAGTAAACTTAGTATTTGTAGCCTGAACAAACGTTGATGAAGCTTGAGATCTTGACAAGAAAGTAAATTGTAATCTAATGATTTATATACCCTAATGATCTAATTCCTCTAACTGATGATCTATATATCAACTTCTCTCTAAAATGGGGTATTCATAGGGGATATTAGGTTCAAATCCCATCTCCAATGATAGAAACGTGAAAGCTCACAAAAAGAAATCTAACCAAATGAAAAAGGCTGCCAAAATAACAAATTCTATTGGTGTACGCTGGGTTGTGCAGACATGTACATAAGTTGCCTTGTGCATGTGTACATTTTATAGAAGCAAATGGTTCCTCTCTAGAGTTTGTGCACATACCCCGGGTTTCCAAAACACCTGCTTCATCTTACGCACTGATTTTGACCTTGATGCTGATTGAATTTGGGAAAACTCAAAACATGAAAGTTGTAGTTCTTTCTTAGCTTTCCAATGCATCTTGATTTTAACTTGATCAAAGCTCAAACAAGAAAGTTATGTTCCAAGTACTGAACAGTGTCCAAATTTGCTCCTTGCTGGTGTACATTTTTCATCCTTGTGATTTTTCTCCCATTTGATCCTTTTTTGCCTCCGTTTTCATTCCAAACCTACACAATCTACAAATAAAACAATTAAGTTCATATTTAACTCAAATATTTCTTGTAATAATGAAATTTTGGTAAAAGATGAATAAAATATAAGACATGTATTAGCTTATAAATTGCCTTAATAAACCCCTACAAATGATCTTGTTGGCCCTTCGGCATGTGTCTGAAGGCTGATTGCATTAATGACAATGACTGTGAATCCAAGCCAAAGAAAAAATTTTAAGAGAGAGAATTTTGGAGAGAAGGTGGACTTTCTCTCGTTAAATAAGAAAACAAATATTCTTGAGTGTTCTTTCCTGCTTGAAGTGCTCCATGCTTCAGTTAAGCTTTTCCAGTAATTGGTCTAAATGAAGTAACGTTATTGCAGAGCTTTGCGGCCCTCGATAGTGGAAAGTACTTGAATGAAAATTCTTGTGCAAACTAATTCCATGCAGTAACCAAGCCTTTACCCTATCTCCCAACAAAAACGGAAAGGCTCTCACTCTAATACAATCAGGATGCACTCCATTGTATTTGATTGTGTCAACAACTTCCTCAAAATTTTACCAAATGTGCACAGGGATTCTCATTTTGCCTACCTCCAAACATAGCATGGCTTTGGAGCATTTGAATCAAGGTAGGCTTAATTTCAAAGTTATTGGCTTGTAAATGCATTCGGGCAATGCTAGAATTTGCCCCCTCAAAATTTGGTATTATTGGCGCATATTCTCTAAGGGGTTGAGGATTATCATGTCCTCTATTGCTATTATTACCTGCCACCTTGGGTTGCTCCCTAGCATTGTTTGGATTCTCCATTGTATTCTATACTTGGCATGATTTTTGTTATTTCCTCCAGTTTTTGGTTATAGTTGGGCAATGCTAGAATTTGCCAATTGTAAATAATAATGAGAGAATAAAACCTCTAATCTAGTAAGTCTCTCGCTAAACCTAATATTGCTACCAAGAATAGTCCTGGAAACGACGCTAAAAACTTATTCGGGTAAATATTGGATTAGGTCTTTTAGTTCACAAAAAGTAATAAATATATCCAATCTGAATTGAATATAAATGAAGAAACAAACTTAGTAATTGTAGCCAGAACAAACTCGATTAAACATGAGATCTTGTCAAGAGACATGTAATGATTTATGTGTATAAGAGACAGATCTAATATCTACTCTAACTAATGATCTATATATCAACTGCTCTCTATTATGGGGTATTTATAGCCGCTATTGCAGTTGAAATCCCACAACAAGGATTAACGAACAAAGAAGGCTCCATTGTATTCTCCATCTATACCTCTTGCTTGTGTGCTCTTGTGCATGTGCAGGGTTTAGGAACAGCTACTTCAAATTCCACCTCAAATTTGACCTTGATGCAGATGGAATTTGGGAAAACTCAAAACATGAAAGTTGTGCTCTTTCTCTTGGCTTTCCAATGCATCTTGAATCAACTCAATTAGAGCTCAGACAAGAATGTTTTGTTCAACATTGCTCATATTTAACTCAAATATTGTATGCAATACATGAAATCGTGGTAAATGATGCATAAACCATGAGACATTTATGAACTTAAGAAATACCACACACTTAGCTTTTGATTTTTGGTTATAGATAACCCGTTCAATCTCCAAATCACCGGGAACTCAAGAGTTCAAATGTAGTTGTTCTTTGAAGAATGATGTATATGAACACAATAAACTATAAGACTCAATTCAAAGAGACCAAATTATGTCAGGGGAAAAACTGTCATAAAACAAAAAAAAGAGCTTAATCGGCACACATCAAATAAAACTTCTTTTCCAACACATTAAATACCAATCCTTCACAGAAATAACCCCACACTCAATCAACAAATACCCATGAAAAATTTCGTATGAAAAAAGTTCTACTTCATTAAAATCAACCCAACATGCCAACCTTTTTCCGGACATTCCCCGTAAATGTACATGACTCACTCATACAATCGTCCCCCTCACTCAACTACCTTGCACCCTTAATATCTCCTTAAAATATAATTGTATGCAATAAAGCTCATAAAGGACATTTTGGGATAGAAAAATCAAAGAATTTATTAAGCTTATAAAGGTAGGTAAAATATGTTTTAATGAAAGAAAGCGAATGGTGTTTCTCTACATTCATTACAAATTAAATTTCGTACATGGTACTAGTGATAAAAATTCGCTAAACCCTGCACCTGTCTCTTATACACAAATAGATGTGTATAAGAGACAGATTGGATGGTTAGTCAAACAATCTGTCTTAGGTTCGCACATTTGATTAAGAGACATGGAATTGGGGCCCTCACTTCATCCAATGTAATCAGCTTACTTGACTTCAACTTTTCTTTGGCCAGATCAATCTCAATACCTTCCTTAACACACAATACGGTAATATTACACCCGTAGTACCAAATGTGCACTCCACTTAAATAGCACAAAGAAGGTTTGTGATGCTAGTTCCATGTTGGTGTCATGAATAGTTAGCCACTCGTCATTGCAAACTCAGTGTACTCTCTGTAGCCGATTAATCATATTTCTAGAAATATCCACAGTTTTTCCCCTGACATACACTGAAGTATCACTATATGTAGCCAAATTAGCGTAGAATTCTCACACAATCGGTAGAACTGCATCCCTGGGGGTAGATGTCAAATAATTCCACCCATGTATCCTAATGCTATAGCAAATCTCCAGGGCTCCAGTACTAGGGATTTGTATACCCTTATCCTTGATTGCTGTCCTCATCAAAATATCAGACTCATACTTCCTCCAGGTATTGAGGAATTGTTCCTGAACATGTTTTTCTGGTTCTTGTGGTAGAGGAGTGGTCGAAGAAGCTCCAATCGTCCTTTGACCTGTCGATCGCTTACTGTTGCATGCCATTCCTACAAAAAGTGTAATATGAGATATAAGAAGCACACACAAATAAAAGCACTACCACCCTATACTTATTCAATTCTATAACCTAAAACAAAAAATTAAACTTAGTATTCACAAGATAAAATCAAGTATGGTAGTTCCAATACTAAGTTATGTGCATATGTTCACGACATTCTAAACCTTTTTAAACCAATAAAATGAATAGAGAAAAATTATATGTTCTAAGTCCAGTCCTAGGGAATTGAATTCATGCACAAAGCCTAGTGTTTTAAGATTTTTCTTCATTGAAGCATTTCATCAAACACTTGGCATGTATAAATGAAGAATGGACTGTTGTATATATAATCACCGCACAATTGCTTCCCAATTCAAAGAACATTTCAAGAATCAAGCACATGAACAATTGAATATTCAATTCATTGCAAATAAGAACAATCAATTTATCAAAAATCAAAACTTTTCTTCGATTCAACTACAAACTCCAAAAAGGAAAAACATAAGAAAATCAATGTAATCCATACCTTAATGGTGTTTATTGAGACTTGAAGGAAGAAGAAAAAATGATGTGAATGGAAGAGATAAAGGAGTGATTTGAGGGTATAAAAAGTGTTGGGGCTAGAGGATTTGAGAAAAGAGGGGTTTTTGAAGAACAGATTTTTGTTTAAATGTTAAGAACTAAACCCACATTTGGTTTGTAACACAGCTTGTGCATATGCGCAAGGTTACTCGCGCATGTGTGGGAGAAGCTGAAGGGTTAATTTTGTTTTGCTTCTTGTGCACATGCATAAGGTCTAACTGCGCATGTGTGCGAGTCGCAGAACTGGAATTCTAGCTTCTGGATTTTGCACACATGCATACCAAATGGTGTATTTGGTGCGCATGTGCGCAAAATGAATCCCTTAAACATCTAAATTCCTTTCCTAACTATCAAACCAACAACAAGACCTTAAAGCCATGTTGTAGTCCATTTAAAGATGATATACACACAAATAACAAGGAAACTAAAGAAAATAAAAAACAAACACACAAACGAAATTATAAAAGGACCTGATTATGTGACGGTTGCCTCCCATGAAGTGCCATTGTCTATAGTCTTAGGATCGACTTCGGCACTTAAGATCAAGAATTAATGAGATGAACGGTTTCTCATTCCTCATTGATGATTTCTCCATAGTAGCACTTCACCCGGTAGCCATTAACCATAAATTTCCTTGGCTTCATTTGCGTTCCACCGCACTATACGTGAATGTCGGCACTACTTCAAATAGCGCAAACCATCATGACTTCAACTTTTCAGGAAACAATTTTAGTCTTGAATTATACAATAAAACCATTTCCCCATTTTTGAATTCCTTGGCAGAAATATGCTTGTCGTGCCAAACCTTTGTCTTCTCTTTATAAAGCCTTGCATTTTCATAGGCTTCTCTTAGGAATTCATCCAATTCATTCAAATCTAGAAGCCTTTTCTCCCCAGCATCCTTCAAATCATAATTGAGAGTTTTGATTGCCCAATATGCCTTGTGCTCAATTTCAATTGGGAGATGGAAAGCCTTACCGCCAAATCATTCCTTAAGAAGACATCCCAATTGGAATCTTGAAGGCAGTCCGGTATGCCCATAATGCATCATCAAGATTCTTAGACCAGTCCTTCGTTGAAGAATTTATGGTTTTCTCAAGAATGCGCCTCAACCCTCGATTGGATACCTCCACTTGTCCAAAAGTTTGCTGATGATATGCTAGGGCTATCTTGTGGGTAACGCCGTATTTGGATAAGATGGATCAACCAAGGAATTTTTGTGTGTGTTCCTCCGTCATTTATGATAGCTCACAAGACACTGAACCTTGCAAAAATGTTATTTCTCACAAAATTCACCACCATTCTAGCATCATTGGTTTGTAGTACCATTGCTTCCACCCATTTGGACACATAATCCACTGCCACAAGAATGAATTTGTTGTTGTGTGTTGGTGGAAAGGGGCTTATAAAATCAATACCCCACACATAAAAGATCTCACAAACTAGGATATTATTTAAAGGCTTTTCATCTCTTCTAGACAAGTTACCGGCACGTTGATATTGATCACATTACAGCACAAAGTCTTTTGCATTCCTAAATAATGTAGGCCGGAAGAGTCCATTTTGAAGGATTTTTGTAGCCGTCCTTTGAGAGCCATGGTGTGCTCCCACCAATGAAGAATGACGATGATATAGAACACTTTGAATCTCACTTTCCTGTATGCATCTCTGGATAACTTAATCATTACATTGGTGAAAAAGACAGGGGTCATCCCAATTGTAATACTTAATCTCCAAAAAGAACTTTTTTCATGGCCACGAAGAAATTAGCAATATCTGCGTATCGAGGTGCACTACTATCCACTCTCATTAAGTGCTCTTTTGGAAAGGTATCATTAATTGGCATCTCCTCACCTATTTTTGCTTTTGGTTGCTCTAACCTTGATAGGTGATCTGTCACTGTGTTTTCAACTCCCTTCTTATCTACCACCTCCCAATCAAATTCCTGCAATAGCAAAATTCACTTGATTAGTATAGGCTTAGCATCATTTCAATGCCATCATTTTTAGTCAATAGGTATTTAAGAGCTGAATGATCTGTATGACCAATCACCTTATTACTTATGAGATATGACCTAAACTTATGAAATGCAAATACTACTGCAAGAAACTCTTTCTCAATGATGGATTGTTCACTTGAGCTTCATTAAGGATATGGCTAGTTTAGTATACAACATGAAAAATTTTATCTTTTTTTTGACATAAAACAGCTCCTATGGCATAGTTTCCTGCATCACATTAGCTCAAAAGGCAAATTCTAATTTGGAGCGACTATAACTGATGCAGTAATCAAAGCTTTTATCAATTTATTAAAAGCAGAAAAACATTCATCATTAAAATCAAAAGGCACATCCTTTTGCAACAAAGTACATAAAGGGCGAGAAATCAAAGAAAATTTTTTAATGAAACGTCGGTAAAAATTGGTGTGACCAAAAAAGCTCCTTATCTCATTCACATTAGTAGGATGTGGTAATTTTTCAATGACCACTACTTTAGACTTATCTACCTAACTATAACTCTAGCAAAAAGTCGATGGCCTACCACAATCCCTTCCTTTATCATGAAATGAAACTTTTCCCAGTTCAATGCCAAATTGGTAGACTCACATCTTTCCATAACACAAGCAAGATTATCCAAACATGAAACAAATGAATCACCAAAAACACTAAATTCATGCATAAAAATTTTAATAAATTTCTCAATCATATCATGGAAAATAACAAACATGGATCGTTGGAAAGTGCTAGGATTATTGCACAATCCAAAGGGCATATGCCGGTAGGCAAAAGTTCCATAAGGACAAGTAAAATTGGTTTTCTCTTGATGTTTAGGGGCTATGTCTATTTAGAAATACCCTGAATAACCGTCGGCAAAGCAATAAAAAGCATGTCCTAATAGACGCTCAAGCATTTGATCAATAAACGATAAGGGAAAATGGTATTTCCTAGTGGATTCATTATGTTTTCTATAGTTAATGCACATCCGCCACCCCGTCACTAATCTAGAGGGTCTCAATTAGCTCATTTTTCTCATTTAAAACTACCGTGATCCATCCTTTCTTTGGTATTACTTAAGTAAGGCTTATCCATTCACTATCACTTATGAGATAAATAATTATGGTGTCTAATAATTTCAAAACACCCTTTTTAACTATCTTTTTCAAAGTAGGATTTAACCTTCTTTGAGGTTGTCTAGTCTGATTGTAGTATCATTAAGGAGTATTTAGTATATGCAAACTGAAGGGCTTATTTCTTTTATGTTCTTAATGCCACATACAATTGCCCCACAATGCTTTTCAAAACAAAAACAAATTTTCCTAATTCAATATCTGGAAGTAAAACACTCACAAAGACAGGATATGTATTATGTTCTCCAAGAAAAACACATTTGAGAAGAGAAGGAATTGGTTTAAGTTCAACCTTGGGGGGTTCGCTGGTCGGAGACCGCTATTTACCTTTACTCTTCAACTTGTTCTATTCTGCAAGTTCATGCAACTCCTCCTTTTGATTGCTTTCAGTTTCTTCTTCACTACACTCCATCTCATCTTCATGGATGCCTTCCATATCCTTGGTGTCATCCTCCATAGATTTCCTACAAAAATCTATAACCAAAACATCAATAATATCAACACTTATCACATCATCATATTTAGGAGAAAATTTAAAAGAATCAAAAACATTAAATGACACAATATCATTATTGACTGTAAATTGTAGATCTTTGGGTTGGACATCTATTACAGCTCGTCCAGTGGCCAACAAAGGTCTTCTAAAAATGAATGGGGTCACCACATCTTTCTCTATATCGAGCACTATGAAATCAGCTGGTAGGAATACTTTGCTAACTTTGACAATAAGATCCTCAACCATTCCTACTGGTTTCCTTACACTTTTGTTGGCCAATTGAAGAGTGACTTTTGTGGGTTTCAGTCCTCATCCATTCAGCTTCATATAAGTGAAATGAGGCATAAGGTTGATGAAGTTACCCAAATCACAAAGGTCTCTTTGAAATGTCAACATTTCAATTTTTTCGGTCTCACATGAAATGGAAAACGAGTCAAGATCCTTGAGCTTAGGGGAAATATTCTTTCAAATTATAGCGCTACATCTTTCATTTAAACACAAGATCTCATCCCCCTTTAACTTCCTCTTGTTTGACAAAATATGTTTCATGAACTTAGCATAACTGGGCATATTTTCAATGGCTTCAAGGAAAGGAATGTTAATCTCAATATTTTTAAAAATTTCCATTAATTTCTTAGCTTTATCATCCTCTTTCAGTCATTGAGGGAAAGGAATACTTACCTGTTTACCTAGTGAAGTCGAGAGGTCCTTAGTTTTTCCTTGTTGATCAAGAGCTTTGGTAGGCTCTTCTTGATCATCACTGCTCTAAGATGACTCTCTCTTCTCTTTTGCCTTACTTTTGTCCACAATTCTTGCATCATCGTTGTCAACTCTCCTTGGTTCCACGATTCTACAACACCTCAAAGTGACTACTCGAACTTGCTCCCTCTCAAGGGTGTTATCCCTTGGGTTCAACTAATAGTGTCACTTGGCAATGCCCCCATTAGTCTCTCATTATTTTTCCAAGCTAGTTGTCTCAAGTGAAGTTTCAAGTTCCTTGTAGAAGCTTGCAAATTCTCATGCACCCTTTGTAAGACATCCAATTCCCTCCTCAATTTATCTTCATTGGATTGATCATGGTTTACACATGGAAGGTAATTAGAATTTTGTGGTAGGGGTCTTGGTGGTGGAGATTGGTAAGAGTTATTTTGTTGCGATAGAAACATTTGGAAATTCCTCTGGTGAGGTGGTTGATATGGTCTAGACGATGAAACTTGATTGGAAAATTTTGATTGTGGCTAGTTGGGTTGGAAAGATGGATTTTGAACATTGTTCTGATTACTCCAATTTTAAAATTTGGAAGGTTCTGCTAAGATGTGTTATAGGTATTGCCATAGGAATTAGGCTGATTTCTTGACCTTGAATTTTGATTTGAAATAAACTCAACTTTCTCACCTTGCATCCTAGGTGTTTCACAAAGTGTGCAATTCTAATGGTTTCCTCCAAAAACATCACAATTTAAAATTCCATGAGGTGTTGAATCAATGGAGTTCACCGGATTTCTTCCCATGTTTTCAAGGGCCTTTGTTGGATTTGTCATCATGTTCAACATCATACCCTATTGAACTAAGAAAACATCATTGAAATTAATCATTCCTTTTTGTTGGGCATTGACTTTATGCACTAGTTATTGTGCTTGTTTCACAACCAGAGGAGTGATTGCACCATGGTAATAGTGAGTTGATTCCATTCTTTCTAACAGTTTTTGTGCTTTTTCTGGAGTTTTAAGAGGAAATGTGTCTCCTGCATTGTATCAACAATCAATCTCATCTCCGGAAACAATCCATTGTAGAATGCTTGTACTTGTAGCCATAATGGAATGGCAGGATGTGGACACTTCCAAAGCAATTCATTAAAACACTCCCACGCTTCACTTATGCTTTCCCCAGTAATTTGTCCGAATGAAGTAATGTCATTGCAGAACTTTGCGGTCCTTAATGGTGGAAAGTACTTGGCTAAAAATTCTTGAGCCAACTAATTCCATGTAATGAAAGTACCTTGCTCGAGGAATTGTAACCAAGCCTTTGCCCTATCCCTCAACAAAAATGGAAAGGCTCTCAATTTGAGACGATAAGGATGCACTCCATTGTATTTGAATGTGTCAACAACTTCCTTAAAATTTTCCAAATGTGAATAGGATCCTTATTTTACCCACCTCTAAATAGAGCATGGGTTTGGGGCATTTGAATCAAGGCAAGTTTAATTCAAAGTTATTGGCTTCTACAGGCATTCGGGCAATGCTAGAACTTGTCCCTACAAAATTTGGTATTGCATAATCTCTAAGGGGTCAAAGATTAGCATCTCCTCTATTGACATTATTACCTACCATCTCGTATTGCTCCCGAGCATTGTAGTTAGGATTCTCCATTGTATTTTCTCCTTAGCTTGACTCTTGTTGTTTCCTGCGATTTTTGGTTATAGTTCGTTCAATCTCTAAATCACTAGGATGTAGTGGTTGTTTGGACGAATGATTATTTACCTTCAACTACAAGAAAGAGAACAAAGATCAAATATCAAAGCAAAATCCAAAAGAAAAATTAAAAACAAAATCAATTGTAAATAACTATGAGAGAATAAAAAGTCTAATATAGTAATGTTTGCTAAACCTAATATCGCTACCAAGAATAGCCAACATGGCAATGCTGCCAAAAACTTGTTCGAGTAAATATTGGATTAGGTCTTTTAGTTCACAAAAAAGTAGTAAATAAAGCCTTAGTAACCCTAATCAATACTTACACGCTCGCAAGGATACGAGGTAAGTTTGTAGATTGGGTGAGTAAAGATCGTTCCTACAGGGACTATGGATCAATTATAAGGGTTTATGAACCTATTTTCCAGTTAGACAAATTAATTAAAAGATTTTGTTTCTACCTAACTAAATTAAGTCTAACTACTAGAAAATAAGAACAAATACAAAATCTAATTAAACCTTCTCTTTAAAGAAAGCAGTTAATTTTAACGAATTCAAACTTTAATTAATAAACTAGAAAAGTAAACGCAATATGATTAAATTATAACTAAGAATTGAAATAAAAAAACTAGAATTGAATTGAATACAAATAAAGAAAACAAACTTAGTAATTGTAGACGGAACAAACGTTGATGAAGCTTGAGATCTTGACAAGAAAAGAAACCCTAATCTAATGATTTATCTTCTCTAATATATTATGTTTACACTAGCTAATGATCTATATATCGAATCCTCTTTACAATAGGGTATTTATAGGGGATATTAGGGTTAAATCCTCTTTCTAATGATAGAAATGTGACAGGACATGAAAAGGAGTCCAACCGAACGAAAAAAGCAGCCAAAATAACAAATTCTACTAGAGTACAATGCGTCGTGTGCTCATGCGCACAGATGCCTAGTACATGTGTGTGTTTTATAGAAGAAGATGGTTCCTCTCTAGAGTTTGAGTGCATACGCAGGGTTTGGGTCACGCTATGTGCGTGACTTGTAGAACACTTGCTCCAAATTCCAGCTCGATTTTGACCTTGATCCTGATAGAATTTGGAAAAACTCAAAACATGAAATTTGTAGCTCTCTCTGTTAGTTTTTCAATACCTATTAAATGAACTCGATCGAAGCTTTGACAAAAAAAATTATGCTTAAAGTACCGAGCAGTGTCTAAATTCACTCTTGTCGGTGTACATTTTTCATCCGTGCAATTTTGAACTGTTGATCCTTTTTGACTCCTTGTCCATTCCAAACCTACCCAAACTAGAAATAAAACAATTAAGCTCATTTTTAGCTTAGAATATTGCTTGCAATACTTGAAATTGGGGTAAATGATGCATAAAATATAAGACGTTTACGAGGTTATCAATTGCTTTGAAAAACCTCTACAAATGATCTTACTTGCCCTTCATCTTGAGCTAAAGGACTGCATCAACGACTATAGCTGTGAATCCAAGCCAAAGAAAAAATTGTAAGAGAGAGAAATTTTAGAAGAAGATAGAACAGATGGACTTCTTGTTAAGAAAACAAACATTCTTGAGTGTTCTCATCATACTTGTCTTCTTCACTTGAGTTCAAAAGTGCCTTATCCAAAGGTGACTTAGCCAAGTTGTGCCTAAAATAGTCATTAACAATCTCGTCAATAAAATATATTCTTACCACATCATCATAGGTAGCAGGTAATTTTGAAGAATCAAACACATTATAAATCACAACATCGCTATTGACTCAAACTTCCGACTTCGCTTCTTTAACATCTATAAGAGCACGCCCAATGGCTAGAATAGTCTACCAAGGATGATTGGCATAACATTATCTTTTTCCATGTCAAGTACAATGAAGTCTGCCAGAAGGAAAAGCTTTTCAACCTTGATGATTACATCTTCTACTATCCCTATTGGAAATTTAACGCTCTTATCGGCCAATTGAAGTGAGAGACTAGTTGGATTCAAGTCTTCATTCTTAAGCTTCTTATAAATGGAAAATGGCATGAGGTTCATAGAAAGGCCTCAAATCACATAAGGCCCTTTGAAAATACACCCCTCTTATGTCACAAGATATAGAGAATGATCTGGGTCCTTCATTATTTGTGTAAACGTCTTACTTATCACGGCACAACATTCTTCCGTTAGGCATAATATCTCATCTCCATGTAATTTCCACATGCAAGTAAGAACTTGTTTCATGAATTTGGCATAACTATGTATGTTCTCTAAAGCCTCTATGAAAGGCATATTGATTTCAAGAATCTTAAACTCTTGCAAGAACCTCTTAAACTTCATTACCTTTCATCACCCTTAAGCCTTTGTGGAAATGGAAATTTGATTTGTTTTGACAGATCCAACTGTAGTTCCTTGTCTTATTGCTTCCTCAAGTCAGATTTTAGGACTTTGTAGGCTCTTATGTGTCTAGGCTTTGCCCTTAGAAGACTCTTCCACATTATTACCAATGGGGTTCTCATCATGTACCATGACTTCATTGTTTGATGGTTTATCGTCAACAACTGTTTGTCATTCAATGCCTTGCTACTCCGAAGTGCAATATCTTGAGCATGATCTCTAGGATTTGGCTTCCTAGAAGGTTGATCACTTGGGTTGGGAATATTATCACTGGGAGTGTACTGGTGGTGTCTTTCGGCCATCAACCTTGCCATTTGGCTTAGTTGGGTTTCTCATTTTGAAAAATCTTAAAAGATTTCCATTGTGATGAATAGCTTAGACTAGCTGATGGTATAAACTTTCCTATTTTTCTTATTTATGTTGTTTTAGTTCTTCTATTTGTTTTTATTGTTTTAAGTGTCTTTTATTCAAGAAAAATGCAATAAATGGATTGGAATGTTTCATACCAAAGAAATTATTATTCTTATTATAATGGAGGTATGACCAATGAGCATGTTTCTTGTAGTTATTCTTCCTGCCGTTTAGACTATAAATGGAATGGTATAACCATCCATATTCCTATGAGAGCTTCTAGGAAAATTTGTATTCATTCCCTCTACCTTAAGAGCTTTCCACTATATGAACCAGTAGAGACCCAATTTCTTCAATTGACTCAAGTAGCCAATGAGGCAAGATTGATGGAAATGTTGATGACACTCCAATAAAACATAACCAAATTGCAAGAAGAATGAGCTAAAATTTTTGAAGAACGAGCAAAACACTTTGAAGAACGAACTAAACTCTTTGAGGACCAAACTAAATTCTTGGAGAACATAGACAAGTCCAACAAGAGGTTAGAAGACCCACTTTTATGATGCATCTAGAAAATTAAGGAACTCCAAGGCTCCCACCAATTGAAGAACAGTATGGACACTTGGAGGATCAAGGTGAAATGGTAGATTCAAAGAGCATGTGTAACCAAGAAGAATAAAAAATTTGCTCACCTCTTTTGACCACTATACAAAAAGAAGTGCCATTTGAAGTATTTGTTGACAAAGAACCAGTTCAAGAAGAGAAGAAAATAGCACATTTTAGAAGAAACTAATTATGAGAAACCCCTTGAACAAAAATTCTCAACAGTACCCATTTACTTAATATTTGTTTGGAAGAATCATCGATTTCTCCTGTTAATGAGTGTGAGTTTGTCTCGTTGAATAGAAAGAGATGTTATTTGGGGTGTTCATGAAGAAAAATAAGGCTCAAGGAGTGGAAGAAAAAGGATACTTTTTAGAGGGGACTGGAGAGGTACCAACTGCTTATGTGGTAGTTCAAAAAATCCTTTGGAACTTCAGATATGCTAAGCAATAGAGCAAGTTCACCAAGGACTATCACATTTTCACAAGCTTTCTTGGTGTTGTTGAGGGAGTATTTCTTTCCCTTTTCTTCATTATGTTTTATTCTAGTTTACTTGCTTTAGTTTAAGAACCCAGTGGGAAATAAAGACTTGTAACCTTGTCCGTAGTTAGTTCATGTTTTGGTTTTGGTAAATGATTTTTGATTCACTTGGATGAATTTGGTCATTGGTAAAAATGTTGAAGGAAATATAGGATTTGTTGTGATTCTTGATTGATATAAATGCTTTATTGTGATGAACATGGACTTAGGTTTTAGCATTTGATTGTGAAAATTCTAGTTAGTGTTACACTTTATTTGCTAAGTGAATTTGAGCTTATTTTGAGGAATTCATGTGAATTTTTTATATGGACTAGGAAGTATGTGCTGAGCTAAGTTTGGGAGGGATGAGTTGGGTATATACTTATGTGTGCTTTTTTTTTTCCCTTTAAATTGTTTAATGTCCATGAAATCTTGATGAGTCCCACTTAGTGTGACAATGTTGGCCGAAGAATGATACACGACTTCTATGACTCTTGTGTTCTAATGGAATATGCATTTACATGTTCAACTTGAGATTGTTATGTACTTAAGCTTGTTCAGTATTGTGCTTAGTGTCGATGAATTCCATGATTGAAGGTTGAACTATTGCTTCTAAGTTCAAATTGTGCTCAATTAATTACTTTCACATTCACATGGTTATTATACTGTCCATTATCTATATGAGTTTTTTCATTGTTCAAGTGCTATTCAAAGTCAATGCTTGCCTAGTATTATGTTTGGCTGGGTATGTATTTTATTGATTTATAGTAGCATTTTTTTATGCCTTGTGATATCCGTGAGTCGTAAGATGAGTTATACTCATCATTTGTATAAATTGAAAATATTGGTGGTATTTTATTGAGTCTTATTATGTTTTTGGGAATGGTGATGTTTTGTGAATAAAAGTTTTTACAGTTGGATAGAAAAGGATAAGTTCGGTGCTCAATGATTATATAGACCAAATATTAGTATATAACATGTAGTATTGAATTGGTTTTCAATTTTTAGCGATAAAATAGATAGTTCTTGTTCCAAGTACTTTTTCCAAAAACCAACTATGCTTGATTTTGCAAAGAGAGTATGGTGCTAATTGATTTTGAAAATGGTTTATCTAGAATATTTTATTTTGAGTACTCAAAAGTGCTAATTGTTGCCAAGTTATTCTTTTGGAAAAATGTTTAAATGGTTTGAGATGATTAGGCCATTTGTATGTGCATTTTGGAAAATGCATTAGATCTATTCTATATATGTTTAATTCTAGATTTGATCTTGGGTGCATTTCATTCCTTTTCCTTGGCTTATGTTGCTTATTACTCTGAAAAGATTCAAAAACGTTTTTGCTCTTAAGAATAAGACGAGTAGAGGAATTAGCATCACCAATGTTTGCCTTCGAAGTATGCCATAAGAAGTAAAAATAAGGCAAGTAGAAACAATATCTTCGAAATATGCCAATAGGAGCTAGTATCCAACAAGTTGAGGGTGAGATGTTCTGTACAATGTCAAATTAATTGTTCTTAACTAGATTAATGCTTCCGTTGTATGACATGTGAATGTTAGATATAGTCCTAACGATCCTTCCATTTCCAAGTGGTTATTCATAAATGCTTGATTGACTTTTGGACATTTTGAGTGGAGTAAAGCATTTTTTGTATAAACTAGTTACATTTTTTGTACTTTTGAGTGGAGTAAAACATGTTTTGTATCAACCAATTAATTTTGTGAATGCCTTTTTCATACTGATTCCAGAAAATAGTTGTTAATTTGAAGCTTGTATTGGGAATTGAAATAGTTTTGAGAACAAGAATCATTAAATTGACCATTTTAAATTCTTCAAATTTATATGCCACTTGGGGTTTTTGAGATGTTGCCGAAAGGTCCAAAGTATATCTAGATTCCATTACTTGTAGCTTGTAAACATGGTTGTGTCAAGTGTTTTGTGTTGGTATCCTTTGTCTTGTACATTCTAGATGTGATAGTTGTTTTTGTTGTTCCTTTTCTTTTCATATCTTTAATTTTCTTGGGTCAAGCAAAACCTCAAATTTGGCTATGTGATAACTCTAGAAAATTAGATTTTTATGTACCCTAAATTTATCGATTTTGGTACTAGTTTCGACCATTCATAGTGTTTTAGTGTGTGTTTTGTCTATTTTTATTTTTTATTTTTTGTGTTAGAATGTGTTAGTATGTTTTTATTTAGTGTTTTAGTTCTTATTTTAGTGTTAATTATTTTATTTTTATCATAATTTCTATGTTCTTGTGTTTAGAATTTGTGCCTAGTCTTTAACCTAAATCCCTGGGGAGTTAGGTTTGTTATTCGTCTTTTTTTTATGAGTGTGTTGTTTAAGTGTTTAGGAGTTATTTTAAAGGTTTATTATAGTTATTCATGTGCATTTTTTGTTAGGAAATGGGATGTCGGATGGAGAATTTTGGTGCAAAATAGCGAAGTGGTGATGGAGCAGATTCCATACTGCAACATGGAATTCTATGCCTAGAAAATATATGCTATGGTCCGAATTTTCTAAGGTGTAAAGTTTTCCAAATGAGCCAAAAAGTGGCTGAAATCTTCTACCTCAACTCTACCGCTATAAATAGCACAATTAGGCCTCTTTTTCTCATAGTTAGTGGTGTGTTAGTAGGTGTTAGCTTAAAGTAGAGAGAAAATCGTCCCTACTTGGGAAAATATCTCTTATATTAGGTTTTCTTTTATGTATTTTTTTTCTAGGGCACAAGATTGAAGACTCTTAGTGTGGGACAACATTACTTTTAGTTTATGTTTAATTTCCTTGGCTTAGTGTTAATTTTGTATTGTTTAGTTTAACTGCTTTGTTAATTGCTTTCTTTACTTGCTTTCTTAATGTAATTGGTACATTAGTATATGGGTTTTTTTTTTCTAATTATGCTTTCTTAGTGTTAATTTAGTGTAGGGTAGTTAAATGCTTTCTTAAAATACTTTCCTTTTTGCATGCTTTCTTTAATTTCTTTCTTAAACATGCTCACTTTAGTAATAATGTTTACTTTTATGCATTAGTAGCCTTGGGTTAAGGTTCGATGATTCCAATTTTCAATGGCTATCGATTGATTGGTGGGTTGAATGATGAAAGTAGTAGTTAATTGGGTAGTAGATGCTATTTAGAGAGCTAGGCAAAGGAAGAAAGCCAATTCTGGAGCCTATTTCGTGGGTTTTAGCACAAAATACGAGCATTGAGTTCTATTTCCTAGACCGATTATCTACCAGATTAGGACGAGTGGTAGTCCGGCAACGATGCATCTTTTTTTTTGTTGGTTCTTGTAGGTTCATGTTGTGTGACTGACTTAAAATTATGAGCAGGACCAAGGGATTGATTAATAGTTGGGATTGAATTCTTACTTAGACCCATTTAACCACTTGACCCAATAAATTGATTAAACCCTATGAATTGTCTAATCTAACCCTAGCTTGTTTTACATTCGCAATCTTAATCTTTTTGCACTAGTTTTAGTAAATTTCTCTTTAATCAATCTCTTCAAACAATGTTCTAACCAAATATTCGGTAATTACTGACCAATCCTTGTAGGTTTCATCCCTACTTTCATTTGCTACTATTTGACCCCGTATACTTACTGTGCGTCATCTAGTTTGTAGTAGGATTTAGGTGTTTACAAAACAAGACGTGATCATGCATCAATGGTAGAAGCAAAGAGGTATTGCAAATGGAGCTTGAGGACAAGGTGATTGGTTGCAGGCTTGTGTTTGTTGTTTGATGTGATATCGGAGAATGAGATACTAGCCATCTTTCAAACAAGGCATGGGAAGTAGAAGTGTGTATTGAAACACAGGGTAAAAAATTCAATAGATACATTATTGGACAAAATGAAATGTGAAATGAAAACCAATTTTTTTCAAGGAAGGAACACAAAAGACATGATTATAGTGAAGGAATTTGAGGAATGAGTAAGCGATAATTTCCTGTATGAACTGTGGTTAAAACGAAGCCTTCACCTATCAAAATTTCATCTAGACCAATGCATTGGGAATGAAGTGAAAGATTGCTTAGATCACTGGTAACATGATGCAAAACTGCAATGTCAAGGAACCACTGGGAAGAATTCCATTAAAAGCAATAGTTGCATTGGTAGAAGGAGTGTTATTGTTTAATTGCTTGATTTTTGAAACAATTTTTTGCTGTGTGCCCATAATGGTCACAAAATTGGCATTGCAAAAAAGGAATTTGATTAAAAGAAAATGCAAAATTCTAGGAAATAAATTTTAGAGAGGTTAGGGTTTGATTAGCTATTTTTTACAAAGAGCTGATTTTGACTAATTGGTAAGGTGAAGCATTTCAATGGTTTCACTTAGACGTTACTCTCTTTCCTGAATCAATTCCTTGGTTGGGCTATTGAATTTTAAAAACATGAATGAACCATAGGAGTTTTTAGCCAACTATTTAGATAATATCTAGCTGGACTACTATCTAACCTAATCAAATTGTTGAATGGTCCATATTTAGAATTCAACTTCCATAAATTACCCCAAATTACCAAGTATATTATAGAGTTATCCAAGCCCTCAACAATTGCCGAATTTTACTCCATTTTCACCGTTCAACCTACCAATGAATCAATACCCATTGAAAATTGGTATCATCTTACCTTAACCCAATACTAACTAATGCATAATTAAAGACAATAAACTAAAAGAAAGAATTTTGAGAAAGTAATTAAAGAAAGGATGTCAAAAGAAAGCATTTTATACAACAAAAAAATGCCCTTTTATGGCATTTCTATATAGGCACAATTTCAAAATGTCTCAATATAAGTAGATAACTAATGAGGTACTTGCGAGTGAACACCTTAAAAAAACTTGGGAATTAAACCTTAAATGACAATGTTAAAGAGATGCTTTGCAAGATATAAAAGGAAAATGTGAAAACATGAGAATAGTAGTGCTAATGGTACCCGAGAAAAATAAGAATACAACATCAGTAGAACCATAAAATATCTCCAAATCCCTTTTTCACTAAATATCCAAAACTCTCTGACTCTCATATCTCTTCCCTAGCTTCTCTTTTCCCCTGATTCCAAAACATTATCTTTTTCAAGTTTCTAGTGCTCAAGCAAGTAAATATCTCTATTTTATTTTCAAACTACTATTTTCTTTCCCATTTCTTTTCAATATTTTACTTAATCAATCTTGTTCTCATTTTTGCTTGGATTATTTGAAATCGTAAATCTCTTGTTCATATTTTTTTTCATGGGTTTTCTGTTGATCCAAGGCTTTTTAGCACCATTCGTTAGTTTGGCTTCTCTAAATTTGGAGGTATGATTATATAGCTTTGAAGGGTTATCTATGGTTTAATTTTTGGTAGTAAATTTTGAAATTCAATTTAAATACATGATCATAATTTTTTAGTGACAAGGTTATCTTAAATCACAAAAGTTCTGGAGTAAATATGCAAGAAAATTTTAATGGTTTTTTATTACTTTTTTATTTTCTTATTTTTGAAACATAGATTTTCTTGAAAATCTATGGCTTTGTCCATGCATTATGTGTGGCTAAATGTGTTTGTGTTTTCATTGGGCGTTTTTTTTTGAAGAACAAATGTTAACAATTTTTAAATTGCTTTCAATTTTTATTTATTGGGAGGTATGAAAAGCTAGGAACTGTGGTTTCTTTGAAGCTAACAAATGCAGTGCAGAGGTTATTGTGTATGCTGTTATATCATTACTATACTTTATGTATTTGGCTTTCTTTTCCCAAACCAAACCAAATACCAATAGCATTATCTTCAAGATGGTTGGATTTTTTCAGCATATAACTCTCGGATTACTAAGATTTTTTTTTCGTAGATACTCTCGGATTCCAATCTACAAGCCTTTATTACCCACTGGGTTCTTTAACTAAAACAAGTAAACTAAATTAAAGAATAGTGAAGAAAAGGAAAAGAAATATTCCCTTAAAACACCAAGGAGGCTTGTCACAAATGCGATAGTCCTTTGTGAACTTGCACCATTGTTTAGCACATTAGAGGTTCCCGTGGACTTCTTGAACTTCGGCATTGGTAGTTGGAGCCTCCCGATTCTCTCTAGAAAATATCCTTTTTCTTTCACTCTCTAAGCTGGTTCTTTATCCACGAACACTCCAAATGGTTCCCTTTTTGTGGTCACTGGGAAAAATTCATAGTATTCACAGGACAATTTGATGATGCTTTTAAACAAGTGTTGCGTAATATGGTCATTGAGAATTTAAGTTCAATAGGTTCTTCACAATCAATTTCTTCCAAAAATGTGTTCTTCCTTTTCTTCTTCTTGAACTGGTTCTTTATCAACAAGCATGACTTTATATGGTAATTCTTTAGCTAGTATGGTCTTGAAATTAGAGCAATCTCGTGGTTCCTCATTTCATATGCTTAATGACTTGACGTTTTCAACTTGTTCTTCTAAGTGTCCATTATCCTTTTCATTTATTGGGACTGTTGGAGTCCCTTTGTTTGCACCATCTATCATGCTTAGGACCACGACAAATTGATCTTGTAACCTTATGGTGGATTTTTCTTGGATTTCCAAGAATCTAGCTTGCATTTCTCAGAGTTTTGTTTGTTCCTCTTGATAATTCACTAGTTTTGTTGGCCCCAAAAGCAACCTAAGAGGGGGGTGAATTAGGTTGTTTAAAAAACAAACCTTTTAATGTGCTTAATGAGAAATACAAACTTTATGCCATAAATAAACACTTAAACACAAATGAATACAAAAGATATTCAATCAATTGAAGCTTAAAAAAAAATAAGATGATTGAGATAGAGAGTATCAAACCAAACTCCCAAGCTTCTCAAGCTTGGAGTGGAGGTATATCCACTAGTAGTGCCTCTTCAAAGAAGGTGAGGCAATAACCTTCTTGTACACAAAGCAGGCTCACCCTTGCACCAACTAAGTCCCTCTAGTTGAGCCAAAGGGTTTTACAATACAACCTCACTTTGTACACTTGTTATCCCTCCACTCTTACACTTGAAGATCACTCACTAGTTTGCTCTTGCTCACACTAATTCTCTCCAGTTGAGCCAAGAGAACTACACTACCCAAACCAATACAACAAACAATATTTTAGGCTATTTCTTCCCAAATAGCTCTCACAAGTGTTTGTATTGAATGCAGTAGTTCTACTCTCTATTTTTTACAATTACAGATAAGGGGGTATTTATCGAAGTCCAGAAATTGCTTCCAAAGGTTCTTTAATGGCTATTTTCTATTTTCTGAGAAAAACTAGCCGTTTGGTGTTCGGACGGCCGATGCTGTGAATGTGCGTCCGAATGAACTAGCCGTTGGACCTTTTGGACGTCTGATGTAAAGCCTCTAGCGTCCAATGATGCGTCCGATAATAATATGAACAGTGCTTCAGACGGTTGTATGCATCCTACAGCTTTGACAGAAACTTCTTCATTTTGAGCTCTTCTCTTCGGATGGTCATGTGCGTCCTACAACTTTTGGTTGTGTTTTGGACGTTCTCCTGCGTCTGAGGCTACTTCAGATTCTTCTCTGTCGGACGCTCCCGTGCTTCTGAACACCTTTCTTTTGGACGCTTCCTTTCGTCTGTAGGATGAATTATCCTACTTTTCTGCACACTTGATTGCAAATCATTAATATGATTTGGTCATCATCAAAACATGAGTATCACAATTGGGGTTCAACAAGTTTGTCTTGGAGTTCTTGAAGTTCCACATTTCCATCAATATTTCCTCTTCAACTTCTTCATTTGGCTGGTGAAAGAATTGAGCTCCATTGGTTTATAGGAAGGTTCTTGATGTGGAAGGAATGAATAAGGATTTCTTTATAGCTCTCATAGGAATATGGATGGCTATGTCATCTGATTAATGATAGCTTAATGGGTAGGGAGAATAACTGCAAGAGACATACTCATTGGTGATACCTTCATTATCATACAAATGATAATTTCCTTAGTATGAAGCATTCCAATCCATTTCTTGCATGTTTTTGAAAAATATAAACTAAACAAAAAAAAAAGTAAAAGGAAGCTAAAACAACACAAACAAAAGAAGTAGGGATGTTTAGACTGCTAGGTAGTCTAAACTGTCAATTAACATTGTATCTTTTGAATTTTTCAAAATATGAATACAACTACAAAAACGGGAAATCTTTTTGTGTTTTAAAATATATGAAACAACTATACAACAAAACAAAGAACTTCAATCTGTTAGTTCAACCAAATTATATTGATATCCCCAAAAACCAATCCCAGAGAGCAACGCAAAACTTGGTGCGCATGAAATATTCGCATCTAGTTATATCATTTATAAAAAAATCTTAATCCACTATTAACTAGATGGCGAACAACAAGTATACGGGTTGAAATAGTAGCGAAGTAGAAGTAGAGATTGAACCTACAAGGATTGGTCAGTAATTAGCAATTATTTAGTTGAATTACTATTTGAAGAGTTTTATTTAAGAAAAGATTTAATTAAAACTAGATTTAAAAGAACTAACAAAGAAATTTAAAACATAACTAAAAAAAGAACTAAAGGTGGATCAGGCTAGGAAAATGTTCTTTCCACTATAGCTTGTCATTTTAATTGGTTGTCCAACCAATAGGTCCAATTAAGGGTTCACTCCTAACTATTAATCAATCATTAAGCCCTGCTTGTGATTCTAAGTCAATCATACATCATGGAGTTCTACGAACCAAATAAGAAAAATGGCATTTTGGCTAGACTACCACTTGTCCTAATCAAGTAAAGGTTTAGTCTAGGAATTAACAATTAATGCTTGTATGTTGTGCTAAATCCCACTAAACTGGTTAAAGATGGAGCCCTCTTCTCTTCTGAACTCTCAAAGTACCAATTACTGTCCATTATCCACCACTTTATCTTATAACATCAAATTGGAACAACTCATACAAGTGGAAATTACATCTTCTTAGCACAATCTAAGACTAACCCTTATATAATTAAAGACAACAAATATAGGAAAGCATTTTAAGGAAGGTATTTTAAGAAAGCATATAAAAGGAAATCATCTTAAGAATGCCCATAAACTAATCTAACAATTACATTAAGAAAGGAAGTGAAGAAAGTAATTAAACTAAACTACACTAAATTAACATTATCTAAGAAGCATAAACACCAAAATAAAAGTCTTACACTAAGGATCTGCAAATCTTCAACAAGAAATAGAACATAATTTAAACCTAATCTAAGAGATCCCTCCCTAAATGGGGAGGAATTGCTCTCTAATCTAATCCTAAACTAAAATCTACTAACACCCCACTAACAATGAAAAACAAGATGCCTAAATGTACTATTTATTGTACAAGTGGGGGAGAAGTTTCACTCATAAATTAGCCATCACGTTGATGTCTTTGCCTCTGGAAAAACAGAGGTTGACCATGGTGTCAATTCATAGGCATAAATTTGACACCATGGTTTGGACTTTGCTCTAGCACTACTTCATTATTTTTCTTTGAAAATGTTCATCCAACGTCCGATTGATGCACCGTTCTCTCCTAATGAACCACAACACAAAAATATAAATTAATAACTATAATAAATACTTCAAATAATTCCTAGAAAATTAAAAAAAAATTACTCACCAAAGAGACCAAAAACCAAAGACGAACAAAGAAGAATGAAATCTCTAACTCTTGACGAAGTTGGGTTAAAGAATGCACACAAACACTAAACACAAGAACACGATAAAATAAAATAATTAACACCTAAATAAGTACTAAAACACTTTATGGACACATACTAACATAGCCAAATGCATAAAAGTAAAAATAGATAAAAACACACACTTAAACACTAAGAATGCTCTAAACTAGTACCAAAATCGATAAATTTAGGTACATATAACTCTAATTTTCCAGAGTTATCAATTGTTAACTATGTTAAAAATGTTATCTTCGATTGCGCTAAGGGGCATCCTTGTGATTGATATGAATCTGGAGAGACTAAAAATGTGTCAAGATGAGGTGATAAAAGCTAGAGCAAGCACGGACTTGAGGTTGCCAAGGTTAGAGCACATTCGTGGTGTACCGAACGAGTTGGATTGGACTGTCCTCAATTCATTCCAATTCTTCAAAGTCAAGAACAGGAGGAGAACCTTCAAATCCATGGGTTGAATATTGTATTATATTTTACTAGACTATTTATTTGTTTAACTCCATTATTATGTAAAGGCCAAAAGTAGTTTAAAGTGTCGTGTAAATTAGGCTGGTTTAAGTTGGGTTTAGGTGCTGATTTAATTCTTAGTTTTTAGACTTATTAATTAGCCTTAATATGGCCCATTTATCCCAAATTTTGGGGCTGATTCGGCTGGACCCCTCTTGCCCTCAAATATGGGACTTTTTAGATAGTTTTTAGGATTTCTATAAGCCTATAAATAGACATCATCATAAGATGGGCAAATTTCAGTATATTTTATTGAATAAAATTTGTCTTTTTCATGAGGAAATAGTTCATTCTTTTAGTCTTTATTTAAGACTTTGTTGGTATCATCACTTGAACAATGATGATTTTTCTAATTGACTTATAGATATGGTTATTGCCTGATACATATAGGCAACGGGCCAATTCTCGCCTTAAATCTTGTTAAGAGTTTAGTTCTTGTCTCGCTATAGATAACGGGTTGAATTCTTGTTTGATTCCTGTCTGTTCTTTTCGTTCTTGTTTGTGTGTATTTGATGTCCAAATTCTTGTGACCAATTTTAGAATCGATCTTTGGGGTTTTGGTGCCAACTTCAATTTTTGGATTTTGTGGCATCAAGTCGATTGTGCACAGGGTTTGCAACATATTAGTATTAGAGCTCATCCAATTTTGGTTAGTTCTGTTTATTTTCCTCTTTATTTTTTCAGATTTTCTTCCAAAGAAATCGTATCTTAGATTTTGCAAAAAAAAAAAAAAAAAACCCAATTATTGTTCATTTTCACTATTCATGTACTGTTTATCATACTGTTCAATAGTTACTGATCATAGTTACTGTTCATCAGGAAAAAAATTTTCTTTTTTGATTCTTGACTTGTTCCTGATCTTGTGTCTTGTTCTTCTTGTGTTGTACCTTGATTCTTGATTATCAGAGACAAAACAGTCATGGTTGTTTGTTGCTTCCACATTCTTATTGATAAAAATAAAAAATTCCAGCCATATTATTCCTTTTTTGTTATTGTTCTTTGTTGTTCTCTTTGTTGTTACTAATATAGAAAAAAAAATCTTTTTCTTAGCCGAATTCAAAAAAAAAAGAAGTGTTCCTGGCCGAATTGAAATAAACAAAAAAAAGAGTTTGGCTGAAAGTAGAAAAAGAAAAGAAAGCATTGAAAAAAAAAGTGAAAAAAATGAAGAAGAAGAATCAGATATTGAGAAGGAGGAAAAAAATAGTAGGGTTTGCCTAAAGATTTTTTTATGTTGGTAATTATTTAATTGTTGTCCTGATACAAGAGGGTCGTTTGGTTTGCTAGTTGAGTTTGGAAACTTTGCCCAAGTCCCAGTTGATTTTTTTTTTGGAGACTTACTTAAATTCGTTCTTTTGGAAACTTTTAACTTCCAAATTTGGAAACTTACCAAATTCATCTTTGGACACTTTCCAAATTCCAAATTTGGAAAATTACCAATTCATTTTTGGACACATTCCAATTTTTAGATTTGGAAACTTACCAATTCATTTTTTGGAAACTTTCCAATTTCCAGATTTGGAAAATTTCTATATTTGGAAATTTTCTATATCAAGGTCTTCAAAATTTGTAATTTTGTTCAAAAGCACTTAATTTTTTTTGTTGGTTCTTTTAATTTTTTGCTATTCTTAATTGCTTAATTGTTTCTTCTTGTGTGCTTAGTTTCCTTTTTATTTGGTAAATTTGTGTTTCGAATTCTTATGTGTTTCTATACCTTTTGTTGCTTCAAGTAGTCTCGGATATTTTGTTGTCTCTTGTTCTTTGAAGCTTAAATTCAATAAATTTGGTGTCTCTTATTTGTCATTTGCCCATGATTATTTGTTTTCTTTGCTTCCAACCAATTAAGTGATTAAGACATAATTGGAGTTTACTTTGGTCCCCGTAGTCTTCCAAAGACTTTGAAAGTGCACTAAATAGTGGAAAAGGCAGTATGGTGAGATCATTTGAGTGATAAAAGCCATTCAAATGAGGGCATAAACGAGGGATTGAGTGACACAACTTGAGTGAATTACACCCCAAAGAGTAAGGCCAAGTGATGAGAAAATTCTGATTAATTTTTTTCTTACAATAACCACTTTGTATTGTGACTTTTATTCGCGATGTCTCGCAGGAAGGAAGAGACTTCCTTCATTAAGGTTCTTGTGAATGAAAGTATTTGTAGTACTGTAATTGATAGTAGCACGTGGGTTAATATGGCAAGTACATATCTTGTTGAAAAGTTGAATTTGCCTACTTCGCCACATCCGAAACCTTATAAGTTCTGATGGTCAACTGAAAGTGCTAAGCATTTGGGGTAACTGAGCAAGTTATTGCATCCTTCACTATTGGTAAGTATTCCGATAAGGTAGTTTGTGATGTAGCATCTTTACACATATGTCATTTACTACTTGGTGAGCTATAGGAATTATCTAAAAATATTTTTTACGATAGATATACTAAGGCGTATCACTTGTGTAAAAAGGGTAAAAAGTTTAAATTTATTCCTTTGCCACAACAATAAATAAAGAAAGAAAGATTAGAAATTCAAAGAAAAATTCTTGAATGGAATAAAAGTAAAAAGCAAAGTGAGAAAAGATAAATAGCAGCCGAAAATCAAGATAAAAAGATTGTAAGGGCTTCGGCTATAGGCTAAGGAAAAGAGAGAAAAGAGGAAGAGATCAAGAAAATTTATTTTATTTTACCTAACCTTGATTATCTTTGTCTAGTTTTCTTTCTTACATGCAGCCCTTCAAAGGTGTAAGTCGTGATGCACTAACCTCCCAATTGAGTATCTCATTTTTCCAACAAGCAAAGCAAGATAAGAAAGATATGGTAGTCAATACCCTATCTCAAAAGTATGAACTTATTTCTGCTTTTTGTGCTGAGATTCTTAGATTTGAGCATTTTAAGAAATTGTTCAAATTTAATTCTGAATTTAAAATTATTTTTAGTGTACATTTTTTTTAATTCTTGTTTAAAATTAATTTCTTTGATATGGTTGTTGTTTTGAATTGAAAAAGGCATCCAAATTCTTGGACTTCAATCCAATTTGTGGAGCATTGTTTGGATAAATCCGTCCAAACCGTAGAAGATAATCATCTACATACCATCAAATCTAATTTGAATTGTTGTGTTAACATGCTACTTGATTCATTATTCACTTTTGTTCAAAATATCTTGATAACTTTTTTAGCTTGGTTAACTTCTTTATGAATTTCAAATTTCAAGTAAAGTTAACTTCAAAGTATTCAAATTTTGTCCAAGTCAAGTTTTTGTAATGGCATGATAACTTGTTTGATTTTATTTTACTTAAATGGCTGAGACGCCATCTAAATTTTTGTTTCTTACTTAGTTTTTGAGCAACATAAATTGTGTGATTTAGGTCAAATGCTATGTCAGATTGAAATCTTATCAATTTTGCCTCAAAACACTTTGACGTGTTTTAGGTCAAGTTGTCTGATTTAGGTCAAATGCTTCTGCCAGTCTTGTTTCTCTGTTAACTAAACCGTGTTTTTCTTATCCACGGTTTAGATTCGAGGATGAATCCATTTGATGATGGAGGGAATGATACAAATTTAGAGAGGCTAAAAATGAGTTAAGATGAGGAGATAAAAGTTAGAGCAAGCATGGACTTGTGATTGCCGAGGTTGTAGCACATTCGTGGTATTCTGAATGAGTTGGATTACACTGTCCTCAATTCATTCCAATTCTTCAAAGTCAGGCACAAGTGGAGAACCTTTAAGTCCATCGGTTGAATATTTTGTTAAATTTTACTAGACTATTTATTTGTTTAACTCCATTATTATGTAAAGGGAAAAAATAAGTTTAAAGTGTTGTGTAAATTAGGTTGGTTTAAGTTGGGTTCACGGGTTGATTTAATTCTTAGTTTTTAGGCTTATTAATTAGCCTTAATAAGGTGCATTTACCCCAAATTTTGAGGCTGATTTGGCTGAATCCCTCTTGCCCTCAAATTTTGGACTTTTTAGCTAGCTTTTAGGATTTCTGTAAGCCTATAAATAGGCATCAATATGTTGATCAATAAATATTGTCTTTTTTGTGAGGAAAAAGTTCACTCTTTTAGTTTTTGCTTAAGACTTTGTTGGGATCGTCGTTTGAGCAATGGTAATTGTTCTAACCGACTTATAGATATGGTTCTTGCCTAATTCATATAGGCAATAGGTCAGTTCTCGGTTTAAATCTTATTAAGAGTTTGGATCTTGTGTCGCTATAGAGAACGGGTTGAATTCATATTTGATTCTTGTGTGTTCTTTTTCGTTCATGTTTGTGGGTGTTTTCTGTCCTGATTCTTGTGACTAATTTTGGAGTTGACTAAATTCTTGCAGTTTTGGTGCCAACTTGAAGTGTTGGGTTTCGTGGCATCATATCATTGCGCACGGGGTCCACATCAGTTACTGATGTGTTATGATTTGTTGTCTAGGTGTTTGATTAAAGTTCCAAGTGAAATCTATATTATCTACAATCTCAAAGGATACTTTTTTTTCATCTGTTTTGGTAGAAAATTAATTTTCTCCAAAGAATAAAGGAGTTGTACATTTTCTTTTAATTTCTTAATAAGAATATTACAAGCTTAGGCTATGGTCCCGGTTTGATACTTTGATTGCATAGGGAGTATGGACTTGAAGATTCCATACCTATTTTTCTAGTAATTTGTGATTCATTTCTTATAGATCTATTTGACTATCGGTAACAATCCCTTAATTTTCCATTTTTGTGCCTCAGGTAAAACATTAGGCAAAATAGAATTAAAATCAAATGATTGCAAAGAAACGATCAATAAGTAAACATAAACTATCTAGAAGCCAAATCTTTTCATAGAGTGACTACTAATAACTTTATTTGATACCCAAGAGATAGAAAGAAGTAGGCAGTTGCATCAAAGACTTAAAAAAGCACAGAATAGCTGTAAATGGAGAATCAATAAGTTAAATGAATGAAATAATTGCACAGCAACCCACGAGACAAGAAAATTTTCAAGCACTCTTTCACTCAACTGCCTTAACTTGCTTGACTATGTCAACTAATGTTATTTCCATGTCCTGAAATCTAAATAAAAAAGAGAATGTCAACTTTCTAAAACAGAATTATTTACATTCATTTTAGCTTGACTTTTAGTTAGTTTCTGAGACTTTGTGTTTTATAAGTAGGGTTTTTTTGGTAATTTTAGGATTTTAGTGTCAAGTGTTACGTCATGTGTTTTTATGTTTAAATACACATTGATGTGTTTGATTGTGCTTTTATAAACTTGAAGTTCTTCCATGGTCAAACGAGGTGAAAACAGACAAAAAAGAGCACAAACAGAGCAAAAATGACCAACCAGGCGAGGGAACTGGTAGTGCTAGAGGGCTCAACCATGGCTTGTTTTTATTTGTCATGTACTGCTATGCATAGGGAATCTCAGCTGTGCCTGGTCTCCGGCCAGAAATGGGAAAAAAATGTTTTAAGAGTTTAGAGGGCTCTTAGGGGCGTTTTTTACCTACAAACTTATAAAACCATATTAAGAACTATGAATATACGTCCTAGGGTGCTAGAAACAAAGCTTAGAGAACTTAGAAAGGTAGGGAGAGTATAACATGACATAGAGTAGTCTAACCTAGTTGTAGCCATCGTTGGAGAAATTTGTCAGATGATCGAAGATCAACTCTAAAGAGAATCATCGAGGCGAAGGAGCAAGGAACAAAACTAATACTAGTTTTCCTTTTTACTTTCTTTCCTTTGTGATTTTATAATTTCTAATGATTGTGAAATGTCTTTGGATGTATTTATACCTGTGATTATGCACTAAATTCGTAATTGAGGTTTATTCAAATTTTACCATGATTGTTGAGATTTTATTGTGTTCCTTTTAATTTCACATATGCGTTTGCTAACTTGAACTACTCTTAATGCTTCTAGATGACTGACCGCCCTCTAGATGAATTGTAAACCCTATTTTGATCAGACAGATGATGGACAGGTTCAAATAATCTTTGTTCGGAACAATCACCCATACATTGAACCATTTCGTGAGTATGGATATAGATACACCTATTCACCTTAACTAATCAACTAGGATCACATTTATGCACTAATTGGGGTTTTAATCCACATAGAGATATAGTGGACTGGTGAAGGTTAGTAGATTTCCAATGAGCTCAATCCGAAACTAGCAATTACAATAGGAACAATAGATTAGTAAACAAACTTTGCATGTCATCCATGTAATGTTTGATTAGGTTGTAGTTGGATATGCTAACTAAAAGCATATTCTTTAAGGGATTGCATAAATTGGCATATCAACAAGGCATCCACTTGAGCTAATTCCTCGTAGGTCGAGCAAAAATGAGCTAAGTGCTTGTGCAGCAAGCTATTCATATATGATTCCATCAAATTTCTCAAATTTTGATTTTTGATAATAGGAGGAATATGGTATTGTGTCATAATAAGAAGGAGATGGCTTATGATATCCAAACATAGGAGGATTTATAGATTCTTGAAACTCCTTTATTTCCTTAATAATTAAACCTTTTATATCAGCTCGTGTAAGAGGTGCAGTTGAATTTTGGCCAACTTCATGGACTTGCACATGCTCATAAGCAAAAGCATTTGCTTAACTGGCAATTTGAGCATCCAAAGTGACTATTTCAGCTTCCTTTTCAATAGGTTTCCTTTCAACTCTTAAATTTGTTCATCAAGAGAAGTAATGCTACTAACTAGTACCGGCAGTATTCATGTGGAGTCTCTTTAGGATTTAAGGGTACTTTTATCTCTTTACTCGAAACCTTTGATGAGGATATAACCCCAACAATCCTCAAGCTCTTGGGTATTGTTGCTTGAGAAGTCAGTGAAATAGTGTTTTGTTATTCTTGATCAAATGTTGCCATCTACCTACAGTTTCCTTTGATTGCCAGTCAACTACAATTGATCCAAAAAGGATTTGTTTGGGTTTGAGATCAATTTTCTCAATGATGTTAAAGGCAACATAGTCTTTATTGGACTTAGTAACTATAGACTTGTGAGACCACTATTGGATGGGTTTTGCACATTCTATTGGAGCCATTTTAGTTTTCTCATTACAAGCATTTGCAATTGGGACAATTTTATTTTGTCCCTTTGATGTTAAAGTAATTTTTTGACATCCCTTGTATGATGCCACTTTTGGACCATTATCCTTTCACCTTTAGTTACTTTAGTGTCTAGAGCACCTTTCTTTTGCCTTCTCATAGCTTTAGCAATTGCAAGTGGAGCAATTTCATTTTGCCACCTAGTATTATTGACAATTTTAGGTAAAGAAAATTTCTTCCACCCTTTCAAAACTTTGGTTAGAGCAGACGTCTTTTTTCACTTGGAAACTTTGGTAGTCACAAGTGGCTAAATTTCTTGTATCCTTTAGATCTACAGCCTTTGTGGTAACATGTAAAGCAGGTTTGTTTTGCTCCTTCCTAGCATTAGTGTCGGAGCACGTTCTTTTTACCCCCTCATAGTCTTGGCAATCGCAAGCAAAGAAAATTGGGAAGTGATTTATTCCAAAGAAATTGTCAGAGGGTCTATTGTGAACATCACCATATAGTCAGTATTTTTTGGTCCTTGGTCATCTTCCTCGCTTGGAGCTTGGAAGCTCAAGCAAATGAATCATGATCTTTGGTTACATCTTAATCCTTTTAGACAACACAATAAAATTAATTAAACAATTAGAGATTAAAAGGATAATGAGTCCTAGCAAGCAATTAGAGATTAAAAATTTAATATTTTGCGAATTAAATTCTCTCCCAACTTGATCTCACTCTTATGAATTGCTCACGTGAGTTTTTATTTATGCAAGTCAGGCTGATTCAAGATACTAAATCTCTTAATCACATTCCCTAATTTGAAAGAAGCAATTTTTGAGTCTAATGGCCAATTCTGTGGAGTTAATTGGGATTCCAATTATACAAATAAAAATGAGGGAAATTTAAATAATGTTTGTTTTTGGGATTGAACTTAAGTGTGTGTATGTGTGTATATATAATTACCAAGGACATAAATGATTTTTTCTCTTCCTTCTCACTAAAAGCTTTATCTTTGTGCTTGATTCTCAGCCATGCCCGAGAAGGTTGCCTTTCAGCCTCTTACTGAAAGGCAAACATGCTATTTTTGTAGAGGTCCTCCGAGATAATCGATAAACAATTGACAAACCATCTCCAATGCATATTCAACCTCTAAAGAAATTGCAGACTTACAAAGGAGAACCAGCTATGTTTTCACTGAAAAAGAAGTAAAGAAGCTGGCTACCGCATTTAGATTCACTTTGGTAGGCAATTTTCCTAAGGAAAGCCTAACATGGAAAGAGTTGGTACCTTTACCATAGGCTTTTTGGATCACAAACATGTATTAATTCATTTTTTTTGGAAGAAGATTATCTGAGATGTTGGCTCTTAAGTCTTAAGATCACCTGCTTCATTAATGACTTTATTATGCGTGTCCTTAAATGGCATCCTTTGTTTACTCCAGACATTGAATCTATTATTATTCTAATTTGCATTCATTTGAAGGTTTACCAGTGCCTTTCTTTAACAAGCACTCTATTTTCTCTCAAGCCCAAGTGGATGGAACCCTTCTCAAGTTGGACTTCGCAACGTAGAATATCACAAGACAAATACAACTAAGGTATGTATGGAGGTTGATCTCTTAGCTAAGCTTTCTTCTAGATTATGGCTAGGTGTGGGTGATAATGGCAAATGGCAAAATACTGATTATGACGAGCCCCCTCATTACTACACAAAATTTCAGAAGATTGCCTATAGCTTGGTTGAATGCATGGTATGAGCAATAATTTCTCAAGATACAGCAAAGACTCAAGTTTCATAGCTTGCAGCAGTTCCAGAAGTTCAAGATAAAAGCAAGAAGGCTTCTACTAAATCACAATCAGGGAAGAAAACTAAGACTCATTGAGGTTCTAGTCATTAATAATGAGACGAGTCCTTCAAGACTAGTAGATGAGAAGGAATTAGAGGTGGCTAAAAAATTAGTAAAGGTGGTGATTCCAGTGGTGGAGGCATTCCAGAGATGGCTCAAGTGGTGGTTTCGGCTAATCCAGGAGTGGTCCAAGTCGAGGAGCCAAGTGCACCAGTAGTGGCTATCTCAAAAAATTCAAAAAATGAAATATAGATTGGTTTGGAGAAATAAGCAACAAGACAATCAAATTTGGAGGTGTTGACCAATTCAAATGAGCAGCCCACAAATCAAGACTATTCAGTGTTGGCAACTAAAATTTCAAACCTAAATATCTTGGATGATTATCTCTCATCACATGAGAGAATCATGGTTGAACTATCTTCCCATTTTTTGCATTAAGAAGACATTTCTTGCAAGAGTTTGGACAACCCACCAAATTCGGATTCCCATTTCTCTGCATCCATAGATTTAGCCATCCGAACACCAAATGAGGTTGTTATGAGCTCCAACAAAAAAGTCTCTCCCAACTCTAACTAGCCATGAAAAAACATGCATGGATTGCACCACAACTCCAACAATTACGATATATACGACGCAACATAAGAATTCATTTGACTCAGCTGATACAACATTAATCAATGAGCTTCCAGAAAAGTGGATATTGTTAAATTCTAATGTAAGAGAAGAGCCAGCAATGGAACGTTTTAGACAGCCAGTTAATTTAACTCCATATTTTTTAGATTTGGAATCACGAAGGGATTCAGTTCCTTTCTAGATAGAAAACTTACATACTATAAGTTGTAGGGAGGAAATTGCAGCATTCAAGGTCTCAATAGCAGGAGTTTATGCAGTTTAAAAGAATCCCAGTAGAAAGCAAAAGAAAGCATAAAGGCTTAGTTAAGTAGCCAAGAACACGTACGATGTCAACAAGAAGTGCTCATGAATTTCCCAATTGCTATTAGACATCAAATTTTGTCAAAATATCGTGAGATTCTGGAAGGTTTTTCATGGGTGTACACACTATCAAATGAATTCACTTATATGAAAGTTTCATAATTTTTGCAAATGAGGCATCCTATATAGGAAATTTGTTTTACGAGTTCTTGGCCTAGTCCCCCTCCTTTGTACAATTTATCTCTTTTCATAAAAAAGTGTTCACACCCAACTTTTTTAGGTGGTTATATACATACATTATATATATATACCAAATCGATTCGAGCTCTTAGAATTAGAATAAGTTCGGCAGTGGATCATGAAATCTTGGTGATCTTCTCTAATCTAATGAATGGGGAGTCTGATTTAAAATCATCCACCCTGCACCCATCCCCTGAGTATATGCTTCAATAGGAATCATAGATTCGAAACCTTTGGTAAGGATTATAGAGTATCAAAGATCAAAAGGGGGAAAAAGAAAAAATAATACAAAAGTAAGACAGAAGCAGAACTAGATTTCTTCCGAAAATGTTATTTACTTTTTCAATTGAGATAGGACGACACTAAGAGACAAAATCTAGGGGATAGATTGGGTCTTGAGAAAGATTAGATACCCCAGTAGTCTTAGTCATAAGCAATGGATACTGGGTGTTGTGCGTATCGACCCGTGCAGTGCTGTAACACGTTAAGTACCCTACCTGGGGAGTACGTTCACAAGAATGAAAACCAAAGGAATTGATGGGGGCCCACACAAGTGATGGATCATGTGGTTTAATTTGATGCAATTCGAAGAACCTTACCAGGGCTTGACAAGCCGCGAACCCTCTTGAAAGAGAGGGATGCCTTCGGGAACGCAGACATAGGTAGTGCATGGCTGTCATCAGCTCGTGCCGTAAGGTGTTTTCCAGTCGTGCGTAAATAAGGTGCTTGATAACTCTAGTAAACTAGAGTTATTTCACTCTGAATTATATCATTTTGATAGTTTAAATCCTGAACTTTGTGTAAGTAATTGAAGATTTTAGTTAATTTCTTTCATATGAGTTTGAATTTTCGTTCTTGATTAAATATGATAAGTTTTTATTAAATTTCTAACTTAATTAATTGCTTAATGGTAGTTAATATTATGCAGGTCAAAAATTAGAGATTGGAAGCTGGAATGAACAAAGCTGAAAGGACCAAATTGCATTAATGGAAGAAATGAAGAATGCCGGGAAGAGAGTCGAGATTGCAATCTCAAACTTTTCATATCGCGATCTCAACTTGGGAAAATGTCTATGTATTAGAGTCGAGATTGCGATCTCAAATTTTCCATATCGCGATCTCGACTCACTGAGGGTTAAGTTGTAAGGGCAATTTTGTAAACTTTCAGCCAACAACTCCTGATTTTTGCCTTATGTAACACTACACTATTTAAGCTACTAAAAAATAGGAAGTGGAAGCAAGTAGGATTAGAATTACATAGTTAGTAGATTTTAGGATAGTTTAGGATATCTTGAACCCCAAGTTTTCTTCTTTAATAGAAATTTCTCTTTAATTGTCTTTTAGATCTACTTTTAATTTCTTATCAAGTTCGAATTTTGAATAGATAATCATAGTGGGTTAATCACAAGTTTCGCGTAGTAAAATAATTTTTACCTGCTTTCTAGTCTAATTTAGTAAGAATTTCTTTGCTTGAAATCTGGGGTTTCTTAGGAAAATTAGGATTCTTGATAATTTCTTGCTTTTTATTTAAGAATTTTCAATTTCTTCCATTAATTTCTAGTTAATTCCTAGTGAGCTTTCTCTATTTTTATCAAAACTCCAAAAATACTTAGATTTCAAGTATAACTCTTTCCAATTTCTAGTTTAGAAATGGTTGCTTTTAGTTTTTAAGGTTTCTTATTTGTAGTCCTTTTAATTGGGTAATTTGCTTGCTTTTAATTTTAGTCTTAATTTGGTTAATTTAGGTTAGAATTAAGTGCTTTCCTTTACTTGCTTTTATTAGAATAGATTAACTAGTTTATTAATATCGTAATTGGTTATTTTCACTTACTTGCTTTTTAGTTAATCTAGCTTAAAATTAAGTTTTTATCACTTTCATTTCATTATGGTTTTTATTAGAATAGTTTCATCATCCATTGTTTGAGTTCGCTTAACTATACAAATATCCATCAATTTTGGTAATTGCCTTCCAACAATCCTTGTGGGACAATACCCACTCATCCTATACCACTATCAACTCCATATACTTGCGGAAGTTAGGTAGAGTATAGTGAATTAGTGTGGTTAATTATTGCTTGTTTGTCCTTTCAAAGTTGAATTCTACCTAACGAAGCAATCAAGTTTTTGGCGCCGTTGCCGGGGATTGTCTTCGATTTTTGGCAATATCTAGCGCATTATGGGTCGTGTAGATTAAGCACTTTAGTTTAGTTTAGTTTAGTTTAGTTGTTAATTTTGTGAATTTTTATGTTTGTTGGATATTTTGTGGAATTGACTTAGAATTTCAATTGACTATTTGCCTTGGTTGTGTTTTAGTGCATGGTACGAGGTAATCAAGGGCCATTCATTTGCTTAGAAAAGGAAAGGGAGAAAGAGCTAAGAGAACTTAGAAGATTGAGAAAGGTACAACAAGAACAAGAAAGAATCGTAGACATCGGTTCAATGGCAAATGCTAATGCTCATCAAAGGAATTTGAACATGGAAAACAATGAAGATGAGGTTGTTGGAAATTATGGGATTGGTGGCTACGGGAATGGAAATGACATAAATGGGAATGGAAGGCCAGAGGGAATATGTTTTGCCTAATTTTGATGGGGCGAACTCAAGAATTGCAAGGATGCCCGTGCAAGCCAACAATCTCGAAATTAAGCCTGCCTTAATCCAAATGCTCCAAGCCCATGCCATGTTTAGGGGTGGACCTATGAAGACCCCTACATACACCTCATGAATTTTGAAGAAGTCTTGGACACATTCAAGTTTAATGGAGTACACCCGGATTGAGTGCGGATGAGGGTGTTTCTTTTTTCTCTTCGTGATAGGGCAAAGTCATGGTTGCAATTCCATGCCCAAGGAACATCCACCACTTGGAACCAACTTGCTCAAGAGTTCATGGTGAAATACTTTCCACCTGCAGAAAACGCTAAATTAAGGAATGAAATTACATTAGCATTCAAACAAGATGTTGGTGAAAGCTGATAACTCTAGTAAACTAGAGTTATTTTCCTCCAAATTATAGCATTTTGATAGTTTAAATTCCGAAATTAGATAAGTAATTGAAGACCTTAGTTAATTTCTTTCATATGTATTTATATTTTCATTTTTGAATTAATTATGATAATTTTGTGTTAAATTTTTAGTTTAATTAAGTGCTTAATGGTGTTAATATTATGCAGGTTAAAAATTAAAGGTTAGAAGCTGGAAGGAACAAAGCTCAAGGGACTAAATTGTAAAATAGAGGAAATGAAGATCGCTGGAAGGAGAGTCGGGATCGCGGTCTCGACTATTCCAGACCGCGATCTCGACTGTTCCAGACCGCAATCTCGACTCGGGAATTAGTGTTACTATTTTAGAGTCGAGATCACAGTCTCAAAACTTCCAAACCGCGATCTCGACTCGCTAAATGCTAAGTTGTAAGGGCAATTTTGTAAACTTCCAGCCCAAAAATCCTAATTTCTCATTTGCCTTGTATAATGCTGCACTATTTAAGCTAAGTAGAATTAGTTTTTGAGTAAGTAGAAAAGTAGAAAGTAGAGGGTAAGAGTAGATAGTTTAGAGTAGAGAGTTTTAGATAATTCTAGATAGATTAGGATAGCTTAAACTACAAGTTACCTTTTCTAAATAGAAATTTCTCTTTATCTTCATCTTAGATCTTCTTTAAATTTCTTGTCAAGTTTACATTTTTATTAGATAATCGTAGTGGATTTTTCGTAAGCTTCAAGTAGATATAATTTTTAATTGCTTTCTTATCTAATTTAGTAAAAATTTCTTTGCTTTCAAATTAGAGTTTTTAGTAAAATTAGGGTTCTTATCAATTTCTTGCTTTCTATTTAAGAATTTTTAATTGCTAGCTTTAATTTCTAGTCAATTCTTAGTGGATTTCTTTAATTCTAACCGAAAAATCCAAAAACATTTAATTTCCTAGTTTATCTTTATCAAATGTTCACTTTAAGAAATGACTGTGCTTTTAATATTCAATTTTTTTTCTTCTTTAGTCTTTTTAATTGATTGATTCACTTGTTCTAAGTTTTAGTCTTAATTAGATTAAATTAGGTTAGGATTAAAATTATAGTTTTCATTAGAATAGTTCTTTCATCTACCAATTGATTTAGCTTAACTACACACATACCTTTAATCCTTGGTAATTGCATCCGACAATCCTTGTGGGAACGATCCCTACTTCCCTAGCTACTAGTTGACAACCGTATACTTGCGGGATGCCATCTAGTTAGTTGTAGGATTTAGGTGTTTAATTGAATTATAACTAGATGTGTTAAAAAGAGGCATCAAGTTTTTGGCGCCGTTGCCGGGGATTGTCTTCGGTTTTGGCAATATCAAGCGCTTTATGGGTCGTGTAGATTAAGCACATTAGATTAGTTTAATTTAGTTTTTAATTTTGTTGATTTTTGTGTTTGATTTGATTGTCCTATGGAATTTACTTGGAACTTCAATTGACTATTGTGGTTTTGTGTAGTGCATGGTAAGAGGGGCTCAAGAGCCATTCATTTGCTTAGACAAGGAAAGGGAGAAAGAGCTAAGACAAATTCGAAGGTTGAAAAGGATGAAACAAGAGCAAGAAATGATAAAATGACACATGCTAATGGAATGGGTGGCTATAGGAATGGGAATGACATGAATGGGAATGGAAGGCCATTGAGGGAATATGCTTTACCTAATTTTGATGGGGCAAATTCAAGCATTGCACGGATGCCCGTGCAAGCCAACAATTTCGAAATCAAGCCCGCCTTAATACAAATTGCTCCAAGCCCATGCCATGTTCGAAGGTACACCAAATGAGGACCCTTACACACACCTCATGAATTCCCCTTAGAGTTTTTGGCGAAATACTTTTCTCCCGCAAGAACTGCTAAATTAAGGAATGAGATTACATAGTTCAACAAGATGTTGGTGAAAGCCTAGGGAAGCTTGGGAAAGATTTAAACAGTTGCTAAGAAAATGCCCTCATCACGCCATACCTTTGTGGCTTCAAGTTCAAAATTTTTATAATGGTTTACTTCAAGAGACGAATTCCATTGTAGATGCCTCCGCCGACGGTTCAATCTCATATAAGACTCCGGAAGAAACTCAAGAGTTGTTAAATAGGATGGCATACAACCACTAGCATCATGGACCGATAACTCCACCGGTGGTTCAACACCAAGCTAATCAAGCCAATGCAAGTAGTGGAGCGTTGAATCTAGACATGCAAGACCCCCTTTTAGCTCAACAAAGGATGTTCATGAATGTGATTAATTGTTGACAAAGGCGTTGGAGAATCTAAGGAAACCTAGTAGTGTGAATGCGATGACTTCTTCTCCAACTCAACCAAGCACACCTGACATGTTATTTTTGTGGAGGCGACCATGCCAATGGGAATTGTGAGATGCCATATGGAGCTAATGAGCAAATCAATTATGTGGCCAATCAATCTTCATTTCCAAGGAACCAATCTGGAGCTTATGGGAACACTTACAATCCATCTTGGAGGAATCACCCAAATTTCTCATGGAGTAACACCAACAACCAATCCAACCCTCCTTACCAACCAAATCCCCCACCTCAATATGCCCAACACACTCAAGCCTTGAATTCCTCATCTAGACCTTATCAACCGCCACATCGAAGAAATGTCCAACCCAACTCATATCAAAATTTCCCCAATCCTTCTTTTCAAAACCAACAACAAAGACCTCCTTTCCAATATGCATATTCTTCCCAACCCATGTACCATGATCAATATGCTCCTAGAGATAATTTGGGTGAAGAAGGTTGGAAAAGAGAAGCTGAATATTTGAGAAGAGAATTGGATAGGAAAGCGGAAGAGCGTAAAAGAGATTAGATGAGAATTTGAAGGCTTCAACAAAAAATTTGGAGATTCAATTGGGATAATTGGCAAGGAGTGCTTCCGAGTGACACCATTCCAAACCCTAAGGAGCAATGCAAGGCTATTACCCTTAGGAGTGGTAAAGAGTTGGAAGAAAGAGTTGGGAGAATTTCAAAGAAAAAGGTCAGTCTTCAATTGGGCAAGACAAAACGATGAATGAGTCTATCATGCCCAACTCACAAAGTAATGAAGGCAAGGATCCTAAGCATCATGAGCCAAAGCATGTTAATGTGCCATTCCCCCAAAGGCTAAGGGATGAAGAGAAGTCAAAGAAATTGAAGAGATTTCTAGAGATTTTCAAAAAGCTAGAGATCAACATCCCTTTCATGGAGGCACTTGAGAAAATGCCAACCTATGCCAAATTCATGAAACAAGTCCTTACTTCAAAGAGAAAATTGCATGGCAACAAAATTTTGTGCTTAACGGAGCATTGTAGTGCATTATTTACAAAGAAGTTGCCACCAAAGCTCAAAGATCCCGGTTCATTTTCTATACCTTGTGAGATTGGAGGTTTGCAATTCAGAAGAGCATTATGTGACTTGGGAGCTTCAATAAATCTTATGCCTTTTGGAGTATTTAAGAAGCTAAATGGAGGTCAATTGAAGCCAACAAGTGTGTCATTGCAACTTGTAGATCGAAGCATAAAGTTTCCAAAGGAGATCAATGAAGATGTAATTGTGAAAATTAACAAACTTTATCTCCCGGCCGATTTCATTGTGCTTCAAATGGAAGTGGATGAAGAAATGCCAATCTTCTTGGGAGACCTTTCCTTGCTATCGGCCGTGCACTTATTGATGTTTAAGAAGGGAAGTTGGAATTCCGAATAAATGATGAAATTGTTACATTCAATGTTTTTAATTCATTAAAACTTCCTTCAATTTTTGAAGATGTCATGAATATTGATGTAGTAGATAACTTAATTGATGATTGTTGTATGAATGCAATGGAGAATTTCTTGATGGAGAAAACAATTCAGAGGTCTTCGAGTCAAATGTGCCAAATCAAGATGATGATGAAGGAATGAAAGATGTGAGACCACTTGGAGGATGAGAACTTATTGCAAAAGGAAGATGAAGAGAATCAAGAAAAAGGTAATGAGGGATCTCCGACCAATGAACCCCCCAATTTGGAGCTAAAACCCCTTCATACTCACTTAATGTATGCATATCTTGGTGAAAATGAGACATACCCTGTGATTGTGAATGCATCTTTGACAAATGAGCAACTTGAAAGATTGATTGTGGTACTTAAATGGAATAAAAGTGCTCTTGCTTGGTCTATTGATGATATAAAGGGAATAAGCCCTTCTATATGCATGCATAAAATTTTGATGAATGAAAGGAATAAACCGGTTAGGCAACCTCAAAGGAGATTGAATCCTACTTTAAAAGAGGTTGTGAGAAAGGAGGTTCTTAAGCTTCTGAAAGCCAGTATTATTTACCCTATTAGCGATAGTAAGTGGGTTAGTCCCACTCAAGTCGTAATCCTAAAAAGTGTGGTACTACCGTAATCATAAGTGAAACCAATGAGCTTCTCCACTCTAGATTGGTTACGGGTTGGCGAATGTGCATTGATTTTTGAAAGTTGAATGAAGCCACTCGAAAGGATCATTTTCCCTTGCCTTTTATTGATCAAATGCTTGAGAGGTTGGCCGGTTTTGCATATTATTGTTTTCTTGATGGTTATTCGGGATATCTTCAAATTGTTATTTCTCCGGAAGACCAAGATAAAACAACTTTCACATGCCCATTTGGTACCTTTTCATATAAAAGAATGCCCTTTGGACTTTGTAATGCTCCAAGTACATTTCAACGTTGTATGTTTGCTATTTTTCATGACATGGATGAAAAGAGCATAGAGATTTTCATGGATGACTTTAGTGTTTTTGGTAGCTCATTTGATGATTGTCTTGAAAATTTGTCCAAAGTATTAACGAGGTGTATGGAAACTAATTTAGTGCTCAATTGGGAAAAATGTCATTTCGTGGTTTGGAGAGAAGGAATTATTTTGGGTCACAAGGTCTCATCAAAGGGAATAGAGGATGATAGGGCAAAGGTGGAGGTAATTGAAAAGTTACCTCCTCCGATCAATGTCAAAGGGATAAGAAGTTTCTTAGGTCATGCGGGTTTTTATGGAAGATTCATTCGGAACTTCTCTCATATTGCTAGACCATTGTGATTTTTACTTCAAAAAGATTGTCCATTTCATTTTGATTCTTGTTTGAAAGCATTCAATGAATTAGAACACGCTTTAGTGATTGCACCAGTTATTGTAGCACCAAATTGGTCTATTCCCTTTGAGCTCATGTGTGATACTAGTGATTATGCAATAGGTGCCGTGTTGTGTCAAAAAGTGAACAAGATGTTGCATGTCATTTACTATGCTAGTAGGACCTTAAATGATGCACAAATTAATTAGTCAACAACAAAAAAGGAACTACTTGCTATAGTTTTTGCATTTGATAAGTTTAGACCATATTTGATTGGATCAAAGGTACTGCATTGTTCATACAGATCACTCCGCATTAAAGTATTTGTTCTCTAAGCAAGATGGTAAACCACATTTATTGAGATGGATACTTTTGTTGCAGAAATTTGATTGGGAGGTGGACGACAAAAAAGGTGTGGAAAACATGGTAGCCGACTATTTATCACGAATTGAGGCATCTAGACTTGTCAATCTTGAAGAAGGGATAATCAATGAAGAGTCTCCAATTGAGAAGTTGTTTGAGGTGAAAGAGGTGAGTCCATGGTATGCGGATATTGTGAATTATCTTGTGGCAAGAATAGTACCTAAGATGCTCAACATTCTTTGCGAAACTTAAGCATTATTTTTGGGAAGAACCATATTTGTTCCGAAAGTGCAATGATCAAGTCCTAAGGAGATGTGTTCTGGAATGTGAAATATCCGATATATTAAGACATTGTCATTCATCTCCAGTTGGAGGGCACCATGGAACTCAAAGGACGGCTTTCAAGGTCTTACAACAAATGTTCTAGTGGTTCATATTGGCCAACTATTTTCAAGGATTCCCGGGATTTTGTGCTCAAATGTGATGAATGTCAAAGGGTAGGTAATATTTCAAGGAAACATGAAATGCCCCTTCATGGCATTGTTGAGTTGGAGGTATTTGATGCATGGGGGATTGACTTCATGGGACCTTTTTCGGTCTCATACTCCAATAAGTACATTTTGGTTACGGTGGACTATGTGTCAAAATGGGTTGAAGCAATTGCTACTCCAACAAATGAATCCAAGGTGGTTACTAAATTCCTTCGCAAGAGTATATTTTCCCGATTTGGAGTTCCCTGAGCTATCATTAGTGATGGGGGATCACATTTCAAGAATTCTCAATTTGAGGCGTTAATGACAAAATATGGGGTGAAACACAAAGTTGTTTTAGCTTATCACCCACAAACATCGGGTCAAGTGGAGGTTTCTAATCAAGAATTGAAGAGAATCCTAGAGAAAACAGTGAATAATGTGAGGAAAGATTGGGCATTGAAGTTGGATGACACTTTGTGGGCTTATCGTACGGCATTTAAAACTCCAATAGACATGTCTCCGTACCGTATTGTGTATGAAAAAGCATGTCACTTTCCGGCGAAACTTGAGCATAGGGCATATTGGGCTATAAAGAACTTGAATTTCGAGTTGAATGAGGCATATGAAAAAATGATGCTTGATTTGAATGAGTTGGATGAATTCCGAAGGGAAGCATTTGAAAATTATTTAATCTATAAGGAAAAGACAAAGTCTTGGCATGATAAGCACATCCAAAAGAAGGAATTTAAAGTCGGTGATTTGGTGCTCCTTTATAATTCAAGACTCAAATTATTTCCGGGAAAGCTCAAGTCAAGATGGAGTGGTCCCTTTGAAGTGATCCAAACTTTTTCTTATGGAATGGTGGAGATAAAGAGGAAAGAGGGAACTTTCAAGGTCAATGGACATCGACTTAAACCATATTTTAGAGGAATTATTAAAGGGGGACGAGAGATCGTCCCTTGCTTTAATTAAAACAAAAATGAGGGTCATGCCATAGTCAAGCTAGTGACTTTAAAAAAATGCTTCTTGAGAGGCAACCCAAGTCTTGAATTTAGTTGTTATTGTTTTCTTTTGGTATGATTTTTAATTGGCTTGATTTTGAGTAAATTGGTTTGAATTAGGTTAGAATTTTTGTTTAAAAAAAAATTTAGTTGATTTTTTAAGTTGAATAAATGATACTAAAAAATGAGTGAAAATTGTCATCCTAACTTGTGAATTTTTGTTTGTAGGTTACCCTTGCAAATGGAGAAAAGTGGTCAAGAGTGGAGCAATTTCGGCTAAGTGTAAAAATTCACTTTGCAGAAATTGAGCTTGAGACCGTGATCTCAACTTTTGAGAACCTCAAACTTCTGGATGGCAGAATGGTCATTTGGTTGGAGACCGCGATCTCAAAATTGAGACTGCGGTCTCAACTCCAAAGTTCTGCAAAGGCTTTTTTCATGCCGAGTTGAGACAGCGATCTCAACCTAAAAAAAAAAAAAATTCAAAATTGCTTCAACCATGAATTTATTTTATTTAGTCTTTTAATTTGGAAGTAAGTTGATTTTCCTTTTTAGTAATCTGGCTAATGGCCTTAAGCTGATTCCAAGTGGCTAATTATTTTGATACTTCATGGATTGAATTTTTGTGAAATTTATTGCTAGACACTTGGCGTTGCTTTGGTTATGATTATTGTCAAATAAGAGTAGTATGGCTAAGGGGGCCCTAAGCCCATCTTTGCATTAGTTGATGAGTTGAATGGAATATTGATTTTGTTTGAAGTTTACTTGGTGAGATGCATGACATGGTTGCACTTAACATTTTTACTCAATTTTAATTCTAGGCTTAAAAGTAGGACATAGTTTAAGTAGTTTTCGTTTTTTTCAGTTTTGTCTTGATGTTTAATTTTGGGCGAGTGGAAGGATGATTTATTCATCAACTTGAATAAAAGAGACAAGTTTGGGGGGTTTTTATCTTTTTGTGTTGGAAATGGTCATTTTGATATATGACATATTTCGTTGCCACTTGATGATTAATGGATGGAAAGTTGATCAATTAGGTACTCAATGATGATAATTTTGATGTTCAATGCCTTGTGAGTGAAGTATATGATTGATTCTTTTCAAGAATTTTTGTGTGAGTGAGTAGTTCATTTGCAATATGAAGAATTCATAAACTTGGCATTGCTATTTTTCAAAAACAAGTGCTGAAATTTTAGGAAAATTTATTTGAAATATTATTTCTTATCAAATCACTTATATTATGAGGTTGATGAACTTTTTATTGGAAAGAAATGAGTTAAATGAGGTAGAAGGAATTTTGGGACATTTCGTGTGTTTGCATAGGGAATGTTTTTCTAACTTGTGAATAATTGATATTCGAGATTAATTTTTGGTACATTTCACTCCTTTTCCTTGGTTTAGGGCCCAAAAAAAATATTTTAGGAATAAGGTGAGTACGGGATTCCGACATGTACCCATGTTGTTTCTCCGAATTAAGCCATTAGAATAGGTGTTAATAAGGCAAGTACGCGATTCCGACATGTACCCATGTTGTTTCTCCGAATTAAGCCATTAGGAATTGTGTTTTTCGTATACCAATAAGTTAAGGAGTAAATGTTTGTAATACTTATAATTAATCTCATATTACTTATTCCTTATTAGAGGTTTATGCCCGAAATGTGTGACAATTGCATTTAATTTGATTCCTAACTGAACTTCTATTTTCATGATGCTTAGTCGAGAGAGTTGATTAACTTTATAATATTTGTGATTTGAGAAGTAATGATGTTTCGAATAAAAAGAACTAAAACTTTTGGTGACTCTTTTCGATAATGGTAATGCTTGGTGATGTGAAATCTTGTATAGTGAATGACTGTGTGCTTCTTTTTAAACGGAACTTCAATTTTGGATTGACTTGCTCATATTCTTCGCATGTCACGTAGTGTTGAACATTTCTTGAGAAGATCGCTTAATTGTTCTAAGTACATCCATGATTCATCAAGTGTCACATCAATAAGACTTTGGGAGTGTTTAAATGTTTAAATGTTAGTAGGTTTCATTTATTGTTAATCTTTGTTTAGCTCGGGACTAGCAAAACGCTAAGTTTGGGGGTGTGATAACTCTAGTAAACTAGAGTTATTTTCCTCCAAATTATAGCATTTTGATAGTTTAAATTTCAAAATTAGATAAGTAATTGAAGACTTTAGTTAATTTCTTTCATATGTATTTATATTTTCGTTTTTGAATTAATTATGATAATTTTGTGTTAAATTTTTAGTTTAATTAAGTGCTTAATGATGTTAATATTATGCAGGTTAAAAATTAAAGGTTAGAAACTGGAAGGAACAAAGCTCAAGGGACTAAATTGCAAAATGGAGGAAATGAAGATTGCTGGAAGGAGAGTCGAGATCGCGGTCTCGATTGTTCCAGATTGCCATCTCGACTCGGGAATTAGTGTTACTATTTTAGAGTCGAGATCGCGGTCTCAAAACTTCCAGACCGCGATCTCAACTCGCTAAATGCAGCTACCTAAGTTGTAAGGGCAATTTTGTAAACTTCCAGCCCAAAAACCCTGATTTTGCCTTGTATAATGCTGCACTATTTAAGCTAAGTAGAGTTAGTTTTTGAGTAAGTAGAAAAGTAGAAAGTAGAGGGTAAGAGTTGATAGTTTAGAGTAGAGAGTTTTAGATAATTCTAGATAGATTAGGATAGCTTAAACTACAAGTTACCTTTTCTAAATAGAAATTTCTCTTTATCTTCATCTTAGATCTTCTTTAAATTTCTTGTCAAGTTTACATTTTTATTAGATAATCGTAGTGGGTTTTTCGTAAGTTTCAAGTAGATATAATTTTTAACTGCTTTCTTATCTAATTTAGTAAAAATTTCTTTGCTTTCAAATTAGGGTTTTTAGTAAAATTAGGGTTCTTTTCAATTTCTTGCTTTCTATTTAAGAATTTTCAATTTCTAGCTTTAATTTCTAGTCAATTCTTAGTGGGTTTCTTTAATTCTAATCGAAAAATCCAAAAACATTTCAAATTTCCTAGTTTATCTTTATCAAATGTTCACTTTAAGAAATGAATGCTTTTAGTATTCAATTTTTCTTTCTTCTTTAGTCTTTTTAATTGATTGATTCACTTGTTTTAAGTTTTAGTCTTAATTAGATTAAATTAGGTTAGGATTCAAATTATAGTTTCCATTAGAATAGTTCTTTCATCTACCAATTTCTTTAGCTTAACTACACACATACCTTTAAACCTTGGTAATTGCATCCGACAATTCTTATGGGAACGATCCCTACTTCCCTAGCTACTAGTTGACAACCGTATACTTGTGGGATGCCATCTAGTTAGTTGTAGGATTTAGGTGTTTAATTGAATTATAACTAGATGTGTTAAAAATAGGCATCAAAAGCCTAGGGGAAGTTTACGAAAGATTCAAAGGGTTGCTAAGAAAATGTCCTCATCATACCATTCCCTTGTGGCTTCAAATCCAAACCTTTTATAATAGTTTACTTCAAGAGATGAAATCCATCTTAGCAGATGCCTCCGTCGATGGTTCTATCTCATATAAGACTATGGAAGAAGCTCAAGAGTTGTTAAATAGGATGGCATACAACCACTACTATCATGGACCGATAACTCCACCTGTAGTTCAACACTAAGCTAATCAAGCCAATGCAAATAGTGGAGCATTGAATCTAAACATGCAAGATGCCCTTTTGCCACAACAAAGAATGTTCATGAATGTGATAACAACATGGCAAAGATGTTGGAGAATCTAAGGAAACCTAGTAGTGTAAATGCTATGACTTCTTCTCCAACTCAACCAAGCATGACATGTGATTTTTGTGGAGGCGGCCATGTCAATGGACAATGTGAGATGCCATATGGATCCCATGAGCAAATCAATTATGTGGCTAATCAACCATCATTTCCGAGGAACCAATCTGGAGCTTATGGGAGCACATACAATCCTTCTTGGAGGAATCATCCAAATTTCTCATACAGTAACACTAACAACCAATCCAACCCTCCTTACACAACCAAATTCCGCACCTCAAAATGGCCAACACACTCAAGCCCCAAATTTCTCATCTAGACCTTATCAACCGCCACACCAAAGAAATTTCCAACCCAACTCATATCAAACTTTCGCCAACCCTTTATTTCAAAACCAACAACAAATACCTCCTTTCCATTATGCCAATTATTCCCAACCCATGTATCATGGTCAATATGCAATGCCATAACCCAAAGAAGTGGAAAAGAATTGGATGAATCTAAGGAGAAGAAAAAGGTGGAGGAAGGAAGCAAGGAACAAAAGTCCAAGGTAGTTGAGAATGAAAGGGAAGTGGTTGATGACAAAGCCAAGAAGGAACAAAAGAATGGGATCAAGGTATCCAAGAAGAAACATGTGGAGGAACCTTTGAAGATAGATTTATCAATAAAAGTGCCATTCTCTCAACAACTCATTGATCCAAGAAAGGAGGAAAAGACAAGCAATTCAACCATTTCTTGGATATGTTGAAAAAGATTAATGTCAATTCCATTCCTTTGATTGACGTCCTCACCAAGATGCCTAACTATGCTCATTTTATGAAGGATCTTTTGGCAAGGAAGTGAAAGTGGGATGATGATGCGAAAGTATGTCTTGATGCCCAATGTAGTGCCACTGTTCAAAGGCAGTTGCCCCCTAAACTGAAGGATCCCAGTAGTTTCATGATACCGGTGAATGTTGGAGGAAAAACATGGCATTGATCACTTTGTGATTTGGGGGCAAGCATAAAGGTCATACCAAAGGCCATCTATGACAAATTAAGGATCAACAATGTCAAGCCAACTAATATCACACTCCAATTGGCGGATTTATCCGAGAGGAAACCATATGGCTTGTTGGAGGATGTGCTTGTACAAGTTGAAAAGTTTGTATTTCCCGTTGCTTTCTTTGTGCTAGATACGGGTGAAGAGAATGAGATTCCATTGATTCTAGGGAGGCCTTTCTTGTCGACCGCTCATGCATTAATTGATGTGAACAAAGGAAAGTTGGTGTCTTACGAGTTTAAAATGAATCAATTGAATTTGATGTGTTTGAATATAATGACAATATTCCCTTTGTTGAAGAGAAATGTGCTAACCAATCTCTTAATTCTTTCCTTGCTAGGTCAAATGAAGAGCAGAATGAAGTTAACCAAGGCAATTCGCTCAAGCAAGTGTTGGAAATAAAAGAAGATCCGAGAAATGAGTTGAAGGAAAAACCACCCGACAAGGGATGTTTGTTGACGAATGATGAAGAGAGTTTTTCAAAGAATAAGCAAAATGGTGGTGTCAAGAAATTGAGAAGGAACAAAAAGAAAAGAAAATGGTTTGAGAAATAATTGGAGATGTTAATTGGGGAACTAGCGATGGATCAGGGTAGAAAGAAAGGACTTGTGGATGGAAAACCCAAAAATCAAGCTTTAATCATGAAGAAAAAGGGGATCAAACTTTTTCCGTGGAAACCAAAAAGAAAATGAGGGTCAATCATCCTCAATTACTTGGAATGAAGTCCATGCCCATAGTCAAGCTAGTGACTATAAAAGAGCGCTTCTTGGGAGGCAACCCAAGTCTTCAATTTAGTTGTTATTGCTTTCTTTTGGTGTGATTTTTAATTGGCTTAATTTTGATTAAATTCACAGAAATGGTAAATCTTTATCAAAACAATCTGGACTAGCTCAAAAAGGTGTAATTCCATGTTGGTTTGAATTAGGTTACAATTTTTGTTTTAAAAAAAAAAAGGTTGAGTTTTTGAGTTGAATAAATGGTGTTAAAGAATGAGTGAAAATTGTCATCCTAACTTGTGAATTGCAAATGGAGAAAAGTGATAAAGAATTGAGCAATCTTGGCTAAGTGTAAAAATTACACTTTGCATAAATTGAGTCAAGATCGCGATCTCAAACTCAAACTTCTGGAGGGCAGAATGGTCATTTGGTCACGATCGCAATCTCACTTTTGAGATCGCGATCTCAACATCAATCTTCTGCAAAGGCTATTTTGATACCGAGTCGAGATAGCGATCTCAAAGTCTCCTTCGAGATCGCGATACCAGATTTTGAGATCGCGATGTCGAAGGACATATTTGTTTTAAAATCTCGTTTCTTCTTCTTCTTTCTTCATAATTTTCTTCTATTCCTCTTCTCTCAACCGAAATGTCCTAACCCCAATCCCTCAAAATTCTTCCATCATCCCCACTAAAAATCACTTCTAACTCCACACCCATCACTAATATCATCATATTTTCCTCTAGGAACATCAAAGCTAACATTTTGTGGGAGGATTCTTGGAAAAATTTAGAATTCAAGGAAAATTGAGACACAAGAAGTTTTGGGAAATTTCAATCCCAAAAATGGGTAACATCTTTCCTTTTTCAACTGTCAATTTGGTAAAGATAATTGCTGGGTTTTGTGAATTAATTTGTGGTGAAATTGGTAGTATTCAATTATTGAATTTTGGACAATAATTGGTGCAAATTTGTTTTAGGAGAATTTTGTTATTTATTTGTTCAATTGTTGGAATTATTGGCTTGACATGTATTTGATTTGGGTTGAATTGGAATTGAAATATTTGGAAATTTGTTGGAAATTTTTTATTGTGATTTCGTGATTGTGATTTTAAATTGAGGGTTGAATATTTGAATTATTAATTGATTTTTGCTGATTAAAAATTACTAGAGGGGTTTATAGTAGTGGGGAAAGAAGGGTTAGGATGAGAGGAAGAGGAACCGGGTCAAGAAAAAGAAAGTCTGAAGAGGGCACTAGTGGAGAAGGGGGTTTGGAACAACCGTTTGAGGGAGGTAAGCAAATTGAACCTCAATTCTCAAGTGATAGGGCTAAACAATTGTACAAGAACAACGAGAAACATGAGGTGATTAGAGAACGAAACTTCGACCTATCAATGCATTGAGAGGTTTATGAAGATGCAAGAAGAGCTATAGAAGAACAGATTAGGTCACAGCATTGGGAGGATTTTATTACTCAAGTTGATCCCAGGGCTACCCAATTGGTAAATGAGTTTCATTGCAATTTGTGTGAACTAGAGGATATGGCAAGGTACGAATACCGGGAGGGGGGGTTTAGTAGATTCCAGTGCCGATGTGATCAATCATATTTTAACATACCCCGTACCTTCTAATCAATACTTGGTATTTTTGAATAATAAAGATAAGGATATGAATGTAATTAAAGATGCCATTTTGATAGGAGGGTTGATTGGATTAAGAGTACTTAATCTACCACTGAGTTGAAATTTGGTCGTCAAGGACTTTCATTAGTGGCTAAGTTATGGTTTTATTTTATCAGTAGCCTCATTTGGGGGTCAATGCTGTGAGCTTTATCCAGAGGGACAAAATACTCTTAGTTTATGCCATCATGACTGGGGTGCCGGTGAATATTGGTCACCTTATTAGACAGGGGTTCTTGGAGAGTGAAAGGTCTGGGTGACCTATATTTCTTGCCCCTAGTCTAATCCACCATCTTTGCACTATAACGGTTGCCCGATTGGTCTTTCGGAGCCATTGACACATCCAAGAGAAAGGATTAATCGAGAATATAAATCTATCAGATGGTGAGAGAATATGAAAAGCACCACCAGGAGAAGCACCCTACCCAGCCACATCCACCACCGCCTCAGAATGCTTCAATGATTTCGATACCCCCAGGTTTTGTGTTTAATGCTCCGGTAAATGAAGAAGAAAGGAATGATCTGCAAGGGTACTGGTCGTATAGTCAAATGGTGATGCACAACAACTTGACCGTCATTGGAAAAGCTTTAAAGACTACCTCATTAGGCACATGGGTCCAGCCACCATCACCTTCGGCATGGCACTTTGGTCCACCTCGTGGACAGTACTGCACACTACCGAGGGTTGTAGTACATTATGAGGGATCTAGCTACCCGGGTGCGACCGGAGGGGACATGGATGATGATCATGAAGAGGCTCAACCTAGTGACGCTGAGGAGGGTCAAGAAGAGATGGAATGAGTAGATGAATGCCACCATTTGCTTGAGCATGGATGAAGACCGACCCTAACCACTGGATTAATTAGATGAATGATGACTAATCACACTTCTCTTTATTTTTATTGATTGAATACCATGACTGTTGATTACTTTGGATTACTTTGGTTTTACTTTATTTTCGGTCTTTGGATTTGAAGTGTTTTAGTTTTCCTTTTTAAGTAGTTTTGCTAATGGCCTTAAGTTGACGCCAAGTTGATATATATTTTGATGCTTCATGATTGAATTTTTTTCTTAGGAATCTCGTGTTTGACACTTGGTGAAGTTTGGTCATTGCTTAATAAGAGTAGCATGGCTAAGGGCCTTAAGCTGATGCCATCTTTGCATGAGTTGATGAATTGAATTTAATGTTGATTTTTTTGAAGCTTGAATTGTGAGATGCATGGCACAGTTTACTACTCTTAGCATTTCTACTCAATTTTAGTTCTTGGTTAAAATTATATTATGATTTGAGTAGTTTTTGCTATTTTTGGGTATGTCCTTATGTTTATTTTGGGGTGAGTGGAAGGATCATTTATTCATCAATTGGAATAAAAGAGATAAGTTTGGGAGGTGTTTATTTCTCTGTGTTGGAAATGGTTATTTTATACATATTGTTGCCACTTGATGTTTAGTGGATGAAAAATTGATCAATTAGGTACTCAATGATGATAAATTTTGATATTCAATGCTTTATGATTAAAGTATATGATTGATTCATTTCAAGATTTTTTGTGTGAGTGAGTAGTTCGTTTGCAACATAAAGAATTCATAAACTTGGCATTACTATTTTTTCAAAAAGAAGTGCTGAAATTTTAGGAAAATTTATTTGAAATGTTGTTTCTGATCAAATCACTTATATTATTTGGTTGATGAACTATCTTTTGGAAAGAAATGAGTTAAATGAAGTAGAAGGAATTTTGGGACATTTCGTGTGTTTGCATAGGAAATGTTCTTCTAATTTGTGAATAATTGATATTCGAGATTAATTTTAGATACATTTCACTCCTCTTCCTTGGTTTAGGACAGATTAAAAAAATAAATAATTTAGGAATAACGCGAGTACGAGATATAATTCTGGCATGTACCAATGTTGTTTCTCCGAAATAAGCCATTAGAGTAGTAATAAGGCGAGTACAGGATTCCGACATGTACCCATGTTGTTTCTCCGATTTAAGCCCTTAGGAATTGCATTTTAATATACCAATAAGTTAAGGAGTAAATGTTTGTAATACTTCTCATTAATCTCATATTACTTATTCCTTGTTAGATGTCTATTCCCGAAATGTGTGACATTTGCATTTAAATTGATTCCTAATTGGACTTCTATTTTCATGATGCCTAGTCGAGATAGCTTACTAACTTCATAATATTTGTGATTTGAGAAGTAATGATGTTTTAAATGGAAAGAACTAAAACTTTTGGTAACTCTTTTTGAGAATGGTAATGCTTGGTGATGTGAAATCTTGTGTAGTGAATGAATGTGTGCTTCTATGAAGAACAAAATTTCAATTTTGGATTGATTCACTCAGATACTTCACATATCATATAGTATTGAACGTTTCTTGAGAGACTTCTTAAATCATAATTGTTCTAAGTACATCCATGATTTATCAAGTGTCACGTTAACTTTGGAGTTGTTTATATGTTTGAATGTTAGTAGGCTTATTTTTATTTTTATTTTTATTTTTGTTTTGCTAGGGACTAGCAAAACGCTAAGTTTGGGGGTGTGATAACTCTAGTAAACTAGAGTTATTTCACTCTAAATTATAGCATTTTGATAGTTTAAATCCCAAACTTTGGGTAAGTAATTGAAGATTTTAGTTAATTTCTTTCATATGAGTTTGAATTTTCGTTCTTGATTAAATATGATAAGTTTTTATTAAATTTCTAACTTAATTAATTGATTAATGGTGTTAATATTATGCAGGTAAAAAATTAGGGGTTGGAAGCTGGAATGAACAAAGCTCAAAGGACCAAATTGCAATAATGAAAAAAATGAAGAATACTGGGAAGAGAGTCGAGATTACGATCTCAAACTTTCCATATCGTGATCTCGACTCGGGAAAATGTCTATGTATTAGAGTCTATAAGAGACAGAGATCGCAATCTCAAATTTTCCATAATGCGATCTCGACTCACTGAGGGTTAAGTTGTAAGGGCAATTTTGTAAATTTTCTGCCAATAACTCTTGATTTTTGCCTTGTGTAACACACTACACTATTTAAGCTACTACAAAATTGGAAGTGGAAGCAAGTAGGATTAGAATTAGATAGTTAGTAGATTTTAGGATAGTTTAGGATTAGAATTAATTGTCTTTTAGATCTACTTTTAATTTCTTGTCAAGTTCGAATTTTGAATAGATAATCGTAGTGGGTTAATCGCAAGCTTCGCACAGAAATAATTTTTACCTGCTTTCTAGTCTAATTTAGTAAGAATTTCTTTGCTTGAAATCTGGGGTTTCTTAGGAAAATTAGGGTTCTTGATAATTTCTTGCTTTTTATTTAAGAATTCTCAATTTCTTGCATTAATTTCTAGTTAATTCCAAGTGGGCTTTCTCTATTTTTATCAAAAATCCAAAAATACTTAGATTTCAAGTTTAACTCTTTCCAAATTTCTAATTTAGAAATGGTTGCTTTTAGTCTTCAAGGTTTCTTACTTGTTGTCCTTTTAATTGGGTAATTTGCTTGCTTTTAATTTTAGTCTTAATTTGGTTAATTTAGGTTAGAATTGAATTCTTTCCTTTACTTGCTTTTACTAGAATAGATTAACTAGTTTCCTAATATCGTAATTGGTTATTTTCACTTACTTGCTTTTTAGTTAAGTTTTTATCGCTTTCATTTAATTATGGTTTTTATTAGAATAGTTTCATCATCCATTGTTTAAGTTTGCTTAAATACACAAATATCCGTCAATCTTGGTAATTGCCTTCCAACAATTCTTGTGGGACGATACCCACTCATCCTATACCACTATCAACTCCGTATACTTGCGGAAGTTAGGTAGAGTATAGTGAATTAGTGTGGTTAATTATTGCTTGTTTGTCCTTTCAAAGTTGAATTCTACCTAACGAAGCAATCAAGTGCTCTACCAACTAGGCTATAGCCCTTATTGATGGCCTGTGATACTTATTTTATCATGTAGATAATCTCTTGTCAAGATGAATATTCCATGATCCAACATCGTAAATCTTTGATCCCTTTGAGTGGTACCGGGAATTGACAATGGAGGCAGTAAGTAACTATAAAATATGCAAAATCTCACAGAAGGGTTTCTTTAATGAATTGTTCAGCCTGCAATCGAACCGAAGACGGGTTTTTCGAGTTATCTCACCCTCGCAGGATCGCAACCCTCTGTCCCGACCATTGTAATATACGTGTGTCGCCCGAGGCATAAGGGGCCTGATGTTTTGATATGTCTAATGCATTCTCCAGATAATTCAAATCGAAGCAATTGGATGTCCAACTCGGGCCTATATGACATGACAGATCAACAGAAATACTCCACCTTTATCGCAAATAGAGCCATTGCGATACCCATTAAAGGAGTTGTTCCCCACCCCGAAGCTACTTTCTACCATGCGATCTATCTATTAGAATACTGCCGATCATAATCCATTCATATCATTCTAATAAATTGAAGATGTGAAAAATTGGAATCCTTTTCATTTTATTCATCAAATTTTGATAAGAACTCGTCAGTCATTTTAATTCAAATTAATTATTTTGACAGACTGATTTTACGTAAATTACAAGAAGAAAGGCCGTAGGACCTGGAATGAATAGTGCAGTAGAAATAAATGCAAGAATATTTACTTCCATAATCTAATCGTTTTTTGCTTTGGAATAACTCGGGATTTAATCCCATGACTCAAAATTTCCTTGCCAAGCTACATGAAACAGATTTCCGAAAGTCAGAAGAAATGGCTTGATCTTCTTATTTTCATTTCTCAAACCAAGAGATCCATGAATCAGGATATATCATCAGGTTGCCTACATACCCGTTTACGGATCAAATCTCAAATCACACGTAGTTAGTGCAAATTAAAATTAGATTATTTTTTGGGCATTTGTTTTGAGTTTAATAAGAAAGTAAATTAATTTTATCCCATTTTGAATTTAAAAAATGCTCTCTAGAGGTTTTGGCCTCCCTAACGTGCTCTATTCTCTCTCGTTTTTCCACTAATCTTTTGCTCTAATGGCTGTTCTTCAGTTGTTGACTAAAGGGCATCCCCTACTCCCAATGCGTTCTTTCGCATTAGTTGTTTCATCTACAGAGAGAGACGTTCCCTTAGTTCCTCCTTCAATATATCGAGGTGAACCAGCTATTTTTTCCCCTTAAAATTGTTCAAAAGTTTGCAAAACCATATGGATTTGCCTTGGTTGGAAAATTTTCTAGAGGAAGGCCATCCATGGAACCTTTGAGGCGTGACTTCTTGAAAATTGACTACGTTGGTTCTTATATTTTTTGTTTGCTGTATAATCATCATGTACTCTTCAAATTTAATTTGGCAGAATACTATCTACGTTGTTGGTGCTATGGATTTCTTACATTTCAAGGATTTGCAATGCGTATCTTCAAATGGATACCAAAATTATCACTTGATGCAGAATCGCCAATTGCCCCTGTTTGGATAACCATAGACGACTAATCCTCCCAACGTATCTTTTTCACAAGGCAGCCTTGTTCTCAATTGCATGTCTAGTGGGTAATCCCTTAAGGAGATGCTTCAATAGCTACTGGGAAAAGCTAGGGTTTGTGTTGACCTGGATGTGACAAAACCCCTCCTAGGTAGAGTTTGGATTTCCAACGGAGACAAAGGACACTAGCAGACGATTAATTATGAGAAAATTTCAGAATATTGCAATCATTGCCGTAAAATAGGGCATTCAGAGGAAAAATGTTTAATAAAAAAACCCTAAGGTTCAGAATCCAAACTCGCAAAAGCCTAAATCAAAGGAGCCAATTCAGACCTTATTGCAACCAACAGCTTCAATCCCCTTATCAACACAACAATGGGTTCCAAAAACTTCTTTAATTAATCATGCTTCATTAGGGTTAAATGTTTTGGGCAGTTCAGGATTAATGACGCATGAAAAATATGCTATTCCTATGCATTTGGTCGCTAGGGGTTTGCCTATTGATGGAATTACCTGTTAAAATCTCGGTTTATAAGACCAAAAGGTAGGCTAGGGTTTCCAATCACATTGAAGATGTTCCTTTTGTCCCCCTTACACCATCGGCAGTCTTTTTTATTGAAAAAGAAGCTGCTATTCCTATTGGAAAAATTTCTGAAACTGTGCTCGTTTTCAAAATTGTACTTTTTTTATGCTGATTGGAAAAATGAATTCCGAGAGAGGGGTCCTTGAGCTCACAAATTTTAAAAAAAAAAAAAAAAACAGATTGACCTCGCATTCGGTGAATATAATTCTGCCTTAAAATTTTTGCAAAAACCCTCCTCCTCCTCCTCGTGTGCTCCTCCTCCTCCTCCTCCTCTTCCATTCCACCACCATCTCTTTTTCCTCCCCCTCTACAACAACCACCACCTCCATTGCACCACCACCACCGCCACCCACCACCAACATATTTCAAGTAAATTAAATTTTTTTATTTTGTCCAACAATTTTAATTAATTTATTTTTTTAATTATGTTTAAATAATTAATTTTGTTAATGTAAATGTCACATTTAGAAAAATATTTTGTGATGGTAGCTTATATTTTTTATGTTTTTGTGTTTTAGTGTAATAATATGCTGCTTTGATTATATCTTCTTTTTTGTCTGAATATTTAGAGAGAATGGTCTTTGGCTCGAGATATATGTTGTATGTTTGGTTTCTCTTGATTGTGGTGAAATTTGTGGTTATGTTGGTTGTTATACTGAAATTGTGGGATGTTATTGCATTGTTTGTAGCCCTTGTCGGGCATATATTACTTGTAACCCTTGCCGGGTTAAGAGCATTGGTTGTAGCCCTTGTCGGGCATGTATTACTTGTAATTGTTGCCAATTTGTTGTGTTGTTTGTAACCCTTATCGGGTATGACCGGCGTAAGAGGGAATCTTCAAGATATAGAGGAACTCTATCAAATTTTTTTTAAAAAAAAACTTATTCTGTATCCTAAATTGGGGTCTAAACATGTTACATCCTTACAGGAAAATGATATTTGATAGACCTCGTCACATTCTCCTTTATTTTTTGGAGAGAAAAAATAACCTATGAAGGTGGTACTATGTCCTACCGGCCAATGGTGTGCAAGAAACTATTCCGAATAAAGCAACGGATTAGGTTTGTTGAATTAGTTGACAAGATATACGAATTCATGGAGGTTGATAGGGAGTAGTTGAAATTGAATATTTTGTACAGGCATATAGTTAGTCGTGGTGTTTACTCTGGCATTCTATTGACAGATGATGATAGTATGGATGGTATTTTTGATTTGTTTGATGCCGATCCTACTTTTTGTGTTGAGTTGTTTATCGAGACAGAGGAAATTCCCCACATACCTGTAACCAACAATCTAGGGGTGTATGGTATGGGGCCAATGATGTCTCTCATGCATTCGACCATGGACGACCAGCCGCTGCAGTCCAATGCATGGAGTATCTTTGAACATCCTTGGTCATTTGAGTTTTACAACCGAACTTGTTAGTTTTCAATGTCAAACTCAATGCAATCTGATCAAGCTATTGGCGCGCAGTGTAATAATCAGAGACACCACAGCATGTGAAGGCCCAAGTACCATGCAATATCAATATATGGAGAAAGGTCTCGTAGATGAGGGTTTGACAGCGATAATGGTAATAGTGACTCGTCGTGGCATGCATTAGACGAGGATTACGAGTCAGGGTCAGACTCTGAAGATATATCGGATGATGATTCTGACGAGGATTTGGGGACAAATAACGATGAATTTCAAACACAAGAGGATGTTCCTACTTATCAACCCAGGGGGATGGTTTTTTTCAATGATATTGGTAACTACGGTGATTACGATCCCATGGACCGCAGTGACAAAGATGGGCTGGTTTATTGGAATGAAGAAAAAACTGATATTCACATGCACATGTACTTGTGCCTAGCAATCATCATTAAATATAAGTAGGTAGTCTAGATGTGTATAATGAGACAAGATGTAAATTTATGTTGTACCGAGTCGGAAGAGATTATGGGCATACAAAATGCAAGACTGCGTCACATCCGGGTACGTGGAAATGAATCTCTTATTGGTGTGGAAGGTCACGAAATGGGTAAAAGATCACGTATGTCTCGGTGAAATATCCGGTAACAACAACATAAATCTTACATCTACAGTCATTGCTAACCAAATTATGCACTTAATTGAAAATGATCCTAGGCACAAGGTCAAACAAATTCAGGCATAGGTTAAGAACAGTTTCAAGGTTGACATCACTTACAAGAAAGCTTGGTATGCTCACAGGAAAGCGATTGTGCTTGCATATGAAAGTTGGGCATCTAATTTTCAACAATTACCCCAATACGTTGCAGAAGTACTACGCTCCAATCCCCAAACTGTGGTGCAATGGCTACATCATCCCAACAGTAGTGAGGTTGTGAAAATTTTCAAATACATCTTCTGGGCATTTCGGCCACCGATTGATGCATACCACATGTGTAGACATGTCCTATCTGTTGATGGCACGCATCTATGAGGGGAGTATCGGGGTAAATTACTTATTGTCGTCGCTTATGGATGCTAACAATCAGATTTTACCGGTTGCGTATGCAATTGTTGATAAGGAAACAATACAAAGTTGGGGTTGGTTCATGGAGCAGTTGAGACACCATGTTGTACGTGACTTGGAGACTGTTTGTATAATATCTGATCGGCATCGTGGCATTCTGTATGCTATAAGTGAGTCCTCTTTATGGCAGGAACCATTTGCATATCATACATTCTCTAAGTCACGTTCGAGTAATTTGATGACCAAATACAAGAATGTAGAAGTGAAGAAGTTGTGTTGGTCTCTTGGTGTCAAGATACAGATGCGAAAATGGAATAAGCACCAACAAACGATACAGCTTCAACATCCAGAGGCTTGGAGATAACTAGCAGATATTGGCCTTGACCGTTGGTGCCTTGTCACGATGGAAATCGTAGGTGGGGAATACACGGTACAAATTCTTCTGAGAGCTACAATAACCTGTTGCGCGGAGTTAGACTACTTCCGATAAAGGCTATAATTGATAGTACATCTCCATAGTTCCGTCAAACTATTTGTTGATAATATTGCACGGGGTGAACATTGTCGCACATCAATTACACCAAAGAATTAGAAAAGGTTGTTGACAGCAGACAAAAAAGGTGGAGGACACACAGTCATGGTTTTTGATCATTCTACTGGTATGTTAACAATTAAAATACCTCATCGTGTGACTGGTCGTGGTGGCAATATACAAACTGTCAATTATGTACAGCAGACATGTAGCTGTGGTAAATGGCAAATGTACAAGTTTCCATGTTCGCATGCTTTGGCAGTTTGCAGGTATAAGGGTGATGTGCCAACCCAACTGCTTGCGGACCATTACACCACTCGCATATATCGAGACCAGTACAGCGTTAGTAGATTTGTTCTGCAATCTAATCCAGATGAGTTGCCTCCTATTCAGTGGCAGTTACGTGGTGATGACAGTATGTTATTAGAACGCCGGGCAGGCCGTGTACGTGCGAGGCGCATACGAAACGAGATGGATATTAGGGATCGCCGTGAACCCGCAGACGATGTACGAATTGTCATGAACCGGGACATAATTGTAGGAGTTGCCCTTCGTGACAACAATGATTTGTCTTTGTATTGTATTATTTACGTACTTATTGTATTCTATGAATGTAGTTTGTTTTTAATATATTCAGCTATCAAAAAATATTGTATTATCAAAAAAAATTGTATTATCAAAAAATATTTGTCTGATCATTGATTACTATCAAAAAATATTGTACTATCATTCATTCTTTTCATATTACTTTGTTTAGGTATGGAAGATCAGTCGCGAGAGCTTGTTCATCCTGGACCATATATAGATGATATTATATCACCTACGACGCCGCTAGGGCTAGATCTATTTTTGACGGTCTTATCGATGATTCCACAGTACAGGTTAAGCGTTGTGATGGGACTTTTTGGGATCACATGCCCATACCGATACACCGGGTATGGCATTATATTTGTTTGGCAGGTTTCGAGGGCATCGCATCTTTAGGACATATTTCAGTGGATCATGCTTTGATCACCAGTCATCTACTTGTGGAGCGATGGCTAACTGAGACACATTCTTTTCATCTACCTATTGGGGAGGCCACCATCACGTTACAGGATGTAGAGGTACTGTGGGGTTTACACATTGACGGACCGCCCGTGACGGGTAGAGATACTACTCATTCTGCAGATGCTTGGAGCCAGTTATGCATGGAGTTATTGGGTTTCATACCTACCAGATCTGCGCCATTGACGGTGGTTGTTTGAAAGTTGGATGTTTGTCTGCTGCATTAGATCGTCCGCTTCCCGATGATGCGACTGATGACATGTGTCGGCAGATGGCACGTACATATTTACTAGTACTTATTGGAGGCATTTTATTTCTAGACAATTCAGGCAATAAAGTGCCATTATTGTATCTTCAATTGCTTAGGGACTTGGAGACTATGGGCCCTTATAGTTGGGGATCAGCAGTTTTAGGCACACTGTATTACAGTTTGTGTGATGCTACTTCACCCACAGCTAGAAATATTTGCGGACCAGTACTATTAGTACAGGTAATATTTGAGTACTTTATATTCATTTATTGTATATTTGAGTACTTTATATTCATTTATTGTATACAGTTATGGGCTTGGAAGCGCATGCTGACACTGCGTCCTACTCGGTTAGAGCCCGCACAGGAGCACCACGGAGCATATGGATCTCGGTATATATGTTTTGTTAAACTGTTTAATTAAATATGTTTACATTGGATTTGATATTTATTAATTTGTATTGCAGCTGGGATGTTGGATTTGATGTGCGCAATGCTCCTCGTCATGTTTTATCTATTTTTCGAGATCAGTTACATACTTTGCGACCCAATGAGGTACATCCGTCGATTACATTTCTTTTGCACTTTGTCGTCCTCGTATTTCATTTATTTACTAACTTTTTATCGACTTGTTTGGTATTAGTTTATATGGCAGCCATTCTCTGATGAGCTACTTGATATGCTTCCCCATTACTGCACTGCTGGTCGTGACATATGGCGTGCAGTTACTTAGTTGATATGTTGGGAGATTGTGGAATGTTACCCTCTGTCATCGGGTCTATGCGACAGTTCGGTTTGCACCAACCCTTATACAGATCAGAGATTGATTGGTAATCAAGGTGCACTTCATTTGATAGACCGCCGTGGTCGGGCGAACAATGATTGAGAGTTGACTCTCCAACAATATATAGATATTTGGGGCGCACGAACGGATACAGTTGAGGTTGGTCACCCATGTGTTGATACTACACATGCATCGGGTGATTACATGCAATGGCACCGACCGAGGACGGTGATGTACATATCCAATCCTAGTCAACGCCCTACTTTTCCAGAAAGGTATCACGGCAATGGTGCATGTGCAGTTTATCTAGTAAGTAATTATTCATTTTTTCTTATTGTTTTTCTTTTTCAAATGACTTTAGTAAAACTAATTTTAACTTTTACGGTAGATGGATTCCATGGCTAGATTGTACTACATGTCGTTAGATAACCTGACAGATGTATGAGTCTGGGATACTAGTACTTGGGCACATCGGACATTTCGCTTCTCGATCGACATAGAGTAGAGCGGGCTCCGCGGGGCAACGCGGAGGTGGTCGTCGACGTCGTCGAGTTCCATCTCCTCGGCCCCATGTAGATGCTGGATCCCCTCATGTTAATATACCATTCGAGGGTGACACTTCACACATACTTTCGCCAATGCGCACTCCGGTGGGACCATCATCTTTCGGACAGTCGTCCACTAGGCCTGATCCAGAGCATACTGGTCCAACCGTTTCAGATGAAGAACATGAACACGAACAAAACATAGCTTCGCAGGCGCAAATTGCTCACCATACTCAATAGCAAGACACTCCTGTGTAGAGAAGAGATGTCCGTCGATCAAAAAGGGTGCCTAAACCTAGAGAGTGTGGTACGGGCGGGAGATTTGGAGATCATGGACATTGACATTTGTTATTACTTCTCGTAATTATGTGTGATTGATGTCCGTTAGTTTGTATATCATTGTTCGCCCTTGTCGGGTATTTTTTTATTATTATTAGGTTTGTATTTATGTTTTTTAGCCCTTGTCGGGCTTTTATGAATGTTTGTTGCCCTTGTTGGACAGATTTTTGGCAGGGAGAATGTTCGTAAAATAGGGGAGGTCATGTCAAAATTTTATCAAAAAATATGATAAATTAATGAATTTGTGGGTTTACACATTTCATTCATGTACTATTTCGTTAAAGTTATAATTTATGGTTTAAAGATTAGTGCAAAATTTTAATTCGCAGAATACAAAGTCAAATTTTCAAAATTTAAAAAAAAAAAAAAAAAAAAAACTTTTCTGACCTCACATTCAGTGAATTCGAGGTCTGGGGAATTTTTTTTTTTTTTTTTTAAATAATGATTGAGCTCGTATTCGGTGAATGCGAGCTCAAGGAACTCGCATTTGCCGAATGCGAGTTCCCCTCTCCCGAATCCATTTTTCCAATCGACATAAAAAAAGAACAATTTTAAAAACGAGCACAGTTTTAGAAATTTCTCATTCCTATTGTGGTTGAAGCTGAGAAGGATGTTGCATGTGCCATGCAACATATTTCTTCTTTGGTTGCTATTGACGATGAGGCAGCTATTGATTTGGTGCTTTGCTCATCCAATAAATTTATTTCTCACGTAGTAGATGATCAATATGGAAAATTTAGATGACCAAAGGGCAAGAAACCAATAAAGGAAGCTGATATTGTGGATTTGTTGTCTGATATAGATATTATTGAACACATAATTCAAACACGATTTCAGTTGAATTGAATTATATTTTCTCCAGTGTCTACCATCTTATAGTTTGATTGTGCAACCAAGTCAACCTCTTTCATTAATCCACCAGCCATCCAAACATATGAGAAAGAGAAAAGTTTATGATGTCACTCGTACTATCTTGACTTGACTAGCTCTTCAAGCACTCGCTCAACCCTCCTTCCCAATTCTCAGTGAATAGGTTACTTATTTGGAAAATGCATGTGATTTTGCATAAAGCTAGTCATCTCTAAGGTGTTTGAAAAAGTTAATTTGTATGAATTCTATCTCTTTTCTTGCTATTTCAGAACCTTTGGTCAATGCTTTAAGGGTTGATGAGTTTCTCGTTAGACTTGGTTATGGTTTTTGTTTATGGAATGTTTCTAGAAAATTTTGGCTGGTTTGGTGGACTAGTTTTCACATCTATCCTATTCTTAATACGAACCAGTTAATTCATATCTTAAACTGAAAAACGATGCCTGGGTAGATTCTATTTTTGCTTCATTCATATATTCCAAATGCACTCAGGTGAAACATCGATTGTTATGGGATGACTTGTCCTATTTGTCATCTTCAATTGATAGTCCGTGGCTCCTTGGAGGACATTTAATGTCATTGCCTCCATCTCCGAATATATTGCTCGAGCTATGCAAGTTGAATGGAAAAATTTCTAAAAATATGCCTCTTTTCAAATTTGTTCTTTTTTTGTGCCTATTGCAAAATGCAATTCCGGACCAATGGTTCCAGAAATTTTTTTTTAAAGAAAAAAAAAAGAATTTCTTCGACTGACCACGCATTCTGAGAATGCAAGGTCTTTAAATTTTTTTTTTTTTTTTTTTGATTTAGCAAATTTGACTATGTATATATATATTTCTTTTAGGATTTAGCAAATTTGACTATGTATATTGCGAATGGAAATCGTGCACTATTACAAAAATAGAAAAAATGAAGGATTTAGCAAATTTGACTATGTATATTGCGAATGGAAATTGTGCACTATTACAAAAATAGAAAAAGGAAGGATTTGACTGTAAGATAAAATCATTTAAATACTAAACCGTAAATTATAAACTATAATATTAACGAAGTAGTACGACATTTGGGAATAGTAAACCATTCGCCTTTAAATCATAAACTATAATGAAAAATGCGTTGTAATGAAATTTTTTTTTTTGTATTTGGGATTTATCTTCTGCGAGGCCTTCTTGACCTCTCATTCACGGAATGCGAGGTCAAGACAGTGGACCTCGCATTACTATTCGAGGTCCTATGCACGAAGAAATTCTTTTTTTTTTTTTTTAAATTTCTGGAACTCGCATCCGGAAATGCATTTTGCAATAGGCACAAAAAAAGAACAAATTTGAAAAGAGGTATATTTTTAGAAATTTTCCAGGTGAATGAGCCATTAAAGAATTTAATGTAACAATGGATTATTGTGCGATTATTCAAATTCCTTACTCAGGGTGCAATTTCACATGGTCAAGTACTGGACAGGGCTGTAGTTTGGAAACAATCTAACAAGGTTTTGGCTAATATCGCAATGGTTTGATCAATCAAACTCATACATATAGCACTTCAACAAATCGGGATCAGATCCACTCTGTGCTTTTGTTGGATGTTTTATCTCAGTTTACTTCGATTCCCAAACTGTTTCGATTTTAAAAGATGTAGCTAGATCGTCAAACTTTAACTGATGTGGTGTTGCAAGGCTGGAACCTACCTTGCTGAACGCTTTGGCACGCATGGTTTTGTATGAAAGCTCAAGCATCTTAAAGTAACATTAAAAATTGGAACATGGCTTATGTTTTTGACAATATTTTTGATGCGTTTAAGGAAGTTGAAACCAAGGTAAGCCCATTGGAGCAAATATATGAAGATTCTCAAAATCTCTCTAATCAAGAAAATCTACTAGTAGCTAAGGAAGATTTATTTCATAAACTCAAGGTTGAGGAAACTTTTTGGCGATAAAAATCCTGTTGCAAATGGTTATCGGAGGGGGACCTTAATACTAAATTTTTTCATGCTTTATTGTTCAACAAACGCTCCCAGTTGATAATCTGGAGAATTAAAAATGGCGTGGGTCAGTGGTTGGAATCGCATGAAGATATTATTCGGGAAGCAGTGAATTTTTCCTCTTCTTTTTTCTTCAATGAGGGGATTGATGATTTGTGTTGTGCGATATTGATTGAGAATATTCTTAATGCTTTGATGCCTGAGCATCAACCAGAATCAATTCCCCTGGTCACCATGGAGAAAATCGAAAAGGTTGTTTTTCATATGGATCCAAACAGCGTGCCGGGTACACATCGTTTCCTTGGTTAATTTTTTGAACTTGGTGTTAAAGACATTATCTCGGTAGATTTTTTAGCGGCTGTTCATGATTTTTTTCCAGGAGTTCCTCTACCACACATAATTTCCAGTGCTTTGCTTGTCTTAATTTCAACAAAGAATAATCCATCATCTTTCACGGAATTTAGACTCATTTCATTATGTAATTTTGTTAATAAGATTTTTACCAAAATTCTAGCTAGTCAGCTTTCCAAATTGTTGCCCTTGTTGATATCTCAGGAGCAATCAGGGTTTGTAGCTGGAAGGAAGGTCACTGACAGCGTCCTTTTAGCTGAAGAGATGTTTACTTCAATTAATAAGAAGATTTGGGGGAACAATATGGCAATCAAATTGGATATGATGAAAGCATTTTATTGAGTCTCGTGGAAATTTTTGGAATCAATATTGCGGAAGTTTGGATTTCCTGATCTTTTCATTACCCTAGTGATGAATAACCTGCGAGCCAGTTGGTTCTCTATTCTTATTAATGGTGAAGTCCAAGGCTTTTTTAAGTGTCTTTTGTGGAGTTGAGCAAGGTGTTCCCCTTTCATCTTTGCTCTTTGTACTGGCATCTGAGGCACTGTGTAGAGGTTTAAATAAGCTCATGCAAAATGGCAACGTTACACCCTTCTTAGTTCCTTAGGGTTGTCCAATGGTGACTCATTTGGCATTTGCGGATGATTTGCTAATTTTCATTAGAGGAGAGAAAGCTTCGGTTAGGAGATTAATAGCTTTTCTACAAAAATATCAAAGTGGTTTCTGTCAAAGAATTAATTTGTCAAAGAGATATTTTCTCATCTCTAGACATTTCCATAGGGTCTCTTCATCAGCATTAACTCTGCTCACGGGTATCAAAAAAGGAATTTCCCTTTCACTTATTTGGGTTGCCTAATCTATATTAGAAAGAGGTCTAATTAGACTTTTTCCCTTCTGCTAGATTTTCTTCACCGCAAATGATTGCAAGTTGGAAGAAAAGCTTCTTTCCCCTGGGGATCACTTAATTTTCATTAAGCATGTGCTTTCCTCAATAGATTACCCACACATGTTTTGGCAGTTCTTATATTTGAAAAATATTCTAAATAAATTAGAAGCCCTACAAGCCAATTTATTTTTGGGGGAATTCGACCTTTGGAGCTCGTCGTCATTGGAGAAATGGAAGGAAGTTTGTCAACCTACACAAGAAAATTGTTTAGGAATTCGAAGTAGCAGCATATTGTGGATTCATTCTCTGGCAAACTTTGGCAGAATTTTTATTCATTCACATCTTTAAGGGCAGTTTTCATACGGTGTCTTATGGAAGGGGTTATCTATCTAGTACATCATCAACTTGGAGACGCATGCTTAAGGTGAAAGAGCTCATTTCTCCTGATATTTAGTTCTTGATTCATTTTGGGGATGTTTCTTTTTGGTTTTTGAACTGGTTGGGAGACGGAATTATAGCTGATAAAGTTGATCAAGAAAGCAACCCTTCGCTAAAATTTAAGGACCTCTATTCCAGTATTCGTGGCTGGTCACTTAACTGTGAGGAGAGCTTCCTACCCGCCGACATTAAAACTGCAATCCTTGATTTTCCAATTCATTTATCTCAGGAAGACGACAAGCCTATATGGAATGTTACTACCTCGGGTAATTTTAGTACGTCTTCTGCATATTAGCTAATTCAATCCAAGAGGAATGTTATGAAATCTAGGGTATTTGTTTGGAACGCTGGGATTCCTATCAAGCTCTCCATTTTCATGTGAAAAGTTGTTAATGGTTTTCTTTCATTTGCGGACATTCTTATGGAGTGAAGTTTCAACCTAGTCTCCAAGTGCTATCATTGTAACTCAGTAGATGCCATTGATCATTTTTTTGTTGATTGTCTTGTGGCCATTAGAGTTTGGGATGAGTTTGCAAACCTGTTGGGCGTACCTCGGATCAAAACTGCTTCCATTCATCACAAACTCAAAGTTTGGTGGATGCATAGTTCCTCAACTTTAGTAGGGCAGGTTGTTAGGATTGTCCCTATTCTAATCTTTTGGAATATTTGGATATCCCGAACATCATTGTCTCAATAACGGCAACATTATTTCGCCGGATCAGATTATTGCCAAGGTTTGGCATGACCTTGGGTTAGTAAGTTTGGCTCATCTTTTTATTATCAATAACAACTTGTTTGCTATCCCTTGGCTTAAGGTATAAAAGCTGATTTACAAATGTCAAAAACCTATTTCAATTTCTTGGCTGTCCCCGCCTCTTGGTAAGCTTAAACTTAATGTTGATGGCTCTGCCTTAATCAATCCGGGCTCTTCAGGGGTTGGAGATCTAGTGTGACATTTTGATGGTGAGTATATGGAAGTTTAGGTATTAGCCTTAATCGCTGGCTTGGAATTTTGCTTGAATCGTGGCTGGTTAGATATGTTCGTGGAATCGGATTCTAAACTTCTTTATCAAATACTCCTCGGTTCTATTGCTATTCCATAAAGATTGGATTCCTAGATCAGAAAGGCTAAGGATTTGTTTCAACTTCGTAATTTTACTATAAATCACACCTTCAGTGAAGCTAATTTTGTTTCTTATCAGTGGATTTTCTAGCTAAGATGGGAACTGGTTCAACTAATTTGTCGGCTGGAACGACTCCTCAAGCTATTAGAGGTCTTGTTCAACTCGACTCTTTACATACTTCTCATATTAGACTAGTTAATCTTCAACTTTTGTTGTCCTTTTTGGCTTATTTTTCTTGCTATATTTTGCAATCCATTTTACTAGGATGTTTTGGACTAGTCTTACTCCTTGTAAATTTTCCTTAATTTTAATAAAATATTTGGAATAGTGTCTCCTACCATGGATCTGGTGGTAGCTAACCCAAAAAAAAAAAACCTATTTTGAATTTCTGACGAATTAAGTATACTCGACCAATTTTTAATTTTGTGGAATTTTAATTAATGTAAAAGCTCTAGAAAATAATATATTTTTTAGTTCTTGTGACTGAACCTTGTGGAGAGTTTCGTATTCATTGGAATTGGAACGAAATCACACATAGTTCTATGTGAACTATGATTTTTAAATATCAATTCTTTTAGGTCAGTTGAGACATATTGACATTTAATTGGGATTGGCCATTAAAGGCAAAAAGTAATTTTGACGAGCTCAACGAGTGGTCCAATTATTTTATTTAATCTTTTAGTGATGCCTTGAAGTCAAGACAGACGTAAAGTTCGTTTTAATTCATGTCTTTATTTTTAATTGTCATAAAAGGTGATATATTACATATCTAGTTATAAGATTTATAATCACCTAACTCTACTATTAACTATATAATACCTCACAAGTGTATGGGATCAAATAGCATAAAGTGGAAGTAAGGGTCGAATCCACAAAGATTGGTTTAGCAAATACTAGTCACTTGGTTTGAACACTATACGAAGAATCAACAATAGGAGAGACAGTTAAATAAACCACAATTAAAAACTTTAATTAATGAAATAACGGATTGGGGTTAGACTAGCTAATTCCGAATTGTGATTAATTCAATCAATTAACTGGTCCAGTTATAATTGATGGAAATTCAATTCCGATTTGTCAATTCAACTCTAAAGGCTTTTGCCGATTGAACTCTATCAAATTAATGATCCAGGGATAGATGCCTCTATGTCCTAAATTAATAAATTTGAGTTATATCCATATAGAATCATTGTGAACTAATTAACTAAATTTGCCACCTAGGTATCGAATTAGATTAATCCAAAAATTAATATGGGTCTATGTTGGAGGATATTCACTAGTACAAAACAAGCATTAGCTACGAATTATTAGCAAGAAAATAAATTTTTGTTGCTAAATGCCAATTTTTTGCGAGAAAATTTTTGATTCCGCGCCAGATTTTTGTTTTAACAAAGAAGAAAAGTTTCTTGCAAAATGTTGTCGCAAATAGTACTATTTTAGCAAGGAAATAATAGTCCTTGCCAACGTTTGGTGCTAAAGGCTAGTTCTTTTGCGAGAAAAATTTTGATTTCTTGCCAATGTTTTGTTTTAGCTAAGAGAAAATTTTCTAATTAAATGTTATTGCCAATGGTTTCTGTTTTAGCAAGAAAACAATTTTCCTTGCTCATATTTGTTACTAAAACTTCAATGGGAAAAAATTTATGTATCTCATTATAGATATAAAATTTTTTATTTTTAAATTTCTGATTTAGAATATCCTAAAAAGTGCTCTACATTTTTAATTTTAATTTTAATTTCTCATTTTATGATGTCCTTTTAGATGATTTTGTTGATTAATCTATAATAGTAAAGCAAATAGTACAAGTTTGTTTTCTCTTCAATTTTAGTTTTTAAAATTATTTTAAGCAAATGAACTTTGAATTTTCAAATATTTTATTTTCTATAGATGGCTTAGATTTATATATATGCATAAATTAATTAAAATTTGATATGTATCAGAATTTTATTCCGTGTATGTATATTATTTTATTTAGATGTTTTGTGAAATGATTAAGATAGGTGTGTGAGAAGAGGCGACATATTAAGAAAATTGATTTGAGGCAAGAGAATGATTCTTTCTATACTAAGTAAGAAAATCAGTTATTAGATTTTTTTTTCAAAGATGATGTATTAGTGACATACACAAATATGTATATATACTTATACAAATAAGGTATAAATTAATAGAACAAATTTAGTAGAAAAACTACAAAAACCACTTACTTAGAAAACGTCTCGAGCGAAAAATTCTAAAATATGCCTAATATATGAAATTATGCTCTAGATCTTTTAAAAGTAACACATTCTTGTATAACTTTTTATAGTGGGATATGATAATGCGATTCTGATATGGCTAATAATTAATTAGCGTGGGGCTCACTTTAGTTTCATTGGATTGCCCCATATGTTTTCTTTTCTTTTCTTTTCATTATTTAGGATATGGGTCCTAATGTTTTACTAATTTTACTATGACACCCTAAAAGTGTAACTCAAGCCCCTATGAAAGGTACCAAACACCAAAACAAATCATTTCTATAGTGTTTACAATCTTCTCAAACTTTCAAAGGTGACAAAGAAGAATATGGGGGTGTGTGTCTATAAGGGAATTCTATAATACCATTAAGTTCAATATTATACTATTATGCTTTTAAGTCATGCATTGTACAGGCATTAAAATACAAGTATATGGTACCCTAACGTGATTCTGTATATATTTGGTCAAACATTTAAGTTTGTATGTGCTTATATTTAGTAAAAATATTTTAAACTTTTGAGAAAACATTTTTTGATTCAACAAAGAAAATTTTAGGAATATATGCATTTTCCTTTCAAAGAAAGAAAAATATAATATTAAGGATATATGTATATAAGTATGTCTGTGTGCTGGCTGAATTTTTCTCTACTCTCTCTTGCTATTTAGATCAAGTAAAACTAGTTACTACTACATCCAAACTAGTGAATGGGGTCAACCAATGTTTTATTTAGGTATGGTAATGAGTTGTGTCATGTCAGGTGTGACCCATTTCTTATCATGTTGTGTTCGTGTCGTGTCGTGTGGGGCATTTTTTATCATGTTATATTTGTGTCTGACCTATTTATGTTCACATCGTGTTCATGTATGACCCATTTAGTTCCTCCAAAGATGTACTAGCCTATTTGACAGGTTAAATAACTTGCAACCCATTTGAATTAAAATCTCAAATTTTAATTTTTTTTAACAATTAAAACAATTATTAGTACTGACCTTGTGCTTATAGCAACTTAGAATATAAAATTAAAATTTGTGAAAAATTTTTATACGGTATTTAAAATAATTATTATATTTGATTTAATAATTTTATGTTAAAACTATTATTCACGATTTTAAAATATGTTATATGCCGAATTGAATTCGAAAATAGGTTAGTTCTGAATTCAAAACTCAATTTCAGTTTTATAACTAATTTTTTATTTTAGAATTTGATTAGACTAATTAATTAATTAAATTCTGATTAACCAGTTTTGAAATTGCAATTTGGAACTAAAAACGGTTGCGAACTCGATTAAGTAAGTTCATGCTCATCCCTACCCATGAGTTGAGTCAACCAAATTTGTTTACTTTTGTGTCATAAACGAGTTGATCTAATAATGACCTGATAAAATTCAGGTCGTGTTTATAACCTGTTAATTTTGCATCATTTTCGTAGGTGCCATGAGTCGTTTTAGAAATTACCAATCCGAGTTTATTAACCAATAGGTGAGAGGGAAATTCTTTCTTGGATCAGATCCATGAAACAATGTATGGACTCCCTTGGTCTTGAAGAGTCCACATCCCCCACATGGGTAATGTGCCCTATTCAGGATCAAGGAGTCCATGACACAAGCAAAAGACCCATTCTAAGCAAGAGTTTTCCAATGTGAGACAGTTCAATTGGTGTGTCACTAAAATATTATTGTTAAACAGATATTACATTCTAGATTTTTAAGATAGCATATTTGACATAAATAATAATAAAAAACTACCTATTTTTTTAATTAGGACAATGAGTTTGATTATATGACTACAACATTTGTTAAATAATTTCAAATGCAAACTATAAAAGTGTCATACATATTTTACATATATGAGATTGTATAAGAAATTTCATAGATGTTGTTAGTGGTTCCTATGCTACAAACAAGCCAATCAAAAAACCCGGTATTTATGGAGGATACAATCGGCTCTGTACTACTCTAAAGAAGAAGTGGAAATTCTTTCCAAACCTATGAAGCACGCTCTTGTAGGGAAATTTGCAAAAGGCAAGCCCAGTATGAATGCACTTAGGAAGGATTTCTTGGCTATGAGTTTTATGGTTCTTTTACCCTCAGCTTCATTGACTATAGGCATGTGCTTATAAGGTTTTATCTGGAAGAAGACTATCATTGTTGCTGGCTTAGAGGTTTTTATTCTTTGAGGGTTTCGACATGAGTTCTAAAATACACTCCAGATTTTAAAGTTAATGGCAAGAATTGCCAATTTCTCTGGTATGGGTCTCTTTAGAACAACTAGATGTGTATAAGAGACAATAACTCTCTTTACTCCATTAGTCTAGTATGATTGGATAATCCTTGAAAATGGATGCTTCAACTACCTTCTTGACTATGCTAAACATGGCCTATTTTTTGCGTCAAAGTTGAGGTGTTTCAAAACCTCTCCTGAAAGGGTTTTGGATTGGGAAAGGTGATTCAGGTAGATGGCAGAATATTGTTTACAAGGATTTGCCAAGTTTCTATACACATTCTTCGAAGTTGGGACATTCACTAGATGAATGTTGTATTCTTAACCACACAATTGGTATTCAGGATGGTCATGAAAACCGAACAATTAAGGGCTGGAGGGGCTGTTAAGGTGATTAACAAAAACTCTAACAAGTAATATGTGCCTAAGCCAATTCTCAAGCAAGCAGATAAGGGTAGGTCTCTTATAAGTTCTTCTTTGTCTGTATAAGTTGAAAAAATAGATTGTGTTGTGAAGACTTCCTCACTCTTGCAGAAGGTTTCGGATGAAATCAATAATCTTAGGATTGCATTCCATGAATGCGAGAAGCATGGCAGTGCAAACCCTAAAACTATCGCCAATTGTCAGGAAGGGGATGGCTTGTAAACCCTAATCACGTTGCAAATGCTATGGTTGAGCCTGTCTCTAACACATTTATGTTGCTAATGCCAAGACTTTTGCTGATGCTCTTGTTGCTCTGTTTGTTGGTAATGCCCTGGTAGCAAACCCTACGGTGGCTAAAGATACTGTCGTTGATGATATGGCTTTGGTGACTGCTGATTCTATGAAGGATCAACCGGTTACAAATCCTAACATGTGTTTGGTTATTTTGGTTCAAGTGCTCCCATTGCAGAGGGGTTATTCGATGGATAATTTAGCTGGGACGAAAGTTATACCACCTATTCTGCAAAAAAAAGGTGTTTTCCAACATGTTCGTTCAATTAGTAAAGAGCAATCTTGTTAGCACTTCAAGAAAACCCTAGATACACGTAAGCATTGCAAATGTGAAGTTCTCAAAACCCATCCAGCTTCATCATCATTTGATTGATGATCAGACACGTGATGTTTAACCTTCTCAAAAAAATTTAGCCTATGCAGCCTAAAGAAATTCTTTATTCCTTTACAGATGTTGATGCGGTTGCAAGGCCAATGGCGTCTCGGTCAGCTCTTCTAGTTGAACTCCATGATTTCTTGGCCAACATGCCAAGTTTGGAAGGAGAACTTTGAAATTTAGGGTCTAATGCTCTAGTTGGGAATGGCACAAAATGCAAGAAAAAGAAGCAATATCCATTGACAAGCACCATAGTGAGTCAACAGGCTTCTCAGTCTATCTCTAGCTCTATTCCTCATTCCTTTTGAATGATTAATGCAATGATTTAGAATATCAAAGGTATTTCAAGTAAATACTTATTTCGCAGACTTAAAATTTTGATTAGATTATATCATTTATCTTTATTGAACCTATGGTGGATTTCACTAGACTTGAAGAGTTTCGTGGCAAGTTTGATTATCATCTTTGCATGTTGAATTCCTTGAATAAAATTTACATATTTTGGGATTGAAAATTCCATGTGAATGTATTATTCTATAGTGAGACAGCTTTTAAATGCACTGTTGCTGCATGATGTATGGGAACAATCGGTTTTGGCCTTTGGTCGTTTATGCTAAATGCACTATTCAAGAATGTAGGATTCTCTGGGAAGACCTTCGATCCTTGGCTTAAATGTGCATGGTCCTTGGCTTATTGGTGGTGATTTCAATGTCACTTTTGCTATCTTAGAATAATCTGGTTCAGTTCCTCAGAATGTGGGTGGGATGATTGAGTTTAATGAAGCGATGAATGATTGTGGTTTCTCAGAATTGCCTTCCACAGGAAGTAACTACACTTGGTCAGGGGTTCGTCAAGGTAGGGCAATTTGGAAACAGTTGGATAGGATCTTGGCTAATACAGGTTGGTTTCTAAGGTTCCCTGATTCAACAGTGTATCATCACAATAGAGGGCCTTCAGATCATTCGCCTCTCTTGCTCTCTCTTCACTCTTCGGCCTTTTAAGTCCCCAAACCATTCATTCTTAGCATAGCATGATAGATATCTGGATACAGTTAGGCTTGATTAGAATCGGCCAATTAATGGTTTTATCATGGTTGTTTTTTCTTGGATCTCCATTTAAAACAATTAAAATCAGCCTTATGTGAATGGAATAAGAATGTCATTGGAGACATTTTTCAGGGCATTAAGGATTCGGAAGATTTGGTTCAACACAGGGAAATAGCTTATGAGTCTTCTTAGTCTTCTGATGATCGTATTTTTCTTCAACAAGCTCAGGGCTTTTTTCCGAAGCTTCGAACTGAAGAAACTTTGTAGAAGCAAAAAGCCTGGTGCAAGTGGCTCATTGAGAGAGTCTTGAATACCAAGTATTTTTATGCCTCCTTGTTCAATTGGAGATCTAGTTTGACAGTTAGAATGATTAAAAATTCTATAGGAATTTAGCTATATGACCAAGCTGTTATTCAGGCTGAAGGAGAAAGTTTTTACAAAACCCTACTTAAGGATGAGGGTGTGAACACTGACTATTTTCGACAGCTCCTTGACCTAGTCCTTACTCTTGTTCGAATGAGCATTATGCTCTCCTGGTGGCCTCTCCTACTCTAGATGAGGTCAAGGCTATATGGTAACTTGATAAAAATAGTGTTGTAGGCTTGGACGAATATGCTGAGTTTTTCTATGTTTCATGCTTAGACATCAATGCCCAAGACCTGTTCATTGCTGTTTTAGATTTCTTTGTAGGTGTTCTGGTGCCTCGGACTGTCTCTAGTGCTCTGTTGGTTCTTTTTCCAGAGAAGCCAAACCTAATTCTTTTGGTTATTTCTGCCCGATTTAGTTATCTAATTTTGTTTACAAAATTTTTTCCAAGATATTGTCTAACAGATTATCTTTGATTTTACCTCTCTTGATTTCTCTTGAGCAATCGGGTTTCGTTCAAGGGAGAACTATGGAGATAATATCCTCTTGGCTCAAGAAATGCTACATTCCTTAGACAAGAAAGTTTGAGGACACAAATTTACCTAAAATAGCTTCCAAAAGCCTCCAAGAAACCCAATTAATTCATTTGACTATCCTAGTAAACTTAGGGAAATTATTCATTTAGATGGGTGTGAAATCCCCTCAAAAGAGATTTTTGCGTGTGAGGTGGAAGTTTTAGCTCTCCATAGTTTATTGTTGCACTTATATTTTCGTTTTCTTTTTTAACTTCTGCTCTAAATAGTTTTGGCCTAATTCCTTCCTTGTATATTTTACATTCACTTTATTAATAAAATTTAGCAACAGGATCCCCTTCCTTAACACTGTATTTAGGAGTTTAGGAAGAAAGAGAAAAAATTAGGAAAGTTTTTAGTGAGAAGGGAAGGAAAGGGAAGTTTCTTTCGAGTTGTTTGGGAGTTTTGGAAGAAAAAATTTCATTAACATTAATATTCTACTAAAGTATCCCTACTTTTGATATTTTATATTATATTTAGAAGACAAATATGATATTTCATAATTAAATGTAAAGTAGTTAAACTTTGTCTTCCATTTCCTCCCACTTATGGAAGTAAAGTTTTTTTAAAATTTTATCCCTTCATTTCCTTTCTTATCCCTTCTTTTTCCTCTAACTAAAACTCCCAAACAACCTAAAAATTTTAAATTTCTTTTTCCTTTTTTTCTCTTCCTTCCATCCAAATTCACCCTAAAATCTGTGATTAGGTAATCCAAAAAAAAAAACACTTATATTCACTACAGTGTTTATAAATTTTATTTAGGACAATTGGGCGTAAAGCTGAAAACACGAAAAAGGGCCAAAATTGAAAAGAAATTTTGAATTGTTTCGCAGCTGGAAAGGGAAAGCTAGTCTTCCAAGTCCCAAGTCCTCCAACCCTCATTCGCTTCCTGTCGTCAACATCTATCTCTTGTCGTCCACTCGTGAAAAACCCAAAATCATCAACTGGATCTATTCCACCGAAACAAAAAATAGAAGAATGTAGAGGAGAAGAGGAGTTTCCGCCATAGCCAGAGCCCGCTACCACCTCCGTTTAGTGAAGGATGGAATAGATCCAAAATTGCCAAGAAGTACTGCCACAATACATTCGCGTACAGGTAAATCGGATTAAGAAATTTTTTATCAAATGGTATTTCACAATTGATCTTTTCTGAATTCCCTTCAGTTTGTTGATTGTGATGTTGTATTTGCAAGTAGTTATTCCTCCAAAAGTGACGGAATTTGTTCCTAATAATCAACTTTTCTCTTTACTAAGTTTTTTCACTTTACTTTCTAGATTTATTTACTTAGGGTTTGCAATTTACTTGCATTTACTGTTGAGTTACTTAACATAGGTAAGTAATTTTCATCTTTTTTTTTTTTTTTTTTTATTATTTTGTCTTAAAATTAATTTAGCAAAATAAATTAAGCAATTTTTCTGTTTGGTTTAGAGAAAAATAATATGGATTTGAAAAGTATGTTGGATATTCCAATTACACTGACCTCCACTAAGATTTTTATAATTAAAACGACCCCAAATTTTTAATCTGAACTTTGCATAACTTTTACAAATTTGCTTTGACGCCCTGTTTCATTGCTTTCATGAGAGTTATATTTCTGACTAAGAATACTTAAAGGAAGTCAAATCATTAGGGAAAAAGAACAAAAGTGGGACATTTAGCTGGCGTGAGATAGTGGGTAAAGGTGGGACATTTCACCATTGCATGCAAACCACTCATTGGTCAATTTAATTCTAGCATTTTCTTTACTAATCCTATTATCTCTTAAGCAGAGGCTCATAATCAGTCAAATTTTAATGTATTATACATGTAATACTAGGAAATTGTATATGTTTTGATAATGCAAAAAATGGAATGGACCATAAAAAATTTAGTTGTTTGCTTGGCATTCAGTATAAACAAATCATTACTAAATCTTTTCACTTGAGAAACTCTTTGGCAAGTAAAAAGATCGTCATGCCTTCTTCTTCTATTATATCTGTGAGAATCTAATAATATTCCCAACCTTGAACAGTTTGAAAAGTTAGGACATTTTATTTACTTATAAACCTTGTAGGAGAATCATTGATTATTTTCCAATCACTATATGATTGGACTATGCACTGAAAAACAAGATTCATTCTACTTATTGTTTTGTTGGACTTAGAGGATGTTGTATTTCCTTTTAAGCAATCTTTTGTGGATGATATATGTTCAATGGGACACAATTTATGTACATAAGATGAATGTGGTTAATGTAACTTTTTTCTGTCAGGATCACCTTTCTCTTTTCTTCAGTAATTGATATTGCCTTGTGAAAATTTTTAAGCACAATTTCTTCATATAATTTCTGTCATTAATTCTATTTACTCTTAAAAGACTGTAGGATCAACCCCAGTTTAGGAAGAAACTGTGGCCAAATTGATGGTAGCATTAAATGATTTTGGACACATTGTAATTAAATATTTAGAATTGGCCGTTAGGGGCTCATAGTATCTTTTTGTTTTTTTTTTTTTTTTGACTTTAAGAATTTTAGTCTTTTTCCTCTATAATTTTAGTTTCTGCTGAAGTAACTCTATTTCTTTTTTTTAGTCTATAGAACATCGATGAGCTTGTACTGAGAGGTTTCAACGAGTTTGTGTGCACTTGGGGATCCTTGTCAAAAGATTTCAACCCATATGTGAGAGGGACTGTTAGAATTTTTAAATAAGGACTCTCAAATAATTTTCTCCCTTATAGTCTAACTTGTAGATAAGAGGTGATTCAACGGTGGCAGCTCGTCCCTTCTACTGGAAGAACTCTTAGTCAATGTCTTCTATGGTACACAAAGTATGTGGCTTATATGAGCCGTACAAGAAGTTTTGCCTATCTTTTCCTATTTTCGTCTCTTCTTCTAGTTTATGGCAGCCAGTTAAACGGGACATTTCTTTTATGTTATTATTGTATTTGTGAGATTCATAAACTTTTTTATCAAATATTCTTGTTTCTGCATGGAGACTTCAGTAGCATCGAGCTTCTGATGATTTGTTAATTGTGAGATGAGCAAAGTTGGAGTGCAATTGAAGGTCTGAACTAAACTAGATTGTGGTTTAGTACTTTATAACTTTTTTCAAATACGAGAATTGTTCTAGAAGGATTTCTATGTAATTTCCTTTAACTTTCGTTTCAAGTTAGTTATCAAACAATAGAATATATTAATGCCTCAAATTACAGTATATCTCGTTTTTTTTCTTTGCCTGATTTTAGGTTGAAGATTTATGACATGCACTTTTATTTTTTATATTGTTGCAGTATATATGTTTATAATCGAGTGGGAACTTGACGAAACATTTTGCACTTTTTTAAAATCTTTTTCCTTGTGTATTTCAAAAAGTGCGGATGATTTTAATCATGGTGACATTTACTAAGGTTTGGTTTAGAGTACTCCTACAGCATGTTGCAGTTCTCTACTAGTTTCAAAATACACTTCTTTTACTGTCTCCAAGTTATTAGAAAAATCTCTTTGAGGTAATTGTTTATTCCTACGTGCTACTAGTGGGTATTGGTTTCTATTGAGATCTAAACTATATGCTTAAGAACTTACAGTCTTACAATCAAATGTCCATGAGTGTATTTATGAGGGTGAACATTAATGGACTACCAGAGTGCAAGATTGCAAAGATTTTGAGTTCTCCACCAATTTCCGGAAAGATTTTTAGTACTTAGTAATTTTTTTTTGGGAGGCTAGAATTCTACAATTTATTTGTATTGACAGGAGCTACAAATGACGGTGAAAGGAGGACAAAGCTCAACTTGCGCACATATGAACTTGTATAATGTTTTAAATTCTTAGTAATACTTTGAATTGTTTGTTATTAACTTAGTGTTTTATATTCGTCTTTTAGTAGTATTTGTGGCTATGATCTATATTTCAAAAGCTAGTAACTTTATCATTTTTGTTGAAAACAAGAGTTCCCCAATTATTGTCGTTAGTATTATTTATTTATTTTACTTTGTTGAATCATATCTTCCAATTGTATATAAAAGTGGACGTGGTGATAGGTCCTGTCCCATGTTTAATATTAATTTATTAACTCTATTTATTTCATTATGCTAACACTAGATGTTATAAGAAAGTGATTTTCTCATGTCTGTATTATGTGTTTATTATACTGATGTCCATTTTGCTGTCTGATTTTGACAAGATTATACAGAATGTTGAGAAAGAGGAAACAACATTGAATAAACAACAAAAATAGTGGGGAGTGAGAAGGAATAACCTACTGTAGTCTAGCTACATTTTGGCTTCTTCAGAGAAAAAGAACTAGAGATTCCAGCTGGCCAAGAGTTGGATTCTTCTTATGGTACTTTCTTTTGTATACATATCTTACGAGTCTCAATAGGCGGGCGAAATGGATGAGCGAAAGCAATTCAACTTTATCCAAGTTGAATATTCTATAAGTTGCTTCATCCTATTCTCCTTATGATTGTTTTTCTATATTAATTTCAAAAGCATGTCAATACATAAGGGCTTTAGTCATGATAGGTGTAATTCCTTCTCCAAGTATTTTGTATTATGGATTTATTTGTGAATTGGCTTTTGGCTTGTTTAAATGTTGAAAAAAATTATGGCTGATATAAGTTTTGATTTCAAGTATATGAGGACTAAGGAAAAATGAAGGGCACTATGCCCAGATCTAAAATTTATAATGGCTTCACATTTATTGCTACTGTAACTCGTCATTGGGTATTTACTTACCTGTATATTTTTCACATATTAAGGATCTCTGCGACTTTTCAGATTTGTTCCAGATACGAGCATAGACATGGTTGTAAATTTTTGAATTTTGCTTCAATTTAAGTTTAAAATTTGTTATTCTAATGTCAAATATGGGTTAAATATGCTATGATGAATATAGCATAGTTTCCAAAGCCATACGTTTTCACTTGTGAGTAACGATATGCTATTTATTTGTTGGTATTTAATTGGTAATACTTTAATAAACAACTGCAATATCTTGAGAGATGGAAAAGAAGGCTCCCAGGACTAGAGTTATTTTCAACTCATAGAATGTTAAATTTTGTGCCCTTTCGGTATGCATAAAGTTGAACTTAGCTTTACTGGAACTCCTTTGATTTGGATTCAAACTTTAAGAAAATGGATATTCGTATTATTAGTTGCTGAGTTTACTTGCTCGTCCTCTATTTCAATTTTTGCATTTCTATTATGCAATTATGGAGTTTTTTGCTTTTCTAATAGGTAAGTGGAGCTATTGTTCCTATTTTGTGGATTACCAATTGATCACAAAGCGACGTGTGGGAACTAATTCTATGATGACCATGTGAGTGAAGAGTTGGAGAGTTAGCTTTTACAGTAAAATTTTAAAGTATAAGACAATCTTTGTTAACTTAAATTGGATGATTTTACTATGATATTTAGGGTAAGGATTTCAACTATTTGTACTTGTATTGTTGACAAATGTATAAAATTAATAAAAATAATGCAGTTAGTGTATATCTTATTTGCATACTAATTTCTATTCATTCCAAGCTTTATGTAGGAAATCAACAAGACATTATTCGCTACAACAAATTGCTTTGATTAGTTTCCTCGCAATTACCTTATACAATCTGCAAGGACAAAATTCCTCTCTAATAAAGCACTATAATCCTTGCTAATGAATGATATTGATTTAGTTATAGATGCTTAGTGATGGATCTTTCATTGCTATTAATGATATTTAGCAAGGAAATTTTCAAAATTAGCAACGTAAGGTTATTTTTGTCTTACAAAAATTACAGTAAGAAAACTAAAATTTCTCACTGAAGGTTGAAGTTTTAGCAAGGATATCATGTTTTAGAGGGAAATTTTGATATTTTAGACTACGAAACTTTTCACTCTAATAATCAAAACAAAAACAACAGAACTGAGGTTTCTCGCTGAAGATATAACCTTTTTGCAAGGAGTGTTTTTTTCCTCACTAAAGACATTTAGTCAGGGACTGCTACCCAAAAAAATTTCACGAGGAAATATCCTCACCAATAACGTTTAGAGAGTATTTAGATGTTGTTTAGTGAGGATTTTTTTTTTTCTCGCTAAACACCAATTTTCTTGTATTGGATGGACCATATCACCTAAGCTAACATAACCAAATCCCGAATTGATCATTCTCTAAAATAATCAATTTCTACCAATTACCACCAAGTATTATGATTATTCTAATTGATGGTGAAATTAATCATTACCGAAAGAAATCGGTATCATCCAACCTTAATCTATTCCCTATTTAGAGCATGGATGAAAGAAATAATACAAGAGAAAACATTGAAAGCAAGTAAATTTATCTGAACATTAATCTAAGAAAGTAAATAAAGAAACCAATGACTGAAAGCGACCAATTAAAGAACAATAAAATAAGAATTAAAGGTTTAAGAAAGGTTCTCTAATGCAAAATTGCAAGTTATTGGCCCAAATTTGTCAATCTTGGGAACCTCCTCTTCAACCCTTCTTGAAAACAAAATAAAAGCTTAGTCTAATTTGTAACTCCCGGGGGGAGGACTTAATTAGAATGTGATTTTGCAATCGTAAAGACCATTATTTATAGTTTCTAAGCGTCACAAAGTGTAGGACTTTGAATAAGTTTTAAAACGCACTATTACGGGCCCAAAATGGACACTCAGAACTCTAAAAATCATCAAAATCGCATAATAGCCCGCTCTAGTTGACCCAACCGCAGTTTGCAGTTGATTTGCCTCCACCTATCACAAACTACGATAGGCCTTCTGAGAAATGGACTCGCAGTCTGCGATTGATTTTGACTTGTTCACACGCAAACTGGGAGTGGCCTCTAACAACTTTGTGTGGTTCCATTGTTTTGCCTCTAAAATCTTTGTCCAACATCCAATTGACGCAGCGTTTGTTCCTACACGATCATAGAACAAAAATACACATTAAATTTATAATTTAACTCAAATATAACACTTAAACGTTGACCAAAACTGTAAAAAAGACAAACAAGAATGCACAAATAATACTAATTCCAAGAGAAATTAGGTAAACAATCAAAATACAATTCTAAACACAAACACACATAAATATAACTTCAATAACATTAAATAAATACTAGAACACTATACTAAACTTATACTAACACATTGAAATAGAAATGCACGAAAATAAACACATAAACTCTAAAAGTACCAAAACTAGTACAAAAGTAATATGAAAAATGAGTAGGAATAACCCCAATTTCTTAGGATTATCATCACTCCCTAACTTAAGGTTTTGCTAGTCTCGAGGGAAAACAAAACAAACAAAGGCTCAAAACACATTAACTTTATTCAATGTATTAACAACTGTAATAAGGAAAACTATGTGTAGAGAAATGAACCAAAAATGTATATAAGATAATTTTGATAATTAACCCCAAATCACTATAAAAGTGCTAGCTCTCTACTCAAGAAAACATATATCACTCACTCACTAATCGATGAAAAACCCATTAAACAAAAGTTCAGTAAGTAACAACCATATTGGAAGAAATTAGCACACACAATACTCATTAATATAAATAAATTCTAACTAAGGATCAGATAGATCTTTAAAGCTTGTAACATAAACTAACCAATAAAGGTAGGACATATATATTTGGATAAAAGTAGGTCATATCACCTTAAATACGTTAGTGAATCACTTTGAACCATAATCCTCTAGAACATGCCCCCAAACAATCATAGCATTTAACCAACCATCACTTTAGAAGGCAAATATGTTCCTTCTTTATTATAACTTCGAAGAAATGTATTTGTTCTTCTTTATTTAGAACACTTGACACAACTTAGAAGGAATGGTCCTTTTTTGTTATTTTTTCTTTTTACTTTTTAACAACATTTTTTTCTTTTCTTTTCTTTTCTTTTTTTTTTTTTTTGTTTTTTTCCCCAACAAAACATTACAAAACATCAGGGATTATTAGATATGTTTAAGTCATAGACTTGACTTTTTTCCCCAATAAACAAAACTCGTATCCTTCCCTACCATCCATAACATTGTCCACAAAATATTGATGTTGTACACCATCAATACTAACTACTAGGATGATAGGTAGAAAAATAATGAAATAAAAGAGTAAGTCGGCTAAATAAAATGGTTAAACAAGAAATATGGCTTATAAGGCTCAAAAGGGGACACTAAGTATAAAATGATATTTAGGTAGGTTTTTTTGTCTAAAACGGTTCAAAGAACTTGCTTAAATCATTTCCTTGGTCTAAAATTCGCTCAAAATTCACAAATATAAAAATCACACACAATTCCAATATGTATGTTACAAATAGAACACATATAACAAGGCAATCATGATTAACATGTTGAAAATTATCTCACTTTCACACTCTCACTCAAGGGAATATATATATGCTTAGTGATAACACTTCCACAACTCAAAGGGCTCAAAAAGTAAAGAAAACTTATATAAACTTTTAATGCAAAAATTCTAACAAATAGTCCCCATAAAAGATTTTTCAATTATTGAAACATGTCACAAAATTTAATTAACACTAAAAAATGAAAATCTTTTTGGTTAAGCCTCTACACTACTTTAGGCAAAGAGTGTATAGAAATCTTGAAGGTTGTTGACTGGTAGTTAGGGAGTTTTTTAAACAGTTAGATTCTCAAGACTAATAAAAACACACTCAAAACATAGAATCTATATGAATTATTAATTGTTTTTTCTATTTTTTGTATGATTTTTCACAAAAACTAGTACATAGAACATCAGATAAACACATAATATAGCTAAACAAAACACCAGTGAACCGCTTGTACTTTATACTTGAATAACCAAAAATCCCAATGATTTCTTCGTTAGGTAAAGTTCAACTATAAAAGGACAAACAAGCAATAATTAACCACACTAATCCACCATACTCTACCTAACGCAAGTATACGGAGTTGATAGTAGTACTAGATGAGTGGGTATCGTTTCAACAAGGATTGTTAGCAAGCAATTTCCAAGATTTATGGGCATTTGTATAGTTAAGCAAGTTCAAACAATGAGAGATAAAGTTACACTACTCAATTCCATAATTAAACCCAAGCTACAAAACCAAAATAAACTAAATTGTCTACTAAAACAAGTAAATGAAACTAAGCAATTCCGAAATAAAGAACTTAACTACTATATTCTAACAAAAGCAATTAATGAAAAACACTTAATTCTACTCCAAATTGACCAAACTAAGACTAAAATTAAAAGCAAACAAATTACCCAATTAGAAAGACTACAAATAAGAAACTTTAAGGAATAAAAGCAATCATTTCTAAACTGGTTAAAATTGGAAAAAGTAAAAATTGAAATCTAAATCTTTTGGATTTTTTATGATAATAAAGAAAGCCCACTAAAAATTAATTAGAAATTAATGCAAGGAATTGAGAATTCTTAACTAAAAAGCAAGAAATTAACAAGAACCCTAATTTTTCTAAGATACCCTACATTGCAAGCAAAGAAATTTTCATTAAATTAAACTAGAAAGCAAGTAAAAATTATATCTACTTGAAACTAATGATTAACCCACTACAACTATCTAATCAAAATTTAAACTTGCAAAGAAATTAGAAGTAGATCTAAGAGATGATTAAAGAGGACTTTTCATTCAAAAGAAGCTTGAGAGTCAAGTTTTCCTAATCTATCCTAAAATCTACTATTTCCCTACTTAAATCTATCCTCCTTCTCTATTACATGTTTTGAAGTAGCTTAAATAGTGGAGTATTACACAAGGCAAAATAAAAAATTATTTGCTAGAAGATTACAAAATTGCCCTTACAACTTATCCACAATACAGTGAGTCCAGATCGCGATTTGGGAATTGAGATCGCAATCTAGACTATAATATATTTAGCACATTTTCTTGATTCGAGATCGCGATTTGGACTCTCTTCCCAGCATTCTTTCATTTCTTTCATAATTGCAATTTGGTCCTTTAAGCTTTGTTCATTCCAGCTTCCAATCTCTAATTTTGACCTGCATAATATTGACACCATTAAGCAATTAATTAAGTTAAAATTTTAATAAAAACTTATTATATTTAACAAGAATGAAAATACAAACACATATGAAAGAAATTAACTAAAATCTTCAATTACTTACCCAAAGTTCGGGATTTAAACTATCAAAATGCCATAATTTAGAGGAAAATAATTCTAGTTTACTAGAGTTATCACACCCCCAAACTTAGCATTTTGCTAGTCCCGAGCAAAACAAAAATTAACAGAAGCCTACTAACACTTAAACACATAAACACCACCAACATTGACAAAACACTTGATGAATCGTGGATGTACTACTAAAACAACTAAGAAATCTCTCAAAAAACTTTCAATACTATATGATAGGTGAAGTATTTAAGTGAGTCAATCCAAAATTACAATTTTTCTACAAAGAAGCACACGTTCATTTACTAGACAAGATTTCACATCACCAAGAATTACTATTCTCAAAAAGAGTTACCAAAAGTTTTAGTTCTATTCATTTAAAATATCATTGCTTCTCAAGTCACAAATATTATGAATTAGTCAATTATCCCGACTAGGTATCATGAATATAGAAATTTATTTAGGAATCAACTTAAATGCAAATATCACACATTTTGGGAATAAACCTCTAACAAGGAATAAGTAATATGAGATCAATGATAAGTATTACAAACATTTACTACTTAACTTATTGGTATACTAAAATGCAATTCCTAATGGCTTAATTTGGAGAAACAACATGGGTATATGTCGGAATCCCGTACTTCTATCATTACTACTCTAATGGCTTATTTCGGAGAAACAACATGGGTACAAGTGTCGGAATCCCGTACCCGCCTTATTCCTAAATTTTTTATTTTTTTTAGAGACGGTCCTAAACTAAGGAAAATGAGTGAAATGTACTGAAAATAAATCTTGAATATCAATTATTCACAAATTAGAAGAACATTCCCTATGCAAACACACAAAATGTCTCAAAATTCCTTCGATTTCATTTAACTCATTTTTTTCAAAAGATAAATTGTCTAACAAAATAATACAAGTGATTTGATCAGAAACAATATTTTGAGTAAATTTTTCTCAATTTTCAGCACTTCTTTTTGAAAAATAGTAACTCTAATTTTTTTTTGAAATTTTTATGTTGTAAAAGAACTATTCACTCACACTTAAATCCATGAAATGACCCAATCAAATATTTCAATCATTTAGTATTGTACGTCATAATTCATCGTCATTGAGTACTCAATTGATTAATTTTCCATCCATTACGCATCAAGTGACTTCAACATGCACAAAATAACCGATCCCAACACAAAAAAAAAACATAAACGCCCCTAAACTTGTCATTTTATTCAAATGATGAGTACAACTCATCCTACCGCTCACCCAAAATCTAACATAAAGACATATCCAACAACAATAAGAGCTACTCAACTTCGACACAATTTAAAGTTGAAAATTAAAATTGAGTAAAAGAGTTAAGAGTGTTAAACCATACCATGCATCTCCTCAATTAAGTCCCACAAAAATCAACATCTAATTCAATTAATCAACAAATGCAAAAAATGGCATCAGCTTAGGGCCCTTAGCCATTCTACTCTTGTTAGGCAATGACATGACCAAACTACACCAAGTATCCAACAAGAATTCCCAAAAAGATTTAATCCATGAAGCATCAAAATAGATATCTACTTGGAGTAAGTTTAAGGCCATTATCCAATCTACTAAATAAAGAAAATTAAAATATTCCAAATCAAAGGTCTAAAAATAAAATAAAAATAGTCAAATGTCAAGGTGCTAAGTCATAAGAAACAGATAAAATTGTTTACATCTTCCACAAATGGCTTCAATTGCTTGGGTTGGAGGTCATCAATGCTCAATGCAGTTGGTGGCATCAATCTTCTTGTTCCATCTCCTCTTGAACCTCTTCAGCATCACTGGGTTGGGCTTATTCATGATCGTCATCTAAATTCCCTTTGGTCGCACCTGCTTGACTAGATCTCTCCTGATATGCTGAAGCTGTAGGCGGTGTGTAAGGTTGTCCACGAGGTGGACCAAAATGCCATGCCAGAGGTGGTGGTGGCCTAACCCATGTACCCAATGAAATGGTCTTGAGAGCTTCTCCAATCAATGTCAAGTTGTTATGCATCACCATCTGACTGTATGTCCAATACCCTTGCAATTCATTTCTCTCATCTTCATTAACCGGAGCATTTAAAACAAAATCTGGAGGCATCAAAATAAAAGAAGTACTCTGAGGTGGTGGTGGCGGTGGCTGGATAGGGTGTTCTTTTTATGGTGCTTTTCGTACTCTCTCACCATTCAATAAGCATACTATCCCACTTGATTAATCCTTCCTCTTAGATAGGTCATTGGCTCCGCAGAATCAATCAGGCAACCTGCTAAACTGTACAAATGGTGAATCAAGCTAGGGGTATAAAATATAGGTAGCCCAAACCTCCCACTGTCTAAGAACCCGAATCTAACAAGGCTACCAATATTCACTGGCACCTCCCGTCATAATAGTATACACTAGGAGTACTTTATCTCTCTGAACATAACTCAAAGCATTGACCCCCAAATTCGATAGTTAATAAAGTAAAACCATAATTTGGCTACCAAAGAGAGTCCCCGACGTGCAAATCTCAACTCAGTATTCGAGGAAGCACTCCTAATCCAATCAACATGCTTATCGTAAATGACATTTTTTATCACATTCATATCTTTTTCTTTGTCATTTAATAATGCCAAATATTGACTGGAAGATACGGGATACCTGTTAAAGTAAGCATTAATCAAATCCGCACTAAAATCCATTAATTCCCCTCGTACCCGCACCATACCATTCTCCAATTCACACAGATTACAGTGAACCTCCTTCACTAACTGTGAAGCCCTGGAGTCAATTGGAATGTTAAATTACTCCTAATGCCTCGACCTAATTTGCTCTTCAATAGCTTTTCTAACTTCTTCGTAAGCTCCCCAATGCATAGAAATGTCAAAATTTCGCTCTTAAATAATCTCATGTTTCTCATTGTTCTTATAAAACTGATGAGCCCTATCACTCAAGAACTGTGGTTCTACATGCCCACCACCCTCCATGGTCGTTCCATGCCCTCTTTCCCACTATTCCCTCTCTGGCTTTTCTCTTTCTCGAACCCGTTCCTTGTCCCCTCATTCTAGCCCTTCTTTCGGCACTACCATAAACTCCTTTAGTCATTTTAACAGCACAATTCAATAAAAAATTTAGACAATTACCAACAATTCCAAGAATCACAGCCAACACAATCAATTCACCAAATTGTCAACACACTTTTCAAAATTTCACAACAACAAATCAAACAATTCTCAAACACCAATTCAATAATTCAGATAATTGAACAATTTAATATCAGAATTTTTCCTTCAAAAATTCGCACAAATTATTGCCCAAAAATCAACAATTGGCTAACAACAATTCCACCACAAATTTATCAACAAAACCCAACAATTATCTTCAATAAATTGGCAATTGGAACTACAAATTCAAAGAAAGATATTACCCGATTACAGATTTGGAAAAAAAATCCCAAAAGGTCTTGTATGTCAATCGTTCTTGATGTTCCAATATCTACAAGAAATCTCCCAAAAGATTCTTCCTTTGATAATCCTAGAGAGGAATAAGATGATGTGAGTGGTGATTATGTAGTTTGGAATGATTTTTGAGTAAAGATTATAGTGGAATTTGAGGGATTGGGGAGGGTGTTTCCAGTTAAGAGGAAGAGAATAGAAGAAAATTGTGAGAAAAGAAGAAGTGAAAAGAAGAATATAAACGGGTCTATGAGTCGAAATTGCATTCTGGCCTGATCTTGAGATCGCGATCTCGAAAGAGTTCAGTTTGCGACATCGAATTAGAGATCACTTATCGCGATGTCGACTCAGTGAAAAAAAAGCCTTTGCCGAAGTTTGGTTTTGAAATCGCGATCTCAATCTTGAGATCGCAATATTGATCAAATGATGATTATGCCCTCTAGAAGTTTGACTTTGAGATCGCGATCTCAAGCTGAATTTCTGCAAAGTGTATTTTTTAACACTTAGCTAAAATTTGCCCACTCTTCATCACTTTTCTCCAATTCCATGCACAACCTACAAGCACAAAATTAACACTTTAGGATGGCCATTTTTTCTCATTTTTTAGCACCATTTATTCAACTAAAAAAAAAATTAGATTTTTAAACTAAAATTCTAACCTAATTCAAACCAATTTACTCAAAATCAAACTAATTAAAAATCACACCAAAAAGAACACAATAACAACTAAATTAAAGACTTTGGTTGCCTCCCAAGAAGCGCTCTTTTATAGTCGCTAGCTTGACTATGGAGAACACGGGCTTTATTCTTGCACAAATTGGACGATCTCTCATACGCCTTCAATGATTCCTCCAAAGTAGGGTTTGAGTAGATGACCATCGACCTTGAAAGCTCCCTCTTTCCCTTTTATTTTCACCGCTCCATGAGAAAAAGTTTGAACCACTTCAAAGGGGCCACTCCACCTTGACTTGAGTTTTCCCTGGAATAGCTTGAGTCGTGAATTGTAAAGTAGTACCAAATCACCAACTTTAAATTTCTTCCTTAGGATGAGGTTGTCATGTCATGCCTTAGTTTTCTCCTTATAGATCAAAGAATTGTCAAATGCTTCCCTCCAGAATTCATTCTACTCATTCAAATCAAAATTCAAGTTATTTATTGCCCAATATGTTCTATGCTAAAGTTCCACCGGCAAGTGACATGCTTTTCCATACATAATACGGTACGGAGACATGCCTATGGGGGCTTTTGAATGCCGTTCGATAGGCCCACAATGTGTCATCTAACTTAAGTGTCCAATCCTTACGGTCCTCGTATTATTCACCGTCTTCTCTAAGATCCTCTTCAATTCTCGGTTTGAAACCTCAACTTGACCTGATGTTTGAGGATGATAAGCTAACTAAACTTTGTGTTTTACACCAAACTTTGTCATCAAGCCCTCAAAATGTGAATTTTTGAAGTGAGAGCCCCCATTACTAATGATAGCCCGAGGCACTCCAAATGAGAGAAGATGTTCTTTCGAAGAAATTTAGTGACCACTTTGGCCTCATTGGTTGGGGTGGCGATTGCTTCAACGCTCTTTGACACATAGTCCACCGCAACCAAAATGTATTTGTTGGAATATGAATTAGGGAAAGGTCTCATAAAATCAATTCCCCATGCATCAAATACCTCCAACTCAATAATACCATGAAGGGGCATTTCATGTTTCCTTGAAATATTACCCACCCTTTGACATTCATCATACTTGAGCACAAATTCCCAAGAATCCTTGAACATAGTTGGCCAATACAAACCACTTTAAAGAACCATTAAAAGAATTTTGTTGAGCTCTATGATGTCCATCAACCAGAGATGAATGACAATGTCTTAATACATCGGTTACTTCACATTCCGGGACACATCTCCTAAGAACTTGATCATTGAACCTTCGAAACAAATATGGCCCTTCCCAAAAGTAATGCTTAAGTTTCTCAAAGAATTTCCTTTTCTCATTGACATTTAGTATCTTTGGTACTATCCTTGCCACAAGATAATTCACAATATCCGCATACCATGGACTCACTTCCTTCACCTCAAACAATTTGTCAATTGATGATTCTTCATTGAAGGCTCTTTTTTCATGATTGACAAGTCTAGATGCTTCAATCCTTGACAAATGGTCAGCTACCATGTTTTCCACACCCTTCTTGTCCACCACCTCCTCATCAAACTCCTACAATAAAAGTATCCATCTCAATAGACATGGCTAGTATCTTGTTTAAAAAATAAATACTTTAATATGGAGTGATCGCTATAAACAATTACCTTTGATTTTGTCCAATCAAATATGATCTAAACTTATCAAATGCAAAAACTATAGCAAATAGTTCCTTTTCCATTGTAGAATAATTAAGTTGTGCATCATTTAAGGTCCTACCTGCATAATAAATGACATGCAACATATTATTCACCTTTTGACATAGAATGACACCTATTGCATAGTCACTAGCATCACACATAAGCTCAAATGGAAGAGACCAATTTGGTGCTACAATGACCGGTGCAATAACAAGAGCATGTTTTAACTCATTGAATGCTTCCAAAAAAGAATCATCAAAATGAAAAAGACAATCTTTTTGAAGTAATAAGCACAAAGGTCTAGCGATATGTGAAAAATTCCGAATGAATCTTCTATTGAAACCCGCATGACCTAAGAAAGTTCTTAGCCCCTTATCATTAATTGGAGGAGGCAACTTTTCAATCACCTCCACCTTTGCCCAATCAACTTCTATTCCTTTTGATGAAACTTTGTGATCCAAAATAATTCATTCCTTCACCAATTAATGAAATGACACTTTTCCCAATTGAGAACCAAATTATTTTCTACACACCTTTTCAACACATTGGACAAATTTGTAAGACAATCATCAATTGAGACACCAAATACACTAAAATCATCCATGAAGATCTCTATGCTCCTTTCAACCATGTCATGAAAGATGGCAAACATATAACGTTGAAATGTGCTTGGAGCATTGCAAAGTCCAAAGGACATTCTCCTTTATGCAAAGGTACCAAATGGGCATGTAAAAGTTGTTTTGCCTTGATCATCCGGACAAATGACAATTTGGAGATAATTGGAATAACCATCAAGGAAACAATAATATGCAAAACCAGCTAACCTCTCAAGCATTTGATCAATAAAAGGTAAAGAAAAATGATCCTTTCGGGTGGACTCATTCAACTTTCAAAAATCAATGCACATACGCCAACCCGTAACCAATCTAGAGGAGAGGATCTCATTGGTTTCACTTATTATTACGGTAATACCACCCTTTTTTGGAATCCATCATGACTTGAGTGGGACTAACCCACTCACTATCGCTAATAGGGTAAACAATACCGGCTTTCAAAAGCTTGATAACCTTTTTCCTCACAACCTCTTTTAAAGTAGGATTCAATCTTCTTTGAGGTTGCCTTACTGGTTTATTTCCCTCATTCAACAAGATTTTATGCATGCATATGGAAGGGCTAATTCCTTTAATATCATCAATGGACCAAGCAATGGCATCTTTATGCATTTTAAGCACCACAATCAATCTTTCAACTTGCTCACTTGTCAAAGATGCATTCATAATCACCGGGTATGTCTCATTTTCACCTAGATATGTATACATTAAGTGAGTGGGAAGAGGTTTAAACTCTAACTTGGGGGGGTCATTGGTCGGAGACCCCCCTTTACCTTTTCTTGATTCTCTTCATCCTCTTTTTGCAATAAGGTATCATTCTCCAACTGATTCACATTCTTCATCCCTTCTTCATCATCTTGACTTAGAGCATTTGACTCTAAGACCTCTGTCCTCCATTGAGAAATTCTCCATTGCATTCTTACTACAGTCATCAATTAGATCATCGACTACATTTATATTCATGACATCTTCAAAAATTGAAGGAAAATTTAATGGAACTAAAAACATTAAATGTAACAATTTCATCATTTATCCAGAATTCCAACTCCTCTCCTTGAACATCAATAAGTGCACAGCCGGTAGCAAGGAAAGGTCCCAAAAATGATTGACATCTCTTTATCCTCTTCCATATCACAATGAAATCGGTCAGAAAGTAGAGTTTGTCAATTTTCACAATCACATATTCAATGATCCCCTTTGGGAACTTTATGTTCCGGTCCGCAAGTTGCAATGAGACACTTGTTGGTTTCAATTGTCCTCCATTTAACTTCTTGAATACCGCAAAAGGCATGAGATTTATTGAAACTCCAAAGTCACACAATGCTCTTCCAAATTGTAAACCCCCAATCTCACAAGATATGAAAAATGATCCAGGGTCCTTGAGCTTTGGTGAACTGTAACCTTTTCGTAAGGAGTGCACAATAATTCTCTGTTAAGCATAGGATTTCATCCCCATACAATTTCTTTTTTGAAGTGAGGACTTGTTTCATGAATTTAGCATAGGTGGGCATGTTCTCAAGTGCCTCCATGAATGGAATGTTGATTTCAAGCTTTTGAAAATCTCAAGAAACTTCTTCAACTTCTTTGCTTTTTCTTCATCCCTTAGCCTTTGAGGAAAAAGCACATTAACATGCTTTGGGTCATGATACTTCGGATCCTTGCCTTCATTGCTTTGCAAAGTGGGCATAGTAAACTCATTCATCATTTTGTCTTGCCCATTTGAAGACTCCCCTTTTTCCTTCTCTTCATCCTCAACTCCTTATTTTTCTTTACTTTTCAACAAATTTCTCCCAACCCTTTCTTCCAACTCCTTAAGAACTCATAAGGGTAATGGCCTTGCATTGCTCCTTGGGATTTGGAATGGTATCACTCAAAAGCACCCCTAAAGGTCTTTCATTATTATGTTCAACCTCACCAATTACCCCAATTGAATCTCCAAATTCCTCTTAGATGCCTTCAAATTCTCGTAATCTCTCTTGTGTTCTTCATTTTTCCTTTCCAACTCTTTTCTCAAATACTCGGCTTCTCTTTTCCACCCACATTCTCTCTTGGAGTGTATTGACATGATACATGGGCTGGGAAGAATTTGCAAATTGAAAATGGGGCCTTGGTTGTTGGTTTTGAAATGAATGGAGGAAAAGATTGATATGAGTTGGGTTGGAAATTTCTTTGATGTGGCGGTTGATAAGGTCTAGGTGAGGAACTTGAGGCTTGAGTGTGTTGGACATTTTGAGGTGGGGGATTTTGTGGGTAAGGAGGATTGGATTGATTGTTGGTGTTGCTCCATGAAAAATTAGAATGATTCCTCCAAGAGGGACTATATGTGTTCCCATAAGGTCCGGATGGGTTCTTTGGAAATGATGATTGATTATACACATAATTGAGTTGCTCATTGAACCTATAAGCCATCTCACATTGTCCATTTGCATGACTGCCTCCACAAAAATCACATACCATGCTTGGTTGGGTTGGAGAAGAAGACATGGCATTTACACTGCTTGGTTTCCCTAAATTCTCCAACGCCTTTGCAATGTTATTCATCACACTCATGAGCATACTTTGTTGTGCCAAAAGAGTATCTTGCATGTTCAAATTCAACACTCCACTATTTGCATTAGCTTGATTAGCTTGGTGTTGAGTCACCGGTGGAGTAATCGGTCTATGATAATAATGATTGTATGCCATCCTAATGAGCAACTTGAGCTTCCTCCGGAGTCTTGTATGAGATAGACCCACAGGCGGAAGCATCCACTATGGATTTGGTCTCTTGAGTCAAACTATTATAGAAAGTTCAGATTTGAAGCCACAAACGAATCGCGTGATGAGGACATTTCCTTAGCAATTCCTTGAACTACTCCCAAGCTTCTCCTAAGCTTTCACCAACGTCTTGCTTAAAGGAGGTGATTTCAAGAATAATTGGTTTCTCAATTTGGCGGTTCTTGCGGGTGCAAAATGCTTTGCCAAGAACTCTTGAACAAGTTGATTCCAAGTAGTAAACGTTCCTTGGGCGTGGGATTGTAACCATGACTTTGCCCTATCCCGGAGAGAGAAAGGAAACACCCTCATTCGCACACAACCCGGGTGTACTCCATTGAACTTGAACGTGTCCAAAAATTCCTCAAAGTTCACGAGGTGTGTATGGGATCTTCATTAGGACTACCCCCGAACATGGCATGAGATTGGAGCATTTGGATTAAGGTGGTCTTAATTTCAAAGTTGTTAGCCCGCACGGGCATCTGTGCAATGCTAGACTTCGCTCCATCAAAATTCGGCAAGGCATATTCCCTCAATGGCCTTCCATTCCCATTCATGCCATTTCCATTCCTGTAACCACCTATCCCATTATTTCCAACAACCTCTTCTTCATCGTTTTCCATGTTCAAATTCCTTTGATGAGCATTAGCATTCGCCATTTCATTCCTTTGAATACTACTTGGCCTTGTTGTACCCTTCTCAACTTCTGGATTTTCCTTAGCTCTTTTTCCTTTTCCTTGTCCAAGCAAATGAATGGCCCTTTAACACCTCTTACCATGCACTACAACAAAACCAAAGCAAATAGTCAATTGAAGTGCCAAGTCAATTTCACAAGACAACCAACAAACATAAAAGTATAAACAAAGTTAACAACTAAATTAAACTAAGATGCTTAATCTACACGACCCGTATAGCGCTTGATATTACCAAAAACCAAGGATAATCCCCGGCAACGGGGCCAAAAACTTGATTTATTTGTTTGGTAAAGTTCAACTATGAAAGGACAAACAAGCAATAATTAACCACACTAATCCACCATACTCTACCTAACTTCCGCAAGTATAAGGAGTTGATAGTAGTATAAGATGAGTGGGTATCGTTCCCACAAAGATTGTTGGCAAGTAATTACCAAGATTTATGGGTATTTGTATAGTTAAGCAAGTTCAAACAATGAGAGATAAAGTTACTATCCTACTCAATTCCATAATTAAACCCATGCAACAAAACCAAATTAAGCTAAATTATCTACTAAAACAAGTAAATGAAACTAAGAAATTACGAAATAAAGAACTTAACTACTATATTCTTTGTGGGAGCAATTAATGAAAAACACTTAATTCTACCCCAAATTGACCAAAATAAGACTAAAATTAAAAGCAAACAAATTACCCAATTAGAAAGACTACAAATAAGAAACTTTAAAGAATAAAAGCAATCATTTCTAAACTGGAAATTGGAAAAAGTAAAAATTGAAATCTAAATCTTTTGGATTTTTTATGATAATAAAGAAAGCCCACTAAAAATTAACTAGAAATTAATGCAAGGAATTGAGAATTCTTAACTAAAAAGCAAGAAATTAACAAGAACCCTAATTTTTCTAAGATACCCTAGAGACAGGTGCAAAGAAATTTTCATTAAATTAAACTAGAAAGCAAGTAAAAATTATATCTACTTGAAGCTAATGATGAACAAAGTGGTAGTTCACTACCACTATCTAATCAAAATTTAAACTTGCAAAGAAATTAAAAGTAGATTTAAGAGATGATTAAAGAAGATTTTTCATTGAAAAGAAACTTGAGAGTCGTTTTCCTAATCTATCCTAAAATCTACTAATTTCCTACTTAAATCTATCTTCCTTCTCTATTATAATTTTTTGAAGTAGCTTAAATAGTGGAGTACTACAAAAGGCAAAAATTAGAAATTGTTTGCTGGAAGACTACAAAATTACCCTTACAACTTATCCACCAGCGAGTCCAGACCGCAATCTGGGAATTGAGATCGCGATCTCGACTCTAATATATTTATGGCATTTTCCCAAGTCGAGATCGCGATTTGGACACTCTAATAAATTTAGGGCATTTTCCCAAGTCGAGATCACGATTTGGAGGAGTCCAAATCGCGATCTCGACTCTCTTCCCAACATTCTTCTATTTCTTCCATAATTGCAATTTGGTCCTTTGAGCTTTGTTCATTCCAACTTCCTTCAACCTCTAATTTTGACCTGTATAATATTGACACCATTAAGCAATTAATTAAACTAGAATTTTAATAAAAACTTATCATATTTAACAAGAATGAAAATACAAACAAATATGAAAGAAATTAACTAAAATATTCAATTACTTAACTAAAGTTCGGGATTTAAACTATCAAAATACCATAATTTAGAATGAAATAACTCTAGTTTACTAGATTTATCACTCTAGTAAAATGAGGAATAAAATCCATACAAGTGAATATGAATGCCCCAAATAAACAAATTTCAACATAAATCCTAGTTTCACTTCTAATCATGGATCTATCAACAATTCACATCTACATTACTAAGCAAATGAACAAGTTTCAGTGAATCCTATAAATGCACGCTCCAAAAGTGCATGAGTCCTCGAAATTGATTTTCCTTTTCCAACCTACAACAAGTAAGGATCATTTCTACTTCACGAGGTTCAAACAATTGAAAAAACAAAATAAAAAGGCGTAATATGATGTAGTCGTTTAAAACAATATAAAGGTCATTTATGTGCCCAAATCATCTACCCAATTTTGCTTAGCAACAATAATTAGCCTGAAAAAGTACTCTACAATAAATATTAATCCAAATTTATAACAAGCATTCATATAATATTCTCATCAAACAACTCAACTAGCAAAGATAATGTATAAAAAACTAGAAATTCGATAACCAAATAGCAAAACAAGTTTGAGCTCAATTGAGAATTCCATCAAAATACAATTCATCAAGTAAGCATATACTCTATCATCTTTAACTGAATTAGGCTAATTTGGCACCATCTAAAATACATTATCCAAGTATAATAAAAAATAGGTCACAACAACAATTACATAAACCTAACTAGTCACGAGGCTTCAAGGCTTTATTACCCCACCGAGTTCTTAAACTAAAGCATATGAAGAACTAAAACACACATAAAAGTAAAATCAATAGAAACATTTCCCTAGTAAAGGCAATGAGGCAAAGTTTCCAAGGACAAGTGGGGGTAAACTCTGACATAGTTAGTCACCATATCCCTAATACGTTCTAGTAGATACCCTACATCCTTCACTACTCAAGCCAACTTTATCAACACATAGGATGGCACCTCTGTAGGATGTGTGATAAGGTGATGCAACCAATCTTTTGGGTCATCTTCATTGCTCATGCTCCATGACTTGGTCATCTCAAAGTTACCCTCAATGTTTCCATCATCCCCTTCATTTATGATTGGTGTAAGAGTCCCTTGAACTTCATGCACCAACTTACTTGCGAGTTTGGCAAGTTGGTTTAAAATGTCCTTATGGATTCATCTTGGAGCTTTAAAGATTCGTCCTGGTGCTCGAAGGTGCTTGTTAACTCCTCTACATAGGCAATCATCTACCTTTCCAATCTCGCAATAGTAATTTCTTCTTGGGTTGGTGGTGGCTGAAATCTAAGTTCATCTTCCATGTTCAGTCAACTTGATTCACTTGTGAGCTCTTCCATCTATATGGTTGCTTTCATCAGTATGGACAATAAATGGTCATTGAATCTCAGGGACTCACTTTGACCATATGGAGGCTCTTGGTATGTAGGAAAAGAATAAGGGCATTCTTGGTAGCTTGAGAAAGAATTTGGATGGTCGGACCATTCCATTTGATAATCACAAGGGTTGGGATCACATTGACATGTGCATTCCCTATTGGAATGGGTACCTACAAAAGAATCACAATATAAACCGTTAAAAGAAATTGAATTAACACAAAAGTTACTTATTTGTTCTTCTATGGCTGCTAATTGGATTGACATAACCTGATAACCAATGCTAAGCACTTCCAAAACATCATAAGAATCATGCTTATTGGTCATGCCCCCATAATAACAAGAATGATAATATTCTTGGCATGATTGATTTCAATTCATTCCATAAATGTTCTTATAAGACCAACACAAAAACAACTACTAACACAAGGGCACACAAAAACAAAAATTGGGAAAATTTAGACTGGCAGCTAGCCTAAACTATCCATTAAAAAGAGAAAACCTTTTTGGTCTTTTAAATAAAAGAGCATAGATTACAAAAATGAAAAATTATTTGGGTTTTTTTTTAAAGAAATATTGAGAACACACAATGATTCTAAGTTAAGTATAACACAATTTATACTTCAAAGTAGTATTCTTACCAAATTTTAACATTATTTCCAAAGACCAAATCCCTGGCAACGGTTCCAAAAATTTGATACGTTAAATTTGTAGTTTAAAATTTATAATCACCTAACTCTACTTTAACTAGATAATGCCCCATAAGTGTACGAGGTCAAGTAATATATAGTGGAAATAGGGGTAGAACCCATAAGGATTGGTTTAGTAAGTACTGGTTATTTAGTTTGAACATATTTGAAGAATCGACAATAAGAGAAGAGAGTTGAATAAACTATAATTAAAGACTTCAACTAATGAAAACAATGGATTAGGGATAGACTAGCCAATTCCCGGATATGATTAATTCAATCAATTAATTGGTCCAATTACAATGGATTGCAGAAGTTCAATTCCCATTTGTCTATTCAACACAAAAACTTTGGCAATTGAACTCTAACAAATTAATGATCCGGAGTTAGATATCTCTATGTCATAGATTAATAAATTTGAGTTCTATCTGTATGAAAATCATTGTGAACTAATTAACTAATCTTCCTATCTTGGTCTCGAATTAGATTAATCAAACAATCAACACAGGTCTTTTATGGAGGATCAATAAACTGTATCACCTTGGCCAACCTAAACAAGTCTAGAGTTGATCATTCTCTATAATTCTCAATTTTTACCAATTATTACCCAACTATTATAATTATTCCAATTAATGATCAAGTTAATCATTATCCAAAGAAATCAGCATCATCCAACCTTAATCCGTACAATTTAGAACATGGATGAGAGAAATAACCCAAGAGAAAACAATAAAAGCAAGTAAATTAGTCTAAACATTAATCTAAGAAAGCAAGTAAAGAAATCAATGATAGAAAGCAACCAATTAAAGAGACTAATAAAATAGGAATTAAAGGTTTAAGAAAGCTTCTTTAATGAAGAATTTCAAGATCTTGGTCCAAGATTGTCAATCTTGAACCACCTCTTCAACCCTTTTTGAAAAAGTAATAAACCCCTTGTCTAATTTGCAGCCCCCAAGGGGGAGCCTTAATTATAATATGATTTTGAGCTCCTAAAGTCCATTATTTATAGTTGCTAAGAGTTATAAGGTGTAGTTCTCTAAATAATCTTTGAAATGTACTATTATAGGCCCAAAATGGACACCCGAAACTTTAAAAATCGTTAAAATCACATAATAGCCTGCTCTAGTCGACCCACCACAGTTTGCAGTTGGTTTGCCCTTTCACCTATCATAGATTGTGATGGGCCTTCTAATGGACTCACAATTTGCGATTGATTTTGTCTTGTCCGCTCGTAGACTGGCAATGGTCCCTGACAGCTTCGCGTAGTTTTATTATTTTGCCTATAAAATCTTTGTCCGATATCAAATTGATGCACCGTTATAGTTTGTTTCTACATGACCGTAGAACTAAAAAACACATTAATATATATAATTTAACTCAAAAATAATACTTAAACACTGACTCAAACTATAACGAAAGACAAACAATAACGCATGAATACTAATTTCGAGAAGAATTAGGTAAATAACCTAAATATAATCCTAAACACATACACACATAAATATAACTTAGGTGACATTAAATAAAGACTAAAACACTATGCTGAACATATATTAAAATAGAGAAATGGAAATACACAAATACTAACACATAAACTCTAAAATCGATGAAACTAGTGCAAAAGTCGCACAAAAAAGAGTAGAAATAACCCTAATTTCTTAGGTTTATAAAAATCTCCAACTTAAGTTTTTGCTAATCCCAAGCAAAACAAAACAAACAAAGACTTGAAACACATTAACTTTATCAATGTATCAACAACTGTAAAAAGAAAAAATATACAAGTAGAGAAATGAACAAAACATGTTTTGATAATCAATCCCAAATCATCTCTATGAAAGTACTAATCTCTCCACTCAAGAAAGTAGATATCACTTGCTCACTAATCGATGAAAATCCCATTAAACAAAATTTAGCAAGTGACAACCATATTGGAGGAGAGAGCTTCTAAGAATTGAAATGTCTTTGGGCAACCTGTAGAGAGCTTCTAAGAATTGAAATTTCTTTGCGCACACCTACCATGCTAAGAATACAATTTTTATTTGGCTACATAAGCTTCCCTAGGCATGCTTTTGGATAGATTGCAAGAGATCGATTCCCATTCTATTTGGAAGCTTAAATTTCCATATGCCAACTAAGCCTTGTTTTCCAAATTTGAATTGAAATTCATGTAACCATTTGTAATTCGATTGAATTAAAGGGTTGTTTCTAGGGATATTTATCCTAAAAATCAACTCTTCTTGCAGTCAGATTATTGAAATATATTTTCTAAAATGAAAACATTGGGAATAGAAATGGTTTGAGAGAAAATTCTTCTTGTGTGAATAGCCATAAACTAATTAATGTCCAGGTCTCTTCCTTACAAATAAGAAATCAATTCATTCAACTCTAGGTATAAGAAAACAAATATTAGAAGGAAGGAAAGAAGACTTCGAAGAATAGCGTATACTATATTGGAATTTTTCCTTCAGTATATTTATTTTTTCTCGAGTTTTGAATGGTTGAATATTGTGTAAATTTCGATCCTGCCAACTTCTCCTTAATATTTACCTGTTTCTGTCTAACTATTTTCTATCAATTGCCTATCTGTTTCTTTATTTCTTTTTTTTATGCCTCCGACTCTCTCTTTTTTTGTTGTGTTTAATGCCTCTCTAGCACCTCTATTTTTCTTTTTTTGCTATTACCGAATGCCTTTTGCTCTTTCCTTGTTTCTATCATAGTAATGCCTTGTGCTGATTAGCCTTCTCTAATGTTTTGTTTTTATATAGGCTAAAAACATTTCCTCCAACAATGTTAGTTTGTGGGATTCCCCACTATGCCATTTAACTGACATTGTATCATTGTTGGGGAGAGACATAGGGAGATAACTTCCTGCTAACTCCCTATAAGAGATTTATTTACATGCATTTTAGTTTGGATTTTAATCGAATTCTGAGTCTTTGTATTTAGTAAATATGGGTACTTCGATAATTTTAGGATTTTCATTCTTAAAAGTTAGATTATGTGTTTTGAGTGTTTAATTACACTTATTTATATGTTTAATTATGTCTTTGTATGTTTGGAATGATTTGGTGGTTAAACGAGTTGAAAATAGAGCAAAAGAAGTGAAAACAACGGTTGTGAGCCGTGCCCTACCACTAATGGTTGGGTGCAACCCTGCCCAAAAACCCTCAGCTGCACTAGTGCTACATTAAAAGTGGGAAAAACTTGTTTTGCAAGTTTAGGACTCTCTAGGGCTTATTTTGGCTTAAAAATTTATAAAACCCTAGGAAACTCTATAAATAAGTGTTTTAGGGTATTTTTAACAGAAGATAAAGGAATTAGGTTAGTTTTACATCAAAGAGAGACTCCAATCCTTGAAATCTACATGCCAAGATCAAGAGAAGACCAGAGAACAGGCAGCGTGACATAGTTTTTGTTCTTCTGCTCTTTCTCTCTCTTTAATTTATTGGCATGGAATTGATGGTAGAAACTCTTGTGATTTTTTGTTTTCATTTAGTTATAAATTAATCTAGTTTCTAGGATTTCAAATGAAACTTGTCATGAAGTTTGGATATTGAGTTTTGTTCATCTCTCTTTGATAGTTGATTGGTAGGATTATTTATTTGAATTGATCTTAATACCTATAGACGATTTATCACCCTCTGAAGTGAATTGTAAAACCCATTTCAAATCGAGAAATGATACTTAGATTTAGTACGAGTTTAAATAATCTTTGTTAGGTTATTCACACATTGCATGAATCATTTTGTGAATACGGATAGAAATATACCTATTTATCTTGGGTAATTAAATTAGGGTTAACTTTGTGTAGTAATTCTAACTCTACTTTGCATAGAAATATAGCGAGTTGGTTAGGGTTAGTAAATTTACATTATGCGGATTTTGAGAGAAACATGTAATTACCATAAACCTTAGATTAATAATCCAAAATCATAATTAAAAGAGAATAGAGACAAGATATGCAAATGTACAGACAAGTGACAATTGATAGGACTTTTCATTACTAGATTTAATATTTAATTGTTTTATTTATTTAAATTCATGTTGTTAGTTAATTTTGTTAATATCTTATCAACCATTATTACTTGGATAGGGTTAGGTTGTTGTAGGTGTTTTAGTACTTAGTAGGTTTAAGACAAAGTCCTCATAGGAATGATCTCTATTCACTCTATATTATTGTTCGATATGTATACTTGTGTATGCGATCGTGTCTATAACAACGCACGCGAACAAGTTTTTGGCACTATTGCCGAGGACATAGTTCTTAATCTCTGCTATAATTAATAGAAAACAATCTAATTATAGTTCAAATTTGTTTCATTTTCTTGTTTTGTTATTTATAATTTTGCGATTTTTATTCTTTGCTTTTATTTTTTCAAGGGTGATATTATGTATAAAATTTGTATCCATGGTCTATTGAAGAAATTGCCCGTGCTTATGTTGATAATATGTATAGGGAATTGGTGGTTCAATAAGAAGCATTAAGTAAGAAGTTAGCAATATAATGCAAGTGCGAAATACCTATAGTTTTCATGGTGGAAACCACAAAGTTATGAATATCAGGCAGGTCACACATGGTTTTTCCTTCTTATGATTATGTCAATCATATGAATTCGTTCAGCAGGTATATGTATTTGTATAATGATACATACAATCCTAGTGGTGGGGGGGGGGCTTTTTAAACTACCCATGCTACCGAAATCAACATTATTACTCGATTCCATCTAATGAAGTATTACCACATCTAGAAGATGCATGGTCTCACTTGGAAGAAAAGTCCAACCTTGAGGACATGATAACTAGATATTTTGAACCAATAGAGACAAGGTTGAGGATTCAAAATGAGGAATTATGTATTACAGTGAGCCAATATGTAATCTGGAGGTATGGACTTGGAAAGCTTGCTATTGCAACATCAGAAATGTTGCTAATGAAGCAACCATTTAGTGATGATGTCCCAGAAGTGCAAGTAGGGATTTCATTTGAGAAACAATCTGTAGAGCCAATCACAAGTGGTGATTCACATGATGGAATGGATGAGAAAGGAATATCTAAGTATCTAGTAAGGCAAGACATCATAGGCTGCAAGGTAAATGAATCTTATGTGTTGATGTCGGTTTTTTTGATAAATTGGTTGTTGATTATGAATTGGAAGAAACTTCACCTCTACTAGTATTTCAAGAGCCAAACTTTGCCAAGAAGGTTAAGGTGAGCCACATAAGGCTACAGTTTGACAATGAGATGCCTCATATACTATAAGGAGTGCTACATGGAAATATCATAGGGTTATTCAACAGACATTTGAGCATGGATATGACCATATAAAGATAGCAAAGCCGCCTTGACTTTTATTGTGGAGCTTCCCAATGGGCATGGGGTGCAAATTTTCTAAATAGAATTTCCTTCTAAAACCACCTTGGCTACATAATGGGAGTATTTTATGTTTTTAAAATTTTCTTGCTGTTTTGTTATTGTTTGGATTGTGTGTTGGCAGGAGTATTCGTATTATGTTTAGTTTTTGTTTTGTCATGGGTTTATGGGGTATAGTGTATTTGTTTTTCTTTTGTGTTTTATCAGTCTTGAGGATCTGACTGTATGAAGACTTCCTAGCTACCGGACACCAACCTTCAGGATTTCTGTATCCTCTTCACCAGAAGTTTTGTAGAAGGTTAACCAAACACAATTTTTGTTTCCAATAGTCTTCGTTTGTTCATTAACTTTTGTGACTATGTATCAAGAGTTTAAATACGCTTCAAAGGCACTATTTTTGTTAGAGTATATGGATTTCAAGTTGTTAACTCTCTAAAAGAGAATTATTTACATGTACTTAGCTTGGGTTTTAATTGGTTTCATAGAGTTTGTATTTAATAAGAGGAGGTATTTTGGTAATTTTAGAGTTTTAGTGTAGCTTATTAAAATATTATTTTATGTGTTTTTAATGTTTAAATACCCTTATTTAAGTTTCTATTGGTGTTTTTATAGGTTTGAAGGTTTTCGGTGGTCAAACGGAGCAAAACGATAAAGCCCAGCACTAAGGGCCACACTTAAGTGTGCCTGGTAGCCCTCAGTCACACCCAACTTCTGGAGGCTGTGCCTGGGAGACCTCAGCCACACTGGGCCTGTGACCATAAATGGGCAAAAGAACTTTTTAATAGTTTACGGGTTCTTAGGGACATTTTTTACCTTTAAACTTGTGAAACCCTATTAAGCTCTATAAATATGTGTCCCAGGGTGTCAGAAGAAGGAAGGAAAGTGAATATAAGGTAGACATAACATCCATTAAACCTAGAGTAGCCGTTGTGTGAAAAATCATCAAAAGAACAAAGATCATCCTTCCAAGAAGAGGTTCACCAAGGCGGAGGATCAAGGATCAAGACTAAGCCTAGTTTTTCTTCCCTTTTCTTTCCTTTGTTATTTCAAACTGTCTTTCATGGCTGTGAATCAATCTTGTGATGTATTTAGTCCTATGATTATGCGTTAAATTCATAACTAAGGTCGTTTATAATTTACCTTGATACTGGGTTGTTGAGATTTTATACGTTTCTTTTAATTTCACATGTATATTTGCTTATTTGATCTGATCTTAATGCCTTTAGATGATTAGCCACCATCTAGAGTGAATTATAGCCCTATTTCGAATCGACAGAGGATAGTTAGGGTTAGGTCGAGTTGAAATAGCGTTTGTTTAGAACAACACAGATATATTGAACCATTTTGTGGATATAGATAGAAATATACCTACTTATCTTAGGCAGTCAATTAATTGGATTGATAATGTAAAATAAATCCTTGGTTAATGTTTCTCATTCATTTATTTAGTTGATTATTTCTTATTTTCTATAATATTCTACAATTTTATTTTTAGATAGATTTTTATAAGTGTTATTATAGTAATTGTCAACTGTGCTAAGCATATTCATCGTGGGCAAACAATCTCTAATATTCACTGTATTATTTGTTCGATCCGTATACTTGTGGATGCACTTTATGTCTATATTAGATTGCGGACAATAGTGTATACAAATTTTATTTTCTTTTTGAACCCTTTGAATTGTAAATGTGTTATCACTATACATATATATGTTTCCTTGAGTAAGGGTGAGTGTTAACCATGATATGCCCTGCAATATTTATTTAGCTTATGACATTAGTTGGAATTTTTTGTCAATTTTATACTCACAACATAGGAGTGAAGCTTGAACTTTGGAAATGATTTGGGCGTGTTTAGACTGTTTAAGGAAATTACCTACCCTCTTATGATGATTCCCTAATTTCCCCTTTTGAGCTTAATTAGCCTAATTTCTTTGTTCAGCCATGTAACTTATCTAATGTACCATTTTGTTTATTTTACCTTTCTTTCTACCCATTACCTTAGTTAGTTAACGTTGGTGCATGTTGCGCAACATCAATGCTATGGACATAATGTCGTAGATGGTTAGGAAGGACATGAGTTATGTTTGTTGGAAGAAAAAGTTAAGTATATGGCTTTAAAATTTGTAATAATCCCCAATGTGTTTTGTTTTGAAAAAGAAAAAAGAAAAGAAAAAAGAAAAAATGTTGAAAAAGAAAGAAACAGAAGTGTTTGTATTGTGAATAAAGAAGGAAAATTTCTTCTAGTTGTTATAAAGAAGGTGCATCATTGCCTTCATATTGCTAGTTGGTTAAATATTATGGTAAGTTGGGGGAATGCCATAGAGCATTATGGTTCAAAATTATTTACTAACATATTTAAGGTGCTATTAGCTACTTATATCCAAATATATTCTACCTTTTTTCCTTAGCCAACATTACAAGTTTGAAAAGTCCTTATTTATTCTTGGTTCAAGTTAATTCATATTAGTGACTATTGTGTGTGCTAATTTCTTCCAATATGTTTGTAACTTGTTAAGGTTTTGGTCATTACATTTTTTATTGTTTAGTAAGTAAGTGATATCTGACTTTCATGAGTGGAGAATTTAGCACTTTCATCATGCTGATATAAGATTGATTAGCAAAGTTCTTTTAATTACATATTGAGTTCATTTCTCTACTTGCTTAGTTTTCCTTGTTACAACCATTCATACATTGAAAATAGTTAATTTGTTTTGTGTTTTGTTTACACGAGATGAGTAAAAGTTCAAGTTGGGGTGTGTTAACTTTCCAAAAGAATGTTATTTACATACATTTTAACTAAGATTTTAATAGGATTCTATGGCTTTGTGTTTAGTAAATAGGAGTATTTTGGTAATTTTAGGGTTTTAATTCTTAAAAGTTATTTTACATATTTTAAGTGTTTAATTACTCTCATTTATGTGTTTAATCATGTTTTTATAGGTTTAGAATGATTTGGGGGTCGAACAGAACGAATATGGAGCAAAACAGAACAAAAATAGCCAAGCCAACTAGAGAGGTTGGCACAGCCATGTCCAGGGGGTGCTGTGAGCCATGCCCATGGGCTATGAGCCCACGCCCTACCACCGATAGCTGGACGCAGCCATGCCTGTGCTACAATGAAAAAGAGAAAAAACTTGATTTGCAAGTTTAGGACTCTTCGGGGCTTATTTCAGCCTAAAACTTTATACAACCCTAGGAAACTCTATAAATAAGTGTTTTAGGATATTTTTAACAAAAGGTAGAGGTATTAGCTTATTTGTACATCAAAGAGAACTATCAATCTATGATGTGCCAAGATCAAGAAGAAGACCGAAGAACGGAGGCCATGACATATTTTTTCTTCTTTTTCTACTCTCTCTCTTTTCTCTCTCTCTTTAATTCTTTGTCATGGAATTCATTTTAGAAACACTTTTGATTGTTTGTTTTTTGATGGACAATTTCCTACATTCACAATTGCACGAAATCGTATCAAGTAGTATACATAAGAGTAGGGTTGTCCTACCCACAAGGACTTGGAAATAAGCACTAAAATTAGTAGTTTCACAATTATTTGAAAAATTGAATCTTGAAAAAGCTGAATTATCAATAAGACATAATTAAACTAGAAGATTAACTAAAAACTTGGGCAATTAATTAAATAAAACAAATTTAGAATTGGACAAGTGTTAGGGTTTCTCGACTTCACCAATTGCTAGGCATAAACTTAATTCAATCATATTCATGTTGATTTCCAAAATTGTTGGTAAAATTCCCTTAGAAAGTTATTATCCAAAGGTCATGCAATAATAACTCTATTTTTACTAATATTTGTCTTTTGTCCTGCACAAATAATTAGAAATAAAAGAACATTTATTAAGATTGTGGAATTCCTATAGTGACTACACGAATCACGTTAATTGTGGAATTCCTATAGTGACCACACGAATCACGTTAATCCTTGGTCCGACATTCACTCAATTTATGGTATTTACTAACTGATCCTAAATATGTAAATTACTTGGTCCATCTAATCATGTATTTATAAAATCATCTAAATAGTGATCAATTATTTGAAAACATTAAAAACAGACCAAATACTCAATCTTTAATAAAAACATTGCATGACGAATAACTGAAGAAAAATAGTTTATACCATCACAATTGGTTATATCTTGCAACCTTTAACTAAAGAAGATTAAAGCATGATAAAAAATAAATGAATAATAAATATAGAATGAAATAGCATAAGAAAGTTCTATAACGGTATAGGAATTCTTTTCCAAGGAATAATTGCAAGTTCTTGGTCCAAACTTATCAATCTTGCACCTCATCTTCAATTTTTCTTGAAAATAAATAAACCCTAGTCTAACCTGCAGCCCCAAGAGGGAGCATATTTTTTAGGTCATAGAAACCCTTATTTATAGATCTTAATAGTTACGAATTGTAGGACTCTGAATAAGTTTCAAAATGTACTAAAACAGGCTTAAAATGGACACCTGTAACCCTAGAAATGCTCAAAATCGTGAGACTGTGCATTGTTGATTGAGCTTGGAGCCTCCCCCAACTCTTAGGCATGCCTGTGTCCAGAAGTCTGTGCCTGGGTACAGTTCCCAGCCTTTGGGCATGGTTTCGTGCCCATGGCTCTACTTGTCGGGTTTTGATTTTGCTCCGTTTTCTTTGACCTTCGATTGATTTCAAACCTCTAAAAACACATTAAAGCAAAATAAATAAGTGTAATAAATTTTCAAAACACATAAACTAAATATTTTGGAGCAAAAGCCTAAAATGACCAAAATATCCCTATTTATGAAGCAAGGAACTTCGAAAACCGACTAAAAATCAAGGTAAAATGCCGAAAATAACTCTATTTTAGAGAGTTAACATTTTCATTTGGTTATAAATTAATCTAATTATCTAAGGTTTCAATTGAAGCTTGTCATGAAGTTTGAATATTGAGTTTTTTTCATCTCTCTTTGATATTTGATTAGTAGGATTATTTATTTGAATTGATCGTAATGCGTATAGATGATTTATCACCCTCTAGAGTGTATTGTAAGACCTATTTTCAAATAGAGAGATCACACATAGGGTTAGGATGAGTTCGAATAGCTTTTGTTAGGTAATTCTCTCATACACTGCATGAACTATTTCGTGAATACGGATAGAAGTATACCTATTTATCTCAGGTAATTAAATTAGGGATAACATTTATGCACTAATTCTAGCTCGAATTCACATAGAAACTTAGTGAGTTGGTTAGGGTTAGTAGATTTACATGGATTTTGAGAGAAAACATGTAATTACCATAAACCTTAGATTAATAATTCAAAATCGTGAACAAGAGAAAGAGAGACATGATGGTAATCGTCCGACACAAAGAATTTGAAGCAAGCCTTGGACGAAGAACAGCGTCCGATCATATTTCTAGAAGATTTTGCTTCGATCGGATGCATGTTCGGACGCATCCTCGGACGTCTGAACTTGTTACCCTCAGAGAACGGACGCAGAGTCAGAACGCTTTGTTGTTGCTTCGGTCATCGAAGCAAAGAACGGCTCAAGAATTCCAAGGGAAGCTGTTTTTTGGCAACTATAAATACCCCTAGGCCTGAATTAACAAGCAGAGACTTCTACATTTGATTACAAATAATTCTTGAGCTATTTGAGAGAAATAGTGGGTACAAGTGTTGTAATAGTGTAGGTAGTGTGAAAAGAGGTTAGAAGTGTAAGCGTTCTTCAAATGTAAGAGTGGAGAGATAACAATTGTAACAAAGGAAGGTTGTGAGTGTAAAACTCTTGGCTCAACTAAAGGAAATTAGTGTGAGCAAGAGTGATCCTCATTTGTGTACAAGAGGTTATTGTCTCACCTACTTTGAAGAGACTTTTAGTGGTTGAACTTCAAGTTGTGAACTTGGTAGTTGCCTTGTAAGAAGCTCTTTATAGTTGAAAGCTCCAAGCTTGAGAAGCTTGGGAGTTTGGTTTGATTATCTTAATCTCAATATTCTTATTTGTTCTTTAAGCTTAAATTGTTGAATATCTATTGTATTCATTTGTGCTTAAGTTTTCATTTGGTGCCATAAAGTTTGAATTTCTATTAAGAACATAAAAAGGTTTGTTTTTTGAGACAACCTAATTCACCCCCCTCTTAGGTTGCTTTGGGGCCAACAATTTTGATAAAGGCTAATGTTACTGTCAGAACAAATCCTGCCTGATCAAATTTATCATAAGTGACAAAATTACCCGTCAGAAGTCAATAATGATTTTCACTACTACCCCTTTGTTTCTCATTCTTATCTCTCTTGTTTTTTATTTTGAGAAACAAGTTAGAGTTTTGTCATTTCAGAAAGTTTGGAGAGAAAAAATGGGATCAAGAAATGGGCTTTGCTAAAGCTGAAAAGTTATAACTTTACCATACATAAGATGATTATTGGATAAGTAATGAATTATTCACAAAAATAAAGATTTTATATTGCCATTCTCTTCATGTGTCTTAATGAGAATCTTCGCTCTCAAGGAAATTGTTGTAAACCTGAAGATTTTTTGCTCTAAATGACGAAAAGTGTCCTCTAATTGATTAGTTTTTTCTTTGGTTTCGAGTTTTGTGAATAGTAGATAGCTTAATTTGTGTTCCCATTGTGGTAAAGCTTTGAGTTTCTATGCAATTAAAGAAAATAATCAGTTTGATATTTTAGATCTAGTAAGGTGCACGTGCGTTACACATGTTGACCCATATTATATTTAAATATAGTGTTGAAATAAATAAAATAATACTTGATTATAGTGATCTATGAAAAAAAAAAGGCAAATTACTGAGAATCCCCTTGTGGTTTGGTTATATTCAGATTATCCATTATAGTTTTGTAAATCTAGAATCTGTTACTTTATATTTTGGGTTTTTTGTAAAATGGATGGAAGATTAAAAGCCTAATGGATTTTTTCAAAATGACTATAATACCCCTGACCCTAGTAATCTTCCTCCACCTAGAAACCTCCTTTGTTGGAAGGAAATGATTGTATTTTATGTTAAAATACATAACCAACATTAATTTGAAACTTTAAATGACTAAAATAACCTTTCAAATCAAAACTTTTTAACCTCGCTAATGGTCACTTTAGTTTCACTTTGACCCAAACTATGAGGGGGTAGATTGTAGGTTTGTAAATTATAGGTAGCAACATGACCATTAGTCAAACCACAAGAGGATTCCTTGTATTTACCCAAAAAAAAAGAGAATAGATTGCATTTGGATCAGCGAATTTGAATTATGGAAAGGATTTGAAATGACATGAAATTTGGACAGATTTGAAATTCACTCATTTCAACCATTAAAATCTCATCCTTATTTGTCGTTGGATTTCAAATTAACTCTCACTTGTTTAGATTACCTATGATGAATTTGGATTTCAAATTCATTCTCACTTATTTGGATAACTTAGGATGAATATTTAGATTTCAAATCCATATTCATCCATATCCTTCCATCCAAATACACCATAAGCCAAATTAATTCATCAGCTATTTCAAGTAAATAATATATATTAGACGAAAATGTAGAAGGAAAATAGAGCCAAATGAAATATTATATACAAATATCTCAAGATCTTATTTTTTCATCTTAGTTATTAATAAAGCAATTTATTACACTATGACAGGGCATGCCAAAATTGAATTTCAATCCTAGTATGTTGGGCTAAAATTCGACAGTAAGGTTGTGTTTAGAGTGGTGGATTTGATTTGTATGGATGGGTTTTGGTGGATTTATTTGAAGTGACTTGAGATTTGCGTGAATTTGAAATTTATCCATCTAAACCATTAAAATCTTACTTTTACTTTTTGGTAAATTTCAAATTCCTAACTAAATCCCTCTACTTGTTTAGACAATTTAGGAAAAATTTGAATTTAGAATCCAAATCCACCCAAATCCCTCAATACAAACACAATCAATAATATCTAAAGAGGTAAATATATGTAATAAGCGATTTAAACTACGTTCTTTCTCCTCAATTTTTGTCAATCATATTCTTCTAAACCAAAACAGATTAAAAAATAAATATTTTAATGAATAATTCAAAAATTTTGGAAAGAATTCAATCCCACAGGCATCCACATTTTTTGTTCATAGTTAAATGCCAAGGAAATAGTTGTATATACCATGACATAGAATAGTCAAGGTAATATTCTATCCGTTAAGTCTCATGATAAATGTTGAGAGCACCAATTATATTGAAATAGTACAGCTTTTTCCCAAGTAACAAGTTTTTGAGGTAGAAATCTTTGGGGTAGAAATCAAGAAGCTATTCTTTCGTTGGGTAGAATCGGAATCCCAACAGCTCAATATCTAATGTTGTGGATTCACCAACAGCAAAGAATCCTATTAAATTAGTGAATGTCAGATCTCTACATCAAGTTTCTGTAGTTCCTATTAGAAGTTTATGCTCTGGAAATATTACAAATATATAAAACTTGGAGGATTTTAGTTCAAAGAGTGTATTAGCATAACAGGATTTCCAAAAGTCACCAATATAATTCAAAGAAAGATGGTATTTAAAAATATTTTTAGCTCTTAGATTAGTTACAGGTGAAGATTTAAGTTATATATCATATCCTGTCTGCAATATAGTTAGAATCAATGTTTGAATAAAAAGGAGGAGTATAAATCCATTCTCTATTAGATAATACTGTGTCATTTAGTTAATTAGGAATCGAAAAAGCAAATTCTTTGACAATTTTATATTGGTTAGATTGAAATTAAACAGAGCAAATTATTTCGACATGTTGAAATTATCTATGAGGTGTTGTTTTGTGTGTTAAATATTTTAAGTAAGAGCACACTTTTATAATATCAATTATAATAGTAATAGAAGATTGCTTGAAAATTTCAATTTCTTTTGAAGACCCATTATTATGATATAGAAATTGATGAAATTTCCCATTTCCATCCCTTATGGTACTTCTTGCCAGATATGAAAACCTTTATTGGGTGTTATCTTTCATCTTAGGAACACAACTTTTGGACGGAGAAAGAACAATTTTTATTTGAAAGATTTTCAACTGAAGTCTCTAAAAGATGAATTTCTTGAAATTACTTCGCCAGTGAGTAAGAGTTGAAGCTGGGCTAAATTTAATAGTTATTTATTAGTCTTAAAAACTCCTCAGTGAAGCTATTCTTTTAAGATCCGAGTGCCACAAAATTAGGCGGAATATAATGTGTTGTTTCCAAGGTTCTAGACATTTTAATATTCGAAAATGATCACAATAACTCTCGTATGCCACATTGCAAAATCTAACTTAGAACTGATTTATAACCAAAATTAAAGCTGAGCAAGTATTTGCATAACTGAATTTGAAATAGATTTCGAATTAAGTCGGTTAATAAATTCAGTTAATTTTGAATAATTTTTTATTTTGGTCAAAAATTGGATAATCAAATTCGGGAATTAGGTTAATACATTTGAAGATAAAACAAAGATATTTTTAATTCGATTAACAAATTACCGAATTTAATAGTTGAAAATAAGTTTTCTATATATATGTATATGTAAAAAAAAGTAATTATGCATTTTAGTTTTAAACATATTTCGTAGTTTAAACAACTTAAAGAACTTTAAAAATTAAAAATTTTTAACGCCAGTATACAATTATAAATACAGTTGTTCAAATAAATGTATATTAATACAGTTGTTCAAATAAATGTATATTTTATTGATACAATGCTATAATTAGATTCCTTTTTCTAATCTTTATTCATAACATTATTATGTTCTTATATATTATCATGTAGTTTTATACATAATTATGTTGGTCGTGACTTACATATTCTTATACTGACAGTTACAAAACACATATTATTAATACTTGCAACTTACGTAACATTATAATTTTATATTGAATTATATTGTTAGTTACTGAATTAAGTTACATCAGATCATTAATCAATAAAAGTCACACACATCAAATTATATATGGTGAAAATTGAATGAAATTAGACTAATTTTATTTGAGGGACATGTTTTAGTATATAGTATAGGAATTTAACTCAATATCAAGGCCCAACTAACCCAAGTTAAATTTGATGAATCAAATTCAAAACTGATTATCGAATTCTAATTTGATTAATACTTGTAGGACTGTCNACTTTTTTGAATTTTGGCCAAGGTGAACTGATTCTCACCCCTAACAAAAATCATGAAAGTGTGTTTGATTTTTTTTTCATGCAATCATAAAAGATACATAATTGAATTTATTCATTGGTGATATGTACTACATGAGGAGATAATAGGTTTTTAATTCTTAGATCCATATCAATGTATTGTAATATTTTGCTATTGAAGTATGTAAAACTTAATTATATCATTTATGTAATTATATTTTATGGTTTTGTCCTCTACATTCACAGCAAAGATTATCATTTGTCTAACTATATATTATTGTTTTGCCCTCTATATTTGCAACAAACATTATCTATATGCGAACACATGCATAATCAACGAATATTTCAACATAAAAGATCCATAGACCGATTCAATTATACAAAAGAAGTTTTACAAGCATATTTAGCATCACATTAAGATAGTGAATTATTGATAAAGGTCTACATAGAAATTAAGGAGGTCAAAATTATGAGACATACCAACGAATAGTTCAAATGCAAATTGCAGAACATAAATGAATATCTGATTAAATAAATTATTGACCCTTCAAAGAAGGTTATGTAATTGAATTCTTCAAACAAAGTTGGTGAAGTTAATTATCTAACAAAGTGTTTTTTTTAATCAAACAATTACCTAACAAAGTTGAATAAAAAAAAAAAACACTTCTTTAACAAATTACTAACCGTCCCAAGAAGGATATGGATCGAATAAAGTTGACTACTAAAGAAATTGCGAATAATGTAGTTGGATGGTAGGAATTTGAATTGTTCAATATCTACCTTTTCATTCTTCTTCTACTTGAAGGATATATGGGTGTCGTGCGACAATTTTGATCCATGATAAAAGAAGGGATTCTCAACTGCAAGAGTAATTGATATTTGTGGCTGCCTAGATCTTGGATTTTTTGTCACCATCATCGACGATGCTTACTTCTTTTGATGGCATACAAATCGGCTTAAAGAGTATAATGATAGGAAGGATGTGTGGATTGATTCTGTTTTTATTTTTCTCTTTGTTGAATTGCAAGCATATGGAGAGCAAAGAATCCATGTTTCTATTTATTCTTTCCTCAACCCAAATTGTAAAAAGGAGTTGGATATAATTCTTATACGTTGGATTCTTATTGATCAACTCAAGCACACTGAGTTAGAGTTTTCTTAGGATTCTTACTAATGTAGAGATTATGATATTTGCTTATGTTAGCTCATGGTATTCTTAGTCAAAAATTTTAAGGATATAAAGATTACTTTTACAGTTGGACTCTCCATCTCTCATAATGACGAGATGAGAGGATAGAGATGAAGCTTAATGTCAAGTAATTATGGAGTGAAACATCATCTCTCATAATGACGAGATGAGAGGATAGAGATGAAGCTTAATGTCAAGTAATTATGGAGTGAAACATCTTTTACTTAAGGGGGTAATTTAGGTAGATCAAAATAAAAAGAAACACCTAAGAGGAAAAACACCACTCACACCTTTACAATAATATAGATTAAGTGAGATTCAATAGTGTAAATTTTGTACATAACGATTTACAATGTTTGAGTTTGAGAAATTTTATCTTGATCAGGAAGACATGTCTAGTAGTTGATTATGAACTAACGAGAACCCTTCATTTAAGGTGGGAGTTCGTACTTCTAAAAAATATGGGGGTCATTCTATCCAAAAGAATGGACCTTCTACCCTAAATGCAGGACTCTCACTGATTGAGAAGTAATTACTAAACATACACAATAGTTGTTCCTTACCAAAATAAAAATTATCATTTGAGTAGTGGTAGCTCACAGACGATGTGATTTTCAAAGTTACAGACACTAATTATAACTCTAATGGAAGAGTTTTTATTTTAACGGATGAATATCTATAAACTAGGGGTGAAGTCAATCTAAAATTTAGGAATGAGGGTTAAGCATTTATAAGAGTTTGTACCTTGTTGAAAGATTATCACATGTAATCTTCTTGTTTTTCTACAATGTTTGTAGAATTGCATACGAATATGTACAAGATGTTTCAATGAATTCTCATCCTCATTGGCAACTATTGAAAAAAATTTCGATGGACCGAGTTCATAGCATCAAAGTTCAAAATTGCTATATTACTATGAGGAGATTTATTTTAATAGTTTAAAATTGATAAGGTAAATTTGAATCAATAGTACATGACACTTACTAATTCAATCTATATAAGAATTTTCTGATAACTGGTGATGCCATAATCATAAAGTTATCGTCTTTGTCTTTGCGTGAAGGAAAGGGATTTTCTTTTCCACAGAGATGCTTAATTGTTTTTTATTTTGGGGAATGGTTTATAATTTTAGGACGTATATTTTAATATTTATATTACCAAACAGAAAATATAATTTGAGGATAACAAAGAGTATTATATTATGATGTCATCGTACTTTCAAGTAATTTTTCATTTACAATTATCATATGGAAAAGGGAAAAATTTGCGTTGACCCAATTTTGAAAATTAGTTGTAATTAGAATTAATGTTAGAAATCCATCTTGCACGTACACAAGTAGTATCAAATGCCTAATCTACATAATAATCCCATTCCAAACACAGAAAAAACACAAAATCGTTGCTTAGAAGTCAATCTCTCGTTTTGCTTCAACAACATCATCAACGATTCCCACTTTTTCACGGGTTCAACAGAACTAGAGAAGACACACCCAACAGATCCTCTTGCTCTCTCAGTAATCTAGTGCTAAGAAGTGATAATGGGTTTTGTCTCCTCACCTTGCTTAATTATTTCTATGGAGCTTCTTCTTGCCATTTTTTGTGAAGTGGGATGGTTAGTTTCAATGGCAGAGGCCTTGGAGCAAGACTCTATTCCATACATTTCAGCATTAGGAGACCCTGGAATGAAGAACCCAAATGCCAGATTTGGATTTGAAGCTTGGAATTTCTGCAATGAAGTAGGCAGTGAAGCACCTAATATGGGCAGCCCCAGGTTGGCTGACTGTGCTGATCTTCATTGCAGCACCCCATCTTCTGCCCCTGAGGGCAGGTTCACTTTATTTTCTTTCACACTCTTGGACTATGTAGAACCTAGTTCTTTACTCAATCAACGATTATATTATTGATAACGGAGTATTATTTGTTAATGTGGCCCTCCCCTGACATTATTGTATATTGAATCTGAATATGGTTTCGTTGTATCAGGCCCCACATAAATTTGTAAGTAATTTGGAAAGAGTTTCAAAGTGTGAAGTTGTAACATTTATTCAATCCTGCTTATCGGATTGATCGCAGTTAAATTGTGGGGCCGGCGTCCATAGTGGATTAATGGCAGTTAAAAGTTAATGGCTTTTTCAATGACATTGTGTGTATTAGCCATTAGGATCATTAAATTTGGAACAAAGAGATTTTCAAAATTTTCTTGATGATATAAAAGGTTATCAACTTATAGAAGTACTATCTATTGTATGAGAATTGACCATATACATCAAGAAGTTTGCATGGTTAAACATTTAGGAAAAGCAGTTTCTTTAGTTATTTATGATTGACTTCATGATAGTACCACTTTTGGACTCTTTCAGGCAGAATTTTATCATATTCCCCAGTTTGTTAACTAGCTAGGGAGCTACTGAACGTCACCTAGAGCAGATCCCTGTATATTGTAGTGCATGGTCCATCATATTCAAATGTTCTTAAGCAAGATAAAATGCCAATTATAACAGTTCAATTCATATATCTTTAACAGGGGAAGCCGTAGTTTTAGTCCAAAATTATTTTGCTTAAATTGGTCTATTAAGTTCATGTTTGACACCTGTGCTCTCAATTTGTTAGATTGTGTTTCATGATACACAAATAAGACGGCCAATAGGCTTGTGACATGTGTAAATCTCATTAAGGCAAACATGTAGACAGGCGACGTGCTAAATCTATAAATAGGACCCCTAGCCACTCATTTGTAACTTTCACCAATTCAAATACAATCGACACATTCTCTCTTTACTTTCTCTCTCTAAGCACTTTCACATTTATCATTGTTGATTGAGTAGAATTATATGTCGAAACTTTGCTTATTCTTTTCCGTAGAACTCTATATTACTGCTACTAGCATGTTGCAACATTATATTGGAGTTTAGACGATTTGCAATTTTGAGTGCCCCAGTGGTTTGCCTGTCCCAATTTGGTCATTAGGTTTCACACACACTGTTGAGGATTAGCAAGTTCCTGTTAATTTTTCGATGGTGATGCATGTAAAGAAGTTGCAGGTTCAACACATCACATTGGACTAATTAGAGAAAGGTAGAAACTTTGTGGATCAAAACTGTTATTTCCCTTGTCAATATGCCAGAACTTCATGGTACAGTATTTCACTGGCATTTAAAATGTATAGTCAACCTTTTTATGTATTCTGTTATATGTTATTGCTACTGGAGACTGGAAAAAAGGCGTTGGTGCTTGTCTTGGTCCGATGTTATTATAGAAGTTGTTGTACCTTTTTATGAGCCATTATTCTGAAGATAGTTATATTGTCTCCCCCAAAGAGAATATTCAGTCAGAAAGGTGGCTATAATGTGGTGCTGTGGTTCTTGAATGATTAGTTTGTTCTTATCGTCTTGTTTCCAACAGATGGTCAAAGAGCAAGTCCACCAAAACTTTGACATCTATATGCTCAACCAGACTAGGTAGCATTGCAATATTGTACTTTGAATTAATTTTCTATTAGATCAGTTTTCTGCTTTGTTAATATAATTTTAGCTAGATCCGAAATGTGGTATACTGCAGTATGTTTAACACTATATGGTTACAAGTTCAATCCCAGCAAATTGTGCTTTCTTTTCGATGTGAACAATCACATATAGTTCTGATCCATTTGGTTTTGTGATGAATTGGTTAAGAAATACCGGGTGGTCTACTGCTTGATAAGAGGAGCACGTGTCAAGTGCAACAAAAGGTTAATGAATCAGACAACAAATTAGGGACTGGCAATCAATTTCCTACTACTGAGTTTAAGCCATACAATGATCCTGATCTTTATGCAGTGGAAAAGGAAATGTATCTTGGTTCTTTTATGTGAGGTGCATGATTCTACTAAGCCGTGGCATTTCTGGATGATTATGCTGAAGAATGGCAACTTTGACAAGAACACTACACTTTGCCCTGAAAATGGCAGAAAAGTTAGTAAAATAGTGACAGGAAGAAGTTTTCCTTGTTTTGGTGAAGGATGTATGAATCAGCCACTTGTTTACCACAATCGTTCAAGAGTAGTTTTTTCAGGGGAACAAGAGTCTCTGGTAGGAGGTTTCTATGGAACTTATGACCTTGATACCAACTTGAGTTCAGGAGAAGGAGCAAACTCTTTTTTTTCAGTTTCCTGGCAGAAGAATTTAAGCAGTGGAAGTTGGATTGTATCGAACAAGTTGACGACTTCTACCAAGTATCCTTGGCTTATGTTGTATCTTAGAGCAGATGCCACAGAAGGATTTAATGCAGGCTATCACTATGGTGGCCGCGGCATAATGAGAAAGGTCTGTTCATTTCTTTTAGTTACTTATTTTTCACACTTATCTTCCTAAGTTGGCAACTTAGTATTATTAGGACATAAAATTCCCTGAGGTTTCATGTGCTTTACTAAGAATAAATCACAAAATCTTGTGGATACGACTCCTTTAATCATAACTGACACAGTTTGATGAACCATTATATGGAGAAGTTACTTGACAAACGATGTGGTAAGGGATTCAAAAGAAGAATGTAAATTACTGTAAATAAGGTAAACATGGGGGCAGACAAAGGTTATAGTGGTTTAGAGAAATTTGCCTAAGATTGATTTTGACGAATCGAGTGTTTCTTTGAACATAAGTATTTTAACATTGATGTTATTTCTTTGCACTTTCCTGCAGCTGCCAGAGTCACCGTATTTTAAGGTGAAATTGACTCTTGAAGTTAAACAAGGAGGAGGACCTAATAGCCAGTTTTATCTCCTTGATATTGGAAGCTGTTGGAAGAATAGTGGAGATCCCTGTGATGGAGATGTCATAACTGACGTAACTAGATATAGTGAGATGATTATAAATCAGCACAGCTACTACAAGCTGGTGCCGTCCAGATAACCTTGTTTCCTGCCCGCCTTACCACATCACTTCAACAGGGGACATAATTCATAGAAATGATACTTCTCGGTTTCCATACTCGGCTTATCACCTATACTGTGCTCCTGGAAATGCTGATCATCTGGAGAAACCATATGATATCTGTGACCCCTATAGCAATCCACAAGCACAAGAATTGGTTCAAATTCTACCACATCCTGACTGGGCTGTGCATGGATATCCTGCAAAGCAAGGAGATGGATGGATCGGGGATCCGAGGACCTGGGAGCTAGATGTGGGTTCGTTGTCTAGTCGATTATACTTCTACCAGGTAACTTCTTTTTATTCATCTGCTTCTTATTGTGAATTCTGATAGAGAAAATCATAAAAGGACACTGTATGATGAGCAATAATTCCTATAATTCCTGACCCCAAAATATGTCAATTTCATAACAAAAAATCCATAGGTGCTATATCAAAATTTTGTCTAATTTCTTAACGAGGCCTTCACCATGATGCTGAAATTGCTCTGAGCTTTTGTAATGAAAGAAAACTGATCGTTCAAGTGGACATTTACCTCTTTTCTTCCAGTTATATTGACCTAGTAAATATTCAATTATCAACTAAATGACAAAATTAAGATGACAAAGTGTTGATAAGACTTTCCTTTCCTGATTCATTTCCCTGATGTATTTACCAATTCCAAATATGTAAGATGTCTGATCTTCCACTAGCTAGAGTTCCTTCAAACAATTTATTTTCATAATAGAGTGATTCATTCGGACAAATCTGACTCTAAGAAATTTCCTCCTTAGCTCAGTGGTATGCAGATTACTTTCAGCCATTCAGTGAAATTCATCTTCAGTATTTTTATTAGGAAAATCTTTTGACATTGCTAATTCTAATGCTGGAGCTCCTCTTGTAAGGATAGCTAGTCTAAAAGACAAAAACCTTCCTTCAGTTCTATGGGATGCTGTGTGAAAAATTTCAGTATTAACACATAATCTTTTCTTGGTCTATAGTAATGAAAATAATACCTGCAAGTCATTTATCTTACACAGAATCCTGGTACAAAACCAGCAAAGCGTGTCTGGTCTTCTCTCAATGTTGGTACAGAAATTTATGTTAGCAGCAAGGGTATGACAGCTGAATGGACTGTTAGTGATTTTGATGTACTGATTCTTGGAGATTCTGAATTTAGAAGCAGACAATTTTTGTAATATCTGCGAAGAAATATGACTTTTCTTTCAATGAACAAATTCATCTTTAGTCTGCTTTCTTCTCCTTTATTCATTTATGTATTCTTTCTGTCGATTTTTGCTTCTGTTTCCTTTTGATTTTAGTATCAGAGGAGCCATTTAATGGAGGGAATATATTAGTGTGGTTATCGAAAAGAGCACCTTAATTGTCGTAACTTGTACGAGATCGACAGAAACAAAGAGAGAGTTTACAGACTGATAGTCTGATACGTCTCATATTGCATTAAAAAGCGAAACATAGTAGAACAAACTCTTTATTTCATATGCTTTAATAAAACTTCTGCAATTCCATTAGTACCAAAACGTCTTGTAGGCTTTTCAGCGGCGTTCTGCAATATCATTCGGTTTTTTGTACCGTTTGCCTCTGTAGAATCATGCATTGGTTTCAAGAAATGGATAGTCAGTGTAGCCAACAACAGGATCCGATGTGTAGAAGTCACTCTCTTGTACTGGCTGAGAGGAGCATTTAACTCGTATCCCTTGGGCAAATCAGGATTGGCCAAGAATACAAGAAGGTCAGTACGATTTTCAGCCACAACATTATTCCATCTTCCCAATCATAACCACCAGCAGACATAAAAGTCCCTTTGAATGCCTTTCTCACGGGCAGAACATCTGGATTTGAATTCGCTGATCCCAAGTAATTTGCAAAGGGAGATAGATTTATCCCGACACTATCAGGTCCTATTGCACTGGATACAGCTTAAATAATTTTCAGAGTAAATCTGCAACGGTTTTCTAAAGAGCTGTCTCTTCACTAACTCCATATTCATCTGTTCGGTCATTGACTGAATCTTTCAAAAAATGGTCTATTAAATAACCATGATTTCCATGGATTTCAACCCCATCAAAGCCTTCTGATGAACAATTATATGTGCGGAGGGTAGTTAAGCAAAAGTCTAGAGAGAGAAAGTAGGAGCAATTGTAGTAATTATGTCTGAATGTTATTAATGGATATTAGCTGATTTTAGTTCCATGTCTTGGGGTGTGCCCCTATTTATAGATGAGGCTCAAGGGTTAGAGCCACTTCTCACAAGTCTAATTATAATTTTGCCTTTAATGAATTTTCTTGCACAACAAGTTACTTATGCAAACCTATCTATCTATCATGAGAAATTTTATGTTAGTCAGGAGCAATTATTGGGCATGCCCAGTAGTTGTTCCTAAATTAATGGGAGCTTAGCATTTGAAGTGGATGGTCCATATTTTTGAAAAATAAGAGAGCCATCATATTCAAAAAAATAGGCCCTGCATTCCAAATAGAATGGCTCCTATTGGTTGAGAAGCAACTATTGGGCATGTCTAATAGTTTCTCCTGACCAAAATAAAAATTTCCATCTATCATCAATAACCCCTTAGGCTGGTCCTTCGGACATGAGCCGATGGAGGAGCCGAACTAAAGTATGCCTTGGTGAAGGTCCGACAATCCCAATAATAAACCAAAGTATAGCCGATCGTTTTAGTAGGACGTTGACCAAACATCCAAACCAATGATCAGCTCCAGCGAATTGATAGTCAAGTCCCAATTAAGAGTACTTCCATCCTTTCATTCGAATTCATTTATCAACCAATTTTTGAATTTTGAAATTAATACCATCTCTTGCTGTGCTTGCCATGTGTCTTTGACAGGCTGTATCTCATATTACGCCTTTCCATCTTCCATCAGAAGTTTCTCGAAGACACCTCTTTAACTTCCTTGCTATAATTGTAATCCTTCAATTCCACCCTTTTAGTTTTTTCCTTCTCCCTTATCCTTCCATACTTCTACCTTTTCAGCAATTTTTGCATTTTTAACTTCCCTGTGCATTCTCTACTTTCCAGTGCTAAGATTTTGAGCAAAAACTACCTCAAATCTCCCAAAACTTACCAAAAAACTATTTCAATCTCAGTTTTTTGCTTTAAAATTTTCAAAGAAACAATAGCAAATGGCATGTCAAGGCATCTCTGGCAACACTTTCGGCTCCTCCGGCCAGGCAGGTCAACCACCACGTAAGTATTCTTTTACTCAACCCACCGAACCTTCACTTCCTGAGCCCCAGTCCGTCTTTATGCTCGAAGTGGAGATATCTAATATTAAACCCACAGACCTCCCTAGGCTTAGAAGTACAAAAAATATTCCTAATTTAATTACTTTGGTATGCCGAAGTGTTCGTGGCTAAGTTTACCAACCCGCAGAGGGTTTCTTTTCTATATACGAAGAACAGCTTATAGCTAGCCTATGACTTCCTTTTCTCCTTCTTTTCACAAATTTAGCTAACTGTTGGGATATTAGTCCATCCCAATTCTATTTAATCTAAACGCTATTCGGTTAGCGCTCGAATACTATATTTTGTGTAAGCATTTAGACATTCATCCAACCCATTGGGGCTTTCGAACCTTTTACAAACTAACCAATAGTATAGAACCTGACTTTTATTACTTTTTAGCCCAAATTGATCGTTGAGGTTTGGATATCCATAAGTGGAAAAGTCCCTTTTTCTTTGCCAAACAATTTGATATGTCCATGGTTCAGCCTAAGTGGCGATTAGAAGCTCAATTTGCTGACTCCATTCCAACTATGTCTGATAAGATTCAAGTTGATGTCAAAACCATAGATAACTCCATCTCCTTGTAATTTTTTCCAAAAAGAAGTTCTATTTTGAAGAAAGTTTTCCTGCATGGGCTCAGCTCATGGTGTCCTCAGATCCACTCGAAAGCTATGACTCACGTAAAGCTCTAACACTTAAAACCATCGTTTTATTTTACTTGATTTATATGTTAGTCAATTTTTTCTTGCAGGTCAAATGCTCAACCAACTTCAGTTTGGCCACAGAAGATCGAATTGTTTAAGAAGAAGGCTACCATCGCCCAATTTGAGGGGCCAAGTAGCACCCCATCGACACAACCCCAACAACAGAAGACCATACCATCAACCAGCCAACACCTACCGAAGCCGTGGCCACTTGCATCCTTGGAATTCAAGTGGCCACTCCATCTTTCAAAGCCATCGGCTAAGAAGCCATTGGTTCAGCTCTACAAGAGCCTATTGAAGTTTCCATGAAGAGATAGTACCAGTGCAACCATCTTCAACCCAACCAAGTCCTTCTATGAGGCTTCCCAAGAGAAAAACCACTTCTCCCTTCTTGGCCAGAAAGTAGGCCAAAACATCTTCTACTCCAAGCCCGACTACTCAAGAAATAGTGGTTGGCACTTTTGATCCTGGTCGACCTCTAGTGATTGCAACAACTGGTAAGAAGACTAGTCAACATCCTTTGACAATTAGTCCATCATCTTTCCTTCTGATCCGATCTCCTTCCTCCATCAAATTGACAGCACCATGCGGGTCTTTCTGCCCTTGGTCGTACAAACCAAGAGCATTTTGTGTCCCCCATAATAACCAAGTTCTTGAATGGCGTGCAACCCCAGGTGCTCAACATGAACCCCCTGAAGAGGAGGCTTCAACAATTGGTTATCAATGCCTCCCTTGAACAAGGAAGTCCATTAGCCAACTGAACGCTCTGAGGGGCAAGTTGAATTCATCCCTGAATAGGATTTTAACAATAATGCTTGGGATAGTTCTTCCAAGTAGCCTATTGGATCATCGACTTTGGCTTTCTCTTTGGGATATGGCATATGCTGAGAGCTGCTTGCTGGAAGAGAGCATGGACGAAGCAACTCAATCACTCATCCCGGTAAACACTTAATATTTTTCCCTTATATTCATTTTTCGTTGGTCTTGACAAAAATAATTTTTTATATGTTTGGCTTGGTCCCCATCTACATAACATCAAGTGTTTCTCTTTGGAGTTATCCAATAAGAATACTCAGTTGTAGGCCGATGGACTAAAATAGTTTGAGAGGGATAAAGCCGAGGCTCTTTTGAAGTTGGAGAAAGAGCTTGAAGTAAAGAAGAATGAGGCTTTGGCTGAGCTGTAGACCCGGCTTGAGAATGAAGCTCAAAACCTAGCCAACTTAGAGAGCAATCACTCAGCTCAGGTGGACACGCTGAACAAAAAAACTATAAAATAGGCTACGAGTTAAACACCAGCAGAGGAGAATTGGCTTCAGCTCAAATAGAGATCGAAAGGTTGAAGGCCAGAGACTTTTCTAATCATCTAGCAGGCATCGATTTTTTCCTAAACACCAAAGGGTGCTAGAAGGACTTAGGCATGTTCAGCAATATTGCCACGAAGATAGGTTACACCATCGCCATGGACAATATTGTAGAAGAGTTTCCCGAGTTCAACTTGGATGTTTTTGAAATTCCATATTATAATAAGGAGGCCACAGCAGAGCTCATTAGCTAGATGAGCCAACTTTTCAGTGTAGGGATTTCCTAGCCATAATATAAAAATAATGCGCAGCGGAAAAACACCGGAAATCCCTATAAGAGGATCCATGCGTTCCGATTAAATCGTCTAGGGTTTAGATATATATACCTTTGATGCTCGATAGCAAAACCCTGGTTGCGATCCGAACCTTTCACGATCCGAACAGTGACCGTGGTGCTTTCTCTTATACGAAATCTAGACCTGTGTCTTAGAACACAGCTAGAGCTTATACTGAGACTGCTCTGGATTGAACGAACGCCTCTACGGTATCCACACGAGTAGCTTTTCCGATTTTAGGGTGTTGCTTGCTAGAGCAGTGTTTCGGAACTATTTCGTAGGGTTTTTCGTCCGACTGTGTGTTACTAATGAGTCGCATGTCAGACGCATCGAACCCTAAAGAATCATATTCTATATATAGCGGTTAACCTAAATTCAAAGAACTCTTCTTTGATTAGAATTCTTCTATCACACGTATTAGGTATATAAACGAGTATGATAGAACCAGATATAGTTCCTTACGAATTATTATAATTACTAGTTTAACTGGACAATCCAGTAAATCCAATTCAATTAGTAAATAATTCTCGTTCATTGAATCTAGACACAAATTCTTATTCAACGAACTTAGTCAACAATTAACTTAACCCAATGCTTACTCTTAGTGTGTGACCCTTTAGGTTCATTTAACGTTGGCAATAAGTATAATTTCTAATTCCAACACTGTTGCCTTTAGTACATAAACCAACAATACTCCCACTTGGACTGAAGACAATTATCCAATTGTGATATATTGCAAATTGATTAGTCATATCCAATTGTTTTACATAAAGGTACTCATAGATCAAGATTGGCCTCTAGCAAGGCATCATGACCACCCAAGTTAAATGAAGATCATTGATCTGACATAACCTGATCAAATAACCCATGTCATAATCCTTTTGTCACACGATGTCTTAGTTGGACATAGAGCTTATACACATGTCAGATCCTGTATCTTATACAGCTCTGAAAACAAAGTGTTATGAATTTGATCACCTTATCAAAACTCCATTTAAGGCTGGGCCTTAGTACAAAATTGCCAAAATTAAGGCCCAAAGACATCTCTCTCATAATAAGAGGGACAAATTCCATCTTAATCACTCATTTTCCTCCGCATAATTTCTACATGTTCAATCACAATCTTTATAATCATCCGGTTAAAGACAACGTTTGATTGTGTCAAAACACATAAGATCTTATGTAGGAAACTATGGTAGATAGACATATGTATGATTGGACCTAATTGTTTAATTGGGAGACTTTTAATGGATAATTTTTAAACGAATATTTAAATCTCTTTATAAATATCATGATGACAATATTCGTTTTAAAAATTATCCATTAAAAGTCTCCCAATTAAACAATTAGGTCCAATCATACATATGTCTAAGACCTATTGACCGAACATGGCGATCATGTTTTGGTTGTGGTACAACCAAAAGTTAATCGTCAGTTCGGTCAATATTGGAACAACAATGGAATTGGTGTTTATTAAGATGATGTGTAAATTCTACAGAGATTTATGAAGACTTGGATAGTGTTTGTTTCGTTGATGCGATCTAGGATTTGGCTTATTCAAGAGACAGATGTTATTATCACAGCTGATATTAGGTGTTGTTCCTAGCATCACTAATCCAGTTGTACAAATTTCCTAATCCAAATCGCTTCCTTAGTGCATCGATCTTGCTATATATTCTTCCGTTGTAGAATCTGCTATGGTCGCTTGCTTTGAACTCTTCCCTATTTATGAGACCTCCATTTAAACAGAACACATATCCGATTGTGATTGCTTTGTCTCTTATACACGATCTAGATGTGATATGAGACAGGTCTTATACACATCTAGATCTTATACATGATGGATCCTATAGCTGTTGCATATGGATTTATCCTTAATACCTCCCGCTGATGGGACTTTAACTTTGAATAATTGTTATTATGTACCTGCTTTAAGCAGTAGATGATTCAAATCAAACTTTCTTATGGCATTGTGCCTTAATGTTCAGATAAATGGGAAGGGACATCATCATTATACACATCTAGATGTGTATTTGAATCAATTTGATCTTAAATCTTATGATATCTGCGAATCTTATGTTGTTGGGATTTGCTTACCTTGGTGGGGCTGTCTTTCGAGAATTCTCGAACTTGTACAAAACCCTCAGTTGATATACACATCTCGAGTATGTGTATAAGAAACGCTGTAATAGACATGTATTTGATTTATTCATAATCATAGTATAAATATGGCAATAAGAATCCTTATGGATTTATACACATCAAGATGTGAAAAGGTTTCATCATAGTCTATACCATGAGTTTGTTTGAAACCTTTTGCAACCAATCATGCTTTGAAGGTATGTAGATTGCCATCCATGTCAGTTTTCTTCTTGAAAACCCATTTACACCACAATAGTTTTTATACCATCCGGTGGATCAATCAAATCTCATAACCCTCGTTTAAATACTTTTCATACTTGGGAGCTATACTTATCCGAGACTCCTGCCGTTTGACATAAGCCTCACACCCCAAATCTTAAGAAAAGACAAACAAGGCTTTTACCAGTCCACATCTCATATGGTGTCTTTCCTACAGTTTTAGTTGCAACACGATTCAATGTGACCGCACCTGTTTGTAAAGCATAACCCCAAAACATAAAGGGAGATCTGTATAAGACTCATCATAGATCGAACCATATCTACATATAATTCCCAACAAACAAGATTCGCAGATATCATAAGATTTAAGATCAAATTGATTCAAAAGCCCATCTTTATGGAGTTTTGATATGCGCTTCTCATTTATGTGACAAAGGCGACAATGCCATAAGAAAGTTTGATTTGAATCATCCAATCTAGGTTTCTTTGTATTTATGTTATAAACAATCTCGGATTGGGCTTTTCAATGTTTAGAACGTAAAGACCATTATGCAAATCAGCATTTCCATAAAACACGTCTTCACGGTGAATGGAGAATTTTTATTCTTAATAAAGAAATCAAATCCATCATTGTCTAAACAAGAAACAGAACAATGTTCTTTAACTTAAAGCAGGTACATAATAACAATTATTCAAAGTTAAAATCAGCCCGGGAAGAGGTAAGGTAAAAGGAGTTCACATGTTCCTACGGCGAATAGATCGGAACTCTTGCTTTATTTCCAACCAGCATCTCCACTTCACCTTTCTTTAATCGACTACTTCTTTTCAGATCCTTCACATTAACACAAATGTGAGCTCCACATCCAGTATCTAATACCCATGACGAGGAAATAGAAGTAGTAAGATTAACGTGTATAACATAAATACCTGAAGTAGTAGTCTCACTACTCTTCTTCTTCTTTAAGATAGTGACCAAGTACTGTTCATTTAACTGTAGTTACGGCTGAATGTATGCTGTTGCACCAGTCTCTATGCTGTGCAATCTCATCAAGAATCACAATTAGTTGTTGGTTCGATGAGACAACACAATTGGATCATTAGAATGCTTACTATAAGTTGTCTGAGCTCTTGGAGAATGAAGGCTGTTCAGGGATAGGATTGTCCAGAACATACAGCTTCCTTTCTTGTTAATAGCACAATGTCTCTTATAACATCTGAATGTGTATGTAGACAGTGCAATCTCATTCAGAATGTCCTTCTCAAGGATAGATCGCAAAGATAGTGTTGAAGTGTTATTAGCGGCCATTGATCTACAACAATTATGCAAAGTACAAAATTTCGATATTAATATAAAACTCCCACTAAATCAATTACCCTCATAAATGAATACACAACAGTTTGTATTTAGTGGGTTAAGATCCATATTTCACTTAACTTTAACTCAGCTTTGGCATGACAATTAAAATTAAGTTATTTAGGTAGGTAACTCTTTACCAATTACATCATATGTAACTCTTAAAACAATTATGAGATCAATACATCACATGTACCGGCATGTTTAATCTCATCTTATGCTGTAGCTTGTTAATTGATCATATGTTTTCATGCACCACATATATTTAACATTTAACATCACATAAACATATACAAATAACAGTAAGATAAACGTGTCATAGCATGGCCCTTAAACTATGGTGATCTTCATAAGCCAATATGAAGATCAAGGTCAATCCTAGGGTCAAATTACAACTTCAAAATTTCTTCCATCTTCATGGAATACACCTTGTTGTTGATTGACGCCAAGTTGCTCCTCTTGCCTTCTTTACAAGCTTTGTAATACAATAATACAAATCTATAAAATTACAAAGCTCACACATATCATATATGTAAATCATTCGACAGAACATACACATATCACATATACATATAGTTCAACAACAGAATCTATCAAATAGAATCATCGAACAGAACAGGTTTCTATCGAATAGAATCTTTGCATACATCATATGTATGTATTGAGATCAAGATATTAAATGATTTTCAACATGACATTCAGCCGTAACTACAGTTCATGTACTTCGATTATGTCCAACATAATATGTTTTTAACTAATTTCATCAATCCAGAAACGGTTTAATTGAAACTAGAACACGCGACCTTAGGCGCGCTCTGGATTGAACGAACGCCTTATAAGAAGAAGCCCTATACACAAAAAGATGTGTATAAGAGACAGCTAGAGCAGTGTTTGAACTATTTCGTAGGGTTTTTCGTCCGACTGTGTGTTACTAATGAGTCGCATGTCAGACGCATCGAACCCTAAAGAATCATATTCTATATATAGCGGTTAACCTAAATTCAAAGAACTCTTCTTTGATTAGAATTCTTCTATCACACGTATTAGGTATATAAACGCGTATGATAGTAACCGGATATAGTTCCTTACGAATTATTATAATTACTATTTAACTGGACAATCCAGTAAATCCAATGTAATTAGTAAATAATTCTCGTTCATTGAATCTAGACACAAATTCTTATTCAACGAACTTAGTCAACAATTAACTTAACCCAATGCTTACTCTTAGTGTGTGACCCTTTAGGTTCATTTAACGTTGGCAATAAGTATAATTTCTAATTCCAACACTGCTCATTGCCTTTAGTACATAAACCAACATTCAGCACTCTTGATTTGCCCTCAATCTTTTGGATCTGATTGGGGTTTTGAGCTCAGAAAGATTTCAATCCATTGCAGTTATTCCCTGAAGCTACCTCGCAAGATGTAGCATAATCCCATCAAATTGAACAGGCCTAGTCTGAGCGGACCCCAAATAGCAAGAAGATCCTACTAGTAATACTCAGGATAATTTTTAGTATAGGTAGTACAAGGTTTATCCATTTAATGAAGTAGATCGACTTATTCAATCTTCTTTTGTACTTTGCGAAATCTTATCAATAAAATTGACTTTTTCCATCGATTATCTTTATTCCTGATCATATTCTTTATCAAATTTCATGAATGAAACTTAAGACTTTATTAATCGATTGTCCAATATCTCACGTTGATCGACTAATCTTCATACTTTTATAACTTAGCAAAGAAATCCAAATTTTACCAATTGATTGTTTTTTTTTTCCGCATTGGTCTGAACCACTTGCTCCAGCACATCCGTAGGTTGCGGATTCCTTCGGGCAACTGAATGCATCATCTAAGGGATTTTGCCTTTGATCATCATTCTTTCATCATCATGTTTTTATCATCATTATTTTCAAACTTTTTCTCAATCAATTGATCATCTCTCTGTTTTTTTTTTTTTGCATTGATCCGAACTGCTTGAGTATATCGGCGAGTTGTGGATCTCTTCGGGCAACCGAACTCATCGCGTAAGGTTCTTGTCTCAAATGATGATTGATGCCTTTACACACCAAGTTATAAATTAATGAAACAGCTAAATCCTACTACAAACTAGATGGCATCCCGCAAGTATACGGTTGTCAACTAGTAGTAAAGGGAAGTAGGGATCGTTCCCATGAGGATTGTTGGAAAGCAATTACCAAGGTTTATGGGTGCTTGTGTAGTTAAGCAAAATCAAACGATGAGTGATACAACTATTCTAATAAAAACCATAATCTTAATCCTAGCCTAAATTAACCAAATTAAGACTAAAAAATTAAAAACAAGCAAATCACCTAACTAAAAGGACTACAAAAGAGAAACCTTGAATATTAAAAACAATCATTTCTAAAATATAAATTGGAAAGAGTTAAACTAGAAATCTAAATATTTTTGGATTTTTGATTGAAATTAAGAAAGCCCACTAAGAATTAACTAGGAATTAATGCAAGAAATTGAAAATTCTAACTAGAAATGCAAGAAATTATCAAGAACCCTAATTTACATAAGAATAAATTGTGAGTAAAGAAATTCTTACTAAATTGACAAGAAAGTGAGTAAAAATTATATCTACGTGAAGTATGCGATTAACCCACTACGATTATCTAATCAAAATTTGAACTTGATAAGAAATTAAAAGAAGATCTAAGATAAATTAAAGATAAATTTCTATTAAAGAAGTAAACTTGGAGTTCAAGCCATCTTAAACTATCTAAAAACTAACTAAAACTATCTACTACTTACTCTTTCTAATTCTACTTATCTTAAATAGTGCAGTCGGCATTACACAAGTCAAAATTAGGAGTTTTTGGTTGGAAGTTTACAAAATTGCCCTTACAACTTGACTCTCAGCGAGTCAAGATCGCGGTCTGGAACATTTGAGACAGCGATCTCGACTCTAATACAGCAAGACAATTTCCCGAGTCGAGATCGCGATCTCGACTCTCCTCCCAACATTCTTCATTTCATCCATTTTTGCAATCTGGTCCCTTGAGCTTTGTTTCTTCCAGCTTCTAACCTTTATTTTTTAACCTGCATAATATTAACACCATTAAGCACTTAATTAAACTAAACTTATCAACATTAATTCAAGAACGAAAATACAAATACATATGAAAGAAATTAACTAAAATTCTCAATTACTTATCCAACTTCAGAATTTAAACTATCAAAATGCTATAATTTAGAGGGAAATAACTCTAGTTTACTAGAGTTATCACACCCCCAAATTTAGCATTTTGCTTGTCCCGAGCAAAACAAAGATTAACATTAAACGAAATCTACTAACATTGACAAACATAAAACACCTCCCAAGTTGACGTGACACTTGATGAATCATGGATGTACTTAGAACAATTAAGCAATCCCTCAAGAAATGTTCAACACTACGTGATATCTGAAGTATATGAGTAAATCAATCCAAAATTGAAATTTTTTTTACATAGAAGCAAGTTCATTTTATTCACTGCACAAGATTTCACATCACCAAGCATTACCATTCTCGAAAAGAGTTACCAAAAGTTTTAGTTCTTTTCATTTGAAACATCATTACTTCTCAAATCACAAATATTATGAAGTTAATCAATTCTCTCGACTAGGCATCATGAAAATTGAAGTTCAATTAGGAATCAACTTAAATGCAGTCACACATTTCGGGAATAAACCTCTAACAAGGAATAAGTAATATGAGATTAATGATAAGTATTACAAACATTACTCCTTAACTTATTGGTATATTAAAATGCTATTCCTAATGGCTTAATTCGGAGAAACAACATGGGCACATGTCGGAATCCCGTAGAGCTGCTCGCCTTATTACTACTCTAATGGCTTATTTCGGAGAAACAATATGGGTACATGTCGGAATCCCGTACTCACCTTATTTCTAAAATTTATTTATTTTTTGGCCCTAAACCAAGAAAAAGGAGTGAAATGTACCTAAAATTTATTTTAAATATCAATTATTCACAAGTTAGAAGAGCATTCCCTATGCAAACACACGAAATGTCCCAAAATTCCTTCTACTTCATTTAACTCATTTCTTTCCAAAAGATAGTTCATTAACCACATAATATAAGCGATTTGATAAGAAACAACATTTCAAATAAATTTTCCTAAAATTTCAGCACTTTTTTTTGAAAAATAGTAATGCTAAGTTTATGAATTCTTTATGTTGCAAATAAACTACTCACTCACACAAAAATTCTTGAAATGAATCAATCGTATACTTCAATCACAAAGCATTGAACATCAAAATTTGTCATCATTGAGTACCTAATTGATCAACTTTCCATCCATTAATCATCAAGTACTGGCAACAGAATGTATAAAATGACCATTTCCAACACAAAAAGATAAACGTCCCCCAAACTTGTCTCTTTTATTCTAATTGATGAATAAATCATCCTTCCACTTACCCAAAATTAAACATCAAGATATAGCCACAAATAACAAAAGTTACTTAAACTATGTCCTACTTTTAAGCCTAGAATTAAAATTGAGTAAAAATGTCCAGAGCAACCGTGCCATGCATCTCAACAAAAAAAAAAAAATTCAGCATTCAATTCAACTCATCAACTAGTGCAAAGACGGCATCAGCTTAGGGCCCTTAGCCACTCTACTTTTATTAAGCAATAACTAAACTTCACCAAGTGTCAATATGAGAATCCAAAAGAAATTCCATCCATAAAGCATCAAAATGTATCAACTTGGCATCAGCTTAAGGTCATTAGCCAACTAAAGAAAAACTAAAATACTTAAATTCCAAAGACTGAAAGATTGAAAAAAGTAATCCAAAGTAATAAAAAGCTATGGTGTTCAATACAGACAGATCACTGTCTAAAATAGAGAAAATTATCATCATCCATCAAATCGATCCAGTGATCAGGGTTTGGTCTTCATCCATGCTCAAACAAATAGTGACTTCATTTCTTTATTCCATCTCTTCTTGACACTCCTCAGCGTCACTAGGTTGGGCCTCTTCATGATCATCATCCATGTCCCCTCCAGTCGCATCCGCGTGGCTAGATCCTTCCTGATGTGTGGTAGCTGCCGGTGGTGTGTAGTACTGTCCATGAGGTGGACCAAAGTGCCATACCGGAGGTGATGGTGGCTGGACCCAAGTGCCTAATGAAGTAATCTTTAAAGCTTCTCCAATGACGGTCAAGTTGTTGTGCATCACCATTTGACTATACGACCATTACCCTTGTAGATCATTCCTTTTTTCTTCACTTACCGGAGCATTAAATACTAAACCTGGGGGTATCAGAATCAGTGAAGTTCTCTGAGGTGGTGGTGGCTGTTGCTGTGGCTGGGCATGGCGCTCTTCTTGGTGGTGCTTTTCAGGATCATCTATTCTCTCACCATCCTATAGACATATTCCCGATTGATCCTTCCTCTAGGATGTGTCAATGATTCCAATTGACCAATCGGGCAATTCCCTGTGGTGCAAAAATGGTGAATTAGACTAGGGGCATAAAATATGGGTCATCCCGACCAACCACCCTCTAAAAACCCCTGTCCAATAAGGTGACCAACATTCACCGGGACCCCAGTCATGACGGCATAGACTAAAAGTACTTTATCTCTTTGGATAAAGCTCACAGCATTGGACCCCTAAATGCGGCTACTGATAAAATAAAACCACAACTTAGCCACTAATAAGAGTCCTTGACGAGCAAATTTTAATTCAGTGGCAGACGAAGTACTCTTAATCCACTCTACCCTTCTATCACAAATGGCATCTTTGATTACATTCATATCCTTATTTTTATTGCTCAAAAATGCCAAATACTGACTAGAAGGTATAGGGGGTATGTTGAAATATGCATTAATCACATTAGCACTAAAATCTACCAAAACAAGGTGGCCCCCGTATGCGCACCTTGCCATCTTCTAACTCACATAAATTACAATGAAACTCTTTGACTAACTGGATAGCCCCGGGGTCAACCTGAGTGTTAAAACCCTCCTAATGCCTTGACCTAATTTGTTCTTCTATCGCTCTCCTAGCATCCTCATATAATTCTCAATGCATGGATACGTCAAAATTCCTTTCTCTAATCACCTCATGCTTCTCGTTATTCTTGAATAATTGCTTAGCCCTATCACTCGAGAATTGAGGTTCAATTTGCTCACCACCCTCAAATGGTTGTTCCGAACTCCCTTCTCCACTCGTACCCTCTCTGAATTTTCTTTTTCTAGAACTAGTCCCTCTCCCTCTCATTCTAACTCTTCTCTCAGCACTATCATATACCCCTCTCATCATTTTCTTTATGCAAATGGAATTCAATCACCAATTTCAAAAGTCCAACCTTTAATCAAGAATCAACACCACAAAATTACAATCACAAATTCCCAAAATTTTTCTGAATGCTGGACCTTGATTTCAGTTCAACTCAATTCACAAATCAAACCAAAAATTCCAACAGTTGGACAATTCAAAATCACAATTCTTCTAAAACAAATTAGCACCAATTACTTGTCCACAATTCAATAATTAAATACCACAAATTTTCCACAATTTAATCCACAAAATTCCACAATTGCCTTCAAAAATTGCCAATTACAAATAATATTCCATGGAAGGATATTACCCGTTCTTTTTTGGATTGAAATTTTTCCAAGAATTGCTTATGTGTCAATCCCCCTTCAAGCCAAATTTCTTCCAAAATCCTCAAAAAGATGGTTGCTTTGATGTTCCTAGAGAAAAACAAAATGAAATTAGTGGTGGGTGTGGAGTTTTAAGTGATTTTTCATGAAGATGAGGGAAGAATTTGAGAAGTTGGGGTTAGGGCTTTCGGATGAGAGAAGAAGAATAGGGAAAGTTTGTGAAAAGAAAAGAAAATGGAATCTTTCAAAAGTTTTCTGGCAGTCTAGATCGTGGTCTCAGTATTTTGAGATCGCGGTCTCGAACATTTGAGATTGCGGTCTAAGATTTGAGACCGCAATCTCAACTCGGTGCAAAAATAGCCTTTGCAGAAGTTTGGAGTTGAGACAGCGATCTCAAATTTGAGATTGCGGTCTCGACCAAATGACGTTTCTGCCCTCCAGAAGTTTGAGGTTGAGACTGCGATCTTAAATTTTGAGATCGCGGTCTCAAGCTGCAAAGTGAATTTTTACACTTTGCCGAAATTGCTTCACTCTTGACCACTTTTTTCCATTTACTAGGGTAACCTACAAACAAAAAATTCACAAGTTAGGATGACAATTTTCACTCATTCTTTAGCACTATTTATTCAACTCAAAATTTCAAAAAAATTTTTTTTTTATAGAAAAATTGTAAACTAATTCAAACCAATTTACTCAAAATCAAGCCAATTAAAAATCACACCAAAAGAAAACAATAACAACTAAATTAAAGACTTGGGTTGCCTCCCAAGAAGCGCTCTTTTATAGTCACTGGCTTGACTATGGCATGACCCTCATTCCAAGTAATTGAGGGTGATTGATCCTCCTTTCCCTTTTTGGTTTTCACGAAAAAAGTTTGATCCCCTTTTTTTTTTCATGATTAAAGCTTGATTTTCGGGTTTTCCATGCACAAATCCTTTCTTTCTAGCCTTAGCCATCGCTAGTGCCCCAATTAACATCTCCAATTATTTCTCAAACCATTTTCTTTTCTTTTTGTGCCTTCTCAATTTCTTGACATCACCATTTTGCTTATTCTTTGCTAAACTCTCTTCATCCTTTGTCAACGCACATCCCTTTATCGGGCATCTTGGTGAGGACATCAATCAAAGGATTGTTGACATCAATCTTTTTCAACATATCCAAGAAATGGGTGAATTACTTCTTTTTTTCCTCCTTTCTTGGATCAATGAGTCTTTGAGGGCATGGCACTTTTATTGATGGATCTATCTTCAAAGGTTCCTCCATATGTTTCTTCTTGGATACCTTGATCTCATTCTTTTGTTCCTTCTATTTTGACTCTATCATCAACCACTTCCCCTTCATTCTCAACTACCTTGGACTTTTGTTCCTTGCTTCCTTCCTCCACATTTTTCTTCTCCTTAGATTCAACCAATACTTTTCCACTCCTTAGGGTTATGGCATTGCATTGCTCCTTGGGATTTGGAATAGTATCACTCAAAAATGCCCCAATAGGTTTGTCATTATTCAACCTTGCTCATTGCCCCAATTGAATCTCCAAATTTTTTGTCAAAGCCTTCAAATTCTCATAATCTCTTTTATGCTCTTCCGCTTTCCTATCCAATTCTCTTCTCAAATACTCAGCTTCTCTTTTCCAACCTTCTTCACCCAAATTCTCTCTAGAAGCATATTGATCATGATACATGGGTTGGGAAGAATTTGCGTAATGGGAAGGAGGTCTTTGTTGTTGGTTTTGAAACGAAGGATTGGGAAAATTTTGATATGAGTTGGGTTGGACATTTCTTTGATGTGGCGGTTGATAAGGTCTAGATGAGGAAATTATCATTCGGGGCTTGAGTGTGTTGGGCATTTTGAGGTAGGGGATTTGGTTGGTACGAAGGGTTGGATTGGTTGTTGGTGTTACTCCATGAGAAATTTGGGTGATTCCTCCAAGAAGGATTGTAAGTGTTCCCATAAGCTCCGGATTGGTTCCTTGGAAATGAAGATTGATTAGCCACATAATTGATTTGCTCATTAGCTCCATATGGCATCTCTCAATTCCCATTGGCATGGCCGCCTCCACAAAAATCACATGTCATGCTTGGTTGAGTTGGAGAAAAAGTCATAGCATTTACACTATTAGGTTTCCCTAGATTCTCCAACGCTTTTTCTATGTTGTTCGTCACACTCATGAACATGCTTTGTTGAGCCAAAAGGGCATCTTGCATGGTTAGATTCAACGCTCCACTACTTGCATAGGCTTGATTAGCTTGGTGTTGAACCACCGGTGGAGTTATCGGTCCATGATGGTAGTGGTTGTATACCATCCTATTCAACAACTCTTGAAGTCTAAGATCAAACTTCTTCCGGAGTCTTATATGAGATAGAGCCGTGGGCGGAGGCATCTACGATGGATTTCGTCCCTTGAAGTAAACCGTTATAAAAGGTTTGGACTTGAAGCCACAAACGAATGGCGTGATGCGGGCATTTTCTTAGCAACTCTTTGAATCTTTCCCATGCTTCCCCTATGCTTTCACCAACATTTTGTTTGAACTATATAATATCATTCCTTAATTTAGCGGTTCTTGTGGGAGGAAAGTACTTCGCCAAGAACTCTTGAGCAAGTTAGTTCCACGTGGTGAACGTTTCTTGGGCGTGGGATTGCAACCATGACTTTGCCCTATCACGAAGAGAAAAAGGAAACACCCTCATCCGCACACAATCCGGGTGTACTCCATTAAACTTAAATGTGTCCAAGACTTCTTCAAAATTCATGAGGTGTGTGTTGGGGTCCTCATTTCGTCCACCTCCGAACATGGCATGGGCTTGAAGCATTTGAATTAGGGCGGGCTTGATTTCAAAATTTTAAGGTTGGCTTGCACATGCATCCGTGCAATGCTTGAGTTCGCCCCATCAAAATTAGGTAAAGCATAATCCCTCAATGGCCTTCCATTCCCATTCATGCCATTTCCATTCCTATAGCCACCCATTGCATTATTTCCAACTACCTCTTCTTCTTTGTTTTCCATGTTCACATTCCCTTGATGAGCATTAGCATTTGCCATTTCTATCATTTCTTGCTCTTTTTGTACCCTTCTCAATCTTCGAAGTTCTCTTAGCTCTTTCTCTTTTACCTTGTCTAAACAAATGAATGGCTCTTGAGCTCCTCTTACCATGCATTACACAACCAAGGCAAATAGTCAATTGAAATTCCAAGTAAATTCCACAAGACAACCAAATCAAACATAAAAATCAACAAAATTAACAATTAAATTAAACTAAACTAAAGTGCTTAATCCACACGATCCGTAAAGCGCTTGATATTGCCAAAAACCGAAGACAATCCCCGGTAACGGCGCCAAAAACTTGATGCCATTGTTTGCACGCTTTGTTATAAATTAATGAAACACCTAAATCCTACTACTAACTAGATGACATCCCGCAAGTATATGGTTGTCGTCAACTAGTAGTAAAGGGAAGTAGGGATCGTTCCCACGAGGATTGTTGCAAAGCAATTACCAAGATTTATGGGTGCTTGTGTAGTTAAGCAAAGTCAAACAATGAGTGATAGAACTATTCTAAAAAAAACCATAATCTTAATCCTAACCTAAATTAACCAAATTAAGACTAAAATTAAAAACAAGCAAATCACCCAACTAAAAGGACTACAAAAGAGAAACCTTGAATATTAAAAGCAATCATTTCTAAACTATAAATTGGAAAGAGTTAAACTAGAAATCTAAATATTTTTGGATTTTTGATTGAAATTAAGAAAGCCCACCAAGAATTAACTAGGAATTAATGCAAGAAATTGAAAATTCTAACTAGAAATGCAAGAAATTATCAAGAACCCTAATTTACCTAAGAAATCCTAAATTGCTAAGTAAAGAAATTCTTACTAAATTAGACAAGAAAGCGAGTAAGAATTATATCTACGCGAAGCTTGTGATTAATCCACTACGATTATCTAATCAAAATTTGAACTTGACAAGAAATTAAAAGAAGATCTAAGATAAAATTAAAGAGAAATTTCTATTAAAGAAGTAAACTTGGAGTTCAAGCTAGCCTAAACTATCTAAAAACTAACTAAAACTATCTACTAATTACTCTTTCTAATTCTACTTAGCTTAAATAGTGCTGCATTACACAAGGCAAATTTATGAGTTTTTGGCTGGAAGTTTATAAAATTTCCCTTACAACTTGACTCTCAGCAAGTCGAGATCACAGTCTGGAACAGTCGAGACCGCGATCTCGACTCTCTTCCCAGGATTCTTCATTTCATCCATTTTTTGCAATCTGGTCCCTTGAGCTTTTCTTTTTCCAGCTTCTAATCTTTAATTTTTAACCTGCATAATATTAACACCATTAAGCACTTAATTAAACTGAAAAAAAATTTAACAAAACTTATCATAATTAATTCAAGAATGAAAATACAAATACATATGAAAGAAATTAACTAAAATCCTCAATTACTTATCCAACTTCAGAATTTAAACTATCAAAATGCTATAATTAGAGGGAAATAACTCTAGTTTACTAGAGTTATCAATGATCAATTTTTTATGTTTGTAAACATACATGTACATATGAACATGATGTCAAATCATACAGTGTATTCATATTATCCTAGATAATAATTTCTAAAGGTTTACAACATTTACATTCATGGTATGTCATTACCCTGTTGGTCAGCTAATTTGTAGTATTTTGATTGATAAGCTTCTGTAACTATGTATGGCCCTTCCTAATTTGGATCTAACTTGTTTGATCCTTCTGCTCGGCTAACTTTATTCTTTATTAGAACCAAATCCCCTTGTTTAATGTATCTTTGCCGAACTCTTTTGTTGTAATGTTTGGCCATTTGTTGCTCATACTTTTCTTCTCTGGTCGAAGCTGATTATCCTCTGCTCTTCCAGTAGGTCTAAATCAGTCATAAGTTTTTCGTCATTATTAATATGGTGATGCTGCTGAATTCGAGCGGTCAGCATTCTGATCTCATCTAGTATTACTACTTTCAATCCATACACTTGACTAAAAAGAGTAAACCCATCTACTGTTTTGGGAGTAGTTATGTAGGACCATATGACACTTGGTAGTTCCTCATCCTATCGACCTTTTGCCTGATCTAATCTTGCTTTTAACCCCGATATGATTGTTTGGTTAGTAACTTCGGACTATCAATTGGCCTGAGGATGTCCAACCAAAGTGGTACATGAAGTGATATTCAACCCTTCACAAAAAACTCTTAAATGGTTCTCCCATGAACTGAGTGCCGTTGTCTGAAATCAAAGTGTGGGAAATGCCGAAACTACAAATAATATTCTACCGAAAGAACTTCTGTATGGCCAACCCAGTCCTTGATAGTAACAATTTGGCCTCTACCCACTTAGAAAAATAATCAACTATATTACCACTAGATAATTCAACTTTCCTGGTGCTCGAAGAAAAAATCCGACCAGGTCTACTCCCTATTATTCAAACGGTCATGGGCTTATAATGGTTGTCAAATTTATGCAAGATTTCTTATGATTGGAGCATGTATTTGACAATTATGACTTTTTCGTATCCATGTATTGGTATTCTTGTGCATGGTCGGAAAATAGTACCCCATGATCATGGCTTTTCGAGCTAAACTTCAAGGTCCATTGTGATTTCTATTGATTCCCTCATATATTTCTCTTATCACATATTTAGCTTCGACCAGACCAACATATTGCAGAAGAAGGCACAAGTATGATTTTCTATATAAAGTGCCATCCACAAGTTCATACTCTTCTGCCTTATTATTACCCTTCGGGATTCTCTTTAATCAATCGGAAAGATGCTCGAAGATAAGAATTCAATGATCGGCTTCATCCATCCTGGATCATTATCAATCTCCATTGATTTCGTTTCATCTATGGTTCGTCCTTCTTGTTCTTATTTTGAACTTCTACCAAAATTTCTTTGGTAAGTTGCGAATAAATAGCCGAGATGGCATCGGCATGAACATTCTTGGCTTGAGGGATCTATACAAACTCAACTCCTTTAAAACTTTGTTTATATTACTTTACCTTTTGAAGGTATTTTTTCAAGATTACCCCTCTGGCCTCAAAATTTCCTAAGATTTGGCTGACCACCAACAAATAATCACTATGAATTTTAAGAGTTTGGGCCCTTATCATCTTGGCCAGTTTCATCCCTATTAATAATGCTTCATCCTCGGCTTCATTATTTGTTACCTTGAACCCGAACTGAAGAGCATATATAAAATGATTTCCTTCAGGAGTTTTAATGATGATACTAGCTCCCGATCCTGGCTCACATGAAGTCCTATCTACATAAAGTTCCCACACTTCATAATTTGCCTCAGAGCCATATTTGTCTTCCACAATCATAACTTTGTCAGTCGTGGGGAGTTCGGCTATCCCTCGGTAAGAAAATCTACTAGAGCGATTGTGCCTTAATTGTATTTTGTGATCAGAATTCAATATCAGAATCTAATAATTCAATCAACCATTTGAGCATCTGACCAGACATATCAGGTCTTGCAAGAACTATTTTTAAAGGTGAGTTCGTATAAACAATGATTTTGTGCCCTTGGAATTAGGTTTTTAACTTTTTTTGGCCACAATCAATGAGAACGCTTCCTTTTCAATGGACTCTATTTCGTTCGGCTACTAATACCGAACTAATTGTTTGCTCTGAAGAAGTAAGATAAAGGTAAAACTCCTCCCCTTCTCTTGATGAAGTTAACCAAGGAAGAGTTCCAAATATTCCTTCAATTGTTCAAAAGGTCATTGACGCTGTTCGGCCAGTTCAATGTTTTTCCTTTTCTTTAATTGTTTGAAGAAGGAAAGACTTTGTTCGGCTAATTTTGGGAGAAACCTATTCAGAGCAGCTATCCGACCAGTTAACTTCTGAATTTCTTTGACTAATGAAGAAGGCTTTATTTTTATAATAGCTTATTGCATTTTTTCAAGATTAGCATCAATCTCCATTTGAGAAATGATAAATCCTAGAAACTTTCCCGATAGGACCTTGAAGGTACACTTCAATGGATTTAGTCTCATTTGGATGCTTTGGAGTACCTCAGGTTTTTTTAAGATCATTTATGACTTCGGCCTCTGTTCGGCTTTTAATAACTATGTGATCAACATATACCTCCATGTTTTGGCTGATCTATTCTTTAAAAACTTTATTAACCAAGGTTTGACAAGTAGCGCAAGCATTCTCTAATCCGAATGGCATAGTTTGATAGCAATATGTAACTTTCGGTGTTATGAACACTATTTTCTCTTCATCATCTTCACTTAAGAGTATGATAGCCTTTGTATGCATCTAAGAAATTACCGAACATAAAAGCCACTAAGGAATCAATAACTATATCAATCTGAGGCAAAGGGTAGCTGTCCTTAGGACAGGCTTTATTAAAATCTGTAAAATCTACACATATCCATTAGTTTTCTTTTGACTGTGTTTCTTAGATACATTAGGCTTTTTTTCTAACACAAAGATACTAAGCCATGTAGGATACAAGATTTCTTGGATAATCCGAGCGACTAACAAATTATCTACCTCGACTTCCGTAATGTCACTACGCTTGGGTCCGAACAGTCTCTTTCTTTCCTTCACAGGCTTGTAACTTGGGACAATACTCAATCTATGCTCGATTATTTCCCTTAGAATCCATAGCATATCAGCTGTTAACCAAGCAAAGATATCCTTGTATTTGAAGAGCAACCAAATCTGTTGGCTTTTAGCTTAGCAAGCAAAAGAGAATAGATTCGAAGTTTCTGATTAGGATGTTCGAGATCAAAAGATATTTCTTTAATTGACACTCCTGATGATGGCTCAATTTTGCTCTTATTCTGATCTTGCAAAGGCTTAAGAGGCTGGTTCGTAGGGACTGCCTTAGTTTCTTCAGGAAGTTCCTCAATTTTTTGGATTTGATTTTTGCTTTTCAAGGACATAAGGTAGTAGTCCCTAGAAACCTCCTGTTGATTGCCCTAGAATGTTCTTTTCGATCCATTCCTCAAGGAAAATTTAATATCCAAGTGGAATATAGAGGGAAGGATAATGAAGGCATATGGTGATGGTTGACCCAAAATCATATTATAAGAGATGAATTATTTAACAATAACAAAATTAATTAGCTCTATTCAGGCCTTGGATGGCTCCCCAAGGGTCAATGGGATCAAGATTGTTCCCTAGAGTATGACAAACTACCACCAAAATAGATCAATGGCATTTGGACTGGCCGGATATGATTATTTCTTATTCGCATTCGCTCCCAAGCATGCCAAAATATTACGTCCACTGAACTGCCATCATCCACAAACACTTTGCAAACTCTATAATCCCTACTTGACATGTATGGTGACTGGATCTACATGAGAAAATCGATCAAGTAGAGTGATTATCATCAGAAAAATTGGTATGCAAATTCAGTTTAGGGTTTTTCATGAAGCTTTCTGCCTCAGGCTAATATCTGGCATAACATCTTTTCTAAGCCTAGTGGGAGTCTCCACCTGTCATACCTCTAACTATCACATTGATCACTCCTACGACATGATTATTATTGGCTGGAGGTCCCTTTTGATGATTGTTGTTATTGTTGTTGTAGGCTCTTTGATATGTATACCAATCATTATTTGGTCGAAGAGGGCGATTATTTGTATGTCTCATGTTATCGTAGTCCGAAGAATGTACTCTTGCAAATATCCTTCCCTGATCGCCTTTTAAATGTCGATCTTCAAATCATTGCAATCTTCCGTTTCATGTCCATGATTAGCATGATGAGCACAATAGCGAGATCAGTCCCGCTTATACTGTTTGGACTTCATTGGCACGAGCAGCTCCAAGATTCCAGTGTTTCTAATCTCAAAAAAATACCGCACTTGGGAACGTTCGAAGAAGTAAAGTCCTTATCAGAAAGAACTCTGGTTTGGGTATGTTTGAAATTATTAGATTTGGGATACACTACTCGACCTTCAAGAAACTTTGAATCTATTTAGAATCTTGAATTGTTTGGTAAATGGTTCAGTTTTCCCCAAGTCAGTTCGTCCAAAATCCTTATTTTTCTTATTCTTTTCAAATCATTCGGCCTTCTCATCATCAGCCTCTTTCCTTTTTATTTTTAATCTAGAAGCTCCCTCTTGGATTGATTCAACTTTTTTCCTCTCATGTGGCTCTCAACTCGTTTCATGAGCTCTGAGAAGGTCTTGGAAACTCTAGAGGCCAACTAATGATTGAATAATCCTGGCTTAAGGCCAATACAAAATGCAGCAATCATCAGTTTTTCATCAATGTCTTGAACTTACACTGCTTCATCGTTGAAGTGTCCAATGTATTGGCTTAAAGTTTCTTCATTCTTCTGTCTTATATTCATTAGATGTGAAACTTCTTTTTGTATGATCTGTTGGCTCATAAAGTGCCTAAGAAATGTTTTTGCTAGATTAGTAAAAGAAACTACCGACCCTAAAGGAAGTTCCTTAAACCATTTATGGGTTGATCCTCTGAGAAATTAGGGTTCATGGAAGCAAAAAGCTTAACACTTAATAATAGCATCAGAGTAACCATAGAGCCGAGCTATGGCAGACACATGAGCGATATGATCAGCTGGGTTAGTGGTTCAATGAAGGGAATTCGAATCAGGTTGCTTGAAACTAGGCAGAATCTATTCCATCCTAATGATAGAAATAAATGGATCACGATCTATTTCTGACACAACCTTTTGTCCCACATTGTACTAAGATAATAATTGTTTAAATTAGATTTCAATTTTGGTCATGATTTCTACATCAAGCATCTGAGGTTATAGTTGTGGAGTTTCTTCATGATGAATCACATTCGGCTTTGGCCTCGGATATAGCCGATCGTGAATCAATTGGGATTTTTGTCCGCTAATAGTTCTAGTTACTTGAGGTCCTTGATTGTTAACACTTTGGGTATTGCTAGTAGTATCCTCCTATTTTCTTTCCTATTTGAAGGGTTTAACTGGAATGTTTAGGTTGTTGTACATTGGATCTTGTTTGTTTAACGTCATCTCAATAAATTGCTGAATAGCTGCAAAATTATATTGAAGGAATGTCAACATCTATTCGTGGGCATGCACTTCTCCTTCTTGAGAAGTTTCTCGTTCATAGAATTCAGCACTAACCCTCTATTTTCGATCGATAGGAGTTCGTCCCTATTGTTTTCTCTTCGTCTGTTCTTCATGGCTGATGAGTAAGATGATCAAGTATGAATGTTTAAATTTTAGTTATATCTGAAACCGAAGACAAAATTGATGAGAATAGTTCAGGTTTTTGTTCGATTCTCACTGACGGCGCCTTTTGATGAACAATGATATGTTTGGAGGATAGATAAGGAAAAGTCTAGAGAGAGAAAGTAGAAGTAGTTATAGTCATTGCGTCTGAATGTTATTAATGGATATTAGATGATATAGTTACATGTCTTGATGGGTGTGCCCTTATTTATAGACGATTCTCGAAGTTTAGAGCCCTTTCTCATAAGTCTAATCATACTTTTGCCCTTAATGAGATACTTCTTTGCACTACAAGTTATGTATGCAAACCTATCTATCTATCATTAGTCATAAAATATATTAAGATTGTCAGAAAATGAACTATCTTTCTTTAGCTAAATTTCGTGCCCTAACATTCTAAGTGATGAAGCTCATATTATTTATCCAATAAATGAGTTTTTTTTTTTTTTTTTTCGTTTTGGTTCTACTTCTCAACCTCCTTTCTTAATAAGTTAATTCCGCACATAACAGAATTGTGTAGTTTTATTCTCCAACCAATTTTAGTTATGCATCAGGCGTTACCAGCTTGAATAGCATTAATTGCAGCAATCTTAAGAGAAATTTTTGATAACGCACCGTTTGTGGAAACCGTTCTATACCGGTGCTAGTTTTGAAAGAGAAATCTGTCAAGTAGTTCGTATTCTTGGAATACGAACTAGGCTTAACTTGCATTCGTCAAATGCGAGTTAAGTGAAAATTTTGAATTTATTGTTTTTAAAAAAAATTGCTTAAGTTGTATTACAGGAATATAACATCTTTGATTTAGTTCATATTTCTAGAATATTAACTAATACAGACTTTTCAACTTCTTAAACCCAAACCTACAAATCTTAAACCCTAAACCCTAAATCGCTAAAATGTGCATAAATAAACTTTAACCAATAAACTTTAAATCCTAATTCCTAAATCGCTGAAATATACCTAAATAAACTACAATTTGAATAAAGAAAATTTCAATAAAGAAAAAACAATTAGAAACTCCTACACCATAAACTCAACAACCTATATTTATCGGAAAAAAAAAACGCGATTAAATCATTAATACTAAATTAACCTCAAATAACCCTAAATTGACCCAAAAAATCTAAATGTTATTCCATATATGCTCTAAAACAAACTGACTAAAAAATCTCTAGACCTTAATCTTACCCAAAAAATATTAAAACCTAAACTAACCCTAAATAACCCTAAACTGACCCCAATTAATGCTAAACTCTAAACTCACTCTAAAAAGCCCCAAGCTGATGCCATTTATAATGGTTTATGGTTCCAAACAATAAGTTGAACCAAAGACCGTAAACTGGCCCAAAAAATCCCTAAACCTTATACTCACCCCAAAAAAATGCTAAATATTAAACCATATATGTACTGCAAACCATCAATTGAACCAAAAACCTTAACTTACCGAAATTTTTTTAAAACTTATCCAAAAAACCTGAAACCCTAAACTGAGCCCAAGAAACAACTAAACTAACTTCACAAAAATATAAATATTATGCCAAGTATACTAAATCATAAATTGAACCAAAGACCCTATACTGATCCTAAATAATCCCAAACGGACCCCAAATAACGTTAAATCCTAAACTCACTCTAAAAAACCCTAAACTTATGCCATGTACACTATAAATTATAAATTGAACAAAAGACCCTAAATTGACCCAAAAAACCCTAAACCTTAAACTCACCCCAAAACATACTAAATAGTAAAACATATATATACTTCAAACTGTAAATTGAATAAAAACCCTAGCTTACCCAAAAACTCTAAACTTATCCTAAAATTAACCCTAAACCCTAAACCCTAACCTGAGCCAAAAATATCCCGAAACTAACTCCACAAAAATATAAACATTATGCCATGTATACTAAGCCATAAATTGAACCAACGACCCCAAACTGACCCTAAATAACCCTAAACTGACCACAAATAAGACTAAACCCTAACTCAATCCAAAAAAGCCCTAAACTTATGCCATATGTACTGTAAACCAAAAACTGAAACAAAGACCCTAAATTGACCTAAAAAAACCCTAAACCTTAAACTCACCCCAAAAAATGCTTTAAACCATATACTAATCCATAAATACAAAAAACCCAAATCCCTAAACTAAGCCAAAAAGCCCACTAAACTAACTCCACAAAAATATAAACGTTATGCCATGTATACAAAACCATAAATAGAACCAAAGGCCCCAGATTGACCCTAAATAACCCTAAACTGACCCCGAGTAACGCTAAACCCCAAACTCACTCAAAAAACCCTAAACTTATGCCATGTATACTGCAAACCATAATACCATTGAACCAAAGACACTAAATTGACCCAAAAAAACCCTAAACATTAAACTTGCCCCATGAAACATGATAAGTTCATAATTGTGCTATATTTTATATGTCATTTATCAGGTTTTTATGTGTTGTAAGCAAGATTCGAGTTATTATTGAGCTTAAATCTGGTTATTCTTAGATTTTTAAGGGTTAAGTGAAAAAGAGCTGGAAAAGATGAAAAAGATGAAAGAAAATGCTAAGGGCGAAACATGCACGAGTTTAAAGCCATTTTGGATACTGTTTCGTATTGCAACCATAACTTTAGAGTCCATGCTCCGATTGAGATAATTTTGGATGATTTGGAAAGATATTGAAGAGTTATACAACTTTCTTGTTTTGAGTTTATATTGAGCATAACTTTGTTATCTGAGCTCCAATTGAGGTGGTTTAAGATGCTTTGGAAAGATAAGATATAAAGCTACAACTTTTGTGTTTTACACGTTCTCCAATTCCAAAATTATCAAGGTGAAAATGGGCGAAGTTGAAGGCGGAGCACATGAACAAAGCTAGCGCACATGCACTAGAGCTGTGCAGCGGATGTGCACTGTGTCCAGAAGCAAAATTCCTAGATTTTGTACGGGCGCACATGCACCCGAATAGGCAGAACATGTGCGCCTGAAATAATAGTATTGCGTATTTATGGGTTTTTGGTAGATTTCTTCGCCCGGTTGGGTTCTTTTTCACCCGATTTCACGTTCTTATCCGTAGAACTTAATTGTAATCCTAAGTACTCATTATAAATACCCCATGTAGGGTGAGAGAAAAAGGATCGACACTTTATTTTCTAGTTTTAGCTAGGGTTTTCAGCAGTAAAAAATTATTCACTTTTCTATGGCACTTAGTGCCTAAAACCTTTTCTTGGCCGGGGATTTGAAGCCATGGTCAATTCTACTAAGTTGTGAGACTTTTTGTGCTTGAATTTATTTAAATACATATCAAGTATTGATTATTTTTTTGTAATTAATTTCATGATTGTTCTTTTTAACACTTGTTATTACTGTAGAATATTAAGTTATTGGAATTAATCTACTGCTAGATTGTTTTAACCGCTTGTACTTAATTCAATCTGTGAAGCAACTAAGTTTGATAATTACTCGATTAGTATTATTGAATTTAGGGAAATTAATTAATTAATTATCATAACTGCGTGTATGTATGTTTAATTAGCCTAATTATTCTTGTTGATTTTAATGCTTCTATTAATTAATCTTTGGCATGTGTCTAGATTAAATTAATAGTTAGGGCTAATTGGATAGCGGGTTAAAAATTAACCAACTTCAGAAAGAAACAAGAATCAACTTTGAATTGGAATTCAGGTTAATTCTTCAATTAGTGCTTGATATACAATTGAATTATGTTGTGTGTGAAGGATCGACTAGTAAAATTGCCATGGTGGATATGACCAAAACCAAGAATTTTCTTACATCGAATTTTCTTTAGTTATTTTATTGTTTTAGTGTTTAGTTTAAAAGCATTCAAAAAACCCCTTTTAAGGTTTAGCACAAGAATAAACTCCGTTCTCTGTGGGACAAACTTGACTCACCACTACTACATTATTATTGAGATTTGTTAATTTTGGGTGCCTACGACAGCATTTTACCAAAATTTTGGCACCGTTTCTGGGGAACGGTTTGAATTATTTTTGTGCTATTTATTTCAATTTTTCTTTCCTTTTATTTTATTATTATTCTTTTGCTAATTGTGTATGCCAGTGACGCGATCTCCTGGACAAGTTAAATTTCAATTTTATCCGACAATACAGAAAATGTTACAAAAATTAGGGAAAGAATTAAAAGAGAGACAGTTACGGGAAGAACAGTTGTTTAATTTTGTCTTTGCAGGTGATAGGGAACAACAAGAAGAGACGAACATGGTGCAACGAACTTTGAGAGAATTAGCAGCGTCCACTTTAAACCAACAACCTTTATGCATTACATATCCTGAATTAGATGAAAATGTCACATTTGAATTAAAATCTTGACCAATCCATCTATTACCTTAATCATTTCATGGATTGCCAGGTAAAGATTCGAATAAGCATCTTAAGGAGTTCCATGTAGTTTGCATGAGTATGAGACCCACTAGAGTGTCAGAGAAACATATCAAATTAAAAGCATTTCCCTTCTCGCTCAAGGATGAGGCAAAGGACTGGTTGTTCGATTTACCTTCAGGCAATATTACAACTTGGGAGCAGATGAACAGATTATTCTTGGCTAAATACTTTCCAGCCTCTCGGACGGCGAATATTTGAAAGGAAATTTGTGGCATAAGGCAGTTCAATGACGAATCGTTGTATGAGTACTGGGAGCACTTCAAGAAATTGTGTGCAAGCTGTCCACATCATCAGATAAGTGACTCCTTATTAATGCAATATTTTTATGAAGGTTTGTTGCCGAATGAAAGCATCATGGTCGACGCCACAAGTGGATGGGCGTTAGACAATTTGACCATAGATGCTGCTCGTAAGATTATATCGAATATGGCCGCGCATTCTCAAAAGTTTCAGGGACACAACGTGATCAGCCTCTCAAGCGTCTTAACGAGGTAAATGTTTCATCTTTAGAACAACAAATGGCTAGTATGACTTCTTTTGTACGACAATTGGCTTCAGGAACAGCACAGACGGCACAATCCTGAGGCATTTTCTCAAATGAGGGGCACTCAATAGATATGTGTTCCATATTACAAGAGGAATCTGTAGGTAAATGCAACGGGAGGATTTCCAGGGCAACCACGACCAAATCATGATCCCTATTCTGACATGTATATCTTGGATGGAGGGATCATCCTAATTTGAGATATGGGAATCCATCACAACCTCAACCTCAACAGAATCGGCAGAATTTCCAACTATATAGGTCGCCATTTGCTCAAAGACAACAAGCTAATCTGAATAATCAGTCTGGTAAGTCTTTAGAGAAAATGATGAATACTTTAACGGCTAATACTATGCAATTTCAATAGGATACCAAGGCCAGTATTCAGCAGTTGTAGCATCAAATGGAACAAATGACTGCAAGATTCCTCAGCGACTGCAATCAGTCGATTGGAATTGCAAAGTTTTGGAAAGTTGCCTTCTCAAACAGCTATTAACCCTAAAGAGAATGCTAGTGCAATTGTGTTAAGAAGCGGTAAGGAGGCTGAGGTGCCAACTAAAGCATTTCCTGAACAAAATAAGGCCAACAAGAGAGAAATCGAAGTGGAGAAAGAAATCTGTCCCATTCAAAAAGAAGAAAAAACTAGTAAGTCAACTCAGTGGCCAGAATACACACCTGACCCACTATTTTCTGATGCATTTAAGAAATTTGCGAAGGAGGACCCCAATAGAGACTTGTATGAAACTTTTCACAAATGTGAGGTAAATATTCCATTGCTGGATGTTATAAAACAAATTTCTCATTATGCTAAATTTTTGAAATAATTATGTACACATAAAAAGAAGCAAAAACAAAAGAAGGCTGAGACGATCATGTTGGGAAAAAATGTATCAGCCATGCTTACACAACAGAATCTTTCAATGAAATGCAAAGATCCAGGTATGTGCCTACAATTCCGTGTTCAATAAACATTACTAGAATTAAGGAGGCCATGTTGGATTTAGGAGCTTCTATAAATGTTATGCCTTATTCAGTCTATGAACCCTTGCATATAGGACCTTTCCTTGAAACTAGTACTTGTTGGCCCCAAAGCAACCTAAGAGGGGGAGGGGGTGAATTAGGTTTCTAAAGCAAATTACTTTGCAAAATATGCACTTGTAAAATCTTTTGTACTAACAAGTAGTTTGATAGAGATGAAATCACTTAAGCTTATGAAGTATGGAAAGGGTACAGAAAGAGATTAGACAAACAACACTTCCAAGCTTGATGTGTTAATCCACTAGAATGCTCCTCAAATTTGGCGAGCCAATAATCTCAAATGTACACCAGTAGGACAATCCTTGCTCACACTAATTCTCTTTAGTTGAGCCAATGATTTTACTCTCAACCTCACTTTTGTACAAGATTATCAATCCACTCAATATTTTTGAATAACACTTCTAAAGTACATACTTCTAATACAATATTACTCAATAGCTAATTTGCACTTAAATTACTTATATTCTTGCTTGTATTTAATGTGTAAGATGTTTTTACATTCTGATCAGAGTTGGTATTTATAGGTGCAATAAATTGGGTTGTAACCACCTCCCAACGGCTCAATAATAATGCTAAAAAAATTAGCCGTTATAGGTTTTGGACGTCCGATGTTATTGTTGTGCATCCGGCCCATCGTCCGATCTTAAATATAAGCGAGTAGTGGAGGCCGTTCGAACAGCCAAGCTTTCGTCCGTTCCATCATCCAAACCAGGTGTGTTGAAAGGTTCACATATTGGATGGTGTATTATGTCCGAAAGGTTTCATGCCTATCAGGTATTGTTTCTTTCGGACAGTTAGCTTCGTCCGATGTAAGCTTCTTTTGAATAGTTGGACCATTCATTCGGACGCGCCTGTGCGTCTGTTGTAGATGCTCAAAAAACTTGTTCTCTGTCCGAAACTCTGTTTCCAGTAAATATAATAGAATTGACCTACACAGCTTAGTTTAAGAGGTAAAATGCATTTGTCATCATCAAAATAAGGTTTGTGGATCATCAATCTCCACCTTTTTGATGATGACAAACTATGAATAAAAAACACAATCAATATTCATCATTTAATAGATGCTCCTACTCCCCTTTTTGACATCATCAAAATTTATTAAACTGCCCCTTAGAGGGTGCTCTCCCTTGCGTAAGCAATGAAATAAAATAGGAATAATTTTACCATAAGCAAACCAAACTAAGTAGAGTAGGTAATAAATACATTTAGAACAGTCAATCGCAATAAAGTTAAACAAATCCAATCTAAGTAGAATCAATCTAAGCTAAAGAAATTAAAATAGGCAATCTAAGTAGAGTCATGCGACTTTTTGGATCGTTTCTCAAGTTCGTGTTTCTTGGTAGGTGCATCATCCTCGGTAGCTTTGCTGTCGTGACCACTTAAGTCTTTAGGATCATGGCATTGCATGATATAGTTGAAAGTGTCATCAACGTCATCATTCTTCATCATCATCTGCACCAGGAGCAGTAGATTTGTCAAGATTGGTGGTGCAAGTAGGGTCCTCACGATCGTCTTCCCCAGGAATAGAATGATCATGATCATTGGTGCCACCGTCATCGCTTTCAGAGAAAGACTCAAGAGTGTATTGGGACTGGGTATTAGCAAACTAGACTTGAGCTGAAGCAGACATTCCTAAGCTAAGTGCCTCTTGAAGAATTGTTTGTCGAGTTTCAAGCCTTTTCAGTTTCCAATTGGTGCGACGCTGAAATGAGCTCATTTGGTCGCTCAAAGAAGTAAAAAGGCTGCATATATGAGAGAGGGAAGGTTCTGAAGAAGAAGTGTGGGGATCATTGGATGGTGGAGGTGTTTGAGGAGGAGGGGAATGAGGAAGTGCAAATCCGGAGGTAGAAGCTTGAGATTTAGATTTCTCAATTTCATAAGCAGCTTTTGTTAACCATTGCTCATTGCAAAATCTCAAACCCTTACGCTCAATGTAAGCTTTGTTAAAGTAAGGAGGATATTGTTTTTTGCCAGTGAAGGGAATGTCAAAATGATCGAAAATCTTAGTAAGGAATTTGCCAAAAGGTATGTTTCGGCGAGTATCAGTTAGGAAGAGCTCCCACGGAGAGCAAAAGAGATAACCAAAATCAAGTTGAAAAGCCTTTAAAAACTCAGTAAAATAAATAGAGCTGCATTTTACCGGGCTCAGTGCGATGCCCATCAGTCAGTAACAGAAAATTAGTGACCAAAGTGTATAAAATGTTGAGTTCAGGTGTAAGCAAAATGGTTTTGGCTTCCGAAACCTGTTTAAAATTGACATTAAAAATCTTTCTGACATCGTCAATGTTAAAACGAGTATCCAAAGCAGGCCATTTATCGAATGAGAAGAAATAAGAAAAATTGTTAGGCGAGGGAACTTCACATTCAAAAATAGAGTTAATGACATTGGAGGAAATCTCAAGATTTTTATTGTTCACACGAGATACTAACGTACGAATAGTGGGACCTTTCCTAAGAATATTTATTTGTAGTGAATTGGAGTACCATATCATGATAGAATGGCAAATCTAAGTGAACCAAATGACCTCAATTTTGTTTTTCAAAGCAAGATTTCACAATAGGTAAGTTAAATTCATCAAAAAGACGTTGAGAAATAGGTTGTTGAACAATAATGGACTTGCTAAGAAGAAAGGTGTACCGGTCAGATGCCTTGGCATCAATGAATTTGGGTAGAAAAAGATTGGTAGTGGTTTGAGGATTTGTGGATAATTGTCCCTGCACAGGAGTCTTGCCCTTTGATTTTCGTCCTCGGGTAGCCGTAGAAGATCCATCGTGTGATCGTACCATTGTAAATTTGAAGAAGAAGAAGGAAAAGGGTATTTGAGTAAATTTTTAGGAAATTGCAAGGAATGAGATGTGAAACTGGTGAAAGAGGACTCAATTGGGGTAAGTGAGGAGATGGGAAAGGAAAATTCTTAAGCAATTTTAGAGATGATTGAGGAAAGTGAGAGAATTTTGTGGAAACTCCTTTGGGTGCCAGAGAAAGGGTTCAGTGGAAGGGGTGTTCAAAATAAGGAAAATGAAGAGATTTAAACAAGTAAAACAATCATTCAGACGCCCGAACGATTCGTATCTGTCCGATCGTGCGTCTGATCGAAGAGGAACTGACAACTGAAACCCTATGCTGTGCTTTCGAAGCAATGTCGGACAGTGATACGCGTACGTTAGAAATTCTAGAGAGTTAGAGGAATGAGAAGGAAAGTTCGGACGATTATAAGCGTCCGAGACAAAAGAGAGGATTTCAGACGTTTAGGTACGTTCGATAGAGCAGATAGTTTGGATGATTGTATCTTTTCGAACGTAGAATTCAGACATATTTGAAATTAATGATGTCCAAATGAGTTCTGAGAAATTCGAAGTGATCTAGAGCCAATGGTTTAGTAAAAATATCAGCAAGTTGATCTTTTGTACAGACAAATTCAACACAAGTTTCCTTTTTGCATACAAGATCTCTAATAAAGTGGTGTTTGACATCAATGATGTGTAACTGTGTTTGGTTCTAGAATGCATGACAGGATTTTTTGTGAGAATAATTGCACTAGTGTTATCACATCTTATAGGCACAGAATCAAAGATGACACCAAAGTCTTTTAATGTATGTTTCATCAACAAAAGTTGAGCACAACAGTTTCCAGCAGCAATATATTCGGCTTCTACCGTAGAAAGTGAAATAGAATTTTGCTTCTTGCTAAACCAGGACACTAGATATTTACCCAAGAAGTGACACATACCACTAGTACTTTTTCTATCAATTTTACAACCAGAAAAGTCAGCATCAGAATAACTAATTCAATCAAAACTGGGGGATTTTGGATATCAAAGGCCAAAATCCATTGTATCCTTTAAGTATCTGAAATTCTATTTACTGCAATCAAGTGTGATTCTTTAGGACAAGATTGAAATCTAGCACATAGACAAATAGTAAACATAATATATGGTCTACTAGTTTTTAAGTAAAGTAGGCTTCCGATCATACCTCTATAGTGTTTTTCATCAAAGAACACCATTACCTTCTTCATCTTTGTCAAGTTTGGTTGAGGTGCACATTGGTGTAATGAATATTCCCTCATTCGTTTGGTGAACTTGGAGTCAAAGGAAGAATTGTAATTCTCCCATCATACTCATTTCAAATTCTTTTTGCATCAAGCACGAGAATTCCTTGCACAAGCTTTCATTAGTTGCTCCAAAAATAATATCAACAACATAAATTTGAACAATTAACAAACAATTAGAATTAGTTTTGGTAAAGAGAGTGATGTCAACAACACCTCTTTTACATCCATTCTCAATCAAAAAACCAGTTAATCTTTCATACCAAGCTCTGGGTGCTTGTTTCAAACCATACAAAACTTTAGAAAGTTTGAAAACATGATTTGGAAAATTTTTGTTTTCAAAACCAAGGGGTTGTTCAACAAAAACTTCTTGATTAATAAAGCCATTTAAAAATTCACTTTTGACATCCATGTTAGAATAATTTGAAATTGTTAAAGCATGCATATGCAAGAAACATGCGAATGGATTCAAAATGAGCAACGGGTGCTAAGGTTTCATCAAAATCAATGTCTTCTTCTTGAGCATAACCCTTTGCAACAAGTCTTGCTTTGTTCCTAATTATTTCACCTTTATCATTTAATTTGTTTCTAAAAACCCAATTTGTTCCGATTACGGGATGAATTGATGGTCTTTCAACTAAGGTCCATACATTGTTTTTCTCAAATTGGCTAAGTTCATCTTGCATAGCAAAGACCCAAGATTCGTCATTCAATGCATCATCCACACGTTTAGGTTCAATATGAGAAAGCAATGCACAATTACTATTCAAGGGTTTATGAGATCGAGTTTTTACCCCATCGGATGGATCACCTATGATCAAATCTTGACGGTGACTAGAGACAAATCTCCATGCTCTTGGAAGATCTTTTGGAGTGTCTTTGTTCTTTTCTCCTTCTTCATCCAAGTGATGGGTGATCTTGTTGTCCTCATTGTTTGACGTGATCTCTTGATGTTTTTCATGAATAGTGAGCTTTTCAAGGTCCTTTTGAATACCTACATCTTCATCTTCACATACATTCTTTGAAATAACAACATTAGTTTCATCGAATGTAACATGCACAACTTCTTCAATCAAAAGTGTTCTTCTATTGTACACTCGGTATGCTTTCTTGTCACTAGAATATCTTAGGAAAATTCCTTCATCTGATTTTTGTCAAATTTTCCAAGATTTTCTTTGATTTTTAAAATAAAACATTTACTACAAAAAACTTTGAAATAGCTCACAACGGGTTTTTTACAAAACAAGAGTTCATAAGTTGTTTTATTTAAAATAGGCCTCAACAGAACTCGATTCATAACATAACAAGCCGTTTTAATAGCTTCGGCCCAAAATATTTTGGTAAATCACATTCACTAATCATAGTTCTAGCGGCCCCTTGAAGTGTTCTATTTTTCCTTACAATAACACCATTTTGTTGAGGCACCTCTAACAACCGAAAATTCATGTGAATTACCGTTGTGCTCACAAAATTTGGGAAAGCCTTCGAATTTAAATTCGGCTCCATTATTACTTCTCAAACGGATGATTTTCAAATTCAACAAATTTTGAATTTTGGAGAACAATTTTACGAAATTTTCGAAGGTTTCATTTTTGTGAACAAGAAATAATACCCAAGTATACCTAGAATAGTCATCAACAATCACAAACGCATATTTATTACCACCGAGACTAGCATGATGAGTTGAACCAAACAAATCCAAATGCAATAATTCCGAGGGTTTAGAAGTAGAAACACAATTTTTGGTACAAAAGACACTTTGACTTGTTTACCAAATTGACATGCATCACAAATTTTGTTTTTCAAAAACTTTAATTTTTGCAAGCCTCTTTCCAATTCCTTCCGGGCAAGTTTTATAATTTAATCCATGTTGAAATGACAAAGCCTTCTATGCCAAATCCAAGGATCATCTATAGAAGCGGTTTGACATAGTAAGTTTTTCATTGCTACTACCAATATTGTCAAGATAAATCACATAAACATCATTGTGCCTAGTACCTTTAAATAAAACAACACAATTTTTATCAAGAATTAGACATTCATGTTTGGTAAATAACACATATAGATTTTTGTCACAAAGTTGACTTACACTTAATAGATTATAATTCAAATTATCAACAAAAAGCACATTTTTAATCAAGGTCTCACCATTTTTACCTACATCACCAAGGCAAATTGATTTTGCTTTAATGTTATCCCCTAAAGTCACATTTCCACTACTTTTGGATATGAGTTTGGTGAAGAGAGATGCATCACCGGTCATATGTCTTGAGCACCCGCTATCTATGAACCATTTGGTATCCTTGGTGATATTCATTTCGTACAGAAGAAACTAAGTGATAACTTTTGGTACCCATATTTTCTTGGGTCCATAAGAGTTAGTAAAATGACTACAAACCCGTACGGTATTAATACCAAGTTTTTCATTTCTTTTGACATACAGCATGGAGTTATTTTTCACATGTCCATATTGTTGACAATAAGTGCAAATAACATTTTTATTTCCATATAAAGAAGATTTTGATTTTACAAAGCATAAATCATTCCTTCTAAAGGTGACAAAGGTCTTGTTGATCAATACATTTCTATTCTTTTTCAAATCAACGATATTTTCCCTTTTTTTATGCAAGAGAATATTCAAGTCAACCAATCTTTTCTTCAAGGAGGCTTGTTCTTTCTTGATCCTTGTTTTCACATGCATTATTTTCTTTAAATCACTATTTTCTTGTGATAACCTATTATTTTCATTGACAAGTTTAGAGTTAGCATTCAATAAAGCATTTGATTTCTTTACTAATTCCTTATTTCTAGCATATGATTCCTTTAAGCTATCATGCAATTTTAAAATGAAAACTTCAAGATCATTGTCATCATTAGAATCATAATTAGAAGTTACCTCATAATCACTAATGGCCATAAAGGCCATAAAGGCCATTTCTGCCTACTCAACATTTCTTCTTCAATTTCTCCTTCGGAGTTGCAATCATCCCATGTGATTTGGAAATTGTTGAAGCGGGGCTTTCTTCCTTCCTTTTTCTTCTTGGAAGGACACTCATTTACAAAGTGTTCGGGTTGACTACATTCAAAGCACTTTTTATTTTGCTTTTTCATTTCTAGTTTGGTCTTCCCTTTGAAATTATTTGAGTTGATAGCTCCACCTCTTCTCATTCTCCGTTTATTGATGTAGTGTTTGAGAAATCCTTTGGTTATGAGTGCAAAATCTCCTTCATCAAGATCTTCATCTTCTATTTTGATGGAGCCATTTTTATCTTCTTCTTGAGAAGTCTTTAATGCAATGCTCCTTTTTGGTCCTGCTTCTTCATCATCCACCACTTTAGCCTTTAGCTTCAATTCATAGGACGTAAGAGAGTTAATTAAAGATTCAATCGGCATGGAATTAATTTTTTTTCTTCCTTTTTGGCGATAGTTTTGGCCTCCCATTCTTTGGATAAGCTCTTATAGAGCATTCAAAATTTTTCTATTTTTGTCACCCAAAGAGTATTCCTTTCCCAAGGCTTCAAGATCTTTGATTATGTCATTGAATGTACAATACATTTTATCAATGTTTTCATGTGGCTCCATCTTGAAGGACACATACTTGGAAACAAGTAAGGATTTCGTTTGTTCTCGAACATCATTGCTCCCTTCATGAATTTTCTTCAATTTGTCCCAAATTTCTTTAGCGGAAATGCATCCTTTGACTTGAGGTGATTCGTTGGCATCCCAGGCATTGTATAGCACATTCATAGCTTTCGCATTAAGGTCAAGTTTGCCTTCTTCTTGTGGAGTGAGGTCATCCCTTGTCGTTTCTCTTCTTCTATTTTTATGTTCATCAATGATGGTAGCTTCAAAAGGACGTTCATTTACAACATACCACAAGTCAATATCAATAGGTTGCAAAAATATTTTCGTTCTATATTTCCAACTAATAAAGTTTACCCCAGTAAACATAGGGGGTCTTGTGAAATAGATTGACCCTAAAAAAAAAGCATTATTGGTTGCCATAAGGGATCTTTACTCAAATGCAATCTAAGCAAAATAAAGGGACCAAGGCTCTGATACCAATTACTGGCCCCAAAGCAACCTAAGAGGGAGGGGTTGAATTAGGTTTCTAAAACAAATTATTTTGCAAAATATGCACTTGTAAAATCTTTTGTACTAACAAGTAGTTTGATAGAGATAAAATCACATAAGCTTATGAATTATAGAAAGGGTAAAGAAAGAGATTAGACAAACAACACTTCCAACCTACCAAGCTTGAAGTGTTAATCCACTAGAATGCTCCTCAAATTTGGTGAGCCAATAATCTCAAATGTACACAAAGTAGGACAATCCTTGCTCACACTAATTCTCTTTAGTTGAGCCAAGGATTTTACTCTCAACCTCACTTTTGTACAAGATTATCACTCCACTCAATATTTTTGAATAGCACTTCTAATGTACACACTTATACAATATTGCTCAATACCTCAATTGTGTTTGCCAACGGCTCAATAATAAATGCTCAAAAAACTAGTCGTTATAGGTTTCGGATGTCCGATATTATTGTTATGTGTCTGACCCATCGCCCGATTTTAAATATAAGATAGTAGTGGATGCTGTTCGGACGGCCAAGCTTGCGTTTGTTCCATCGTCTGAACCAGGATTGCTTGAAAGGTTCACGCATCGGATGGTGTATTGTGTCTGAAAGGTTTAATTCCTATCATGGAATTTTTCTTTCGGATAGTCAGCTTTGTCCGATGTAAGATTCTTTTAGACGGTTGGATGTGGTCGTTGCAAGTGCTTAAAATTCTTGATTCTGCCACGGAGAAATATGTCCGAGGAACATTCCTTCAGACACGCCTGTGCGTCCATTGTAGATGCTCAAAAAACTTGTTCTCTGTCTGATCGTTAGGACAGTGAATTGATACTGTGGTAATCTTGATCGGACAAGCTTGTGCATCCGAGAGATGTGGTGCTGTTCGGATGGTGTACTACATTCGAAAGCTCTGTTTCTAGCAAATATAATAGCAAACCTGTACAACTTATGTTAAGAGGTAAAATGCATTTGTCATCATCAAAATAAGGTTTGTGGATCATCAGTACTGTTATCTAGTTAGCAGATAGATTAGTGGCTTATTCTAAGGGTATAGTTGAGGATGTTTTAATCCAAGTCAATGAATTAATTTTTTCAGCTGATTTTTATGTACTTGATATGGTGAACAATGATGAGTCTGCTCCCATTTTGTTAGGTAGACCATTTTTGAAAACATCCAAAACTAAGATAGATGTAGATACTGGAATTCTGACAATAGAATTTGATGGCAAAATTTTTCAACATAATATTTATGCGGCCATGAAGTATCCAGCCAAGGATAGTTCTATTTACTTTGTTGATGTTATCAATTCGTTAGTACAAGATGTTTTTGAAAAAGAGTTTGAAGGAGACGAAGATGAGCAAGCGGGAAGCAATGTTGAACAACCATAAATTGGTAAGTTATCTTGTGTGATAGTCGTCAAGGATCCTTAATGATACAATTTTGTCTTCTGGTTTACAGGAGGCTGAGTCGGAGTTAAAGCCTCTTCTGAATCACCTCAAATATATTTTTTTAGGTGATGGGAAAACTCATCCGGTGACAATCGCTAATGACCTAACCACTAACCAAGAAGAACGTTTGCTAAAGTTCTTAGGGAGCATAAAATGGCGATTGGATGGACCATTGCAGATATAAAGGGAATTATCCTATCAACATGCATGGATCGTATACTACTCGAAGATGGAGCTAAGCCTACCCGTCAACTGTAAAGAAGGCTAAACCCGAAACTAATGGAAGTGGTTAAAAAAGAAATACTCAAACTTCTTAAAGTAGGGATAATTTACCCGATTTCAGATAGCGAATGGGTTAGTCTTGTGTAATTAGTCCCTAAGAAGACGAGGATAACTGTGATGAAAAATCAATAAAACGAAATAGTGCCCACCCGTATACAAAATGGGTGGCGAGTTTGTATATATTATCGAAAGAGACAGGCTTAATTCTCTTACTCGCAAAGATCACTTCCCTTTACCTTTTATTGATCAATTGCTTAAAAGGTTAGCTGGTCGTGCTTGTTATTGTTTTCCTGATGGTTACTCAGGATATTTTTGAATCACTATTACTCCCAAAGATCAGGAGAAGACAACATTTACATGCCCATTTGGAACATTTGCTCACCGTCGTATGCCATTTGGGTTGTGTAATGCCCCTGCTACTTTTCAAAGGTGTATGGTTAGCATATTTTTTGATTTTTTAGAAAATTTTATTGAGGTATTCATGGGTGATTTCACCGTTTATGGAGATTCTCTTTTGATCAGTGTTTGCTTAATCTCACATTAATACTACAAAGGTGCATTGAAACTAACCCTGTCTTAAATTCTGAAAAATGTCATTTCATGGTTGAACAAGGTATAGTGTTAGGTCATGTGGTATCGTCTAAGGGGATTGAGGTTGATAAAGAAAAATATGACATAATTCAATCATTACCTTACCCCATGATCAGGTGGGGAAAGTTCGTGGTTTTCTTGGCAATGCAAGATTTTACCAAAGGTTCATCAAAGACTTCTCCAAAGTATCGGCACCTTTATGTAAATTACTGCAAAAAGATGTAGAATTTGATTTTGGTGATGACTGCAAGGCGGCATTTGACAAATTGAAACAACTTCTCGTGCCAACTCCAATCATTCAACCACCTAATTGGAGTCTACTATTTGAGATAATGTGTGATGCAAGTGACTCTGAGGTGGGCACAATTTTGCGGCAACGCATTGGAAGGGCGCCTAATGCGATTTATTACGCCTCCATGACCCTAAATGATGCACAGAAAAATTACATGACCACTGAAAATGAGCTTTTGGCTGTTGTTTTTGCTTTAGAGAAATTTCGTTCTTATCTAATTGGTACTAAAGTGATTGTATATTCTGATCATGTAGCTCTACGCTATGTAATGACAAAAACGGAATCAAAACCAACGTTGATAAGATGGATACTTCTCCTGAGCGAATTTCGATTTTGAAATCAAAGACAAAGTGGTATGAAAAATAAAGTGGCAGACCATTTAAATCAACTACCACATGTGGAGGATGAACTAGAGATACAAGAAAGATTTTCGGATGAACAATTATGCTCAGTGAAGGTGATGTTACCCTGGTATGCAAATATTGTTAATTTCTTTGTTACTAACAAATTACCCCAAGGTTTGTCTGGGACGGCAAGGGTGAAAATCAAAATTGATGCCAAATATTATGTGTGGGATGAGCCCTATTTAAGGAAACAATGTGCCGATCAAGTAATCAGAAGGTGTGTTAATGATGGTGAAATTAATTCAATTTTAGCATTTTGCAATACTTATGCTTGTGTAGGACATTTTGGAGCCAAAAGAATAGCAATGAAGGTATTAGAGTGTGGATTTTATTGGCTTAGCATATTCGTGACTCTTACCTATTTTGTCATTCATGTGATAATTGTCAAAGGACATGTAACATTTCCCAAAAGAATGAAATGCCTATGAATGCAAAACCCGATACAATTCTGCGAAATAGTTGATGTTTGGGGGATTGATTTCATGGGACCTTTTCCTGTTTCATTTGGTTATTCATATATCCTCCTGACTGTTGATTATGCTTCAAAATGGGTGGAAGCTAAAGACACTCGTACTGATGATTCAAAGATTGTTTTAGATTTTCTTAAGAGTAATATCTTTTCTAGTTTTGGTATTCCGAGAGCTATAATCAGTGATCTTGGTACTCATTTTTGTAATCGAACAGTGGTAGCTTTACTAAACAAGTACCATGTGACACACAAGACTTCCACCGCATATCACCCGCAAACCAGTGGAGCCGAGGTATCTAACAGAGAAATTAAGTCTATTCTCCAAAAAATGGTGAACTCTAGCCGTAAGGATTGGGGTTTATGGTTGGATGATTCACTATGGGCATATCGCACTGCTTATAAAATGCCTATAGGGATGTCCCCATATCGGTTAATATTCAGGAAATCTTGTCACCTACCCATAGAATTGGGATGGGGCATAAAGCTTATTGGGCAATTAAAGTTTTCACTATGAGATTGGATGCAAGTGGCAAACAGAGGCAATTACAACTACAAGAGTTGAAGGAAATCCGCAATGAAGCTTACGAGAATACTCGCATATATAAAGTGAAGGCAAAGGCTTTTTATGATCAAATGATCATAAGGAAGGATTTTAAAGTCGGTCAAAGAGTCCTTCTTTATCAGACACGTCTTCGCCTATTTCCTAGTAAGTTGAGATCTTGCTGAATAGGTCCATTTATAATAAGTAATGTATTTTCCCATGGTATAGTTGAAATTTAGAGTTTACAAACGGCCAAAATGTTCACGGTCAAAGGACATCGCCTAAAACCCTATTTGAAAGAGTTGCATTGGGAAATGTGTGTGAAGAGGATTTGGAAGAACCGCATTATGATTGATTGGTGAAAGAGTATTAAGTCGAGCCAACGATAGTAAACAAAGGCGCTGCATGGGAGGCAACCCATGTTCATTTGTATTTTGTTCCATTATTCAATTTTTGTAACTTTATTTTTGCTTATTTTAGTTTAAAAGGACGTCATATTTTAATTTTGTTGTATATTGGGAAATCAATTGCATTAAAAGGCTAAAATAATAACATGGACCGTTGAATTTTTTTTTTGTACGTTATGTGGGTGATTTAGGGTAGAAATTTTATCTTCTAAAGTTGCAAAAAAAAAAAATTAATTTTTGTTCTGCCTCTCATGCACATGCGCGCTTAATTTCAGCGCATGTGCGTTGAGCTTGATTGGAAATTATGCTTCTACCTTGCACGTACATGCACGTTGAAAGCCCAGCGCATGTGCGCGAGGCAGAGTAGCACATGGATAGACTGCTTCGCGCTGAGATTGAAGCTCATGTGTGATGCCTCTTTTAACACCCTAGTTTTAAATCAATGAAAACACCTAAATCCTATCACTAACTAGGTGGCATCCCGCAAGTATACTATTGTCAACTAGTAGCAAGGGAAGTAGGGATCGTTCCCATCGAGTGATAGGATTGCAATTACCATTGTTTTAAAGGTAGGGTGTTAAAAGAGGCATCACACATGAGCTTCAATCTCAGCGCGAAGCAGTCTATACACTGTCTACTCTGTCTTAATTTAATCTAATTAAGACTAAGATTTAGAATAAGTGCATAAATCAACTAAAAAGACCCTAAAGCAATAAAGCATTCATTTCTAAATTAGAAATTAGGAAAAGATTAACTAGTAAATTAAATATTTTTGGATTTTTTTGATTAGAAATAAAGAAACCCACTAAGAATTAACTAGAAACTAAAGCTAGAAATTGAAAATTCTTAAATTGAAAGCAAGAAATTTATAAGACCCCTAATTTTGTAAACCCTTAATTGAAAGAAAGGAAATTTTACTAAAATGGATAAGAAAGCAATTATTCATTATATCTACTTGAAGCTTACGAAAAACCCACTACGATTATCTAATAAAAATGTAAACTTGACAAGGAATTTAAAGAAGATCTAAGACTGAAGATAAAGAGAAAATTGTATTAGAAAAAAACTTGTAGTGTACGCTATCCTAATCTATCTAATATTGTCTAAAACTCTCTATTCTAAACTATCTACTCTCACTCTACTTTCTACTACTTTTTAGCTTAAATAGTTCAGCATTATACAAGGCAAAATCAGGGTTTTTGTGCTGGAAATTACAAAATTGCCCTTACAACTTAACATTTAGCGAGTCGAGATCGCGGTCTGGACTCGACTCTTCTTCCAGCAATCCTCATTTCCTCCATTTTGCAATTTAGTCCCTTCAACTTTGTTCCTTCCAGCTTCTAAGCTTTAATTTTTAACCTGCATAATATTAACACCATTAAGCACTTAATTAAACTAAAAATTTAACACAAAAATTATCATAATTAATTCAAAAACGAAAATACAAATACATATGAAAGAAATTAACTAAAATCTTCAATTACTTATCTAATTTCGGAATTTAAACTATCAAAATGCTATAATTTAGAGGAAACAGATAACTCTAGTTTACTAGAGTTATCACACCCCCCAAACTTAGCATTTTGCTAGTCCCGAACAAAACAAAGATCAACAATAAATGAAACCTACTAACATTTAAACATTTCAACACCCCCAAAGTTGATGTGACACTTGATGAATCATGGATGTACTTTGAACAATTAAGCGATCTCTCCAAAAATGTTCAACACTATGTTATATGAAAAATATGAGTAAATCAATCCAAAATTGAAATTTCATTTTACAAAGAAGCACAAATTCATTCACTACACAAGATTTCATATCACCAAGCATTACCATTCTCTAAAAGAATTACCAAAAGTTTTAGTTCTTTTCATTTGAAATATCATTACTTCTCAACTCACAAATATTATAAAGTTAATCAACTTTCTCGACTAAGCATTATGAAAGTAGAAGTTCAATTAGGAATCAACTGTAATGCAATTGTCACACATTTCGGGAATAAACCTCTAACAACGAATAAGTAATATGAGATTAATGTATAAGTATTACAAACATTTACTCCTTAACTTATTGGTATACAAAAAAAGCAATTCCTATTGGCTTAATTCGGAGAAACAACATGGGTACATGTCAGAATCCCGTACTCGCCTTATTACTACTCTATTGGCTTATTTCGGAGAAACAACATGGGTTCATGTCGGAATCTCGTACACGCCTTATTCCTAATTTTTTTTTCACGGTCCTAAACCAACGAAAAGGAGTAAAATGTACCAAAAATTAATCTCGAATATCAATTATTCACAAGTTAGAAGAACATTCCCTATGCAAACACACGAAATGTCCCAAAATTCCTTCTATTTCAATTAACTCATTTCTTTCCAAAAGATAGTTCATCAACCACATAATATAAATGATTTGATAAGAAACAGCATTTCAAATAAATTTTCCTCAAATTTCAGCACTTCTTTTTGAAAAATAGCTGTGCTAAGTTTATGAATTCTTTATATTGCAAATGAACTACTCATTCACACAAAAATTCTTGAGAGAAAAGAATCAATCATATACTTCACTCACAAGGTATTGATCATCAAAATTATCATCAATGAGTACCTAATTGATCAAATTTCCATCCATTAATCATCAAGTGGCAACAAAAAAAATATATAAAATGACCATTTCCAACACAAAAAGATAAACACCCCCAAATTTGTCTCTTTTATTCAAGTTGATGAATAAATCATCCTTCCACTCACCCAAAATTAAACATCAAGACAAACCCAAAATTAATGAAAACTACTTAAACTATACCTTACTTTTAAGCCTGGAATTAAAATTGAGTAAAAATGTCAAGAGCAACCATGCCATGCATCTCACCAAGTAAGCTTCAAACAAAATCAATATTCCATTCAACTCATCAATGAATGAAAAGATGGCATCAGCTTAAGGCCCTTAGCCATATTACTCTTATTTGGCAGTAATCATGACCAAAGCTACACCAAGTATCTAGCAAGAATTTCACAAAAATTCAATCCATGAAGCATTAAATTGTAATTAGCTACTTGGCGTCAGTTTAAGGCCATTAGCCAGATTACTAAAAAGGAAAATCAAATTACTTCCAACACTAAAAATAAAATAAATTCATGGTTGAAGTGATTTTGAAAGGAAGAAAATGTTTTATTATTATTATTATTATTATTATTAAAAGATTGCGATCTCAAATGTTTGAGATAGCGGTATCAACTCAGCCCAAGAATTGCCTTTGCAGAAGTTCACGGTTGAGACCGCGGTCTCAAATTTTTGAGATCACGGTCTCGAACCAAACTTCTGCAAAGTGAAATTTTTTACACTTAGCCAAAATTTCTTCATTCTTGACCGTTTTTCTCCATTTGCAAGGATAACCTATATAAAAAAAAAATCACAAGTTAGGATGACGATTTTCACTCATTCTTTAGCACCATTTATTCAATTAAAAAAAAACTCAATTCTTTTTCTCCAATTCAAACCAATCTACTCAAAATTAAAAATCACAATGAAGGAAAATAATAAGGCTACTTCTCAACTAAATTAAAGACTTGGGTTGCCTCCCAAGAAGCGCTCTTTTATAGTCACTAGCTTGATTATGGCATGACCCTCATTCTGAGTAATTGAGGATGAATGAACCTCCCTTCCCTTTTGGTTTCCACGGAAAAAGTTTGATCCCCTTTTTCTTCATGATTAAAGCTTGATTTTCGGGTTTTCCATGCACAAGTCCTTTCTTTCTAGACTTAGCCATCACTAGTGCCCCAATTAACATTTCCAATTGTTTCTCAAACCATTTTGTTTTCTTTTTATGCCTTCTCAATTTCTTGATATCACCGTTGTGCTTATTCTTTGCAAAACTCTCTTCATTCTTCATCAACACACATCTTTTATCGGGTGGTTTCTCTTTCAATTCATTTCTCAGATTTTCCTTTATTTCCAACACTTGCTTGAGCGAATTGACTTGGTTCACTTCATTTTCCTCTTCATTTGACCTAGCAAGGATATAATTAAGAGATTGATTAGCACATTTCTCTTCAATCAACAATGGGAATATTGTCATTATATTCAAACACATCAAATTCAATTGATTCATTTTTAGCTCGTAAGATCAACTTCCCTTTGTGCACATCAATTAATGCATGAGTGGTTGACAAGAAAGGCCTTCCTAGAATCAATGGAATCTCACTCTCTTCACCTATATCTAGCACAAAGAAATCAACGGGAAATGCCAACTTTTCAACTTGTACAAGCATATCTTCCAACAAGCCATATGGTTTCCTCTCGGATAAATCCGCCAATTGAAGTGTGATATTAATTGGCTTGACATTGTTGATCCCGAACTTGTCATAGATGGCCTTTGGCATGATATTTATGCTTGTCCCCAAATCACAAAGTGATCGATGCCACATTTTTCCTCCAACATTGACCGGTATCATAAAACTACCGGAATCCTTGAGTTTAGGGGGCAACCGCCTTTGAACAATGGCACTACATTGGGCATCTAGGCATACTTTCTCATCATCATCCCACTTTCATTTCCTTGCCATCCACAAAGATCCTTCACAAAATGAGCATAGTTGGGAATCTTGGTGAGGACATCAATCAAAGGAATGTTGACATTGATCTTTTTCAACATATCCAAGAAATGGGTGAATTGCTTCTATTTTTCCTCCTTTCTTGGATCAATGAGTCTTTGAGGGTATGGCACTTTTATTGATGGATCTATCTTCAAAGGTTCCTCCACATGCTTCTTCTTGGATACCTTGATCTCATTCTTTTGCTCCTTCTTGGCTTCATCGTCAACTACTTCTTTTTCAATTTCAACTACCTTGGACTTTTGCTCTTTGCTTCCTTTCTCCTCCTTTTTCTTCTCCTTAGATTCAACCAATTCTTTTCCACTCCTTAGGGTTATGGCATTGCATTGCTCCTTGGGGTTTGGAATAGTATCACTCGGAAATGCCCCAATAGGTTTGTCATTACTCAACCTTGCCCATTGCCCCAATTGAATCTCCAAATTTCTTGTCGAAGCCTTCAAATTCTCATAATCTCTTTCTTATGCTCTTCCGCTTTCCTATCCAATTCCCTTCTCAAATACTCGGCTTCTCTTCTCCAACCTTCTTCACCCAAATTATCTCTAGGAGCATATTGATCATGGTACATGGGTTGGGAAGAATTTGCATAATGGCAAGGAGGTCTTTGTTGTTGGTTTTGAAAAGAAGGATTGGGGAAATTTTGATATGAGTTGGGTTGGACATTTCTTTGGTGTGGTGGTTGATAAGGTCTAGATGAGGAGTTCGGGGCTTGAGTGTGTTGGGCATTTTGATGTGGAGGATTTTGTTGGTAAGGAGGGTTGGATTGGTTGTTGGTATTACTCCATGAGAAATTTGGTTGATTCCTCCAAGACGAATTATAAGAGTTCCATAAGCTCCGGATTGGTTCCTTGAAAATGATGATTGATTAGTCACATAATTGACTTGCTCGTTTGCCCCATATGGCATTTCACAATTCCCATTGGCATGGCCGCCTCCACAAAAATCACATGTGTTGGTACTAGACATTGGTTGAGTTGGAGAAGAAGTCATAGCATTCACACTACTAGGTTTCCCTATATTCTCCAACGCCTTTGTCATGTTATTCATCACATTCATGAACATGCTTTGTTGAGCTAAAAGGGCGTCTTGCATGTTTAGATTCAACGTTCCACTACTTGCATTTGCTTGATGTTGAACCACCGGTGGAGTTATCGGTCCATGATGGTAATGGTTGTATACCATCCTATTTAACAACTCTTGAGCTTCTTCCAGAGTCTTGTATGAGATAGAACCGTCAGCGGAGGCATCTAAGATGGATTTCGCCTCTTGAAGTAAACCATTATAGAAAGTTTGAACTTGAAGCCACAAAGGAATGGCATGATGTGGGCATTTTCTTAGCAACTCTTTGAATCTTTCCCAAGCTTTCCCAAGGCTTTCACCAACATCTTGTTTGAACGATGTAATCTCATTCCTTAATTTAGCAATTCTTGCGGGAGAAAAATACTTCACCAAGAACTCTTGAGCGAGTTGGTTCTAAAGTGGTGAATGTTCCTTGAGCATGGGATTGCAACCACGACTTCGCCCTATCACGAAGAGAAAAAGGAAATACCCTCATCCGAACACAATCCGGATGTACTCCATTAAACTTAAATGTGTCCAAGACTTCTTCAAAATTCATAAGGTGAGTGTAGGGGTCCTCATTTGGTCCACCTCCGAACAAGCATGGGGTTGGAGCATTTGGATTAGGCCGGGCTTGATTTCAAAATTGTTGGCCCGTGCAATGCTTGAGTTCACCCCATCAAAATTATGTAAAGCATACTCCCTCAATGGCCTTCCATTCCCATTCATGTCATTTCCATTCCTATAGCCACCCATTCCATTATTTCTACCTACCTCTTCTTCTTCGTTCTCCATATCACATTCCCTTGATGAGCATTAGCATGTGCCATTTCTATCCTTTCTTGTTCTTGTTGCACCCTTCTCAACCTTCAAATTTGTCTTAGCTCTTTCTCCCTTTCCTTGTCTAGGCAAATGAATGGCTCTTGAGTACTTCTTACCATGCACTACACAACCAAGGCAAATAGTCAATTGGAATTCCAAGTCAATTCTACAAGACAACCAAATCAAACATAAAAATCAACAAAATTAAAAACTAAATTAAACTAATCTAAAGTGCTTAATCTACACGACCCATAAAGCGCTTGATATTGCCAAAAACCAAAGACAAAACCCCGGCAACGGCGCTAAAAACTTGATGCCTCTTTTAACACCCTAGTTTTAAATCAATGAAAACACCTAAATCCTATCACGAACTAGGTGGCATCCCGCAAGTATACTATTGTCAACTAGTAGCAAGGGAAGTAGGGATCGTTCCCACGAGGATTGTCGATTGCAATTACCAAGGTTTTAAAGGTAAATGTGTAGTAAAGCTAAATCAATTAGTGGATGGAAGAACTATTCTAATGATAGCTATAACTTCAATTCTAACTTAATTTAATCTAATTAAGACTAAGATTTAGAATAAGTGCATAAATCAACTAATGAAGGAAAAGACCCTAAAGCAATAAAGCATTCATTTCTAAAGTAGAAATTAGGAAAAGATTAACTAGTAAATTAAATATTTTTGGATTTTTTTGATTAGAAATAAAGAAACCCACTAAGAATTAACTAGAAACTAAAGCTAGAAAATGAAAATTCTTAAATTGAAAGCAAGAAATTGATAAGACCCCTAATTTTACTAAAAACCCTTAATTGAAAGCAAGGAAATTTTTACTAAAATGGATAAGAAAGAAATTAAAAATTATATCTACTTGAAGCTTACAAAAAACCACCTACGATTATCTAATAAAAATGTAAACTTGACAAGGAATTTAAAGAAGATCTAAGATGAAGACAAAGAGAATATTTGATGTTTTCCAAACCTTATTTTGATAATGACATAAACACTTAACTCTGTAAACTAGTTTTTACAGGTCTGTTATCTGTTTTGCTAGAGACAGGGCTTTCGGATGCACTGAACCATCTGAACTGGTCAAAACTTCTCGGACGCATTGCACCGTCCGAACGAACATGCAGAAAGAAATAGGATCCTACTGCTTCTCTTTATGGACAAACATGACAGTCCGAAGCTTTTATCGGACGAAGGAACGGACGCATTCACGGACGTCCGAAACTAAGCTCTTCAACAACTGCATGAAGATCGGAAGCTGTGTCGGACGCATCCAATATGTCTCGAACGTCCGAAACCCCAACGGCTACTTTTTGTGCATTTATTATTTAGCCATTAGGAAGTAGTTGCAACCACCATTTATTGCTCTTATAAATAACTGCTTTGAAATTAAGTAAAAATTATCTAATACATTAAATACAAGCCTTAGAGAAAAGCATTTTGAGTACAAATTGGCTATAGTTCTTTGTTGTATTAGTGTGCAGTTGTGAGTGCAATTCAACTTTGAGTGGAGTGATAATCTTGTATGAAAGTGTGGCTGTAAGTAAGATTCTTGGCTCAACTAACAGAGTTTTAGTGTGAGCAAGAAGTTTCCAACTTTGTAAAGATTATTGCCTTAATCACCAAGTGTGTGAAGCATTCTAGTGATTTAATACTTCAAGCTTGCTAGCTTGGAAGTATTGGTTGTTTAATTTTCTCTCTTTACTTCAGTGTTCCATTGATTTTATTATATCAGTTTATATTTGGAAAATCTCAATATTTCAAAAAGTTTATTTTTTAAGAAACCTAATTCACCCCCTCTCTTAGGTTGCTTTGGGACCAACAATTGGTATCAGAGCTTGGTCTCATTTTATTGCTTAAACTTCTTTTGAGAAAAGAACTATTATGGCAACCAACAATGCTCTATTTTTTGACAGTCAATCCGTTACTAGGCCCCCTATGTTTAATGGGGCAAATTTTATTAGTTGGAGAGATAGAATAAAAATATTTTTGCAATCTATTGACATTGATTTGTGGTATGTTGTCAATGAAGGTCCTTTTGAAGCTTCTATCATTGATGATCACACAAATAGAAGAAGAGAAAAGACAAGGGATGAGCTCACTCCACAAGACAAGGCAAACTTGATGAACTTAAATGCAAAAGCCATGAATGTGCTATATAATGCTTTGGATGCAAATGAATCAACTCGCGTGAAGGGATGCATTGCCGCTAAAGAAATTTGGGATAAATTGAAGAAAATCCATGAAGGGAGCGTCGATGTTTGTGAGCAAAAGAAATCCTTACTTGTTGCCAAGTATGAGTCTTTCAAGATGGAACCACATGAGAACATTGACAAAATGTACTGTAGGTTCAATGACATTATAAAGGATCTTGAAGCCTTGGGTAAGGAGTACTCTTTGGGTGAAAAAAATAAAAAAATCGTAAATGCTCTATCCAAAGAATGGGATGCCAAAACTATTGCTATAGAGGAAGCCAAGAATTTAAATTTAATGCCTATTGAATCGCTAATCAATTCTCTTACATCTTATGAATTGAAGTTAAAGGCTAAAGTAGTGGATGATGAAGAAGCAAGGCCAAGAAGGAGCATTGCTCTAAAGACCTCTCAAGAAGAAGATGAAAATAGCTCCATCATTATCTAGAAGATGAAGATCTTGATAAAGGAGATCTTGCACTCATCACCAAAGGATTTCTTAAACATTACATCAACAAACGAAGAATAAGAAGAGGCGGAGCTACAAATTCAAATAATTTCAAAGGAAAGACAAGGCTTGAAATGAAGAAGCAAAACGAAAAATGTTTTGAATGCGGTCAACTCTGACACTTTGCAAATGAGTGTCCTTCCAAGAAAAAGAAGGAAGGAAGGAAACCTAGATTCAATAACTTTCAAATCACATGGGATGATTGCAACTCCGAAGGAGAAGTTGAAGAAGAAATGGAGTCGGCACAAATGGCCTTTATGGCTATTGGAGATGATGAGGTAAATTCCAACTATGACTCCAATGATGAAGATGATCTTGAAGCTTTCATTTTGAAATTGCATGATAGCTTAAAGGAATCATATGCTAGAAATAAGGAGTTAGTAAAAAAATCAAATGCTTTATTGAATGCTAACTCTAAACTTGTGAATGAAAATAAATAGGCTATCACAAGAAAATCGTGATTTGAAGAAAAGAATGCATGTGAGATCCAAGGTCAAGGAAGAACAAGCCTCCTTGAAGAAAAGAATGGATGATTTGAATACTCTCTTGATTAGAAAGAAAGAAAATGTTGTTGATTTAAAAAGAAATAGAAATGTCGTAATCAACAAAAATTTTGTCACATTTAGAAGGGATGACTTATGTGTTGTAAAATCAAAATCATCTTTATATGGAAATAAAAATATTATTTGTAGATATTGCCAACAACACGGACATGTTAAGAATATGTGTTATGTAAAGAAGAACGAAAAGCTTGGAATGAAAGTTGAATGGATTGTTAGCAATTTCACTAACTCAAATGGACCCAAGAAAACGTGGGTACCAAAAGTTAAAAATTGATTTTATGTGTAGGTACTTAACATCACTAACAATGCTAAGTGGTTCACAGATAGTGGATGTTCAAGGCACATGACGAGTGATGCTTCTCTCTTCACGAATCTCATACCATCCAAAAATAGTGGAAAAGTCACTTTTGGTGATAACAATAAAGCAAAATCAATCGGCATTGGTGATGTAGGTAAAAATGGTGAAACTTTGATTAAGAATGTTCTTCTTGTTGATAATTTGAACTATAATTTATTAAGTGTTAGTCAACTTTGTGACAAAAATTTATATGCATTTTTTACCAAGCATGAATGTCTTATCCTTGATAAAAATAATGTTGTGTTATTCAAGGGCACTAGGCACATTGATGTTTATGTGATTCATCTTGATAAAATTAGCAATAGCAATGTAAAATGTCTTACCGCTTCCATAGATGATCCTTGGCTTTGGCATAGAAGACTCTGTCATTTTAATATGGATTTAATTGAAAAACTTGCTACGAAAGATTTGGTAAGAGGTTTGCCAAAACTAAAATTTTTGAAAAATAAAATTTGTGATGCATGCCAATTTGGTAAACAAGTCAAAGTTTCTTTTAAACCAAAGAATTTTGTGTCTACTCATAAAACAGATCACCTTTAGAATTGCTGCATTTAGACTTATTTGGACCTACTCAATATGCTAGTCTTGGTGGTTGCAAATATGCTTTTGTTATTGTAGATGACTATTCTAGGTATACTTGGGTATTATTTCTTGTTCACAAAAATGAGGCGTTTGAAAAATTTGTAAAACTATTTTCCAAAATTCAAAATTTATTAAATTTAAAAATCATTTGTTTAAGAAGTGACAATGGTGCCGAATTTAAATTTGGAGGTTTTCCCGACTTTTGTGATCACAACGGTATTTCTCATAAATTTTCGGTTGTTAGAGTCCCTCAACAAAATGGTGTTGTCGAAAGGAAAAATAGAACACTTCAAGAAACCGCTAGAACTATGATTAGCGAATGTGACTTACCTCAATACTTTTGGGCCGAAGCGGTTAACACGGTTTGTTATGTCATGAACCGAGTTTTATTGAGATATTTTTTAAACAAAACACCTTATGAACTCCTCTTTTGTAAAAAAACCCGTTGTGAGCTAGATTTTAAAGTTTTTGGTTGCAAATTTTTTATTTTAAAAATCAAAGAAAATCTTGGAAAATTTGACAAAAAATCGGATGAAGGAATTTTTCTAGGATATTCTAGTGACAAGAAAGCATACCGAGTTTACAATAGAAGAACGTTTTTGATTGAAGAAGTTGTGCATGTTACATTTGATGAAACTAATGATGTTATCTCAAAGAAATTATGTGAAGATGAAGATGTAGGTATTTTAAAGGAGCTCGAAAAGCTCGTTATTCATGGAGATCATCAAGAGATTACATCAAGCGTTAATGTCAACAGCCATCAAATTGATGATGAAAAGAATGAGGATGCCCAAAATGATCTTCCGAAGAGCTTGGAAGAGACTCTAGTCATCCTCAAGATTTAATCATCAGGTGATCTATCCGATGGGAGACAACTACTCGTTCTCATAAACCTTTGAATAGTAATTGTGAATTAAGATCTCTCACATCGAACCTAAACATATAGATGTTGCTTTGAGTGATGGAATCTTGGGTTAATGCTATGCAAGATGAACTTAGTCAATTTGAGAAAAATAATGTATGGACCTTAGTTGAAAGACCTTCTTCTCATCCCGTTATTGGTACTAAATGGGTTTTTAGAAACAAATTAAATGACAAAGGTGAGATCATAAGAAACAAAGCTAGACTTGTTGCAAAAGGTTACGCTCAAGAAGAAGGTATTGACTTTGATGAAACCTTTGCACCCGTGGCTAGATTAGAATCCATTCGCATGTTTCTTGCATTTGCATGTTTCAATAATTTAAAATTATTTCAAATGGATGTCAAAAGTGCCTTTTTAAATGGTTTTATCGACCAAGAAGTTTTCGTCGAACAACCTCCGGGCTTTGAAAATAAGAATCTTCCAAATTATGTTTTCAAACTTTCCAAAGCTTTATATGGTTTGAAACAAGCTCCAAGAGCTTGGTATGAAAGATTAAGTGGCTTCTTGATAGAAAATGGTTTCAAAAGAGGTTTAGTTGACACCCACACTTTTTACAAAACGGATTTAAAAGGATTGTTAATTGTTCAAATTTATGTTGATGATATTATTTTTGGAGCAACTAATGAAAGTTTGTGCAAGGATTTTTCACAATTAATGCAAGAAGAGTTTGAGATGAGTATGATGGGCAAGTTGCAATTTTTCCTCGGACTACAAGTTCATCAAACTAAGGAAGGAACATTTATTACACAAATCAAGTACACAAAGGAGCTGCTCAAACGATTTGGTATGGAAGATTGCAAACAAGTGGGTATGCCAATGTGTACTTCAACCAAACTCGATAAAGACGAAGAAGGTAATAGTGTTGATGAAAAACACTATAGAGGTATGATCGGAAGTCTACTTTACTTAACTGCCAGTAGACTAGATATCATGTTTGTTGTTTGTTTATGTGCTAGATTTCAATCTTGCCCTAAAGAATCACATTTGATAGCTGTGAAAAGAATTTTTAGATATCTAAAAGGAACAACGAATTTTGGTCTGTGTAAACAATATCCAAAGTCCTCTACATTTGATACTGATTAGCTATTTGTGATGCTGACTTTGCTGGGTGTAAAATTGAATCAAAAAGTACCAGTGGTATGTGTTATTTTCTGGGAAATTGTCTTGTGTCTTGGTTTAGTAAAAAACAAAATTCCATTTCTCTTTCTACGACTGAAGCCGAATACATTGCTACCGGAAATTGTTGTGCTCAACTTCTTTGGATGAAACATACTCTGAAAGATTTTGGTGTAATTTTTGATTGTGTTCCTATATTGTGTGACAACACTAGTGCAATTAATCTCACAAAAAATCCTGTTATGCACTCTAGAACCAAACACATTGATGTTAAGCATCATTTCATTAGAGACCTCGTTTGTAAAAAGAAAATTCGTATTGATTTTGTGCCTACTTCAGATCAATTGGCTGATATTTTTACAAAACCCTTAGCTCTAGATCGCTTTGAATCGCTCAGAAAATGTTTGGGGATTTTACAGATAAATTTGGCATAGGTTCATAGTTCCCTTGGAGGCACTCCTTCGTCCGAACAACTTTTCTTTCGGACGCTCTTGATCGTCCGAAAGCATTGTTACCTCTCAAACGCTCATATTCGTCCAGAACAATATTCTTCTTTTTTCTAAACTCTCTGGAAATCTTCCGGAAGCGCAGCATCGTCCGAAAGAACTTCGGACGTACTGGCTCCTCCTTCGGCCGTCCGTTCTTCAGCTTTCGGACGCTTTGTCAGATGCACACCAAACGTTCGGCCGTCAAAAGGTACCCCTGTTTTTAAAACCGTCTCTAATGACTGTCTCGGATACACCCCCTCCCCGAAAACCCTCAGGCAATATTTTTTCTCTCCACTATCCCCTCCAAATTCACACTCTCTTTTCCAAAATTGATTGGAAAATCATCCTACCCATATCCCTTATCACCTAAATCACATCTCATTTCCTCAAAATCTCACCAGTCCTCAAAATTTTTCAATTTTCTCTTCTTTTATTACGATGGTGAAATCTCGCGGAGGTTCCTCTACAGCATAATCGGGGTCAAAAAACTAAAGGGAAGGCTCCAGTACGAGGGGAATCATCAGCCAATCCTCAAGTCTCCACCACTCCAACTTTATCAAAATTTTTCGATGCCAAGGCATCTGAACAGTATACTTCCCTTCTCAGTAAATCTATAATCGTTCAACGTCCTGCTTCTCATAGTCTATTTGATGAATATAATCCTCCCATTATCAAATCTTGTTTTGAAAAACAAAATTGGGGTCATCTTGTGCATCCTGATTTACCTGTTTATCATGACATGGTGCTTCAGTTCACGGCCATCTTCGGAAAGGTCCTACTGTTCACACTCTCATTTCTCGTGTTAACAACACTGATCTTGAGATTTCATCAAACATTATTAACATCTATTTTTGATAAGAGATGTGAAGTTTCAATTCACAAGGAATTATTTCAATCTAGATTCGTTAAGAAATGGCTTGATAGATATCTAGTCAGTGATATTGATGAAGTTAGAGCAGTTTTTAACATTCATTTTAAACAGGTCTCATAGAGGAAGCCAAAACTACATTGCTTGCTCCTGAACTTAATATTCTATACACCCTTGTCACAAATCTGTTATTGCCAACTGACGAGCATCGTACTGAGCCCGGAAAAATGCAACTATACTTATTTTTTTGTGTTTTCAAGGGTATTTCTCTGGATTTTGGGTATCTTTTTTGTTCCCTATGGGAACTCTTTCTCACTGATACCCGAAGAAACATTCCTTTTGGAAAATTTCTCACTAAAATTTTTGATTTCCTCAACATTCCTTTCAGCGGTTAAAGAACTGCTTTAAACAATGTCTCTTATACACATGTAGATGTGTATAAGAGACAGACACACTCTTCAACGATCTAGATGTGTATAAGCTGTCAGTTCATTTCAACGTCGCACAAATCAAAAGTTAAAACGATTTGAAACTCGTCAAATGATTCTCCAAGAGGCACTCAGTCTTGGCATGTCTGCTTCAGCTCAAGTTCAATTTGCTAATCTTCAGTCCCAATATCCACTTGAGTCCTTTTCCGACAGTGATGAACCTGAAGATGAACATACACGTGAAGACAATGCAGAAGCTTGTCAAGGAGCTGCCGATGACGATGACGATTTGATGAAGATGTTGACGACACATTTGACTTTATCATGCAACGTCGTACCGAAGAGGAGGATGACAGTGAAGCTATGCTGAAGATGTTCCCTCCAAACAACAAAAGACTGAAAAGCGCTCCAAAAAGCGCAATGACTCCCATTAGTTCTTTTTCCCATTTGTATGTTCAACTTAGCAGTTCTCTGCTTAATAGACCCTTTCAGCTATTGGGACTGGTTTTCAGCAAATGTGGCTTAAGAGACAGCTGTAACTCTAGCACCATTAAACTTTTCACATTGGATGTATTAAACTTGTTTCATTTCTATCAAACTACTTGCATGATCTAAGGGGGAGTCTTTTTGATTGATTTCAAAAGGGAGAGTAGTTATATTATTGTGTTTTGATGTGATTGATATGTTGATAATTGATATCCAATTATGATATATTGCAAATTGATTATTCATATCCAATTGAGGTTTGTCATCATCAAAAAGGGGGAGATTGATGTTTTCCAAACCTTATTTTGATGATGACATGGACACTTAACTCTGTAAAACAAGCTTTTGCAGGAACAGATCTTTCGGACGCACAGAACCTTCCGAACTAGGTCAAAACTCCTCGGACGCATTGCATCGTATAAGAACGAACTAGGGCTTGTATGGGATCCTACTAGATGTTTATTTCAGGTTATTAAAGCGTCCTATTTATCTGAGCACGAAATAGTGGACGCAACTACGTCCGAACGAAGCCTCTCAACAAAACTGAAAGAAGATCGGACGCTGCATTGGACGCATTCAATCCTTCTCAGACGTCCGAAACCCCAACAGCTATTTTTTGTGCATTTATTATTTAGCCGTTAGGAAGTAGTTGAAACCACTATTTATTGCTCTTATAAATAGGTGCTTTAATAACCTGAAATAAACATCTAATACATTAAATACAAGCCCTAGAAAAGAGTAATTTGAGTGCAAATTGACTATAGTGCTTTGTTGTATTAGTGTGCAATTGTGAGTGTAATTCAACTTTGAGTGGAGTGATAATCTTGTATGAAAGTGTGGTTGTAAGTAAGATTCTTGGCTCAACTAAAAAAGTCTTAGTGTGAGCAAGAACTTCCCAACTTTGTAAAGATTATTGGCTCACCAAGTGTGTGAAGCATTCAAGAGATTTGATACTTCAAGCTTGCTAGCTTGGAAGTATTGATTGTTTAATTTATTCTCTCTTTACTTTACTGTTCTATTGATTTTGTTATATCTGCATTCAATTTGAAAATCTCAATATTTCTCAAAGTAATTTTTAAGAAACCTAATTCGCCGAGCCCCCTCTTAGGTTGCTTTGGGACCAACAGATGGCATGTATACTGTTCAAGAAGTCTATACAAATGGCTCATACAAGTTGATCGCTAAAGATGGGTTAAGGATTGGCCCCATCAACGGAAAATATTTTAAGTGATACTAAGAATGATCTGCATTGCTCCTTGATGCACGAGCCTAAACTACATAGTGCTCCTGGCCTGCATGAGCTAAAACTGTAGACGGCAACCACCAATAGTGTAATATATGGTTGAACTACTGAAACACTCCACCAAGTCTAAGGTGGTAAACAAATGGATAATTTTGGCCCACAAGAGGTTAAACTATGAACAACAATTCCCATATTTTTTCCCAAAAAAAGAACTATGTGTGATTTGATTCTCTTTTGGGATATGTAGGTAGATTAGAGGGAAACTTCTAAGTTCAGTTACACCCCTACAAAACCAACTCATTTTCCTTAAAAGTCTTTTGGAAACAAAATTTCAAAATCAATCATGGTTATTAGTTACTTTGAACTAGACAAATTCACAAGATAAAGAAAACTAAATAGTTATCGCTCTTCATCTCCTTGAACTCTCTGGAAACTTTATCTATTCGCAATATTTTTGAAGGATGTCTTCCAATCTTCAATTGGTTTCCACCTTTTGCGACGCTCTAAAAATGGTGTACATCACTCTGAGAGGACTTCTGCATGTTTCTTTAGGAATTGTCCATAGTTCTTAGACTTTGAAGAGTTCTTCATGCTTCTATCTTGGTAAAGCTTTTCTTCATTGTCAGTCCTTGGTGTAGTCGTAATCTTTAAAGAGTTCGATAAGGCTCCATCTTGGTAGAACTTTTCTTTATCGTCATGGTCCTTGATGTAGCCGTGATCTTTGAAGAGTTCGACAAGCCTCCATCTTGGTAGATCTTTTCTTCATTGTCGTGGTCCTAGATGTCACCATTGTCCTTGAAAAGCTCATCAAGCGTCCATCCTGGTAGAGCGTTTCTTTATCATCATGGTCCATGATGTTGCTGTGAAGAGACAGGACCACTCTTTGAAAGTTCTTCATGCCTCCATCTTGTTAGAGCTTTTCTCTGTCATTGTGGTCCTTCATGTTGTCGTGGTCTTTGCAAAGTTCATCTTCTTCCATCTTGGTAGAGCTTTTCTTCATCGTCGTGGTCATTGATGTCATCGTGTTCCTTGAAAAGTTCATCATGCTACCATCTTGGTAGAGCTTATCTTGATGTCGTCGTGTTCCTTGAAAAAATCATCATGCCTTCTTCTTGGTAAAGCTTTTCATTGTCATCGTGATCGTTGAAGAGTGTGTTGTGCCTTCTTATTGGTCGTGCCTTTTTTTTTAATCAACATGGTCTATGAAGATTTGTTCACGTCTCCATCTTGTGGAACGATTCCCATTGACCTTGTTTGCAAAATGATCGTGATACCTTCATCTTGTAGAGCAGTTCTCGTCAACATGGTCCGTCAAGAAAGCATACCGAGTTTACAATAAAGAACGCTCTTGATTGAAGAAGTTGTGCATGTTACATTTGATGTGTATGTTAGAAACTAATGATGTTATTTCAAAGAATTTATGTGAAGATGAAGATGTAGGTATTCTAAAGGAGCTCGAAAAGCTAGTTATTCATGAAGATCATCAAGAGATCACATCAAGCAATGATGTCAACAACCATCAAATAGATGATGAAAAGAATGAGGATACTCCAAATGATCTTCCGAGAGCTTGGAGATTCGTCTCTAGTCACCCTCAAGATTTAATCATAGGTGATCTATCCGATGGGGTAACTACTCGCTCTCATAAACCTTTGAATAGTAATTGTGCATTACTTTCTCACATTGAACCTAAACATGTAGATGTTGCTTTGAATGATGAATTTTGGGTTAATGCCATGCAAGATGAACTTAGTCAATTTGAGAAAAATAATGTATGGACCTTGGTTGAAAGACCATCTTGTCATCCCATTATTGGAACTAAATGGGTCTTTAGAAACAAATTAAATGACAAAGGTGAAATCATAAGGAACAAAGCTAGACTTGTTGCAAAGAGGTTATGCTCAAGAAGAAGGTATTGACTTTGATGAAACCTTTGCTCCTGTGGCTAGATTAGAATCCATTCGCATGTTTCTCACATTTACATGTTTCAATAATTACAAATTATTTCAAATGGATGTCAAAAGTGCATTTTTAAATGGTTTTATTGATCAAGAAGTTTTCGTTGAACAACCTCCGGGCTTTGAAAATAAAAATCTTCCAAATTATGTGTTCAAACTCTCCAAAGCTTTATATGGTTTGAAAAAAGCTCCAAGAGCTTGGTATGAAAGATTAAGTGGTTTCTTGATAGAAAATGGATTCAAAAGAGATGTAGTTGACACCACTCTTTTTACAAAAACAGATTTAAATGGTTTGTTAATTATTCAAATTTATGTTGATGATATTATTTTCGGAGCTACTAATGAAAATTTGTGCAAGGAGTTTTCACATTTAATGCAAAAAGAATTTGAGATGAGTATGATGGGCAAGCTGCAATATTTCCTCAGACTACAAGTTGTATATCATCAAACTAAGGAAGGAACGTTTATTACGCAAATCAAATACACAAAGGAGCTACTCAAACGATTTCGAATGGAAGATTGCAAACAAGTTGGTACGCCAATGTGCACTTCAACCAAACTTGATAAAGATGAAGAAGGTAATAGTGTTGATGAAAAACACTATAGAGGTATGATCGAAAGTCTACTTTACTTAATAGCCAGTAGACCAGATATCATGTTTGATGTTTGTTTATGTGCTAGATTTCAATCTTGTCCTAAAGAATCGCATTTGATAGCTGTTAAAAGAATTTTTAGATATCTAAAAGGTACAATGAATTGTGGTCTATGGTATCCAAAGTCCTCTACATTTGATTTAATTAGTTATTCTGATGCTGACTTTGCGGCGTTTCAGAGTGCTGTTTCATACCAGTGGTATGTGTCATTTTCGGGAAATTGTCTTGTGTCTTGGTTTAGCAAAAACAAAATTCTATTTCTCTTTCTACGGCTGAAGCCGAATACATTGTTTAGCTGCTGGAAATTGTTGTGCTCAACTTCTTTGGATGAAACATACTCTGAAAGATTTTGGTGTCATTTTTGATTGTGTTCCTATAAAGTGTGATAACACTAGTGCAATTAATCTCACAAAAAATCCTGTTATGCACTCTAGAACCAAACACATTGATGTTAAACATCATTTCATTAGAGATCTTGTTTGTAAAAAAGAAATTTGTGTTGATTTTGTGCCTACTTCAAATCAACTGGTTGATATTTTTACAAAACCCTTAGCTCTAGATCCCTTTGAATCTCTCAAAAAATGTTTGGGTATTTTACAGATTAATTTGGCATAGGTTCTTAGTTCGGACGCACTCGTTCGTCCGAACGACTCTATCTTTCGGACGCTCTGTTTCGTCTGAAAACTGCCTATCTTCCTCGGACGCTCATAATCATCCGAACGATATTCATTTTCTTCACTAAACTCTCCGGAATTCTTCTGGACGTGTACCATCGTTCGAAAGAACATCGGAGGCACTGGAGGAATATCTTCCATCGCCCGTCCGTTCCTCAGCGTTCGGACGCTTCATCGGACGCACACGAAACGTTCGGCCGTCCGAACAGTCTCCCTTTTCTATTAAAATCATCCATCTTCCTCCTTTCGGAGTCACCCTCAATTCGAAAACCCTCTGGCAAAAATTGTTCCTTCAACACCCCCTCCAAATTCCTACCTTCTTTCCCAAAATTGGTTGGAAGATTATCCTCTCCAGAGTATTTCTCACCTAAATCATATCGATTTTCCCCCATCTACCATCTCATTTCATCAAATTCTTACCAATTTTTCACAAAAAGAAATTTTTTTTTCCTCTCCCTTGCCTTCCTTCAGAATGGTTAAATCTCGCCGAGGTTCTTCTACAGCAAATCGGGGATGGAAAACTAAAGGGAAAGCTCCAGTATGAGGAGAATCATCTGCTAATCCCTAAGTCTCCACAAATCCAATCTTGCCAAAATTCGTCGATGCCAAGGCATCCGAACGGTATACATCCCTTTTTAGTATAGTAAAACGTACAATCTATAATCATTCAACGTCCTGCATCTCAAAGTCTGTTTGATGAGTATAATCTTCCCATTGTCAAATCCTGTTTTGAAAAACAAAATTGGGGTCACCTAGTGCATATTGACTTACCTGTATATCATGACATGGTGCTTCAATTCACCGCCAATCTTCGGAAAGGCCCCACTGTTCGCACTTTAACTTCTCGTGTTAACAGCACCAATCTTGAGATTTCATCCAACATCATTAACACTATTTTTGAATGTGAAGTCTCAAACCCAAATGATTTTTCCTATTTATTTTCTTCAGATAAATGGCCTGCTGTTGATACTCGATTTGACATCGATGAAGTTAGGGCCATTTTTAACATTAATTTTAAACAGGCCTCGGAAGCCAAAACCACATTGCTCACTCCTGAACTGAATATTCTATACACTCTTGTCACAAATTTGTTATTGCCAACTGACGGGCATCGCACTGAGCCCCCGGTAAAATGCAGCTTTACTTATTTTTTTGTGTTAATTTCAAGGGCATTCCTCTTGATTTTGGGTATCTCTTTTGTTCCCTATGGGAACTCTTTCTTACTGATACCCGAAGAAACATTCCCTTTGGAAAATTCCTCACCAAAATTTTTGATTTCTTCGAGGTTCCTTTCAGCGGAAATAAACAATGTCCTCCTTATTTTAACAAATCTTATATTGAAAGAAAAGGCCTCCGATTTTTCAACAATCAATGGTTAACTAAGGCAGCCTTTGATTTGGCACATTCACAATCCCATGCCTCCACCTCTGATTTCACTATTCCCCATTGTCCTCCTCCTCAACCACCTCCACCACTTCATGATTCTCGTCCATCTACCTCTGAACCGTCACTTTCTCATATCTGTGGCCTTCTCACCTCCTTGAGTACTCAAGTCAGTTTCTTTCAACGTCGCACTAATCGAAAGTTAAAATGACTTGAGACTCGTCAGATGATTATCCAAGAGGCAGGTAGTCTTGGCATGTCTGCTTCGGCTCAGGTTCAATTTGCCTTCAATCTTCAGTCGCAATATCCACTCGACTCATCTTTTGACAGTGATGAAAATGAAGATGAAAATGTTCGTGAGGATGATGAAGAGGCTGCCAATACTCAAGGAGCTGCAAAAACGATGAAGACAACGATGAGGATATTGACGACAAGTTTGATTTTCATCATGCAACGCCGCACCGGAAGAAGAGGAAGACAGTGAAGCCACTGATGAAGATGTTCCATCAAAACGTCAAAAGACTGAACAGCGCTCCAAGAAGAAAAATGACTCACATTAGTTCTTTTGACATCTGTGTTTAGTTTTTAGCACTTCTCTATTTTTTAGGACTTCCCATAGATTTACCCTTTTATGTATTTCCTTGAATTAAGTACTGTTAAATTTTTAAGATTGAGTATATGAAGTTTTTGTTTATGAATTTCTGTTAAATACTTGCATGTTCTCAGGGGGAGCTTTGTTTGATGATGTCAAAAGGGGGAGTAGTCTTCTATATTGCAAAATGATTAGTCTTATCCAATTGTCTTTTACATAATTACTCCATGAAGGTTTGTCATCATCAAAAAGGGAGAGATTGATGTTTTCCAAACCTTATTTTGATGATGACATAAACACTTAACTCTGTAAACTAGTTTTTACAGGTCTGTTATCTATTTTGCTAGAGACAGGGCTTTCGGACGCACTGAACCATCCAAACTGGATCAAAACTTCTAGGACGCATTGTACCGTCTGAACGAACAGGCAGAAAGAAATAGGATCCTACTGCTTCTCTTTACGGACAAACATGACTGTCTGAAGCCTCTATCGGACGAAGGAATGGACGCATGCATGGAGGTCAGAACGAAGCTCTTCAACAACTGCGTGAAGATCGGACGCTGTGTCGGACGCTTCCAATATGTCTCGGACGTTCGAAACCCGAACGGCTACTTTTTGTGCATTTATTATTTAGCTGTTAGGAAGTAGTTGCAACCACCATTTACTGCTCTTATAAATAACTGCTTTGACATTAAGAAAAAATCAACTAATACATTGAATACAAGTGCCTTAGAGAAAAGCAATTTGAGCACAAATTGGCTATAGTGCTTTGTTGTATTAGTGTGCAGTTGTGAGTGCAATTCAACTTTGAGTGGAGTGATAATCTTGTACGAAAGTGTGGTTGTAACCAAGATTCTTGTCTCAACTAAAAGAGTTTTAGTGTGAGCAAGAAGTTTCCAACTTTGTAAAGATTATTCGCTTACCAAGTGTGTGAAGCATTCTAGTGATTTAATACTTGCTAGCTTGGAAGTATTGGTTGTTTAATTTTCTCTCTTTACTTCAGTGTTCCATTGATTTTATTATATCAGTTTATATTTGGAAAATCTCAATATTTCTAAAAGTATATTTTTTAAGAAACCTAATTCACCCCCCCTCTTAGGTTGCTTGGGACCAACAATATTCCATTAGAAAAAGTAACTTGTAGTCTACGCTATCCTAATCTATCTAGAATTGTCTAGAACTCTCTATGCTAAACTATCTACTCTTACTCTACTTTCTACTACTTTTTAGCTTCTAAATAGTGCAGCATTATACAAGGAAAAATCAGGGTTTTTGGGCTGGAAATTACAAAATTGCCCTTACAAGTTAACATTTAGCTAGTCCAGATTGCGGTCTGGAAGTTTTGAGACCGTGATCTCGACTCTAAAATAGTAGGTTTGATTCCCGAGTCGAGATTGCGGTCTGGAATAGTCGAGACTGCGATCTCGACTCTCCTTCCACACGAGATGTGTATAAGAGACAGCCAAATACGTATAAGCAGAAACTTTAACCTTTAATTTGAAACCTGCATAATATTAACACCATTAAGCACTTAATTAAACTAAAAATTTAAGACAAAAATTATCATAATTAATTCAAAAACGAAAATACAAATACATATGAAAGAAATTAACTAAAATCTTCAATTACTTATCTAATTTTGAAATTTAAACTATCAAAATGCTATAATTTAGAGGAAAATAACTCTAGTTTACTGGAGTTATCAATGTGCGCGTAAAGAATTATGTTAACAGTCGAAACCCTACTTCTTCACCCATAAGACCGCATACCCTTCTTCCGCTCTTTCAAATTCCTCTTAAGCCTCCAACTTCGCCACTCTTATTTCTTTCTGAAATCGCCCCAAATTCATCAATTTTACACCCAAATTTTTTATTTTTCAAGAAAAAATCAAATAAAGGTATGAATTTTTCTCTCTTTCTCCAATTTTTCGTTATGGGTTTTAGTTAATTCTCAAGAATGTGTTGAGTTTTTTTATACTTTGATTGATTAAATCTCATATGGATTGAACTCTAAATGTATAATTGGAGTGATTATTGTTTGGATTGTTGATTGAGGATGGATATCATGTGCATTTTATACACAACAACTTCCTCTTTCTCTATGCATGCCATGTGTTTGATAAATTGTCTCAATGAATAAACATGCTAAAACCTAAGGCATTGATGCATGAATTCAATTCCTAGAATATTGATTGTGCCATGTGGTATCTTTTTTATTATTTTCATGTATAGAAAATGTTCATGCAATGTATATAAGTCTTAGTTTTAGGAATTATTTTGCTTGAATTTTCTTATATATTCTAAGGCTTATGATTTGAGTAATGGCCTTTTACTTAAGTGTGGGGTGTTACAATTGTTTGTTTGGGAGTAATGACGCATATTTATATTTTATAGGAATGGGAAGAATAGCAAAGAAATCAACCACAGGCAAGACTATCGGAGAATCCTCATCATCCAGGGCTCAACAACCTAGAGTAGGTGGAGGTGTAAGGCTTTTAACTACAACAGCCCAATAGAAATATGAAAATGATATCTCAAAATGGGCTACAATTAAGGAAATGGGCATACAAGTTCCATTGGAAGGGGTGCCAGAAATCAAGTTAACCATTTACAATCGTGGATGGGAAATTTTCACCTCAACCCCTATAGATGTCGTCATCCCGGTGGTGCGAGAATCTTATTCTAATTTTGATCATTGCTCCACCAAAGTATATGTATGGAGAAAAGACGTGGATATAGTCTAGTCTCTACCAATGAAATCAACAGAGTTTTGATGGTCAATCGCATTCGTAACGATGAATGGTTCGACACTCGTAATGCCAATGTAGAGCTATAACAGATCACAAGTGTTCTTTGCGATGGGCACGTGGAATGGACTTACACGACGAATGGCACTGTGGCTAGGCATTTCAACGCTAATAAACTTAAGCCAGCTTGGTTTGTCTGGTTTAAGTTTCTTTGTGGCCGCCTTCTTCCGGTAAACCATCTTGCCCACGTCACTATGGAAAGGGCCAAACTTTTGGATTGCATTACTACCGGGAAAGTCATAGATGTCGGTCAACTTATCCACCAACAAATCTGCTACTCCGCTACTAATAAGCAACCGGGTTTATGGTTTCCCCATCTAATTACGGCTTTGTGTTTGTAAAGTGGTGTGGTGATTGATCATTCGGAAGAAAAATTGAAGCCTGGACAGTTGATTGCAATGGAGGGTATAAGTGCTCCGAGTAAATGCACTCGATCAGTCAGGCCTCTACTTCACACATAGATGAAGCTGATGATTTAGATGATGAGCCGGTACCTGCCCCACAACAGACTCAAGAGCTCCTATATCAAATCTTGGCAGAGCAACAATGGATGAGCCAATGTTTAGCTTCATTTGTGCAATACCAGTTTACCTGGCAGCAAACCGTGGAAGCTCGTCAGATGGCTAGAGAGTAGGGAGAGGACCCCTCCACATTCCCACATTTTCCTCATTTCCCGTAGGATTTGGGGCCCCATGCTCCTTGAGCTTTTTCTTCCCTATGTGTTGGACCATTTTCTTTATTTGATATTTATGGCAGTTGATTTCCTAGACAATTTTTGTTGCTATTTTATTAGACATTTTAGTAATTCTCTATTAGCTAGGTTTTATTTTCGTCATGGTATTTTCGTTATTTTTGGTCGTGTATTCCCTTAAGGGAGTCAGTTTTTTCTTGTTTATTATAGGATTATTTTCTACACAATTCTTGTTTTTCTTATTCTCTCAAGGGAATACAGAATTATTTGTTTTGTTCTATTTTGTTTAGTGTTATCTCCGACTTTCCTACGCGACAAGGGGATATTTATAGTGAATACTGCTCCATACATGAATTCAATCCAGAGAAGCTTTTCTTTTTCTAATTTTATGCTTTTATTTTTGCATTGAGGACAATGCTTAATCTCAAGTGTGGGGTGGGGGAGTTATTTGGATTTTTAAGTTGTTTTGTGTATTTTGCTCAATTTTGCTAACATTTTACTTTTCCTTTGATCTGAGAGCTTGTCAAAATTTTTGAAAATATTTGAAAGTTTCTGCTTAACGTATTTGGTGATCTACAAACCTTATTTTGATGATGACAAATATGATTTAACCACTTAAGCTGAGCTGTACAGGGCTGCATTTATATTTGCTGGAAGTAAAGATTTCAGATGAAGTACACCGTCCGAACAGTACTATATATCTTGGACGTACATGATCGTCCGAACTGGATTACCACGAACACAATTCATTATATGAACGATAAGGATAATACTTAGAGCAAGTTTTTGGAGCATCTACAATGGATGCACAAGATCGTCCGAAGGAATTTCCCTTGGAAGTATTTTTCCATCCGAAAAAGTAAAGCAGAATCAAGAGATTTAAGGCACTTGCAACGGATGCATCTAACGGTCCGAAAGAAGCTTACACCGGACGAAGCTAACTGTTCAAAAGAAAAACATTCCCAGTTGAGCATTAAACCTTTCAGACACATTACACCATCCGATGTGTGAACCTCTCAAACATACCCGGTTCGGACGATGGAACGGATGCAAGCTCGGCCATCCGAACGATATCCTCTACTTCCTGATATTTGAGAATGGACGATGGATCGAACGCATAACAATCATATCGGACGTCCGAAACCTATAACGGCTAGTTTTTGAGCATTTGTTATTGAGCCATTAGGAGGTGGTTAGAATCCAATTTATTGCACCTATAAATACCAACTCCTTTTTATAATGAAAAATAATCTTACACATTGAATACAAGCAAGCAGAAAAAGCAATTTGAGTACAAATTAGCTCTTGATCAATATTGTATTAGTGTGTATTTAAGAGTGCTATTCAAATATATTGAGTGGAGTGATAATCTTGTACAAATGTGAGATTTAGAGTAAAATCCTTGGTTCAACTAAACAGAATTAGTGCTAGCAAGGATTATCCTACTTTGTGTACATTTGGGATTATTGTCTCACCAAATTTGAAGGAGCATCTTAGTGGATTACTACTTCAAGCTTGCTAGCTTGGAAGTGTTATTTGTTTAATCTCTCTCTCTTTACTTATTATATGCTTCTTAAGCTTAATTGACTTTATTTCTATCAAATTACTTGTTAGTACAAAAGATTTTATTAGTGCATATTTTGCAAAGAAACTTTTTAAGAAACCTAATTCACCCCCCTCTTAGGTTGCTTTGAGGCCAACAATTGGTATCAGAACATTGGTCTCTTTTATTTTCTTAAATTCCTTTTGAGTAAAGATCTATTATGGCAACCAATAATGCTTTATTTTTTTGAAGGTCAATCTATCATTAGACCCCCTATGTTTAATGGGGTGAACTTCTTTGTTGGAAAGATGGAATGAAAATCTTTTTGCAATCTATTGATATTGATTTATGGTATGTTGTCAATGAAGGTCTATTTTAAACCATCATTATTGATGATCACACAAATAGAAGAAGAGAAAAAACAAGGGATGAGCTCACTCCGCAAGACAAGACAAACTTGACTTTAAATGCTAAAGCCATGAATGTGCTATACAATGCTTTGGATGCAAATGAATCTACTCGTGTCAAAGAATGCGTTTCGGCTAAGAAAATTTGGGACAAATTGAAAGAAATTCATGAAGGGAGCGATGAAGTTCGAGGGCAAAAGAAATCCTTACTTGTTGCCAAGTATGAGTCCTTCAAGATGGAACCACATGAAAATATTGATAAATGTATTGTAGGTTCAATGATATCATTAAAGATCTTGAAGCCTTGGGTAAGGAGTATTCTTTGGGCGAAAAGAATAGATAAAATCTTGAATGCTCTATCCAAAGAATAGGAGGTCAAAACGATCACTATAGAAGAAGCAAAGAATTTTTACTCCATTGCTATTGAGTCATTGATTAACTCTCTTACATCTTATAAATTGAAGCTTAAGGCTAAAGTGGTAGATGATGAGGAAGCAAGACCAAAATGGAGCATTGCGTTAAAGACTTCTCAAGAACATGAAAATGGCTCCATTAATCTAGAAGAGGAAGATCTTGATGAAGGAGATCTTGCACTCATAACCAAAGCTTTTCTCAAACACTACATCAATAAACGGAGAATGAGAAGAGGTAGAGCTATCAACTCAAATAATTTCAAAGGGAAGATCAAGCTAGAAATGAAAAAGTAAAATGAAAAGTGCTTTGAATGTGATCAACCCGGGCACTTTGCAAATGAGTGTCCTTTCAAGAAGAAAAAGGAAGGAAGAAAGCCCCGCTTCAACAATTTCCAAATCACGTGTGATGATTGCAACTCCAAAGGAGAATAGGACCAGTTGAAGAAGAAATGGAATCAGCACAAATGGCCTTTATGGCTATTGGTTATAATGAGGTAACAACTACCTACGATTCTAATGATGAAAATGATAATGATGATGATCTTGATGTTTTCATTTTAAAATTGTATGATAGTTTGAAAGAATCATATGCTAGAAATAAGGAGTTAGTTAGAAAATCAAATGCTTTATTGAATGCTAACTCCAAACTTGTGAATGAAAACAATAGGTTATCACAAGAAAATGTTGATTTGAAGAAAAGAATGCATGTGAAAACAAAGATCAAGGAAGAACAAGCCTCCTTGAAGAAAAGAATGGATGATTTTGATGTTCTTTTGCATAAGAAAATGGAAAATATTGTTAATATGAAAAAGAATAGAAATATGTTGATCAACAAGAACTTTGTCACTTTTAGAAGGAATGATTTATGTTTTGTAAAATCAAAATCTTCCTTATATGGAAATAAGAATATTATTTGTAATTAATGCCAACAATATGGAGCATGTGAAAAATAATTGTTATGTCAAGAGAAATGAAAAACTTGGAATAAATTACGTATGGATTTGTAGCCAATTTACTAACACTTATGGACCCAAGAAGATATGGGTACCAAAAATTATCACCTAAATTCTTGTGTAGGAAATGAACATCACCAACAATGCAAAATGTTCATAGAAAGTGGGTGCTCAAGACATATGACCGGTGATGCATCTCTCTTCACCAATCTAAAGTCCTAAAATAGTGGAAAGGCGACTTTTGGGGATAATATGAAAGCAAAATCAATTTGCCTCGGTGATGTAGGTAAAAATGGTGAGACCTTGATTAAAAATGTGCTTCTTGTTGATAATTTGAATTACAATCTCTTAAGTGTGAGCCAACTATGTGATAAAAATCTATATGTGTTCTTTACCAAGCATGAATGTTTAATTCTTGATAAAAATTTCGATGTTTTATTTAAAGGAGCTAGGCACAATGATGTTTATGTGATTTATCTTGACAATTTGATTGGTGGTGGCAATATAAAATGTTTAACCGCTTCTACAGATGATCCTTGGCTTTGGCATAGAAGGCTTTGTCATTTCAATATGGATTTAATTCAAAATCTTGCTAAGAAAGAATTGGGAAGAGGTTTGCCAAAGTTGAAGTTTGTGAAAAACAAAATTTGTGATGCATGCCAATTTGGTAAACAAGTTAAAGTGTCTTTTAAACCAATGAATTGTGTGTCTACTTCTAAACCCTTAGAATTATTATATTTGGACTTATTTGGTCCAACTCAACATGCTAGTCTCGGTGGTAGTAAATATTCATTTGTGATTGTTGATGACTATTCTAGGTATACTTGGGTACTATTTCTTGTTTACAAAAATGAAGCCTTTGAAAATTTTGTAAATTTGTTTTCCAAAATACAAAATTTGTTAAACTTGAAAATCATCCATTTGAGAAGTGATAATAGGATTGAATTTAAATTTGGAGGTTTCCCGAATTTTGTGATCACAATGCTATTTCTCGCATGAATTTTTTGTTGTTAAAGTGCCTCAACAAAATGGTGTTGTTGAGATAAAAAAAATGGAACACTCCAAGAGCCAGCTAGAACCAAGATTAGTGAATGTGATTTACCAAAATATTTTTGGACCGAAACCGTTAACACAGCTTGTTATGTTATGAATCGAGTTCTTTTAAGGCCTATTTTAAATAAAACGCCTTATGAACTCTTGTTTTGCAAAAAACCTGTTGTGAGCTATTTCAAAGTTTTTGGCTGTAAATGTTTTATTTCAAAAATCAAAGAAAATCTTGGAAAATTTGACAAGAAATCGAATGAAGGAATTTTCCTAGGATATTCTAGTGACAAGAAAGCATATCGAGTATGAAATAGAAGAACTCTTTTAATTAAAGAAGTTGTGCATGTTATGTTTGATGAGGCTAATGATATTATTTCAAAGATTGTGTATGAAGATGAAGATGTAGGTATACAAAAGGAACTTGAGAAGCTCACTAAATATGAAGAACATCAAGGAGATCTTGACAAGCAATGAGATGAACACTCATCACTTGGATGAAGAAGGAGAAAAGAATGGAGATACTCCAAAAGATCTCCCAAGAGAATGGAGATTTGTCTCAAGTCACCCTCAAGATTTGATCATCGGTGATCCATTCGATGGGGTAAAAACTCGATCTCATAAACCTTTGAATAATAATTGTGCCGTACTTTCTCATATTGAACCTAAACGTGTGGATGATGCATTAAATGATGAATCTTGGGTTTTTGCTATGCAAGAGGAACTTAACCAATTTGAGAAAAACAATGTATGGACTTTGGTTGAAAGACCCCCAATTCATCCGTGATAGGAACAAAATGGGCTTTTAGAAATAAATTAAATGATAAATGTGAGATTATTAGAAACAAAGCTAGACTTGTTGCAAAGGGATATGCTCAAGAAAAAGGTTTTTTTTTAATGAAACCTTTGCACCCGTTGCTCGTTTGGAATCTATTCACGTGTTTCTTGCATATGCTTGTTTAACTAACAATTTCAAATTACTTCAAATGGATGTCAAAAGAACCTTTTTAAATGGCTTCATTGACCAAGAAGTTTTTGTTGAACAACCCCAGGTTTAAAAAATAAAAGTTTACGAAATCATGTTTTTAAATTATCAAAGGCATTATATGGGTTGAAACAAGCTCCTAGAGCTTGCTATGAAAGATTAAGTGGTTTTTTGATTGAAAATAATTTTAAAAGGGGAGTTGTTGATACTACTCTTTTCACCAAAATTAGTTTTAATGATTTGTTTGTTGTTCAAATTTACATCGATGATATTATTTTTGGAGCAACTAATGAAAGTTTGTGCAAGGATTTTTCTTGTCTAATGCAAAAGGAATTTGAAATGAAGATGTTGGGAGAATTGAAATTCTTCCTTGGACTCCAAGTTCACCAAACTAAAGAAGGAACGTTCATTACACAAATCAAGTGCACAAAGGAGCTACTCAAGCGATTTGGAATGGATGATTGCAAACAAGTCGGAACACGGAACACCAAGATGTGTACTTCAACCAAACTTGACAAAGATGAAGAAGGTAATAGTGTTGATGAAAAACACTACAGAAGTATAATCGGAAGCCTACTTTACTTAACATCTAGCAGACCGGATATTATGTTTGCTGTTTGTCTGTGTACTAGATTTCAATCTAGTCCTAAGGAATCACATTTAATTGCTATAAAAAGAATTTTTAGTTACTTGAAAGGGACATTAAACTTTGGTCTTTGGTATCTAAATCCACTAATTTTGATTTGATTAGTTATTCTGATGCTGACTTTGCTGGTTGTAAAATTAATAGGAAAAGTACTGGTGGTATGTGTCATTTCTTGGGTAATTGTCTGGTGTCCTGGTTTAGCAAGAAGAAAAATTCTATTTTCCTTTCTATGGCAGAAGTAGAATATATTACTGCTGGAAACTGTTGTGCTCAACTTCTGTGGATGAAACATACATTAAAAGACTTTGTTGTTTTTTTTGATTGTGTGCCTATAAGATGTGATAACACTGGAATGCTATTAATCTCACAAAAAATCCAGTCATGCATTCTAGAACCCTTATGTCAAGTAGGCAGCAAAATTAGCATCATAGTCTGAGCTCAAATATTCATCATCCTTATCCTCTTCTTCACCTGAAGACTTATTATCAAAATCATCATCATCCACACCTTTATATTCTTGACCACCATAATTCTCTTCAAATGGTGGTGTAACAAGCATGGTAGGAAATGTGCTCATGTCCATGTGCAAAGCCTCACCAATAGACCTCAACATGTTGCCCATAGCTTTCATGCAATTGGATTGATGATCCATCCTCTTTTCTAGACGAACAATAGTCAACGGTGTTGCACAAGTATAGGCTCCTATCCTGTAGATAGTTTAATACCCAAGTTTTTTGCTTATTTCACATATTTTCATACTTAATCTTATCCCTTTACATACTCATTAATATCTTTTTCTAAAGTTTTCGAGTAAAAATATAATTTCTCAAAACTTGAGAGACTAAAGTGTAAATTTTGAAATTTATTAATGAAAAATTATATAAGACTTCGTAACTCAATTCCAGAAGAACCCAATTTCTCCCAACCCGTAGCAAATCTTCAAACTTTTTTTCTAAAAACTTTTTTTTTCCAATTATCAAATCCAATTATTAGTTTAGAAATTTTCCCTCCAAATCAAATTGGTGATCCAGGAAAATAGTTAGACCTTTAATCCAAATTCACATGTAAGTTTTACTTCAATTTTTGCATGGTTTTAATGTTCAATTTCAAGTTCCTTAAGAAATTAATTTGTTTAATTTTTGTTGTTTGTGATTTGATTTTATTACCCAATATGTTTATGAGCTACTGGGACTTGATTTGAAATTTGAAAAGACTTTTTAAATATTATTTTTGTGAGATTTGAATGAGAGTTTTGACAATTCCTAACCTAGTGATATATTTGAAGTTATAAACCCTAATTTCTAGACTTTTATCTTATTTTCACAAATTTAAGTCAACCCTTACTTGTTTGTGTTCAATTATTGTCTGATTTAAGAAAATCATTTGGGTAATGTCCAAAAGTGAATCCCTACCACGATTTTTAAGCTAATGGTATAACACTCTCCTAGTTTAGTTGATTTGGGACTAGAGTTCTAGACTGTCAAAATTAGGATACGTCTGTGAAATCGATTTCTAGGTAAGTAACATTTACGCCTTTTTATTGATACCTTGTATATGGTTGCTTTTACAGCCCTAGAATAATTGATATTAAGGTAAGTATATTTATTTTGAGTAATATTAATGAGGTAAGTACGTTTATAATTGATGTGTTCATTATGTAATGTATTATTTGTTCGTTATTGCACTATGTGTTAATTAATGATTATTGTGAAGAGTTCAATGGGTCACGTGAGTGGACTTGGCTATGAGTGAGTGAATGAAATGATATACTCAGTACTCTGGTTTGTAAATGTCATACTCAATCTTTCAGGAAGATAAGTGATAGACACTCTGTTATGCCTTATCTACTCAGGCGGATAATAGGTAGAACTGGATCCAGCACTAGGATTAAACTTTTGTGAACCATGAGTTCCCTGATTGACATTTGCATTTTAATTATTGAAAATGTCTCATATATTTTTTCTTGCACTGATTATATACGTGTTATCTATAATTAGCCTTAAATTTTATTTGCTAAACATTATATGCTTTCTCCGTTATTGTTTTTCCCTTTTGTTTGCAATCAAGGACCAATAAGAGACGACAACGGGTCCTGAATCGAGTGCTAACCTGGGAAGGGGTTACAGTGCGGACCCTAATTACTGGAACTAGAGTTTTTCTATTTACCATCTTAGTGTGAGGTTTGTTTTTATGTTTGGTCCTGTGTGCCTTAGGACTCGTTAGAATTGTCTTATATATTAAATGTCTGGTTGTCATTTCGTTTATGGTTCAATATTTATATATAGGTGTGATTTGGTTAAGTTGTCAATGATTGAGATTATGTTTGTTGTATATACCTCTTGCGGTTTTGTCCTTGATGAATTTGAAGTCTAATGACAGATATTATAGGTTGTTTGTATTGCTCTTGCACCGTGCCTTGCATGCTTGGAGTGATCCCGAAGTGCGGCATGTCATTGTCCCATTTTGAGGACTTGACATTGAGTGGTATCAGAGTATACATTATTCAATCCTGTATCTAGTATTAAGTTGAACAATTTTTGTTATAAGTGCAGTATTGGGGACTTGGAGTTGTAAATAACTCAAGGTTTGGGATTGGTCAACCCAAATTAAGAGTTACTGCGGTTCCTTGTTTTTAATGCTTAGGTAAGGAGTGGTTGAAATGCTTAAGTATGTTATTTTGTGGTTACTGTTTAAATAAGAATTGACATGTGATACTCACCCCATCTGAAATGTGTAGGAAAATAGAATTTGAATTAAATTGAAAGAATATGTTATCATAGCTCACGAGGGGACACCTGAGCAGGTAACATGGACCAGCCAAGTACCGGTTAATGAGTCTATTGGGACAAATCTAGGGATAAGAGGGCAAGTTCAGACTAAGCAACTGACACAATAGTTACTGCAACCCCAACCAACTCAGATACTTGCGCCAGTGATAGATTATGTCACCATTACAGCTATCGTGGGATAGGCAATGCATCCAGCCCTTCATACTACCCCTGTAATTCTTACACCTAATCCACCACCGTAACCAGAGGCTTGAGATATTGATTATTACTACTGGAAATTATAACAATCAATATTCCTACTTTCGAGGGTACATATGATCCAGATAAAGCAGAAAAATAGCTGGGACAAATTAAGGAAAATTTACATTTGTTGAAAGTACCTGATGAGCACAAAGTCCCAATAGTAAAGCCATATCTAGTTAGAGATGCTGCAAGATGGTGGAAGGAGGTGACACCTGTACTTGCCCATATGGGACAGATTTCATGGGTGGCATTTAGGGATGCATTTTTAAAGCACTTTTATCCTTCACATCTTAGAGTAGAGTGGAGAGATGAGTTCAATTCATTTAGACAGACTCCAGATATGTTCGTAGTGGAGTATTCACAGAGATTTCTCGTTAAGCATTGGGGATGTTTCCTCCAGGGGTTATGAGCGATAGGATGGAGAAGTAAATGTGGTCTTCTCTTGGTCCTTTGGGGGTTTAGCAATCTTGAAATACCCGGAGTACCGATCTAAGAAACAATAAAAAGCATGACCTGCTAATCGCTCTAACATCTGGTCAATGACGGGTAGGGGAAACTAATCTCTACAGGTGGCTACATTTAATTTCCTATAATCTATACAAACCCTCCACCCTGTGACTAACCTGGACGGGATAAGTTCATTATTCTCATTGACTACTACTATCATCCCACCCTTCTTAGGCACTACTTAAGTAGGACTAACCCACTCACTATCACTAATTGCATAGATAATACCCGCATGTAGCAATTTCATAACTTCTTTTCTCACCACCTCTTTTAGAGTAGGGTTAAGCCTACGCTAAGGTTGTCTACAAACCTTATAATTTTCAGTCATTAAGATTTTGTGCATGCAAATGGTAGAGCTAATCCCTTTTATGCCATGCTGAATGCTCCATGCAATTGCAATTTTGTGGTTTCTTAAAACATCAAGTAATTCACATAGTTGCTCACCAGACAACCTAGCATTAACAATAACTGGAAACATGTCATTCTCACCTAAAAATGCATATTTCAAATATGCAGGAAGTGGTTTTAACTCTATCTTGGGAGGTTTGTTGGTCGGAGACCCTTCTTACCTAACTCTTCTCGTGGACTGTCTCCTTAACTGGAGGGTTTGTCTCCAGCATCTTTAAACATGTCCTTGTCGCTTCATCATGCATCTCAACGTCTCTTGCATGCGTCAAGCTTTCTCCAATGGTAGTCGTGGAACCTCATACATACAAAAATCTTCAACCAATTTATCAACTACATCCAATCATTATTAAAACATCATAAATAGAAGGAAGCTTGAGAGAATTAAAGAGAGAAAAATTGACAGTCTGATCATCAACTCTTAATTGTAACTTCCCTTCTTGCACATCAATCAATGCTCTACCAGTTGCCAAAAATGGTCTCAGAGACCAAGAATCAATGGCATGTCCTCATCCTTCTCCATGTTTAATATGAAGAAATCTGCTTACAAATAACATTTATCTACTTTGACCAAAATATCCTCTACTATACTCAAAGAATACTTTATACTTTATCTACCAGTTGGAGTGCAACGTTTGTCGATTTAAGCTCCTCACCATTCAACTTCTTATAAATTGACAATGGCATCAAGTTAATGGATGCCCCTAAATCCCACAATTCCCTTTCAAATTCTATCCCTCCTACGGTACATGCAATAGAAAATGAACCGTGTCCTTCATCTTAGGAGGTAACTTTTTCTAGATGATGGCACTGCACCCTTTTGTTAAGCATAAAATCTCGTCTCCCAGTAATTTCCTCTTGCTTCAAAGTACTTGCTTCATAAATTTTGCATAATTGGGCGTATTTTCAAAAGCCTCCATAAACGGTATGTTGATCTCAACCTTCTTGAAGATCTCTAGAAACCTCTTAAACTTCTTTCTACTAATCCTGTGTATAGATGTACTCTTCAGCTGATTAGGAAATGGACCTCTGACAGGTTGCTCTATGGGTTCACTTTCTACTATCCTCCTAGCTAAAATTTTATACTTTTCTGCTTGCTTTTCCTTTTCTTTCCCCCTTTTTGTTATCTCAATATCATCTTCACTATCTGTTTTCACATCTTCTTCAGTTTTTTTTTCATTCTCATTTCTACCCTATCATTTCCCAATTTTCTTAGGCTCTAATATTTTTCCACTCCGCAATGTGATGGCCTTTGCTTGCTCTCTTAGGTTAGCAGTGGTGTCACTTGGTAGTGCTCCAAGTGACCTTTAACCTATAGTCCTTGCCATTTGACCCATTTGATTCTCAAGATTTTTTATTGCAGCCTCCTGACTTTTCATTTTGGCAATACTAAATTGGATGAACTGCGTGAGAGCCTTCTCTAGTTGATTCTCTTTCTCTAGCTGGGATGGGGATGCTTGCGGTTGATTTTGTTGAGGTTGATACTACTATTCGAAAGATGGTCTATATATTTGAACCCTGCGATTGATTTTGAGCTTGATTCTGTTGATTTCCCCAGAAAAAGTTTGGATGGTTTCTCCAACCCAGATTGTATGTATTGCTATACGGGTTGTTCTAAGGTCTAAATTGATTCTGATTTTGATTCCCTATGTAATTTACTTGCTCATGTCCCATGACAGAAGAAGAAGAACCTGGTGTGATGCACTAACCATTTGGGTGGTCACCTGAATAGAAATCACACACGAGTGGTTGTGACGTAGCCACTGCATTCACTTTCATTCCTTCTATCTGCTTTTTCAAAGTTTTCTTTTGTCCCCCCATTACTTTTTGTTAAGCCAATAATGCATCAAATGTATCCAATTCATGAACTCCCCTCCTTGATTCTCTCAACTATGATGCTGGAGATTTGAAATAGTTGTTCGACATCATGTTAAGGAGCTCCTGTGCTTTCTTTGGTGTATTGTTCACTAATATTGATCCCCCCTGCTGAAGAGTCAACTGCTTCATGGGTTTTTTAGAGTAACCCATTATAAAATGTATCAATCTGTATCCATATTGGTAGTCCATGATGTGGGCATTTATTGAGTAAATCATTGTACCATTCCCATGCCTCTCTGAGATTCTTTCCAATCTGCTGGCTGAAGGAAGTGATATCATTTCTAAGCTTGGTTGTTTTGGATGGGGGAAAATACTTTGTCATGAATGCTTGAGCCAATCTGTCCCAAGTAGCAAATGTCCCCTGTTTGTAACCTTGCAGCCATAACTTCGCCCTGTCCCTCAGTGAAAAAGGGAATAATCTCATTTTGAATGCGTCAGCACGATACCAATTTGCTCAAAAGTGTCACAGACTTTCTCAAAATTCAATAAATGGTGATTCAGGTCTTCGCCAGTCCCCCAAACATTGCATGTTGTTGTAACATGGAGATCAAAGCAGACTTAATTTCAAAATTGTTTGCTTGAATAGGTGGCTTGATGATACTTGAGTTGGTTCCATGAAAAGTAGGCAAAGAATAATCTCGTAGGGAACGTTGTAATTATTCCCAATAGGTCTATTATGCTCATTGTCCCCATCACATTTTACATTATCAGCGTTTAATAGTTGTCTTGGATCTCTTTCTTGCACCATATTAGAATTTGATTTTCCTTGTTGCTATCGTTTAGATTTTCTTATACTCATCAAAGTTCTTTCGGTCTCTGGATCTAAGTCACTAATATATCTATCAGATCTCATAAACTGAAAACCAATATACGGAAACAAATTACGCACACCAGTATATAACACGATAAATTGAATAAGTGCTAAAGAATAATGAACAATGTCACACAGAAATGGAATTAAAAACTAAAAACTAAACTAAAAATATCTAAATTAGGAATTGTCTTGAGGTTCGATATTGCCTAAGACTATGGTCCTTGGCAGCGACGCCAAAAACTTGGTGTAAGAAAAGTTAAATTAACCTATTTATTACTTTTCACAAATTCCCATAAGTGCATGGTATCAGCATAGTAGGGTGAATAAGGATTGTTGCCATGAGCTAAGAAACTGCGTAGACAAGTACTGAAAGTATTTGACTATTTCTATTTAGACGATCACAAGTGAGTATTATTGGATTTTTAAAATAAACTAAACTAAAACAGGAATTAAATAAATCCAATTAAGTAATGCTAAACTAAAAATGAGTGTGTTCAAATAATTTAAAGACATGTTAGGTACTAGGCTAGCAATTTTCCAAAATTACTCAAATTATCAATCAATCGGTTCAATTATATTGAATGGAAGTTCAATTCCCAATTATCAACCCAACCCGATTCCTCAATTAATTGGATCTCATCAAATTAATTAATTTAGGGGTAGATTCCTCTTTGACCTAAATCAATTAAATTGAATTGTATCTATATGGAATTTATAATGAACTAAACAAGTTATTCTTACAGTCACGATCTCGAATTAATCTAGTTTAATAATTAGCATAGGTTTATGACGGGGGATCGACTTCCGTGTCACCTCATCTAACCTAACCAAAACAAGAATTAGTTACGTTACATCTTCAATTGTCAATTTTATGTTAATTATTTCCCACAAATATAATTTTTTTCGATTAATGATTTCTCGAGTTAATCCGTGGAAATTTGCATCACCTGTACGTAACTCTAATTAATTTAGTGCATCATGGTTGAAATAAACATGCAAGAATTAATTAAATCACAAAAACACATGATCAAAATAAAACTAGGGTTGTTACTAAAATTAATATTGCAAGAAAATTAAAGCAAGATTATAAATTAAAGATAAAGAATAATAAAGAGGAACAAAATTACTTAAAATATTCTTGGAATAATTAAAAGTGCAAATAACAACGTTGGATTCTCCCCAAGAAATAATTGTTCAATCTTGGATCAAACTCTATTATTGAATCGAAAATGTAGGACTAATGTTTGTTGTGTAAAAAAAATAATGTAAAAAAAAAAAGAGTTTCTAAGCCTGGAAGAAAGAAAAAAAATGAGAGAAATCTTGGCTCTAGAAAAAATAAAACAAAAATCTCGTTTCGAAGTTTCTTTAAATCAAACTCAACTACTCCTTTCTAGTTGCTCAATAAGCCTCATTATATAGCCGATAAAGGCTTAGCTAATCTCAGCAATTGAGTCCACAGTGGTTCAACAGTTTCTAGATGTTTTTCTAGATGATTTGCCAGGATTGCCACCAGAGCGGGAAATAGATTTTGAGATTAATCTGCCATCAGAGACTACACCAAGCTCTAAAGCTCTATACAGAATGGCCCCAATAGAGCTTAAGGAATTAAAGACGCAATTACAGGAGTTGCTAGATAAGAAATTTATCAGACCCAGTGTATCTCTTTAGGGAGATCCAATTTTGTTCGTGAAGAAGAAAGATGGTAGTCTTAGGTTTTGTATTGATTACCCGGAATTGAACAAGGTCATTATCAAAAATGAATATTCCTTACTGAGGATCATTGGTTTGTTTGATTAGTTGAACGGTGCTAGGGTATTTTCTAAGTAGATCTGAGATTCAGTTACCATTAGCTGAGGATCAAGGCGGACGATGTTCCATCGAAAGAGTGCCTTTTGAACTAGATATAGGCATTATAAGTTCTTGGTGATTCCATTTGGCTTGATCAACGCACCTGCAGCATTTATGGACCTAATGAATAGGGTATTCCAACCCTATTTAGACAGTTTGTGATAGTGTTCATTGATGATATCTTGGTTTGCTCACCTTTAGAGGAGGATCATGAAATGCATCTTAGTCTGGTTTTACAGACATTAAGGGAGCAGAAATTGTATGCAAAGTTCAGTAAATGTGAATTTTGGTTGAAAAGTGTAGCTTTTCTTAGGCATATCATCTAGAGAGTGGATTATCCGAAGAGCCTAAAAAGATTGTGGCAATTGTTGATTGGCCTAAATCGACGAATGTGACAGGTTCGCAGTTTCTTGGGTTTGGCAGGTTACTATCAGAAGTTTGTAGAAGGATTCTCCTTGATAGTTGTGCCATTGACCAAGCTTATTCAGAAGAAGACCAATTTTGTATGGGATGCAGATTGTGAGGCTAGTTTTTATGGAGTTGAAGAACAAGTTCATATTAGCAAAAGTGTTAATCTTGCCATCCGATACTAGAGGGTATGTTATCTATAGTGATACTTCTAAGAATGGTTTGGGTTGTGTACTAATGCAAAATGATAGAGTCATTGCTTATGCTTCGAGACAGTGGAAGCTTTATGAATATAACTACCCTACTTATGATCTAGAATTAACAGCCATTGTATTTACTCTGAAGATTTGGAGACATTATTTTTACGGGGAATATTGTGAAGATTCATAGATTATTAGAGTCTGAAATACTTGCTCACACATAAAGAACTTGATATGAGGCAACTCAGGTGGTTGGAACTACTCAAAGATTATGACTTGAAGATTAGTTATCACCCAGGAAGAGCCAATAGGGTAGCAGATGCACTGAGTAGGACATCTTTAGAGGTCACAACCAACATGTTGATAAGGCAAATGGAGGAACTTAATTTGGAGATCGTGCAGTCCACATCCAACGTTTTAGTAGTACTTGATGGTGCAACCGACCTTCATAGATAAGATCAAGCAAGCTCAAGCTACAGATCCAGAGTTAATGAAGATCCAGAATAAGGTGGAAAGTGGAGATCCAGGGAATTCCAGGTTGACTTTGTGTGCCTGCAAATGAAGACTTGAAGAAAGAGGTTATGGCTGAAGCTCACAGTTCTAGATTTTCTATTCATCCTGACAGTACCAAAATGTACAAGGATCTAAAACAACATTTATGTTGGAACAACATGGAAAGAGAGATTGCTGAATTTGTATCCAAGTGTTTGGTTTGTCAACAAGTAAAGGACGGGCACCACTAATGGTTTGTCAACAATTCTAGAATGGAAATAGGAGTCTATCACGATGGATTTCGTCAGTGGGTTGCCCAGGACCAGATTGGGACATGATTTCATTTGGGTTATTACGGACAGATTAACCAAATATGCTCATTTCTTGCCCTTGAAGACTTCTACTCCTATTGACAGGTTAGTGTGGATCTATATGGAGAATATTGTGAATTCTTTAGCTACACGGTGTACCTGTTAGTATTATTTTAGATCAAGATCCAAGATTCACTACTAGGTTTTGGACAGTCTACCAGCAACCCATGGGTATAGAAGTAGTTTTGAGTTCTGCATTTCATTCCTAGACTGATGGGCAATCAGAAAAGACAATTCAGACTTTAGAGGATATGTTGAGGGCTTGTGCCATTGATTTTAAGGATAACTGGATGAGCATTTGATATTGATAGAGTTTTCCTACAATAACAGTTATCACAGTAGCATTGCATGGCTCTGTATGAATCTCTTTATGGAAGGAAATATCAGTTACCTTTATTTTGGGACGACATCGGGGAAAGAAAACTAACAGGCCCAGAATTGAATCAAATTACAGTGGACAAGGCAGCTGTTATTCGAGATAAACTCAAGGCAGCTCAGGATAGGCAAAAGAGTTGGGCAGATATGAAAAGACCATAAGAGTTTTAGGTTGAGACAAGATATACCCAAGGGTTTCACGGATTAGAGGGGTTATATGAGATTTGGTAAGAGTGAGAAATTGAATTCTAGATTTGTGGGACCCTTTAAGATATTGAAAAGAGTAGGAAACCCGGCATATCAGCTGGCTTTACCACCAGAGTTGGCTTGAGTGCATAATGTATTTCATATTTCACAGCTCTAAAAATATGTATTCGATCCAAGTCATGTGATTGAATATTAACCTCTCAATACTAAGGAAGAATTGGTTTATGAATAGGTACATGTTTGCATTACTGATACTAAAGAACAAGTCCTTCAACATCAGTCCATTCCGTTTATTAAGGTCCACTGGTCTAATCATTCAAAAAGGGAGGCTACTTGGGAATCCGAAGTTGATATGTGAAATAAGCACCCTTACTTAGTTGTCTTGTAGATACGTTAAGTTTCGAAGCCAAAACTTTTCTTAAGGAGAAGATAGTGTAATACTTGACTTTTTTGCTTATTTCACACATTTTTATACTTAATCTTATCCCTTTAAATACTCGTTAATATCCCTTTCAAGTATAACTAAATAATCATTTTACCCTTTTTAAATATTTTCTAAAATTTGTGGACAAAAGTATAATTTCTCAAAACTTAATGGACTAAAGTGTAAATTTTAAAAATTATATAAGTAAGAGATGATGTCTTATACTCAATTCCAGAAGAACCCATTTTCTCGTAACCCGTAGCAAAGCTTTAAACTTTCCTTCCAAAAACTTTTTTTTTTCCAATTCTCAAATCCAATTATTAGTTTAGAAATTTTCCTTCCAAATCAAATTAGTGATCCAGAAAAACTCTTAGACCTTTAATCCAATTTCACATACACGTTTGTGTTCAATTATTGTCTGATTTAAGAATTTGGGTAATGCCCAAACGTGAACGCCTACCTCGATTTTTAACCTAATGGTATAACACTCTCCTGATTTAGGTGATTTGGTGTTAGAGTTTTAGACTGTCGAAATTAGGATACGTATACCAAATCGATTTTCGAGGTAAGTAACATTTCTGCCTTTTTCTCGATACCTTGTATGTTGGTAGGTATTTTAGCCATAGAATAATTGATATTAAAGTAAGTATATTTATTTTGAGTAATGTTAATGAGGTAAGTACTTTTATAATTTATGTGTTTTTTTTTATTGTTCGTTATTGCACTATGTGTTAATGAATGATTATTGTGAAGAGTTTAATGGGTCACTTGAGTGGACTTGGCTATGAGTGAATGAATGAAATGATATATTGAGTACTCTACTTTGTAAATGTTATACCCAGTCTATCGGGAAGACAAGTGATAGACATTACGTCATGCCTTGTCTACTCAGGTGGATAATAGGTGGATCTGGAACTAGTGCTGGGAAGACTTTTGTGAACCATGAGCTTTCTGATTGACAGTTGCATTTAATTATTCAAAATGTCTCATATATTGTTTCTTACACGATTATATTCGTGTTATCTATAGTTGAGCTTAAATGTTATTTCCTAAGCATTATATGTTGACTCCGTTGTTGTTTTTCCCTTTTGTTTGTTGTTGAGGACCAATAGGATACGATAGCGGGTTTTGAGTCGAGTGCCGACCTCTGCATCTACTAGAGCTAGAGTTTTTCTATTTTTATCATCTTAGTGTTAGGTTTGTTCTTATGTTTGGGCCTATGTGCCTAAGGAATCAATAGAATTGTCTTGTATATCAAATGTCTGGTTGTTATTTCATTTGTAGTTCAATATTTGTATATAGGTGTGATTTGGTTATGTCGTGAATAATTGAGATTATGTTTGTTGTATATACTACTTGTGGTTTTGTCCTGGATGAATTTGAAATCTAGTGATAGATATTATGAGTTGTTTATGACTTTTATATTGTGCCTTGTATGGTTGGAGTGATCCCGAGGTGCAGCGTGTCATTATCCCCTTTTTGGGGCATGATAGATGGCGCACGTGATTCCCTCAAAAATTGGCTAACCACCAAGGATAAAATGCGACTCTTCAGCTTCACACGATCCAACAAATTCCTCGGGATTTATACCTCCTACAACACACAAATTTGCACTTTTCTATGAAACAAGGAAAATACATGCTTTTAGTTTGAGTGTATGTCGTATGGAAAATCTGTTCATTTGTAACTGGACCAACATCAATTGGTTATCCTTTAAGCAAAAAATACAATAATATAGACCTTTTCCTAGTCACATCACTCATGTGAGTAGATGGTAGTAATCTAACAAAAATAAAAGCATACCAAACTTTTGCAATAGGCATAAAATAAGAACTATGAAACAAGTAAGTCTACACGAATTAGCCTTATCTTTTTCTCCATGAAACTTGCACTCCACCACACAAAATTTGATAATTTTAGACAAATTAGTTGAATTGCTTCTAAATACATAATACTCATTATTGTGTATGTTAGGATGTTGGAAATAAGAATTAATAGATTTACTAGAAAAATCAACCATTTTTTTCCCTAACAAAAACTCTGCCACTAACATGATCAAGCAAGTTAGCATAAAATTCACGGATTAATTGCTCTCTAGCAATACTCCAGATGATTACAAAATCTGTCGTTATCCCATTCCTTTTTGTTAATCATTCTTTTAACTTGATTTTGTATTAATACTTTTTTTAACTTGATTTTGTGAACCGCTAAGATTCCATCGCCTTTTCAGATGAAACCCCCTCTAAACAACAAGTTTCTGTCTTCTAAGTGCAAAGAATGCCTATTAGATACATTACAAGAGGCAAATTTCTTCTTATCATACTTCTTCTTACTAGCACTTAGTTCCTTTAGGAGGCATAATTCAAAATTTAGCAAAATTCACAAATAAACCACAAATCAACTCAAGAACACTTCTAATAATCAAAACTAACAACAAAGACCACTAACAAACTCAACTATGGGAGAAAAATTGATCATCATATCACTAATAAGATCGAAGTACTTTAATTAATTTCTCCAATTAAATGCACAATAAATGTATAAAATCAACTCTGGAAAGCTCAAAAGTATAGAAATCACCCAATTGAAGTCCTTTGAAGTGCTTTTGATGTCCCCTAATGCCTTGCAAAATGCTTCCTCCAAAGTTAAGCTTTTTAGGTGTTCTTGACAATTCACCCACAAGTCTTGAAAAAGTGCAGAAAATTTTACAAAAAGATGATATTTTTATGTTTATAGCAAGATTTATGGTAGGAATTGGATGCGTTTTGGTAGGAGAAGTATTAGGAGAGTTTTAGGGATGAAATTAGAGTATTAGGAGCTGTGTAGAATGAAGAAGAAACCAAATAAGGGAGAGTTTTAGGGATGAAATTAGAGTATTTGGAGCTGTGTAGAATGAAGAAGAAACCAAATAAGGGCTGCAAATATGTGCAACCTGTAGCCACACTGCACCCTGGCATTGCCAGCACCTGGTTGGACGGAGGCTAGGCACTGCCAGCCTGAGGCCTGGGGTTACCAGCTCCAGGATACTCTCCTTTTTGGCTTTGTATATGCTCCAAATTGATCCGATTATGCTCCAAATCACCCTGCACTTTTCGTACAAACCAAATGACATACATAAACACTTTTAAACATAAAAATACATAACATGAACAACAAAATCAAATAAAACACAAAAAAACCCTAAAACAAAGTAAGAAACCATACAAGCCCCTATCTATGAAACAAAGACAAATACAAACATAAAAATAAACATAAAGACGAACATGAACAAAACAAGAACTAAAACTAATAAAATACTCACTTCTTGCAACCAAGATGCCTTAGCACATGTATCGTACTCCTTCATTAAATCAAATTCATCAATGTGGGCCACATTAAATAAAATATTTTGACATCCCAAAACTTGTTCAAAAGTTATTCGAAATCATTCCTTATAACCACTGGTATAATAGTGAAAGATCAATAGGACTTAAAATAAATAATCATGCAAATGACACACAGACAACATTAAGAATAGTTAAGATCATTTAATTCAAAGACGGTAGATATAACTAGTCAATAGTCCTTTGTGGCTATCTAACCTAAACATGGCATCTTATTACAACTAATTTCATAATTTTCATCCATTTATTTTTTTTCGCTCTTTTATTTTGCCTTGTAAAACATATTACCATGTATCAAGCTTTTCTCTTGCTTTTTAACATGCTTACATTATGCCACATAAACCAAGCCATTATTTTCAAGTATGCTTACTTGAGAAAAAACCTACAAGCCACGGAAAGATAAATCGATGACGCTACTAAGAATTAAACAACCCTAAAAGAACAAAATATTCTGTCATATAATTAACACACATATGACCAACTGAAGGCCTATCTCATTTCCAGGTCTACTTCAATCAATGAATTAGAAGAAAATGATCTCGAAGAACTCCAAACTAGTGTTTCCTCGCTAATGTCATTGATCTTCAAGAAGTTGTAAAGAAGGGAATAACAAATTGATATGAATACTAGCTTCCACCCATTCTCAAAAATCCATGTGATAAATAAAGGATGAGCTTTCTATAATAAATAGGAATAAATAGATATTTAAAAATTTAACACTGTAGAAACAATCATATAAATTATCTAAAATCCCTCATCTATAGGATCAATATAAAAAACATTATTGTTAAGTGATTGCGTGGTTATTAACATGATTCACATATGCAAGTAAATGTATGTTGCACGAATTTTACAAGCAAGTGCATGTATTGTTACAAGTAATAAAGTGATAAGTAGACTTCGTCCCCATGAAAACTTTGAATTAATTTACTGTACTAAGTACTATATTTATAACAACCTAACTCTATACAAAAGAATAATTAATACAAGAGTTTTTATAAAACTAACTAACAGCATGAATGTAAACAAACTAGACAATTAAAGATTAAGTCAATTACTGAGAAGTCATAGGGCTCAATTATCACTTGTCAATATATTTGAATATCTTGTCTCTCTTCTCTCATTATTATGATTTCCGATTACTGATCTAGGGTTTGTTGTAATTGCAAGTTTTTGTCGAACTTATTGCAAATCTGATACGCACATGAGCATGGATCAAGTGATGGGTCGTGGATCAAGCTCAAGGAGCTCAAGGAATAGATCCATCTCTATTTCATTCAAGTTCCAGTTAGGTCAATCACAAGGTCCAGGGCTAAGAAGCCATGTTGGGTTTTGTTAAGGAGTTTTTGGACCAAATAAGCCTTACTAGTTACAAGTGGTGGGCAAGAGTTTGACCAAGCTCAAGTCAAGAGGGCCTCGTTCATGTTTTGAAGTCCAAATCAAAGAAAGTTCAAGCTCCAACATTCCAAGACTCGAAGAGTACAATGAAGGGTTTTTGAAACCCTAGTTTTGGCCAAACACCTATTCATTCAATTCAATTCCTAATTGACTTAGGATTTATTTTAGTACTTGTTTTTAGGGAGTTGTTAGTTGGCTCATTTTCTTAAGGATGTTCAAAAATTAGCCTTGGGTTATTTTATGTCTAACTATTTTTTAGTCTTGTGAGCCAATCCTAAACTTCTTTGGATTTAGCAAGGTTGTTTCCTAGTGTTGTCAAGACTTCTATATAGGGTTTTTTGGGGCCATTTTTCACGTTAAAATACATCTCCCTTGGCCAAAGCATACACATTCAATATTCAATAAAAGTATCATAAGTTTAATTCTCCAACTTGTCTTCCAAAGACTTGTGGTATTTTGCAAGATTGATTTTTGTGATTCTCAACTAGAATACTATTGGTTCTAGTCTCGTTATAAATAACGGATTGATATCTCATACAATCAAGAATAGAAACCTTAAATTCTTGATTTATTAATCAAAGGGTTTAAATCTGTCAAGTTGGAGCTGTTTAGGATCTTGATTTCCACGTTCAATCTCGGGTCTCATTAGTTTAACTGTGAGGTTCACATTAGAATGGTATCAGGAGCTTTGGTTGCTAGACACATTTGTTTTCCTGTGTTCATACCTTCATTAAATCGTTTATTACTGATCTTTTTCGGCTTAATTCAAAAACAAAAAAAATGAATTATCCTCATCTTTTTCGTTTGTCCCATTTTTATTGTTCTTGAAATTGTAGCCATATTCTTGCTCTTTTGTGCTGATTAATTTCTGTGATTTTAGTGACAATGTGATCTAGTTGTTCATACTTGTTTTTGTGATATATAAAAAAAATACAAAGAAAAAGAAGGGAAAACCGAATCCAAACCCTAGCCGTTTTAGGGTTTTTTTAGCATTTTGCCTTGTGTTGCCAATTCAATCTTATTGTGCAATTTTCTGGTAATTTCGTTCTAAGTTTTGGGCATTGGAATTGTGCAGAATCTGCTATTAAAAAAGAAACAGTAGTACCAAAAACTAAGAACCCTAGTCAAATTAGGGTTCCTTGTGCAATTTCTTGTTTCCAATTATTTATGGGCAAGTTCTTGTCATCTCATACTCTTGATTAGTTGTTGGAATTTGTGCCACAATTTTCTATTAAAAAAAGAAAAATTGAATGAACCCCAAAACCCTAGCCTATTGGGGGTTGTCCTTCAAAATCATTTGTCTTGTGCAATTTTTTCCTTGTGACCTTCAATTTTGGTATTTCTAGTCTTTACTTGAGGATATTAAATTTGCACAGCAGTGTACAGTTCTTGAAAAATAATAATGAAAGACTGTGAAATTTAAAAAATACCAGTAAACTTACTCAGTACATTTCTCAAACCCGAGACTTTAATTTTTGCTTGACCATCTTATTTTAGCTATCTTAAAGTGCTTAGTGTGCATTATTTGTTAAAATTGATCCACCATTACATTGTTATTTGTTGCTTCCTCAGTCTATAATTACTAATTGTGTTCTAAAGGGTCAGTAATTATTTGTCATTCTTGTATGTAATTGTGAAGTCTTTGAAAGACTTCGAAGAGAATTTATTTGAGACGAAAAAGGCAAGAGTGGTGAGCTTGTTAGAGGGTAAAAAACTTGAATTTGAGTAAAACACGAGTAAAATTGCATGGCATCTTCAAATTTGAGTGTAAATACTAAAGAAGTGTTATGAGGTCTTTCTTTATTTTTCTAATCCTAACTATTGAAAATTTCTTGTTTCATTCTGCTTTTGTTCTTTTGCAGGTATAAAATGCCCCAATAAGGAAAGAGTTCAAGGGTTAATGTCTTGAAATAACATCTCATGTTGCAAATTTGGTGATGTCTCTTGAAAGCATTAAATGCACTCTCAAAACAAGAACTAATAGACGAAACGAGCCATCTTATCAAGCTGGTCGAGCTAACAACTATGCTCACAAGACGAGACAACCTTGATGGAGTATGTATCATAATTTGGTGGTATTTTTGCTTATATTTAAATACAATTATTTTGTGCAGTCTGACCTTCATCCGACCTTGCTGAGATCTTTTGCATCTCTTTTGCAGGAATGTAATGATATCTTTCCCGAAGAGATTTCCTCTGGCTTGCCACTTATCAGGGATTTTGAGCACTAGATTGATTTTTTTTTGGGCATGGTCATTCCTAAAAAACCCGCCTATAGAGCGAATCCAGAGGAGACAGAAAATTCAGAAGCAAATTGAAGAGTTAATGGCTTAAAAGTGTGTGTGAACGAGTATGAGTTCGTGTATTATGCCGATGATTTTGGTGCCAAAGTAGGATAGGTCATGGTGTATATGCGTTGATTGTCGCACAGTAAACAACATTACGGTAAAGTATCGCTACCCTATTCCTCGAGTTGATGATATGCTAGATGAGTTATTTGGTTCTAAAATTTTCACTTAAATTGATTTAAAAATTGGATATCACCAAATTCGAATGAAGGGAAAACTACAATTAAAACCAAATATGGACTTGATGAGTGGTCAGACATGCCTTTTGGTTTAACAAATGCACTAAGTATTTTCATGAGATTAATGAACCATATTTTACGTGCTTTCATTGGGAAATTTGTTGTGGTGTATTTTTATGATATTTTGATGTATAGTAAATCCTTAGATGAACATCTTGTGCATCTAGTACTTGAGACCTTAAGAAAAGAACAACTTTATGCTAGTTTCAAAAAGTGCATGAACAAAGTTATTTTTTTTGGGTTTTGTTGTTAGTTCTAAAGGGATTGAAGTAGACAAAGAGAAGGTTAAGTCCATTAATGACTGGGCAACTCCTACTAATGCTTTTGAATTGTGGAGTTTTGAATTCATGGTTTAACAAGTTTTTATAGAAAGTTTGTGAAAGACTTCAGTACTATAGTTTCCCTTTTAACTAAAATAATCAAGAAAAATGTTAGTTTTAAGTGGCGTGAAGCATAAGAACGTGCTCTAGAGACATTAAGTTTAAGTTGTCTACTAGTCCCATTTTACTTTAATAGATTTTTCTAAAACTTTTGAAGCAGAATGTGATGCTTTTGTTATTAGTATAGGAGTAGTCTTGATGCAAGACGAACATACAATTGCGTACTTCAGTGAGAAGTAGAGTGGAGCTATGTTGAACTACTCAAAATATGATAAGGAGCTCTATGCATTGGTTCGGGCCTTGCAAAATTGGCAACATTATCTGTGGTCTAAAGAATTTGTAATTCAGATGGACCATGAGTCATTGCAATTTTTGAAGGGCCAAGGTTTGTTAAACCAGTGCCATGCATGTTGGTTAGAATTCATTGAAATGTTTCCTTGTGTTGTACGGTATAAGCAAGGAAAGGATATGTATAATGTAGTTGCTAATGCTTTGTCTCATCAATATGCTTTGATTTTAACTTTAAATACTAAATTTCTTGGTTTTGAACATATCAAAGATTTGTATTCTTTTCTCAATTGTGTTTGAAGAATGTAAATTGGCAGGTTTTGCTAAATTTTATCAATAAGAAGGTTATCTTTTTTGCAGGAGTAAATTGTGCATTCCTAATTGTATATCGCGTGAAATACTTGAGAACTATAGTGTTGAAAATGAGGAAACCACGGTGCAAAATACTTTTAAAAAATTTCACTCTAAACACTTGTTTTGATTACGATTTTTTGTTCATTAAAACGTTGACCGTGTTGTCAATACTTAGGAAATATTTTCAAAACATTAAGCCAAGAGCTGTGGATGTCAAACAACGGTTAAATTTCTAGAAATTTTGTCGTGTTGATGACTGCGGTTGTGAAATGTTGTAAACCATGATTTTGGATACTTAGAAAAATTTCCAAACATTTTTGCACTTAGAAAAATTTTGACTTTCAAACAATTTTACACTGATGACTGTGGTTTCAAATTTTAAGCTTTGAAAACGCAAACCCCAGTCTACAATACTTCGAAAATTTTACACAAAAATGTTCCTGGGTAACTGTGGTTTTGAAGCGCTATCAAACTTACACAGAGATTGGATCTTTGACAACCTCGATTTTCAAATTTTGGAAACCACGGTTTCCAACACTACGAAAAAAAATTTCTGCCAACTTCCAGCTTTCCTCCATTTCATCCTCTTAGCCTTCCCATCACCTAAAAACATAAAAATATGGGATTAAAGAGTAATTTCACTTGTTATTCCAACACAAACCACTTCAAACTAAAATTAAAATTTAGAGATACTAAAACTAAGCCAATTAAACCTATCTAAACTTAAACAACAAAAAATATAGACAAGTTAAGGAAATGAAACTTGGGTTGCCTTCCAAGAAATGCTCTTGTTTATAATCGTTGGCTCGACTTGTGGATGTGAGATCAAGTAAGACTCTTAAGGTTGGTTCGACCATCCTTTTCCTTTTGGTCTCAGTCCTTTCTTCTCAATCGCAATTGCTTGAGTTCCTACTTTCACATGTATTTCTCTCTGCTTCAAAAGCACATGGTGGTCTAATGGGCATTTTGGTGTGGCTAAAACACTGGAAATGCTTTAAGAACACTTTTTCTAGCCTAACATGCACAAATATGTGGAACGTGTGTGTGCTAAGTGTCTTGATTGCAAGAGAACTAAGTCCGAAGTTAGTCCACATGCTCTTTATATGCATTTGTCTATTCTGAGTCATCCTTGTTTCAATGTGTCTATGGATTTTGTCTTAGGGTTACCAAGAACTCCAAAGGGGCGTGATTCAATTTTTGTGGTAGTGGATAGGTTTTCTAAAATGGCACATTTCATACCACGTAATAAAACTGATTATGTTGTGCATGCTGCTGACTTGTTCTTTAAACAAATTGTTCATTTGCAAGGGGTTCCTAATACCATAGTTAGTGATAGATATGTAAAGTTTTTGAGTGCACTTTTGGTGTGTCTTGTGGGAGAAATTAGGCACTAAATTGTTATTTGTTACTGCATGTCACCCTCAAACTGATAGCCAAACTGAAGTGGTCATTAGAACTTTAGGAACTTTGTTGCATGCTGTTTTAAAGAAAAACTTGAAAACATGGGAAGATTGTTTACCAGCTGTAGAATTTGTTTATAATTGTGCAATTCATTCTTTCACTCGTTTTTCTCTATTTGAAGTTGTTTATGATTTTAATCCACTAACAACATTAGATTTGTTTCCATTGCCTGTGAAGGAGCTAACCAATTTTGATGGACAGAAAAGAGCTGAATTGATCAAGTCCATTCAAAAGAAAGCTAGGCAACAAATATTCAAAATGAACCAACATAATGCCACAAAAGCTAATAAGGTCGCAAAATGTTGTCTTCCAATAGGGCGATTAAATTTTGGTATATCTCCAAAAAGCGAGATTTCTGAACAAAAGGAAATCTAAGTTGGATCCTCGTGCGGATTGACCTATGTAGTATCAAGTGCTTGAAATAATCAATGATAGTGCCTATAAGATTGACCTTCCTAGGAGCTCAAGGAATGGATCCAATTCAAGTTCCAGTGGAGCCAATCACAAGGTTAAGGGCCACTAAGCTGCAACAAGCCATGTTGGGCTTTGTCAAGGAATTTTTGGACCAACCAGCTTTAATAGTTGCAAGTGCTGGCCAAGAGTTCATCCAAGCTCAAGTAAAGAGACTCGTTCATGTTTTAGAAGTCCAAATCCAAGAAGGTTCAAGCTCCAACAATACCATTAAGGGTTTTCGAAACCCAAGTTTTAGCCAAACACCTATTAGGCCAATTCAATTCCTAATGGACTTAGGATTTAGTTTAGTACTTGTTTTTAAGGAGTTGTTAGTTGGCTGATTTTATTAAGGATGTTCGGAAATTAGCCTAGGGTTATTTTAGGTATAACAATCCTTTTAGTCCTGAGAGCCAGTCCTAAACTTTTTTGAATTTGGCAAAGTTGTTTCCTGGTATTGTTAAGCGGACTTCTTCGTAGGTTTTTTTAGGAGTGTTTTTCATGTTAAATACATCTCTCTTGGCCGAACAAGCACATTCAGCATTCAATAAATATATCGTGAGTTTAATTATCCAACTTGTCTTCCTAATACTTGTGGTATTTTGCAATATTGATTCTTATAATTACCAACCAGAATACTATTGGTTTTAGTCTCGTTACAGACAATGGATTGATATCTTGTGTAGTCGAGAATAGATACCTTAAATTCTTGATTTCTTAAGCAAAGGGTTTAAATTCGTCAAGTCAGAGCTGTTTAGGTGATCTTGGTTTCTAGTTCAATCTCGAGTCTCGTCAGTTTAGCTATAGGGTTCGCATCAAAATCTACTAACATCGACCAAAATACTATATGCCTATATAGATTAAAACCTTGATTAGTGCATATTAATCAAACCTAATTTGATTGTAAGTGAATAGGTATATGTCTATCCTTATACATGACATGGTTCAATCAATCATAAAAAGTTCCAAACAGAAACACATTATTCGAACCCGTTCTAATCCTAAATTTGCTCTATTGGTTCCTATTAAGGTTTACAGTTCAATCTAGAAGGTGGCCAATCTTCTAGAGACATTAAGAGCAATTCAAATAAATAATCCTATCAATTACATATCAAAGAGAGATGAACAAAATTCAATATCCAAACTTCATGACAAGCTTCAATTACACCTGTGATAACTAAATTAACGAACAAATAAAACTATAAAAATAATCAGGAAAGAGTTTACAATCATCTCAATAGCAAAGAACAAGAAGAATAAGGTAGAAGAATGAAAACTTTTGTCAGAAGCCTTGATTTTCATCTCAGGCTTGGATGGATCGATGGCTTCGCTTGATATATGAGTAAACTAAGAATGCCTATGTTATTGGTAAAAATACCCTAAAACACTTATTTATAGAGTTTCCTAGGGTTATACAAAAATTTAGGTCGAAATATGCCCCGAAGAGTTCTAAACTTACAAAACAAGTCAAAACGCCACTTCTAATGTGCAGATGTTGGCTGCCCTTGTGCCTAGTAGGCAGTCCATTGGTGTCGCACAGAGGCCCTGAGCACCCTTGAGCCTCCTCTCTGCTAGTTATGCCCGTCTTCGCTTTGTTTTGCTTCGTGGTCATCCGTTTGACTTCTGATTGATCCCAAACCTATGAAAATACATTTAATCACATAAATAAGTGAATTTAATCCTTAAAAACACATAAACTAATATTTTAGAATAAAAATCCTAAAATGACCGAAATATCCCTACTTACTAAACAAGACACCTTAGAAACTGATTAAAACCTAAGCTACAATGCATGTAAATAACTCTCTTTTGGAGACTCAAGACATCCCCCATTATGAACTTTTGCTCATACTGAGTAAAACAAAAATACAAGACAAAATACATTAACTCTACTTCGTGTTTTTTTTTTCTTTTTAGCACAGTAATTAAAGATTCGGATAAACATGTACTAATTAATATCCTGATCATAAAAGTCACCACTACAACAAAGCTAATGAGACTTAAAATCCAAACAAGTTATCCATCTTTGATGTTTCTGCTACTCAAGATCCAGATTTTTCTCTCTTTTTCCCACTGACCATCCCCCCAAAGAAGTACTGTAAGAAAATATTGCAAGAACAAAAAATTTGAATGAATAGAATTGTCAAAATTGGTGCAGCAGCGAACAGAAACAGCCTGGAATACCCTCTAATAGAGCCAGTAAAAGAGAACATATTTACGGACCTTAACAACTAAATACAGAACATAACCATCACCTTTTTAGCTTTGATCTCTCACCAATTACTGAAAGCAGACTGAGCATCCTACTAAGATGTGGTGGTCCTAAATTCCAAATTACGAACAGCCCTTTCCCGTGCTCCTAGAATTCTATATCATACACCACTCTTACAGCAGGATGTCCCCGATCAGAGTCTACAGAAGATGAAATAGCATCAGCCTACAGAAACACATCATCTCAACTGAAACAACATTTTACTCCAGCCTCATCCAGAGATACGAATGGGATAAACCATCTACAATAATACTATGCCCTTTACTTCTTTCTGATCTTGTTTTCATGCTCTTAGAAGAATAGGGTCCCAAAAAGTTGAACTTTCCAACAAAGTGTGATTACTGTGTTGATGGCATTGACATTAGAAAAATTTCCGCTTGAAACTTCTTGTGGTTGCTTGATATAAGCGCATGAGAAATCCTACACCAATCCCCACACCAAGGCACATGCCAAGACCAATGCCTACACCAATCCTTACACCAGCATTAAACCATGAGAGTTGGCCACCTTCACCAAGATACATATCTTCTAAGTAGAAGCCGTGTCCAGTCTTACCATTTGACTCATAGTCATCCACTTCAGTGATCTGCAACTTGCGCTGCCGAATTAACAGATTTAGAGACATTTGATCCTTCCCAATTTCCGTATCTTCTGGGATCGTATTGAGCATCCCATGCCTAGAAACCTTTCTCCTGGGACTAATCTGGATAATTTTCGTCAAGATCACAGGCTAGATTCCTAAACAACACCCTGCTATATAAACCTCAATTGTCGGCGAAGAAACCCCCAGCCGGGTTGAAAAAATGCCGAACCACCACCAGACGACATAGATGCAGCCGTATAGTCCATGCTCCACCCGGTCTTTTTTTTCCTTGTATTAATAGATTTAGGATTTTATTAGTTGGCAGTTTTCGAACCCAATTTGGAGGGAAAAATTGATTTAATCTAGTTCTGGAAAGTATGTTTTTATTAGTAATTTTGAAACTTCTTTAAAAATCAATTATGGGTTTTTAACCATAACAAAACAATGTTTAGTTTTCTTTTTTCTTTCACACTTCTCCCGCAAGATTTTGGTCAAGGCATATGAATGTACAACATAATTTTAAGTTCTTTGCCATTCTTTATGGGAGAAATTAGTAGGTTTAACTTCTTTTTTGTTTTTTGGTGAAACCGAAACTTTATTGCAATATTGAAAAGTTACATGGCTCTATTGATTAATGGTTTACATAGGCGAATGCAATTTTGGCACAACCCTAGCAAACTATACCTAATATAGGTCTAAGAAGGGAATCCACAATATAAGTACTAAAAGTGCAAGTTGTACTTGCCATTTTTGCCAAATAATCTGCCACCACATTTGGTTGAAGAAATTGGTGCTAAAAGCTAACTTGGTAATCGGTAGGTAATAGTTTATATTTCATTAGAAGAGTATCTAGCTTCCAAGGCCCCCATACTCGACCTTGAATAATATTAAGGAAGAGTTCGGAGTCCATATCAACCAAGAGAAGGAAGAATCCTTTTTCATGACACCAACTCAGCCCCAAAATGAGAGCTTGGAATTTAGCTTCCAAGCTTGAGCAATGATATGTAAAATATCTGGTTATAAAATTTATAAATATCTAACTCTATTATTAACTGGATAATGTACTATAGGTGTACGGAGTGAAATAATATTTAGCAAATGTAGGGTTCGATTCCACAAAGATTGGTTTAACATGTACTGGTTATTTGGTTCAAATGCTGTTTTGACCAAGAAAAATCGATAACGCGAGAGAGAGTTAAATAAACTAGAATTAAAGATTTTAATAATGAAAACTTAGGGTTAATATTAGCCCATTCCTGCTTTTCATTAATTCAATTAATTAATTGGTCAAATTATAATGCATGGAATTCAATTCCCACTTGTCAATTCAATCCCGAAAACTTCGACAATTGAATCCTATCAAATTAATAATCCAGGAAAAGATGCTCTGTGTCCTAAATTAATAAATTTGAGTTCGATCTGTATGGAATTATTGTTAACTAATTAACTAATCCTACCAGGCTTGGTCTCGAATTAGGTTAATCTAACAATCAAGACGGGTCTATGACGGAGTATCAATAGACCGTAGCACTTGGGCCAACCTAACCAAATCTAAAGTTGATCAATCTCTCAAATTGTCAATTTGTGTCAATTTTGCCCAATTCTTATGATTATTCCAATTGAAAATCAAATTAATCGTCACTCAATGGAATTGGCATTATCCATCCTTAATCATACATACTAGGAAATAAAAGAAAGAAATAACACCAAAAAAAAACATTAAAAGCTAGTAAACTAGAATTAAATAGAATAATAAATATGTAAAAGGTTTTAAGAATTCTTCTCTATCGAATATCACAAGTTCTTAATCCAAGGTTATCAATCTTGAACCTCTTCTTCAAGTCTTCTAAAATAATAAAGAAAAATCTAGTCTAGTCTTGCATCTCTCAAAGGGAAATTGAACGAGAACTTGATTTTGAATTCCTAAAGATACGTATTTATAGTTTCAAAGAGTTACAAAGTGTAGGGTTCTGAATAAGTTTCTAAATGCACTATTATAAGCCGAAAGCAAACACACAAGCTCTAAAAATCGTCAAACTTGCATAACAGCCCGTACCAGTCAATCCAACCGTAATCTACAGTTGATTTTCCTTTTACCTCTCACAGTTTGTAATAGGCCTTCTGATGGACTTGTAGTCTACGATTGATTTTTCCTTGTTCACTCACATACTGCGATTGGGCAGACAGGCGCATGTCTTTGACAGCTTCGTGCTAGTTTGCTTTTTGCGTATAAAATCTTCATCCGATGTCTGATTGAGGCACTGTCTATTTTTACTTGACCGTAGAACAAAATCACACATTAATATGTATAATTTAACTCAAAAATAGTACTTAAACACTAACTAAAACTATAAACAAAGGGCAAACAAGAATGCACAAAGCATTCTAACTCCGGGAGGAATTAGGTAAACAATCTAAACACAATCCTAAACACATACACACATATATAGAAGTTAAATAACATCAAATACGCACTAAAATACTACACTAAACATATACTAACAAATTGAAATAGAAATGCACTAAAACACACACATAAAACCTAAAAATGCCAAAACTAGTGCAAAAAATGTACGAAAAAGAGTAAGAATACCCTAATTTATCAGGGTTATCAACACCCTTTAACTTACGATTTTGCTAGTTCCAAGAAAAATAAAACAATCAAAAACTCAAAACACGTTAATTTTATTCAATGTATCAACACACCGTAACAAGGAAAACTATACAAGTAGAGAATTGAAGTAGACATATATATAAGAGAACTTTGATAATCAAGCCCAAATCACCATCAAAGTGCTAATCTCTCCACTCAAGAAAGTATATATCACTCACTCACTAATTGATGAAAAAATCATTGAACAAATGTTTAGCATGTGAAAAATATGTTGGAAGATATTAGCGCACACAGTACTCACTAACATAAATGAATTCAAACCAAGGATCAAATAGGTCTTTAAACCTTGTAACGTAGGCTAAGAGATAAAGGTAGGATATATATTTGGATAAAAGTAGCTCATATCAACTTAGATACGTTAGTGAATCACTTCGAAAGATAATCCACTAGAGCATCCCCCGAACAGCCATAGCATTTAACCAACTTCCATTTTATTACAACTTAGAAGAAATTTTTCCTTCTTTACTCAGAACACTTGACACAACTTATAAGGAATTGTCCTTCTTTTATTACTTTTTTCTTTTTCCCTTTTTTTTAATTGTAGTTTCAACATTTTTCCTTATTTTTTGTTTGTTTCAACAAAACATTACAAAAAATAAGGTATTATTACAAATTTTAAAGTCATATTGACTTTTTTCCAAACAAATACAACTAATATTATTTCCAACCATCCATAACATTGTTTTGAGTATCACCAACACTAATTTTTATTGGAGGGGGCCATAAAGTCATAGACTAGGGATTTTGGTTTATGTTCCCCTCCAATATAAATTTGCCATTTTATTAATAAAATCTAGGAGTAGAACCCTACCATCAAGGTTCCAGTGGTTAGCTAAAAAAAACATACTTGGACAATCAAAACTCTGTGAAATGAGGAATAATATGCATAAAGATGAATGTGAAACAGTAGAATAATCAAAATTCAACTTAAAAGTTAGGGTTTCACTTTCAATCATGAAAATTACTCACAAAATACAGTAAAAACTTTAAATAGTATAAGATCAAGTTGATTTAAGTCATAAGAACACAAGGCTTAACCAAAACACAAAATGTACAGATTTACTTATCTTTATCAAACTAATACAATAAACATAATTGGGAGTCATTAGGATTTCACAGGGTTCAACAATTAAAAATAAAAGGGCATTAACTATAGGCAATAAGGTTTATCACAATATGAAGGTCATAAATGCCCAATTCATACCCCTAACTTAGTTTTTTTGCAACATTAATTTTCAAAAATAACTCAATAACTAGGAAAATGGAAAGGTCAAAACAAATATACATACAACTCTTATCAAACTATTCAAATACCCGACAAAGAGAATGTATCAAAAACTAGTAATTCCATAACTAAAAAACAAAACTCAAGTCAAAGTTCAATTAAAAATTCCATGACAACCAAAACTCATCAAGTATATAATTTATCATCATTAGCTAAATTAGATATTTGTCATCATTTAAAAACAAATTACCTAAGCATAATCAAAGATAAATCACAAGAATAAATACATAAACCTAACTAGTTACGAGGCTTAAAGCCTTTATTACCCCACTAGTGAGTTCTTAAACTAAACCACATAAATTGCTAAAACATAAACGAAATCAAAATTAAGTGAAACACTTCCCTAGTAAAGCCAAGGAAGCTTGCCGAGAATGTTGTAGTCTTTGCTAAATATGCTTCACTGCTTTGCGCATCTGAAGTTCCCAAGGACAGGTGAACTCTGACATATACAGTCATAATATCCCTAATTCCTTCCAGTATATACCCTGCATCTTCCATTACTTGAGATAACTTTATCAGCACACTGGATGGCACCTCTATGGAATATGTAGTTGGGTGATGTAAGCTATCCTTTGGTTCACCTTCATTGCTCATGCTCCATGGCCTAGTATATTCAAAAACTACCCTCAAAGTGACCATCATCCCTTTATCTATGATTGGTATTAGAGTCCATTGAACTTCACCCACCAACTTACTTGCGAGTTCGGCAAGTTGGTTAGATAACCCCTTTGTGGATTTGTCTTGGCACTTGAAGGAGCTCGTTAACTCCTCTATATAGGCATAACCATTGTCTTTTCCAATCTTGCAATAGCTTCTTTTTCTTGCACTGGTTGTAGTTGAGTATAGTCATAACCATAGCAATCATAAGTGTTTGCCATATTCTCGAACTTGTATTTTTCCATAAGTGATGGTGAATTTTAGTTGTTCATATAAGCTTGTTTACCATACCCTTCCATGGTGTTTGCTTGGTCATGGAAGTTCCATTGGGTATCATTTGTCATTGTGGACCACAGATATTGACTATGGGGCTCTATTTGTTCATACATAGGGTCTTGAGGTGTAGAAAAAAAGTAAAGATAATTTTGGTAGCTCAAGAAAGAATTTGGATAACCAGGCCATCCCATTGGATAATCATAACGATAGAGATCATATTGGTATGTACATTCCCTATTAGCATGGTTACGTACAAAAGAATCACAATATAAATCATCATAAGGAATTGAATTAGCACAAGATCACGTATTTTTCTATCAAATCTGCTAATTAGATTGACATATTACGATTATCGAAACAATTCTGAGTGCATCCAAAACATCATAAGAACCATACTTATTGGTCAAGCCCCCATAATCACAAGGATGATAATATCCTTGGCATAATTGATTCCAATTCATTCCTTGCATTTTCTTATAAGACCAACACAAAAACAAACAAAAAGGAAAAATAGGAAAATTTAGACTGGTAGCTAGCCTAAATTATCCATTAAAAGAGAAATTTTTTAGGTTTGTCGAAATATTGAGAACACACAATGACACTTGAAAGCAATGTTCTTGCCAAAGACCCAATCTCTGGCAACAGCGCGAAAAACTTGATATGTGAAATATCTAGTTATAAAATTTACAAATATCTAACTCTACTGCTAACTGTATAACACATTGCAAATGTACACAGTCAAATAGTATATACCGGATGTAGCAGTCAAATCCATTTTGATTGGTTTAACAAGTATTGGTTCTTTAATTCAAACGCTATATTAAAATTTAATAAAAGGAGAGAGAGTTAAATAAAATACAATTAAAAGACTTTAACTAATGAAAACAATGTATTAGGGTTAAGACTAGCAAATTGCCAATTTTCATTAATTCAATCAATTTAATTGGTCCAATTATAATGTATGGAATTTCAATTCTCACTTGTCAATTCAATCCCAAAACCTTTGAAAATTGAACCCTATCAAATTAATGATCCCTGGTAGATGCCTCTATGTCCTAGATTAATAAATTGGAGTTTTATCTGTATAGAATTGTTGTGGAATAATTAACTAATCACGCCGAGTTGGTCTCGAATTAAGTTAATCTAATAATCAACTCGAGTCTGTGACGGAGGATTAATAGACCATATCACCTCGGACAATCTTAGCAAATCTAGAGTTGATCGATCTCTAAAATTGTCAATTTGTGTCGATCATTACCCAATTCTTATGATTATTCCAATTGATAATCAAATTAATCATCACCCAATGGAATTGGCATCATTCCAACCTTAAACCATATTATTTGGAACATAAAAGAAAGTAATAACACAAAAGAAAACATTGAAAACAAGTAAAATAGAATGAAATAAAATAATAAAGATGTAAAAAGGTTCAAGAATGCTTCGATATTGAAGAATTACAAGATCTTGGTCCAAGGTTGTCGATCTTGAACCTCATCTTCAACCATTCTTGAATAATAAAGAAAAACCTAGCCTAATCTTACTGCCCCCGAAGGAACACTAAAAGAGAACTTAATTTTGAGGTCCTAAAGTCCCTTATTTTTAGTTTCTAAGAGTTACAAAGTGTAGGGCTCTGAATAAGTTTTGAAACGTATTATTATGAGCCCAAAACAGACATCTAAAACTCTAAAAATCGCATAATATCCTATCCTAGTCAACCCAACCGTAATCTGAGGTTTATTTGCCTTTCACCTATCACAATCTAGATAGGCGTTCTATTGGCCTTGTAGTCTATGGTTGATTTTGCCTTGTTTACTCGCAAACTACGATTATACTTTGATAGCTTGTGAGTTTCGCTGTTTGGTCTATAAAATCTAAGTCATTTTCGTCCGATGTCCGATTAATGCACCGTTTGCTCCTACCGAACCACAGAACAAAAACACACATTAATATATATAGTTTAACTCTAAAATAACACTTAAACACTGACTAAAGCTATAAATAAAAGACAAACAAGAATTCACAAAGAACTCTAACTTTATAAGGAATTAGGTAAACAATCTAAACATAACCCTAAATACATACACACATAAATATAAATTAAATAGTATCAAATAAACACTAAATCACTACACTAAACATATATTAGAACATAGAAATAGAAATGCATGGAAACACAAACTTAAAACCTAAAAATGCTGAAACTAGTGCAAAAATTATTAAAAGAAAAGTAGGAATAACCTTAATTTCTTAGGATTATTAAGCAAAAACTATAAAATTTAGAGAAGCCAAAGAGAATAGCATCGATATGATTCCACACTATTCTCTATCCACCTGCATTACTTGAATTTCCCTGAGACAACTCGTCCACATTTAATAAATATACACATACCCCAGAGATGGTTTTGTCCAAGTAATTGCCTCTAGAGTTGGTTAGGTTGGCCGAGGGGATAAGGCTTTGAAGCTCTGTCATAGATCCGTGTAAAATTGTTAGGCTAATTATTCCAAACCCAGGTGATAGAATTTATTAGTTGATTCGCTGAGTATTCCCGAAAAGAAAGTCGAATTTTATATAGTTAATGACTCGAATTGGCTTGGTAGGCAAGAGAAGGTTTCTCGAACCCTAGTTATTTAATTAAATAGGATTCAATTGTTGATTGATTTAGGGTAGGGTTGAAATATGAGAATAGAATCTCCATTAATTATAACCAATTGATTGACTCGAGATTTGATGAATCCAAGACAATTGCTAGCCTAGTAATCGACCTAGTTTTTTTCATTACTGCAACTTCAGTTTAATTTAATTGCTTTCTAATTTTAGTCTTTTAATTATCTTTGCATTTTACTTTTAAATCCAAATCCTTTGCGAACCAATCGTCTAAATAGAAATTGTACAATATCTTGTACCAGTCCTTATGGGATCAACCTTTATTCACCCTACTACATTGATAACTGTATACTTACAAATAGTAGTGGAAACGTGGGATAAGGAAAATTTTAACTTGTCCAACGTGGATCAAGTTTTTTGCGCCGTTACTAGGAACTGTAGTTGGCAATATGAAGATGATAAAACAATTCCTACTTTAGGTTTTAATTTTTGTTTGTTTATTCTAAATTTCTTTTTTGAGAGCCATTTTTTCATTAGTTCTCTATTTGTTATTCTATTATTAAAGTGGTGCTCGTAACGATTTCCTTCTACTTGATAGTTTATGTGTAGATCTGATCGAAATCTTGTAAAGTTTGATCTTCAAATTGGCAGGACTTTTGGACAACTAAGAATGCAAGCTTTACACAAACAATAGGTGGATATTGCTGACGAGAGAGTTCCATGTCAACCTGTAGTACAACAAATTGTGCCACCGAGTAATTGCGAACAGGTAAAGAATGATGGAGAATTTGAGGATACTCTTATGCTCAAGATTTACCTCCACATAATAACATACTGTTGGACAATTACAACCAACCCACTTTTGAAAGATCTAAGTCTAGTGTTGTGCCACCTCTAATTCAGGCAAATAACTTTGAGATCGAGCAAGGATTGATATCTATGCTTCAACAACATGCAATGTTTTCGAGACTGCATAGTGAGGATTCAAACTACCATTTAATCAATTTTGAAGAAATTTGTGATACTCTAAAGCATAATGGTGTATCACCAGATGCCTTTAAATTGAGATTATTTTTCTTTTTTTTAAGGGATAAGGCAAAATTATGGCTGCAAGGTTATAAGAAGGGGACTTTCACGACTTGGTACAGATTAGCACAAGCCTTCATGTCAAAGTTCTTTTCCCTAACTAAAACAACTAAGCTAAGGAACAATATAACTTCTTTCAGTAAACCATTTAGAGAAAACCTTAGTGAAGCTTGGGAAATATATAATGATTTGCTCAAAAAGTGTCCACATCATGGATTGCAACCTTACGGATGCAAATAAATATATTTTATAATAGGATGATTCAATAAACCCATGAATCAGTTGATGCTTCAGCAAGTGGGTTCCTTATGTTGAATAAGACTCGAGAAAAGGCTCAAGAGTTATTGGATAAAATATCCAATAATTATTTTAAGTCTTCAATAGCACAAGCTTGAGAGCAAAGAAAAAGAGTTCATGAGCCAAATCATTGGGACACATTGATGGCTAAGCAAGAGGTTAGTGATAGATAGATGGGAACATTGACTAAACATATGGAAAAGATAAAAAGTCAAAGTAGTGACTACGATGCGGCCACTCATTCACGATTTTTGTACAGGTGATCATCCCAATGGTGAATGTAGTACACTAACATCATCTAATTCTTCTTTTACAGATCAGGAGCACGTAAACTACATGAGGAATCAAGGCCAAAACAAGAATTAGTACGGGAATTAGAATAATACCTTCAATAATACATACAATCCAGGATGGAGGAATTATTCGCATTGACTTTATCTTGGGATAATAAACAGAATGAAAATTCAAATCTTCGACCTCCATTTCAGCTTTATCACCAACCATAGCAACTGATAACTCTAGTAAGCTAGACTTATTTAGCCTCTAAATCATAGCATTTTGTTAGTTTAAAACTTGAATTTTGATGTACATTTGAGTGTTTTAGTCAATTTTTACATTATGTGTTTGAATTTTTATTTCTAGTGAATATTATGAGTTTTTATTGAATTTTAGTTAATTTCGTTACATATTTAGCTTTGTATTATGTAGGTTAACAATTGGAAGTTGAGAGCCAGAATGAGCAAAGTTTGAGGGCCAAAAAGAGATTAGAGAAAACTTGAGGACCTTTTTTTAAACAATGTTGATGCTGCAACTTAGAATTTGACGTCATGACATTGAGGCAGAATTTGGCTTATGTAATTTCAGTTCGATGTCGCGAATTTGAGGCACGTCCAACAAATATACTAATGGCATTTTTGTAAATATTGGTTACCAAATTATAGAAGTGCTAAATTTAGCTTGTGTAATACTCCAACTATATATAGGATTTAGAATGAGTTAAAACACACACTAGGTATAGTTATTAGTAGATTTTCACATAGTGAATAGTGTAGTTATTTTTTTTTTTTTAGAATAGATTAGTTAGTGTAGTTTAAACATCGAGATTTTTAGTTTAATACAGTTTCACTTTCAGTTTTCTTTAGATCTTGTCTTTAATTCCTTGCAAGTTTTAATTGTGATTAAATAGGTTTTGTGGGTTATTCATTAGCTTTCATTAGATATAATTTTTACTTGCTTTCTAGATAAATTTCTTTAAAATATAGTTACTTCTATTTCAAGTTTCCTTAGGGTTCTTGATAATTTAGTGATTTCTGGTAAAAAAATTTCATTTCCTTCTTTTAATTCCTAGTAATTTTTATTGGGCTTTCTTTTATCAATCCAAAAATCCAAAAATATCTAATTTTAGTCTTATTTCCTTAGCAAATTTCAATAGTTCAATTAGTGTAAAATTGATAAATTCACTTTGGTTCCATGCTTTCTTATTGCTTTCTTGGTTCATTTAGGATTAATTGCCTTTCAATTCTAGTCTCGTTTATCTAATCTTGTTCATTAAGAAATAGTTTTACTTGCTTTCATTTACTTGCTTCCATTAGATTATATTAGTTAATCCTTAAATTAGTAGTTCAATTGCTTCATTTACTTGCTTTAGTAGATAAATTAGTTTTAATATTCAATTACTTGCTTGTTTACTTCTGGCTTTCATTAGATTTAGTATTTGCTCTTTTTTCTAGTTGCATAACTATACAATGGCCGTTAAATCCTAGTAATTACTTCAATCCCCGTATACTTGCAGGAGTGCAGGTAGAATTTAGTGCAAAAGTGAGGTTTTAGTACTTGTTTAAGTGTTTAATTGATTTTAATCTATCCAAGCAAACAAGTTTTTGACGCTGTTGTCAAGGATTGTCCTTGATATATTGGCTATATTGGGCGCTTTAGGGGTCGTGCAGATTAGGCATTTTAAACTTTTTGTATTAGTTAATTTTAGTTATTATTAAGTAGTTTTAATTGTTTATGTTGATGATCTTGACTTGTGAATTGAATTGGCACTTTTGACTAATTTATTGAATTTGCTCTTTCTAATGCTTGGTACGAAGAAATAAAGGGCCATTGATTTTCTTGGATTACGAAAAGAAGAAAGAATTGACAAAAATCTGGAAGCCCAAAAGGATTCAACAAGAGTTAGAGAGAAATGAAATGGCTAACTTATTCAAAATCAAAGGAATTTGAACCATGAGAATAAAAACAAGAGGAAGTAGCCAGAAATCATGGAATTGGTGGCTTTGGTAATGAAAACAGTATGAATATAAATGGCCATCCCATGTGAGAATATGCTATATTGAATTTTGATGGGGCCAATTCAAGTATTTCAAGGATGCCTGTCTAAGCAAATAATTTTGAGATAAAGCCCACATTGATTCAAATAATGCAAACATATGCCATGTTCGGAAGGAGTCCGAATGAAGACACACATGTACACACATTTAATGAATTTGAAGTGATATTGGATACATTTGAATTCAACGAAGTCCACCCGGATTGTAAGCTGTGTGAGTCTTCATGTTTTCATTGAGAGATAGAGCAATCAAGTGGGCTTCAGTCTTATGCTCAAAGCACTTTCACTACTTGGAACCAATTGGCACAAGAGTTCTTGGCGAAGCATTTTCCATCATTGAGGACCACCAAACTTCGTAATAAGATTACTTCTTTTAAACAAGATGTTGGTGAAAACTCAAGTAAATCTTGGGAATGCTTTAAAGAGTTGTTGAGAAAATATCCCCACCATGTCATCCAAGCTTTAGTTGCAAATCCAAACTTTCTATAATGGGTTGGCACAAGAAATGAAGTCTATTATTGATGCATCCACAGATGGCTCCATTTCATTCACAACACCAGAAGAGGCCCAAAAGTTGCTTAATAGAATAGCTTCAAATTATCACTACCATGGGCCTATGACTTAACCGATGGTTCAACAATCTTACAAGCCAATCAAGGCAATGCCTAACAAGGTGGTAAGTTGAACTTGAATCTTAATAATGCCTCCCTTGCGCAACAAGGAATGCTTATGAATGTCATGAACAATTTTACAAGGGTGTTGGAGAATTTTGGGAAACCAAACACCATGAATGCCGTTGGCTCTTCATTTCAATGATGTTTGGTGTATGAATTTTTGGTCCTGGGCACTCCAATGAGCAATGTGAGGTTTCTTTGAGTACAAGTGAGCAAATCAACTATGTATCTAATCAACCTTCATCCTCAAGTAATCGTCAAGGCGCGTTTGGGAATAACATTCGTTCATGCAGAAACCATCCAAGCTTCTTTTGGACCAACCTACACAATCAACAAAATTCTCATAAAACACAATCACCAACATCAAAACTTTCAAAATCAAGCCCCAATTTCTTCCACTAGACCTATCAACCTCCTCACCAAAGAAAATTCCAAACCAGCTCCTTTCAACCTCCAGCTAATCCTCCATTTCAACATCAACAACCAAGACCTTCATACCAGCCTCCAAACTTTTCTCAACCCATGTATAATGAACAATTTACTCAAAGGGATAATGCCTATGATGATAGTTAGAAAAAGGAGATGGAGTATTTGACAAGAGAATTGGAAAGAGAGATGAGGGAAAGAGAATGTCAAAAGAGAGATTATGAAAATTTGAGAGCGACAACAAGAAAATTGGAGATGCAAGTAGGTAAATAGGCAAGAATGAACAGAGAGAGATCTAAGCGGGCTTTCCCTAGTGATATCGTTCTAAATCCAAGAGAGCATAAAGAAAAAGAGCAAATTCATGCTATCACCCTTTGATGAGGCAACGAAATAGAAGGAAGAGTTGAGAAAACTTCATTGAAACACCAAGGGAAGGAAAAAGTTGAAAATAGTGAAGAAGAAAAAGGGGAGTCTTCAATGGATTAAGGTAAAATGACAAAAGAGCCTACCAACCCCAATGTGCAATTTGCTGAAGACAAGGATCCTAGTCAGGACTCCAAGCAAGTGAAGATTCCATTTCCTCAAAGGTCGAAACGGATGAAAAAGTAAAGAAATTCAAAAGGTTTCTTGAGGTATTTAAAAATATTGAAATTAATATTCACTTAAAAACATGCATACTTATGCCAAATTCATGAAACAAGTTCCCACTTCAAAGAAAAAATTGTATGGAGATGAAATCTTATGTCTTACAGAAAATCATAGTGCATTATTCTCATGGAGGTACCTCCCAAGCTTAAGGACCCTAGTTCCTACACCATACCTCATGAAATTAGGGGTTTGCAATTTGAAATGGCCTTTTGTGATTTGGGTGCTTCAATTAATCGTATGCCTTAGGTAGTTTTCAAAAAGCCAAATGGAAGAGATTTGATGCCCACTAGTGTTTCATTGCAAGTTGAGGATTGGAGCATAACGTTTCCAAAACACTTATTGATTATAAAAGTTGGCAAGCTATACCTTCTAGCAGATTTCATAGTTTTAGATATGGAAAAGGATGATTGCCAGAAAGGCAAATCATTCATGGAAGACCTTTTCTTGCAATCTCTTGCACTTATAGATGTTCAAGAAGGAAAGTTGGAATTTCAAATAAATGATGAAATTGTTACTTTCAATGCTTTGGATCCATTAAACTTCCTTCTTGTATGACGATATTATGAATGTAAATGGAATAGATGATCTAATTGACGTTTTTATAGGTACGAGTTGGTGAATTCTCCCTCAGAAAGAGCTATGGTATTCCCGAATGATGTAACTCAAGAAGATGAAATGTTGGAATGGTTTAATCAATAAGAGAATAATACATCATTGCAAGAAGAGGAAGCAAGTTAATGAAAAAGGTAAAGAGGGTTTCTGACCAATGATCCCCCCAAGGTAGAAATTAAGTATCTTCTTACTCATTCGTTGTATGTGTATCTTGGTGAAAATGAGACAAATCCGGTGATTATGAATGCTTTTTTAACGGATAAACAACTTGACAAATTGAATGTGGAGCTTAAAATGTACAAAATGTGTATCTATTGCTTAGTCTATTGATGACATTAAGGGAATTAACTCTTTTGTTTGTATGCATAAAATTGTGTTGAATGAGGAGAACAAACCGGTAAGGCAACCTCAATAGAGGTTAAAACCCACTTTAAAAAAGGTGGTGAGGAAAGAGGTTATTAAGCTCTCAAATGCCGATATTATATTCCCTATTAGCGATAGTTAGTGAGTTGGCCCTACTCAAGTCATTCCTAAAAAGAGTGGTATTACTGTGATAGTAAGTGAAACTAATGAACTACTCTCCTCTAAGTTGGACACGGGTTGGCGTATGTGCATTGACTTTCGTAAGTTGGATGACACCACCTATAAAAGTCATTTTCCTTTCCCTTCAGTCGATCAAATGCTTGAAAGATTGGCCGGTTTTTCATATTATTATTTCGTTGATGGAAATTCTAGTTATCTTCAAATTGTCATTTGCCCGGAAGATCAAGTGAAAACTACTTTTACATGTCCATTTGGTACTTTTTCATATAGGATAGGAGGATGCCCTTTGGGCTTTGCAATGCTCCTAGTAGATTTCAACGCATGTTTTCTATCTTTCAAGATATGGTTGAAAAATGCATAGAAATCTTTGTGGATGATTTTAGTGTATTTGGTTTATCATTTGATGATTGCCTTTTAAATTTGGCTAATGGGTTGAAAAGAAGTGTTGACAATAAATTGGTGCTTAATTGGGAGAATGTCATTTTATGGTGCAAGAAAGAATTGTTTGGGGTCATAAAGTTTCATCGAAAGGCATAGAGGTTGATAAAGCAAAGATAAAGGTGATTGAAAAATTACCTCCACCCATTAATATTAAAGGTGTGAGAAGTTTTCTTGGCCATGTGGGTTTTTATAGGAGGTTCATTAGAAACTTTTCATATATAGCTAAACCTTTTTGCTTTTTACATCAAAAAGATTGTGTTTTCAACTTTGATGATTCTTATTTGCATGCATTCAATGAGTTAAAACATGCCCCTATAAATGTACCAATCATTATGGGCACCTAGTTGGTCTCTTCTATTTGAACTTATGTGTGATGTGAATGACTATGCACTAGGTGCCGTTTTGTATCAAAAAATGGATAAAATATTGCATGTCATTTATTATGCAAGGAGGACCCAGAATGAGGCACAAATTAATTATTCTACCATAGAAAAATAACTACTTGCTATAGTTTTCGCATTTGACAAGTTTAAATTTTAACTCATTAGGTCCAAGACCATTATACACACTGATAACTTTGTGTTAAAGTGCTTATTCTGTAAACAAGATGCAAAACCATGCTTATTGAGATTATACTTCTGTTGCAGGAGTTCAATTGGAAGGTTATGGACAAAAATGGTGTTGAAAATGGGATAGTGGACCATTTATCAAGAATTGAAGCATCTAGGCTTGTGAATTCAGAAAGAAGGGCAATTGTTGAAGAATAATCAGTTGAAACATTGCTTGAAGTGAAGGAAGCAAGTCCTTGGTATTCTGACATTGTGAATTATTTGGTTGCAATTTGAGTGTTACCAAGCATGCTTAATATCAATGAGAAGAAGAAGTTCTTTGTGAAAATTTAGTGTTACTTTTGGGAAGAACCTTATCCTTTCCGGAAATGCAATGATCAAGTTTTAAGGAGATGTGTTCGGTCAAGAGAAGTGAATGTCATCTTGAAACATTGTCACTCATCTCCTGCAAGAAGTCATCATGGGTTTCAACGTACGGCTTTCAAGTTTCTTCAATGTGGCTTGTTTTGGCCAACAATTTTCAAGGACTCTACAAGGTACGTACTTCAATGTGATGAAAGGATAAGTAATATTTCAAGAAGACAAGAGATGTCTCTTAATGGTATAGTTGATTTGGAGGTATTTGATGCATGGGGTATCGATTTTATGGTACCCTTTTCTTTTATCATATTCTAACAAATTCATTTTAGTTGCGGTGGACAATGTGTCAAAGTTGGTGGAAGCAATAGCCACCCTAACAAATGATGCAAGAGTTGTGACCAAATTTCTTAGATAGACATCTTTATATATTTTCTTAGTTTAGAGTCCCTAGAAATATTATTAGTGACAAGGGAACACACTTAAACTGCCTTAGCCTACCATCCTTAAACTTCAGGTAAAGTTGAGGTTTCAAATCAGGAATTGAAGAGAATTTTGAAAAAAAACAATGAATAATGCAAGGAAGAATTGGGAAACAAATTAGATGATGCATTATGGGCCTATTGGATGGCATTTAAAACTCCTATTGGCATGTCTCCTTACCAGATTGTTTATGGAAAAGCATGTCATCTTCCAGTGAAACTTGAGCATCGAGTATACTGGGCAATTGAGAGTCTAAATTTTGATATGACAAGGGCATGTTAAAAAAGACTTCTTAATTTGAATGAGTTAGATGAATTCCAAAAGAAAGTTATGTGAATTATTTGATTTACAAGTAAAGACCAAGGCATGGCATGATAAGCTCATTTTCAGAATGGGGTTCAACACTGGGTACTTGGTATTACTTTTCAACTAAAGGCTAAATCTATTTTAGCGTGGGGAAACACAAATCAACATGGAGTGGCCCGTTTGAAGTAGTTCAAGTTTTTCCTCCTGGAGCTGTGAAGGTTAAAGGGAAAGAATGCACTCTCAAAGTCAATGGTCACCAACTCATACTTTATTTGGGAAGAGCTATCAATGAGGGATAGGAAACCATCCAATTTGCACAAGAATGAACATCATTGCCATGGCAAGCTAATGACTATAAAAGACTGCTTCTTGGGATGCAACCCAAGATTTAATTTAGTGTTTTTTTTAGTATTATTTTGTGTTAATTTTTAATTTGGTGTGATTTGGTTTAAATAGGTTAGATTTGGTTTTGAAAATGTTGCTTTTCATTTCCATAATTTGTTCTAGGAAATGGATGAAATTAGTCTTATAATACTAGTGTTTTTTATGTTTGTAAGTGGTGAGAAGTTTGGGTTGAATATTACAGAAGCTTAGGTCCATGTCACGACATCAAATTTGATGTTGCGACATTAAATGCAATCTTCTTCTAGATAGGGTATTCCAGTAATTTGGTTGACGTTGCGACATTAAATCCTATGTTGCGACATTAAATCCTATGTTGCTATATCAAACGTGAACTTCTGTAAAGGTCAAAATTTTGAACTTGTTTTGTGTTGTGACATCAAATTTGATGTCATGACATCACAACACGTGGGTGGCATATGTTCCATTCTATGCCATGACATCAAATTCAATGTCGCGATATCAAAGTGCCTTTTTGAAATCCCATTTTAATTTGATGTCGAGACACCGAAAGTGATGTCATGACATCGATTGTGAATAGAGTAAAACTTAAAAGGTTTCCTCTTCTTTTTCTTCCACATTTTCCCCAAATTTTCAAGCCCTAGCCGTACACTATCTTTCCCAATTCTCCAATTCTTCAAATTCTTCCAATAAACCCTCTACCAACATATCTAATCTCCAAATCATCTTCTTCATTATTCACCTCTCCAACAAGGGTATTCAAGGAGGAAATTCCAAGCTTCAAAGGAGTTTATACATCTACAAGTTTCGATTAAGTTTTCGCTCCATTTAATCAGGTAAACTTTTCTAATTATTTGTTCTTAAACTCATAAAATCATTGTTGGGTATAATTATGATTGATTTGTGGTAATTTTATTGCCATTAATTACTTGAGAATTTAACAAATTTCAGAAATTATTGGGACAAATTTTTTGTTCGAATATCTACTAACTTGATTGTTAATTTTGGGGCTTTGAAATTTTCAGGGTGCATTGTTTGTTTACTAGTTAAAATTGTTTAATTTGGGAAATTGTTGGTGCAAATTTTGGTTTTGTTGACCATGATCAATTAGTTGGGAGATTGAATATTTTGTTTGAGAAATTGTTACTTGTTATTGATTGTTTCTTTTGGTTGAGAGAATGACTAGAGGGGTGTATGGTAGTAGTAGATGTGATAGAAGTAGGAGTAGAGGAGAGGGCTCGAGAAAAAGAAAAGTAGGAGAAGGTCCAAGTGAGAAAGGTCCTAGTGGTAAGCTGAGTGCGGAGCCAATGAACCAGTGATAGAAACCCAATTCACAAGTGAGCGAGCTAAGGTTTTATTTCAAAATGATGAGAAACATGAAATAATTAGAGAAAAGGATTTTGATTTATCCATGCACTGGGGAGGGCTTGTGAGGAAGCTAGAAAAGAAATAGAGACACAAATCAGAGTGAGGCATTGGAGAGATTTGATATGGTAGTTAAGCCCGGATATACACAGTTAGTCAAAGAGTTTCATTGCAGCTTCTGCAATTTGGAGGATGGCAAAGTGAGAGTCAGGGAAGTATTATTTGATTTTAGTGCTAGTGCATTTAATATTTATTCTAATGTACATTTTGTTCCATCTGATGAGTACCACGAGCTTGTGTATAATAAGGACAAGGACATGAATGAAATTAAAAGAATGTTGTGTGATGTTGTTATTGCTTGGGTGTTGAATACTTCAAAGACAATGGAATTGAAATTTTCTCGTTATGGTTTTTCCCTCGTAGAAAAATTGTGGTTTTATTTCCATAAGTTGTTGAATCTGGGGTTCTAATTCTTTGAGCTATATTCAAAGGGATAAGGTAAAGGGTTTATGCCATAATGACAAGAATGCCAGTGGATGTCGGTGGTTTGATTAGATAGGAATTTCTTGATAGTGGAAGGTCTAGAAGACCTATTTTTTATGCTCCCGGTCTCATCACTCATCTATGTATCGCCGCAGAGTGTCCTTATTCTATTGACGAACCAATGGCACATTAGAGAGGTAGAATTAATAAGGAGTACGTGTGCAACATGGTCCAAGAATATGAGAAACATCACCCCGTAGAAGGTCAAATACCTCCACCACTATCCCCAAGAACATCATCCACTCCTTTGCCACCAGGATTTGTATGCAATGCACCAATCACAGAAGAGGAGCGAAGTGAATTACAAGGATATTGGACTTATAGCCAATTGGTGATGCATAACAATCTAGCAGTGATAGGATAAGCTCCCCGGACAACCTCATGCAACACTTGGGTTTAGCCACCACAGTTAGGGCCTCCACTTTGGCACTACGGCCTCCCTCATTGTTAGTCTTATTACACCCTTCCAACGGTACCGACACAGTAAGGTGAAGCAAACAAGCTGATGGCACTAGTGGAGCACTTGATGAGGACTTCGAGGAGAGGCAGCATAGTGAAGCTGAAGATGATCATGAGGATATGGAGCAGGACACTTGAGGCAGCTAGTGTTGACAGATGACAGCTTTGGGGACTTTTGAGAAAGAATTTTATTTGAGGGATTTGACAAACTAGAAGACATTTTCATTCTTATTTCTTAATACTTTAGTAGTTTATCATATTTATTTTATACTTTTAGATATTTTAATTTGGATATTTTGATTTTGACTAGATTGGCTAAAGGCCTTAGGATGATGGAAAGTTACTTTTGTTGATATTTGATTTGAGTTTTATCCTTTTCAACGTCATAGTTGAATACTTGGTTTGATGTCTATTGTATTCTTAGTTGATTTATGTGTTTGAGTGGTGATAATGGCTAAATTTTCAGGTCTAGCCAGCCTTAAGCTGATGCCATGTAGATTTCTATTGATGATTAAATATTAGAATGGATGATTGTGGGCTTGATGGATTGATTACATGACATGGTTTTTGTGCTTTTGACATTGTCACTTGGTGGTGTTAGTTTGGCTAAGATTTTGTTGTAGTTTATTTAGTTTTCATTTTAGTGTATTTTATATCATTATGTTGCAACTTTGGGTGAGTGGTAGGATGAGTTTACTCCCCAAATAGAATAAAAGAGTCAAGTTTAGGGATGTTAATTTCTGGTGTCGGGAATGGTTATTTGATGTTTATGTGTGTGTTTGATGACTTTTGGATGGAAAATTGATCGATTTGGTACTCAATGATAATATTTGGCTTGAAATACTATATGATTGAACTATTTGAATCGGCCATTTCATGAATTTAAGTGTGTGTTAGTGGTTCTTTTGCAACATAAGAATTTCAAAAACTTGGTATTGCTATTTTCAAAAAGGGTTACTAATATTTTGGGGAAATTTAATTACTTGAAATATTATTTTTGATCAAATCATAAATATTACTTTGTTAGTCAATTTATCTTTTAGAAAAATTGGGTTAATTGGAATGCAAGGAAATTAGGACATTTTGTGTGTTAGCATAGAGAATATTATTCTAATTTGTGAATGATTGGTATTTGAGATCAATCTTACGTACGTTTTACTCCTCTTTTAGGGTCGTGAAAAAAAACTTTGCTTTTACGAATAAGGAGAGTACGGGATTCCGGCATGTACTCATATTGTTTCTCCAAAATAGGCCATTAGAGTAGTAACAAGGCGAGTACAGGATTCCAACATGTACCCATGTTGTTTTTCCAAATTAAGACATTAGGAATTACGTTTTAGAATACCAACAAGTCAAGAAGGAAATTTTTGTAATACTTATCATTGATATCATACTACTCATTCCTTAATAGATTAATGTTCCCAAATTGTGTGACATTTTCGTATAGGTAGATTCCTAATGAACTTTTATTTCCATACGACCTTATCATTGGGATAATGGAGCATCAAAGTACCAAATTCCTTCTAAGAGGGAAACTGAAGTCCAAATTACCCATCCATCAGTAAGAATTCTATTTCCAAGTAGACTCAGAGGTGACAATGATCAAAAGAAGTTCAAGAGATTCCTCGAGATCTTCAAAAAGGAGGAAATCAAGATACGTTTCATGCAAACACTTGAAAACATGGCTACGTATGCCAAGTTCTGAAGCAAATGTTGACTAACAAGATGAAACTATTGGGAGATGAGATATTATGTTTGACTGAAGGATGTAGCGCGATCATCCAAAAGAAACTACCTCCAAAGTTTATGGATCCTGTTTCTTTCTCCATTCTATGCACTGTTGGAGGAGTTTGAAAGAGCTCTATCTGATATAGAAAGTTGAATGGCAGAGGGATGAAGCCTGCAAATATGTCTCTCTAATTAGCTGATAGAAGTGTTAAGTACCCCGAAGTTATTGTTGAAGATGTACTAGTTAAGGTGGAGAAGTGTTACTTGCCAGCATATTTCATCATCCTAGACATGGAAGAAGACAAGGAGATGCTCTTAAATCCTGGCAGACCATTCCTAGCTACCAGACGGGCATTCATAGATGTCCAAGAGGGGAAGTTACAATTGAGAGCCATGATCAGACAGTCAATTTTTCTATTTTTAACTCTCCTAATCTTCCTTTTATTTATGATGGAGTGATGGTAATTAACATGATTGATAATAATTCAAATGGTATTTGTAAGAAAGAAGACCTTCAATCTAAACTAAACAATGATCTGCCAAAGCACTTGGTAATGATCAAAAGCTCTGAAGAAACTCCATCCAAGTCACACAAGAAGGAAAACGAAATTCTAACATGTGAGTGGAACGAAAGAATGAAGGAAAAGGTATTCAAGATGGTTGGCAAGAGCACTATTGATGTAGTTCCAACTGGAGGTTGGGTAGAGCTAATAGGTTTCAAGCCAGTAAAAGGCCCAATACCCGTAGAAGTACGACTCATGTATGAGAAAATACCTAATGGAGAGAAGTCGAAGGGAGGTTCTTTTTCATTAAAGCTTATATGCTCCCTCTCAATAAGTATGGTGATTATATTCGTATTCAACGATCCATGACCTACTAGCAGTGTTTGGACATGATAAATATACTGATTTGTTAGAGGACAAAACAAAGGGTATGTCAAAGGCTGAAATTCAATAAGAAGCCGAGGACTGTGCTCAAATGATTGAGAGACTTAGGCAATGGAGTACCGATGAGATGTTGCTTGATGCATTAATTTGCAACAAACGACTTTTAAGTATATTGCCTAAAAAGAAGAAAGATCTAGGAAGCTTCACCATATCTTGTCTCAATTGTTATGTTTACTTTCATAGAACCCTAGATGACCTAGAAGTAGGTATAAACATGATGCATTTACTAGTTTATGGGAATATAGATTTTTGAGGTCTTGAAAAGAGTGATTAAGTCATATAGTTAGCACATGGAAGGAAAGTGGAACCACTGGGGAAATACGTAATGTATTAGTCAACAAAGAGTTGGGAAACTTAAATTTTTGGTTGACTTCATTGTGATAGATATAGATGAAGAAGATGCGAATGGCAACTATATTGTATTTGGAAGGCCTTTCTCGGCTACTACAAAGGCATTAATTGATGTTGACAAAGAGCACGTAACATTGAGAGCAAGTGAACTCACTTGTGTTCAATATGATGGAAGAAGAAAGAGCATATTTCTATGGGCTGTTTGATTATGCTTAAGCCGTTGGTTGAAAGAAAGGCAATAGACTAAAGATTAACCAAAAAGGTACTTTTGACAATGGACTTCAAAAAGTCAACTTTATTGAGTAAATGACCGTGAAGAGTAATAAAGTCAAGGTAACGACTTTAAAGAAGCACTTCCGAGGAGGCAACCCAAGCATATAATTCCAACTCTTTACATTTTAGTTTAATTTTTCATTTTAATTTTTACATTAGTTAAATAAAAGTGAAGAATGGCTAATTATTGTTTTTCTTGTTTGTTTGTTATGGTTTGAAGTCAATGAACAAGGAAGAATTTGCAAAGAATGACTGTATGGTATGCTAGACGAAATGAGTTAGCCACCATCACGGCTTTTTACCACTAATTTCAAGTAAAATAGAATGCTACCCATGGTTTGTGGGTAACTTTAGTGTAATCAGCCGCTAATTATGGCTGATATAAGCACCAGCAGTAGCTAGTGGCTGATATAATGTGGACCAGCTACTATCAAGCGAGAACCGAAAGGGTTTTAAAGCCCGTCGTCTCATCTTTTCCCCACAGAATCAAACCTCTTTTTTCTTCTTTCTACTTAGGAGACTAAAAACAATAGAAAAAAACCTACTGTTCTTTTTCTTCTTCTTTTTCATCTCAATATTTTTTTTCTCTCATCATATATTGTCTCTCTTCTTCACAAATTATTTTTCTTTAGCATAATTGACTAAAAATTTTTCCTTTACTTCATCAACAATTTTGCTTCAAAGTTTGGAGAAATCCACCATTCAAATTTGAAGGGGATTAATTATCGTTTATCACAAATGGGTACTATACAACCCGACATTTCAAGTAAGATCATTCCTATTTGCATTTGAATTAATTCTTGAATTGGTTAGTTGAATTTCTTTGTGATTACTTTGCTTGTGTGGTGGTTGATTTTTTCTTCAATTTGTTGAAATATTATTGAACCCATTTGTTGATTAAGTTGGGAGAGAGGGGAGTTTATTTGATTGATTATTGTGTTGAATTGATTAAATTGCTCAATGGGGAAGAAACATAAACAAACCGATGATAATGCCTTTGAGATAATGTTTTCAAATCTCATGAAGTGAAGAAATTTCATGACAAGTTGCAAAATAAAGTGAGTCCCTTGTATGAACAGGGGATAGATTTGAGTCATGTTGGAATTGAGAATAACTATGATGTTGATGAATTGTGTCAAAAAATCTTTAACAAAATTGAAGGAAAAGCGAAAGGATTACTACAAAACTCCTATTGTGGTGGCAAAAGAAACATAGTCTGTGAATTCATCAGGAAACAGTTTAGAGACGAGGACTATGTTGAATTAACTCAGTTTCTAGAGGAAGACGTTGATTATGACGAGGCTTGTACTAAATCAACTGATGGTTAGGGTCATTGGGATATAGAAGAGAGGTAGAGAAAATTGATTTGGTTAAAGTATTTGAATGCAGAAGCCAGGGTTTGGAAGCAGCTAGTTTGTTCCCACATTCTACCTACTTTCCACACACAACTGATGTAAATCCTAACTAGGCCTGCATGATATTTGCCATGATGGAGGGGTTAACAATTGATATGGAAGCACAAGACATTTTTCTTTCCTAATTTGTTACTCAATTGTCTTAGCTTACAGGTTTGTGGATTGTGACAACAAACAAATGGGACATATTGTCTCTAGTTGACAACAAAGTTCTTCAAGCAATCGTACACCAATATAAGTCTGCCTTGTCATTGTACAAGCCAAGGCACGGGGAAAGCAAGCACCAAGGAAGGACAAGGAGATCAACAAGAGAGACCTTCATTCAGGGACCATTGATTGTATACCACATAGGCCTGCTTCTAATTCTATTCCATTTGCCACTTAATGTTGAGACAGAATAGGAGCTACTCACCTATCACAGCCAGTGTTTTGAGAAAATGAGGCAAAAGATGGATTTCCTGGCACGGCAGCTTAGTCACCTGGGGAACTTCGACATGACTTACTGGCCGTAGACTACTCTGGCACTGTTGTGGCATTATGGACTCCAAGAAGATGTGGAGAAAAAAGAACCGAGAACGACAAAGGGAAGAGATGAAGTCAAGCCATTTGGGATTGCTAGAGATTTACCACTTAATAATCAGCATCAATTTTGTCAGGGGAGTGTTCTTCTTCTTTTTTTTGTATATATATGTTTGTTTAGTTACTTTTTGTTGTTTACCACTTGCCTTTTTTAGATGACTGTGTTTAGTTTTGTATGGGCAAGAAGTGATTTATTTGATTTGTTTTTGTTTAGTTACTTTCAAGAGGTGATTTAGTTGATTTGTTTATGTCACCTTAGTTACTTTCATTTTTGGTGTTTTTATTTGTTGATGTACATTTGTTAAGTCATATGTTAATGGAATGGCGTATTAGTATTAGCATTGAATTCTAATTGTCAATGATATGAAAAGCTATGATTATACGTTCACATGTTTCATGTTTCATGATTCTGTTAAACATTGGGTGGAAGTTTGAATTTATGTTAATTGTACTTTCTTGGTTATCAATTTTTGAACTTATTTCTATTAGAAAGGAGTTACATGATTTATTTTGATACTCATACCAATTTGAAGTTGCTGGAATTGATTCTTTGCAATTGTTGGGTAAGATAGAGTAGGACATGACGTAGGCACTTGTATTTCATTTGTATGTTTTGAATGGTGAGGTATTAGGTTTCATTACTTTTGCTTAGTTAATTTATGTTAATATAACCCATTTTTCTATGGCTAGCTCCAAAGTGCACAAGTGCTCCAATGAGCTTAAATGAAGAAAAAATGAAAAAACAAGAGAAAATGGCTAGTCTTATACTTTCTTTATTAAAATGCATAAGCATAGTATGAAACTGGAATCATAAGGTAGCTTGCAATACAATGCATCTTGGTATGCCTGAAAAAAAAATAAAAGAAAGAGCTAAATAAAAAGTGGTCATAAAGGAACTATGAAAGGTTATATTATTGTTTTTGAGTTAAATAATTGTAATGGTTCATTAATGCTTAGCTATGGTATGAAATTTGTGTGCTTACATGATATGGTCTATTGGTCCTTCTTTGCCTTCTTGATGATTATAAAACTTCAATTTTGGATATTTTTTGAATTGGTTGTGGGTAGGAGAAATTTATTACGTGATGTGGCCCATATTGATAAATATATGTTCTTGTATTTATAATTGAGAAAGTGTATTTGTTAGTTGTTTGGATTGACTTTTGGTGTGACTAAAACTGAGACATAATTTTATGTGATTGGTGATAAGTTCATAATTGTGTTATATTTTATGTGTCATTTACCACGTTTTTATGTGTTGTAAGCAAGATTTAAATGAGTTATTATTGAGCTTAATTTCGTTATTCTCAGTTTTTATAGGGTTAAAGAGAAAAAGACCTGAAAAAGATGGGAAAAGATGAAAGAAAATGCTTAGTACCGGACAAGCACGAGTATGAAGCCATTCTAGACACTATTTTGTATTTCAAGCATAACTTTTGATCCTAAGCTCCGATTGAGCTGATTTAAGATTAATTGGAAAGATAAAGGATAGAGCTACAACTTTTGTGTTTTACACTTTCTGAAATTATGCAAGAATCAAGGTGGATATCGAAGCCGAAGGCAGAGCATAGCTGAGGAAGCCAGTGCACATGCGCTGGAGTTGTGCAGCGCATGTGCGCTGCATCCAGAAGCAAAATCCCAAAAGTGGCTCATGCGCACATGCGTGCTAGGGTCCCTACGCATGTGCACAAAGGATGAAACATGTCTGGATCTCACTACCTCACGCACACATGCGTGCAAAGACCCCAACGCATGTGCGCGGAGGGCAACAGGGTGGCGTGAAGTTACGAGTTTTTGACAGATTTGTCGCCCGGTTGGACTCTTTTTCACCCGATTTCACGTTCTCATCACTAGGTATTAATTGTAACCCTAAACACTCAATATAAATACCCCAAGTAGGGTGTGAAAAATAGATCGACACTTGTATTTTCTTTTGGCTAGGGTTTTTAGCAGTAGAAATTCTTTTTTATTCTTTCATGGCACTTTGTACCTAAACCCTTTTCTTGGTTGAGGGATTTTAAACCATGGTCAATTCTACAAAGTTGTGAGACTTCTTGTGCTTGAACTTATTCAATTATATGTCAAGTATTGATTATTTTTCTGCAATTAATTTTATGATTGTTCTTCTTAACTTATTATTGCTGCAGAATATTAAGTTATTGAAATTAATCTATAGCTAGATTGTTTTAACCGCGTGTGCTTAATTCAATCTCTGAAGCAACTAAGTTTGATAATTAATGGATTAGTGTTATTGAATTTACGAAAATTAATCATCTAATTGGCATAACCGCGTGTGTGTCTAAGTTTAATTAGCCTAATTTTTCTTCTTGATTTTAATGCTTCTATTAATTGATCTTTGCCGTGTGTCTAGTTTAAATTAGTAGTTAGGGTTAATTGGGTCGTGTGTTGAAAATTAACCAACTTTAGAAAAAAATAAGAATCAACTTTGAATTGGTATTCGTTCGGGTTAATTCATCAATTAGTGCTTGATATAGAATTGAATTATATTGTGTGTCAATGATCGACTAGTGAAATTTCCATGGTGGATATGACCAAAACCAAGATTTTTCTTAATTGAATTCTCTTTAGTATTTTATTGTTTTAGTTTGAGTTTAAAAGCATTCAAAAACCCATTTTTTTCATTTAGCGCAAGAATAAACTCCGTTCTCTGTGGGACGACCTGTACTCACCACTACTACATATTGAGATTTGTTAATTTTGGGTGGCTACGACAGCATTACTACTCCGCAGCATATTATTTGCACACCAAAATTTTGGGGCCGTTGCCGGGGAACGGTTTAAAAAGAGTTATTTTTGTGCTAGTTATTTCTATTTTTCTTTTCTTCCTTTTTATTATAATTCTTCTGCTTATTGTGTATGCCTGTGGCCCGGTCTGCTAGACAGTTGAATTCTAATTTGATCCGAAAATACAGAGAATTGTACGCAGATTAGGAAAAGAGATAAGAGAACGACAGTTAGGGGAAGAACAATTGTTTAACTATATCTTTGTAGGTGATCAGGAACAACAGGAAGAGAACGTGGCACTACAGACTTTGAGGGAATTAGCCGCACCCACTCTAAACCAACAATCTTTATGCATTACATATCCAGAATTAGATGCTAATGTCACATTTGAATTAAAATCTGGACTAATCCATTTATTACCTTCTTTTCATGAATTGCCAGGTGAAGATCCGGACAAGCATCTTAAGGAGTTCCATGTGGTTTGCACAAGTATGAGACCTACCGGGGTGTCAGATGAGCATATCAATTTGGAAGTATTCCCATTCTCACTCAAGGATGAAGTAAAGGATTGGTCTATTCTATTTGCCTTCGGGTAGTGTCACAACTTGGGAGCAGATGAATAGACTATTCTTGGCTAAATACTTTCCAGCTTCTCGAACTACAAATATTCGCAATGAAATTTGTGGAATAAGGCAATTCAATGAAGAATCCTTTTATGATTATTGGGAGCGCTTCAAGAAATTGTGTGCAAGCTGTCCGTATTATCAGATAAGTGACTCCTTCTTAATTCAATATTTTTATGAAGGGTTGTTGCCTAATGAAAGGAACATGGTCGATGCCGCAAGTGGAGAGGCATTAGACAATTTGACCATAGACGCTGCTCGTGAGCTTATATCGAATATGGCCGCACGCTCTCAAAAATTTGGGACACGACGCGATCAACTTTCCAAGTGTGTTAAATAGGTAAATGTTTCATCATTAGAACAACAAATGGCAAGTTTGACTTCTTTTGCTCAACAGTTGGCTTCAGATACTGCACCGACTGCACAACCATGTGGTATCTGCTCAAATGAGGTACATTACACTCAATAGATATGTGTCCCACATTACAAGATGAGGGTCAAGAGCATGTAAATGCAGTCGGAGGATTCCCAGGGCAGTCACGACAAAGTTATGATCCCTATTCGAACACGTACAATCCTGGAAGGAGGGATCATCCTAACTTGAGATACGGGAACGTAGCCCAAAATCAGCTCAACAAAATCGATAGAACTTCCAACCATACAGGCCGCCATTCGTTCAAAGACAACAAGCCAATTTGAATAATCAATCTGGTAAGTCTTTAGAGGAATGACTTGATATTTTAACTGAAAATACAATTCAATTCCAGCTGGATACAAAAACCAGTATTAAGTAGTTGTAGCATCAAATGGGACAAATGGCTACAGCAATTAGCCGGTTGGAAGTGCAAAGTTTTGGAAAGTTGCCTTCTCAAACAGTCATTAACCATAAAGAAAATGCTAGTGCAATTGTGTTGAGAAGTGGCAAGGAGGATGAGGTGCCAATTAAAGCAGTTCCTGAACAGAACTCTTCGAGGCTAAGGAGAGGGAAATCGAATGAGAGAAAGAAAGTTGTCCTGTTCAAAAAGAAGAAAAATTGGTAAGTCAACTCAGTGGCCGGAATACACACCTGACCCACCATTTCCTGATGCATTTAAGGAATTTCCGAAGGAGTAAATGTGAGATAAATATTCCATTGCTGGATGCTATCAAACAAATTCCTCGTTATGCTAAATTTTTGAAAGAATTATGTGCACATAAAGAGAAGCAAAAACAAAAGAAGGTTGATAAGATCATGTTGGGAAAAATGTATTAGCCATGCTTATAAAACAGAATCTTCCAATGAAATGCAAAGATCCAGGTATGTGTACAATTCCGTGTTCAATGAACAACACTAGAATTAAGGAGGCCATTGTTGGATTTAGGAGCTTCTATAAATGTTATGCCTTATTCAGTTTATAAATCCTTCCACCTTGGGCCTTTACATGAAACTCGTACTGTTATCCAGTTAGCAGATAGATCAGTGGCTTAACCTTAGATGTGTATAGTTGAGGATGTTTTAGCCCAAGTCAATGAATTAATTTTTCTAGTTGATTTTTATGTACTTGACATGGAGAACAATGATGAGTCTGCTCCTATTTTGTTAGGTAAATCATTTTTTAAAACATCCAAAACTAAGATAGATGTAGATACTGGAATTTTGATGATGAAATTTGATGGCAAAATTTTTCAACATAATATTTACGCGGCCATGAAGTATCCACCCTAGGATAATTCTATTTATTTTGTTGATGTTATCAATTCGATAGTGCAGGATATTTTTTAAGATGATTTTGAAGGAAATGGGGATGAGCAAGAAGGAAGTGATGCTGAACAGCCGCAATTTGGTAAGTTATCTTACGTGACATCGAGGAACCTTAACGACACACTTTTGTTTTTGGTTTTGCAAGCTGTTGAGTCAGAATTGAAATCTCTCCCGAATCACCTCAAATATATATTTTTAGGTGATGGGAAAAATCTTCCGGTTATAATTTCTAATGACCTATCCACTGTCCACGAAGACTTGCCCAAGAAGAACGTTTGATAAAAGTCCTAAGGGAGCATAAAACGGCGATTGGATGGACCATTGCAGATATAAAGGGAATTGGCCCATCAACATGCATGCATCGTATACTACTCGAAGATGGAGCTAAGCCTACCCGTCAACCACAAAGAAGGCTAAACCCGATGCTAATGGAAGTGGTTAAAATACTCAAACTTCTTGAAGTGGGGATTATTTACCCGATTTCAGACAGCGAATGGGTTAGTCCGGTGCAATTAGTCCCTAAGAAGATGGGGATCACTGTGATAAAAAATCAAGAAAATGAAATGGTTCCCACTCGTATACAAAACGAGTGGCGGGTTTGTATAGATTATCGAAAGCTTAATTCTCTTACTTGAAAAGATCACTTTCCTTTACCTTTTATTGATCACATGCTTGAAAGGTTAGCTGGTCGTGCATATTATTGTTTTCTTGATGGCTATTCAGGATATTTCCAAATCGCTATTGCTCCCGAAGATCAGGAGAACCAGACAACATTAGATGCCCATTTGGAACATTTGCTTACCGTCGTATGCCATTTGGGTTGTGTAATGCTCCTGCTACTTTTCAGAGGTGTATGGTTAGCATATTTTTTTATTTTTTAGAACATTTTATTGAGGTATTCAAGGATGATTTCACCATTTATGGAGATTCTTTTGACCAGTGTTTGCATAATCTCACATTAATATTACAAAGGTGTATTAAAACTAACCTTGTTATAAATTCTGAAAAATGTCATTTCATGGTTCAACAAGGTATAGTGTTAGGTCATGTAGTGTTGTCTAAGGGGATTGAGGTTGATAAAGCTAAAATTGAGTTAATTCAATCCTTACCTTACCCCATGAAGGTGCGGGAAGTTTGTGCTTTTCTTGGCCATGCAGGATTTTACCGAAATAAGATCAAGGACTTCTCAAAAGTATCGGCACCATTATGCAAATTATTGCAGAAAGATGTCGAATTTGAATTTGGCGATGACTGCAAGGCGACATTTGACTTTCAAATTGAAACAACTTCTCGTGTCCACACCAATCATCCAACCACCCAATTGGAGTCTACCATTTGAGATAATGTGCGACGCAAGTGACTTTGCGGTGGGCGCAGTTTTGGGACAACGCATTGGAGGATACCTCATGCTATTTACTGCACCTTCATAACCCTAAATGATGCACAGAAAAATTACACTACCACTGAAAAGGAGCTTCTAACTGTTGTTTTTGCTTTAGAGAAATTTTGTTCTTATCTAATTGGTACTAAAGTGATTGTATATTCTGATTATGCAGCTTTACGTTATTCATTGTCAAAAAAGGAATCAAAACCAAGGTTGATAAGATGGATACTCCTCTTGAGCTAATTCGATTTGGAAATCAAAGACAAAAGTGGTATGAAAAATAAAGTGGCAGACCATTTAAGTCGACTACCACATGTGGAAAATGAACTAGGGATACAAGAAAGATTTTTGGATGAACAATTATTCTCAGTAAAGGCGATGTTACCCAGGTATATTGCAAATATTGTTAATTTCTTGGTTACTAACAAATTACCCCAAGGTTTGTCTAGGGCGGCAAGGGAGAAAATCAAAAGTGATGCCATATACTATGTGTGGGATGAGCTCTATTTATGGAAACATTGCGTTGATCAAGTAATCAGAAGGTGTGTCAATGATGGTGAGATTAATTCAATTTTAGCATTTTGCCATACTTATGCTTGTGAAGGACATTTTGGAGCCAAAAGAATAGCAATGAAGGTATTAAAGTGTGGATTTTATTGGCCCAACATATTTCACGACTCGTACCTATTTTGTCGTTAGTGTGATAGTTGTCAAAGGATAGGTAACATTTCCCAAAAGAATTAAATGCCTCAAAACCCGATACAATTCTGCGAAATATTTGATGTTTGGGGCATTGATTTCAAGGGACCTTTCCCTGTTTCATTCGGTTGTTCATATATCCTCTTGGCTGTTGATTATGTTTCAAAATGGGTGCAAGCTGAAGTCACTCGTACTGATGATTGACAAATATTGTTTTAGATTTTCTTAAGAGCAATATCTTTTCTAGATTTGGGATTCCGCGAGTTATAATCAGTGATCGAGATACTCATTTTTGTAATCGGACAGTGGAAGCTTTACTAAAGAAGTACCATGTGACACACAAGATTTTCACCGCATATCACCCACAAACCAGTGGACAAGCCGAGGTATCTAACAGAGAAATTAAGTCTATTCTCCAAAAAACGGTGAACTCAAGCCGTAGGGATTGGAGTTTACAGTTGGATGATGCATTATGGGCATATCGCACTACTTATAAGACGCCTATAGGGATGTCCCCATTTTGGCTAATATTTGGTAAAGCTTTTCACCTCCCCGTAGAATTAGAGCATAAAGCTTATTGGGCAATTAAGAGTTTCTATATGGGATTGGGTGCTAGTGGCGAACATAGGAAATTACAACTGTGAGAGTTGGAGGAAATCCGCAATGAAGCTTACGAGAATACTCGCATATATAAAGCGAAGGCAAAGCGAAAGCTTTTCATGATCAAATGATCATAAGGAAGGATTTCCAAGTTGGTCAAAGAGTCCTTCTTTATCAAACACGTCTTCGTCTATTTCCTGGTAAGTTGAGATCTCGTTGGATTGGTCCGTATTTAATAACTAATGTATTTCCCCATGGTGTAGTTGAAATTCAAAGTTTACAAATGTCCAAAGTGGTCACAGTTAATGGACATCGCCTCAAACCCTATTATGAAGAAGTTGAATTGGTAAATGTGTGTGATGAGAATTTGGAAGAACCGCATTATGATCGAATGGCAAAAGAGCATCAAGTCGAGCCAACAATAGTAAACAAAGGCGCTGCATGGGAGGCAACCCCTGTCATTTCAATTTTATTCTGTTATTTAATTTTTACAAATTTATTTTTGCTTATTTTAGTTTTAAAGGACAACATGTTTTATTTCCGTAGTTAATTGTGAAATCAATTGCATTCAGAGGCTAAAATGATAAAATAGATCTTTGTGGGGTTTATGTGTCAACCATGAGGATAATTTAGGAATGTTTTTGTGCTTAAAAAAATAATAATAATTTTCGTTCTGCCCCCAGCGCACATGCGCGCTAAAATCTCAGCGCATGTATGTTGAGACCCCTTTGAAATTTGTCTTTTGCATCATGCGCACATGCGCGCTTAAAGCCCATCACATGTGCCCAGAGTCGATTATCCCATAGAGACACTGCCACGAGCACACATGCACGCTGAGGAAGCAGTGCACGTGCGCGCGACGGGAATAAAGGAACTTCATCGTTCCAATTATCATTATTTCTTCACATTCCTCTTCTATTTCAACTTCCTCTCAAACCCTCAAATCCCCCCACTTCAAGTTTTCCAAAACTCACCCCTATTCAATGAATTTTACACCCAAATTTCTTCTTCTTTAAGGGAAAATCAAATCAAGGTATGAATTTCTCTCTCTTTCTACAAATTTTTCCTTATGGGTTTCAATTGATTTTCAAGAATATGTTGAGTCTTTTTACCATTTGATTGATGCAATCCCACTCATATGGATTGAATTTTAAACGTAAATTTGGTGTGATTATTGTATGGATTATTGATTGAGGACGGATTGCATGTTCATTATATACAAAAAAATTTCCTCTTTCTTTATGCGTGCCATGTGTTCGATAAAATGTCTCAATGAATAAAAATGTTCAAACACAAGGCATTGATGCACAAATTTAATTCCTAGGCCATTGCTTGTGCCATGTGAATTCTTTCTAATTAGTTTTCATGCATAGGAATGTTCATGCATTGTATAGAAGCCTTAGTTTTAGGCATTATTTTTCTTGGATTTTCATGTATAATCTAAGGCTTATGAGTTGGGGAATGGCCTTTTATTTAAGTGTGGGGTGTTCTAATTGTTTGTTTAGGAGTCATGATGTTTGTTTATGTTTTATAGGAATGGGAAGAACAGCAAAGAAAATAGCCACAGGCAAGGGTACCGGAGAATCCTCATCCTTCAGGGCTCTACAACCACGAGTTGGTGGCGGGTTACGTTTTTTTGAACTACAGTAGCCAAGTAGAAATATGACAATGATACCTCAAAACGGGCTGCAATTAAGGAAAGGGGTATACAAGTACCATTGGTAGGGGTGCCAGAAATCAAGCTAGCCATTCGCAATCGTGGATGAGAGCTTTTCACTTCAACTCCCATAGATGCCGTCCTTCCGGTGGTGCGTGAGTTTTATTCTTATTTTTATCATTATAGATCCACCAGGATATATGTACAGGAGAAAGAAGTGGATGTCTCTGCCAATGAAATCAATAGAGTTTTGAAGGTCACTCCTGTTCGTAACGATGAATAGCCCAACACCCGTAATGCCAACTTAGAGCTTCAACAGATCTCAAGCGTTCTTTGTGACGGAGATGTGGACTGGACTTTTACGGCAGATGGCATGAGGGCTCAGCATTTCCTCGCAAATAAACTTAAGCCACAGTGGTTTGTCTGGTTTAAATTTCTTTGTGGCCGCCTTCTACCGGTAAACCATCTCACCCATGTCACTATGGACAGACGGGCCAATTTGCTATATTGTATTGCTACCGGGAAAGCCATAGATGTCGGTCAGCTTATACGTCAACAAATTTGCTACTCTGCTACCAATAGGCAACCAGGATTATGGTTTCCCCATCTGATTACGGCTCTATGTTTGGAACGTGGTGTGGTGATTGAGCCTTCTGAAGAAAAATTGAGACCAGACTAGATGATTGTAATGGAGGGTATACGAGCTCCGATTAAACGCACTCGGTCCCAAGCTTGTACGTCACACGTAGAGAAAGTTGAGGATTCAGATGATGAGCCAGTACCTGCTCCGTAGTAATCACAGGAGGAGCTTCTACATCAAATCTTGGCAGAGCAACAGCGGATGGGCCAACGTTTAGATTCGTTTATGCAATATCCGTTTACATGGCAGTAGACAATGGAGGCTCGTCAGATGGCCAGAGAACGGGGAGAGGACCCTTCTACATTTCCTTCATTTTCTCCTTTTCCACAAGATTTGGGGTCCCATGCTCCTTGAGTTTTTGTATGCCCTATGTGTTGGGCCGTTTTCTTTGTTTGATATTTATCGTAATTGATTTCCTAGACAATATTAGTCATTTTCATTAGTTAGGTTTCATTCTAGTTCGTTTATTTCATACTGCTTAGGTTTATTTTCGTAATCGTGTGTTTTGTTTATTTTAGTTGTGTATTCCCTTAAGGGAGTAAGTTTTTCTTGATTCTTGTAGGATTCTTTTCTACAATTTTCTTGTTTTTCTTATTATCTCAAGGGAATTATATATTTGTTTTGTTTTGTTTTGTTTTGTGTTAATTCAGCTTTCTTTCGCGACAAGGGGTTATTTATAGCAGATACTACTCCAAACGCGAATTAAATCCAGAGAAGCTTTTCTTTTCCCATTTTATGCTTTTATTTTTTGCATTGAGGCCAATGCTTATTTTTAAGTGTGGGGTGAATGTTATTTGGATTTTTAAGTTGTTTGGTGTATTTTGCTCAATTTTGCTGCAATATATTTTGACTTTTTCTTTGATTGATGAGAACTTGTCGAAATTTTTGAAAATTTTGTGGATAAATTGACCAATTTTAGAAAATTTTTAAAATTTTTGCTTACAGTATTTTTTTCATTTTTCTGCAGAATAATCATTAGTTGAACCATGCATGAATGAGTAGTCGGTGTTAATATTTTCCATTCATGATTTCAAAGATTTTTTAGCACTAAGCCATACTTTAATTTTTGATTTGGGATATTTAGAGAAATTTATATAGACTCAATTATGTTGCATCCGAAAAACTCACTTTATTACATTTTCGAAGCTAATTCTTAGACGACTTGATTTACTTTAAATATGAGGGTTGTGCTTTTTTGTTTGATGAGCCTTTCTAACCAACCATTTTAACAATTTATTCTAAGTATCTTATTTGAGCCTTTTTCTTGTGACGAGAAATATCATTCATCTTCTTTCACATGAACTCAATTTACCTACCCTTATTGAGCTTAACGTTTCTTTTCATTGTTTTATCCTAAATTTTCCCTTAAGAGCTTATAAGATTGGTGAACATTATTTGTTAAGAGGATATAAGGGTGGAAGTTTGTGAGAAGTGAGTGATGTACATTTTTGTTGCGAAATGGGGTATTGGAAAAAAAAATTGTTGAAAAAAATGAATATGGAAGCTTTTGTAGTTGCAGGTAATGCCAATCACTGGTACCTGCGTATTCTGGATATTTACAGGTAGAACCTATCACTGGTACCTGTATTTTCAGGTAGTGCCCATCTCTGGTGCCTGCGCGTTTATTTGTTGCGGGTAGTGCCTACCACTAGTACCCGTAGTATGAGCAGACATAGAAAAATAAAATAATGGTGTGATATATACATGTCCGAGGGAGGTTGGCATGTTTGGTTGTTCGGAATCCTTCATGGATGTTTGTTACTCAAGTGTGGGGTTGTGGATGTATGATATTTCACATGTGAAGAGAAGTTTTATTTTAATGTATGGCCATCATTATTATAAAGCTCTTGTTCTTATTTTCTATATCCTTTTCCTTCTTTGGCTAACAAATATCCTAACCATATAGTTCGAACTGAAAGTCCTACCTAAATTTGAATTGAATCGATTGTCTAGATTGGTGGATGGGTGTAAGAAGAATGAGCTATGGGGTGTTTAGAAAATTTTGAGGGTCTTCATAATTTAATCTAGATATTTTCAAATCTAAATTCTTGAATGGCTATACACACATACACACGAATTTCATTTTTTGTTTTTTATTAGCATTTGAGCTCTTGGGCTCTTTGACTCTTCTGATTGCTGGGTTGATTATTGAGTATTTATGCAGATATTTGAAGGAATATGTTGAGTAGAATGTGCTAAGCTCAAATGTTTTAATTTTATGTTTACTCGAGGACGATCAAAGGCTAAGTGTGGGGTAATTTGATAAGTTCATAATTGTGTTATATTTTATGTGTCATTTACCACATTTTTATGTGTTGTAAGCAAGGTTTGAGTTATTATTGAGCTTAATTTGGCTATTCTCAGTTTTTGTAGGGTTAAAGTGAAAAAGAGTTGAAAAAGATGGGAAAAGAAAAAAGAAAATGCTTACTACGTGACGGGCACGAGTATGAAGCCATTCTAGACACTGTTTTGTATTTCAAGCATAACTTTTGATCCTGATCTCTGATTGAGGTGATTTAAGATGAATTTGGAGCTGTGCAGCGCATGTGTTCTACACCCAGAAGCAAAATCCCAGAAGTGGCTCGCGCGCACAACCGCTAGGGTCCCTACTCATGTGCGCGGAGGACAAAACCTGCCTGGACCTCACTACCTCGAGCGCACATGCACGTAAAGACCCCAGCGCATGTGTGTGGAAGGCAACAGGGTGGCGTGAAGTTGAGTTTTTGACAGATTCGTCGCCGATTGGACTCTTTTTAACCCGATTTCACGTTCTCATCTGTAGGAATTAATTGTAACCCTAAATACCTAGTATAAATACCCCAAGTAGGGTGAGAAAAATAGATCGACACTTTTATTTTCTTTTGGCTAGGATTTTTAGCAGTAGAAATTCTTCATTATTCTTTCACGGCACTTTGTGCCTAAACCCTTTTCTTGGTTGAGGGATTTGATGCCATGGTCAATTCTACAAAGTTATGAGACTTCTTGTGCATGAATTTATTCAATTATATGTCAAGTATTGATTATTTTTCAGTAATTAATTTTATGATTGTTCTTTTTAACTTATTATTGCTGCAGAATATTAAGTTATTGGAATTAATCTATACCTAGATTGTGTTAACTGCGTGTGCTTAATTCAATCTATGAAGCAACTAACTTTGATAATTACTGGATTACTGTTATTGAATTTAGGGAAATTAATCATCTAATTGGCATAACCGCGCATTTTTATGTTTGATTAGCCTAAATGTTCTTGTTGATTTTAATGCTTCTATTAATTGATCTTTACCGCGTTTTTGGGTTAATTTAGTAGTTAGGGTAAATTGGGTCGTGTGTTTAAAATTAACCAACTTTAGAAAGAAATAAGAATAAACTTTGAATTGGTATTCGTTCGGATGAATTCTTCAATTAGTGCTGATGTTATAGAATTGAATTATGTTGTGTGTCAATGATCGACTAGTGAAATTGCCATGGTGGATATGACCAAAACCAAGATTTTTCTTAATTGAATTCTCTTTAGTATTTTATTGTTTTAGTTTGAGTTTAAAAGAATTCAAAAACCCCATATTTCCATTTAGCACAAGAATAAACTCCGTTTTCTGTGGGACGACCTGTACTCACCACTACTACATATTGAGAGTTGTTAACTTTGGGTGCCTACGATAGCATTACAATTCCGCAGCATATTATTTACACACCAATTGGTCAGATGCAAACTAGATTGATGAGTCAATTTGATCAATCTAATTTTGATATTGTCGTTTCTATTTTGTTTTGCATGGGGTTGTGCCTGGATTTTTCTTTTTTAATTGGCTAACCACTAGAATCATGGTGGGGGTCAGTACTCCCAAATTTTATTTATTTATTTGATGAAAAAATTACATGAAGGAAGACATAAATCGTAACCTCCTTCTACATGGTAAGATTTTTGCAGCCAAAGCAAAACAACTAAGCTGATTTACAAGTTCTAAATTGCTAACCCCCTGACTATCCAATCCAGCTATTCCTTTAACTCTATTAGATATTGATGTATGATCAAAAACACTAAAAGAGTGATGCTCATAGGCTATGTTGTCAAGGAAGTCCACTGCTGAATTGCTTTCGCGATAAGTGTGAAAGGCTTGAAAGTGAATTTGTTTAATGCTTGTCTTGATCTTCTGAATAACAACATCAATCCACCAAGGAGCTCGTACTAGTCCTTTGATTATCTAAAACAGGGTATAAGAATCCATTTCAAATTCTATGCAATCCAAACCCTTTGTTAGGCATAATTGTACACCATCTAGTAAGACTTCTGCCTCTGCTTCCAAAACTATGCAATGTCCATAAAAATGAGAAAACCCTAGGACAATATTGCCCTTATCATCTCTAAGAATTCCCTCTCCCGAAGAAGATATATTATTAAATCTCAAAGAGCCGTCTGTGTTAAGCTTCATTGATCCAACCAGGGTTTTGGAGGTACCAGTTAACTCTATTCAATCTAATGGACCTCGGAGAGATCAAACTTCAAGACAACCAATAGATGTAACTAGAATAGTTTCCACTGATAAGAAAAGCATGGAAAATTAACTTCAAATCTGCAATTACTTGAGTGATAATTTGATTTGAAAAGGATGAAACACCTTCATATTTAGCCTTGTCCCTTGATTTCCAGCATATGATAGAGGGCAATAGTTTGTTGGGCAATTGTTTGGGGGAAATTGATAACTCTATGTTTAGAGTTATTTTTGAGTCTATGTTATTGTGAGTTGAGGTGTGTTTAGTCCCAATTATCGTGTTTTAGTTTAGTTAAGTTATGTTTAAGACGTTCATAGTAGTCATGTTGTTTTAAGTTGTATTTATAGTTAAATGCATATTTTGTTAGTATAATTGTCTATTTATTTTGTTTTGTGTTTTGTGCAGGTGAACTAGGGGCAAAATAGACAATTGGTACTGGGGCGAGAAAAATGTTGGGCCAAAAGTGGAAGGACAAGAGAATGATAAAGCACAGAAAAATAACCACTGACTGCGACTGATTCTAGTACTTCATTCCCAGTCTACTGGTGCACTGCAGACTACAGAAGAACAATGGCAAATCCATCACTGACTATGGTTGGTCCGATTGGGCCTGGGCTTTTTCAAAGCTATTTTATAAAGAGGGATTTATTAATGCTACAGAGGGAGCAATTCTCAGGCTTTCTTTTTCAGCTTTTGGCAAGGGTTTTAGACTACTTTAGGGTTATTCTTCAATTCCTTTGACTAATTGTCGACTTGTGGATCATTCAAGTTATTCAATTCAATTACTTTTGCAATTATAGTAAGCAGGAAAGGCTAAATGGGAAGGTAGCATCAAAGAGCATTCAACATAGATAGTGAGCCCTACTATGGAGGGTTGGGTTGGGAAGAGAATAGCATACGAAGGTCAAGATAGTAGTTGGATTGTTCGCATGTGTCCTAAAAGTTTTAATTCTGATAACGTGTCTTTTATACGATTTATTTAATTCCAATTGCACCTTTTATCTTTATTTGTCAATTTAATATGCGTATAGTTAATTTAATTAATTTGTTTTCATTTTCGCACATCATGAATTGCTAATTTAATTAGGGTTCGGTTATGGGTGATACAATTGTTCAAGGGTGAATCTAATTAAGGGTAAATTGTTAAATTGTATTAATTGGCTATTAATTAACATAAATAGACAATTTTAGAGATTGATCACCTCTAGAGTTAGTTAGGTTGGCGGAGGATAAGACTTTTGAACCACCATCATAGACCCATGTTAACCTATTAGGCTAATTAATCCAGACTAAAGTGGCAGAATCGATTAGTTGATTTGCCGAATATTCTCGAATTCCATACAGTTAATGACTCGAATTGGTTTGGCAGAACCCTAGTTAATTAATTTGATAGGATTCAATTGCTAATTGATTCGCGGTTGGGTGCAAATATAGGAATAGAATCTCTATTAATTATAATTTAAAATAATTGATTAACCCGAGATTTGATGAATCCAAAAAAATTGCTAGCCAAGTATTCGACCCACTTTTTTCTATTACCGTAACTTTAGTTTAATTTAATTGCTTTTTAGTTTTATTCTTTTAATTATCTCTGCATTTTACTTCTAAACTTCAAATCCTTTGTGAACCAATCGTCTAAATAGAAATTATACTGTAATCTCAGTATTTGTACCAGTCCTTATAGGATTAACCTTATTCATCCTACTACATTGATAAATGTATACTTGTGGATATTAGTGCAAACGTGGGATAAGGAAAATTTTAACTTGTCCAGCATGGATTACTCTGTCTTTATGAATACTGTTTTGAATCTTTTTAATTTCTCTCTTTTCACGGATATCGACAATACATTAACAGTTCATCTTATTGTCTGGTTCTGTTACTACAAGCTTGCATTCTGTCTTTTATGTATTAGCCTTTTAGTGATGAGATTGATCTCCATGTGTCAAATTGCTTGTGGTGCGCAAATAATATGCTTAACACCGGAGTTGTAAAGCTATCGTAGGAATCCAAAATTAACAACTCTCAATATGTAGTAGTGGTGAATACAGGCTGTCCCATAGAGAACAGAGTTTATTCTCATGCTAAATGGAAAAAAGGGGATTTTGAAGGCTTTTAAACTAAAACTAAAACAAGAAAATAATTGAAGAAAATTCAATGTAAGAAAAGTCTTGGTTTTGGTCATATCCACCATGACAATTTCACTAGTCGATCCTTGACATACAAGATAATTCAATTTTATATCAAGCACTAATTGAAGAATTAACCCGAACGAATACCAATTCAAAGTTGATTCTAATTTCTTTCTAAAGTTGGTTAATTTTTCAACACACGATCCAATTGACCATAACTATTAATCTAAACCAGACATGTGCCAAAGATCAATTAATAGAAGTTTTAAGATCAACAAGAACAATTAGGCTAATTAAACATAAACGCACGCGGTTATGCCAATTAGATGATCAAATTCCCTAAATTCAATAACTATCACTAATCTAGTAATTATCAAACTTAGTTGCTTCATAGATTGAATTAAGTACATGCGGTTAAAACAATCTAGCAATAGATTAATTCTAATAACTTCGTATTTTGTAGCAATAACAAGTTAAAAAGAACAATCATAAAATTAATTATTGAAAAATATTCAATACTTGAGATAAAATTGAATAAATTCAAGCACAAGAAGTCTCAGAACTTTGTAAAATTGACCATGGCTTCAATTCCCTCTACCAAGAAAAAAGATTTAGGCAGAAAGTGCCATGAAAGAATAAAGAAGAATTTCAACTGCTAAAAACCCTAGCCAAAACAAAATAAAAGTGTCGATCCTTTTTTCTCACCATACTTGGGGTATTTATAATGAGTATTTAGGGTTAAAATTAATGCCTACAAATAAGAACGTGAAATTGGCTGAAAAAGAGTCGAACCGGCCGAAGAATCTGTCAAACACTCACTTCACGCTACCCTGCTACCCTCCGCGCACATGCACTGAGGTCTTGCGCAAAATGCGCGCATGTGCGTGTGAGGCAGTAATATCCAGGAAGGTTTCATCCTCCGCGCACATGCACAGGGACCCTAGCGCGCATGTGCGCGCGAGCCACTTCTGGGATTTTGCTTCTGGATGCAGCACACATGCGCTGCATAGCTCTAGCGCATGTGCGCTGGCTTCCTCAACTATGCTCCGCCTTCAGCTTCAAAATTTCACGTTGATGCTTGTGTAATTTGAAAAAGTGCAAAACAAAAAAGTTGTAGCTCTATCGCTTAGCTTTTCAATGCATCTTAAATCACCTCAATGGCTTCGTACTCGTGCATGTCCCGTACTAAGCATTTTCTTTCATCTTTTCTCATCTTTTTCAACTCTTTTTCACTTTAACCCTACAAAAACTTAGAATAACCAAATTAAACTCAATAATAACTCAAATCTTGCTTACAACACATAAAAATGTGGTAAATTACACATAAAATATAGCACAATTATGAACTTATCAAATTACCCCATACTTAGCCTTTTGATCATGGCTGTCCTCGATTAAAACAAAGCAGTAAAACAATTAAGCTTAGCACATTCTACTCAACATATTCCTTAAAATATCCACATAAATAATCAATAATCAATCCAGCAATCAGAGTAGTCAAAGAACCCAAGAGCTCAAATGCTAATAAAAACCAAAACATGAAATTCGTGTATATGTGTGTATAGCCATGCAAAAAATTAGATTTGAAATATCTAGATTAAATCATGAAGACCTTCTAATTTTTCTAAATACCCTATCGCTTACTCTTCTTACACCCCTCCACCAATCTAGACAATCGATTCAATTCAAATTTAGGTAGGACTTCCAGTTCGAACTATAGGTTAGGATATTTGTTAGCCAAAGAAGGGAAAAGATATAGCAAATAAGATCAAGAGCTTTATAATAATGATAGCCATACATTAAAATAAAACTTTCCTTCACATGCAAAATATTATACATCCACGACCCCACACTTGAGTAACAAACACCCATTAAGAATTCTAAAAAACCAAAAGAGCATGCCAACCTCCCTCGGACATATATACATCACGCCATTATTTTATTTTCTATGTTTGCTCACAGTACGGGTACCAGTGGTAGGCACTACCCGCAACATATAAACACGCAAGCATAAAAGATGGGCACTACCTGCAAGTACAGGTACCAGTGATAGGCACTACCTGTAAATATAAAAAACACGCAAGTACTAGTGATGGGCACTACCTACAACTACAAAAGCTTCCATATTCATTTTTTTTCATCAATTTTTTCCAATACCCCATTTCGCAACAAAAATTTACATCACTCACTTCTCACAAACTTCCACCCTTATATCCCCTTAACAAATAATGTGCACCATAAGCTCTTAAAGGGAAAACTTAGGATAAAATAATGAAAATAACATTGAGTTTAAATTGAGTTTATGTGAAAGAAGGTGAATGGTGTTTCTCTTCACAAGAATAAGGCTCAAATAAGGTATTTAGAAATAAATTGTTAAAATGGTTGGCTAAAAAGGCTCATCAAACAAAAAAAACTGTATACTACCCTCCTATTTAAACTAAATCGGGTCGCCTAAGAATTAGCTTCGAAAATGTAATGAAGCAAGTTTTTGGGGTGCAACATAATTGAGTCTACATAAATTTCTCTAAATATCCCAAATCAAAAATTAAAGTATGGCTTAGTGCTCAAAAGTCTTCAAAAATTATGAATGGAAAATATTAACACCGACTACTCATTCATGCATGGTTCAACTAATGATTTATTATGCAGAAAAATGGGGAAATATGTTAAGCAAAAATTTTTGAAAATTTTAAAAAATGGTCAATTAATCCACAAAAATTTTCAAAATTTCGACAACTCTCATATCAAAGAAGAAGTTAAATTATTGCAGTAAAATTGAGCAAAATACACCAAACAACTAAAAAAATCCAAATAACTCTCCCACCCCACACTTAAAAATAAGCATAGTCCTCAATGCAAAAAATAAAAGCACAAAATGGGAAAAGAAAAGCTTCTCTGGATTTAATTCGCGTTTGAAGCAATATCTGCCCGCTATAAATATTTGTCGCGAAAGAAAGTTGGATTAACACTAAACAAAACAAAACAAAACAAAACAAATAAATAATTCCCTTGAGACAATAGGAAAAACAAGAATATTGTAGAAAATAATCCTACAATAATCAATAAAAACTTATTCCCTTAAGAGAATACACGACCAAAGGAAACGAAATCACACGATTACGAAAACAAACCTAAGCAATATGAAATAAACGAACTAGAATGAAACCTAACTAACGAAAATGTCTAATAAAATAACTATGCAGATTGTCAAGGAAATCAACTACAATAGCTATCAAACAAAGAAAACAGCCCAACACATAGGGCATAAAAACTCAAGGAGCATGGGGCCCTTAATCTTGTGGAGAAGGAGGAAAGAGAGGAAATGTAGAAGGGTCGGCTCCCCGCACTCTGGCCATCTAACGAGCCTCCATTGTCTGCTGCCACGTAAACCGATATTGCATAAACGAATCAAAATGTTGGCCCATCCCATCAGGGCGCGCTATTATTCTGCCAAGATTTGATGTGGAAGCTCCTCCTGTGATTGCTGCGGAGCAGGTACCGACTCATCATCTGAATCCTCAACTTTCTCTACGTGTGACGTAGAACCTTGGGACCGAGTGCGTTTAACCGGAGCTCGTATACCCTCCATTGCAATCATCTAGCCTGGCCTCAATTTTTCTTCAGAAGGCTCAATCACCACACCACTTTTCAAACATAGAGTCGTAATCAGATGGGGAAACCATAATCTCGGTTGCCTACTGGCAGCGGAGTAGCAGATTTGATGACGTATGAGCTGACCGACATCTATGGCTTTCCCGGTAGCAATACAATATAGCAATTTGGCCCGTTCTATAGTGAAATGAGTAAGATGGTTTACCGGTAGAAGGCGGCCACAAAGGAATTTAAACCAGGCAAACCATGCTGGCTTAAGTTTATTGGCGTGGAAATGCCGAGCCGTCATGCCATCTGCTATAAAAGTCCAGTCCACGTCTTCGTCACAAAGAACGCTTGTGCAGAGATCTATTAAAGCTTCAAGTTGGCATTACGGGTGTCGGGCCATTCATCGTTATGAACACGAGTAACCTTCAAAACTGTATTGATTTCATTGGCAGAGACATCCACTTCTTTCCCCCATACATATATCCTAGTGGAGCTATAATGATGAAAATAAGAATAAAACTCACACACCACAGGAAGGATGGCATCTATGGGAGTTGAAGTGAAAAGCTCCCATCCACGATTGCGAATCGCTAGCTTGCTTTTTGGCACCCCTGCCAATGGCACTTGTATGCCCTTTTCCTTAATCATTGTCATTGTCATTTTTTTACTTGGCTGCCATAGTTAAACACTGTAACCCGCTACCAACTCGTGGTTGTGGAGCCTCGGATGATGAGGATTCTTCGGTACCCTTTCCTGTGGCTGTTTTCTTTGTTGTTCTTCCCATTCCTATAAAACATGAACAAGCATCATGACTCCCAAACAAACAATTACAACACCCCACACTTAAATAAAAGGCCATTCCCCCTCCAAATCATAAGCCTTAGATTATACATGAAAGTCCAAGCAAAATAATGCTTAAATCTAAGGCTTATATATAATGCATGAACATTCCTATGCATGAAAACTAATTAGAAAGAATTCGCATGGCATAATCAATGGCCTAGGAATTAAATTCGTGCATCAATGCCTTGTGTTTGAACATTTTTATTCATTGAGACATTTTATCGAACACATGGCATGCATAAAGAAAGAGGAAATTTTTGTGTATATAATGAACATGCAATACATCCTCAATCAATAATCCATACAATAATCACACCAAATTTACGTTTGAAATTCAATCCATATGAGATTTCATCAATCAAAGCATAAAAAGACTCAATATATTCTTGAAAATTAATTGAAACCCATAAGGAAAAAAATTGTAGAAAGAGAGAGAAATTCATACCTTCATTTGATTTTCCTTTAAAGAAGAAGAAATTTGGGTGTAAAATTGATGGAATTAGGGTGAGCTTTTGGAAAACTTGTCGTACGTACACATCAAGGGATGAAAAAAGTGGGGGATTTGAGGGTTTGAGAGGAAGTTGAAAGAGAAGAGGAATGCGAAGCAACAATGGGATTTGGAATGATTGAGTTCTTTTAATCCCGTCTTGTGCACGTACGCTGCTTCTTCAGCGTGCATGTGCACGCGAGGCAGTGTGTTTGTGTGCTAATCGGCTCCTCACACATGCACTGGGCTTTGAGTGCTCATGTGCACGCGTGGCAAAAGACAAATTTCAAATGGGTCTCAACGCACATGCGTTTAGATTTTAGCTTATGTGCACTAAAGGCAGAACAAAAATTAAATTTTTTTTTTTAAACATGAACATTCCTAAATCACCCTCATTACACATAAACCACTCAAGGATTTATTTTATCATTTTAGTCTCTTAATGCAATCGATTTCCCAATTAACAACGAAAATTAAAATATGTTGTCCATTAAAACTAAAATAAGCAAAAATAAAGTTGCAAAAATTAAATAACAGAATAAAATTTAAATGGACATGGGTTGCCTCCCATGACACAGCGCCTTTGTTTACTGTCGTTAGCTCGACTTGATGTTCTTTCACCAATCAATCAAGTAACTCCTATGTGGAGAGGTCCCAGAATCTTCCGCTTCACTGTTTTCACAAATGATGGATTCAATCTCCTTTGCTCTTTTAGAACCCGAACAAGTTGCTCTTCTTCTGAGTTGCTAAGTTGACTTAAGATTATCACCCTCTCCTTATCCTTCAAAAATATGTACTTAAGGTGAATAGGAAGGCGATTATAATGTGGAATTGTTCCCTGCACAACAGATAACTTCAATTTCTCGTTAGAAAGTAGTGAAGCATTAGGACTTCCATTGCTTGTTTGTTGCTACAAGTCCTAGTTCTTTTCGTGTTCACCTCCTAATTATCGGTATGTTCATGCATTTCCCGTATTAGAGGCAAACAAGTTTAGTGTGGTCAGATGGGTCAACATAATCATAAATGCTAAAGTTAACACTTTTATCTCCAAATTCCATACTAAGAGTGCCTTTAAGAACATTGATATCTTTGTCTGGGAAGTAGCTAGAAATGGTCTTTATAACAAAATAGGAGCATTGGAATCACCTTGTTCCATTTCTAACAGATAAAAATGAGCAGGGAAAACCAAACTACCCACTTGAACTAAGATATCCTCTACGATTCCTTTAGGATAGGCTAAAGATCTATCAGCCAACTGAATTGCTATACAAGTTTTATTAAATGGTCTAATTTTTAATGCATCATAGACAGAATATGGCATTACATTAATAGATGCACCTAAATCCAGCATGGCTTTTTCAAGATATGTATTGCTTATCTTGCAAGGAACAAAGAACATACCTGGGTCCTTACGCTTTTCGGGTAGGGATTTTTGGATAATAGACGATACATTCCTCCCCACCTCTACCTTTCTAACTTTCTTCTCTTTTTGCTTTCTTTTATGGTAACACAATTCCTTCAAAAACTTAGCATATCGAGGTATTTGTTTAATAGCATCTAATAAGGAAATATTTACCTCGCACTTACGTTTGTAGGAGAAAAGTCTGGTATAGCTCTTTGTCGGGATCCTCTATCGAAAACTCTTTCAATGCCTCAGGGAATGGGGGTTCGGGCTTATTCTCGGTCCATACAAGAACACTTTTATTTTCATTACTGCTGCTTTTCTTCTTGCATGGTTCAACCTCTTTTCCGACTGCAGTCCTCTTCTTTTAGGCCTCAATATGTTCAGGAACTATTTTGCTTTGCGCTTCAACTTCTTTGCCACTCCTCAACGTAATTGCACTCACATTCTCCTTGGGGTTGATGATGGTTCGAGGTGGAAACTTCTCTGAGCTCTGTGCATCCAACCTACTAATCGTGGTAGCCATTCATCCCATTTGATGTTGCAACTACTGAATACTAGCCTTTGTATCCTACTGGAATTGAATCGTATTTTCAGTTAAAATATCCAGTCGTTCCTCTAAAGACTTACCATATTGATTATTCAATTGGCTTGTTGTCTTTGAGTGAATGGTGGCCTGTATGGTTGGAAGTTCTGCCAATTTTCAGGTTGAGGCTGATTTTGGGCTGGGTTCCCGTATCTCAAGTTAGGATTATCCCTCCTCCAGGATTGTACGTGTTTGAGTAGGGATCATAAATTTGTCTTGGATGCCCTGGGAATCCTCCGGCTTCATTTATGTGCATTTTACGACACATATCTGTTGAGTGTCCCTCATTTGAGCAGATACCACATGGTTGTGCAGTCGGTATAGTACCTGAAGGCAACTGTCGAGCAAAAGAAGTCAAACTTGCCATTTGTTGTTCTAATGATGAAATATTTACCTCGTTAACACGCTTGGGAGGTTGATCGCGTTGTGTCCCAAATTTTTGAGAGCATGCAGCCATATTCGATATAAGCTCACGAGCAGCGTCTATGGTCAAATTGTCTAACACCCCTCCACTTGCAGCATCGACCATCTTCCTTTCATTAGGCAACAAGACAAAACACAAAACAGATGGCAAACATCCAAAGTGGCACATCATCTCAAGGCTCAGCTCATTAACAATCCAAATCATTCAGCGATCTACCTCTATGCCAAAAATTTTTGATGAAAAAGGCTCAGATAAGTACATCATTCTTCTAAGTATTACCATTATACCTCAAAGTCCTATAACTAGAGACCTATTTGATGAATTGAACTTTAATTTTGTTAAATAATGTTTTGAAAAAAAAAATTGGGGGAATTTGAACTATTTTGACTTGCTTATATATCATGATATGGTTTTGCAATTTACTTCTATTCTTAGAAAGAAAAACACTGATATAAATTGTTTGATTTCATGAGTTAATCATAAGGACATCGAACTTAATGTTGCTATAGTCAATACCATTTTTGAATGCAAAGTGAATGAGCCTAATGATTTCTTGTACTTATTTTCTCTTGATAAATAGCCTAGTTTTGCACATACTTTGACATTGAAGAAGTCAAACAAATTTTCAAACTTGATTTCAAATAGGTTTCGGAAGCCAAAACTACTCTGCTTAATCTAGAGTTGAATATTTTGTATACCTTGGCCACCAATTTATCAATGCTTCCCACTAAAGGCCATAGGACTGAACCGGGAAAAATGCAATTGTACATCTTTTATTGTGTTTTCAAGGGGATTAAATTAGATTTTAGGTATTTATTTTGTTCCTTATGGGAATTGCTACTCTCCGATACTAGGAGAAGCATCCCATTTGGAAAAATTTTTAATAAAATTTTTTATCATTTTTCAATTTCTATTTTTGAAAAAAACAATTTTCCCCTGCTTTACCAAATCATATATTGAAAGAAAAGGGTTGAAATTTTATAAACAACACTGGTTTACTAAAAATGAGTATTTTATTGAAAAAGCGAAGGATGATGCCTCTAGTTGTGGTCAACAACCACCTTTACCTCGCATTATTCCCATTTCTTCCACTCAAAAGATTCACCTGTCACCCCTTTCTTCTATATCTTCATCTTTATTCCAAGTGGTGGATCTCATTTACACCCTTAGTGCTCAAATAACCAAGTTCTAAAGTAGGACCACAAAGAAACTTAAGCGTTTGGAACTTCTACCAAATAAGACCTCCTTCAAGAAGCCATGGCCTTGGGTATGTCTACCTCAGTCCAAGTTCAATTTGCAAATATAAAATCTCAATACACCTCTGAGTCATCTCCTGATAGTGAAAATGAAGAGGGCGAGGCTCTTGATCTTGAATTGGAGCATCAAACATATCAAGGTTCTAGCCATGAGGAGCATGGAGCACAAGGTGATGATGTTCAACAAAATAAGGACCCTGCCCAAACTACTCAAGAAGATATTGCACAAGCTATTGAAGGTCAAGAAGCTCAAGATGTTGGTCCTGGAGATGATAATGATGATGATGATGATGACGATGATGAGACTGATGCAACCTTTGATTATATTATGCAACGAAGAGAACCCATCCATACATCTCAAGAGAATCAACCGCATCAAGACCAAAAGGAGGTTGGTCATGATAGTGAAGAAATAGAAGAAAATGTGCCTTTGATCTGAAAGGTTCACTACAAGAAACGAAAAAAAGAACGCAAATCAAAAAAGAAGAATGACTCATCTAGTTGACCTTAGGATTTAATTACTAACTTTTTTTGATGTTTTTATGATTTTTAGTCACTTTGACTGGTTATGGATTTTATATTGCCTTGTACTTATTTTGTTGCCTAGTTATGCAATAATTTGGCTAAAATTTCTTGGTTGACTATTGTGCTTGGATAGTTGCCATGGTATACTTCCTTGTTGTTCTTGGTTGTGCTTTAAAATTGTTGTGTTTGGTTGAGAAGGAGCATAACTCCGACAGAGCTTTCATTTTATTTTGGTGATACCAAAAGGGGGAGAAATATGTACAATTGGTTGTGTAAATGAAAATATGACTTCTTTGGTTATCATTTTCCCATGATTTGTCATCATAAAAAAAGGGGAGATTGTTGAATCATTATCCTAGTTTTGATGATGACCAAATTAGTCTAATGGTTGAAATCTAGAATGCAGGAAGTTTTCAGTATACCAGGATCAACGGATACTATTGATCGTCCGAAAGTCAAACAATTGGGACATTAGGGAACGTCCAGAACAAGACTAGTAGGCACTGGAATTGACACACCTCCTTCGGACGTAAATTACTGTGCGAAAGGTTGAGTTTTGGACGCAGATGGTCATCCAAGTAAGAGAATTCAAAATCCCAAAGGAAATGCTAGCATCAGAGAACGAACACAAGACATCATCTGAAGGAGCACAAGTATTTTAATAGCATTTTTTTTCGGACAAAGAATAACGTCCAATCAGTCATGTGGAAAAATCCAGAAGCCACTAACCTTTTACTAGACAAAGGCTCAGACATCCGAACAAAGCCAAATCACTCCTTCGAGGGATCGGACGGACTATCAGACGTAGAGGCTATGCATTGGCCGGCCGAACAATCTAACAGCTAGTTTTTTATCATTTAATGCATAGCCGTTGGAGGTTAGTTGGAGGCCAATTTTGAGCGCCTATAAATACCTCTTAGTCTAAAATAAATAAAGATTACTTCAATAATAAATACACGCATTTGCTCATATAATTTCTTAACTATTTTTGTAAAAATAGGCTCTCTATTATGTTGTATTAGTGGAAATAAAAGTGATCAATTAAATGATCTTCAAGTATAAGAGTGGAGAGATAATAATTGTATAAAAGAGATGTTTTGTGTAAAACTCTTGAATCAACAAGAGGACATAGTGTGAGTAAGAGTGATCCTACTTGGTGTGTAAGAAGGTTATTGCCTCACCTACATTAAAGAGGCAGAAATTAGTGGATATACATTCCAAGCTTTTGAAGCTTGGGAGTTTGGCTTGATTTTTTCAATCCTAATCTTAACTTTCATTTAATTATCCTTGTGCATTTATTACTTTGATCTTTAAATTGCTTCGTTTATTACTTGTGCCCTTATATAAGTTTTTATTTTACAAAGTTTCAAATTATTTTTATTCAACCTAATTCACCCCCTCTTAGATTGCTTTGGGCCAACAAAAACACATGATACTTTTGACTATTTGGAACCAAACCTGATAAAAAAGTAAATTCCTCAAGGGGCTTTGATACTTCTTTATTATCTCAAAAGATTTCCTAGTGGTTACAGTGATTAGAAATAAATCATATGCAAATACAAGATGCGACAACCTAAGATCAAGGCATTTAGAATGAAAGTTAGTATCATTCATCTGAATATTCCAATCAAAAAGTGCACTGAAAACCTCCATTGCTATAAGAAACAAATAAGGGGATAGTGGACTCCCTTGTCTAAGCCCTCTTTCACTCTTGAAGAAGCCAATTAGTACACCATTCAGGTTGATTGAGAACATAGCCGTAGTGACATTGTTTTCCATCCAAGCTATAAACAACTCAAGAAAATCCATTACTGATAAAGTAGAAAATGGAATGTTCCATCTAAGGGTGTCATAAGCCTTCATAATATCTTCAAAATAGCTTTAACTTAGTTTTTACCCTGTGATAATCCTTAACAATTTCATGCATCATATGTATACAATCACTAATCTGCCTACCTTTCAGAAAAGCACTTTGGGTAGAGCCAATAATCTCAGGGGCATAATAGACTTCAATATATTAGTCAAAATAGTGGAATAAGACTTGTAAATCAAATTACAGTATGCAATAGGCCTAAACTCCTTCATATAACGTGCATTATCTATCTTGCATAAGAAGGAGATGGTAATCTAATCATAGAGTAGCATATATAATTATGCTAAAATCAGTGTTGTAGAGCTTCAATAACATCAGCACCAACCACATCATAGTTAGCTTTGAATAATTCTACTATAATATTCTTAGGGCTAGGTGCCTTACCATCCTTCATGCTAAACATAGAAATTGTGCGATAAGTTTATAATTGGGCTACATTTTATGTGTCAATTATCATGTTTTTATGTGTTATAAGCAAGATTTGAGTTATTATTGAGTTTAATTTGGTTATTCTTAGTGTATGTAGGGTTAAATTGAAAAAGAGCTAAAAAAGATGAAAAAGGTGAAAGGAAATGCTATGGGCGGAACATGCACGAGTATGAAGGCATTTTAGACATCGTGTCGTATTGCTTAGCCAATTCTCAAGCATAACTTTCCAAGCTTCATTGAGAGCACTGGCTAAGGAGGAGAGCTACAACTTTTGTGTTTTACACTTTTGCAAATTCCAAAAGCATCAAGGTTAAAATCGAAGCCGAAGGCGGAGCACAGTGATGAAGGCCAACGCACATGTGCTGGGGCTGTGTAGCGCAAGTGCGCTGAGTCCAGAAGGCAATTTTCTAGAATGTGTTCGCACGCACATGCACGGAAACAGGCAACGTATGTGCGCCTAAAACGGCAGGGTTACGTAATTTTTTGATTTTTGGCAGATTTCTTCGTCCGGTTGGAATCTTTTTCATAAGATTTCACGTTCTTATCCTTAGACAATGATTGTAACCCTAGTACTCATTATAAATACCCATGTAGGGTGATTAGAAAGAGTTGACACTTTATTTTCTTGTTTTAACTAGGCTTTTTAGAAGAGAAAATTCTTGATTAGTCTTTCATGGCACTTAGTGCCTAAACCCTTTTTCTTGGTCGAGGGATTTGAAGCCATAGTCAGATTCTATTATGTTGTGAGACTCTTTGTTTTTGAATTTATTTAATTTTATATCAAGTATTTGTTATTTTTCTATAATTAATTTTATGATTGTTCTTTTTAACTTGTTATTGTTGCAGAATAATTGAGTTATTGGAATTAATCTATAGCTAGATTGTTTTAATCGCATGTGCTTAATTCTATCTGTGAAGCAACTAAGTGATAATTACTTGATTAGTGTTATTAAATTTAGGAAAAATAATCATCTAATTGGCATAACTGCATGTGTTTATGTTTGATTAGCCTAATTTTTTTTGTTGATTTCAATGCTTCTATTAATTAAATCATTGGTGCGTGTCTGGATTAAATTAATAGTTAGGGTTAATTGGATTGCATATTGAAAATTAGCCAACTTTAGAAAGAAATAAGACAACATTGAATTGTAATTCGAGTTAATTCTTCAATTAGTGCTTGGTATCAAAATTGAATTATCTTTCGTGTCAATGATCGACGAGTAAAATTTTCATCATTCTAGTGGTAGATATGATCGAAACCATGATTTTTCTTTAATTGAATTCCCTTCAATTTACTTTATTGTTTTAGTGTTTAGTTTAAAAACATTCAAAAACCCTCCTTTTTCATTTAGCACAAGAATAAACTCCGTTCTCTATGGGACGACCTGTACTCACCACTACTACATTATTATTTAGAATTGTTAATTTTTGGTGCCTACGACAGTATTTCACCAAAACTTTTGGCGCCGGTGCCGAGGAATGGTTTGAATTATCTAAGTGCTATTTATTTCAGTTTTTCTTTTCTCTTATTTTATTATTGTTCTTTCACAAATTGTGTATGCCAGTAAGGCGATCTGCTAGACAAGTTGAATTTCAATTTGAACCGAAAACATAGAAAATGCTACGCAGATTAGGGAAGGAATTAAAGGAACGCCAGTTAGGGAAAGATCAATTGTTCAATTTCATCTTTGCTGGTGATAAGGAACAACACGAAGAGATAGACATGGCGCAAAGAACTTTAAAAGAATTATTAGCAACGTCTACCTTAAATCAACAACCTTTATGCATTACACATCCTGAATTAGATGCAAATGTTACATTTGAATTAAAATCTGGACTAATCCATCTATTACCTTCCTTTCATGGATTACTAGGTGAAGATCCAAATAAGCATCTTAAGGAGTTCCGTATAGTTTGCATGAGTATGAGACCTACTGGAGTGTCCGAGAAGCATATTAAATTGAAAGCTTTTCCATTCTTGCCCAAGGATGAGGCAAAGGATTGGCTGTTCGATTTACCTTCGGGTAATATTACAACTTGGGAGCAGATGAGCAGATTATTCTTGGGAAAATATTTTCCAGCCTCTCGGACTGTGAATATTCGAAAAGAAATTTGTGGCATAAGGCAGTTCAATGATGAGTCCTTATACGAGTATTGGGAGTGCTTCAAGAAATTGTGTGCAAGCTGTCCACATCATCAGATAAGTGACTCTTTATTAATCCAATATTTTTATGAAGGTTTGTTTCATGAAGGTTTGACAGTCTACTTTCCAAATGAAAGGAACATGGTTAATGCCGCAAGTGGAGAAGCATTGGATAATTTGACCATAGCTGCTCGTGAGCTTATATCAAACATGGCCGCATGTCCTCAAAAGTTCGGACACGACGTGAACAACCTCTCAAATGTGTTAACGAGGTAAATGTTTCATCTTTAGAATAATAAATGGTTATTCTGATTGGCTTCAGGAACAACAGCAGCACAACCCTACAGCATTTGCTCAAATGAAGGGCATTCAACAAACATGTGTCCCATATTACAAAAGGAATCCCAAGAGCAAGCAAATGAGGCGGGAGGATTTTCGGGGCAACCATGAACAAATTATGATCCCTACTCTAACACGCATAATCCTGGATGGAGGCATCATCTTAATTTGAGATGTAGGAATCTAGCACAACCTCAAGCACAACAGAATTAGCAAAATTTCCAACCATACAAGCCCACATTTGTTTAAAGACAACAAGCTAATCCGACTAATCAGTCCAGTAAGTCTTTAGAGAACAGAAATGCTGAATACTTTAACGACTAATACTATGCAATTTTAACAGGATACCAAGGCCAGTATTCAGTAGTTGCAGCACCAAATGGGACAAATGGCGACCACGATTAGCCGATTAGAACCTCAAAATTTTGAAAGTTGCCGTCTCGAGCTATCATCCACTGCAAGGAAAACGTGAGTGTAATTATGTTGAGGAATGAAAAAGAGATTGAAGTGCAATGCAAAATAGTTCCTGAACGAGTTGAGGCCGAGGAGAAGAAGGCCAAAGCTGAAAAAGAGATTGTCCCAAGTGAGAAAAGAAGTAGCAGCAGTGAAGACAAAGGTGTTCCTTTATGGCCAAAATATAAGTTCGAACCCCCATTTCCCGAGGAAAGAGTTTTCAAAGGAGGATTCCGATAGAGAGTTGTATGATACTTTTCGTAAGTGCAAGGTAAATATTCCTTTATTAGACGCTATTAAACAAATACCTACCTATGCTAAGTTTTTGAAAGAATTGTGTACCCACATAACGAAAGCCAAAAGAGAAGAAGATTAGAAAGGTAGAGGTTGGAAGGAATGTATCATCTATTATTCAAAAATCTCTACCTAAAAAGCGTAAGGACCCAAGTATGTTCTCTGTTCCTTGTAAGATAGGAAATACACAATTCGAGAAAGCCATGCTGGAGTTAGGTGCATCTATTAACATAATGCCATATTCTGTCTATGATGCAATAAAAATTGGACCATTGAATAAAACTAGTATGGTAATTCAGCTGGCTGATAGATTTTTAGCCTATCCTAAGGAAATTGTAGAGGATATCTTAGTTCAAGTGGGTAGTTTAGTTTTTCCTGCTGATTTTATATTCTAGAAATGAAACAAGGTGATTTTAACGCTCCTATTTTATTAAGAATACCATTTCTAGTCACTTCCCAAACCAAGATAGATGTTCTTAATGGCACTCTTAGTATGGAATATGGTGATAAAAGTGTTAAGTTTAGCATTTATGATGATGTTGAACTGTCTGACCATACTATAGAATTTGTTTCTGTAATTGATGTGTGTAAGCCTCCAATATAGGAAATTCATGGACATACCAATATTAAGGAGGTCGACATGAACCGTGAAGAACATCTTGAGGTAAAGAATAAGAACTTGTTGCAGCGAACAAGTAATGGAGGTCCTAATGCTTTACCACTTTCTAACGAGAAAATTTGATATTATCTGCTGTGCAGGGAACAATTCTAGATTACAATCGCCTTCCTGGTCACCTTAAATACATATGTTTGAAGGATAACAATAGGGTGATCATCTCAAATCAACTTAGCAACTCGCATGAAGAGCAACTTGTTCGGGTTCTGAAAGAACAAAAAAGATTGAATCAATTATTTGTGAAAACTGTGAAGCGGAAAATCCTTGGACTCCTCAATATAGGAGTTAATTAATTGATTGGAAGAGTGTCAAGTTGACCCAACAATAGTAAACAATGGCGCAGCATGAGAGGCAACCAATGTCCATTTAAATTCTGTTATGTTTATGATGCTTCTTTAACACATCTAGTTATAATTCAATGAATACCTAAATCCTATTACTAACTAGATGGCATCCCGCAAGTATACGGTTGTCAACTAGTAGCAAAGGAAGTAGGGATCGTTCCAACAAAGATTGTCGGATGCAATTACCAAGGTTTAAAGGTATTTGTGTAGTTAAGATAAATCACTCGGTAGATGATAGAACTATCCCAACGAAAACTATAATTTAAATTCTAACCTAATTTAATCTAATTAGGACTAAAATTTAGAACAAGTGAATCAATCAATTAAAAAGACTAAAGAATAAAGAAAAATTGAATACTAAAAGTATTCATTTCTAAAGTAAAAATTTCATAAAGATAAACTAGGAATTAAATATTTTTGGATTTTTTGATTGGAATTAAAGAAACCCACTAAGAATTGACTAGAAATTAAAGCTAGAAATTAAAAATTCTTAAATAGAAAGCAAGAAATTGATAAGAACCCCAATTTTCCTAAAAATCCTAATTTGAAAGCAAAGAAAATTTTTACTAAAATGGATAAGAAAGCAATTAAAAACTATATCTACATGAAGCTTACGAAAAACCCACTACGATTATTTAATAAAAATGTAAACTTGACAAGAAATTTAAAGAAGATCAAAGATGAAGATAAAGAGAAATTTCTATTAGAAAAGTAACTTGTAGTTTGAGCTATCCTAATCTATCAAGATTAATTATCTAAAACTCTCTACTCTAAACTATCTACTCTTACTCTACTTCTCTCTTCTCAAAAACTAATTCTACTTAGCTTAAATAGTGCAGCATTATACAAGGCAAAATCAGGGTTTTTGGGCTGGAAGTTTACAAAATTGCCCTTACAACTTAGCATTTAGCGAGTCGAGATCGCGGTCTAGAAAGTTTTGAGACCGCGATCTCGACTCTAAAATAGTAACACTAATTCCCGAGTCGAGATCGCGGTCTGGAACAGTCGAGACTGCGATCTCGACTCTCCTTCCTGCAATCTTCATTTCCTCAATTTTGCAATTTGAGTCCCTTGAACTTTGTTCCTTCCAACTTCTAACCTTTAATTTTTAACCTAAATAATATTAACACCATTAAGCATTTAATTAAACTAAAAATTTAACACAAAATTATCATAATTAATTCAAAAAACGAAAATACAAATACATATGAAAGAAATTAACTAAACTTTTAAATTACTTATCTAATTTCGGAATTTAAACTATCAAAATGCTATAATTTAGAGAAAAATAACTCTAGTTTACTAGAGTTATCACACCCCCAAACTTAGCATTTTGCTAGTCCCGAGCAAAACAAAGATTAACAATAAATGAAACCTACTAACATTCAAACATTTAAACACCTCCAAAGTTGACGTGACACTTGATGAATCGTGGATGTACTTAGAACAATTAAGCGATCTCTCAAGAAATGTTCAACACTACGTGATATGAAGAATATGAGTAAATCAATCCAAAATTGAAATTTCATTTTACAAAGAAGCACACATTCATTCACTACACAAGATTTCACGAATGATATCACCAAGCATTACCATTCTCGAAAAGAGTTACCAAAAGTTTTAGTTCTTTTCATTTGAAACATCATTACTTCTCAAATCACAAATATTATAAAGTTAATCAACTCTCTCGACTAAGCATCATGAAAATAGAAGTTCAATTAGGAATTAACTTAAATGCAATTGTCACACATTTCGGGAATAAACCTCTAACAAGTGAATAAGTGTATGAGATTAATGATAAGTATTACAAACATTTACTCCTTAACTTATTGGTATACGAAAAACGCAATTCCTAATGGCTTAATTCGGAGAAACAACATGGGTACATGTCGGAATCCCGTACTCGCCTTATTCCTAAATTTATTTTTTTCGGTACTAAACCAAGGAAAATGAGTGAAATGTACCAAAAATTAATCTCGAATACCAATTATTCATTTGTTAGAAGAACATTCCCTATGCAAACACACGAAATGTCCCAAAATTCCTTCTATTTCATTTATCTCATTTCTTTCCAAAAGATAGAGATCAGTTCATCAACCACATAAGACAAGTGATTTGATAAGAAATAATATTTCAAATAAATTTTCCTAAAATTTCAGCACTTCTTTTTGAAAAATAGCAATTCCAAGTTCATGAATTCTTCATATTGCAAATGAACTACTCACTCACACAAAAATTCTTGAAAAGAATCAATCATATACTTCACTCACAAGGCATTGAACATCAAAATTATCATCATTGAGTACCTAATTGATCAACTTTCCATCCATTAATCATCAAGTGGCAACAAAATATATAGAATGACCATTTCCAACACAAAAAGATAAACACCCCCAAACTTGTCTCTTTTATTCAAGTTGATGAATAAATCATCCTTCCACTCACCCAAAATTAAACATCACTACAAAACCCAAAAATAACAAAAACAACTTAAACTATGTCCTACTTTTAACCCTAGAATTAAAATTGAGTAAAAATGTTAAGGGCAACCATGCCATGCATCTCACCAAGTAAGTTTCAAACAAGATCATCAGATATTCCATTCAACTCATCAACGAATGCAAAGAAGGCATCAGCTTAGGGCCCTTAGCCATATTACTCTTATTAGGCAATAACCAAACTTCACCAAGTGTTAGTTTAATAATCCAAAAGAAATTTCATACATAAAGCATCAAAATGTATCACTTGGCATCAGTTTAAGGCCATTAGCCAAACTACTTAAAAGAAAGAAAATTTGAAATTCTTCAATTCCAAAAACTGAAAATAAAACAAACATAATCTAAAGTAATTAAAAACTATGGTATCCAATGAAAACAAGGAAAAATCATCATCACCCATTAAAGTAGTTCAATGATCAAAGCTGGTCTTCTTTCATGCACAAACAATTGGTGGCTTCTTCTCTTCATTCCATCTCGTCTTGACCTTCTTCTACGTCACTAGGTTGGGCCGCCTCATGATCATCATCTATGTCTCCTCTAGTCGCACCCGCGTGGCTAGATCCCTCATGATGTATGGTAGCCGCCGGTGGTGTGTAGTTGCTAGGCACTATCCGCGAGATGGACCAAAGTGTCATGCCGGAGGAGATGGTGGCTGGACCCAAGTACCTAATGAAGTCACCCTTAAAGCTTCTCCAATAATGGTCAAGTTGTTGTGCATCACTAATTGACTGTACGACCAGTACCCCTGTAAATCGTTCCTTTCTTCTTCACTTACCGAAGCATTGAATACTACACCCGGAGGTATCGGAATCATTAAAGTTCTCTGAGGTGGTAGAGGCTGAGGCTGTGGCTGTGGTTGGGCAGAGTGCTCCTCTTGGTGGTGCTTCTCACATTCTCTCACCGATAGACATATTCCCGATTGATCCTCCTTCTAGGATGTGTCAATGACTCCAAAGGACCAATTGGGCAACCAACTATTGTGCAAAGATGGTGAATTAGACTAGAGGCGTAAAATATAGGTCGTCCCGACCTTCCACTCTCTAAAAACTCCTGTCTAATTAGGTGACCAATATTCACCGGGATCCCAGTCATGATGGCATAGACTAAGAGTACCTTGTAGTTCCCTCTATCTAAAACTCACTGCATTGGACCCCCAAATGCGGCGACTAATGAAATAAAACCACAACTTAGCCACTAATGAGAGTCCTTGAGGAGGAAATTTTAATTCCATAGCATAAGAAGTACTCTTAATCCACTCTGCCCTCCTATCACAAATGGCATCTTTGATCGCTTCCATGTCCTTATTTTTATTGTTCAAAAATGACAAATATTGACTAGAAGGTACGGGGGGGTATGTTAAAATACGCGTTAATCACATCTGCACCAAAATCTACCAAAACCCCCCGTATGCGCACCTTGCCATCTTCTAACTCACATAAATTGCAATGAAATTCTTTGACTAACTGAGTAGCCCCGGGATCAACCTGAGCATTAAAACCTTCCCAATGCCTTGACCTAATTTGTTCTTCTATCGCTCTCTTAGAATCTTCGTATACTCCCCAATGCATGGTTAGGTCAAAGTTCCTCTCTCTAATTACCTCATGCTTCTCGTTACTTTTGCATAACTGTTCTTTGAGCTCTATCACTCGAGAATTGAGGTTCAATTTGATCACCACCCTCAAATGGTTGTTTCGATCCCTCTTCTCCTCTTGTCCCCTCTCCGAATTTCCTTTTTCTTGAACCATTCCCTCTCCCTCTCATTCTCACCCTTCTCTCAGCACTGCCATAAATCCCTCTCGTCATATTCCCAAAGGAATTCAATCACCAATTCAAAAATTCAATTTGTCAAGCAAAATTCAACACCAACAAATCACAATCCAAATTCCCAACAATTGCTCAAATAATTCAATTCAACTCAATCACAATTCAAACCAATAATTTCAACAATTGGACAACTCAAAATTCTTCTAACACAAATTAGCCCCAATTACTTGTCCACAATTCAATACCACAAAATTTTCACAAATTAATCTACCAAATTCCACAATTGTCTTCAAAAATTGCTAATAATTCAAGGAAAGATATTACCCGTTCTTTTTTGAAGTTGAAATTCTCCAAAAATTGCCTTTATGTCAATCCCTCCAAGAAGCCAAATTTCTTCCACAAATCTTCAAAAGGTGCTTTCTTTGATGTTCCTATAGAAAAACAAAGTGGAATTAGTAGTGGGTGTGAAGTTTTTTGGTGATTTTTCTGTGAAAATGAAAGAAGAATTGGAGGATTTGGGGTTAGGGTTTTCAAAAAAGGGAAGAGGAAAGAGAGATTTTGTGAGAAGAAAAGAGGAAGTCGAAGCTTTTAAAATTTTCTGGTAGTCGAGACCGCGGTCTCAATTTTGAGATCGCAATCTCAATTTTGAGACCGCAGTCAACTCGGTGAAAAATCTGCCTTTGCAAAAGTTTAGAGTTGAGACCGCAGTCTGGCACTTTTCAGACCGCGGTCTTGACCAAATGACGCTTCTGCCCTCCAGAAGTTTGAGGTTGAGACCGCGATCTCAAATTTTTGAGATCGCGGTCTCAAGCTCAATTTCTACAAAGTGAATTTTTACACTTAGCCGAAATTGCTTTACTCTTGACCACTTTTCTCCATTTACAAGGGTGTTTAACCTACAAACAAAAAATTCACAAGTTACGATGACAATTTTCACTCATTCTTTAGCACCATTTATTCAACTCAAAAACTCAAAATAAATTTTTTTTAACAAAAATTCTAACCAAATTCAAACCAATTTACTCACAATCAAGACAATTAAAAATTACACCAAAAGAAAGCAATAAAAACTAAATTAAAGACTTGGGTTGCCTCCCAAGAAGAGCTCTTTTATAGTCACTAGCTTGACTATGGCATGACCCTCATTCTAAGTAATTGAGGAAGATTGATCCTCCCTTCCCTTTTGGTTTCCACAGAAAAAGTTTGATCCCCTTTTTCTTCATGATTAAAGCTTGATTTTCGGGTTTTCCATGAACAAGTCCTTTCTTTCTAGCCTTAGCCATCGCTAGTGCCCCAATTAACATCTCCAATTGTTTCTCAAACCATTTTCTTTTCTTTTTATGCCTTCTCAATTTCTTGATATCACCATTGTGCTTATTCTTTGCAAAACTCTCTTTTAAGGCATCCTTCATCAAAACACATCCTTTATCGGGTGGTTTTTCTTTCAATTCATTTCTCAGATTTTCCTTTATTTTGAACACTTGCTTGAGCGAATTACCTTGGCTCACTTCATTTTGCTCTTCATTTGACCTATCAAGGATAGAATTAAGAGATTGGTTAGCACATTTTTCTTCAACAATGGGAATATTATCATTGTATTCAAACACATCAAATTCAATTGATTCATTTTCTACTCGTAAGACCAACTTCCCTTTGTGCACATCAATTAATGCATGAGCGGTCGACAAGAAAGCCCCCCTAGAATCAATGGAATCTCACTCTCTTCACCCGTATCTAGCACAAAGAAATCAACGGGAAATACCAACTTTTCAACTTGTACAAACACATCTTCCAACAAGCCATATGGTTTCCTCTCGGATAAATCCGCCAATTGGAGTGTGATATTAGTTGGCTTGAAATTGTTGATCCCTAACTTGTCATAGATGGCCTTTGGCATGATATTTATGGATGCTTTCACCCAAATCACAAAGTGATCGATGCCACATTTTTCCTCCAACATTCACTGGTATCATAAAACTACCGGGATCCTTGAGTTTAGGAGGTAACCGCCTTTGAACAATGGCACTACATTGGGCATCAAGGCATACTTTCTCATCATCATCCCACTTGCGCTTCCTTGCCAAAAGATCCTTCATGAAACGAGCATAGATTGGCATCTTGGTGAGGATATCAATCAAAGGAATGTTGACATTAATCTTTTTCAACATATCCAAGAAATGGGTGAATTGCTTCTCTTTTTCCTCCTTTCTTGGATCAATGAGTCTTTGAGGGTCTGGCACTTTTATTGATGGATCTATCTTCAAAGGTTCCTCCACATGCTTCTACTTGGATACCTTGATCTCGTTCTTTTGCTTCTTCTTGGCTTCATCATCAACTACTTCCCTTTCAATTTCAACTACCTTGGACTTTTGCTCTTTGCTTCCTTCCTCCACCTTTTTCTTCTCCTTAGACGAGTGAAAGGGAAGTAGTTGGCAAAAGTCAACCAATTCTTTTCCACTCCTTAAGGTTATGGCATTGCATTGCTCCTTGGGGTTTGGAATAGTATCACTCAGAAATGCCCCAATAGGTTTGTCATTATTCAACCTTGCCCATTGCCCTAATTTAATCTCCAAATTTCTTGTTGAAGCCTTCAAATTCTCATAATCTCTTTTATGCTCTTCCGCTTTCTTATCCAATTTTCTTCTCAAATACTCGGCTTCTCTTCTCCAACCTTCTTCACCTAAATTATCTCTAGGAGCATATTGATCATGGTACATGGGTTGGGAAGAATTTGCATAATGGAAAGGAGGTCTTTGTTGTTGGTTTTGAAAAGAAGGTTGGGGAAATTTTGATATGAGTTGGGGTGGACATTTCTTTGATGTGGCGGTTGATAAGGTCTAGATGAAGAATTCGGGGCTTGAGTGTGTTGGGCATTTTGAGGTAGGGGATTTGGTTGGTAAGGAGGGTTGGATTGGTTGTTGGTGTTACTCCATGAGAAATTTATTAAAGGGTGATTCCTCCAAGACGGATTGTAAGTGTTTCCATAAGCTCCGGATGGGTTCCTTGGAAATGAAGATTGATTAGTCACATAATTGATTTGCTCATAAGCTCCATATGGCATCTCACAATTCCCATTGGCATGGCCGTCTCCACAAAAATCACATGTCATGCTTGGTTGAGCTGGAAAAGAAGTCATAGCTTTTACACTACTAGGTTTCCCTAGATTCTCCAACGCTTTTGCCATGTTGTTCATCACACTCATGAACATGCTTTGTTGAGCCAAAAGGGCATCTTGCATGTTTAGATTCAACGCTCCACTATTTGCATTGACTTGATTAGCTTGATGTTAAACCACCGGTGGAGTTATCAGTCCATGATGGTAGTGGTTGTATGCCATCCTATTTAACAACTCTTGAGCTTCTTCCGGAGTCTTATATGATATAGGACCGTCGACGGAGGCATCAACAATAGATTTCGTCTCTTGAAGTAAACCATTATAAAAACTTTCAACTGTTGAAGCCACAAAGGACTGGAATGTTGCGGGCATTTTCTTAACAACTCTTTAAATCTTTCCCAAGCTTCCCCTAGGCTTTCACCAACATCTTGTTTGAACGATGTAATCTCATTCCTTAATTTAGCGATTCTTGCGGGAGGAAAGTACTTCGCCAAGAACTCTTGAGCAAGTTCGTTCCAAGTGGTGAATGTTCCTTGGGCATGGGTTTGCAACCATGACTTTTCCCTATCACGAAGAGAAAAAAGAAACACCCTCATCCGAACACAATCCGAGTGTACTCCATTAAACTTAAATGTGTCCAAGACTTCTTCAAAATCCATGAGGTGTGTATAAGGGTCCTCATTTGGTCCACCTCCAAACATGGCATGGGCTTGGAGCATTTGGATAAGAGTGGGCTTGATTTCAAAATTGTTAGCTTGCACGGGCATCCATGCAATGCTTGAGTTCGCCCCATCAAAATTACGTAAAGCATACTCCCTCAATGGCCTTCCATTCTCATTCCTGATTCTTATTCTTGGATGTCATTTCCGTTCCTATAGCCACCCGTTCCATTATTTCCACCTACCTCTTCTTCTTCGTTCTCTATATTCACACTCCCTTGATGAGCATTAGCATGTGCCATTTCTATCCTTTCTTGCTCTTTTGCACCCTTCTCAACCTTCAAATTTGTCTTAGCTCTTTCTCCCTTTCCTTGTCTAAGCAAATGAATGGCTCTTGAGCTCCTCTTACCATGCACTACACAAAACCACAATGGTCAATTGAAGTTCCAAGTCAATTCCACAAGACAACTAAATCAACAAAATTAAAAACTAAATTAAACTAATCTAAAGTGCTTAATCTACATGACCCATAAAGCACTTGATATTGCCAAAAACCGAAGACAATCCCCGGCAACGGCGCCAAAAACTTGATGCCTCTTTAACACATCTAGTTATAATTCAATGAATACCTAAATCCTATTACTAACTAGATGGCATCCCGCAGGTATAAGGTTATCAACTAGTAGCAAGGGAAGTAGGAATTGCTCATTCCCACAAGGATTGTCGGATGCAATTATCAATGTTTAAAGGTATTTGTGTAGTCAAGCTAAATCACTTGGTAGATGATAGAACTATTATAATCAAAACTATAATTTAAATTCTAACCTAATTTAATCTAATTAGGACTAAAACTTAGAACAAGTGAATCAATCAATTAAAAATACTAAAGAAGAAAGAAAAATTGAATACTAAAAGCATTCATTTCTAAAGTAAAAATTTGACAAAGATAAACTTGGAAATTAAATATTTTTCAATTTTTCGATTGGAATTAAAGAAACCCACTAAGAATTGACTAGAAATTAAAGCTAGAAATTAAAAATTCTTAAATAGAAAGCAAGAAATTGATAAGAACCCTAATTTTCCTAAAAACCCTAATTTGAAAGCAAAGAAATTTTTACTAAAAAATGGATAAGAAAGCAATTAAAAATTATATCTACTTGAAGCTTACGAAAAACCCACTACGATTATCTAATAAAAATGTAAACTATGTGACAAGAAATTTAAAGAAGATCTAAGATGAAGATAAAGAGAAATTTCTATTAGAAAAGTAACTTGTAGTTTAAGCTATCCTAATCTATCTAGAATTATCTAAAACTCTCTACTCTAAACTATCTACACTTACTCTACTTCTCTCTTCTCAAAAACTAATTCTACTTAGCTTAAATAGTGCAGCATTATATAAGGCAAAATCATGGTTTTTGGGCAGGAAGTTTACAAAATTGCCCTTACAACTTAGCATTTAGCGAGTCGAGATGGCGGTCTGGAAAGTTTTGAGACCGCGATTTCGACTCTAAAATAGTAACACTAATTCTTTACAGATCGCGGTCTTCCCAGTCGAGACAGCGCTCTCGACTCTCCTTCTAGCAATCTTCATTTCCTCCATTTTGTAATTTGGTCCCTTGAACTTTGTTCCTTCCAGCTTCTAACCTTTAATTTTTAACCTGAATAATATTAACACCATTAAGCACTTAATTAAACTAAAAATTTAAATACACAAAATTATCATAATTAATTCAAAAAATGAAAATACAAATACATATGAACGAAATTAACTAAAATCTTAAATTACTTATCTAATTTTGGAATTTAAACTATCAAAATGCTATAATTTAGAGGAAAATAACTCTAGTTTACTAGAGTTATCAGTTTATTTCATTTTGCAACTTTATTTTTGTTATTTTATTTTTAAGGTTAGTGTAGTTTTATTATGTTGATAATGCGGGAAATTGATTCATTACTAAGCTAAACAGATAAATTGGTCCCAAAAAGGTTTACTGTGTTGTGCAGGTGGTTTATAGTAGAATTTTTATGCTTTAAAAGTTGTTTTCTAAAAAAAATAAAAAATTCTAAAAATTTGTTTTTGCCACTCACGCACATGCACGCTGAATTTTCAGCGCATATGCGCAAGATTGATTTAGGAAATTTTCTTTTGCCTCGCGTGCACATGCGCACTTTTTGCGTGAGGCAGAATAAGCACCCCAACCTTTCTACTTCGCGAACGACGAACACACATGCACGCTAAACTTGCAGCGCATGTGTGCGCGATTGCGTATAAGGTTCAAAACCCTTTTTCGTACAACATAACACACGAACCCTTCCTCTTCCCTTTCAAATTCCTCTTAACCCCCAATATTCCCCACTCCTATTTCTTCCTCAAATTACTTCTAATTCATCAATTTTACATCCAAAACTTTACTTTTGCAAGGGAAAATCACATCAAGGTATGAATTTCATTCTCTTTCTTCAATTTTTCCTTCATGGGTTTAATTTGAGTATCAAGAATGTGTTGATTTTTTTTATGCTTTAGTTGGTTAAATCTCTTATGGATTAAACTTTCAATGTGTAATTAGAGTGATTATTGTTTGGAGTGTTGATTGAGAATGGATTTCATGTTCAATATATACACAAAAATTTCCTCTTTCTCTATGCATTCCATGTATTTGATAAATTGTCTCAATGAATAAAAATGTTAAAACACAAGGCATTAATGCACGAATTTAATTCCTAGAGACAACATAAAATATTGATTATGTGATGTGATCTCTTTTTGGTCAATTTTCATGCATAAGAATGTTCTTGGAATGTATATAATCCTTAGTTTAGCCACTATTTTTCTTGACTATTCTCATATAATCTAGGGCTTATGATTTGGGGAGTGAAATTTTATTTAAGTGTGGGGTATTTAATTATTGTGAGGCCATGACGCATATTTATATTTTGTAGGAATGGGAAGAACGGCCAAGAATATAGCCACAGGCAAGAGTGCCGGAGCATCCTCATATTCCGGGTCTCAACAACCTAGGGTAGATGGGGGTGTCAAATTTTTAACTGCAGCTAGAGGCGGTAGTGGGTCAGGTCAACCTGTCGACCCTGCCTGGCCCGTTAGTTACTGTACCAAGCCGGCCCTAGCCCAAGACCGGGAGTAAGGCTAGGGATTTCCAGCTCGGCCTGGACCGGATACTGAACTGGGACCAGGGAGTATCTGTTGGGGACCCGCGGACCACCCGTTGGAAAATGGTTTTTTTTTTCATTTTTTCTTTTAAAAAGCTATTAATGATAGTTTTACCCCTCGAACAGCTATAAAATGGCTAATTTTTGGGCGTAATGTTGGAAAAAATTTCTATAAATACCACACAATTTTCCCAACAAATCACACAATAATTTCTGTCCACTTTCTCTTATTTCATCTTTCTACTCTCCAACTCTATCTCCAAGTGCTATTATAATTTCTTTCATACTACTTAAATTATAATATATAGTATTTTAGAAATTTAAAATTACTCTTAAGTTGAGAGCTCAATTGAAGATTTGGAGATTTATCCAAAATTCAAGTAGTGAAGTTCAAGTACTCAAGTGTATAAATTGAAATTTAACATTTCAATTTTGAAGTTGGTTTTTTTATACTTTTTAATTTATTAATTGTCTTTATGAACTCTCTTCTTCTTTTTTTCTTTATTATTGTTTTGTTATATTCTTTTATTTGAAAATTTTGTTAGTAGCTTGCATCTTTAGTTTTCATAATACCACTTTATTTGTGTCTTTATTTAAAAAAAAATTCCATTACAAAAAAATGGAACAAGGATCACAAGCACCCCACATCCTACTAGATGGTCCTAGAATATTTGTTGATTTAGATAATATAGATAAACAAAATCAACTAGCACCTACTAAACAACCCACTACTACTAAAATGAAAAGTCTTGTTTGGGAATTTTTTGAAAGAGATGAAGAAAATGAGACTACTACTTGTAAATTATGTATTCCACCTATATCATTTAAGCACAAAAAAAAGGGGGGAACCGGAACACTTAATAGGAACGTTAGTAAAAATATAGTGAAGCTCAAGAAAAATAAAAAATGGTTCAAACACAAATTCACACCACACAAGGTATGGTAATGTACAATTTTAAATATTCACATGAAAAAAAATAGAGAAGAAATGGCTAAATGGATAGTTAGAGATGAATTGCCTTTTATTTTGAGCGCAAGTTCCAATGTAGAATTTACAATACATGCACCAAGCCATGAGCCCACAATTTAAAAAGGTTCCTAGAAGGATTTTGAAAAGTGATATTAAAAGAATGTATAGGGAAAAGAAAAATGAATTGATAGCTACTATTGCATCGACTAATTGTAAAGTTGCCTTTACTGTTGATTCTGGGAAAGCAATCACAAATGAAGATTATTTTTGTATCACTGCACATTGGATAGATGCAGATTGGCATTTACAAAAATGAATTATTAGTTTTCAAATTTTTGAACACCCTCACAATGCACCCAAATTACAAGGCTGATTACTAATTGTGCCTGCGAATATGGTTTGCTTGAAAAAGTTATATCTATTTCTTTTGATAATGCCTCAAATAATATTGCAAACGTGCCCATGTTAAAAGATGTTTTCAAACCTATTTTAGGTGGTGAATTATTTCATTATAGATGTGCATGTCATGTACTTAATATTTGTGTTCAAGATGGTTTAAAAATGGTTCAAGAAATTATTAGTCCAATCTTACAAGTGCTATTTATTTTATTCGTTCATCTACTGCTCGTCAACAAGATATTAAACGACTTTGTTTAGAAAATGGCATGAAACCTAAACATTTTCCAATAGATGTACCCACTAGGTGGAATTCTACTTGTCAAATGTTATCAAGTACTTTTGGTTATGAAAAATTACTTTCTGCATTTTATAACGAGCACATTGGTTCAGTTAATGTAACTTATTTGGGCGAGGAGGATTTTAATCGAGCTAAAACAATGGTAGAAATTTTAAAGCAATTTGAGTATGCTACAAACTTGTTCTCTACTACTTATAGATCTTTCTCTCATGTTGTTTTACCTGAACTAAGTGTAACTAAAGTTGTTTTTTTTAATCATAAAATGAATGAGTTTTTTGATGATATGATTAGTGCAATGGAAGAAAAATTTGACAAGTATTATGAAAATATTCTATTGTTGTATTATTTGGCATGTGTTATTGATCCACGTAATAAATTGTATAAGTTAAATGCTTTTAAATCTTGAATATTTTAATAATCATAGTACCACAAATACCATAAATAAATAGTTACTCGTAGAAACTACTAAAAAATCTTTTCATGAATTATATGAAATTTACAAAGAAAACTCCCCCCACACGACAAGGTGCATCTTCTAGTTCACCCACATCAAATTCACAATATGCTATGCCTCATATAAATGTTAGAACACATTTTGATCCTCAACAACTACTTTTTGCTTCGAAAAGATTGAGAATTGAAAATAGTAATGAAGTAACTCAATATTTAAGTGATCCACTACATACAGGAGACGACGAGTTCAATCCCAATTTTGATATTCTTTCTTGGTGGCGAAATCATAAATGTTAATATCCTATTGTATCTCAAATTGCTCAAAATTTGTTAACAATTCTGATTTTTACGGTTGCATTGGAAAGTGCTTTTAGTGCAGGTGGAAGAGTTTTAGATGATAGAAGGGCTCGAATGGCACCTGCAACTTTGGAAATGTTGGTGTGTTTAAAGGAATTGGTTAGACACTGAAGAAAGAAAATAATGATTAATGATGCAAGATATCGACGAAGATGAAGGTAATAGTAGTTCACCAAATTGATACATAGTTTACATAGAATTTTAATTTTTAATAATTTTTTGTAGGGAGGTAAGGCTCTATGTCCCCCTCCTTATGTATGTAGTAAATAGATTATTAATTTTATTTATATTCGTAGATTAGTTTTATAACTTGTAATCATTTGGAGATAAGGTTCAATGTCCCCCCTCCTTGTACCTTTTTTTATAATATTAATATGCATGGTAGGGGTCTACGCCAAACCCCCTACCATCTCAAGGTGGTTTTATCCTAATTAAATATTTTTAGTATATGATTAACAAATAATAAGTATTGACTTATTATAACTAAGAAATAACTTGGTCAAATAAGTACTAATTTGGAATAATAAAGTACTAATAACTAATTTTGAACTTTTGTCTTTGAATATTAACTAAGAACTTTAGTTTCGAATAATAAGTATTAGTAGTTTTGGACTTTGAACTTTAATTATTAATAACTTGGTCTAATATATAAGTACCAATTTTGATTAATAAAGTACTATTAACTAGTAAGTAGTAATCCGAACAATTAATAAGTTATAATTTCATAAATTACTAATGGATAGTAACTAAATGATTTAAATTAATAAGTTATGAATTTTAAAGTAATAATTAATAAGTAATAATTTAAAATTATATAAATTATTAAAAAGTAAAAATTTAAATTTCTTGAAAAAATAATTTTAAAATTTAAGAACTTAAATTGGAGGGCCAGCTTGGGGGCCAGCCCGTGGGCCAGAATGTGGGCCAGTTCATGGGCCGGCCCATCCCGACCGGCCTCGGCTAACTGCGGGCCTAACCCAGGGACCGGTTACGGGCCACTCCTTCCGTTTTCTGACCCGGAAGGCTGCCCCAACCCGCGTATTGATAGGCTACCATGGGCCTGAACCGACAGGCTTCGGGCCCAACCCGACCCACGCCACCTCTAACTGCACATAGCAGTCAAATAAAAATACGATAATGACATCTTTAAACGAGCTATGGTCAAGGAAAGGGGCATTCAAGTTCCATTGCCAGGGATGCCTGAGATCAAGTTAACCATTCACAATCGTGGATGGGATCTCTTCACATCCACTCCGGCGGTGTGCAAATTTTATTCAAATTTTGCCCATTATAGCAACACCAAGGTATATGTAAGGGGAAAAGATGTGGATGTCTCTAGCAATGAGATTACTAGAGTATTGAAGGTCAATCGGGTACGTAATAATGAATGGCCAGACAACATACCTCATGGTGCCTGGAATCCTGTTCTTGTTTGAGTTTGTCCTTTGAAAATTACTTGTTGAAAATTTTATGGGTTTGAGACCTTTCTTTCATATTCTGTGAATATTTAACTATAGCTTCACAATCTGTTCTAATTGTAAATTCTTTCTTGGAAATTATAAATAATTTAAAAGTATCCAATGTATAGATAATAGCTAATATTTCACAATCTAAACTAGATAATTCTTATAACCTTTTTCTCTAAATGTTCCACTGGCATATCTACATAATTACTCTGAGTCTTTTGGTGAATACTTATGGGATTTTGATTTTAGAATTCCTCCCCATCCTAAATCACAACCATCTGTTTCTATTATTAAATATTCTGATTCTAAAGGTAATTTCAAAGAGGGTATGTTCTGTATCATATGTTTTATCTTTTTTACTAAATTTACATCTTCTATGTTAAAAAATAATGCTAACATGGAGTTGCAGGAAATCACCAGTATTCTTTGTGATGGAGAAGTTGAATGGACTTATACGGCGGATGGTAACGTGGCTCGACATTTTAATGCTAATACACTTAAATCGGCTTGGTTTGTCTGGTTTAAGTTTCTTTGACTCTTTCCGGTTAATCATCTTGCACACGTCACTCTAGAGAGAGCGAAACTCTTGTATTGCATTGCAACTGGGAAAGCTATAGATGTCAGTCAACTCATACACCAGCAAATTTGCTATTCTGCTACCAATAACACAACTGGGCTTATGGTTTTCCCATTTGATTACTACTCTATGTTTGAAAGCAGGGTTGTGATTGATCCTTTCGAGGAAAAACTGAAGCCTGGAAAGTTAATTGCAATTGAGGGTATAAAAGCTCCGATTAAACGCACTTGGTCCCAAGCCTCTACATCACATGCAGGTGAGGCTCCTGATTCTGAAGATGAGCCTGTGCCACAGCAGACTCAGGAAGAGCTTCTACAACAAATGTTGGCAGAGCAACAGCGGATGAGCCACCGTTTTGATTCATTTATTTAATACTAGTATGCCTGGCAGTAGACTGTGGAGGCTCGCCAGATGGCCAGAGAGCGGGAAGAGGATCCATCAATGTTTCCACCTTTTCCTCATTTTTCGCAAGATTTGGGACCGCATTATCCTTGAACTTTTCATGCCTTATGTTTTGGGCAATTTTCTGTCTTTTACTTTTGGCACTTGATTTCTAAGGCAATTTTAGTTGCTATTTTATTTTATTAGACATTTTAGTTGAAGTTAGTTTCTTTTTAGTTAGGTTTTAAATTTCGTCATGGTGTTTTCGTATATTTTTGTTGTGTATTCCCTCAAGGGAGTAAGTTTTTTCTTGATTATTGTAGGATTCTTTTCTACAGTTTTCTTGTTTTTCTTGTTGTCTCATAAGATTATTTTACAACTGTTTTGTTTAGTGTTACTCCATCTTTCATTTGTGACAAGGGGATATTTATAATGGATACTGCTCCAAACGTGAATTAAATCCAGAGAAGCTTTTCTTTTTCCCATTTTATGCTTTTATTTCTGCATTGAGGACAATGCTTATTTTTAAGTGTGGGATGGGAGAGTTATTTGGATTTTTAAATTGTTTGGTGTATTTTGCTCGATTTTGCTACAATATTTTGACTTTTTCTTTCATCTGAGAGCTTGTCAAAATTTTTGTGGATTATTTGACCATTTTTTTAAATTTTTGAGAATTTTTGCTTAACGTATTTCCCCATTTTTCTACATAATAAATCTTTACGATTGAACCATGCATGAAAGAGTTTCGGTGTTAATATTTTCTATTCATGATTTTCAAGATTTTTGAGCATTAAGCCGTACATTAATTTTTCATTGAGGATTTTAGAGAAATTTATGCAGACTCAATTATATTACATCCCAAAAACTCACTTTATTATATTTTCAAAGTTAATTCTTAGACGACCCGATTTAGTTTAAAAATGAGGGTAGTGTCTTTTTCGTTTGTTGAGCCTTTCTAGCCAACCATTTTAACAATTTATTTCTAATTGCCCTGTTTGAACCCTAGTCTTGAGAAGAGAAACATCATTCACCTTCTTTCACTTAAACTCCATTTACCTATCCTTATTGAGTTTAAAGTTTCTTTTAATTGTTTTATCCTACATTATCCCTTTAAGAGCTTCATGGTGCACATTATATGTTAAGGGGATATAAGGGTGGAAGTATGTGAGAAGTAGGTGGTGTACATTTATGGAATAAAATGGGGTATTGGAAAAAATTGTTGAAGAATCACAAAATAAATATGAAAGTTTTTTATATTTACAGGTAGTGCCTACCACTGGTACCTGCGTGTTTATCTATTACGAGTAGTGCCTACCACTAGTACCCGTACTATGAGCAGACATAAAAAAAATGAAATAATGTTGTTATGTATATATGTCCAGAAGAATGTTGGTACGTTGACTAATTCAAGGAAGGGGAACTTATATGATTATGGGTTGTTCAGAATTTTTTATAGGTGTTTGTTACTCAAGTGTGGGGTTGTGGATGTATGTTATTCCGCATGAGAAGAGAAATTTTATATTAGTGTGTGGCTACCATTACTAAAAGTTCTTGTTCTTATTTGTTATATCCTATCCCTTCTTTACCTAACTAATGTCCTAACTTATAGTTCGAGCTAAAAGTTCTACCTAATTTAAATAGAAGCAGTTGTCTAGATTAGTGGAGGGGTGTAAAAAGAGTGAGATATGAGGTGTTTTGAAAAAATTTTAGGGTTTTCATGATTTAATCTAGATATTTTCATAATCTAAGTTTTTGAATGGCTATACACACATACACACGAATTTCATGTTTTAGTTTTTATTAGCATTTGAGCTCTTGAATTCTTAGACTACTCTAATTGGTGGATTGACTATTGATTATTTATACGGATATTTGAGGGAATATGTTGAGTAAAATTTTGTTATGCTTAAGTATTTTAATTTTATGTTTGCTCGATAACGATCAAAGGCCAAGTGTGGGGTAATTTCATAAGTTTATAATTGAGCTATATTTTATGAATCAATTACCATGTTTTCATGTGTTGCAAGCAAAATTTGAGGTCTTAGTGAGTTTAATTTGGTTATTCTTAGTTTTTGTTGAGTTAAAGTGAAAAAGAGATGAAAAAGATGAAAAAGGTGAAAAGAAATGCTAAGGGCAGAACATGCACGAGTATGAAGTCATTTTAGACATTGTGTCGTATTTCATGCATAACTTTCAAGTCCAAACTCCAATTGAGAGAATTCAAGATGCGTTGGAAAGTTAAGGTATGAGGAGAGCTACAACTTTTGTGTTTTACACTTTCGCAAATTCCAAAAGCATAAGGTTAAAATCGAAGCCGAAAGTATAGCACAGTGATAAAGGCCAACGCACATGCGTTGGGGTTGTGCAGCGCATGTGCACTGAGTCCCGAAGGCAATTTTCCAGAATGTGTTCGCACGCACATGCACGGAAACAAGCAACGCATGTGCGCCTGAAATAGCAGGGTTACGTAATTTTTTATTTTTGGCAGATTTTTTCGTCCGGTTGGACTCTTTTCATACGATTTCATGTTCTTATCTTTAGACAATGATTCTACACCTAGTACTCATTATAAATACCCCATGTAGGGTGATTAAAAAGATTCGACACTTTATTTTCTTATTTTAGCTAGGGTTTTCATGGCAGAGAAAATTCTTGATTATTCTTTCATGGCACTTTGTGCCTAAACCCTTTTTCTTGGTCCTGGGATTTGAAGCCATGGTTAATTCTATTATGTTGTGAAACTCTTTGCTTCTTGAATTTATTCAATTTTATATCTAGCATTGATTATTTTTCTGTAATTAATTTTATGATTGTTCTTTTTAACTTGTTATTGCTGCAGAATAATTGAGTTATTGGAATTAATCTATAGCTAGATTGTTTTTACCGCGTGTGTTTAATTCAATCTATGAAGCAACTAAGTTTGATAATTGCTCGATTAGTGTTACTAAATTTAGGAAAAATAATCATCTAATTGGCATAATCGCGTGTATTTATGTTTAATTAGCCTAATTGTTCTTGTTGATTTTAATGTTTCTATTAATTAAATCTTTGGAGCGTGTCTGGATTAAATTAACAGTTAGAGTTAATTGGATCACATGTTGAAAATTAGCCAACATTAGAAAGAAATAAGAATCAACTTTGAATTAAAATTCAGATTAATTTTTCAATTAGTACTTGGTATCAAAATTGAATTATCTTTGGTGTCAATAATCGACGAGTAAAATTTTCATGGTGTATATGATCTAAACCAAGATTTTTCTTGAATTTAATTCCCTTCAATTTACTTTATTATTTTAGTGTTTAGTTTAAAAGCATTCAAAAACTTCCCTTTTTTGTTTAACACAAGAATAAACTTCGTTCTCTGTGGGACGACCTGTACTCACCACTTCTACATTATTATTGAGAATTGTTAATTTTGGGTAGCTACAACAGCATTTCACCATTGTGATTTCCTTAGAAGTTTAAAAGAATCTCCTGATCCACTTTCAATTTTTTTATGAACCACTTGTTTTAGTTTATGTATAAGGTCCTCCTTCTCACCCTTGATTTACTAAAAAGCTTCTTGTAGAAATTAATAGCTAAGGTTTTTACTTACTCTAATTAACTTACTCATAATCAGAGATTGTTTCCATCATCATTCTTCAAAAAATAGAATTCTATTCCATACATGGTAGGAAGCGGCTTTGCTATGAAAAAAGGAAGTATTCTTATGTCCACAATCTCAACCAATTTACTTTGGATTTGTTTTTATAGAATTCCCTCCTCAACTTTTTATTAATTCAGCATACTCCATTCAACATTCTTTCTCACTAGTGATGAGATCACTATCTAAAGGTTGGGACCACATGGCCTCTTGAATAGCATTTAGCTGTTGTCTCCTTTGCATAGTTCTCATAGAAATACCACTATAGCAATTCTTATTTAGCTCCTTCAAGCCTTGCTTTAGATTTTACATTTTCTGACAAAGTGACTTAAGGCTTGTTCTCAATAAATTTTTGAAAGTTGCTTATAGCTTTTTTGAAATTGAAAAATAACTTTTTAGAAAAGATTTTTGGACAAAAATTGAAAAAACATGTTTGTTTTTCATGTTTAGATAAGCTAAAAGTTGTTTTTAAAAGCAACTCTTCACCTGTTTTTCTAAAAGTGTTTTTTTCAATTCCAAAAAAAAATAGCTTATACCCCTTCATAAGCAGTTGAGAGCAAGACCTTAATAGGATTGAAAATTGATCTACTATTGTTACTCTAGGCATCATTTAGTATAGTAGAAATCAGCGACTTAGCATTTCTGATCCGAAAATCGTGAAATTCGAAAGGTTTAGGGCCAAAATTTATAATTCCCTTAACTATCACACAAATTCGAGAGTGATAAGATATCCCAGGACTCAATAGCTCTATTTAGTCAAAACAAAAGCAGACATCCAACTATCATTTGCAAAACATCTAGCAATTTTGCTGCACTCTAACATCATCTACCTTTAAATTGCACCAATTATAGAAAAAGCCCTTAGTTGGATGCTCCTCCATATCAGTACTATGAATATAATGATTGAAATCATTCAAGACTCTCTGAATACATCAAAACTACCAATTATTTCATTGGAAATATGATAGCATTAAAATCCCAAAAGTTACCAAAGGTAAAAAATTTAGTAAAGGATAAATAGAGAGCAAGTAAGGCCATAAAGGATTCATTTGTTCGTCTTATTCCTACCATATACCGGTAAGAATAAAAGAAGATGATTGCTATATATCATACATCAAGCATGTAATTGCTTGTTCATGTATTTGATAACATAAACGGTAAAACTAACTGTTCTTCAAAAAAACCAGTACCCATTATGTAGAACATCCCAATGAGGTAGACAAGATTTGTAAATTTTTATAGATTACAAAGTCTCACTTTATTCTCAACCACACAAAAAACAACAATATTCACCAAACTAGCTTATTTATTTATTTCTATTTGTTTTATGGGGTCATCAAGAGCCTTGATATTCCAGCAAACTAACCTAATGTTAAAAATTGAGAAAGGATTTTTGTAAATGTTCTCTTTCTAGCATATCTACCCAATTTCTTTACTTTCTGCACCATTTTTTGTCGAGACAAAGTGCACTTGTGATTTTCCACACAAACTTTTGCTACTAGTAGACTAAACCTGTTTTTGGTGTTAGCCACAGGTGCCTTCATAGTTGCATATTTCTGAACTTAAGGTGTATGGTCCTTTCTATTGTATTTGGTAGCAATCGGTACCTCATCATATGTATGATGTAATAAGATGATTATCAATAACATCAGGATAGTTCATTTCGATTAGAGCATCACCTTAGAAAGGTAAAAGTTGTAGGTTTGAGCCACGCCAGTAACAATGAATGATAGCAAGTTTTGTTTATATACTTAATGAATCAACTTTAAGATCGAAATACGTAGTTTTGCATAGCTTGTTTATAGCTCTAGTTTTGTCTAGCTACTCAAGGCTTTCACTAGCCTGAAACAACCAAAAACACTCATTTCGCCAATGCGTCAACCCAGCCCAAAGCGAAAACTCTCGTCTCAAGCAAAGGTACGGTAGACTGCTACATTTAAATCTTAAAAGCATAGGGGTGCATGTGCATCTAAGAAAAATTTTGAAGGGGTAAATTGCAATGGACCCATCTTTTAATCAAAATTTTCTTGGGCTTGAAGTTGGACCAACCCAATTTTCTCTACTATGTGGCTTTTGGAAAAAAATATCACCAATTAAAACAGCCCTTGTACTAATTCCGAATCAGTCCGGACGGCCCAGCTAGCCAAATATCTTTTATCTTTACATTTCAGAAAATTTAGCTTCACTTTACGGTTTATACAACTATAAATTGAAACGACAAAAGAAACCCTAAACTTCCATAGTTCTCAAGAGCACGTTCCCTTCTGTCGCTTGGAGGTCTAGGCAAACTGCTCCTGTAAAGTAATTCTTCTTCGTGCTTGCATTATAACTAATACTTTCTAAGGCCTTGTTCCGTTTCTAATAATTTGAAAACTTGAGTTTTTGTTTTGTTCTACTTTCATTTTTCCAGTTTTAAAAGGGGAGAAATATCCATTTCTGAAGCCATGGCTCTGGTGAGTTTAGAATAGATCTCATTTTTTACTTCCTATATGTTCATCTCCGTAGTAGATCGAGATTTTCCCCAACAAAATATTCATTTGTTCTGATTATGGTTTCATAATTCTTTTTTACAATTTGCTCACTTTTTCCTCAAACAAATGCATGCTTATAATTTGATGTGTGATTGCTTTTATCAAACTAATAATTTATGTTTAATACTTGGGATTGTTCTATTTTGCACTTAATTTTTAACCAGGACAATTTATCTTTGTTTATTTTAGGCGTTGAATCTCTGTTTGGTTTTGAATTTTATGTGATATGGTTTTGGTTTTGAGATGAATAATGGTTTCTACTCAATGGTCTTTTTTTCGGTAGTGAAGATGGGAATATCTTTTAATTGAATTTTACAAGTTGGCTTTGGGGCTACTTTTACAAGTTAGTGATGAAAGGCTAATTGATTGCTTTTGATGTGTGATATCAGATTCTGCATGCGGGAAACACAAATAAAAATGCTTTCAAGACACTACTTGTTGCAGAGTACAGCGATGTGAATGTTGAATTGGCTAAGGATTTTCAGATGGGAGTATCCAATAAGACTCCCAAGTTTCTTAAGATGAATCCTATTGGAAAGGTATCAATCTGTACGGCTTAAATGTGCTGTAATCTATGGTCTAGAGTTCAAAATCTTTTCGAGGTGATCTTAGTCAGTGTTGTACTTGCACGTTAGGTTCCTGTCCTTGAAACTCCTGCTGGGCCAGTATTTGAGAGTAATGCTATGGCACGTTATGGTGAATGCTTCTTCTTTGAATTATTTCTTTTTTCCTTTGATGCTTCCATCTGGAATTAATTTGACGTTTGAAGTTTGAATTGTGACAGTGACAAAATTGAAGGCAGATAATCCCCTTTTCGGCTCATCACTGATTGAATATGTAAGTGCTTTAAGTTTTATTTTTTCAGTTTCTTGTTTACTATATGCAGAGTATTTTGTTAGGGCACAAATGTTGTCTAGTTTCAAATTGCAATGACATGTTCCCTTGTTTTATTCTATCAATAATTCACTTTTCTTGTACATTTGTGTTTTGACTTGGTGCATTGTGTTCTTAGGGCCACATTGAGCAATGGATTGACTTCGCTACAACTGAGATTGATGCCAACATAAGTCAGTGGTTGTACCCCCGACTTGGTTACAGAGTTTTCCTCCCTCCGGTATTTCTTGCTTTTCTCTTTAGATAATATTTTTTTTTTTTGTTTTGTTTTGTTTTGTTTTCATGTTGAATCTCTACGTGTTAGTGCCATTTGATATTTATTTATTGGAAAATAATGGTAAGATAACCCAACATGCTAATTTTTTTGGGCCAAAGGCTGAGGAAGCTGCAGTTACTAGTTTGAAGAGGGCTCTTGGAGCTTTGAACACTCATCTGTCCTCGAACACTTACTTGGTTGGAAACTTTGTCACACTGGCTGACATTATTATGACATGTAACCTATATATGGGATTCAAGAGTATCTTCATAAAGAGCTTTACTGCAGAATTTCCCCATGTTGAGAGATACTTCTGGACCTTGGTTAATCAGCCAAAGTTTCACAAGATTTTGGGTGAAGTGAAACAAGCAGAATCCGTTCCACCTGTTGCATCCAAGAAACCTGCACAGCCAAAAGAACCTGCTAAACCAAAGGCAAAGGAAGAACCAAAGAAGGAGAAGAAAGAAACACCCAAGCCTAAAGATGATGATCTAGTGAGGAGGGAGAAGCACCCAAGCCAAAGGCAAAGAATCCTCTAGATCTTTTGCCACCTAGCAAGATGATACTGGATGAGTGGAAAAGGCTTTATTCTAACACCAAGACGAACTTCCGTGAAGTTGCCATTAGGGGTAACTTTCTCCTCTGTTTCTTTGACTCGATCTGTTGCTTGAATATATTGTTTGAGAATGTAAATGAAAACCATAAAGGCCATAACCAAGCCATAACCTGCAGAGTGAAAGATTATTATTCAAATGTAATTGTTTCCTCTAAGGTTGTAGGGGGAAGTTTATAATTTTAAAGAAGTTTAATGCCATGTGGTACCTTAATTTGTCATTATTGCTTTTAGATTGAACTTTAACAAAATAGGAACTACTGTAAAGATGCAAGCGACATAGCTGGTGTACTTAACTCCGGAAATACCCGATGAATATGGCATACACATTATTCTGTAGAGCTATATTTGTGGTTGGATACTTGATTGTGGTTATTAGCATTGTAATGTCATTTTACTTGTATGATACACACTAAATCTTCAAGCTTTGTTGGGTTGGGGGGGATAAAGTTGGTGTCTTTTCATTATCTTCTGATACCCCTTAGACCCTTTTTCCTTTGGTGTGGGGACAGGGGAGAAAAGTTGAAGCAGACTTTGTGGAAGATATGACGAGGAATAAAATTGGAAATGTTAGTGATAGTATTCCTAGCATTTTTCCTTTGGCATGGGGAGGGGAGAAAAGTTGAAGTAGGCTTTGGGGAGGAAGAAATAACTTGGAATGAGATTGGAAATATTGTTAGTGATATTAATTCCTGGCCTTTTTTTTTGGTACTTATATTTTGGGATATTCAAGTTGTTGAGCCAGCTGCTGGTGTGTTATTTTAGCGACATGGTTGGGAAAGGAGTAGCATAGTATGATGTGCCAACATTGTGTCTATGATTTTGTCACTGATATCAACATGATGACATATAGCCTGCTTGTTGTATTGGTTGGGATTTTGGCTGCTGAATACTTTTCAAAATCCGGCTAGATATTAGGATTAATCTGTTAGATTGTGTTTGCTTTTGTATAATTCTCATTTACAGGCACTTGTCTTTCATTCTTCCTTGTGGAATGGTTAATAGTGTTGTACAACGGTTAAGTCTCTTCTTTACAATGCTTTGGTTTCGTCTACGTCTCAGATTTGTTTGATGTGTATCTGACTTGTGCTTTCTTCTCTTAGTACAAGCTTGAGAACAAATGTTGGATTTTTACACTCTGCGTGTTATATTTTCGTTGATTCATGATTTGCAGGATTCTGGGACATGTATGATGCTGAGGGATACTCACTCTGGTTCTGTGACTACAAGTACAATGATGAAAACACAGTTTCATTCGTGACTTTGAACAAGGTTGGCGGTTTTCTTCAAAGAATGGATCTTGTACGCAAGTATGCATTTGGGAAGATGTTGGTGATTGGTTCAGAGCCCCCATTCAAGGTCAAGGGCTTGTGGCTTTTCCGTGGTAAAGAGATTCCGAAATTTGTAGACAGTCATGGATGAGGTTTATGATATGGAGCTTTATGAATGGAAAGAGGTGGACATTAACAATGAAGTTCAAAAGGAGCGTGTCAACCAGATGATTGAAGATTATGAACCTTTCGAGGGTGAGCGTCTGTTGGACGCGAAGTGTTTCAAGTAAAATTTGAATCTTTCTTGAAAAGTTTCTGTAGTTGACGGTATGGTCTACTTTCATTTTTGCCTCCCATTGTTAGTTCTTTTGCTTCTGTTTTAGAACAAATATCCTTCTCCATAGACTGAACTCAGAGACCCATTCAGAGGCCTTGTAGTGTCTTTCTAATTTATGATTTTAGTGATGTGTCGGATAGTTTGATATACGCTTGAACGCTGGAGTTGAATGTTAAATGTGTGAGTTGTTTTCAGTAGTATCACCTGTGCTTGTGGTTTTAGAAGTTGATTTTGACTAGCAAGGATTGGGCATGTTCTTTCTTTGCTATCCTATTACTGGTGGTGATTGGCAGGATACATCTTTTTGTGGAATGTTTACGATGTGTGGGTGTTTAATTTCATTATCTGTTTCATGATACATCTCCTGCAAATTTTGGTTTGTTTCTTGACGAGGTTTAACTAGTCATTGTATTATCTTAGTTGAAGCAACCCGTGTAACTGCATTTGCTTTGACAATGATGGTTAGTTTAGATGGTAAGTAGAGCGATCGAACCATTTGAAAAGGTCCGGGCTTTGACTCTTCCTGTCCTTAATTCCTTGGACCATCTGTAAAATAATTATAAGCTGCTAAAATATGTCGCTAAAATATGCACAAGTGTCTGCCTTCTTCATAACTTTTTTTTGACAAAAGAAAAAGGCTGCATTTGCTTTTTCCCCAGGTTTGACTAACCAAGTTATACGACCGCAGGTTGTGCTTTGGCTGGTTTTTGGTAAATTTGGTGAAAAAAATTTCTTTTTGTTTGGTTTTTGGTGCAAGAAGATTAAAACTAAATGCGGACTAAGCTTTTCTTCGGTTAGTTGGTTAATCAAGTATTTTTTTTTTTTTTCAGTTTATTTGATTAAACGTAGATCACTTGTTAACCGAGTTTTTTTTACACAGCTGCTTCGTCAGCTTATTTAACTGAGTTTTTTTATTTTTTTTATTTTTTTATTTGAGTTTATTTGATTAAACGAAGTTCACTTGTTAATTTAAGTGTTAAATGCAAAAAATCTTCTTGAACTTTCATCCCAATTACAGTTTGCTTTTTCAATTTATTTAATAAGTACTTTACTTTTTTACTTTATGTTTTGATACAAAATTATTTTTACTATTTTAATAATTTTTTTTTTCTTTTTTTTTTTCTTCTTATCAATTTATTTATTTTCTCTCATATTTTTCCTTATATCTTCTTACTTATTTTTTCTTGCTACTGTTGTTAAACTATTATATTACTAGTAATTAGTTAGTTAAATTTTTTTTTTTACATGTGTATAAATACTTTATAGAATAAATAAAATTTTTAATACAAGCAATATATATTTTAATAGTATAATATGAATTTTGTAAATTTTATTCCATGCTATAATTAACAAATAAACAAACTGTAAAAAGATAAAATAATTTGTCACACACACACACATATATATATACATACATATTCTAAGTATGCGAACAAAAATATATATATATATATATTGCATATATATGCAATATCATTTGCGTGTCATATTTTGATGGAATTTACTCTAATTTCAAAATCCAATATATTAGGTAGTCATAATATTTTTCTTACTATATTTTGCTGATATTACACCATAAATGGAAGGTTATATGCATTTTTTTATTCTATAATTTTATTTATATACTAAAATAAAAATTTTAATTTCCTTTAACTCAAAATTTTTGTTTTTATTTATTGATTTTATTATTAATAGTTAATCACAAACTATGTATTATAATAAGGTATATTTATTGTATTAAAGCATGATTAATCTATAAATGAAGTTGTTTACACACATGTGAAAAATAAAAACTTTAATTAATTAGTTATTAAAAGTAATGTCATTGTTTAGTGATAGTAATAAGAGAGAATAATAATTTTAAAAACAAAGATAGAGAAAATAAATAAAAATAAAAAGAAGAAGAAAAAAGGAAAAAATACTAATTTAAATAATATGGGTAATTTTGTCCCCAAACATAAAAGAAGGGATCAAGTAGTTATTAAAAAAGTTGAGGTGGGCAAACTGCAATTAGGGTGTAAGTTCTGAGATTTTTCTACATTTAACCCTCAATTTAAACACTAAGTATAAGATTAAATACAAAACTAATCAAATTAATAAAAGAAAACCTAAAATTACTAAAACTAAGATTAGAAATTAACAAAATAAAAAAAAAATTAAAGTATTGAATATATGAATGAAAAATGGAATTGAATTACTAAAAAACTAAAAGTAAAATTAATAGAGTTAAATGTTCACTTATTCGTTTATTCGGTTATCGATTCTCAATAATCAAATCCAAACTATATAATCAATCTTTTTTATTTAGTTTATCTGAACACCGACTATTCAAAAATTAAAAACATATACAAACTAATTTGGTTCGGTTGGTTTGTTTGTTTAAGTCAAACTATGAAAACCCTAACTGCAGTGGTAAAAATTAAACAGATATAAATGCCAAGATAATTAAATTATGCAGATATAGTGTATAATAGGTTGGTAGTGTTAAGGAAAGAAAGTAGCAGCTTAACACGTCATCCAAGCAATTAGCAGCTCAACTTGCATATAAAGAACTACATTCAGATATTTTTGTAAGCCAACGTGTAAGAACTATCATACTGGAATTGGGCTCAAATATCATATTTTTTATATACTCTGTTTTAAACTTTATTTTCAAAGAAAATCTCATGAAAGCTGGTAGCATGCAGCTTGTTTAAATGCAAAATAGGAAAAGGGCAAAAATTTGGCTAAATAGAGTTTGTTCCATATTCCCACTAAAGAATACATTCTCTAAGCAAATTACAGTTAAAGCATACTCAAATTGCAAATTACAATGAAGAAAACTACAATCTCTTGCAAAAGCATTCTTCAACTAAAATAACAGTTCAAAGTGTGATCCAATTACAAATTTATGGAATCCAAATCCAGTATAGCATATTTCAAAGAGAAAAGTAAAAGAAGCAGCATTTTAGTTGGCAAGGGAACCACGAGAAGGGAGGAGGATGAGAACCTCAACTCTTAGACCGACTCGGGAAAAGGACAAGAAAACAGGCATCATAATCAACCAATCATTCCTACCCATATGGCTAAATAGAACTTGATTATTATTGAGAGAAATTTACAAAGAGTGGAGAGCTTTTTGAGATTTTTTGATGTTTTTTCCCATGATCCTAAACAAATGAGGAGGGAGTCTATATATACACAATGAATTCCGGACTTCAATTATCCTAGTACTATCGTACAAAAGAGATTCCTTACATGACTTTAGGCTTTAGGGTTTAGGGTTTAGGATTTAGGGTTTGGTTGATTATGATGCCTGTTTTCTTGTCCTTTTTTCGAGTCGGTCTAAGAGTTGAGGATCTTATCCTCTTCCCTTCTCATGGTTCCCTTTATNTGCCAACTAAAATGGTATCAGAGCCATATGTATTACAATCTATAGTATCTGGAGGTATAACAATCCTAGTATAGAGCTTTTCTAGACTCATCATACAGGCATTTCCCCTTTAGTGGCTTCAACATTTGCCTTGGCGGGTACTATCGAGGCCCTAGCCTTTTATCCAGAAATTCTATACAAGCTTTGTTGTATCTCAGATTTTAACCATAGAATGAAAAATGTCATCCAGAAAGTGCCAACATACCTCATGGTGCCTAGAATCCACCAAATTTCTGGACAAAAGGCTAGGGCCTCGATAGTACCCGCCAAGGCAAATGTTGAAGCCGCTAAAGGGGAAATGCCCGTATGATGAGTCTAGAAAAGCTCTATATTAGGATTGTTATACATCCAAATAAGATTGTAATACATATGGGTAGGAATGATTGGTTGATTATGATACCTGTTTTCTTGTCCTTTTCCCGAGTCGGTCTAAGAGTTGAGGATCTTATCCTCCTCCCTTCTCGTACAAATTATTTTGAAACAAGGTTATCCCCTGCAATATTTAGAAAAAAATTTCAAGCTTTATATGGAACAATTTAACACAATAATAGGATAATCTTCCCTTGATTCCTGAAGCTCAATCTGCCTTTTTGTTATGTTTCATGTTTGCCGCAACAACTCAATGAAAATATTGACACACCATCTATGAAAAAGTTATTCAGATACTTAATCATGGGAAGATTACATGATTAAATTTTCAAAACCAGAACGTTCATTGGCTTTTCCTTGATACTTCCCTTAAATATGTTAATTAACTTTAGATAAACAAGAGCACTAAACAAGTACAGAAATTTTAAAAACTGCATATAATGAATAAATAAATAAGGATGAACCCATTTTATTGTAAAAACAAACTAAATAACATAAATATTTTATCGTCCTTATGAAGAAAAAGATAAGTCCATCCCTCTATCAATGTCATCTTTTCGTGTTCCGAAGTATGTGACAAATCAAACCACTGATTTCATTAATCGTGACGCTAGAACTGATTCAGAACTTCTATAGGGTAAGAAATACACCGAAAGTTCAAAGAAAACTTGCATATTTAAAGATAAAGAAGCTTTTCATTGGATTATGCAAATAATTTTTTAATAGCTTAATTTAGCTTCAAATGTTGGCTTCATTGTTTTTCTAGCATTAATGATAAGAATGACGAGGATAATCAAGCTTTTCTCCATTCACATGGACAAAGAATTAATGGGTTTCAATTTCAAGTACGTGGATATGATAAAGCACAGGTCTCCATCAACCACATAAGCATATAAAAACTAACAAAAGAAAAGGTAAGACAGAGTTATAACTCAAAAATATTTCACAGATGAACTTTTCCAATAAAAGTTCAAATCTAATGCCAAAGGCCCAAAACCAACAAAAAGAATAGAACAATATTATTTTTTGACTCTTTTTGCGGCACTAAATTACAAAACAAAGGGACAAAATGAAGCTCAACTTAAATTGGATAAGAAAAATAGATAAATAGCAAATATTGTTCTATTAATCATGATTTCCTAACACATTGTGGTGAAATAAACCTTACAATCCATTGAATATTTCCCCATATCAACTCCACCACATGCTTTCTCTAATAAAATGTATCAATGTTACATGGATCATGGTATGGTTTGCTATGCAGTATAGGTACATATACGTGTTACGAGACTTTTTTCACTACGTGTTACAGATGGATAGGGTTAGATGGGTTGCTATTTTAGGATTGAAATTAGTTGTTTAGAATTGTTATCTAGGCATAGAATTAAATAGTTAAAAAATATAAATTCTAAAAAGTAATAACTTGAACTACAATTTTCTAATCAAATTAAACAACTATATTCCTATCTATAAAAAGAAATTGATAAGTACTAAAATTCTTGTTTCCATTATTTTCTCTTTCCTATATGACTCTTTTTCTTTCTCTATTTTACCACTTTTTAGAAGCTCTAAAATAAGTTGATAAGTACAAAACTTCTCATTCTATTATTTCTTCTTTTCTATGTGACCTAGAGTCTTACTTTCTTGCTTCCTACAACTCTTTAAGAATGCTAAAAGTAGTGCTCTGGATCGCAAACGATTTATGGTTCACAACAAACTTCCTAGTACGAACATTCTCGGAATGCGGATAGCAAAGGAAAAGAGAGATCCATGTAACACTGAGACATACTTTTCTACATTGATAGAAAATAGAAAAGAAACCAACAATAAAGAGAGTTGACAAAGGAAGTTTAGTAATTTCTCAAACAAACTGTAGAGGTTGTAATTTTTGGCAATATTATGTCAAGGTGATTCCTACTTTAGAGTTTATTTTAATTTTGGTTGTTCTATTTTCCTTTATATCGTAGAGTAATGTTGTTCTTCTATTATCTTCTAGTTTCTTAGTTTATTTTGCCAGATGTATTGGTACCGTGATCTTGTTCTTCTTAGACTTGTTTATAGTGTATAATCGCCATTCAAAATCTCGTCGCCTTTGATCCAGAAATTGAAAGAACTTTAGAAATCGTAAGAGAACGTTACATAGAAAAAACTACAACTGGAAGAAGAACTGAGACTGGATCATGAAAGGAATTTAAGGCAACCACTGATACCTAAAAATCGTAAAAGAGAGAATGTTGCTAACAACAGGAACAATGATGGACTTGTTCAACACTTTATTATTTGCTCATCCTTCTATCTTTCTTAACACCTACATAAACACACAAACAATAAAAATTAGCAATTAATAGAAAATACAAAAACACTTATTAGTAATAAAACGAAAAACATAAAAGTAGTTCTAACTTATAAATAGTAGTTTGACTGTTTGCTCAATCATGCATCTTCTACTGTGGAAGATCTGCTCAATCATGCATCTTCTAAAAGTAGTGTGGAAGATCTTCTATCTATGCTTCCTCCGAAATACGGTTTCAATCGTTAGCCATTGACTTTGTATGTGTCCTTCCCATTTGGCAAACAAATCTCCACTGTACCAAAAGGAGAAACACTAACAAATAAGTATGATCCTGTCCACCTTGATATCTTGAGCTTGCTAGGAAATAACCAAAGAAAGCTATTATATAACAATACCCTCAAGTTACTTTATCAAATTCTAGTATCAAAGTTCCCTTGCTTTGAGACAAATGTATAAACAAAATAAAATAAATAAAATATGCACTCCTGTAGTTTTATGTTTTTGAAGTACTAGGTAGATATCAGTATGTTCTCAGACAAACTTAATGTTTTCCCATAGTCCCGCACCAAATTAATATCCTCCATCACCAGAAATCAATTTCGAAGTTTCAACTAAAGTTTCAAATTATTCATCGGAGATTTTGATGAACCTAATATTTCTTCTTTTATTATGCTATCAAGGGCAATTGTAGCTTCATCAAAAAATTTAAACAACATAAATAAAGTGAAAATCATAATATTGTTCATAAAATAAAAGACGAATGATCTCCAACTTATTACCGTTTTTGGTCTTCCAATGAATTCATTTTAATTTGGGCCTAAAAATAATCATGAAAGGTAATTCCTGTAAATTAGAAGGATTCAAATATTCACAATGACATTCAAACACATGTTCATCAAAGAAGCAAATTTTATTTTTTGTTGCTCAACTTATTTAGTCCTATTATCTTGAAGAGGCAAAATTTCAATGTTTGCTATTTGTCTGTATGAAAGCTTGTAATAGGTAATTCGCCAATTTTTTACTTCTCTTTGAATAAATTAAGGGGTCAATTGATGAGCAATAAAGATAAGTAGCATGTATTTATAGAATAGAATTCAAGCAAAATAACTTGCAGAATAACAAGAGCTTTTAGGAAGTATGAGCTAAGGAAACCCTCTCCTTTCTACCACCACTAATTGTAGAGATGGAAAATAAGATACAAAAGTCAATTGACTAAAAGTGATCAAGAAAATAAAATTTGGTAGGAAATATCTAATGCATATAACTTTAACCAAGATAACCAAGAGATATCCATCCGTATTCTTTTTCTTCAGAGTAGGCATTATGTGTCTCAATAAGAAATAAACCAATGCAAAAATGTGTATCATTTACTAAGTCGGCAAAAGGTGAAAGAAGCTTCAAATAACTATACTACCTCCAAAACACATGATTAATGAACAATTTAATTTCTAATCCCCTCAAAGTTTGCAAACTATTCGTTCTCACAATTTGTTAAGGATATATCATTGTCAGCACAAATGAGAATATTTCCCTGGAGATTATCTTTCCAAATATTACAATCTTGCATATGAGTTCTTGCCCACCTTACAAATCAAGAAATAACCAATCATCCCAAACTCCTTTTATCAATACTCTTTTTAATATCAGAAAGCATTTAATCCCATTAAATTACCTTTTAATTGTCAGATTTCAAGTCAAAACTACACAAAAATCCCTAAAAAAATCCAACTAGAAATAAACAAACAATGGGAAAAAAATCCAAAAAACCTAAAACCCACTAAAACCATTTTTATGCAATAATTAGCCAACAACAATAGAAGAATAAAATCAACTAATAATTATACAAATCAAAGGTATATAAAACAAATAAAATCCTTAAAGGGATAAAGTTGTTATTTTTTTTAAATTAAAAATGTACCTAGGATGGGAGTGATGAGATGAGGATCCAGGTTGAGATTTACCTCCGGAGTCGAAATGGGTCAGGAGAATGGGTGTCTGAGAAGTGAGAAAAGAGGAAAGAGTGCACTTGAGCTGACGTAGAAGAGTAGTTCTATAGTTGAGGATTTTCCTATCCATACTTGTGAACTTGTTATTTCTAAGAGAACTTGTTCATAGGTATGAAATATCTAATTAATGTGAAAAAAATGTCATAATAGTGAAAATTAAGGATATATTCAACATACATACCTTGGGAACTCCTTGGTGACCAATGACCATTGGGGATCAATCCTAGCAAAACATTAAAATGAATAATGTGGGTTATATTACATACCAAAAAGAAGAGTAAATGACACCAATGGTACCCAATTTTTTCATAGAATTGAACATACCAACTCAATCTTTTAATTGTATTACTTTGATACCTCAATTTCTCAATTTGTATCGTAAAATTCTGATTCTAGTAGTTTGAGAGTGCCGCAAAGCCTCATGTGTTGTGCATATGGTAACTCTCTTAAGGCAATTTTGGAACGCAAAATATGCGAAACAACGCCATTTCAATACAAGCAAATTTATAAAATAGTAAAAAGTCCTTGCAAAACGTTCAAGGCAAGATAGCTCAATAATATGCAATGCTTGAGAAAAATTATGCTGAGTTGAGATAGAGAAATCCACGTTCCACCATAATATTAATGACTAATGAATATAACTAATGAAGATGAAGATATAAATGGGCTACCAAAGATTCAAAAGGCTACTTGTATTGAGACGACATTGATTTGTATATCTTTCATTCCAAAGTTGCCTTAGAGAGTTACCATGTGGACGACATGTGATGCTTTGCGCACTCTTAGACTACTGGCATTGGACAGAAATATCTAAACAATTTGAGAAGTTGGGGTATCAAAGTGACACAATTAAAAGATTGGGTACCAATGTTCAACTTTGTATATTGAAAAATTTAGCTACCATTGGTGTCATTTACACCTAAAAAGAATGAAAGATTAGTTAGCAAAATCAAAATAAATATAGCGAGAGGAATTACCTTATTTGTGAAGGATGAGGTTACTACTGAGAGCAAATATTTAAAAATTTAAATATAGAGGAAACATTCAAAAAAATAATATATACCGCTCATCCATGGGAAACTTTATTGTTATGATGTGACTTATAGGGTCAAGAAGAGATCTTTACCTCAAAAATCTAATTCTTGCGATAAACTGACGAAGTCCCGGGTTGAAGAAAAAGAATGCCAAATGTATGACGTCTCGAGTAGTCCACCCAAGTAGTTGATTAATATGTGCCGAATACACCAAATTAAACATTATTCAAAAGAATAGTAGTATTGTGGAGCAAGGGTCAATCCCACAGAGATTGATTAATCAATTCATTGTAAGTTCTTTAATCCATAAGCTAAATATAAAAGATGGAGGAAGGTTCTGAAATTTGTTTAAAAGTAAAAGACAATTAAATAAACTAGAATCAAAGCAAATTGAATAAAGAAACAATCAAATTATTGATTAACTTTGATCAAGGATTAATCTCCGCCACTAGACAAGTCAAGTTAATTAATCTCAGAATTATCTTTTATTAATAACTAATGAAGTGATCAACCATAAGTAGTAAGAAACTCAACTACCTTAATTTTTCCTTAGATCCTAGTTAAGAAAAATAACCTCTTCACTTAACTCTATTCTTTAAAAATCCAAAACAAACTCTCCAGATTTAATTTAATAAAAGTATTAAGTACTAGAAAGATAGGTTGGATCTAAGAAACAATTGCACAAGTTCGAATTATTAAACTTAGTGTATGCTTCCCATTAAGATTAAGAAAAACTTGGTTGTAATCATCAATCATAATTCTGCTACCAAATAATTAGAGCAAGAACAATTACGGATTGAAGGTTCTAATTTAGCAAAACAAAACCATCAAGAGTCACTTAGTTGGCCACCTAAATAAATCATCTAGAAAGCAATCTTGAACATTAAGTGCAGAAAAGCATAGAAAAATTTAGTAGAGAATAAAAAAGATAATCCATTGAAACAATCAATCACGAAGACATGTCTATGGTTTCGAAATAACCATTAATCAATTTAAAATCCTGCTAGCATGTTTTTGCATGAAAAACATTTGAAATTGGAAGAACATAAAAACTAGAATTTCAAGGAATAAAGAAAATCCTAGTTTTTAATGTATTGCTTCCATAGGCTGCTTGTGGATGTTGTTTTTTTCCCTTCAAGAGGTTGCTGGACATTTTCTCCTTCAAAAGGCTGGATCTTTGATGTTTTTCTAAGCCTTTGGGTCCCTTTAATAAGCCTCAACAAACCCCAAACCTAAGCAAAATTGGAATACTTGCTTTAAGTAAGTTTGGAGAATCCAAATCTAAGTAGGATTTGAGAAGAAACTAGTCCAAATTTGACTTGGCCTTTGACTAGGCAAATAAACTTCTTGATTTGCATGTCTTTATCTCGTTAATTAAAGCTAGATGTGTCTACTTTAATCTTTATGAAGATCATCTTTCCAGATTCGGACTCCAAAGATGTAATTTTCTCAAAATACCCTCAAAGGTCAAAACTGCCAAATTGTAAACTTGATCCAAATAAGCCCACTTTTACTCCAATTGCTCCGAATACTTTAAAATGTCCTTTCAATCATAAAATTAAGCATTAATAATATTAAAGCATAGAACAAGGTAAAAAGACTAAGTTACACAAAATAACATTATGTGATTTTGGTCTCATCATTGATCAACCAATTCTTCCTCTCGAATAGTTGTTAATTTCCTGTCCTAGCAAAGATACCAAACAAATAAACTAGCAAGTGAAAATTTTACTGTTATAAAAAACAAGAATCCCAGAAGCATTTAAAAAAAGGGAGAGATAGTAGGGAGCATCTAAGGGAAGAAGGAAATTTTTTCCTTGATTTTTAGCTTTGTTACTACTCTCTTATGACCTAGGGAGCTTAAGTGAGTGTTCATAGACCAACTTAAGGCAAATTAAGGTTTAATAGAACCTGTCTTAATATGGTTAAACCAAATACCCCAATTTTTCTTCCTGAGTTAATTCTATGTCTTTGGCTTATTAATAAATAACCATGGACTTTATAAAATCAATTAAATATGCCCATATAAGTCATTTATTCTCAACATAACCATATTTTAAGTTCAAGTCTCTTTTCAGCTTAAATTCGATAACTAAAGATATAATTCAATAATTCACATACAAAACATTTTTGCATATATTTTTAAAATTAAAATTATTTTAAATCAACTCTCATATTGTTCTATCTCTAAAATTGGCTAAGCCATTTTTACGACTTGGTTATTGCATCCCATGCATCACCATGCAATAGGATGCACACTATGCATCTCAGACACTTTTGTGTGCTAGTTTGAAGTTAATTGATCATCATGCCCTTATGTGTGCGACCAAGTTAATTACGTATACCACCCTTGACGTTTGATCATATTACCAAATAAATCATATGATAGTTTAGTTAAACTACAATCAACTACCTTGAATGTCCAAACGTTTAACGAATACCCCCTTACCATTAAGAAACCTACTGGTCTCAGCAAAAAATTATTATTAGAAGTCAAAAATACCGTTAAAGAGTTCTATACCCTTTTCCATAGATTTTGGCATATAATATTTGTTACTTTGTAGGACAGTTTTGTTGATTGGGAAATATTTGGGGCAAAAATGCTATTTAAAGAAAAATATAAATTTCTTCTTTTATTGCCAAAGATTTGTAGCGTCTTACCCAAAAAAAAATTAAAATTTGCAACCATGGTTTTTAGAACCAAAAGCTCACGGTTGCCTTCTTCTTTCTCACTTTTCCTACATCATAAATCTCTCTCTCCGTTCTTTATTTTTGTATGCTATTTTCTTTCTTCTGTCTCCTGACCCTTTCTTGTTCCTCCACTTTTTTGGTCACCACCTATATAACACCTCTCTACCGTCGATCGGATTGAAGATTCATTGGGATTTTTATGAAGATAAGCCCGTGAGAGGTTAATGTAGTTAACCCATGCGACCAACTAGCTTCATGATCCTAATGACATCGAGATGATTATCAAATAAATTAATAATGACCAAGTAGGTCAAGGATTTTGTCCATTATCTCATAACTGACATCAAAACTTTAAAGTTCTTTTGGAGATATAACTCTTGATTTCCAAATTGCCCTTGAAGTCCATGAGTGACGTTTAGAAACATATCGTGAATCTCAATAAGTTATGAATGAGAGGAATTCATCATAAACCTTTATATCATGATTACCGTGTAGTAAAATCCTTTCATTTTGGTATCCAATCTAGATCATGGCCATGGTTTCCTTGTCAATCCAATCTGTAATCTTTTATAAAACTTGTATGTATCTTAGCACGATGCTTAATTACACATCTAGATGTATTTCCTTTATAAGTCAACTACCTTGGCCAAGGATTTCCTTGCTAAGATTCACCATTATCATATCATTGACAGCCTCTTTTTTTTTCACTTAAGAGTAATTCTAACATGGATTCTTATGTGATATGTAACCTTTCTTATTTGAACTATATGATGCCAATTAGTGTTTTATACCCTAAAAGAGTACAATATTGTACTCCATGAACATCATATATTAAAGTATGAGGATTTCATAACTATAATTCAAAGGACAAATCCATACAATCATGACATTATTGGATCATTGACAGGTGAAAATCCCATGTGATCCTTACAATATGTCTATGGTACAGTTCTAGATTGTTTTAGCAATTGAGACATTGTGTCAATCCTTACAATTCATGTGAAATGATATGAGACTCGATCATCCTCACTTGTGAACAACTCATATCACATTGAGAGAAAGTCATGATACTAACTTCTAAGGGTTGTCGTTCCCAATTGAGCACCTTCTACTAGGAACTATAATTTTTGTGAATGATGTAATTAGAGATTTAATGCCTCATGTTCACAACCGTTGTGAATAAATCTTTAACATCACCCAGTGGACTCTTTTAAAATAAGTCTATTGATCACCAGAAATATATGAATGAAACATAAATTTACCATTGATTAAAATACGAGATAAGTTTAAACATAAAAAATTTCTATTACACTCATGATGATCCAATTGGGTTTAGAGCACTATCCTAACAATCTCTCACATGTACTAAAGCCAATCACCGTAGTATCTCATACTCATCTTCTCAAGATGTCGATTAAGCTGTTATAGTGTTAGTGCCCTATAAATGGATCAGCCACATTATCAAGCACCCCAATTTTTTGTATCATGATGTCTTCTCTTCTAACAATTTCTTTGATGAGGTGCTATCATATCTTAATATGTTTGGATTTCTTGTGAGATCTTGGTTCCTTAGCTTGTGTAGTGGCTCCATTATTGTCACAGTACAAAGGTATTAGATAATTAATGGTACGAATGACCCCAAGTTGAACAATGAACTTCTTAATCTAGATGGCCTCCTTTGAAGCATTAGATGCAACAATGTATTCGACCTTAGTGGTTGAGTCTACAGTCGTATTTTGTTTGAAAACTCTTCCAACTGACTACTCCACCATTGAGAGTCATAAAGCCTGATGGTGATTTTCTATCATCCACGTTAGATTGAAAATCTAATTTCGTATATCCATCTACTTTTAGTTCTTGGTTTCCATAAACCAAGAAAATATCCTTAGTCCTTCTAATGTACTTAAGGATGTTCTTAACAGCAATCCAGTGCTCTTCTCTTGGATTAGACTAATATCTAATAGTAACACTTACAACATGACTAATATCAGTTCTTATACATAGCTATGACATACATTAAACTACCTATAGTAGATACATAAGGTATCTTTGCCATTCAATTCCTTTCTTAAGGTGGTTTAGGGCTCATCTCTTTAGAAAAGTGAATCCCATGTTTAAAAGGTAATAAACCTCTTTTGAAATTCTCCATGGTGAACCTCTTCAACACGATGTCTATATATAGACTTTGAGAAAGACCTATTATCCTTTTAACTCTATCTCTATAGATTTGAAATCGCAAGGATACAGGTTGCTTCTCCCAAGTTAAAGTCATTGACAACCATATTTTAACTGATGTTAACATCCTAGTATCATTTTTGATCAATAGTATGTTATCAACATATAGAACTAGGAAGGTGATTGCAGTCCCACTAGTCTTTTGGCAGACACATGGTTCATCTTCATTTTTAATGAATTCAAATCCTTTGACTACTTCATCAAAATGGATTTTCCAAACTTCTGGAAACTTTCTTAAGACTATAAATGGATCTTTTAAGCTTCATACCTTATTGATTTTAGCAATGGATTCAAAACCTATAGATAATTCCATGTATATATCCTCTTGAATATATCCATTTAGAAATGCAGTCTTGACATCTATTTGGTAGACCTAATAATCATGGCATGCTGCTATAGCTAATAAAATCCTAATGGATTTGAGCATGGCTACTGGAAAAAAGGTTTCCTCATAGTCTACACCATGCACTTGACGATACCCTTTAGCTACAAGCTGGCATTATAGCGTCCCTTACCATCCTTACCAACCTTTCTCTTGAAGACCCATTTGTTCCTTATTGGAACTATTTCTTCAGGTAGGTCTACTAGATCTCAAACTTGGTTGGTATGCATTGAATATATTTCAAATTTCATTGCTTCTAGCCACTTTCTAGAATTCATGTCAGACATCATCTTTTTGTATGTAGTAAAATTATCTTTATGATCACTATGTCCTAGACCACAAACTATTCTTATGCTTTTTCTAAAAGTAAGCCATATCTCTTTGGTGGGTGAGATATTCTACTAGATCTACAAGAAGTTTATGTTACAACTAGAGCTGATATTTCTTCTAAAGTTTCTTCCACTGTGTCTATGTTGATTTGTTGAGAAGAAGTTTCCTCTAGTTTTATAATCCTTCCGAATCCCCTTTTTTTAATGAACTTTTCTTCAAGAAAGAGGACATTCCGGCTGATGACAACCATTTGGTCATCCAGAACATAAAACTGATATCTTAAACTATCTTTAGGATTGTACCCAATAAACCATCCCTTAATCTACTTAGTTTCTAGTTTTCTATCTTAAACTTTCTAGTGAAAGCTGTACAACCCCATATTTTAATGTGATTAAGACTTGGTTGTTTGCCTTTCCACATTTCATATGGAGTAGTAGGGATAGATTTAAAGGTACCTTATTTAACATATAGGTGGCGGTAAGAAGTCATAACCCCAAAAGGATTCTGGTAAGTCTGTGTAACTTACCATGGATCGGACTATATCTATCAAAGTTATATCTCTTCTCAGGATCGCCATTTAGTCATGATGTTCCTAGCAGAGTTAATTGTAAAACTATTCCACTAGATTTGAGAAACTCATCAAACTCGTCCCTCAAGTACTCGCCTCCTTGATCTGATCGTAAGGCTTTAATACTCTTTCCGAGTAGATTCTTTACTTCAACCTTAAATTCCTTGAACTTTTCAAAGGTTTCAGACTTGTACTTAATTAAGTACACTAACCATACCTAGATTAATAATCCATGATGGAATTAATCAAGGGAACCCAGGTTACGAAGTAACTATAATCACCACGTTCTGTTACAGTAAATGGTCCACATATATCTGTGTGTATGAGGGCTAAAAGATCACTGGCTTTTTCATTTTGTCCTACAAAAGATGATTTAATCATTTTGCTGAGGATGAAAAACTCAAAAGGTGATATGATTCAAAATTAGAAGAGCTTAATAGCCCTTATTTTACCATCTTGTCTAATCTTGATTCCCCAATATGACCTAATTTTAAGTGCCATAAATTCGTAGGGTTAATAGTTTCTCTAATTCTTTTCTTAGAGCAATCATTCATAATGACACTTTAGTTAAGTTCGTCACTTTCAAATTTAGAAAATAAATATTATGAAATAATTAACTAGTACTAACTAATTTATTTCCAAAATAAAAATCGTAAACATTAATCTTGAAAGAAAGTTCATAATTGTCTTTCATCAAACATGGTAAATAAATAATGTTTCTAAAAACTGAAGGTACTAAAATAATGTTATGTAAAATCAAAATGTGAGATGACTAGGAAGAATGATCCTAGTAGTTCCTTTAGCTATAATAGCAACATTTGCCCCATTACCGACTCAAAGAACTTTCTCTCATTTGATGAGCCTCTTTCTCGTTATTCTATTCTAAAAGGATAAACATGTGTATTTGCTCCAAAATCTAAAATACAACAAGTAGTATTAGAACCAATTGCAAGACTGGTTTAAATAATTGATGAATTATGCATACCATCAATCGCCTTACACTTCAAGATCTTTAGGTATTCTACACAATTCTTCTTCCAGTGGCCGTCCTTATGGAAGTGGAAATACTTTTCTTTATTTGTGCAACTCCCTAATTTTTCTTATCTTTCTTGGAGTCACTCTCAGAGATGACTGATCGAAGACATAAGAAATTCTTTATAACTTGAGAACAATTATCAAATTATGCAGTCAATCATTATAATTATTGCCAATAAGGTTATAGGTACCAAGGATGAGAAAAATGGGACTTGATGTGCTTTAGACATCTTGAGAAAATATATCCAAATGAGATTATTATTGGCCCCGTATAAATTGCATTATTTGGAGTATTATTTTGGTGCATTATTCGATGAATTATTTGAGTGATGTGGCAAATAATAAAAAATGTGAATAATTTGAGTAAGTGTTTAGATTGTGAATAGTGCAAATATTTTTTTTTGTAAATAAGTGTTTGGATAGTGTTTTTTTGCAATAAAACAGGGCTTACGTACGCGAAAGTCGAACGAAATTACTAATATCAAAATATATAATTCCGTTCACTTTCTTTTTTCACACCATCAAATCACTTACTAAAAATCACACACAAACGTAGTTACCTTTTCATTTGCTTGAAACCCGAATTTTAAAAAATAAGATATACTCATGCATGTAGACTAACATGTATTTATTTAATATAAATTAAAAAAATACAATTTAAAAATTACTTATTATTTTGTGCACTAAAAGACAAAATACTAGACAAAATTTAAATGAAATTATCAATATCAAAATACATAATCCTATTTACTTTTTTTATAATCCATCAAATCAAGTATTAAAAATCACAAGTAAAGGTAGTTACCTGTTCGTTGTTTGGAATCCGAATTTTAAAAAATAAAATATGTCCATATATGCATGCTAAACAAGTATTTATTTAATACAAAATAAAAATATAATTTAAAATTTACACTTTTCTGCCTATAGTTCAGATTCTCCAACATAGGTTCAAAAGTCCGAAACTTATATACCATTTTAAACTCTATTTTGTCGCCTATATTTCGGGCTCCCAAACCTAAGTTCGAAAATCCGAACCTTATATACTATTTTAAATTCTATTTTCCCGCATATACTTCGGATTTCCGAACCTATACTTCGGACTTTCGAACCTAGGTTCGGAAGTCCGAATTTACATTTCTATTTTTTCTTTACCCAAAAAAAATTCAAACCAATAAATAGTAATGGATAGTATAAAAAAAATTTAATGCTAATTTATGTGAATATGATAATACGCCTACAGATGAATACTAAAATAATTTATTGAATAGTACTCGATGAATAATGAAAGAAAAATTTGAATTGCTTAAGTAATAAATAGTGAAAGAAAAATTTAAATTGTGTAAATAATAAATAGTAATTTTTAAAAAAAGTTAAAAAAAAAAGATTGAGCAAAAAAATTTTTACGATCAAACAAATATTTCATAAAAGTATAAATAATAAAATAAAAAGTGATGAAAAAAAAAAAAAAAAAATCTAAACGGGGCCATTGCCTTTAAATCCAATGGTGCCGTTTTGAATTTCACAATTCCAAATGAAAAATGGAGAGATTTAGTTATCCCGAAGCCTAGGTTAGGCAGTTGCATTTGCTAACTTGCAAATATTTAGGTAAATCTGATTTTTAATTCTATTTGTAAACTTTGTAATGTAGATTAAATTTTAAAAAATTTACGACATTAGGTGAGGTAAATAAAAATTTTTAAAATTTAATTTTGACCATAATATGTAGAAGCTAAAAAACAGGTTTACCTAAATATTTTCTTTTGCTAACGTTCGCCACAAGAAAATCTTCCTGCTAACCTATGCTTAACTGAGCAAATGAGGGGTTAGTAGGATTGGTTTCTTTGGGAATCAATTGTGCAACAATTCCTGGTGTATCTTGGGTTAAAGTAGTTCGAAAACAGGGGGTTACGCATGAGGGTATAAGCTTGTCTTATATTGCTCTAATTTCAGGCCAAACTGTGGCTATTGAGGCAGGAAATGTTGCTGAGGGGATGGGGAAATGAAGTAATTTAGTTGTAGGTTATGTTATTTGGGGCAACTATTTCTTTTTAGCCTATGAAGCAATTTGTTGCTGTGAAATAGAGGGAATTTGGGACAGTTGAGTGTGTTATGCTAAAATCAGGTATTTTTTTCTTCCTTCATGAAACTGAAGATGCTAAGAATAAGGTGCTTGATTAGTCCCCATGGCCTTTCAAAAGCAAAATGTTGTTCTTGAAGGCTTTGTCCATTGGACCTGTCTTAGGAAGATTTCTCTACTGTTCCTGTGTAGATAAAGTTGCCAGACTTGAAGCTTCACTACTATTCTGCAAAACTCTTAGTAAACTGGCTAGTTATGTTTGAAAACCTCTTTATACTGATAAGCTAACTGCTAAACAATCTAGGCTCTCTTTTGCTTGGGTTTGTGTTGAGATAGACTTGCATTGTGATTTACCAGATAAAATTCCTTTTGTAAATGAGAAGGGAGAGAGTGCTTTTCAAACTGTTATGAATGGATTCTACCAAAGTGTAGCTAGTATAAGAAATTTGGACATGCTTTGTATGGTTGTCCTTACAAGCCACAGAAGGATTAGGCTCCAAAGAAAGATGTGCAGAAAGCTATCAGGGCAAGGATTGCATTGAACCAGAGGTAGTTGTGGAAGTTGTATCAATGCAGGTGGATGATGTTGGTTTATGTACTAAAGGCAACAGTGTTGGAATTAGAAATTATACTTATTGCCAACGTTAAATGAACCTAAAGGGTCACACACTAAGAGTAAGCATTGGGTTAAGTTAATTGTTAACTAAGTTCCTTGAATAAGTCTTTGTGTCTAATTCTTCAATCAAAAGAGATTATAGATAGAAACGCGTAGCAGACTGTAATTAAAACTTGATACACATTAGATAGTAATTATAATGCTTCGTAAGGAAGATATCTGGTTACTATCATACGCGTTTATATACCTAATACGTGTGATAGAAGAATTCTAATCAAAGAGGAGTTCTTTGAATTTAGGTTAACCGCTATTCATATAGAATATGATTCTTTAGGGTTCAAATGTCTGACATGCGACTCATTATTAACACACAGGCTAGATGTGTATAAGAGACAGTATTTGTAATCTTTCATTTTTTTTTAATCGTGAAAGGTTCAGATCGCAACCAGGGGTTTTGCTATCGAGCATAAAAGGTATATATATATCTAAACCCTAGACGATTTAATCGGAACGCATGGATCCTCTTATAGGGATTTTCGGTGTTTTTCCGCTGCGTTATTTTTATATTATGGCTAGGAAATCCCAACAGTGGTATCAGAGCCGCTTGCGTTTTCAATTAAACCGTTTCTGGATTGATGAAATTAGTTAAAAACATATTATGTTGGACATAATCGAAGTACATGAATGTCGGTATGATGTATGCAAAGATTCTATTCGATACAAACCTATTCTGTTCGATGATTCTATTTGATAGATTCTGTTGTTGAACTATATGTATATGTGATATACGTATGTTTCTGTTGAATTATGTATATATGATATATGTATTTTTCTGTCGAATGATTTACATATATGACCGCCGTACTTTCTGTCATAGTGGCTTAAAATCGTTTTGGTTATAACATCGGATAAATAATAGTATGTTTTCTGTTTTATGATGTGTTCATATGCATGGTGCATAGCATGGCCCTTTTGACCTACTAGAATAGTAATTTATTTCTATTTTGGGGTGTAATTATATAAATACGATTTTAAGCCACTATGACAGAATTTGTAATTTTAAAGTTTTGTATTATTGTATTACAAAGCTTGTAAAGAAGGCAAGAGGAGCAACTTGGCGTCTCTTATACAATCTAGATGTGTATAATGAAGATGGAAGAAAATTTTGAAGTTGTAATTTGACCCTAAGATTGACCTTGATCTTGTTAATTGGCTTATGAAGAAGACCATAGTTTCAGGGCCATGCTATGACACTGATTATGACACATTCCCATGTTCCAATTGTGTCTGTCTCTTATATGTTACATCTAGATGTGTATAAGAGACAGGATTAAGTGACTGATGCACAGAACTTTTTACCAGTTTGTAATTTTTTATAATCATCCCCATTTAAACACCTTCCAAAGACTTTGATCACCGATGTGCGTTTTTGCTAAAGTAAAAGTACATTAGTTATTTTAGTCGAAAGGATAAGTAATGGTGCTACTTATATGTTTAATTTGGCCAATAAATATTGGGCTATCAAACAGTTTTGGGCCCATAGGCATAAGATGAGATTAAACATGCCGGTACATGTGATGTATTGATCTCATAATTGTTTTAAGAGTTACATATGATGTAATTGGTAAAGAGTTACCTACCTAAATAACTTAATTTTAATTGTCATGCCAAAGCTGAGTTAAGGTTAAGTGAAATATGGATCTTAAAGACACCCACTAAATACAAACTGTTGTGTATTCATTTATGAGGGTAATTGATTTAGTGGGAGTTTTATATTAATATCGAAATATTGTACTTTGCATAATTGTTGTAGATCAATGGCCGCTAATAACACTTCAACACTATCTTTGCGATCTATCCTTGAGAAGGACAAGCGGAATGGGACCAACTTCCTTGACGTTCAGAGGTTTGAGAATTGTTCTCAAACAAGAAAGGAAGGCAGTGATGTTGACAATCCTATCCTCCCCCGAACTCGAGCCTCAAAACTGCAATAATCCCAAGAGCGAGATCTAATGCAGGCATCCAACATGTGTATAAGAGTCATTATAAGGCTTACTATAAGCCTGTCTCTTATACACATCCGCACTTTGAAGGACTTGGAGCACTTGGACCTTCTCAAGACGTGCTCGGATCACTCGCCACTAGTTCTCAATGCTCCTTCACCAATAACATCAGGCCCAAAACTTTACATTCCTGCAAAATGGCTGAACTGGAGCGCCTGTTAGTCCTCATGTCTTGAAGATGAAGGGTCACATAGATCATCTTGAAAGACTTGGATTTCCCATAAGTCAAGAGCTGGCAACGGATTTGATCCTGAATTCTCTTCCTGAGAGTTATAGATTGTCTAGGCTCTTTGGCTTGTGCAATAGCCCCATTATTATCACAATAGATATCAACTGGATTAGTGATGCTAGGAACAACACCTAATTCAGTGACAAATTTCCTAATCCAAACTGCTTCCTTAGCTGCATCTGATGCTGCTATATATTCTGCTCTCTTATACACATCTAGAAGTGTATAAGAGAAAGCATCCGTATGTATTAAGCCCAATAAATCATTGGCTCGTTCACTGTGGGGCAGCGCCCCCGACGCTAAAGAGTAATCGTAACTCATTTAGCAGTGTGCTGTCATAATTCTGTCGCTTATACATATCTAACCCTGTGTATAAGAGACAGTAATGTTTAGATTGTGTCAATTTCTAACACATAAACGAGTATTGATAACTAGGGACATTTAGAAGTGTGCCTTATTTACTAATTTTACGTATGCAATAATAAATTCATCGAAAATAATATAAGCTGTATGAAATCATTCGATACAAATACAGATATCATATATACCGAATCTCTGCATACATCAATTACTTGAGATCAAGATATCAAACAGATTTTCAACTCTTATTGGACAAGGAACGGCCAATGATTTATTGGGCCTAATACATACGGATGTATGTGGTCCATTAAATAAAATGCCAGGAGGTTGTATTTCATTACTTCATTTCGAGATGATTTGTAGATATGGTTATGTCTATCTAATGAAACATAAATCGAGTCTTTTGAAATGTTCAAAAGTTTTGATATAATCTGTCATGCAGAATCAACTTGGCAAGACAATTAAATCACGAGATCGATCGAGGTGGTGAATATCGAGTAAGAGCTGGCAACGGATTTGGTCGTATTGTGGAATTGTTTCACAATTAACTCCGCTGGAACACCACAATGGAATGGTGTATTGAAGAAGGAATCGAACCCTATTAGCATGGCAATTAAAATTAAGTTATTTAGGTAGGTAACTCTTTACCAATTACATCATATGTAACTCTTAAAACCTGTCTCTTATACACATCTAGATGTGTATAAGAGACAGGTGTTGTCTCATTCGAGATGGATAAAAGCCTTGTTTGTCTTTTCTTAAGATTTGGGGTTGGAGGCTTATGTCAAAGCGGCAGGTCTCGGATACGTTAGCTCCCAAGTCATATAACAGTAAGATAAACGTGTCATAGCATAGCCCTTAAACCTGTCTTCTACAATCCCTCCAAACAAAGTGTTTGTTGCAGAAATGGGATATTTGAAGTGTTATTAGCGGCCATCGATCTACAACAATTATGCAAAGTACTTATATTTCGATATTAATATAAAACTCCCACTAAATCAATTACCCTCATAAATGAATACACAACAGTTGTATCATATGTTTAAGATCCATGTTTATAACAGTAAGATAGATAAATGTATAAATCACTCATTTTCCTCCGCATAATTTCTATAAACTAATCACAATCACGGTATAAGAGATGTCTCTAAGAGATATGGATCTCTTATTACACATACAAATCTGAGATGTGTTACTCATGGATCACCATGAGCCCACTAGCTACCAAGATGCTATGACTAGTCCAGACTCTGAGGAATGGCAAAGTGCCATGAAATCTGAGATGCAATCCATGTTTGACACATCAATCTAGTTGTGTATAAGAGACAGCATTTATTGGCCAAATAAGTTTTTATACCATCCGGGTTTTCAAGAAGAAAAGCTGACAACTTAGTCAACAATTAACTTAACCCAATGCTTACTCTTAGTGTTTCAAACAAACTCATGGTATAGACTATGATGAAACCTTTTCACTAGTTGCTATGCTTAATGTGCATAAGGATTCTTATTGCCATTGCAGCATACTATGATTATGAGATATGGCAAATGGATGTCAAAACAGCGTTTCTTAATGGAAACTTACTCATGGATGTGTATATGACATTTAAGTTGGAATCTTCGTGACGGAGCGGATCAAAGAGTTTGGATTCATCAAAATGAAGATGAACCTTGTGTTTACAAGAATATTAATGCAAATGCGATGTGTGTTTGGTTTTGTATGTTGATGACATATATCTTGCTCATTGGAAATGACATTCCTACCTGCGAAAGTCAAGTCTTGGTTAGGAAAGTGTTTCTCAATGAAGGATTTGGGCGACTTATATCCTTGGTATCAAGATCTATAGAGATAGATCTCAAAAGCTCATTGGCTTTCCGAGTCAAAGTACTTATATAGATAAAGTACTAAAGAGGTTTAGTATGCAAGATTCTAAAAGAGGATTCTTGCCAATGTCGCATGGCATCAGTCCTTTATTGGCAGTTGATATCTATTGTGATAATAATGGGGCTATTGCACAAGCCAAAGAGCCTAGATCGCATCAACGATCCAAACACATCCAAAGACGTTATCATCTCATTCGTGAGATCATTGAGAGAGGAGAGACAGCTTCTGAACAAAGTCTCAACTGATGACAACATTGCTGATCCATTAACTAAACCTGTACCAATGACCAAAACATGATCGCCATGTTCGGTCAATAGGTCTTAGACATATGTATGATTGGACCTAATTGTTTAAATTGGGAGACTTTTAATGGATAATTTTAAAACGAATATTGTCATCATGATATTTTATTTATAAAGATATTTATTATTGCATGTTTTAATATTAGAATCCATGAATAATTTATTATTCTAAATGTCCCTAGTTATTCAATGTAGTGGATCGTTTAAATCAACACCTGTCTCTTATATGAATCTAGATGTGTATAAGAGACAGATGGTATTCTTGCTTTAATGGCTGTCTCTTATACACATCTGTTGGCGAACAGTATACTGATTGACCCGTTATGAGTCATACAATGGAGACGGGTGCTCCTGAAGAGGCTCTAGACAAAACTAATCATAAAACTCCAACAGAGATCACCATAGTTTCCTACATAAGAACTTATGTGTTTTGACACAATCAAACGTTGTCTTTACGATGATTATAAAGATTGTGATTGAACATGTAGAAATTATGCGGAGGAAAATGAGTGATTAAGATGGAATTTGTCCCTCTTATTATGAGAGAGATGTCTTTGGGCCCCTCGATTAGTAGGAATGTAAAATGCATGGCCGTGCTCAAATGGATTGATAAGGTGATCAAATTCATTTGTTTTATCATTCTACTTCGAGATCGAGAAATCAAATAGTTGGACACAAATAGAGATGACATTGTCCATGCTCTATGTCCAACTAAGACATCGTGAGACAAAAGGATTAAGACATGGGTTATGTCATAGTTATTTGTGTATTTGAATTAGAAATTATACTTATTGCCAACGTTAAATGAACCTAATAGGGTCAAACACTCTGAGTAAGCATTGGGTTAAGTTAGACTGTCTACTAAGTAACATCTATGAATAAGAATTTGTGTCTAGATTCAATGAACGAGAATTATTTACTAAGGAATAAACGAGAGAGACAGCGCGCTGCAGGTCTCGACGTGTTCTACGATGTACTCTACTCCCTGTCGTCTTATACACATCTAGTGACCGTGGTGTTCAGATCGTGAAAGGTTCAGTCAACTGGGGTTTTGCTATCCTTCATTGAGGTATATATTTATCTAAACCCTAGACGATTTAATCGGAACGCATGGATCCTCTTATAGGGATTTCCGGTGTTTTTCCGCTGCGTTATTTTTATATTATGGCTAGGAAATCCCAACATATGAGTATAGGGATATGGGGGCTGCAAATCTCAAAGCGATATTGGAAAAAGCCACTCTTTAGACAGATACTTCTGCAGATGTCTGCAACCTGAATCATGCTTCTGATCCTCCTGCAATTCTTGCTAGTCAGAGTGGAAATTCTTTTGAGATTTTGAAAACCTTGAGTGCTGAGGTTGATCCTGATTAATTCCTGTTGAGTTGTAAGATGGATGTTATGGTCATGCCCTCAAAGAAGCATAATACCAGGAGTAAAGAGGGAATAAGACAAGAGCTATGGGGTTATTGCTAGGGGTAAGCCCTTAACTCCTGTCCTTTCTCAATGAATATGATGTGCTGGAATATTAGGGTTTTAAATGACCCCTATAAGCAGTTAGCTAATAGGCAAATTAACATACTAATAAACTTCCTCTTTTTGGTATTGTTGAAAATAAAGTAAAGTTGGAAAACTTTGAGCATATCTCAAAAATCACTTGTCCTTCTTAGAAATGTATACATAATACAATCCCTAATGTAACTGGTGGAATTTGGGTTTGTTAGAACCCTTTTGTTCTTGGATTTAAAAGTGGTTGATATCCATGATCAAGAGATTACTTGCTTTGCTAATAATTTAAACTGGAACAAGTCCTTTTATGTTTCAGTAATCTATGCTAGAAACGATGCTGTTAGTGGGAGGCCATTATGGTGCAAATTAAACTATGTAAAGCTGGTAGTGAACTCTCATCCCTGGATTTTCCTTGGGAACTTTAATGTGATTAGAGATATAATTTTGAAAAGGTTGGGGGTGACCTGGGTGATACATTGATTATGAATGTTGAAGACCTTATTCAGGAAATTAATGTAGAGAATGTACCTTACAAAGGATTTCTGTTTTCTTGGTGTAGTGGAAAAGATGGAATCCACATAATTTACTCTAAACTTGAAAGGGTTCTTTGTAATAATGCTTGGTTTTCCTCCTTCCCCTTTATGGAAGTTGAGTTCCTCTCTCCCTTTGTCTCTGACCATTCTCCTTGCCTGATCACTATCAAGGGAGATTTAAATACTGGACCTAAGCCTTTTAAGTTTCGTGTTTTTTGGATGAAACATCAGAAGTTTAAGGGAGTCATGCAACAACGTTGGGATACTTCTACTTCTGAAAATTCTATGAGAAGTTTTTGCTTAAAGTTGAAAAGGTTGAAGGATGGTTTGAAGGAGTTTGATAAGGAATTTTATAGTTTTATTTCTTGTAGAGAAAAACTGTTAAAAGCGCAGCTTGAACTAATTAAAGGGGGCTTTGCAACTTGATCCTTGTTACACCTATTTACAGAAGGCTAAAAGAGAGGCTATTGTAAAGTATGCTGATATGGTGCTTTTTGAGGAGATGTTGGCGAAGGATAAAGCAAGAATACAATTGCTTGAGAGTGATAGGAACACAGGTTTTCTTTCCCTAGAACCACCAAAAGTCACCAGGCCAGAAATAGAATTCTAACTTTGAAAGATAGTAATGGCACTAGAATTACTGAGTATGATGCAGTGAAGGATCATGCAGTGGCTCTTTTCAATCCATATTCACTGAGAATTACTAATGAGCAGGCTCAGATGTTACAATGTGAAGTGACAAGTAGGGAAATAAAACAGGCATTGTTATCTATGAAAGAAGAAAAATCTCCTGGTCTAGATGGTTACACAGTTGAATTTAATAAGAACTATTAGGAGATTGTGGGCAAGAATTTATGTAGGCAGTGAAGTATTACTTTGAAAATCAGTATATGTATCAGGCAGCTAATAGTACTATTCTTAATCTCATCCCAAAAGTGAAAAGTCCTCTAGTAATTACTGATTTTAGACCTATATCTTGTTGCAATGTACTTTACAAGTGTTATTCAAAGATTATTACTGAAAGGCTTAAAAAGGTTTTTGCTTGGTTTAGTTAGTAATAGGTAGAGTGCTTTTATGAAAGGCAAGTCTGTCTCTGATAAGAGTCTCCTTATGCATGATGTAGTTAAAGGATATAACATGGTAGATGGTGTGGCTAGGTGTGCTGTGAAAGTTGATATTATGAAGGCCTATGATACACTGAGGTGAGATCTTTTTAATGTGTTGGAGCTCATGAAATTTCCTCAAGAATTTTCGAGGAACTGTCTTGTGTGTTGATGACCTATTTCTGCTGGATGCTGCTACTGATAAATCAGTGAAGTTATGAAGGAAACCTTAGCCCAGAGGAGTGCTGTCTGAATTAGCTCCTAGTCTGGGAAAGTGTGAAGTCTTTATACGGTTGTATTGCCAGGATTATCCTAACATGCTTGGTATGAAATATGGTGAACTGCCTGTCAAGTGCTTGGGTATTCCTCTTATACATTCAAAACTGTCTGTAGGTAACTATAAAGCTCTACTAGACAAAATCCAGGCAAATATCAAAGGTTGGGCAAACAAAAAACTCTCCTATGGGGTCAGGTTAGTCCTCCAAACATATCTGGGCTATCTGTACTAGGAAAGACTCTCTTTAGTTTGTTTGGGTGCATAATATAAAGTTGAAAGGTTAGTTTTTGTCAGTTCCTATCCCCTACACTTGCTCTTGGTTTGGGAGAAAATTGTTACACCTAAGGTTGATTGCTAGAGGGCAAATTAGAGCAGTGTGCAGAAGTTGGGAATGGATCACAAATTTATCTCTGGCTTGACAGTTGGCACCCATTGGGTCCATTGTTTTTATCCTTTCCTTCTCAAATCATTACTTCTTTCTCCAGCTTTTGGAATGCAAAGCTTGAGTCTATTCTTCAAAAGGTCCCTGATGTTGGCCTGAGGATAGGAGAAGACCCAGGCAGTGAGCAAATGATTCAAGCCATTCCACAAAATTTTCTTTTCACTACTCAAGAGGATAAGAGACAGTCTATGAATTTGCTTTTATTATGTGGCTAGCAAGTAAAAATAGACTATCCACAAAGGATAGGCTGTTTCTTGTGGGGAATAACTTCTGATTCATGGTGTTCTATGTGTATAGGAGCTGATGAAACAGTTGACCATTTATTTTTCTTTTGTCCCTATTCTCATTATCTCTGGTCTTCTATTCAGCAAAGTTGCAGATTATTCAGGACACAACAAACCTTGAAGGATGAGCTACTGTGGTTTGCAAATCATCTAAATTGCAATTCCTTTCATACACACTTATGCAAGATGGCCTTAGCAGGTGAAGTTTATCACCTTCGGAGGGAGAGAAATAAAAGACAATTCCAGCACAAACAGCAGCCAGCAAATGTACTGGTTAGCACCATTCAGAAGGAAATCAGGCACATAGTTTCAAGCCGAAGAAAAGTACCAAATACAAAGTTGGGAAAATCGCCAATTTGGTCTCTTAACTTTTTTACTTTAGCCAATATTGTCCCTCATCTTTTATTTTAGCCATATTAGTTCTGGAGGAGCTGTCAACTTTTATTTTTTAGTCAATTTCATCCTTTTATGGTGGAGCCGCCCAAGAAAGTTTTTTCTATTCAAACATTCAGCTATTACAGGGGCATTTTAGGAATTAAAATGTAAAGGGACTGAAATGTTCGATGAAAAATGGAAAACATTTCAGTGTTCCATTAAAGAGTTTCAATCATGTGAGAATCCAAATTCCTCAGAAGGTGCTTTGACAGTAGAATTATCCAGAGTTGAGTTCATCAATTGGTTTGGCAGGTGGCCTCAAAGATTTGAAATTTTTGCAGAAAGTCATATGTAAATTTAGATTTTCTCCATTGTCAATCCTGCCTCCAAGCACAACCCAAATCAAACATTCCTAAACACATCCTTTAATATGTACGCTTCAAATGAAAAAAGCCCATTTGAATTTCAAAAGTTTCTAATGGATAAAAGCTATGAATTAATGCAAAATAACGAGTAAAATGTCTTACCGTAAGTCTTGGTTTTTGAATCCCACTTATAATTAGAATAAATGGTGATATTTTTTATTACTCCATGATATTTTGGCAAATTTTCTATTCATATTGCAATCCCAACCCAATCATCTTGAAGTGTTCTAACTTGTTTGATGCTCACGATGTGGTAGTTGTGTGGAAGCTTCAAATAAGTTCACTTTGAGGTGAATTGATAATTTGCAGTAGCAGGTTAGTAGGTGAAGTAGTGACCATTTATGGTGATGGATAATGAGTATGAGAATAGCCAGTCCAGAGGAGACAATCCGATCAGCGAAAATGGTTGGCAGATTGAGCCACGTGGCATCTCTGTCGGCTCCTCTCTTCGCCTCCGTGCCAGCATGGGCCTTTCCGTTGGCAAACACATCGTTCCTAATAAACCGCTTCTGGTGAATGAAGAGCTGGTATGGGACAACGGGACTCCGTATTCGGAACCTTGTATTGATCAAATTGCTGAAACAATTGGAGAATGGCCAGTCCGTATGCCACAGTCGTTTGCTTTAATGTCCCCTACCCGGACTACAACAAAATTCCAGTCAAGCATCGAAGATCTGAAATTAGGTGTCAATGCACAATTCTTCTCTTTGTTGTAGATCCCCATCCCTTCCCACCATTTTCTTGAATCACATTTGAGAATTTAGCCGATATTTTGAGCCATCCAATTTTCCCCAATTTCATCCCTGATTTGGACCAAAAAATGGGAAAATGATTCACCTTTTGGAGCACAATCCTTTGCTCTATTGTAGATCCCAAACCCTTCTCATGCTTCTTAATATAGATTTGGCAAATTTGAGATAATTTTAGAACCCTAATTTCCCATCCCTTCGCAAATAGATAGAACCTGACTTGAAGCAAAATATTTGGTATAGTTGGTTTCAATGAAGGATCCTGACGCAGTTTACTATAATGCCCCTAAAACAACTAGCTGTTTGAAACAAAAACTTTGTGTGTGGCAGCTCCACCATGAAACGATGAAGTTGGCTAAAAAATAAAAGTTGAAGGACTAATATGGCTAAAATAAAATATTCCAAAAAGGGACTATATTGGCTAAAGTAAAAAAGTTAGAGGACTAAATTGATGATTTTTCCTACAAAGTGTATTTGGGAATTGAGACTTCAGTGGAATTTGGATAAGGGAATTTTCCAGCTTTAAAGTCTTTTGAATCTGTTTATATTGGTTTTGTTTTAGGCTATTTATTTCCTGTGGGCCTGTTTATTTCTATTTGTTTTTGTTAGGCTCAATTTGTTTTTGAGAACAATTGTAAATAATGCTTTATCATCATCATTAAAAGGCATAAAATCTCTACTTCCAAAAAAAAAAAAAAGGGAAATTCCCGTTAGAAGCATTTCTAGTGAATAAATCGATGGCCCAATAAAGTTAATAAATCTCACATAATAGTTTCTTGATTTATTAACTTTAATGAGAGTAATATTTACTCAACGTATCTTATACATGTATCGACTAATTTAACTCGTAATGATTTGAAACCTCACATAATAGTTTCTTGGTTTATTTCATTAGTTTGCTCTAAACCCACTATGTTGTGTCATTATAAATGTGATTGGATTTGAATAAAATTACCCACACAATAATTAACATTGTACATCTAAAAATCAAACACTCTTTCCCTCCTCTCCCATAGCCTTCTTCCTAGTTTTTTTAGGCTTTGTGTTCCTCCATGGTTGTCCTTCAGTCATTGACTGGAAGGAAACCTCCCGCTCATACTCCTAAGTACTTTGTTGATGTTTTAATGGGCATTTCTGTGTTGCTACTCAAGAAACATACTATTTACTGTGGGGAACCAGCCACGATTTACTCGGTGAAGAAATTGCAATCTTCTTGAGGCCACTAAAGCACGCTCTGATTGGTAAGTTCCTCGAAGGAAAATCTAGCACGGAGGCTCTTAGAAAATCTTTTAGTTTGGTTGGATTTGTAGGGACCTTTCATTCTAGGGTTTATATATCATCGACATATTCTCATCCGCTTCGACGAAGAGGAGGATTATCAACATTGTTGGCTTCGTGGCTTCTGGTCTTTTGATGGTTTTGGAAATAATATGCTTGTGCTTAAATGGACCACATAATTTCTAGTTGATCAAGAATCTCTAGTTGCATTGGTTTAGGTCTCTCTTGAGCATCTTCCCTATCATTTATGTGATAAACAATCTATTTTCTCTATTTCCTTGATGATTGGTACTTTACTAAAGATGGATGCCTGCACTACCACTCTTTCTCGCCCTTGCTAGATTTTGTGTGGAAATAGATGTTTCAAAACCGTTATTGTATCAATTTTGGGTTGGGAAAGAAGGATCTGGCCATTAGCAATATATTCACTACGAAGACCTGCCTCAATATTGCTTTTCGTGTTTCAAGTTTGGGCATTCAGTTGTTGACTGCCGTTTAAATATCTCCAAGGATTTGAGGAAAGGTTCTTCGGAAGGAAACCAAATTGAGAAACTTAATTGTCAAGCTTCAAAGAATCCAGATGGATTGATTTGGCAGCCAAAGAAAGTACATGCTTCCATCCCACCAGTTCAAACGGGGAATTCGAAGCTCTCGGCTTCTGAAGAGAGAAAGAAGTAATTCCTACCGGGGGATCTCTTCAAGTTGCTAGAAAATTGATGGAGCTGCCGTCTTCTATTGTTAATGAAAACCCTATGTCATCACCTTTGATTGAATCAATGGTGGAGCAAATGGCAAAGCTTGTAGCTATTTAAAGATTGGATTTTGTTTCCGCTGCTCTACCTCTCTTTGAAAATCTCTCGCATGTGCATGTTTCTCTTGCAAACCCTAAAGATACAAATGCCTCACGCACTGTTTCTACTGATTTATCCATTTTGTCTACCCTAGTTGTTGCATAGGTTGATTTATCTATTTTTGCTATTCCAGTGGTAAACAAGAGTTTGATTCTACAAGGAGAGTTGTTAAAAGATTCTAATGCCATGGAATCCATGCAATCCTTGGTCGTGACAACTAGCCCATGCAAGGTTGTACCTTGTTCACCTAATCATGTTAATACAATGGAGGAAGATTTGGTGTTTTTTTTTGAGGTTTTATCGGATAATGCTAAGATAAACACATGCTTTCCCGGATGATCATAATGCAAAATTCTGCTGATCCAAAAAGAAATAGCCGCTATTGCCTTCTCATATTTCGCACTCTTTCTCTGATTCGGATTCGGTGTCTTGTCTTGATTTACCTCATGATGTTCTGACGGATAAGCTGCATGTGTTTTTTTGCTAATTCAAAAATCAAAGGGATTGGGTATGATTTGGAAGCTTCTAAATAACATTTGAGGCATGCTAAGCACTACACTGTGAGGCATACTATTCTTACTAGATTGGCTGCTCGGTCCAACACTAGCTTTCCTTCTGATGATTCTCAATGATTAGAAGTCCCATTTGGAATATCAGAGGTATCTCTGGCAAATCTTCTTTTAGACGCTTCAAAAAGTTAGTTTGTGTATGCAATATTTCTTTAGTTGTTATTATCAAACCTTTAATGAATGCTCGTTGGTTGGAAGAATTCCATACTCAATTGGGGTTCCATAGTTTTATTTGGAATGTATCCAATAAAATTTGGTATAAAAGAATCAAGACTACTTTTTTGGAAGCTAGACTAGTGTCTTAATGTATTGGTGAATGATGAGCAATTCATCCATCTTTGACTCTAGAATACTGCTTGGGATAGCTATGTGTTTGCCTCTTTTGTGTATGCCAAATGTACAAGAGGGGAACGCACTCAATTGTGGGATGGTATGTTAAACGTGGCTTCTTTAGTGTCAAAACCATGGATCTTAAGGGGTGATTTTAATGTAATAAGTTCCATCTCGGAGTATTGAGGGTCTACAGGTCAAAATCTTGATGCAATAGAGGATTTTAATATAGCAATACATTTGTGTGGGGTCTCTCAGCTTAAGTTTTTTTGGAGATAAAAAAAAAAGAAAAAGAAAAAATAAAAGAAGAAGAGCAAATACAATGTACTCATAATCCATTTCATTTACTTCAAGAATCACGGGATCCGAATGAACAAGAAATAATTGATAGTAAAGAATTGCTCAGAAAAGCAGAAGAATTAACAAATGTTGCAAGAACCCGAGCAAAAACTTTAGGGAAATCATAGCAAAAAAAAAAATTTATTTTCAGATGAAGAAATGGGAACAAGCTCAGAAGCATCTTCTGGTTATTCAAAAACTCAAGCAATAAAGAAAAAAGGAAAAGGAAAAAAGAAAAAATTATATCAGCAAAAGATAAGATTAAACGTCATCAAGTATCTTTATGACGTTAGCAATAATTGTGATAGTTAGAAAATCTTTCAATATAAACCCTTAGAATTTCAGAAGGAAGGCATCGGTTTTTAGAACCTCCCCATCTCTTCTCTTGTAATCTTCTCTCCCTCTCTTCTCTCTTGTAATCTTTTCACATTAATAAAAGTTCTTTGTTACAAACTTTGTCTTCACACTTACTTGCCAACTATCAATTCTTTGCTCCTACCCAAGTAAGTTTTAATTTTTGCACATTGTTTTTTATTATAATGTTTATAGTATATATCCTGGGTTGTTATGGTATCAGAGCCAATGGAGATAAACAAGGTCATATTACAAATTGATGAATACTTTGAGTCCATGGAGCTTTAGATTTAAAGACAGATAAAAGAGGTCATAAATAAAAGTTGTTTTGGTATCAGAGCCACGGAAGCTTAAATTAGTATCTACGGATTAGTTTTATTCTAATATATTCATAATATGGATTGATATTAATACCAGATCTGATCAATAAGACTTGTGATTTTTGAAATAATGAGTAACTTCAAGATTCTTGACAATAATACATTAATTAATAGATTCCGATATTATAAGAGTTTATGATTTACTTGTGGGTCGACATCTATGTAGTTGAGGGCTGTAAATCCAGTAGCTACAGATGTGTAAATCTGGCGTAGGCCTGTTGAAAGTTGACAGTTGAGCAAGTAAATTATAAAATCTCTCAATAATGAAAGGTCTGTTGATTAACTAGTCAATACATAAAGAAGATTGAAAGTATTCACTGTGATCTGAAATCATATTGTTCAATAAGATCAGATCCAGGTAAAAATATGAATACATATTATGGGTTTTACTTGTTTAGAACTAATCTTCTTAGATCTAATCCTTCCTTGGTTCTTATCAACCAGTTTTAATTATGTCTTTATCTAGATGGGCATCCATTTCATCATCTACATATACTAAAATGAAGAAAGAATAGAATTCACAGATATAGAACAGGTTTTACAAAATTGGAGCTTACCAAAAAGAAAAGAATCTGAAGTTTGTACAAAAGAATTTTTAAAACATTTTTCAAGTGTCTTTAACTTCACATCTTCTTATAAGATAACAACTGTTGAAAAGACTATACCCACAGAAAATAATTTTGAACCTATACAATTGTTTAAACATTGTGATATTAACAGTATAACATCTACTAAATTCAATTTTATGCATATAGGTTTAGTTCAAGTATCTTTACAACCTTTAAATAGACAAGGGTTAAACACATTCGTTTGTGTAGCACTTAGAGATACAAGATTTAATAGATATAATGATTCATTGTTAGGATTAACAGAATCTTCTTTGTGTAATGGACCTATATATTTTGATGGTAATTTTCCAAAATTTTCAGTCTCTCTTGCTGATAAAAATTTAACGGATATATTAACGTTAAACATACAAACTAAAGGTTATGATATGAAACTTGGCACTGAGAACATATGTGTCACATACAGAATATATTACAAATTGATGAATACTTTGACTCCAGGAGGTTCACATATACAAATAGATAAAAGAGGCCGTAGTTGAAAATGTACAACACCCATAATAGAAACAAATTTCACTAGATCAAACTTAAAGTTGTCCACTACAATAGATTGGAATGAAGTTCAAGTCACATATCTATGGATATTTGAAAAAAATCATAAGTCCAACAATTCCAAAACCCATATCATTCAACATCTTCCATTCTAGATAATTCATTAGATAATTCTTATATATCTAGACGAAGTTCATCAACATCTTTTAGAAAAGATGAACATCTATCTTTAAAATTTGTAGGTCTTCAAGAGAAAAATCAAACCATGCCTGGAATGTATACCATACATCCTGAAAATGAACCAGATGTAGGATCAGAAATAGGATTTCGAGTAGATCATCCAAAATCTACTGCATCGTATGGAGTTTCAGTTATAATAAAAGACATTCTACCTAATGAATAATTAAAGGAAATTTCAAAACAAGCAGTTAAAGATTTTCATCAAGAAAAATATGAAAATTTTAGAAAATGGTTTTTTGAAAATTATTCTGTTGAATAACAAAAAGAGATTCAAAATAACTATTATACTTTTATAAGAAGAACTACATGTTATATATTTTAAATGGTTTTATGTTGAATACAAAGATTCATTGATAGATCAAAATAAAGATATTTTAGTTTTGGAAGATACATATACTGATTTTATCATAAATGAAAAAGATTCCAATGGAAATTATAAAAGTCATAGATGTATATATCCACCTTTATCAACTGCCATAAGAATAGGTAATGAAAGAGCTTTAGCTACATCTTTTGTTCACAAAGACCGTACCACAAAAGGTAGTATAACACAACAAAATAGATTTTACATCTTTAAGTCTACGTACGATATCAAAAAAATTAGAAGAAATATGTGTACAATCACAGAATTTTAGAAATATAGAAAATAAAATTGATGATATAATCAAGAAAATTGATGTTAATACACAATATTTTAATTATGAAAAAACACCAGTCAAAGAAGAAAGTAAGTTTAGTATTCCAGTTTTACCATACAATAATAATATATTGCCATCTATTATTAGACCAACAGAAACACCTTTACCCACAGGAGTGTTTAATACATATAGAGAAGAATGTCTTTTAAAACTTGAGAAAACCTTAGGAGGATTAAAAATAAATATATTAACTGAAGAACATAATAATAATTCAAAACAAGAACAAATAGGATTAAAATGAGAAGAAGAATCAAATGAAGATATTAATGAGGAAATAGAAGGAAATAATAATATAGAAGATTTAATAGAAATGTTTCAAAATAATGATAACGCTAAAAGAAAATTGTTTCCAATAAAAGGAAAATATAAAAAATATGAAAATCCTAAACAATTTGGAGGTGAATATCCTAAAAGAGAAAGGAATTATCAAAGGCCAAGTCCTCAAGATTTAGAGTTAGAAACAAGTGTACAGATGGATCACATAAACCACAGTTCAATATATGAATGGAAGCTTGATGGTCTTAGTCCATATCAAACAATTTAAATATTAAAAAAGAGAATGATGTATGTCAATTTGCATAAAGCCAAAAGAACTAGAGAACAAGAGGCTGTTTATATAGTAGTCAATGTTTTTATAGGTGCATTAGATGGTTGGTGGAATAATTATTGAACCTCACAACAAAGAGAAGATATTTTGAATTCTACAAAAACAATTACAGAAATTAAACACGAAGGTACATCCACAAGTCAAAATACTACTACTATTCCTAATATGGCTTTATCTTTGATTACTAGTATTTTCAGACATTTTATTGGTGATTTTAAAATTATTGATTGTATTAAAAAAGAACTTTTAATGAATTTAAGCATGTCCAACACTTTCACATTTTAAATGGTACAAGGATAAATTTTTAGTTGGAGTTATGGATCGTACTAATTGTGGTTGTCATTTTTTGGAATGAAAAATTTATTTCTAGGCTACAAAATTTATGTGCCCGAAGAATTTTTACCGCATTGAAAAATTATCATGATGGTCATATTGTTCCTTATGATAGAATTTCTTATGGAGATATTATATCAGTGTGTACAAAAGAAGGATTTAAATTATGTAATGATATAAAATTAAAGGCACAAATAAAGAAATGTAAACAAACAATAGAATTAGGTGATTTCTGTGCACAATTTATTGTCAAAGAACTTCGTATACCATATTATAAAGCAAAAAAGAAAGTAAAGAAGTTTAGTAAGAAAATAAAACAATCCAAAGATGTTGTATACCCATCACATTCAAAGAAAATTAGGAAAAAATTCTTTAAAAATAAAAGAAAAGAGGATAGGAAAACTGATAAGGAAGGAAAACAATGGATAAGAGCACTCCAATATTGTTTGTAGAAAATGTGGCAAGAAAGGTCATTATGCAAACCAGTGTAAGTCAGAAACTAATACTAGTCTTTTAGAATAAATAAATAAATTATCTATAAATGATGAAGAAAAAAGAAGCTATTATAACAACTATATTAGAAAATTATTCAGAATCGGACATAGAAAATAGTATAGATAAAATAAATTCTGATTCATCTGATAACAATTGTTTATGTCATAATATATTTACATTAACTGAAAGTTAAAATTTGTTTTTTGAATTAATAGAACATATATATGACAAAGAATTAAAAAAACAATATTTAGAACAATGTAAAGAAATTTTGATAAATGAACAATCTCATAAGGAAAAACAAGAGAGATATTCATCACTCCCTCAAAATCTCAAAGAGCAAATGATTACTTTAGAACAACCGTTCTCCATGAAAGAAGTTATAGAAGAAGTAGGACTTATATCATAGAATAAGCAGATCACCATACCAATTTTAAAATAAGAGATTAAGATAACTTAGAAGGAGAAGTTCAAAATTTAAACAAAAGATTAATTTTTTTAGAATTAGGATTTGTTATAGAAAAATTTGAAGAAAATAAACAAATAGCTTTTACATCACAATTAAAAGTTAATCAGGAAATTATAAATCAAGAAAATCAAAATAGCCAATTCCTTAGCCTTCAACCGATATATTTAGCTCAGAAATATTTTATATATATTACATTGGAAATTAATGATTATAAATTATCAACCATAGCGATGATAGATTCAAGTGCTGATATTTGTACTATGGGAGAAGGATTAATATCGTCAAGATTTTTTTAGAAAACTTCAACTATTCTTAGAGCAGCGGAAGGATTAAAGATAAAAATTAGATATAAACTTCCAAAAGTTTGCATATTTTTTCAAGAAAATAATTATATTTGTTTACCATTCGCGTGGACACAAAATATCCAAGAACGCGTTATTTTAGGAACACCTTTTTTTTTGTACAAATGCACCCATACTAATGTGATCTTGGGAAAAAATTTCAAATAAAGTTAAAAATTTAACATTTAATTTGTTAGCAAAGAACAATCACACAATTTAAATAGTTTTTCTATAAATTGTATAAAAGAAAATATAATTTTGAAAACAAAACAAATTGAGTTTTTACAAAATGAGACAAATGGGAAAACTATAGAAGAACAATTGAAATTACCAGAAATACAAGTAAAAATAAAACAAGTATCTGAAAAAATAATCTAACAAATTTGTAGTGACTTACCAACCGCATTCGGGTATAGGAAAAAACATATGGTACAATTACCTTATGAAAAAGATTTTGATGAGAAAAATATACCAACTAAAGGAAGACCATCCCAACTGAATAAAGAAATGGTTGAATATTGCAGAAATGAAATAAATGATTTATTAAACAAAGGTATAATAAGAAAATCATCTTCTCCATGTAGTTGTTCTGCATTTTATGTAAATAAGAATTAGAAATTAAAAGAGGAACACCTAGATTAGTTGTAATTTTTTGATGAACCTTTAAATAAAGTTTTAGAATTGATTAGGTATCCTATTCTCAATAAAAAAGATCTTTTAAATTGAATAATACACACTCAAATTTATTAAAAATTTGATTTAAAATTTGGATTTTGGCAAATTCAAATTGCAGATAAAGATAAATATAAAACTGCATTTACAGTTCCTTTCGGACATTATGAATGGAATGTTAAGCCTTTTGGGTTAAAAAATACACCATCTGAGTTTCAAAATATGGATAAATGATATATTTTCTTCATATCTATTTATTATTGTATACATCGATGATATTTTAATATTCTCTGAAAATATAGATCAACATTTAAAATATATAAATACTTTTATTAACATTGCATTAAAAAATGGCATAGTAGTTTCAGCAAAAAAGATGGTTTTATTTCAAACTCAAATTAGGTTTTTAGGATAGAATTTAGATAAAGGTTATATTACACCTATAGCAAGATCTATAGAATTTGCTGATAAGTTTCCATATGAAATTAAGAATAAAACCCAATTACAAAGATTTCTAGGTAGCTTACATTATATTGGTGAATATTATCAATATTTAGCACAAGATTGTAAATTGCTATATGAAAGATTAAGAAAGAATCCTTCAACTTGGACAGACAAACATACAGATGCAGTTAGAAACATAAAGCAGAAGGTAAAACATTTGCCACTTTTAAATCTTGCAAATCATACATGGTTTAAGATAATTGAAACTGAAGCTTTTAATATTGGTTATGGAGGAATACTAAAGTAATTAAATCACCAAACAAATAAAGAAAAATTGGTGAGATACATATCAGGTGTTAGGAATAAAGCACAACAAAATTATGCTACAATTAAGAAAGAAGTATTAAGCATAGTTTTATGTGTTACAAAATTTCAACATGATTTATTAAATCAAAAATTTCTCATGATAAAACGAAAGTTGTATACTTGATCTTATGTGGGTCCAATTAGAAGTCTAAGTGGTACTAAATACATCACAATTACCATAGGTAATATGCTTTAGAATTGTGTTACTTCAAGAATATTTTTTCTAAACTAAGTTACTTTAGCACAAAAACTCTCATTAATAAGCAAAGATTTAATAGGAAGAGGTTCAAAATACAAAAGGAAAAGTTGTTGTGTTGCTCCATCTTTGGCTAATTTGTCAGCAACAAAATTGGCTTCTCTTAAGATATTCTTGGTCTCCACTTGGTGAAGCTACTGAAGAACTCTGCAAGAATGAATGATAGGAGAGAGCAGGTGCAAATAAGCTAAGTTTGAATTTAAAAGCTCGTAGACAGCTTGGGAATCTGATTCAATAATAAGATGACTACTATTAGATTCAAATACTTAGTTTTAAAAACCATCCCTTAAAGCCAAAGGTTCAGCCATGTTGTTGGATGTGAAACCAATATGTCAACTAAAACCATCAATCCAACCACCATGTTGATCCCTAAGGACCAGGGTTTGAAGACTCGGCCGGGTATACAACATCTTTGGAGCGTTTTATTTTCCCGATAAACTTCGAAACCTGTCTCTTATCGAGGCTTGCCGATCGGCATTGGAGAGACTCGGCTGATTCTCCTCGTGGTGAGACCGGACTTAAGGAGGTCGCGGTGAGTCGACTTGGCCATTCCTCAACTGTAAAACCAATTTTGTACACCAACAAAATCCGATCAGAAAAAGGACATTAAAGAAGAAAATCTAGTCTTACAATTTCAAACAATTATTGAGCATAAAATACCAAAAATTTGATTGACATAAAGAAAAGTAGCCTTACAATTTCAGACAATTATTCATCCGCAACAATCATATTGTTTCCAAAAAAAAAATTGAGCAGCAACAATTATTGAAGAAAAAACCAGCAACATCTCATGATTTTCATCTATAAAAAGGGGAAAAGGAAGATTGGAGAAGCATTTCATCTCATCTATCTGTGATTTTACATAAAGAAACGGGGTTTTAATTTTCCATAATAATATTGAAGAATTAAGGGGAAAATTTGGAGAAAAATTGGGGAAGAAATTAGTGGGAGAGACATTGGAGGAGATATTTTCTCAAGTAAGGAGCGTGAAAAGAAGGGCAGAGGAATTTTGAGGAGTTGAAGAAGAAGAAGCAGAAGCAAAAATAGTGGAGTTATCCAAGGAGTTGGCCACCTAATTTGAGAAAGGTGATTTTTATTTTTTTATTAATTAATGTTAATAACTTTCTATTTTTTATTGGTTTTTTGTTTTTTGTTTTTTGTTTTTAAAGTTATGGTTAAGTAATTTTGTCAAAGCAAAAGTAAAGCAAGACTACCTAAATTACTTATTGGGAAAAGTATCAATGCCGGAAAGTTCTACCAAAAATTAAAAAAAAAAATCAATAAAAAATAGAAGTTGAAAACAAGATCAAAACTGTATATAATATATATATATATATATACACACACACACACACATATATATATATAATATAATATAATATAATATGTATATATATATATATGTATGTATTTATATATATATAGTATAATATAATATAATATGTATATTTATATGTATATATATATATATGAATATATATATATATATGTATATGTATATGTATATGTATATAAATATATTTATATATATTTATGTATAGTGTGTAAATATAATATACCCGAATGCGGTTGGTAAGTCCTGTTTCTTATATTTATTTACATTTCTGCAAGATTAAAATTTTTCTTTTCTACTTGTTTTGGATGTGTTTTTAACCTCTTTATTATATTTCATATTAATATTTTGGTACTAAGTTAATTCAATCAATCTTTAATCTCAACTTTGAAATGATTAAAAGAAAAATATAATATATGTTTTGAAATATATATATATTTTGTCAATATTGTAGTTAAATGGCAATTAAAGATATTGTTTGGGAACATGGTAAAGCCGTTGGTGGCAATAGAAAAATTGTAAAGTGTAATTATTCTGAAAAAGTCGTAAATGGTGGAATTACTCAAATGAAACAACATTTTATAATATGTGTCGGGGCAAGTTGAAGCATGTCCAAGAGTACTAGAAGAAGTTAACACAACTTTTAAAAAATCATCTCAAGACGAGAAAAGTGTGAATTGCAACAAAAAAGAAAAAAGAATAAATATTGAATTCTATTCGATCAGACAATTTGTTTAATATTAAGGATGATGATGATGATGTATTTGTGAAATCAATGAAGAGGATATGATAGTGATGGAAATTGGCGATTTCAAGATTCTTTCATTTCAATGCTATACCATTTCATCACAATGCATGATGAGGTATAGCATGTCTCTAAGAGACATCACCAGCACTAGTAGCGAGACAGATCAATACCATAATTCCCCTGTGCTGTTGTTACCAGATCAGGTCTGTATTATACATAGAGAATGTAATAATCGTAGCACCACATATATTACAACTATTTGGATTGAAATTGATTTTGGGTGTACAACAATGTGTGATGGGTTGAGTACTCGCACAAAACAAACCAGTGTCTCTTATACACATCTAGATGTGTATAAGAAACAGATCTCTTATACACATCTATACTGGATTCACTATATTACGAAGACTGCTAAATTTGTCTTTTCCTATTTTTATCTATTATAGATATCTATCAAAGAAGAAAATGTTGTTGTGCGTTATTGTCTACGATAGTGAATCCGTATGGCAATTGAGTGAACTATTAATGCAAAAGAGAAAGCATTTGTTTTGGTCACCATATGCTGCACATTGCATTGATTTGATGTTAGAAGATATTGGAAAAATGGATTCAATAAAAGACACAATTGCACAAGGGCAAAAAATTACTAGTTTCATATATAACAGTGACAAGATAGTAAATCTCATGAAATCGCATACCAAAAATCGGGAATTACTCCGACCAAGTATCACAAGATTTGCTGTTGAGTTCATTTCAATGGAAAGTCTTCTTTGACATTGTATTGAGTTGAAAAGAATGTGCACATCTGATGAATGGATAGAGTTCAATAATGCTACTAAAAGAATGATAGAAGCGTGAAATGTGAATGACTTGATATTAAGTGAGAGTTTTTGGAGCAATGTTAGAAATATATGTGCAGTGATGGAGCCGCTTGTGAAAATTTTGAATACTATTGATTAAGATAATAAGCCAACCTTAGCAATCATTTATGAGGCAATGGACAGAGCAAAGATGGCAATAAAAAAAATAGTCAAACATTGGAAAAGGTATTGGGATGTGATTGATAAGAGATGGTATAATCAATTACATCAGGATCTACATCTACAGTATGTAGCAGGTAATTTAAATTGTTACAAATTATTATTTTATTTATTGAAGGTTTTAAGCTAGTGTAGATAAATTTAAAAAATTAATAATTTTCTTTTATTTAGCTTATTTTTGAATCCGAGCCTTCAGTACTCTGGTACTTGTGTATTTGAAACAAATGAAGTTTGGAAAGTGTTAAAAGGAGTAATCATGCAACTAGAGTCAAATGTGGACGTGCAAGTTGATGCAATAAATGAGGTATTTTGATAATATTTTTATTAATGTCTAAAGGCTTTTCTTAACTAACAATTTCTAAAATTGAACATATGTATTTCTTTTTTATTGTAGCTTAAAATATTTCGAGAGAGAAGATGATCATTTGGAAATGCAATTGCAATTAAAGCATTATCAAAATGTTTTCCATGTTTGAAACTATACTTAAACGTATAAGAAAATTTAATTAACATTGACATGTTTAACATAGTTTGATTTCTAAAATAATTTGTTTTATTATTTTAATTTTTTATAGCTGAATATGGTGGTTTAATTATGGCGATGAGACACCAAATTTAGGAAGATTGCAATTAAAATTTTGAGTCAAACTTGTACATCTTCTGGTTGTGAAAGAAATTGGAGTACATGGTCATTGATTCATACCAAACTTCGAAACCGATTAGCAATTGAGAAGTTACACAAATTGGTTTTTGTGCATTATAATATGCGATTGAGGGTAAAAAATTTGATGTATCAAAGAGATAGTGATGATTTTTACTACACAATTGATTTAAATCATATTTTTCATGAAGATGATATATTGGATGAATGGGTTAGGGAAAATGAACAGCCCATACTACCTGAAGACAACTTGAGTTGGTTAGATCAGGGAATTCGTCAAAATGAAGAACAGGAAGAAGATGAAACTAGAGAAGGCAATGATCATGATAGTGATGATTTTGGTAATACTTTGTCACAATTTATAAAGAAAACTAATAAGGAAAATATTACCAAGTCATCTACTATGGAAGATAAGGGTAAGGCTAAAAAAATGAGATAAATATGTACCAATGTCATCTTCTTCAACTAATATTCATGGTAGTGATGATAATAATGGTGATGGATCTGACAATGGTGATGGAGGGGGGTAACTCTAGTCAAGGACTAAGTAGAGGTGGTGATTACTATCAGGATAGTCAGTATGCCAGAGGCATGTCACGCGCTCAGGGACATGACAATTATTATGCTACTCAAGATACTGATCATGGTTATCGTCCTGGTATAGAAGCACAATACCAATTTTTGAATGAATTAACTGAATTTTCAAGTGATTGCTCTCACCGCTCACATTCACAAAGAAATAGAAGAGTTAATGAGCAGTTACAAAATTTGGATATTGGACATGCCTATGGTAGCGATGATTTCACTCGAAGCAATTGATGGTTGGGATATGGCTATGATCAATCATATGGAGTTAATACTGGCTCTTATTCTAGATATGGATCATATGATGAACCTAGACATCTTGAGAGGTCCACTAGTACTAGTGCCGGTTGATATTATGATCGGACAGTTAAGAGCTATCATGAGAGATCTTTATCTGGTTCAAGTAGCATCGACTATTATGGACAAAGTCATGCTTCATCTACTAGTGCTGGTGATAGTGTTCAATACAGAGAATTTGGATACTATAATCGTGATATGGAACCTTCACGACATTTTCCACCTCCCATACATAATGATTATGGTTCATCCAGCCAATCCTCACAACCAGCAGATGGACAACTAAATTTGTTTTTTCTACTTCATCCAAGTGTCTTGCCATATTGGAACTCCTATTACAGTGCACAAGGACAGAATGATTTTGAACCACATCGTCATTCATTATGGTATTGATTGGTATGACAAAAATTCTAATGACCTTAATTTTTTTTTTTGTATTTGTTTTTTTTTATATAATGAGATATTTTTTTTCCTTTCAGGAAATTGATCATGAAACAAGAGAAACTTTTCTTAATAGATTGAAGATAATTTGTTGTTTCGTATTGTTAGGAATTATTCCCTGAGTCTTTATTTTTATATGAAATGTGTATCTGACATTTTTATAATATATTTGTAGTATTTTGTGGTGCTACGATTTATCATTCTCTATGTATAATAAACAACTACAACTAATATCTAGTTGTGATTGTATTTTGCTAATTTAATTGGACAACTAAATTTGTTGTAGTGTTGTATATTTTTTAATTTTCTTTTTAGAATTTTTAGACTTCTTATATAACAAAATATGCATAGCGCCTGATACGTGACCGATACATTGAGACCAATGTAGAACGATACGTTCTGCGACTGTTACCACAACCGTGAGTTTGAACCATGCTAAGGACACCACCAGCACCAGCAGGGTTCTAATACATTTCAAACCAATCCCATCTAGATGAGATACTTTAGCAAACTAGGGAAGATTGCTATGATCATAGACCATATTACAATGATTATCATAATCCCAATTAGCTAATTAATCAGCACTAGCACCAGCTAAGCCGGCATTACCTAGGGATAATATATCAGGAGGGTGTTCAACTTCCAGCAAAGAGGATTGGGAGGTGCTCTGCCTATCAGACATTCTTGGTTCCTGATCCTTCTAGCATGAAGAGCACCAATGAAGTAGAATTCAGAGGCAACATTAAGATAGAATAATTTCAGGCCCTTAGGTTGATTAGAATGGTCAAAAAGGCTTTTGTTTATGTCAAACCAAATACTCCAATAAATGAAGGGGAAGAAAGTAGACCAAGGCATATGAAAGGCATTTGAGCTGGTTATTTTTGTGTAGCCTTGCTTGAGCCAATCAAGTTTAAATGTGCAAAATCAATTCTAAGGATGGTGCAGTTAAAACTTAGCCAGAAATCAACTGCTTTAGGGTACTTCCTAATGATATGCTCAGCATCCTCCAATTGATCATGGAAAAAGTGGCATTCAATATTGTTAATATCTCTCTTAAACGGAGGAGAGCCTTGGCAGGGATTTTATTTTAGAAACAAAGCCACAGAAAATGTTTCACTTTAGAAATAGAACTTTGGCTTTCCAGATCCGGTAGATGGGGGTACTGATAATGAGGGGTTTCGAACTATGCATGGTAATGGAGTAAGCTTCCATACTATGAAACTTCCCCTCCAAGTTGGAACCCCGAGAGATAAATTAATCCTGCTCAACAAGACAACAATAAATAAATTTCTAGCGACAAGGATTAGCTGTTTAATCCACACATGAAAATCAAACAAAAGATCAAAATTCCAATCATTATTATGAGCAAAAGATTTCCGACATTTAGGCAGTTCCTCATTCAAGGTAAGAGGACCATGAATCAGGCTCCTGAGAGTGCCAGCATTTAACCGTTTATCATACCGAAAATTGGCTGTGAGACCAATATTCACGGTCAATCTCAAATCAGAATTGAACAAATTAAGACCTCTCACAAGGGCAACTTTTTCTTGAGAACCAGGACCGAGTTTAATGGCATGGAACCCGCCATGCTGAGTATTGTCCTTGGACAAATATTTTCTGTCAATAACTCTATCTATCCTGGATTCAAATAGAGTCGTTGTTGTGAACTCTCCACTGTAGGTTAATCAGGGACACTTCATTAGGCCTAGCTTTCCTGATTCCAAGCTCCCCAATGCAAACAGGTTTTGTGAGGGTGTCCCAATTCCCAAGGTAATTTATCTACAGTTACGTGAACCTCCTCACAAGAAAGTCATGTTTATTTTATTAAGATCATGACAGACAGATAATGGAAGTGCCATACAGCTCATGTGATGTAATAGGAAGGGATGGGTGCTGCCACTTGTTTCGTAATGGTTTTCCGCCAATCAAGAAAAAGGTTGGTTTGCCGCTTAGCAAACCTAGAATGGACTTTGTTGATGATGAAGTAAACATCCCTTTTGGAAGGACTGTTACGAGTGATAGGGAAACCAAGGTATATACCAAGATCTCCGTCTCACTGAGGAAATTGCGAATCTTAACCTTCACAAAATGAGGAGTGTTTTTAGAAAACAAAATCATAGACTTATTTGGTTAAACCTGAGAGAGTATGTGGAAATTCATTAAAAATATATTTGACATAGAAAATAGAAGCACCATTGTTTTTAGAAAACAAAATGATGTCGTGCAAATAGACAATGAGAAATAGAAGGCGCTTGTTGCACACTTTGATGGGCTTCGAACACTTTTTTTCAACAGCTTGGGAAAATTTTAAAGATACAAATTTTATGCAAAGAGTGGAAATGTAAGTGGACAAAGAGTCACCTTGTCTAATACCCATAGAAGGTAAAATTCAGTCAATCATGCTCCCATTATGATGCACAACAACCTTACAAGAGGAGATGCAAGCCATAATGGCTCTGACAAGGTACTAGGAAGGTCAAAAAAAACAAGAGTGTGGTAGATAAAATCCCATTCAAGTTTATCAAAAGCTTTTTCAAGGTCTAGCTTGATAGTACAAGCACTCTTTTTCCCTTTAAAATGTCAAAATTTAAAAATGAATTCTTGAACAATAAGGACTAGTTAGTCCCTTTCCTGGCATGAATAAAGCTAGTTATGATATAGTTTGAGAGAAATCCATTTTTCATAAAAGGCCACATGCGTTCTGGGATGTCAGATATCATCAATATATGTCAAATGATTCATGTCATCTAATATTATATGGCCATGAGATTTTGTGACTTCAAGTTCTATAAATGGGTTTGAGACCAAACCTTTCTCAATTTTTTTCATTGATAAATGATGCTTATTCATTGTTTTTCTCGCTGCAAGAAAACTAAAGATATTTCTTAAATTTGCTGAAGAAACTATGCTTGAAATATCATCTTATTTATGCATCGACAAAACAAGAAAATTTCCATACAAGTATTTTGAGTAAGCTTTATCTTAAGAGATGTTGTCTATTGATTTTTATCCTGTGACATCTTTTAACTAATTCAATTTTTTTTTTCTTCAGGGTCTGTTTGGTATGGTGACAAATATTTTAAGAAAATATTTTCCATATTTTAGATTGTTTGGTTGCATTTAAGGTAAGTAAAACTTTTTCTTCTTGAAATTATTTTACACCATATGGTGTAAAATAAGTTGTGAAATATTTTCCCTGAAGTTGTTTTCAACCAAAAGATGCTTCCTCAATTTTTCCTCAATTCTCGATTAAACCAATAGCTTCTCTTCTTCCTATCTTGCTTCCATGGACGCCTCTCCCTTTCTTCCCACATAGACATCTCCCTCTTTCTCTCTTCCCCATAGACACCTTTCTCTCTTCCCCATATAATTTTATACACAAACTCTGATAGAAAATTCAGACCTGTTGTTCAACACAGATAATTTGCCTCAAACTGCCTATCAATCGCAATAGTAGTGAGGCTAGTAAAGGTGGCGATGGAATCAAGGCTTTGAGATGCAAGAAATTGTTGGAGTAGAAAAGTTGACGGAGCAAATATGAACATATCGAAATTTCACAGTGATGAGCGATTATAGATATATGGCCAAAGTAGACATCAAAGTCGATATGGTGGGTGATGGAGTCACTTACACCATCACAGTGAGGAAGTTGAATTCAGGGTTGACGGCCGAGGTTAGCTACGGTGACTGGAGAATGACTTGATGGAGGATGGGTCAGAAGAACTTTCATCCATGATAGGGATAAGGAAGCAAGTAGACTTTCTCCATAACCCTTTTTTGTTTTTTGAGAAAGACTTTTTCCACTAACTAAATCAGCCAAACAAAAGAAAATATTGGGAAAAACTTGTATATTTTAGGAAAAAAAATTTTGTAAAATTTTTTTTCTTTTAGAAAATATTTTATAGTTGTTCGCCTTGGGTAGAAATCAAATCAAACCAAAATAAGGAATAAAATATATGTAGTATACCTATTACTCTACCATCACTCCTACAAGTATATGGATAGGTAGTAGTATATGACAAGTGGATATCGTTTCCATAAGAATTGTTGGTTGGAAATTACCAAGATTCGAAGGTCTTTGTATAGTTATGCTAAGCAACAATAGAAGGAAAAAAAACCCTATACATGTTCGGTTACGCAAGGAATCAAAAAGTAAAGAGCTATCTAAACTAATCTAATAAAAGCAAGTAAAATTACCTCTAAAACAACTAAATTAACTATAAACAAGATGATAATTAGAATGCTAGTAATTCTAAATTGATGAATGAAAGTATAAAGAAAGCATGAAAGCAGAGAGAATTGCATTTTTACTAGTTAAAGCTATAGAAATATTTTTACTAGTTAAAGCTATAGAAATTTGTGAAGAAAACTAGATTAAAACTAAATTATTTTATATTTTTGATTAAGTAAAAGAGAGCCCACTAAAAATTAGAGCCCACTAAAAATTACTAGATTAGCAATAATGCTAAAAACTTCAAAGAAAACTTGAAATAGAGGAAACTTAGAGTGCAAGTGAAAATTTTATCTACTAGAATCTAATGAAAATACCACTAAGATTAACTAATCAAAATTTAAACTTGCAAAGAATTAAGGATAGATCTACAAGAAAATTAAAGAGAACTTTAATTAAGAAAAGAAGTTTTGAAAGTTAAGTAAGCTCTACTAGCACTACCAAGTGTATTCTAAACTAAACTCAAAGTAGCAAAATACCAACTGTACATTAACTATGTGTTTTCTAAACTACCTACTACTTACTTCTTGGATAGTACAAATCTAGTATTTAATGACTAAGTAGAACTTTAGAAGTACAAAAGTTTTCATAATACACATGCTGAAATGTGTGTCCATATCGAAATATGGACATTGATATCACAATGTGGTATCTAAACTGAAAGACTCTAACTCCCGCGTCCATGTCGCGATATGGAGTTCAATTCCAACAACTTGAATTTCATCTTTTGCCCTTCTTATCATGACTAATTAGTGACATTAGTGACAAATTAGCATATAATTAATACTGAAATGGTGATATTTACACAAATGCCAATGCAACTACTAATTGCGATAAAACTAAACAAAAATACATAAATATATTCAAAATCCAGAAAATAATAAAAATAGTCTAGGTTAAATAAATAAAATAACTCTAGTTTACTAGTGTTATCACACCCTACAAATTTAGCGTTTTGCTAGTCTCGAGCAAAATAAGAAATAAAAGGACCTTACTAAACAAACAAACAAAAACACGTCACCAAAGACGGCATCACAAAAGATGAACAATGGATATACCTATGAACAATAAGGAAATCTCTCAAGGGATCTCAAATACCATATGACAATTGAACCATTTCAACTAGTCATTCTAAGTTTTCAGATTTTCCAAGAATCAGAAATTCAAATGCCATACTAGAATTCAAATAACCAAGTATTAACTATTTCCAAAAAGGTTTTTGAAAAGTAAGTTTCATTCATTCAATACATAGTTTTTACCAAAATCAAAAGGATTACCAAGTTGTTCAACCAAACTAACAAAGCCACATGGAAATAGAAGATAATTATGAGTCTACCTAATATGCACATGTCATACAATTTGGAGTGTTACCCTATCAAGGAATGAGTAGCATGATATCAATGATAACTATTACAAATATTTATTTCTCAACTTATTGGTATTTATACTAAAATGTAGCTCCTAATGGCCATTTTGGATAGACAACATAGGTACATGCTAGAGTGTATATATTAGCTTATTACTACACTAATGGCATATTTTGGAAAAACAACATGGCTAGATGGCAGATTTTCGTACTCGCCTTATTTCTAAGAACAATAATAATTAAATTTTTTTTACGGCCCTAAACCAAGGGAGAAGAGTAAAACATACCTAAAATTAATATTAAACACCAGCCACTTGCAAGTTAGAATAAAACTTCCTATGCAAGCACAAAATGTTCTAAATCACATCTATTTAAACCAATTTTTTCCAAAAGATGAATTGACCAACAAAGTAAGACTAGTGATTTGATCAAAAGCAATATTTCAAATGAATTTAGTCAAAAATGTGAATCCCTCACTTTTTGTAAAATAGTAATACACGGCCTTTGAAATCTTTAAGTTGCAAAAGAACTACACACCAATATCTATGAAATGCTAAAGTTAAATAATTCAACCATATGGTATTTATTCACAAGTCATTTGTCATCATCGATTACCAAATTGATCAATTTTTCATCCAAACATTATCAAACACATATATACAAGAACAAAAAAAAAAAAAAAAAACCATTCCTGACACAATAAAAGAACACCTTCAAACTTGACACTTCTATTCTATTGACGAGTAAAACCCATCCATCCACTCACCCAAAAATTCACAAACATAAATCAACATAAAAACAAACTTGAAACCATAATATCACAAACAAAAACTAACTCTAATCAAACAAATTCAAATAAAATAGTTACCTAGAGAAACATTAAGCCAAACCAAGTAATCATCTAAATAAATTTACAATAGTTAATCCAATCAATCAAACATCAACAAATAGTCTACATGGCATCAGTTTAAAGACCTTAGCCAAATACTAAAAATTCAATCAAATAAAGCACTAAGAGCATCAATAAGCTAAATAAAAAATGTTCATCAATCAAAGTTCAACATGATCAATCCACATTCCAATTCTAATAAGTATCCTAATCTATTTGGTATCTGTTTAAGTCCCTTAGACAACAAACATTCAAAATACCCAAAATACCAAACTATTCAAAAGTAATAATGACAATGAAGTAAACTACTACTAAAAGTACAAAGAGAATGGAATAAAGAAAAATATCTCTCAAAGTCTAATTTTAAGATAAAGAAGAGAAGTGATGATGCTTCAATGTTTGGTTGCCCTCAAAGTTCTTTAGTGATCTCATTGATGTCTTTAATGCCCATTGGTTCTTCTGTTCCTCTATGCTGGGTCTCCTCAAAATCATCCTCCTGAGCTCCATCAGCTTCTTCCATAGTGCTTGCTCCGCTTGCTTGTCCTTGCTCTGCTTGAGTAGTCCCTATTGGTAGTGTCCAAAAATATTGTATGCGGGGCACTCCATAATGCCAAGCAGGTGGTGGCGATAGACAGATCCATGAGCTCATTATAGTTGAATGCGAATGCTGCACCATGAGTGCCATGTTATGATGAATGAGCATCTGGCTGTAGCATCTAGTGTCCAATGCCCATATAGCTCGTTCTTCTCTTCCTCATTCTGGAGTGCATTGATAACATTCCCACACTGTAAGAAAATAGGCTGAGTTGGTTGCATTGGAGTTTCATCTTGGGGCTCGTTGGCCTTGCATAATAGCATAAACAAGATAAGCCTTATCCTTTGGGACTACATTGAATGTAGTTGAGTCCCAAATCTTGCAATTGAAAAAGTAAAGCCAAATCCTAGGCAGCAATTTCATGCCTGTACAAGGCAACCTCAAATAATCAGTATTGGAGGTATTCATGATCCAATTCACACTTGGTTTACTTAGCACATTCATTATTGCTTCCATGTCTTTCCTCTCCCTTACAAAGTTTAGATATTGATCATGAGACACTTCAGGCATATTACAAAAAGCATTAATTGTTTTAGGAGAAAAATCAACTTGAGCACCACATACTCGATACTTGTTATCAACCAAGTCACACAAATTCCAATGAAATTCCTTAACAAGATTAGCGTAACTTCGATTTAACCCACTTCCTTGAAGCAGCCCCAATTTCTTATAGTTAATTGTGCATTCAACTCTTGTCTAACATATTCTAATTAATCCCAATGTCCTGACAAGTCAAAAGTCCGCTCTCTTATAATAGCATGTTTTTGTACACGTCAAAAATTGCCTTATTTTTATCACTAGGAAAAATTAAATCTTCACTCAATTCTAAAGTTTCCTCACTTGGCCCCTCATTAGCTTTTCTCTTCTTAAATATTTCACCTTTTCCCCTACCTCTACCTCCCCTACCACTACCAAATACACCTCTTGTCATTTTGTTAACGAAAATAACAATCAATAACAAAAAGTACTAAAACCACAAGTAGCTTTGCATAACAATCTTGAACAAGCCAATCAAACAAACAACCACAATTTTTTTACATTTTCAATACCAATAAAGAAAAACCAAACAAAAATAAACCAAATTCAACCAATAATTCACAGACCCAATTTAATTCTTCAATTAACCAAAAAAGAAAAACCAAAAAATTCAAGGGCAAATTTGTCCAAAATATTTCACTAAAATGAAGTCCAAAAATATTAAGTTTAACTATAAACAAACAACACTTATAGGCTTGAGCACCTTGGAAAGATGTTACCTGAAGATGTGAGGACAAATTTGAAGGCTTGAACCATTGGAAACTTGTGGAAACCAAATTTGTTTAATCCCCTGAAAACTCTTGTTTCTTGCAACGAAGAGGATGAATTCTTGTTGTATAGTGCTTGGGTGGGTTGATTTTGGGTGTTTATAGTTTCTTGGTGGTGGTTTCTGGTGGATCTATTGAAGGGATAGATAGGTATAGGTGGTGGCTAGGGTTTGGTTGAAAAATGGCTTGAAATGCAATTTAACCTTTTCGGAAAGTGGTCGATATTGTGATATCATTTTGTAATGGAAAACGATATTGTGATATCGCTCCAGTCAATGCCATGGTCAACTACCCATATTGTGATATTGAATTTGACATCGTGATATGGACACTCAAACACCAGATTTTTCAAGATTCCAAAAGTTTGCACCCATATCACGATATAGAATTCGACATCGTGATATGGCCTGCAGTCCATATTGCAAAATGGCCACAAACTTCTGCAAAGGCAAAATTTTATACTTAGCCAAATTTGGCCAAACTTTCACCACTTCACTTCACACTTCTTCACCATCTATAAACATGAAAAGCACAAGTATTAGTATTCTAAAAAGGAGCCCGAGGACAATTTCTATAATTTCTTAGCACAATTTATTCAAATCATAAGCAAACTTTTCAAACCAAATTAAACCAAATCAAGTCAAATTAAAATTAAACAAGAAATAATACTTAAAAAAACAAAATACGGAATTTAAAAGTTAGCTTGCCTCCCAACAAGAAAAAGAGTCAGTAGCTTGACTATGGCATGAATTGATCAAAATAAAGCAATTAATGATGGTCGGCATCCCTTTCCTTTTGGTATCTACGGGAAGAGCTTGACTTCTTTCTTTTCCACTCAGAATGTTTGATTGCCGGAAACTTTCACATGAACTTGTCCCTTTTTCCAAGTATTTGCAATAGCTAATGGAACAATTACCACTCCAATTTGATTCTCAAACCACTATTTCTCTCTATTTTTTTGTGTATTTTCACCTTTTTGTCGTCAACAATTTTTCGATTCTTGGTATTATCCTCTTGATTCTTCATCCGATCATAACTAACATCGGATGGCTTTTCCTCCAAGTCATTTTTCAAGTCTTTCTTTGCTTCATCTACCTCTTTGAGTGATTTTCCTTACTCAACTTTGAGTGCCTCTTCATTTGACCTAACAATAAGAGAATCGAGTGAATGGTTAACACAATTTTCTTCTAAAATTGGAACATTATCATTGTAATAAAGAACATCAATATCAACCAATTCATTTTCACCTTGTAAAACCAACTTCCCTTTGCTAACATCTATCATAGCATGTGCAGTTGACAAGAAAGGCCTTCCTAATATCAATGGAGTTCCAATATCTTTGCCAATGTCTAGCACTAGAAAAATCAACCGGGAAAATTGACTTGTCCACCTGAACTAGTACATCCTTTAATAAGCCATAAGGCTTTTTCTTAGACAAATCCACTAATTGGAGTGTGATTTGAGTAGGTTTGGCACTTGTGATCCCCAACATTTCATAGATGGCTTTAGGCATAACATTGATGCTTGCTCCTAGTCACATAGTGAATGATGGAATATATAACCCATAATGTTCACCGGTATAGTGAAACTACAGGGATCCTTGAGCTTGGGAGGCAATTTCCTTTGCACAGTTGCACTACATTTAGCATTAAGGCACAACTTTTCGTTATCATCCCACTTCATCTTCTTAGCTAGAATCTCTCTCATAAATTGAGAATAGTGGGGTATCTTTGTGAGTGTTTCAACCAAGGGGATATTAATTTGGAGCTTGTTAAATGCCCCAATGAATTTATTGAATTGTTTCTCTTTTTCTTCCTTCCTTGGGTCAAGCAACCTTTGGGGAAATAGTATCTTCGCTAAAGGGTGTTGAGATTCAAAAGTTATTCAATTTGCTCATTCTTGCATCCTTTTTTCTTTTGTAAGTTGCTTTCACCCTCTTCAATCTTCTTTTCTTCATTGGCCTCATTTTGAGCTTCGACCACCTTTGATTTTTTATTTTCCCTTTCCTTATCAACTTCATTCTTGTCATTCCCCACCATCAACTCCTTTCCACTCCTCAAAGTTATAACATTGCATTGTTTCCTTCCCACTTGATCTCTTCCATTTTGATCTCTTGGAAGAGGAATTGTATCTCTTGGCAAAGTTCCCAAAGGTCTCTCATTTTGTTGTCTAGTCAATTGACCCAATTGAATCTCCAAATTCCTTGTAGTAGCTCTTAAATTCTCATATTCCTTCATTTGATTTTCCATTTCTCTCCATCGAATTTCATAATCTCTCCTCAAATTATTAAATTGCATTTGAAGTTCATCACTCTCTCTATGGAAGTTCTGATTGTAGTTCAAGAGTGGTGGAGGGTTATGTTATTAATATTCTACAATGTAAGCCTTGGTTGGTTCTTAGGGTAAGGAGGATATGATTGGTATTGAATTGGTTTGGAAATTTCTTTGGTAAGGGAGGTTGATAAGGCCTAGAAGAAGTTGATGGTTGGCTTTGAAAATTTTGTGGGTAAGGGTTGTATCGGTGAGGAGGATTTTATTGGTTATATTTGGTTGCTCCAAGAAAAGTTTGGTTGGTTCCTCTAATATGGGTTGTAGGTATTTCTATAAACACCGAGAGGATTCTTTTAAGATGATGGTTGATTAGAGACATAATACAATTGTTCATTTGACCCCATAGAGACTTCACATTGACCATTTTAATGATTTCTACCACAAAAGTCGCAAGAGAGAAATCCTTGAGGAGCTGAAGAGATTGCATTCACCATGTTTCCCCTACTGAGATTTTCAATGGCTCTAGTCAAGTTTTCCATGACATTCATCTTTAAGCCTTGTTGAGCAAGCAATGTATCATTTGAATTCAAATTTAACAATCCCCCATGTTGAAATGGCTGCATTATCTTGTTGAACCTATTGAGCAGCTAGTTGAGCAATAGGATCATGATAATAGTAGTTAGACGCCATCCTATTAAGTAGTGCTTGAGCTTCCTCTGGCATTTTGAAAGACAATGAACCATCCACAGATGCATGAACAATTAATTTGATTTCTTGAGTCAAGCTATTATAAAATGTTTGGATTTGAAGCCAAAGGGGAATAGCATGATGTTGATTTGTTGTACCCTTTTCTTTTGCAAATTCTTCTCAATTCTTTGTCCAATTCATTGTCGAGGCTAATGAATTCCTCTTTGTCTATTGACACCATGGACTACAAGAGCAAATTCAAACAATTAATCACAATATACATAATCACTTCAATTCAAAAGCAAGTATTGCCAACATAAACAAGCAAAAATTACTTATTGAAAATTAAAATTAACTAAAATGCCCAATCTGCGATATTGCTAAAATATCCAAGCAACAAAAATTACAAAAACTTGTTCTTCTCTAGAATCAAATCAAACCAAAACGATTATAAAATATATACCCCTACCCTAGTATAACTCTAGTATATATGGGGTAGATCAAATCAAACCAAAACCAGATAAATCGTTTCCACAAGGATTGTTGGTCGGCAATTACCAAGATTCAAGGGTCTTTGTATAGTTAAGTTAATCAACAATAGAAGGAAAACAAGCCCTAAACTTGTTCAATTAAGCAACCTATTTTTGTAATGAATAAATAAAGAGCTATCTAAACTAATCTAATGAAAGCAAGTAAAATTACCTCTAAAACAACTAAATTAACTAAAACAAGATGAGAATTAGAAGGCAAGTAATTCTAAATTGATGAATGAAAGCATAAAGAACGCATGAAAACAAAGAGAATTCCATTTTTACTAATTAGAGCTATAGAAATTTGTGAAGATAACAACATTAAAACTAAATATTTTTGGATTTTTGATTAAGTAAAAGAGAGCCCAATAAAAATTACTGAAATTAAAGCAAGGAAATGAATATTTTAACTAAAAATTACTAGATTAGCAAGAACGCTAAAAACTTAAAAAAAAAAACATGAAATGGAGGAAACTTATATTAGAAGGACATTAAAGCGAAAGCACGTAAAAAATATATCTACTAGAAGCGAATGAAAAACCCACTAAGATTAATTAATCAAAATTTAAACTTGCTAAAAATTAAAGACAAGATCTAAAGGAAAATTAAGAGAACTTTAATGTAAAAAAAGAAGTCTTAAAGGTTAAGTAAACTCTACTAGTCTACTGTAAACTAAACTAAAATTCGTAAAATACCTACTACACACTAACTATTGTTTTCTAAACTACCTACTACTTACTTCTTGGATATTACAAGTCTAGTACTTAAGGACTAGACTTAAAAGCCCTAAACCTTAAACCCTAAACTTAAAAACTCTAACTCTCACATTCATATCATGATATGGAATTCCATATTGCAACATGGAGTCCAATTCTAATAGCTTGAATATCTTCTTTTGCTCTCCTTCTCATGACCACTTTAATCCTTTATGCTCCATATCCTTTGTCCTAGACCTGCAAAAGGTTCAAAGACCTAATTAGTGACAAATTAAGCTATAATTAATACTAAAATGATGATATTTACACAAATGTAAATGGAACTACTAATTGCAATAAATTTAAGCAAAAACATATAAATATTTTCAAAAATATGGGAAATACTAACAATAGGCTAGGTTAAATAAGTAGTAAATTACTCTAGTTTACTAGAATTATCAACAGTAAAACAAACGGACCCTTAGTCTCTCCATACTTTTGTTGTGAACTATATCTATTATTCATTCTATATATCGTTTAGCCATGTCCTCACTTGAGAAGAGTTCTATTCCTTTAACTTGTCATGATGAAAAGCTTTCTCACAAGAACTCTAATCAAAAGTTCAACTCAAGATTGCATTGACTGAGTGCTTGTTCGAGTTATCATTGCTTGACAATTTTATCTCGAACATATATGTATTATGCTAGAGTGATCGTCAAGTTCTTTGAGCAAATATATTATTTTATACATTTTTATTATATGTAAAATTACTAAAATATCTATAGACTTAAAAAATTATAACATTTACCTCACAAAAAGTCAAAGGTACTAGAGTTTGGCATGTTTACTTATTTTCAAGTGACTTCGAACTCTATTTTGAAAGCTCGTCTGAATTCGCAGTCAAGCTCTACTTTGAAAGCTCATTTGATCTTGAATTCGTAACTCGAACTCGATCTCAAGCAAAGCATTATTCGTGCTATGCTCAGATTGTTTACACCACAATTCCTACTAAAGTTTGAGAAATACTTAGGCAGGATTGGTGTATGCATCCACTCACAGACCTTGTGTCCATTCAATAAATTACACGGTTAATGTGAAGTCAGATGACATTTGTATACCCACGTTAATGATATCATTCACTACAAGAAAATAGAGTTTTAGTCACCATGCCAAGTCATCACAAAAAGTTAAGAAGTCGTCATTAAAATACTTTAGAGACGATGATTTAGCTCGTCACTGTGCGTGGCTAAAGGCTCGATGCTAAAACCATTTAGTGGCGACAATTCAAAGTCGTCACTGAATAAGTGTTTTTAGCGACGACAAATATTCATCACAAAACAGTGAAGAGTATACGTAGTCACAAAAGGCACTTAAAAATGGTAACTAAATATGGCACATCGTCACTAAATGCTATATTTTATGACGATATTTTCTCGGCGACCAAATGACGTCACTAAGTATGTACTCGGTCAACGCATTTAGTGACAATATTTTGTGACAACTTGTGACGACGGTGGAGTCACTAAATAAGCATTTGGTTAATATAATTAGTTTCAACATTTGTGATGATAGGAAAGGAGTGACTAAATATGTGTTCGGTCAATACATTTAGTGACGAGTAGTTTATAAATATGTGTTTGATCAATACATTTAGTGACGACTTTCTAAACTTTTTATGACAAGTGAAGTTGGTCACAAGTTTTTCAGACCTATAAGCAATTTTCCTTGGAAATTTAATTATTAGTGTCAAAACCAAAAAAACACATTGACATTTTACTAAAATCCAATTATAAAACTAAACTTATAACCTGCAAAATAGGATTTCATTGTCATAATCATAGTCCAATAGCATAATGACAGTCCAACAGCATAAAAAAGTGCCAAATAACTATAATAGTCAAGTATTTATAAGTTCCAACACCTACTAGATTACGCAATATCCATGTCTTCAAATATAACTAACATAAATTCAGCAGTCCAAAAGAGCCAAACAAGGCCTGCAACATCAAAAGCATGGGCAAGAAAAAAGTTACACTTTTTCCTAAATAAGCTTGCTTGTCGGTGAGCTTCACTGCAAGATGAATCACAAGGAAAAAAGAAGATATGTTAATTAACAAATTTATTAGGTCGATTAAAGTATTACAACTGGACTTATTAAACAAATACCAAATTCAATAAACATTTGTTGAATATGTTAAACATAAGGAAAACAAAGACGATAGGCAAACAAGACAGATAATGAACTTCTTTTTATGAGACAGACAAAAATAAGCCTAATTTTTCTTCAATTGTCTAGTATACACAAGCATAATGACAAGCACATAATGCTGAAAAGATATGCTGAATTATGGTTACTTTATCTAGCTATGGAAGAAAAGATGAAGGGGTGAAACAAAAACCAAATAACAAGCAAGAATTCCAGTAAAGCTAATATATATATATTTCACCCTACACACACACACACATATACACATGAGCTAAGAGCATAAATAAAGCATATCCTAGCCACTAAATTAAGCAAGATTCCTGACAACAAAAAGCATAAAAAACAGGGTGTAGTCCAGTTGAAAACCAGAACCAAATAACAGGCACGAATTCCAGTAAGGTTAATAAAAACACACACACAAACACATACATACATAAATGCATACAGGAGTTGAGAGAGCATAAATAAAGCACATCCTAGCTACTAAATTAAGCAAGACTCTTGACAACACAAAAGCACAAAGAAACCACCCAAAAACCACTTTTGACAAGCCATGTTATGAAGCAAGCAAAATAAAAGAGTAGGTCATAATAGGATGGAAATTAGAAAATACCCTCAAAAGATTTAAGTTTCCTAAACTATAAGCTCAATGACCACTTTTGGACTTAAATTAAGAGAGATCAAATGAAAAAGCAGTTTAGGGAAGGGAACCTAAAACACTGAAAAATGCATATGGCCACACAATCCAGACATGTCTCAAGGATATCAAGAGAGCATTTCAGCTTGAGTGAACAGAGCATTTTGTTGCATCGTATGTAGTCATCTAAGAGTTCTTTCACTAATAAAGAACAAAATTTCTTAATTGACACTTTGTGAATATGTTATTGTGTTGATCCTTATTGATTTTTTATTACTCCAAAATGAATTTCATTAAATATCAGAAGATTGAAGTCAATCTTTCCAGCATATGTTCATAAAGTTGGAGATCAACCTTATCAAACTCCAAGTCATTTTATTTCTATTCTACAGTTCTAGTGTATATGATTGCAAAAGTAAGATATTGGTATCTATAGCTCTTGTATACTTATATTAATTATTCCATAATTGAACTAAACATGCAAGATAGAACACTTGAATAATACACAATTTGGCTGAACAAACAGCTTTATCTATGAACACCTTCTCACAAAACACCATGACGAGAATATTGATTTCTTAAATGCCCATAACTTCTTAAAACGACGATGACAATGATGTGTATAAGAGACAGATTGCGGGTTAACCTACAATAAATTCATACACAGTGACGAGCTAAATCATCGTATCTAAAGTATTTAATGACGACTTCTTAACACAAAAAGAAAGCACATCTCAGGTTCACATTACATTTGATACAGTTTCTTACTAGGACTCGGCTAAAAATTAGCTCCAAAAATCATCTGCAGACCATTAACATCTGACTCCCATACATAGTATCCCCAAAATCCAGCCTTTCTCTAGCTTTTATTCTATATTTTGCCTATTTTAAAGTACTCACTAAACTTCCAGCACCCAATATCAACCAAATTAATCTTCAAATCGCAAAATTCCTTCTTTCATCCTTTAAAACAACATAATTTCTGTTCTATCTCCAACTTAGAAAATCAAACTCACAAAAACACTTTTTACTAAATAAATCAATTCATATTACATAACCAAAAGAAATGACTCACTAACGTTTTTATCTCCTTTAATTTTCCATTAATGAATGATAGTGTGATACCATAATATTTTTAGAATATGCTCAATTATGTGTAGCAATTATATTTTCTCATTTTGGTGGAAGATCATATATAATTGATGACATCAATCCATACACAATTCAAAAAATGTAAAAGCTAAATGGTTTATAACTTACATTTTTTTTCGGATTGCATCGTAACTAATAGACCAACTTTCTCAAGAAGTGCATCCATCTTCACATCGGTAGCCATCAAATGATGCTCCACAATTCTTTTTATATTGATTACGAAAGTTTATTGCAAGATTTGCAAGGACATGAAATTTTAGGTGATCTTTATAGAATATGCAAATTTACAAGAACCCCTGCAATTTAGAATGCATGATTATAAGTAAGTTCTGTTGTCAATTGTCATATAACTCTTGTGTCCATATCCTAAATGTGATTTTCTTGAAAATTAGACAACTTACTTAAAATCAACCACTAAATATGCAGTATTAGCCACTAAACTAATTAAAAAACTTAATTTCATTCCAACACTTCGAAACAGAAAATAATTTTGTATAAGTTCAATAACTTCAAAATTAATGAAGTCAAACATTCAATAACCAATAAAGACAAAAAATGAAACTTTCACATATTGATGGAAAATCATCACTAAAACATGTTTACATCTTTCCATGGACATCTTCATAATATAACACAAAAAAACTTAACTAAATTCCTATCATCAACTCATGTTTTGTAGTAAAATAATCAAGTACTTGCTAAAAATTTGGTATAATTATAAAGGTACTAAATAGCACTTACAATGTTATTTTGTGTAGATTTATAATTTATAAAATTTATTTCAAATATAACTACCACAACACTTGCTAGAAAAACTTTTTATTGCTTGTTTTGACATTTTAATTACTATTGGACGACAAGATACACCATTTCCAAAATCTACAAGCCTATGCCAGAAATACATAGAATCTGCCCAATCACATGAATTAGAACCACACATCCTACTACCTTAGTCATGCATGAAGTGATCACGGAAGCAAGGTCTAATGCATACAAGTGGTCACCAATAAATTCCTTAAAGACTACACAAGTATCCAAAAAGCAAACTGCCTTAGACATAAATATCATGAACTCTGTCTCCTCGAATATGCAGAAATGACATCAATATACTAAATAGAAGTTCAATAGGAAGAGGAAGGATTCAAATCACCAACTGGTAGAGGAATCAAGAAATTCCTACAATACTCTTATACATTTCTAGTTTCTGATTCAAAATCTAAATTTTGTGACAGTAACACAATGCCGAAGCAGAGAGAACTCAATCAAGTACACAACTGCTGTTCAAGGTTTTATGACATACTAATGAGATCTCAACTACAAGAAAAGAAAAATAGTGATAAGGGTAACTCTGGTTAAGCTAAGACCAAATGAATCCAGAGCATGTTATTTAAAGTACATTCTCCAGCAAATTCTCTGAAAACGATTCTATATAAGATCCCATGGTAACTTTTTTTTTTTTTTTTTGGATAATTCACAAAAAAAAATGGATCTATTAAAATAATCCCTCTAACTACCCAAATTTGGACAAGGATTAAAAAATTTAAATTCGTACAAAAATAACTAGAAATCACATATATCAAAATCAAAAACCCTAACTCAAGAAGGGGGGGTGTGGCTTGAGACTCAAAATGAGTAGAAATCAGATAGGGATTTTAACTGCATGTGGTGGCGGCAGCGGTGAGTTGAGGATTTACTTCGAAATTGGTGGTGCGGCTTCAAGGTATGGTGTGAATCGGGGTGGAGGTTTGAGTGGGTGGTGTGAATCGGGTGGAAGTTTGAAGAAAAAAGGGTGTGTGCAAGAGGGCGGATGGTGGCACTAGATGAGGGTTGCAGCAGTTTATGGTAGTGAAGCAGTGTGGAGGAGTATGGGATGGCGGTGTTTTGAAGGAAGATGGTGGGCTGAGAAGAAGTTAGGGGATTTTTTCTTAAGAGGGTGAAGGAGGAAGGGGAAAAGGTGGATTTTCACTTTCTGAATCTCGACCACGTCGTTTTCCCGCTGCAGCGATGTATATGATGCAGAATTCTGATTCAGGTCAAGGACCGGGTTCTAGTTCGAGTTCGGGTTAATGTGTAAAAATGTCAATACATTAAACCGCTTGCGGGTTAATGTGTAAATTTTAAATTTGATGTTAAATCTCGCATTTTTTAACATATTGTGTAAATTAATTAGTCATATAGAGAAAGAATATATTGATATTTTTCGTGTTTCTTAATCTTATGATAATATTGATATTCTAGACTCTTCTATTCATCCTGAATGGTATCGAATGTGATTAATTTCAAAATTATGTTTTGATAAAATATTTTAATTTGAAATTAAATTGGTTTCATTAAATATATTGAAATAAAATGAAGGTCAATAAAAGTGTATGAATTTATTGTAGGTTAACCCGCAATTGGGTTAATGTATAAAAATGTCAATACATTAAACTGCTTGCGGGTTAATGTGTAAATTTGAAATTTTATGTTGAACCTCGCATTTTTTAACATATTGTGTAAATTAATTAGTTATATATAGAGAGAATATATTGATATTTTTCATGTTTCTTAACCTTATGATAATATTGATATTCTAAACTCTTCTATTCATCTTGAATGGTATCGAATGTGATTAATTTCAAAATTATATTTTGATAAAATATTTTAATTTGAAATTAAATTTGGTTTCATTAAATATATAAAGGTTAACCCGCAATCGGGTTAATGTGTAAAAATGTCAATACATTAAACCGCTTGCGGGTTAATGTGTAAATTTTAAATTTGATGTTAAACCTCGCATTTTTTAACATATTGTGTAAATTAATTAGTTATATATAGAGAGAATATATTGATATTTTTCAGTGTTTCTTAACCTTGTGATAATATTGATATTCTAGACTCTTCTATTCATCCTGAATAGTATCGAATGTAATTAATTTCAAAATAATATTTTGGTAAAATATTTTAATTTGAAATTAAATTTGGTTTCATTAAATATATAAATAAAATGAAGGTCAATAAAAGTGTATGAATTTATTGTAGGTTAACCTACAATCGGGTGAATGTGTAAAAATGTCAATACATTAAACCGCTTGCGGGTTAATGTGTAAATTTGAAATTTGATGTTAAAGCTCGCATTTTTTAACATATTGTGTAAATTAATTAGTTATATAGAGAGAGAATATATTGATATTTTTCATATTTCTTAACCTTATGATAATATTGATATTCTAGACTCTTCTATTAATCCTGAATGGTATCGAATGTGATTAATTTCAAAATTATATTTTGATAAAATATTTTAATTTGAAATTAAATTTGGTTTCATTAAATATATAAAGGGTAACCCGCAATGGGGTTAATGTAGTAAAAATGTCAATACATTAAACCGCTTGTGGGTTAATGTGTAAATTTTAAATTTGATGTTAAACCTCGCATTTTTTAACATATTGTGTAAATTAATTAGTTATATAGAGAAAGAATATGTGAAACCCAGTATTTTAACAGCCTTGTTCTTTGATTTTAATTGGTTTAAAATGTTTTTCATATTATTTTAGTCATTAAGTACTTCAACTTATTCGTTTTTCAAAAATCCAATCCATTCCCCAAAAATTTTCTTGGATTTCAAGTAGAAATCACTTGGAAGGTAAGATTTTATGTATTTTAGCATTTTTGGCTTATGGGCTTTATGATCCAAGCTTTAATTTCAAGTTTTGTAGGATTCTTTATGGCTGAGAAAACCCTCTTTGCAGCCTTGTAAGTTATGATTTATGTATGTTATGGGTTGTTTTTAGTGTTTTGGAGGTTGGGAAGTGATTGGGGTTGATTTTTAACAACTTTCCATGGTTAGATTACAAATTTTAAGATTATGAGTTAGGGTTTTGTCTTCCATTTGTGCCCTAGAATGTTATGCTATGAATGCTTATGTCTATGCACATAATGATGTTTTAAGAGTGTTTTAAGGTTAGTTTGGATAGGAATTGAGACTTGAAACCAAGTGGAATTGATTTCCCTTCATTTTGTAAGTAAGCGGAAGTTTGGCGCAACTAGGATAATTTGGATAATTGGTTATGTTTGAAGGGTCTTTAATGATCTTTTGATGGAAATTATCCATTTTTAAGTGTTTCCTTGGTAGTGGGATGGTTAGGAAGCATGTTTGAATCATGCGTGTGGCTAATCGGTAAAAATTTCAGTTTGGTAGTAAAGAGGAATTCCAACCTTAGGTTGTTGCTCTAATGTTGTAATAGAGTTAATTGTAGTGGTTATGGAGTATGGATTGTTGTGGAATGCTATTGAAATAGTCCCGGCTATTGTAGAAGTTAAAAAATACAAGTGGAAGAGGGTCTATGTTACCCACCTATCAAAGCAAAAACTGCACAAATGATCACAGAACGCGTTTTTCACAATTCCCTAACCATTCTTTAACTACTACATCTCTTCTAAGAGTCCTCTTAGATCTGTTTTAGGTACCACGCCACCTGCCGTCGGCGATCGCGTTCAGTGATCATTGTGCAGTTTTTGCTTTGATAGGTGGGTAACATAGATTCTCTTCCACTTGTATTTTGTTTAACGACTTTCGAAATATGTTTGAATGGATTTTAGAATGTGTATGATGTTTGGAACTGCACTTTTACCAAGTTTTGGAATTATTATATATGAAATCGGGACCAAGCTATTTTATGTTAATCAATTAATATGTTTGCAAACTCTTTTGATATGAAAGCATTTTATGATTTTGGCTCATAGGTGACCGAGGTATATAATTTTGGATGTATCTCGAAATGTCGATTTGGGGTGCGGTGGTTGAGCTTTCTTATTCAGTTGCAGATTGCTTCTGTGATACACACTTACACATGCACTTACACCTGTCTCTTATACACATCTAGATGTGTATAGACTAGTAGGTGTGGTAGATTACTAGATCTGGCTAGTACTGAAAGACATACTTTTGAGCCTAAAAGATACTCATGCTATTTTATTAAATTCCGGATTGAAACTATACTTGGATTTGTTAGCTATGCTTTAGCATATTATGTTTTGAAATGATTTGATCTGTTTGGCTATGTTTTGGACATACTTTTGAGCCTAAAAGATACTCATGCTATTTTATTATATTCGGATTGAAAACTGCAACTCCATAACCTGTAGCCAAAAAGATCCAATCATTTCAAAACAATTATCAAGACTTAAGACAAATTCCATAAGTTGTTTCTAAATGGTATCTAGACATTTTTGAAATGATTGGATCTTTTTGGCTATGTTTTGGACATGCCTGAAGTTTAAATGGCATGAGACATTTTTGAAATGATTGGATCTTTTTGGCTATGTTTTGGACATGCCTGACGTTTAAATGGCATGAGACATTTTTGAAATGATTGGATCTTTTGGGCTATGTTTTGGGTATAATCTACATGCCTGACTTTTAAATGGCATGATACATTTTAGAAACTACTTATGATTATGGTTTATTGACGTTTAAATGGCATGAGACATGCCATTTAAAAGTCAGGCATGTCCAAAACATAGCCCAAAAGATCCAATCATTTATAAATTCTCATGCCATTTAAATGCTTGGCATGTCCAAAACCTGTCTCTTATACACATCTAGATGTGTATAAGAGACAGCGAAAAGCATTGCGTTAAGTTTGTTGCTCGCTCGTTTGTGCCTTGCGCTTTGGACCGGTGTGCCATTAGCGCTGCGTGTTACGGTCCCATTTTTGGGGCGTGACATTTAGTAGTATCAGAGCATAGGTTTGAATATCAGAGCATAGGTTTGAATCCTAAGTCCAGTAATAGGTTGGGTCATGGTTATTCGCGGAGCATGTATGATAGTTGCTGTCTCTTAGAATTATATAAGATTCTGTTTTGTTCGCGGCATTACAGGATCTGTGGAATTCTTTGACCTGGAGTTATTGATTGGCTTGTTTTGGGGGGGGTATAAGAGAGGTCCTTGTTTATGTAATCTTTGTTGTACCTCTTTTGTTGAATCTTGAAGAGTCAAAAGAAGGAGTCATGATTCCGTCTTTGACTCTTATCAGCTAGATATTTTCTTAGATTAGGAGATAACAGTCATAGTTTTCTTTGCATATCAAAAGAGTTTCAAAGCCACACGCATGATTCAAACATGCTTCCTAACCTGTGTCTCTTATACACATCTAGATGTGTATAAGAGACAGATCTAAACCAGACATCTGAAACCGCACATACCTCTCTAAATACAAAATCGATCAAACCAATAGGTTATTGGTAATCTGTCTCTTATACACATCTAGATGTGTATAAGAGACATGTCTCTATTTAGATACGGTGATTTTTGTGGGAATGAAAAGAAGCCCAAGAGTAGGATTCGATATATATCGGAAAGGAAGGCGTTTAAGGCCTTAGATAGGGTTGTGAGAGCTATTTGGCTTATGTGATAGACTCTGATAAAGTAGAGCCAGGCATTGAGGATATCCTAGTGGTTAGGGAGTTTTCGGACGTGTTTCACCTTGGGGAACACCGGTCTTATTTGTTCGGAAGAAAGATGGTAGTTTGAGACTTTGCATTGACTACCGTGAGCTTAATAGGGTAACGGTGAAGAATAAATACCCTTTGCCACGGATTGATGACTTGTTTGATCAGCTTAAGGTTGCGAGTATCGGATATTATCAATTGAGGATCTTGGATCGACAAGATAAGACATTGAGGAATAAAGTTATCCCTACGTGAAGGTTTTATGGTCTAATCATTAGCGAGAAGCTACTGGGAGCTTGAGAGCCTCATGAGATCGAAGTATCCAGGCTTTGTTTGCTTGCAGTGATTTTGTAAGTTTCGAGACGAAACTTTGTTTAAGAGGGGTATCTTGTGAAACCCAGTATTTTAATTGCCTTGTTCTTTGATTTTAATTGGTTTAAAATGTTTTTCATATTATTTTAGTCATTAAGTACTTCAACTTATTCGTTTTTCAATTCGGCAAATTTTTCTTGGAGACTATTTGGTCAATGGGGTACTATTTGGGTCAACTTTGGAATTTCTTTTTAGTCTTCTTCTTGTTGTTTTTCTTCCTCATTTTCTCCAGGTGCTGGCCGAATTTTCTTCCTCCATTTTCCCCAAAAATTTTCTTGGATTTCAAGTAGAAATCACTTGGAAGGTAAGATTTTATGTATTTTAGCATTTTTGGCTTATGGGCTTTATGATCCAAGCTTTAATTTCAAGTTTTGTAGGATTCTTTATGGCTGAGAAAACCCTCTTTGCAGCCTTGTAAGTTATGATTTATGTATGTTATGGGTTGTTTTTAGTGTTTTGGAGGTTGGGAAGTGATTGGGGTTGATTTTTAACAACTTTCCATGGTTAGATTACAAATTTTAAGATTATGAGTTAGGGTTTTGTCTTCCATTTGTGCCCTAGAATGTTATGCTATGAATGCTTATGTCTATGCACATAATGATGTTTTAAGAGTGTTTTAAGGTTAGTTTGGATAGGAACCTTATTGAGACTTGAAACCAAGTGGAATTGATTTCCCTTCATTTTGTAAGTAAGCGGAAGTTTGGCGCAACTAGGATAATTTGGATAATTGGTTATGTTTGAAGGGTCTTTAATGATCTTTTGATGGTTTTAAGTGTTTCCTTGGTAGTGGGATGGTTAGGAAGCATGTTTGAATCATGCGTGTGGCTAATCGGTAAAAATTTCAGTTTGGTAGTAAAGAGGAATTCCAACCTTAGGTTGTTGCTCTAATGTTGTAATAGAGTTAATTGTAGTGGTTATGGAGTATGGATTGTTGTGGAATGCTATTGAAATAGTCCCGGCTATTGCTCCGGTGAATCTTTCCGTTTATGGATTTTGTTGGTTGAATATGTTGTTTTGAGTTGGGTTGTAACCAAGGTCCCTTGAATACCTTGGAATTGGATTTTATTGGCAGGGAGGATAGCCTAATTATAGCCTAGGGAGACTGAACTTCGTCTCCTACTATTACAAGGATCTTATAACAATTTGAGGGGTTAACTAACACATCTACTGGGGTTTTAGCTTGTCGAAGTTGGTCAGAAATTGTGAAAAGGTCATTTTTTACCAAAGAGCTGTTGGTGTCGTGCTAGATTGGTAAAAATCGTCGTTTTTGCTTCCCTAGTCATAATTTAACTGTCTACATACACAGGGTAATATGCATGTATAAGAGTTGATAATAGACCAGGCGTGGTCATGCGATCGCGTTAATGATCATTGTGCGATTTTTGCTTTGCTTTATTAGGTGGGTAACATGAGATTTCTTTACTTGTTTGTTTTTGACTTTCAAATATGTAGAATGTGTATAAGAATGTGTATATGTTTGGAACTGCACTTTTACCAAGTTTTGGAATTATTATATATGAAATCGGGACCAAGCTATTTTATGTTAATCAATTAATATGTTTGCAAACTCTTTTGATATGAAAGCATTTTATGACTGTTTTGGCTCATAGGTGACCGAGGTAAAGGATATAATTTTGGATGTATCTGGAAATGTCTGATTTGGGGTGCACCGGTTCTATAGTCATCCATGGGACGCCGTGGTGACTTCTGTGAATGTGATGAACTATTTGACACGGGCTTGTGATGGGATAACTTGACCTCCCGGTGACTAGTAGGTGTGGTAGATTACGTTTAGCTCCTGTCTTACTGAAAGACATACTTTTGTGTATAAAAGACAGCTAGAACCTGTTTTATACAATTCTAGATTGTATAATAGACATTTGTTAGCTATGCTTTAGCATATTATGTTTTGAAATGAATTTTGGATCATTTCTAAAGTCTTATACATGTCTTAACGTTTAAATGGCATGAGACATTTTTGAAATGATTGGATCTTTTGGGCTATGTTTTGGACATGCCTGACTTTTAAATGGCATGATACATTTTAGAAACTACTTATGATTATGGTTTATTGACGTTTAAATGGCATGAGACATTTTAGAAACTGCTTCATGACTATGGTTTTCACAAATGATATAATCTTTATGTTTTCTTTTTATCGCAATGCTTGGCCCCATTTGAAGAGCTTTTATGATATCCACTGAGCTAGTTATGCTCACCCCACGTGATTATAATTTTCAGATTAGGTGCTTATTTTTGACTCTCCACCGGTGTTGTAGCATCTTTTGTACTAAGAAGGAATTTTGTAATTCGTATTTTTGTGTAAAATGAAATATTCGGTTTTTATAGTTAAGAAATGGTTTGATGGTTCTATTACATTGCGGTTAAGTTTGTTGCTCTGTTCGTTTGTGCCTTGCGCTTTGGACCGGTGTGCCATTAGCGCGGCGTGTTACGGTCCCGTTTTTGGGCGTGACAGAATACATTGATATTTTTCATGTTTCTTAACCTTATGATAACATTGATATTCTAGACTCTTCTATTCATCCTGAATGGTATTGAATGTGATTAATTTCAAAATTATATTTTGATAAAATATTTTAATTTGAAATTAAATTTGGTTTCATTAAATATATAAATAAAATGAAGGTCAATAAAAGTGTATGAATTTATTGTAGGTTAACCAACAATCGGGTTAATGTGTGGTACATTACTTTGGTCAAAAGATCAATAATAATTAATTTGGATAGATTCTTTTAATAGTAAAGTTCTTAATTTGAAATTTGATGTTAAACCTCACAGGGGATAACTTTATTCCTGGGACCCCCCTCCGAAATGCAATGTGTCGTAGGGCAAGAAAGATGCTCTTATTGATTTTTTGTGGATGTAGCAATGGTGGTCTTCATTGCATCTGCAGCCTACTTAGGCTACTTAAAACATGTCAATGTGCATCATTCGGTTTGTGAGTTAATAAAACAAAAACATTAAGTTTATTGTACTAAATACTTGCAAAAATAGTAAATAAGTAGTTATAAGTCAATTGAATACTTATTGTTTAATAAAAATATGTTTTTCTGAGTTAATAAAACAAAAATATTATAATAATAACAGTACTAATTAATGAAGTACTAAAATTTTGTTGGTAAATCATTGTATATGTAAAAGTCTGTTTATGTGAAATTAATGAATAAAATACTTATTGTTATCTTTCTTAGAAAGTACCAAATTAACAAGTCAAAAAAGAAACACGTTGTTTTTAGATTAAACTGGGAACTTGCAATTATTTTAAATTAATTAGTTATGACTCAAATTAGAACATGTTGTTAAATAATGATTTACTAACAAATTAATTAACAAACCAAAAAGAATTACGAAAATCATTCTAATATTAGTATAATTTATAATGCACTTCATAGAAATAAATATCATGCATTAATTAAATTTTTAGGATAAAATTAGAATACTAGAGAGTCAAAGAAAATTGATTAAATGTAAGTATCATATAATAAATTTATGAACCACCAAATTAAGCTTATATGGAAACCATCTTAAGATAATAATAGCTATAGACTTCTAATTGGACTACCAAGTACCAAGCCCAATTAGTTACATTATGTTTCCTAATTTGTTATCTAATGGGTCAATATATATATATATATGTATATATATATATCTATATATATATATATATATATATATCTTAATGTGTTATCTACCCACTTGGGCTACAACATGCTAACACAAGCCAACTAAATGGCCTATTTGTCTCATACATGCATACATTGGCCTGTTATGTGGCAACAAATTGTTTGGATTTTTTTATATATAGTTGGACTTTTGAATTATAATTAATTTACTTGTTGGGTAAGCATCCAATTAGGTAGTCTAATTAATTTTTTTCACCTCATTTGGACCATCATACTGATTGTTACAAAATATTAATTAATTTCTTTAATATTTAGTTTATTTAATGGGGCCATCATATTAGGGAAATGACAATTTTTTCCCCTTCAATTACAAATGTTGGATTAGAATTTACGTTAATAAAATTTATAATCTTTACAAATATATAACTTAAAAATATATATTTATTTTTTATTTTTCTTTAACTAATATTTATTTTATTATTTTCATTTAAAATAACACATCTAAATTCTTTAATTCATATAATCCAAAATTAATATCTAAAAAAATAATTACACAAACTAGCTAACTCTTTTCAACACAATCCAGCAAAACCCACATAGAAAATTTTTCAAACATTTACTTTCTATATGTAAAGTCAATACTGATGAGAACTAAAACCAATGACTAACACTAAAAATATTAATGATGAATAATCCTCACTAAATGCTAGAATACTTAAAATATTAGCGACGATGAAACATCGTCACTAACACTGACAATCTTAGTGACAACAAAATATCGTAACTAAATCCTAGATATTTTCGCGCAATTTTCCGCCTAGTCTTTAGTGATGACGTAATGACTATTTAGTGACGACTTTTTGTATTTCGTCACTAAAAGGAAATCCTTCCATTTTGTAGTGACCAAGTCAAAAGTCGTCACTAAAAACACCCTTCATTGACGAGATTTCGTGTCGTCACTCTGCTTTTCGTTACTAAAGCCTCATTTTCCTGTTTTGATTTGACATCACATGACACATGTGATTTTTTAAATGATCATAAGGTCTATGCGTAGATCAGTTAACCAAGCCTACATAGTTATTTTTTAAGTGTTGAACAAAATTAGATCAATTAAAATATGGTACACCTAAAATGATCTTAGGCTTTTCTTTTTAAGAAGAGGATAAATAACTTTGGCTATAAAAAATTTCACGGAGCAAGTTACCAAAGGAACATGTGAATTTCTTTAAGGTTCTTTTTGGATGAAGGGTTTTAAGTGGATTTGTATTTGATCTCTTAGGTTATCCAAATAAGTTAAGAAATTTAGTTCAGAATTTGAAATCTACTAACAAGTGAGTGTGAGATTTTATTGGATAGAATAGATAGATATCAAATTTACTAGAATTTTAAGTCATTTTAGATTTGTTCATTTCAATACCATTCATTTAAAATTCTTCCTACAAATCATAACTACCAATTTCAGCGGACCTTAAAAGACTACCATATCATATATGCTACTATGAGATGTAGATTATTATTACCTATTTATTCATTTGAGGAGAAAACACAAATCTCTTCGGCAAAAGAAAAAGCAACATCTACCATTTGTGCTACAAGCCTCATCAATAAAGGACTTCACTTTTTAACAACATGGAAATTATCCATGATTGTTTTAGCATATTGTCCACTATAACAACTTTATTGTTTCATTTTTGTTTTGCAATTTTTAGTTATCAATAAGATATTTTCTTGAATACTTTTGGTTGCATTTCTATAGAAGGATTTGGATATATTTTAAGATGGATTTGGATTCCAAATTCAAATATCTCCAAAATTACCCAAACATGTTGAGGAATTTAGTCGTGGATTTAAAATCTACCAATAAGTGAGCGTGAGATTTCAAATTCACTAAAATTTCAAGTCATTCCAAATATACCAAAGTTCAAGTCATTTCAAATCCACCCATATCAGATTCATTTATTTAAAATTCTTCCTAGAAATAAAATCCAACAATCTAAATGCAGCCTTAGAATTTCATCTTAAAGTAGTCAAATTTGCATTCAGTGACTCTCGGGTAATTGTGTTATGAATTTCGTGATTTGGAGGAAGAAAGGGAAAAAGTGGACCTCTTTTTCGAGAACAAGAAACAATCTAGTAGGAGATATTTGTGGGGTTTTGATTATATTAGTCTTGGGTGACTTCAATGACATCCTATGTTTTGATAAAAAGAAAGAAGCTAGGAGAAAACTGAGGGTTCCTTCAGGAATTTTAGGAACTTTTTTAATAGTAATTTGTTAGCTGATGTTGGGTAGTGTGGTCATACGTAGACCTGGGCTGTATTTTGGGATGGTGGGGATTTATTAAGGAGAGGCTGGATAAGTTAATAAGTTCTAATGCTTGGAGATCAAAATTTATTTTACCTAATTTATCCTATATATCAAATGAGTCTTCTGACAATACTATGTTATTGTTAAATACTGCTCTTGAAACTATTCATTTTAAGAAAAGGTTTGTGTTTGATCAGTGTTGTTTAATGTATGAAGGTGTTAAGAATGTAGTTGATCAAGCAAGAAGTGTTGCTTTTCGGGGATCAAGGTTATTTCAAGTAAGTAAAAGGGTTAGGCAGTGTAGAATGGCTATATTGGGTTGGAGTAGAAGGTTAAATTTTAATTCTAGGAATAAGATTCAACATTTGATAACATGATATTAAGGTGTTGAAACTTACTCCTAATTTTTCAATAGAGGTGTTGAAAGATTTAATGAAATAGTTGGGCGCAACTTATAAGGAAGAGGAGTTGTAATGGAAACAAAATTTTAGAGCACAATGATTGCACTAAGGGGATGAAAACACAAAATTTTTCCATGTTACTACTCTTCAAAGAAGGAAAGGCAATGCTCTGGTTAATCTGGAAAGGTAGATAGATCTAGGTGAGAGGATTTCCCTCTTGTTGTCAACAGGTACCTGACTACTGTCTAGAACTTTTTACTACATCTAATCCTGGAAATTTTGATGATGTTTTTTATGCTATTTCTAAATATGTATATGTTGAAGTAAATTCACTACTTGTTAGATCTATTACTATTGATAATGTTAAACAAGTTGTCTTCTCTATGTCTCCTAATGAATCTCCTAGTATTGATAGTATGATTCTTTATTTTCACTAGAAAGTTTTGGGATGTTATTGAATGTGATGTCACAAATACTCTATTTCAATTTTTTTTTTCATTCTAGTCAGCTTTTATCTTCTGTTAATCACTCAATCATTTCTCTCATTCAAAAAATTTTAAATCCTACTCTTGTTTCTTAGTATAGACCAATAAGTTTGTGTAATACTCTCTGATATTTACAAAATTCTTGTTAATAGGTTGAGGCCTTTTTTGCCTCGATATATTCATAAGTCCCATTCTGATTTCATCCTAGGAAGACAAATCCTAGATGATGTTAATGATTGCCGATTAGTGCCTTCATTATTTAAGTAGGAAGTGTAAAAGGAAAAGTGGGTATATGGCTATCAAACTTGATATAGCAAATTTCTATGATAGGGTAGCATGGAGCTTTCTAGAAAAGGTGATGGAAAAATTGGTTTTTTTCACCTAAGTGGATTCCTTAGATAATGAAATGTGTATCATTTATTTCTTATTCTTTGAATATTAATGGTCAAGTGTCTTGTTATGCTAAACTATCTTGGAGAATTAGACAAGGAGATCATTTGTTCTCTCCTTATCTTTTTCTCCTTTATTCAAAAGCATTAAGTAATTTGTTATCTTAAACTTCTATTCAAAAACAAATAACTGGTATGAGAATAAGTAGAGGGGATCCTTGTATTTCCCATTTGCTCTTTGCTTATCATACCTTATTATTTTGTGAAGAAAATCTTGATGGAATTAGTAGTAGTAGTAGTAATAATAATAATAATAATAACAACAATTATATGTGTGTGTATACACACACACACATATAGCTTAAGAAGTATGAGATTGACTCTGGGTAAATTATTAATTTGGATAAATTTTCAATTTGTTTTAGCAAAAATACACCTAATTCTTTGAAAAATCAAATTTGTCATGCTTTGGGTGGGGTTTAGGATAAAGGAAGTACTAAGTGTTCGGAACTTCTAATGTTTATTGATAGAACAAAAAAATAGGTATGTTAGTTTGTTAAGGATAAGGTTTTGGAAAGAAATTTTGGGTGGAAATTGAACCTTCTTAATATTGATAGTAGAAGAAGTTTGTATTAAGTGTGTTTTAATATTAGTGCTTGTATATGTTATGTTTTGTTTTTGTTTGCCTATTGGTCTTTGTTAGGATTATCTAATTTGATTGCAAGAATTTGGTGGGTGATAATGTGTTTGGGGCCTCAAAAATGAATTGGATAAATTGGAATCAGTTAACTCAGGTTAAGAGTCTTGGTGATCCTGTGTTCAATGATTTCCAATCCTTTAACTCAAGTTTGTTTTCTTAAATAGGTTTGGAGGATTTTTGCAAATCCAAATTTACTTGTTAATAGAGTATTGAAGTTAAAATATTTTCCAAATTAATCTATTTTGATCTCTGCTTTGAAACCTTTTTCTACATTTTTATGAAGAAGTCTCATGTCTGCTAAGGAGTTAGTTGCTATGGGCACTAGATTTCTGTAGGGAATGGCCATATTGTTAGAATTTTGGAGGATTCTTGCCTTCCAACCCCTTACATTTGAACCTCAGACTTGTAAAACTCAAGGTTGTGATCTTCAAGTTGTGTCTGAGCATTTTTTGCAGATCAATGCTTTTGGAATCAAAATTTGGTGAGACATTTTCTTGTAAGAAAGGTGCTGATATGATTCTTCAATTGCCACTATCTATTGTTAATTCTCAAGATAAACAAAAATTGGGACAATGGCACGCTTTACCCCAAGCATGAAAGGTACAATACGAAGAGTAGCTAGTAACCACAATCACAAAACTTACTTCCAATCCTCATTAGAAAAATCATAATTATAATTTTATAGACTAGCGTATCTAAACTTGAAATAAGTTTCCAAGGACATTCAAACCTATCTACCTATACCGGCACGAACAAGCAAACAAAAACATACCCTAACTCCAGGATTTAGAGTCTATACTAGAATCCCTAGCCCACTCCATTCCAAAAACAAGCTAGGAGAAAAGCACAAATAGCTCTTAATTGCAAAATAAAATATCAATGGAAGGGATGAGCAAACAATGCTTAGTAAATAGTGCCTATACATTACTAGATAAGAGCAGTATTGCATGTAAAGCATAAAATTAGTGTTGTACTCAGTGTGCATGTTATACTAAATTATCAATGTACGCCTAATATTCATAAATCAAAGTACAAACACAATAAAACTCTTATAGGGAGGCTTTGCGAATGTAATACGATTTACAATCTCAAATTAGATACAAAATATGGCATGCCCGTTTTTATGAGGCCTTGATAACATGAGAAGTAAAGTCTTCTTGTATTCTTCAATCACACATGACAAATCTATAAGCAGCGCTATAAAGATTAGTCAATCACTCACAATCAATATTGGCTTACTGAAAGCTTTCTAGTTAGTAAACCTTTCTATAAGACTTGATTACAATGACAAGTAAGACATTTCTATAAGGTTTGGTTTGTAGGGAATTGTAGTATTTCTTTAGCCACAATAACAATCATAAACAATCACACTCAGATAACATATCACAATAGAGTTCAACTCATGAAGTCAATAATGAATCAATAGAATCACTTAAATATAGCGTAAAAGAACATTCAAGTTGAAGGAATATATTACAATAAGGTAAATCAGATAGATTGATTCATCACTTACATAAAACACATGTCGCATTCGTTACATAGAGCACTGAACTCACGACAATCATTCACTATCACAATACTTTGGATTATCTACATAAATAATGCACACAAACTAACATAATTATTCATATTTACCTTGGTTGATTGTTATATAAGCTATAAGGATTAAAATTCCATTATCATCCTCAACAACAAATTGTACAATCAAGCATTCACCATATTCATAGATGTCAATGGAAGGTTTTACCATTCTTATGGCATGAATTATACTATGAGAACAAACCTTATGACACGAACTATATTTACATATGCCAATGTCATACTCTACATGATTAATACTAATCCTAACCTTCCCCATTAAGTACCTAGGATGACACTTACAAGACGGCAATCACTATTTCTAGTATTATATAATCCTATATGCTCGATCATGTATGCTTTTATGAGTTATAAGATTAGTAATTTAATTTATTACACAATATCCAGTGGACAATATGTTTAAGCATGGAATGTCAAACACTTGCATAGATGAGCATAAGGCTTAGTTATGCAACCACATAAGGTTACACAATGCACATAACATTCAAAACTCACAATTCGCATAAAATGTACAATTTCATAAACCTACACCAAACACTTACCGGTACAAAGCTCAATATCAATTTCAAGGCAACCACTAGCACATTCATTAGGAAAGTCTTCATAAAACCAATCATTTGTACCTTCAATTGATCTTATTCACCATTGCACACAAGCCTTATGCTAAACAAGCAATAGAAAGATGTAAAACTGCTTAACTTGTGATTTTCTCCTTAAAAACCCTAACTTTAGTTGGCCAAAACCTTACCACCTTCACCTGTAATCAAGGGAGAATAACACCATTCAATAGTGAAGACATAGGGGTACATGATTGATTTAAGAACCATTGAAAATGAAATAAAAAATCTGGAATAGATGGTGTGCTGCGACACTGGGTTTAAGGCATCTTAGAGTGCTGCGGTGTTCTTCAATTTCTTAGATAGAATATGAATAATCTAGTTGGTCAATCTAGTCAGCCATGAACATGCTTCAAAGAAGAGTCAAAAAGCTCACTAAAAGCTCAATAAAAAGGCTTAGAAGAAGTACAAACATGCAGGGGTTGATCTAGTCAAGTAAAACTAAGATTAAACACAAGAAGTCCTAATTAGAAACCCTATGGTTCATGCATAGTTCGAAGATCATATCAAACCCCAAATTGAAACTTAAAATAAATTGTTTTAAACAAGCTTTGGACCGTAAATCAAGGCTAGATAATACAAGGTACCATTTGGTAATAAAATTAGTTCACAAACAATAAGGTTGAGCAAGTTTGATTCTTGGAATAACTTGAAAACTTTACTACCCAAAAACCATGCAATAATCCAAGTAAAGCATATCTATACAACTATAACAATGATTTTGAAATATTTTTATGCTATCCAATTTACCTTGTAAAACTTCAAATCTTGCCTAGGGTTGGAAATTGAGGTAAAAAAGTTACAGGAAAGTTTTGGAGATGAACTAGTGTGAAAATGGTTTTCAGGATAGAAAACAGTAGGGAAGTAGCATCCAAAATTATACTTTGGTCCCTCAAGTTTTACTTAATTGTAAAAATAACCCACCAACTAGGATAATTTAGAAATTTGGTCATTTGAGCAACAAAGGTAGATATTAACAAGTGTTTCAAGATGTGAAATGAGTATAAGTAAATATGAAGCATGTGAAAAAGAGGGGTTTTACAAAACAGATTTGACATTTTGTTCAAAATGGTAATTACTCAGTAACATGTGGGTATTACTTGGCTAAAAAATATAATTTGGGTAGGACGGGACATTTGCAACTTCATCCATAGTATAGTTATATTTCTAAACATCAACACTCATAGAAATTTATGTCGAAACTATCTAACAAAAATAAAGTCAAGAACTTTATTTGGAGGCATCTTATTGCTGTGCTGTGGCTGTTAGGGGTTCTCTAGCTTTTAGAATCTTAATTAGTTAACCTAGGTGTCCCAAGGGTGAGGGGAGGGAGGAAAATAAATCTTTGGAACATTTGTTTTTTAAGTGTTCTTTCTCTCAATTGATTTGGAAATTTTCTTCCTATTTGATGGGCTAATTTGCATCAGTTTCAAAATAGCTTTCGATAAGTATGTCTTGTATCTTTTTTTTTTGTCTCACATCAGTTGGGTAAGAGTATTACTCTTCCATTCAAGGTTATACATTAAGGGACTTAGTTATGGTTTTGAGTGCACCAAGCCAAGAGAGATTAGTGGGTTTTTAGGGTCTTTATGGCCATCTAACCTTTTGTCATATTTTGGGCTCTCTTGTACTTTAGTTATAATAGTACCTATAATACATTTTGTCTTATTTGTATACATCTTTTGGTGAGAGCAAATTAGGTCTTTTAGGGCCTTTGGTCTATTAAGCCTGGCATTGATTTATTGGGTGTTTTGTTTTGGCAAAGCTTCGTTGAGGTTTCTCCAAAATTGTAATCCTCTTATTTATTTAGTAGATTTTTTCTCTTCGCCCGTGGACGTAAGTTGATTTGATTGAACTACGTAAATATGTGTCACTTTTGTTGTTATATTTCTCATTATTCATCTTCATTATCATTTTCAAGTACTTGTTATGTAATTCTTGTAAATACCTGAGGTTCTGATCCTAATAAATTGGTATTAGAGTTGAGGACCCAGCTTAAGTTCAAGCAGTTGTTTGGGTACGGTTTGATAGTAAAGAAGTTTAGGGTTAAGAAATTTTGAATGTTGAGCTAGTCGTTGATAAGTAGTTTCTTCTTGGTGTTGACTATTTTGTTACTCTTTTCTTTGTGTATTGGACAATTGAACTTTCGGATGGTCCGTTTGGTATTTGTGAAGAGTTTTGTTGGGCCTGTTTTAGTGATGAAGAGTTGGCTTGCGTTGTATATAAATTTGGGACTTTGCTGGAGAAGGAGTTATATTGATCCATTTATAAAAAACTGATTGAGGATTTGTGCCATTGAACTTTTGTGAAAAAGGTGGACAAATTTTGTTTGTTGAAGATTTGTTACTAATGAAGATTTGTTATGCGATACAAGTCAAGGTGGAAATTTGTTAAGTATGCATTGTATCTTTTGTTTTATCGCACAATGGTTAGGTAAGAGTTTTACTCCTCCATTGAAGGTTATAAATTAAGGGACCTAGTTATGGTTTGAGTGCACCAAACCAAGAGACATTTAGTAGGCTTTCAAGGTCTATGCCCATCCAGCCTTTTGTCATATTTTGGGCTCTCTTGTGCTTTAGTTATAGTGGTGCCTATAACCCATTTTATCTTATGTGTATATACCTTTTGGTGAGAGCAAATTAGGTCTATTAGGGCCTTTTGTCTATTAAGACTCTCGTTAGTTTATTGGGTGTTTTGTTTTGGGTTTTGTGGAGGTTTCTCCAAAATTGTAATTTTCTTATTGATTTAGTGGATTCTCCCTTTTGCCTGTAGACATAAGAATTGACATGACTGAATCATGTAGATCTATGTGTCCATTTTGTTATTATATTTCTCTTTATTCATTTTCGTTATCATTTTAAGGGTTTGTTTAGTAATTTTTACAAATTTTCGGGGTTCCGATCATATCAATTTTTCGCATTGGTGTGAAGTCTTGGTTTCATTTTCTAAAACATCTGGTTTTGATAAGTTAGTTTGTTTCATTTCCTTTCTGCTGTGGCAGATTTGGAAGGTTAGAAATAAATGAATTTTTGAACGAAATTGGATTTCTGAAATTGATATTGATCATCATACTCAGTCTGAGTGGATAGAATTTCAGGATCTGTAGTCCGTCTTCATGTGTTTCTTCTTCTCTTTCTCAAGTTATGGAGTTAGTGCAGTGGCAATATTCTCGTGCTAGTGTTGCTAAGATCAATGTAGATGCTATAGTTCCTCAAGAGTAGCAATTTCGGAATTGATGTTGTGGCTAGAGATTTTGCTGGATAGATTTTAGGGTCGTAGGCAGTCTAAAAAAGTTCTATTTTTTAAATGTTAAAGTTGTTGGGGCAGAAGCTAATAGATATGCTCTGTTGGGTTGGAGAATTTTCAAAATATGAAATGTTACAATTTTAAATGAAATGTTATGAGTAGTATTTATTCAATTTAATAGATGTGTCTATTCACAAAAGTTATTGATTAGTGAATAGGTATGTCTCATCTTGAAGACACATAAATATTTCTATAAATAACAATCATGCAGTAAGAAAAGAAGTATGTAGATATTAATAGAGAGATACGATTATTCTCTTTCTTTTCTAGTTTTTCTTACATAACTAAAACAAATTTGTCTAATATTTGAATGGTTAGTGGATTGATTTAGTTAGTTCAAACACAATTAATCACTAAGTTTCATTATATCCTAAAAGTTACAAGACTTTTTTGCATACTAGTTGTGTAGGGGCAAATTAAACCTTAAGAAAAGTGACAATGTAACATGCCTTGAAGCCATCTCTTGTCCAATTATGCGGTATTTACGGTAAGCTTTCATACTTTTGTTATTTTTGTTCTAAATGTCTTAAGGTTATCCACAAAAGTTGGATTTGAGAAAATTATTACAGTTGTCAATAAAAAATCAAGAGGGTTAAATATGAGCTGTATAATTTAAGGAATTAGTCATTGTAAGTAAAAATATTCGAGCAAATGAATGTAGTCAAGAATATTCAAGGAAATAAACGTATTTGCAATATAGATGTGCATGCGAGACAGATTAACTGGAGCAAATATCAATTTTTACAACGGTGGAATGCAATGCTTGTATAAGAACAAAAGAATATCAGATATCAATGTTAAAAACAATATGCATAAGGCTCACATCCATGATTTCCATGTGGTGTATGAAGTAGTCTAATAATATAAGCCATTAAATAAGATAGACATTTGAAACTAAAAAGTGCAGAAATCAGCAACTTATTCTGCACTATTCATGTGTGATTGTTCAATGACACTATAGTAGAATTCTATACTTAAACAGAGTTAGCTACTTCATGATAAAACATGGCTGCTTAGCTTTCTATGCAAATTCAAACCTTCACACAGATCAAGTAAAAGATACAGAGAAGGAACAGAATTTGCCTATAAATGTTGGGGCCACGGTACCAAGGTTCAACTTTGAAACTTAAGAAATGCTACTATATCTAGCCTATATTGCTCAAGGATTGGCTCAACCGAGTGTCTCATTAATTCAGAAGCTGCTGATGCAAGAATATGAGCAAAAGTTATCAAGATAACTTTCCAGCATCATGAACATGGTTGAGTGCCGTGGCCGCATAAGAAATTACCTTAACATATGGCCAAAGTTTATCCATGTGGTGATGCAGCATAAAAAGGAGAGGCAAATTCATGATCACCACAATAATAACTGTATCTGAAGTGAGCTGCTGCACTGGTTTGTCACTTGTTGAAATATCACATCATTCACTGTAATTTTATTCTCCATAGAATCCGCAAGCCAGACCAAATCAGAGAAATTTCTAAAACTGTAGCTCGTTTTCAAAATTATTCTTTTTTTATGTCGATCGGAAAAATGAATTCCGGGAGAGGGGAACTCGCATTCGGTGAATGCGAGTTCAGTCATTATTTAAAAAAAAAAAAAAAATTCTGAACTCGCATTTAGAAAATGCGAGGTCTAAAACTATTTTTTTTCAAAATAGTTGAATGCGAGGTCATACAACTATTTTGAAAAAAAAATAGTTTTAGACCTTGCATTTGCTAAATGCGATGTCATAATTGTTTTTTTTTTTTTTTTTTTATATTTTGAAAATTTGACTTTGTATTCTGCGAAGGGAAATTTTGCACTATTACAAAAATAGAAAAATGTTTGATATTTTTGTTAATTAAAGAAGGATTTGACTGTAAAATAAAATCACTTAAATACTAAATCGTAAACTATAAACTATAACATTAACGAAATAGTACGATATCTAGGAATATTAAACCATTATCTTTAAACCATAAACTATAACATTAACGAAATAGTACACGAATGAAATGTGTAAACCCGCAAATTTATTAATTTATCATTTTTTTTGATAAAATTTTGACATAACCTCCCCTATTTTACGAACATTCTCCCTGCCAACAACCAAACCCAACAAGGGCAACAAACATCCATAAAAGCCCAACAAGGGCTAAAAAACATAAATACAAACCTAATAATATTGGCGAACAATGATATACAAATAATAGACATCAATCACACATAATTGCGAAAAGTAATAACAAATGTCAATGTCCATGATCTCCAAATCTCCCGCCCGTACAACACTCTCTAGGTTTAGGCACGCTTTTTGATCGACGGACATAAAATAAAGGAGTGTCTTGCTATTGAGTATGGTGAGCAATTTCCGCTTGCAAAACTATATTTTGTTCATGTTCATGTTCTTTATCTGAAACGGTTGGACCAGTATGCTCTGGATCAGGCCTAGTGGACGACTGTCCGAAAGATGATGGTCCCAACGGAGTGCGCATTGGCGAAAGTATGTGTGAAGTGTCACCCTCGAATGGATTTATTAACATGAGGGGATCCAGCATCTACATGGGGCCGAGGAGATGGAACTCAACGACGTCGACGACCACCTCCGCCTTGCCCGCCTCGCCGCGGAGCCCGTTCTACTCTATGTGGATCATGTGCCTGGTGTGGATGTCGAACGTAAACAGAACTGCCAGAGGCCGAAGATCAAGACGAGTAGATTTGCCTACTGCATGTAGTGACTGAGAAGCGAAATGTCTGATCTGTGCCCAAGTACTAGTATCCGGAGTATCTCCTCAGTCAGGTTGTCTAACGACATGTAGTACAATCTAGCCATGGAATCCATCTACCGTAATAGTTAAAATTAGTTTTACTAAAATCAATTGAAAAATAAAAACAATAAGAAAAAATGAATAATTACTTACTAGATAATCTGCACGTGCACCATCGCCGTGGTACTCTTCTGGAAAAGTAGGGCGTTGACTAGGATTGGATATGTACATCACCGTCCTCGGTCGGTACCATTGCATGTAATCACCCGATGTCATGTGTAGTATCAACACATGGGAGACCAACCTCAACTGTATCCGTTCTTGTGCCCCAAATATCTATATATTGTCGGTGGGTCAACTCTCAATCATTGTTCGCCCGACCACGGCGGTCTATCAAATGAAGTGCACCTTGATTACCAATCAATCTCTGATCTGGTATGGGTTGGTGCAAACCGAACTGTCGCATAACCCAATGAGGGAAGTAACATTCCACGATCTCCCAACATATAAAATAAGTAACTGCACGCTATATGTCACGACCAGCAGTGAGTAATGGGGAAACATATCAAGTAGCTCATCAGACAATGGCTGCCATAAAAACTAATGCCAAACAAGTCAACAAAAAGTTAGTAAATAAACGAAATACGAGGACGACAAAGTGCAAAAGAAATGTAATCGACGGATGTACCTCATTGGATCGCAAAGTATGTAACTGATATGGAAACACAGATAAAACATGACGAGGAGCATTGCGCACATCAAATCCAACATCCCACCGAATGCAATACAAATTAATAAATATCAAATCCAATGTAAAGACGTTTAATTAAACAGTTTAACAAAACATATATACCGAGATCTATATGCTCCGTGATGCTCCTGTGCTGGCTCTAATAGTAGGATGCAGTGTCGGCATGCGTTCCCAACCCCATAACTGTATACAATAAATGAATATAAAGTACTCAAATATACCTGTACTAATAGTACTGGTCTGCAGATATTTCTAGCTGTGGGTGAAGTAGCATCACACAAAAGCGATACAGTGTGCTTAAAACTGCTGATCCCCAACTATAACGGCCCACAGTCTCTAAGTTCCTAAGCAACTGAAGATACAGTAATGGCACTTTATTGCCTGAATTATCAAGAAATAAAATACCTCCAATAAGTACAAGTAAATATGTACGTGCCATCTGCCGACACATGTCGTCAGTCGCATAATCGGGAAGCGGACGATTTAATGCAGCAGACGAACATCCAACTTTCAAATGACCACCGTTAATGTCTGATCTAGTAGGCATGAAACCCAATAACTCCATGCATAACTGGCTCCAAGCATCTGCAGAATGAGTAGTGTCTCTACCTGTCACGGGCGGTCCTTCAATGTGTAAACCCCACAGTACCTCTACATCCTGTAATGTGATGGTGGCCTCTCCAATGGGCAGATGAAAAGAATGTGTCTCACGTCGCCATCGCTTGACAAGACTGGTGATCAAAGCATGATCCATTGAAATACGTCCTAAAGATGCGATACCGTCAAAACCTGCCAAACATATATAAAGCCATACCCGCGCCGGTATGGGCATGTGATCCCAAAAAGTCCCATCACAACGCTTAACCTGCAGTGTGGAATCATCAATAAGACCGTCAAAAATAGATCTAGCCCTATGCGACGTCGTAGGTGATATAATATCATCTAAAAATGGTCCAGGATGAACAAGCTCTCGCGACTGATCATCCATACCTAAACAAAGTAATATGAAAAGAATGAATGATAGTACAATATTTTTTGATAGTAATCAATGAATCCTTTATCAGACAAACATTTTTTGATAATACAATATTTTTTGATAAACGAATACATTAAAAACAAACTACATTCATAGAATACAATAAGTACGTAAACAATACAATACAAAAGACAAATCATTGTTGTCGCGAAGGGTAACTCCTGCGATTATGTCCCGGTTGATGACAATTCGTACATCTTCTGGGTTCATTTGGATCCCTTTCTAATCCATTGACAAGATGCGCCCGCACGTACACGGCCTGCCATTCTACGAACATACTGTCATCACCACATGCCATTGAATAGGAGGCAACTCATCTGGATTAGATTGCGGAACAAATCTTCTAACGCTGTACTGGTCTCAATATATGCGAGTGGTGTAATGGTCCACAAGCAGTCGCGTTGGTTCATCACCCTTATGCCTGCAAACTGCTATACATAATTGACAGTTTGTACATTGCCACTTACCACAGCTACATGTCTGCTGTACATAATTGAAAGTTTGTACATTGCCACCACGACCAGTCACACGATATTGAGGTGTTTTAATTCTATAGACACCAGTAGATGTGATATAAAAACCATGACTGTGTGTCCTCCACCTTTTTTGTCTGCTGTCAACAACCTTTTCCAATTCTTTGGTGTAATTGATGTGCAACAATGTTCACCCCGTGCAATATTATTAACAAATAATTTGACGGAACGATGGAATGTACTATCAATTATAGCCTTTATCGGAAGTAGTCTAACTCCGCGCAAGACGTTATTGTAGCTCTCAGAAGAATTTGTACCGTGTATTCCCCACCTACGATTTCCATCGTGAGCAAGGCACCAACGGTCAAGGCCAATATCTGCCAGATATCTCCAAGCCTCTGGATGTTGAAGCTGTATCGTTTGTTGGTGCTTATTCCATTTCCGCATCTGTATCTTGACACCAAGAGACCAACACAACTTCTTCACTTCTACATTCTTATATTTGGTCATCAAATTACTCCGAACGTGATGCAGAAGATTAACTAAGGAGACTCACTCATAGCATGCAAAATGCCACGATGCCGGTCAGATATTATACAAATAGTCTCCAAGACACGTACGACATGGCGTTTCAACTGCTCTATGAACCAACCCCAACTTTGTATTGCATACGCAACAGGTAAAATCTGATTGTTTGCATCCAAAGCGACGACAATGAGTAATTTACCCCGATACTCCCCTCGTAGATGCGTGCCATCAACAGATAGGACAGGTCTACACATGTGGAATGCATCAATCGATGGCCGAAATGCCCAGAAGATGTATTTGAAAATTTTCACAACCTCGCTACTGTTGGGATGATGTAGCCATTGCACCACAGTTTAAGACGGGCAACTTTAGCGTAGTACTTCTTCAACGTATTGGGGTAATTGTTGAAAATTAGATGCCCAACTTCCATATGCAAGCACAATGGCTTTCCTGCGAGCATACCAAGCTTTCTTGTAAGTGATGTCAACCTTGAAACTGTTCTTAACATATGCCTGAATTTGTTTGACCTTACAATGTGCCCAGGATCATTTTCAATTAAGTTCATAATTTGGTTAGCAATGACTGTAGATGTAAGATTTCGGTTGTTGTTACCGGATATTACACCTAGACATACTTGATCTTTTACCCATTTCGTGACCTTTCACACAGTAAGAGATTCATTTTCACGTACCCGAATACTCCAATCACAATCTCCGGTAGCTAATCTACCGGAGGACGCAGTCTTGCATTTAGCCGCCCATGTCTTCTTCCGGCTCTCTATGACTTTGAATTCTCATTTTTGAGCTATAGACCACATTCTAACTGCCTTACTAACTTGCTCCTTGCTTTCAAAGTACATGTGCAACCGAATATCATTTTTTTCTTCATTCCAATAAACCAGCCCATCTTTATTACTGCGGTCCATGGGATCGTAATCACCGTAGTTACCAATATCATTGAAAAAAGCCATTCCCCTGGGTTGATAAGCAGGAACATCCTCTTGTGTCTGACATTTATTGTTATTTGTCCCCAAATCCTCGATCTCTTATTAAGTCAGAATCATCATCCGATATATCTTCAGAGTCTGACCCTGACTCGTAATCCTTGTCTAATGCATGCCACGACGAGTCACTATTAGCATTATCATCTGTCAAACCCTCATATACGAGACCTTTCTCCATATGTTGATATTGCATGGTACTTGGGCCTTCACCTGCTGTGGTATCTCTATTACACTGCGTGCCAATAGATTGATCAGATTGCATTGAGTTTGACATTGAAAACGAATAAGTTGGGTTGTAAAACTCAAACGACCAAGGATGTTCAAAGAAACTCCGCGCATTGGACTGTAGCGGCTGGTCGTCCGTGGTCGAATGCATGAGAGACATCATTGGCCCCATACCATACACCCCTAGATTGTTGGTTACAGGTACGTGGGGAATTTCCTCTGTCTCGATAAACAACTCAGCACAAAAAGTAGGATCGGCATCAAACAAATCAAAAATACCATCCATACCATCATCATCTATCAATGGAATGCCAGAGTAAACACCACGACTAACTATATGCCTGTACAGAATATTCAATTTTAAGCTCCCTATCAACCTCCATGAATTCGTATATCTTGTGAACTAACTCAACAAACCTAATCCGTTGCTTTATTCTGAATAGTTTCCTGTACACCCTTGGCTGGTAGGACATAGTACCGCCTTCATAGGTTATTTCTCCTCCCCAATAAAGGAGAATGTGACGGGGTCTATCAAATGTCATTTTCCTGTAAGGATGTAACATGTTTAGACCCCAATTTTGGATACGGAATATGTTTTATTAAAAAAAATTGACAGAGTTCCTCTATATCTTGAAGATTCCCTCTTACGCCGGTCATACCTGATAAGGGTTACAAACAACACAATAATTCGGTAACACTTACAAGTAATACATGCCCGACAAGGGCTACAACCAATGCAATAACCCGGCAAGGGTTACAAGTAATATATGCCCGACAAGGGCTACAAACAATGCAATAACATCCCACAATTTTAGTATAACAAACAACATAACCATAGTGTATAAGAGACAGATATTATAGTGCCTATAAGCTACATATCACAAAATATTTTTCTTAAACATTTACATTAACAAAATTAATTATTTAAAAAAATTAAAAAAATAAATAAATTAAAATTATTGGACAAAATAAAAAAATTTAATTTACCTGAAATATGTTAGTGGTGGGTGGTGGTGGTGGTGGTGGTGGAATGGAGGTGGTGGTTGTTGTATAGGGGGAGGAAAAAGAGATCCTGGTGGAATGGAGGAGAAAGAGGAGGATGAGGAGGAATCTAGATCACGTTCGGAGTAATTTGATGACCAAATATATTATGGTGAAGCCTCGCAGAATATAAGGTTGTCTGACCTCGCATTCGGTGAATGCGAGGTCAGTCAATATTGACCTCGCATTCACTGAATGCGAGGTCTTATATCAATTTTTTTTTTATTTTTAAATAATGATTGAGCTCGCATTCGGTGAATGCGAGCTCAAGGAACAGAATGCGAGTTCCCCTCTCCCGGAATTCATTTTTTCAATCAGCATAACAAAAGAACAATTTTGAAAACGAGCACAGTTTCAGAAATTTTTCGACCAAATCAGTGTCAAAGCTCTCCAGAAAGAATTATTTAATAACATTCAGAATAAATAATTACCCTTCCAATAGGGAGGTTCTTGTTCTTAATTTTTTGAATAAAACAAACCCAAAACAAGTGAGAGCTTATGCAATTTATTTGCATTCTCTCCAGATTCTTGCGCGGAGTTCAACTACTGTCCGATAAAGGCATTGGTAGATGTCTCTTAAGAGACATCCTAGAAAATGCATACTGAGACTGTCTCTTATACACATCTAGATGTGTATAAGAGACAGCTTTTAGGTATGCTTGTGATTTGAATCTTTATTCTATCTTTTTTTCATTTTCAAGTTTTTTGATGGTTTTCGTGTTAACATTTTAACAAAGTGTTGGTGGCCATTACAAAACACAAATTTTCTTACAGAGTTTGATTCACTCGAGAAAAAAATCTTCATTCCATATCATATTCCAGTCATGGAAAAACAAGATTCTAATAGTATTTGGACTAAAAGAAAAATATGAACAAATTTATAGAAAATAACTCACAAAGACTTCATTTAAAAAAAAAAGTAAAACAATTGATAGAGAAATCAGAATCTTATGGTGCTATTCGTGTAGGTTAGGTGGCGAGTGATTCTCTGACGATATGCTGTCCTTTCTAGATTGGGATATTTTTAAGATTATTCTAATTCCTTGGAGTGAAGAAAGTAGAGAGGCTGTCTCTTATACACATCTAGATGTGTATAAGAGACAGACTTCAATGTGTGACCGCCGATCTATACGGCTTCTTTGGAAAACTGTAATATGAAAGTTCATGATATAGAATAGTAGGAATCAAATGTCAGCCACCCATGCCATAGGAGGTCATTAATGGGTGTATTAAATTGAAGGTTTTAAACTTTTGGGAATTTATACTTCCTTTTAGAAAATCATTCTCTTAAATTTAAAAATTTATATAATCTAAATATTTAAAATACATGATGTGATATTGTATTATATAAGTATTTAAAATTTATAAAATAATTTTAAAAAAAAAACTATAAAATTCTTCTAAACTTTAAAGCACAAAGGCAAAAAGTGGACAAACCAAGATGTGCCTGATACTAAAACGTGGGCCACTCTGATGGACAGAGACAGTCTGATGGTTTTATATATTTCCATTCCTTCTTGGCCAGTTGGCCTTTGACAGGATAGCCACGTATCACTCGTACAAATGTTCACTCAAAGATTACTTGTCTTTTTATTACTAGGTAGATATAGAGAATTATGAGAGTGTTCACCTATATTCATAACAATGATATGTTGGACATAATAAATATAGAATTTATATAAAATTCTTTAATTGATTTTCTTTTAATTCTTGGATTCAAGGTTAACTTAATCAATAAAATGATTCCAGAATAAAAGATAACTTGCATAAAAAGAAGTAAAATGATACTCTTATTAAATTAAAGGGTGTGAGAACCATGATTAAAGAAAATTTTTGGTCCAAGATTTTCTTTGTAAAATCTTCATAAAGAAACACCTTTTAGAGAATATATAAATGCAAATTTGTATTATTGGTTCATATCAAAGACAACTAAAAAATCGCAAGAGCTTTGCCTTTTTGTTTGAATAGTTCTACCCTTTTATGAAGTGATATTTATAAAGAGTTGTGATTTTTAATTGAAAAAGTGTATCCTTAATTAAAAGAAGACAACTAGTAAAGATCAAAAGATGTGTTAGTTCAGTTAAAGACACAAATAAAATAAATAACTTTTCACAAACAAAACACTTTGTTTGAACGTTTGATCTTATGGTAAGATCATTTACCAATTAATGGATTAATATTTATTTTTGGTGGAGGTGTGACTTCTTAAAATATAAGAAATACATGTTTGTATTTGATTCTACCAAGGTTAAATTAGAAGAATTGGCTTCTACAAAAACAAGCGAGATGGTTAAGGAATTTATTTCTATTAGTGTCTAAACTATTTTCGGAATACCATTGTAATAGGAAAATTATGCTTTGTAAAGCATACATTTAACTTTACACTGGTTAAGTTGAAGTACACAAGATCAAAACATAGCTATGTATATGAATTATTGTATTCAAAGTGATCACTACTACTTTGCGGGATTTAGTAACAAAATAGACTGGTGAATGACAAAAGGTTTTGCATGAGATCTTGTGAACCAAAGGAAATAGGGTAAAACCTATTTCACAAAATCACTAGTAGTGGAATCTCGACTTAACGCTTGATTCAGCCTTAAATAATATAATTCTGAGACCGAGTTTATAGATATGTGAGTATAATATATTTGATATCGATCCCAAGTAAAGTGTTTGGTTATCACAGGTTTGAAGGAAGATAAGTAATAAGCTCTTAGTGGACTAATATTGAATTAAAATGTTGTCCATAGAAATACTTTTTATGATATCCACCCATATGAGTGATAAGTGCAGTTGCTTCTAGGAGTGTAAGGGCTTTCTCTTAGACACTCTAGGTCTAGTATAAGAGACAGGTCAGAATAGTGTAGATACCAAATTACTCAATCATAGCAATTAGTGTGTTAGTAGATACAACTTGTCAATTAAAGATTTGGTTCAAAGATTATTACATCTACCATGCTAGTCAGCTTATTGAAAATATGTTTTACTAAATAAAGATTCAAATCACAAGATACCTTTACTATGCATTAATTTTCAAATTTGTCAAGGTCACATTATTTTAAAAATGGCAGAGGATTGTTGAAAAATTTTTAAAATATAAAATGGTATAATTTTACATGAAAGGTTATGACAGTCGTATCTATTCAATTTAATGGATATGTCTATTCACAAAAATCATTGATTAGTGAATAGGCATGAGAGACAAATTTTTTTCTATAAATACTAATCATGTAGTAGGAAAAGACGTATGAAGATATTAATAGAGAGATACGATCATTCTCTTATTTTTCTAGTTAATCTTAGATAACTTAGACAAATTTGTCTAATATATGAGTGCTTAGTGGATTGATTTCGTTAATGCAAAATGCAATCAATCACTAGGCTTTATTGTACCCTAAACATTATTTGCAAAACTCTTTTGCACAACAACTATGGTAGATGTAAATTAAACCTAGGAAATTATACACATCTAGATGAAAATATTGATACTATTGTAGTTATACTAGATCTTGTAAGAAATTTACTAGTTATTTTACCTTTGTTAAAAATCTACTAGGGTTCGTCACAAGTTGGCAACCTTTGTATTAAGCATTTGTAATAACATTGAATGAAAATCTAGAATCTTTTGTAGCTTCAACATGAAACATTAAGAAAGTGTGTGTCAATTAGCAAATATTTTCTATCATTTGTTAATGTTGGACCCCAGTTATGATAATCATGTTTTGATGATGACCAAATCGTACTAATGGCTTGAAAATAAGTGTGCAGAAAAATAGGGAGGCTCGGACAAAAATGATCATCTGAACACAATCAAGTAAAACGACCAAAAGTTTACAACACCTTACGGACGATGAAGAGCGTTCGAAAGAAAGGAACCCGGGTGTCCTTTCTTTCGAACGCTCTTTTAGGACACACATGATCGTCCGAACTAGAGGCTGAGGGATAGGACGCATATGACCGTCCGAACCATAAGCTTTAGGGCGCACATGACCGTCCAAACCAGAAGCTATGGGAAAGGACGCATATGATCATCCGAAACATAAGCTAAAGGACGCACATGACCGTCCGAACCAAAAGCCGTAGGACGAGACCGTCCGAAGAAAAGAGCTCAAAATGAAGAAGTTTCTATAAAGCTGTAGGACGCATACGACCGTCCGAAACACTGTTCATAATGCTGTAGGACGCATGATCAGACGTCCGGACTTCCGTCCAAACTCCTCACGGCTAGTTCTTAACAGCTAGTTTTTTATGCGTACCGTTGGAGCTCAAATTTCAGCACATCTTTCATCTACAAAAAACCCAAGAACATCCAAATGATGTGAGGAACTACTACATTCAATAAAAACACTTGTAAGAGCTTTTGGTTCGGACGAAGAGGCATCCTTTAGCCTGTCTCTTATACACATCTAGATAACGGTAAAAAAACTAGCTGAGCAAGAGTAGACTAGTGAGTGATGTTCAAGTGTAAGAGTGGAGGGATAAAAAGTGTACAAAAGTGAGGTTATCATGGAAAACCCTTTGGCTCAGCTAGAGGAACTTAGTTGGTGCAAGGGTGAGCCTACTTTGTGTACAAGAAGGTTATTACCTCACATTCTTTGAAGAGGCACTACTAGTGGATGTACTCCAAGCTTGAGAAGCTTGGGAGTTTGGTTTGATATTCTTTATCTCAATCTTTTATTTCTTCTTTAACCTTTGATTGTTAAATATTTATCTTTGATCATTTGGGCTTCAATATTCATTTGTTGCACAAAGGTTGCATTTTCATTAAGCACTTCAAAAGGTTTATTTTTGAGACAAACTAATTCACCCCCTCTTAGGTTGCTTTTGGGCCAACAAATGGTATCAGAGCTTGGTCTCATATGTTGAAGCTTAACCGCTTTTGTGTAAAAATCATTATGGCAACCATTCTTTTGTAATAATGCTTTGTTTTTAGAGGGGCATTCTATTACTAGACCTCAATGTTTAATGACATTAATTTTGTTTTTTGGAGGGATAGAATGAAAATTTTTGTTCAATCTATTGATATTGATTTATGGTATATTATTTGTGGAGGTCCTTTTGAGGCCAATATTTTTATGAAAATACACATAAATTAAGGCCTAAAACTATATATGAATTAAATGCACAAGATAAAGAAATTTATCTTTAAATGATAAAGCCATTAATATTTTGTATAATGCTTTGGATGCAGATGAGTTTTGTAAAGTAAAGGGTTGCAAATCAGCCAAGGAGATATAGGAAAAATTGAAACATCTCCATGAAGGAAATGAAGATATTAGAGAGCAAAAGAAGTCACTTCTGGTGGCTAAATATGAATCCTTCAGAATGGAACCTCATGAGAACATTGACAAGATGTATTGTAGGTTCAATGATATTACAAAGGATTTGGAAAGTTTGGGTAAAGAATATTCCTTGGGTCTAGAAAGGAATAGAAATTTTTTGAATGCTTTGGCTAAGGAATGTGAACCTAAATCCATTGCTATAGAATTTCTAAAAATTTAAATTCTATGCCTATCGAGTCTTTGATTAATTCTCTAACCTCCTTTGAATTGAAGATGAAATATAAGGTACAAGATGATGAGGAGACAAAGGGAAAAGAGGTATAGCATTTAAAGCTTCATCAAAAAGGAGAAAAGACCCAAGGAAGCCTCACTTCAACAACTTCCAAATCACTTGGGATGATTGCAATTCGGATGAAGAAGTTTAAGAAAAATATGAGGAAGCTCAAATGGCTTGTATGGCACTTGGCAATAATGAGGTATCCTCTAGTTATGATTCTTGCAATGATTCTTGTGATGATGATGATGATGATGATGTTGAATCATTCATTTTTAAAATGCATGAATGTTTAAAAGAATCATATGCTAGAAACAAAGAGTTAAAAATTAAAATTAATACTTTATTGAGTGTCAATTCAAAACTGTGCTTGTGCATGAAAATAATTTTTTGTCAAAAGAAAATGATGATTTGAAGAAAAAATTTGTTGGAAAAACCAAGATCATGGAAGAACAAGATTCATTGAAGAAGAGATTAGATGATCTTGATGATATTTTGAAAAAGAAGAAAGAAAATGTTTTTGAAAAGAAAAGAACTAGAAATACGTTTTTGAACAAAAATTTTATCACCTTTAGAAAAAATGATTTGTGCTTTGTTAAATCTAAATCTTCTTTTTATGGCAATAAGAATATTATTTGTAATTATTTTTATCAATATGGCCATATAGAGAAAAATTGTTATGTTAAAAGAAGTAAAAAATTGTGAATAAATTCTATTTGGGTGATTAAGCATGTTACTAACCCAACTGGACCCAAGAAAGTTTGGGTACCAAAAGTTGTTGCCTAAACAAGCATGTGGGTATGTTTGGAGAGCACCAAGGAATTCAAGATGGATTATCAATGGAGGGTGTTCAAATACACATATGAGCTAACATGACTTCATTAAAATGCAAACAGCCCTTCCATAAATCAAAATGTGCATGCACCTCCTTTCAAAAACTATGATGTCTTAAATGTTTTTCAACTATGTATTTAAATTTGCTTAGAAAGCTTGGGTACAAGTATCCCCAGTTGTTTTATAATAAGTCACTACTTACAAAAGTAAGGGGGAGCATTGTCTTTTTGAATGGATTATTTTGCATCACATGAAATTGCATCACATATGCTTTATTGTTTTGATTTTGCTTTCGAGCGAAAAATGTCTTAATGCTAATTTTTTGCATGAATTCCCTTATATCTACTTAATACATATTTTTTTAAGGGAAGAAATATTTTGCACAGCTTGACTTATTCCCCATGTACTCACTTGAATTATATTCACCTTTTAAGAGGGAAAATAAACTTAGGGGGAGCTTAAAATTGCATTATTTTTTATTATGTTTTGATGATGCCAAAAGGGGGAGAAATAATGGACAAAACTTTTTGTCTTATGCTTCATATTTTATGGGTACTTATTTTTAGAATTGTCCAATTGATTTGTCATCATCAAAAAGGGGGAGATTGTTGGACCCCAGTTATGATAATCATGTTTTGATGATGACCAAATCGTACTAATGGCTTGAAAATAAGTCTGCAAAAAAACAGGAAGGCTCGGAAGAAAATGATCATCCGAACACAATCAAGAAAAATGACTAAAAGTTGAACAACACCTTACGGACGATGAAGAGCGTTCGAAAGAAAGGAACCCGGATGCAAGAGAGAATCCGAAACATTTTGGTATCTAATCTACAAAGATAAATCACACTAATTTTCTCTAGGTTGAAGAAGAAGAGAACTTATTGACCCAAAAGAATATATACCCCAACTGATTAGCTATTTCAAGTTTAATTGACATCCATTACAAGTGCATATGACCGTCCGAACCATAAGCTTTAGGATAAACATGACCGTCCGAACCAGAAGCTGTGGGATAGGATGCATATGATCGTCCAAAACAAAAGCTATAGGACGCACATGACCATCCGAACCCCAAAAGTCGTAGGACGAGACCGTCCGAAGAAAAGAGCTCAAAATGAAGAAGTTTCTATCAAGCTGTAGGACGCATATGATCATTCCAAACACTATTAATAATGTGTATAAGATGCACCACCAGACGTCCGAACCTCCGTCCGAACTCCTCACGGCTAGTTCTTAACAGCTAGGTTTTTGACCGATGGAGCTCAAATTTCAGCACATCTTTCATCTATAAATAACCCAAGAACATCCAAATGATGTGAGGAACTACTACATTCAATACAAACACTTGTAAGAGCTATTTTGGGAGAAATAGGCTAAAATATTATGGGTTGTATTGGTTTGGGTAGTACAGTTCTCTTGGCTCAACTGGAGGAAATTAGTGTGAGCAAGAATAGACTAGTGAGTGATCTTCAAGTGTAAGAATGGAGGGATAACAAGTGTACAAAAGTGAGGTTGTAGTGTAAAACCCTTTGGATCAACTAGAGGAACTTAGTTGGTGCAAGGGTGAGCCTACTTTTGTGTACAAGAAGGTTATTTCCTCACCTTCTTTGAAGAGGCACTACTAGTGGATGTACTCCAAGCTTGAGAAGCTTGGGAGTTTGGTTTGATATTCTTTATCTCAATATTTTATTTCTTCTTTAACCTTTGATTGTTAAATATTTATCTTTGATAATTTGTGCTTAGGTATTCATTTGTTGCACAAAGTTTGTATTTTCATTAAGCACTTCAAAAGGTTTGTTTTTTGAAGACAACCTAATTCACCACCCCTCTTAGGACTCCTGAAGCTTTAAATGCTATAAAACTTGTGAATCGATAAGAATCGGGTTCAACCAGTAAAGATCGGTTTTGAATACTAGTAAACAATGAAGTCAAAACCCTAAATGATATTCATCAATATTACACAGCAACCGACTTCTTTTTCTTCTTTTTTTTTGGGGATGTACAACCACTGTCTTCATTATCAATTACACCAAGAAGTAATATTTCTCTCCTCTCTTGAACAAATCTAGTAAAGTATTTTGTCCGATTAAACTATCTCTCTTCAAACTTAAATTTATAGATATGGTCCATAAGTTTTTTGTCATTGTTGCTATGCTCGTCGGCATCAGATGAGAGGCGATGGGCATTTTGATGATGGCCGAGCAACGATAATGATGACGTTGACTAATTTTTATGATGATGTCGACGTAGCAATCATCTAGTGAACAATTATCCTCATTGAAGAGCTATTTGGTGAGGGTGGCAGTGGTATAAGAGACAACTCATTTTTTACTTTTTTTTTTGTTTTTTGTTGAGTTTTGGTAATGTTATCTGGGGGTGTTTTTTGTTGATTTTGTGTGATGGTGATGGGTGGTGTTCCGTGGTGGTATCTAGATGTGTATAAGAGACAGCCAATAGCCTTTGCGCGACGGGTAGTAGTGACTCTTGGTGGGTGGTTTTGATTTTTTGGTGTTGGTGTTTGATGGATGTTGTTTTGGTGTTTTTGATGGGTGTTCTTTTGCTCTCTAATAGTGATTTGTGTTACTGATTTTGGGAGGTAGTGGTGGCGGTAGGTGGTTGGGGTGATCGTGGAGGGTAGAAAGTGGGATGGCAAAGGGGATGATAGGGAGGTTTGCAATTCTGGAGCAATAAGGGAAGCCCTACCTAATTTAGATATAAAAATTAAATAAATACAAAGAGCTGGAGGTTGAACCAGTTTGACTGGTCGCACTACAAATTGAGGCTCTAGTTCAATCATCGGTCCAAGTTTTAAAACATTGGTTTGCATTCACTTCCCCTCTTCTTCTTTTCTTCTGTAGTTTCCTCCTTGCTGCTGCTCCGCCTTCTGCCTATCAACAAGGTGAACTAGACATACTCTCTTTAATTTTAATCATGTTTCATTTTTAAAATTCTTGTTCTAATGTTTTACTTCCTATTTTGACATTTAAGAAAATCTACCTTCGACTTATGAAAGCGGAATTGATTTTGTAGGAGTAAAGAATTTGAATTGTGTATTTGATTTAGTAGGTGAATATTCTATAACTTCTCATTCTCTTGTAGACAGGTCTACAACATGCTTTTAGCACAGTCCTAAACCTTTTAAATTCCACTCTTTTTGGATGAAACACCAAAAGTTCAAATTTGTGATGCACCAAAATTGGAGAAATAATCCCCCACCTTGTAATGCAATGAGATATTTGTGTTTAAAGCTAAAGTAGTTGAAAGGTGCTTTGAAGGAGCTCAATAATGAGATTTTTAGCCATATTACAAATAGAATCTATCAACTTAGAGTGCAGCTGCCTGAAGTTTAAACACAAATAATGATGTGAATTAAAGAGACATGTATAAGAGACAGGATTATGTTGAAAATTTGAACGTTACATAGCAGCCTGAAATGGTTGGGTTGAAGAGCTACTGTCAAAGGATAAATCTAGAATCCATTGGCTAAAGGAGGAAGATAAGAATACTAGATTTTTCATAGATCCATTATGTCACATCAAATAAGGAACATAATCCTTTCTCTGATAGATAGTAGTGGATTCCATTTGTAGAATTCCATTGGGATGTCCATCAGTGCAGTAAAATTTCCCCTCTTTCATCTTACCTGATACCTGTTTGTATTGAATGTAGTAGTTCCTCACCTTGTAAATAAGCACATTGATGTTGAACAAGCCCAATTGTTGCAGGGACGAGGTCTCCGATATGGAGATTAAAAATGCTCTTTTCATTATGAAAGAGGGGAAGGCTTCTGGCCCTGATGGATTTATAATGGAATTCTACAAATGGAATTTGGAGGTTGTGGGCAGAGAATTTTTGGCTGCTATTTAAGTTTGATTTTCTTTACATAGGAGTACATGTATAGGCCTGGGAATAGCACAATCGTCACTCTAGTACCTAAAGTCTCTATTCCATCAACAACTGCTGAGTTTTGACCTATATCTTGTTGTAATGTACTCTATAAATTCTATTCCAAGGTTCTAACTGAGAGACTTAAAAAGGCGTTGCCTGATTTAATTAGTAATAGTCAAAGTGCTTTTTATTAAAGGTTGAGCCATCACTAATAATATTCTACTAATGCATGATCTAGTGAAGGGATATGGTAGAAGTGGGGGAAAAACCAGATGTGCTGTGAAAGTGGATATAATAAAGGCTTATGATACACTAAGATGGGATTTCTTACTATATGTGATGGAGTCAATGAGATTTCCTAAAACAATTATTACTTGGTTCAGAAATGGAGTTCAAACTGCTATGTTTTCACTCAATTTCAATGGCATCTTGGCAGGTTATTTTCCTAGCAATAGGTGATTGAGACAAGGAGATGCTATCTCTCCTTACCTACATTTCATCTTTGATATGGAAAATATTTTCCTTGATAGTTGATTACCATGTGAAGAATTATGAGTTTGATTTTCATCCAAAGTGTCAAAAGCTGAATATAAGCCATGTTCTTTTGCTGATGACCTCTTTCTAGTAGCTACTGCAATGGACAAATCTCTGAAGGCAATGAAAAAAGCTTTAGATTTATTTTCTACGATTTTTGGGATAAAGCCTAGCTTGTAGAAAAGTTAAGTGTTTATGGCTAGTTGCACTAAACTAAATAAGGAGATGTTTTGTCAAGTTTTGGGTATATGATATGGAGTACTTACTGTGAAGTATCTACGTGTACCCCTTATCCATTCCAAACTTCGTGTATCTAATTGTCAAGTGCTAATTGACAAGTTCAAGCTAAGATAAAGGGTTGGCCAAATAAGCAATTATCTTATGGGGAAAGGTTGATGTTGATGTGTATAAGAGACAGCCTGCAAACTTATTGGAGCAATAGTTTCTTAATTCCCAAAACTGTAGGGTGATCACAAAGTTAGAACGTTTGTTGGCTAGCTTTCTTTGGACTGGTGTTGATAAGAAACACTATGTAGCAAAAGTGGCCTGAAATGATATATGTTGACCTGTTAAAGAAAGAGGACTTGGTCTATGTAGATTACAAGTCTGGTACAAAGCATTACTTCTTTAGCATGTCTGGGCTATCTACACATGGAAAGATTCCTTATGGACAAAGTGGGTGCATACAGTCAAGTTAAAGGAGAAATGTTTTTGGTTTGTTCCTATTCCTGGCTCCTATTCTTGGTTTTGGAGGGAGCTATTATAGCTAAGGTAAGTTGCTAGAACATAGGTGGTGGTTGTGGTAGGGGATGGTGCATAGATCTTTTTATGGCATGATAATTGGCACCTTGGGTCCATTATTGTTGCATTTTAGAACTAAATTGTTAAAATCTTTTCCAGTCTAGCAAGCAAAGTTGAATTCCATTATTAGCATTTCTCTATTGGACTTGGCTGAGGAAAGAAGGTTTGTACCACGACTCAAGAAGTGAAGATGCTTATTTACCATGTGATCTTAATCCTTTTCCTTCTGAAGCAGAAGGATGGTAATGGCTACTTGATACCTTTGGCTGTTTTACAATTAAGTCTGCACTAAACTTACTGAGAGATCATGGTATAAATTGTTCTTCGTCAAACATAATTTGGTTTAGGAAGCATGTGACTATGTATGCTTTCATCTATTGGTTAGCATGCCGAGGTAGATTATCAACTAAAGATAGGTTAATCAATGGGGGATTGTTCAAGATGAATAGTATTGCTTGTGCATGGGTCTCGATGAATCAATTGACCATTTGTTCTTCCAATGCCCATATTCTCAATACATTTGGTTCTCTATCCAAGCATGTTGTAGACTGTATAGAGGTCACTACTTGTGGGAGGATGAACTAAGTTGGTTTACTCAGCAATTTCCATGTAATAGTTTTCATGCAAACATTTGTAAGTTGGCTCTCTTAGCAATTGTGTATTGGATTTGGCATGTAAGGAAATGAACCAAAGATGTTTTAAGAGCATGAATATGCCTGCAGAAGCTGTAGTGAAGAATGTGTAGATGGAGATGAGGAAAGTGGTGGCAAGTTGGAGAAAAAATCCTAATGCAAGGCTTAACTTGGAGCCGAGTCTAGAGTGGAATTTTGGCCAGAGGATTTTTTGTTGTTGAAGTATACTGTTGTAGAATTAGGCTTGTATAGTTTGATTAGTGAACTTTGCTTGTCTCGCTGTTAAAGGTATATGCCTTTGTGTTTTAGAAAAAATTGTAAATCAAATTTCTCTACATCAATATATCTATAATTTTACCTCCAAAAAAAAAGAATATTCTATAATTTTTGCAATTTTTTAGTTGAGAAATATCATAGTACTAAAAAATTGAGTGTTTAAAACACACGTTTAGACACCCTTGCTATAGATTAGACCTTCAGGATCATACTATAAATAATCGATGTCCTTTGCTTCATCTGTAGTAATCGGTGTAATAAAGCAAGGAGAGAGGAGTCATATATCAAAATTACCAAAGCTATTTCTGTGATTTTGTAGGTAAGGTGATTTTGATGTTTAGGTAATAAAATAAGGGGAAAATTGTTACTTAATCCAATTGCTATTCTTTCTAATTCTTTTGTTTAACATTCAGTTCATCATCTGATTCATAGATTTATCATTAATTTCTACATCTAGATGTGCATCATCGATGTCAAGCATTAAGGATTTCCTGGATTAAGTCAATGTTTAGAAATAACGAGTCACACTGTTTGACTCCTGAATGAATTAGTTTTATATTTGTGTCTATTACAATGTTAGATTCTTTTTGTCTTATCTTCCTCATCTTTTGTCTCTACATAAATGTTACCCTTCCCAAGTACACATCTAGATGTGTAAATAAGTTTTTGCTTGACCTCTTTGCTTGTGAAATACTACTGGGATCGATGAACAAAGTATGTGCCCTATCATACAAGATGAGATGTTAGGGTCCTTCAAGACATCAAACTTATCTGTCTCTGATACACATCTAAATAAAATCAAATTTGAAATCCAAGTAAGTCAATGGTTTGAGTTAATGAAGTCCAAAGGTCCAAAACTTTAAGACGAATTTGATCCACCTTGAAGGGGTGATACGTTAAATATCTAGTTATAAAATTTATAATCTCGTAATCCAACTATTAACTAGATAATGCAGCACAAGTGTATGGCATCAATAGTATATAGCGGAAGTAAACGCATAAGGATTGGCTTAGCAATTACCGGTTATTTGACTCGAACACTAATTAAAGAAATCATTATGGAAGAGATTTGACTAAATTAATCTAAGAACTAAAATTATAATTAATCTACAAAAACAAATAAACTACTCTAACCATTAATCTATTGAAGCAAATAAAGAAAGCCTTAAATTTGAAAGCAAGGAAAAATATGTAACCCTAGAAAGCATTAAACAATAAAAGAATCTAAAAATAAGAACTAAGAACATAAGAAAAGGTTTATGAATGCTTCTCTAATGAAGAATTGCAAGTTCACTTGGTCCAAGGTTGTCAATCTTGAACCTTCTCTTCAATCCTTCTTAAAAATAAAGAAAATCCTAGTCTAATTTAATGAATTGTCTATTCTAACAGCTAATCTAACTACTAGACAGCATGATGTCTTCAACTCCCTCATAATGAGGTAAGAGACAGAATGCGCGGAGTCTCTTTGAACATCCTTGGTCGTTTGAGTTTTACACCCTCGAAACTAAACATATATAAAGCCATACCGCGCCGGTATGGGCATGTGATCCCAAAAGTCCCATCACAACGCTTAACTGCGGTGTGGAATCATCAATAAGACCGTCAGACTTGTAATCTACATAGACCCTGTCGTCTTAGGTGATATAATATCATCTAAAAATGGTCCAGATGAACAAGCTCTACGATCATCCATGTGTATAAGAGACAGGAATTACTTGAATCTACTGTTTCCTTGATAGTAATCAATGATCAGACAAACATTAGATTGATAATACAATATTTCTTGATAAACGAATACATTAAAAACAAACTACATTCATAGAATACAATAAGTACGTAAACAATACAATACAAAAGACAAATCATTGTTGTCGCGAAGGGTAACAATTGCGATTATGTCCCGGTTGATGACAATTCGTACATCTTCTGGGTATATGGATCCCTAATATCCAGATCGTAGAAGATGCGCCTCGCACGTACACGGCCTGCCCAGATCTCCGTTCTACGAACATACTGTCATCACCACATAACTGCCATTGAATAGGAGGCAACTCATCTGGATTAGATTGCGGAACAAATCTTCTAACGCTGTACTGGTCTCAATATATGCGAGTGGTGTAATGGTCCACAAGCAGTCGCGTTGGTTCATCACCCTTATGCCTGCAAACTGCTATACATAATTGCCTGTTTGTACATACCACTTCCACAGTTTCTTATAAATGTCTGCTGTACATAATTGACAGTGGTGGCAATGTTCGAAGAATTTGTACCGTGTATTCCCACCTACGATTTCCATCGTGAGCAAGGCACCAACGGTCAAGGCCAATATCGCTAGATATCTCCAAGCCTCGGATGTTGAAGCTGTATCGTTTGTTGGTGCTTATTCCATTTCCGCATCTGTATCTTGACACCAAGAGACCAACACAACTTCTTCACTTCTACATTCTTATATTTGGTCATCAAATTACTCCGAACGTGATGCAGACAGAATCTATGATATGCAAATGGTTCCTACCATAAAGGAGACTCACTCATAGCATGCAAAATGCCACGATGCCGGTCAGATATTATCTTTAAACAGTCTCCAAGACACGTACGACATGGCGTTTCAACTGCTCCATGAACCAACCCCAACTTTGTATTGCATACGCAACAGGTAAAATCTGATTGTTTGCATCCAAAGCGCGTCTCCCATGTGTAATGTACTCTTATACACATCGTAGATGCGTGCCATCAACAGATAGGACAGGTCTACACATGTGGAAGTTCATGCATCAATCGATGGCTAAATGCCTAGAAGATGTATTTGAAAATTTTCACAACCTCGCTACTACTAGATGATGTAAGAGATTGTCATACAGTTTGGGGAGGAGCTTTGGGCTTCATCAACGCAAGACTGTCTCTTCCGGTAGATTAGCTGTGTATAAGATTGTGATTTGCAAGACTGACTTCCTTATTTTTTAAAGCTTCTCTTGTGAGTGATGTCAATAAGAAACTGTTCTTAACATATGCCTGAATTTGTTTGACCTTGTGCCCAGGATCATTTTCAATTAAGTTCATAATTTGGTTAGCAATGACTGTAGATGTAAGATTTCGGTTGTTGTTACCGGATATTACACCTAGACATACGTGATCTTTTACCCATTTCGTGACCTTTCACACAGTAAGAGATTCATTTTCACGTACCCGAATACTCCAATCACAATCTCCTGGAGCTAATCTACCGGAGGACGCAGTCTTGCATTTTGCCGCCCATGTCTTCTTCCGGGCTCTCTATGACTTTGAATTCTCATTTTTGAGCTATAGACCACATTCTAACTGCCTTACTAACTTGCTCCTTGCTTTCAAAGTACATGTGCAACCGAATATCATTTTCTCTTCATTCCATCTAAATTAGATAATCTTTATTACTGAGGTCCATGGGATCGTAATCACTGTAGTTACCAGATGATGATTCTGAAAAGGATTCCCCTGGGTTGATAAGGGGAACATCCTCTTGTGTCTGACATTTATTGTTATTTGTCCCCAAATCCTCGTCAGAATCATCATCCGATATATCTTCAGAGTCTGACCCTGACTCGTAATCCTTGTCTAATGCATGCCACGACGAGTCACTATTAGCATTATCATCTGTCAAACCCTCATATACGAGACCTTTCTCCATATGTTGATATTGCATGGTATTTGGGCCTTAACTGTAAATACACAAACTAGAAGTGTATCAGAGACACTCCGCGATGTGGACTGTAGCGGCTGGTGGTCCGTGGCCGAATGCATGAGAGACATGCATTGGCCCCATACCATACACCCTACCTTGTTGGTTACAGTGCGTGGGGAATTTCCTCTGTCTCGATAAACAACTCAGCACAAAAAGTAGGATCGGCATCAAACAAATCAAAAATACCATCCATACCATCATCATCTGTCAATGGAATGCCAGAGTAAACACCACGACTAACTATATGCCCCACTATCACAAATTTTGGATACGGAATATGTTTTATTAAAAAAATTTGAGAATTCCTCTATATCTTGAAGATTCCTCTTACGCCGGTCATACCTGATAAGGGTTACAAACAACACAATAATTCGGTAACACTTACAAGTAATACATGCCCGACAAGGGCTACAACCAATGCAATAACCCGGCAAGGGTTACAAGTAATATATGCCCGACAAGGGCTACAAACAATGCAATAACATCCCACAATTTTAGTATAACAAACAACATAACCACAAATTTGACATCGCAATCAAGAGAAACCAAACATACAACATATATCCCGAGCCAAAAACCATTCTCTCTAAATATTCACATCTAAAGAAGATAATAAGAGACAGCATATTATTACAATAAAACACAAAAACAGAAAAAATATAAGCTACAATCACAAAATATTTTTCTAAAACATTTACATTAACAAAATTAATTATTTAAAAAAAATTAAAAAAATAAATAAATTAAAATTATTGGACAAAATAATCCAAAAATTTAATTTACCTGAAATATGTTAGTGGTGGGTGGTGGTGGTGGTGGTGGTGGAATGGAGGTGGTGGTTGTTGTATAGGGGGAGGAAAAAGAGATGGTGGTGGAATGGAGGAGAAAGAGGAGGATGAGGAGGCAGTAAGGGCTGTCTCTTATACACATCTAATTATATTATGCGAGGCTGAAGCCTCGCAGAATATAAGGTCAATGTCTGACCTCGCATTCGGTGAATGCGAGGTCAGTCAATATTGACCTCGCATTCACTGAATGCGAGGTCAATTTTTTTTTTATTTTTAAATAATGATTGAGCTCGCATTCGGTAATGTGAGCTCAAGAAACTCGCATTCAGTGAATGCGAGTTCCCCTCACTCGGAATTCATTTTTTCAATCGACATAAAAAAGAACACTTTTGATAAAGGCACATAATTGATAGTACATTCAAATCAGTGTCAAAGCTCTCCAGAAAGAATTATTTAATAACATTCAGAATAAATAATTACCCTTCCAATAGGGAGGTTCTTGTTCTTACACAATTTTTTGAATAAAACAAACCCAAAACAAGTGAGAGCTTATGCAATTTATTTGCATTCTCTCCACTGCCGAGAACGATAGCATATTGAAATCAACTATGACTCGACTACACTACATGAAATCTCAAATTCATGGAAAAAATGCATTTGAAATTTTTCAAAGCATCATAAAAGTTTCTGCTTAGTAAGTTAATTAATAGTTAGTACCGCCTTTTAAGATCAATCATCTGGATCTCCATGAAAAATGGCAATTCGAAACATCTGGCTAGCACCGCTCTATCTTTTTTTTACACAAAAACGTAAAACGGTTGATAGAGAAATCAGAATCTTATGGTGCTATTCTGGTGTAGGAGACATGGCAGTAGTGATTCTCTGACGATATTGCTGTCCTTTCTAGATTGGGATATTTTTTAAGATTATTCTAATTCCCTCTCTACTTTCTTCACTCCAAGATATAAGTGGCCTCGGTTAATATCTCCACTTAATTACCGTAAATGAAGGGTTGTAATCGAGTATAGTACTATCATATTGAATTTTCAATAATGTGAGTTGAAGAGAAGAAGGGGTGTAACCGCCGATCTATACGGCTTCTTTGGAAAACTGTAATATGAAAGTTCATGATATAGAATAGTAGGAATCAAATGTCAGCCACCCATGCCATAGGAGGTCATTAATGGGTGTATTAAATTGAAGGTTTTAAACTTTTGGGAATTTATACTTCCTTTTAGAAAATCATTCTCTTAAATTTAAAAATTTATATAATCTAAATATTTAAAATACATGATGTGATATTGTATTATAGATCTAAGTATTTAAAATTTAAAAAATAATTTTAAAAAAAAAACTATAAAATTCTTCTAAACTTTAAAGCACAAAGGCAAAAAGTGGACAAACCAAGATGTGCCTGATCAAAATCTGGGCCACTCTGATGGACAGAGACAGTCTGATGGTTTTATATATTTCCATTCCTTCTTGGCCAGTTGGCCTTTGACAGGATAGCCACGTATCACTCGTACAAATGTTCACTCAAAGATTACTTGTCTTTTTATTACTAGGTAGATATAGAGAATTATGAGAGTGTATTCATAACAATGATATGTTGGACATAATAAATATAGAATTTATATAAAATTCTTTAATTGATTTTCTTTTAATTCTTGGATTCAAGGTTAACTTAATCAATAAAATGATTCCAGAATAAAAGATAACTTGCATAAAAAGAAGTAAAATGATACTCTTATTAAATTAAAGGGTGTGAGAACCATGATTAAAGAAAATTTTTGGTCCAAGATTTTCTTTGTAAAATCTTCATTGAAAGAAACACCTTTTAGAGAATATATAAATGCAAATTTGTATTATTGGTTCATATCAAAGACAACTAAAAAATCGCAAGAGCTTTGCCTTTTAGATGTGTATAGTTCTTATACTTTTATGAAGTGATATTTATAAAGAGTTGTGATTTTTAATTGAAAAAGTGTATCCTTAATTAAAAGAAGACAACTAGTAAAGATCAAAAGATCTGTTAGTTCAGTTAAAGACACAAATAAAATAAATAACTTTTCACAAACAAAACACTTTGTTTGAAGTTTGATCTTATGGTAAGATCATTTACCAATTAATGGATTAATATTTATTTTTGGTGGAGGTGTGACTTCTTAAAATATAAGAAATACATGTTTGTATTTGATTCTACCAAGGTTAAATTAGAAGAATTGGCTTCTACAAAAACAAGCGAGATATCCATTAAGGAATTTATTTCTATTAGTGTCTAAACTATTTTCGGAATACCATTGTAATAGGAAAATTATGCTTTGTAAAGCATTAATACATTTAACTTTACACTGGTTAAGTTGAAGTACACAAGATCAAAACATAGCTATGTATATGAATTATTGTATTCAAAGTGATCACTACTACTTTGCGGGATTTAGTAACAAAATAGACTGGTGAATGACAAAAGGTTTTGCATGAGATCTTGTGAACCAAAGGAAATAGGGTAAAACCTATTTCACAAAATTACTGGTAGTGGAATCTCGACTTAACGCTTGATTCAGTGTTAAATCTTAAGTTTAATGAGACAAAGTACGCTATATGTGATTGCAGGCACTATAATATATTTGATATCGATCCCAAGTAAAGTGTTTGGTTATCACAGGTTTGAAGGAAGATAAGTAATAAGCTCTTAGTGGACTAATATTGAATTAAAATGTTGTCCATAGAAATACTTTTTATGATATCCACCCATATGAGTGATAAGTGCAGTTGCTTCTAGGAGTGTAAGGGCTTTAACTCTTACATCACTCATCAAAGAGATACAGACACATGGTTTGGTCAGAATAGTGTAGATACCAAATTACTCAATCATAGCAATTAGTGTGTTAGTAGATACAACTTGTCAATTAAAGATTTGGTTCAAAGATTATTACATCTACCATGCTAGTCAGCTTATTGAAAATATGTTTTACTAAATAAAGATTCAAATCACAAGATACCTTTACTATGCATTAATTTTCAAATTTGTCAAGGTCACATTATTTTAAAAATGGCAGAGGATTGTTGAAAAATTTTTAAAATATAAAATGGTATAATTTTACATGAAAGGTTATGAGTCGTATCTATTCAATTTAATGGATATGTCTATTCACAAAAATCATTGATTAGTGAATAGGCATGAGAGACAAATTTTTTTCTATAAATACTAATCATGTAGTAGGAAAAGACGTATGAAGATATTAATAGAGAGATACGATCATTCTCTTATTTTTCTAGTTAATCTTAGATAACTTAGACAAGTTTGTCTAATATTTGAGTGCTTAGTGGATTGATTTCGTTAATGGCAAAATGCAATCAATCACTAGGCTTTATTGTACCCTAAACATTATTTGCAAAACTCTTGTGCACAACAATTATGGTAGGGACAAATTAAACCCAGGAAATTGACAGTGTAACACACATTGAAGTCATCTTTTGTCCAACTATGCAGTATTACTGTATGCTTTTGTTTTTATTTTTTGCTAATTTTGTTCTAACATGTTGTAGGGGCAATAATAACATTAACTTATGTTACACTGTCAATTTCCTGGGTTTAATTTGTCCCTACCATAATTGTTGTGCATATTGATATATTGTAGTTATACTAGATCTTATAAGAAATTTACTAGTTATTTTACCTTTGTTAAAAAATCTACTAGGGTTCGTCACAAGTTGGCAACCTTTGTATTAAGCATTTGTAATAACATTGAATGAAAATCTAGAATCTTTTGTAGCTTCAACATGAAACATTAAGAAAGTGTGTGTCAATTAGCAAATATTTTCTATCATTTGTTAATGTTGGACCCCAGTTATGATAATCATGTTTTGATGATGACCAAATCGTACTAATGGCTTGAAAATAAGTGTGCAGAAAAATAGGGAGGCTGTATAAGAGACAGGACTATGGCATGACCCTCATTCTAAGTAATTGAGGATGATTGATCCTCCTTTCCCTTTTGGTTTCCACGGAAAAAGTTTGATCCCCTTTTTCATCCGAAACGTGATCAAAAGATGTAGGACACATATGACTGTCCGAACTAGAAGCTGAGGGATAGGATGCATATGACCGTCCGAACTTGAAGCTTTAGGACACACATGATCGTCCGAACTAGAGGCTGAGGGATAGGACGCATATGACCGTCCGAACCATAAGCTTTAGGGCGCACATGACCGTCCAAACCAGAAGCTATGGGAAAGGACGCATATGATCATCCGAAACATAAGCTAAAGGACGCACATGACCGTCCGAACCAAAAGCCGTAGGACGAGACCGTCCGAAGAAAAGAGCTCAAAATGAAGAAGTTTCTATGCAAAGCTGTAGGACGCATACGACCGTCCGAAACACTGTTCATAATGCTGTAGGACGCATGATCAGACGTCCGGACTTCCGTCCAAACTCCTCACGGCTAGTTCTTAACAGCTAGTTTTTTTACCGTTGGAGCTCAAATTTCAGCACATCTTTCATCTACAAAAAACCCAAGAACATCCAAATGATGTGAGGAACTACTACATTCAATACAAACACTTGTAAGAGCTATTTTGGGAGAAATAGGCTAAAATATTGGGGGTTGTATTGGTTTGGGTAGTCATGTGCGGCTAAACTAGAGAAAATTAGTATGAGCAAGAGTAGACTAGTGAGTGATGTTCAAGTGTAAGAGTGGAGGGATAAAAAGTGTACAAAAGTGAGGTTATCATGGAAAACCCTTTGGCTCAGCTAGAGGAACTTAGTTGGTGCAAGGGTGAGCCTACTTTGTGTACAAGAAGGTTATTACCTCACATTCTTTGAAGAGGCACTACTAGTGGATGTACTACTTTTCCAAGCTTGAGAAGCTTGGGAGTTTGGTTTGATATTCTTTATCTCAATCTTTTATTTCTTCTTTAACCTTTGATTGTTAAATATTTATCTTTGATCATTTGGGCTTCAATATTCATTTGTTGCACAAAGGTTGCATTTTCATTAAGCACTTCAAAAGGTTTATTTTTGAGTCAAACTAAGAGGATCTCTTAGGTTGCTTTTGGGCCAACAAATGGTATCAGAGCTTGTCTCATATGTTGAAGCTTAACCGCTTTTGTGTAAAAATCATTATGGCAACCAATAATGCTTTGTTTTTAGAGGGGCATTCTATTACTAGACCTCAATGTTTAATGACATGTCTCTTATACACATCTAGATGTGTATAATGAGAATTTTTGTTCAATCTATTACATATTGATTGTATCTTATATTATTTGTGAAGTCTTTTCTTTTGAGACAGATCAAAGACTGAAAATACACATAAATTAAGGCCTAAAACTATATATGAATTAAATGCACAAGATAAAGATGAATTTATCTTTAAATGATAAAGCCATTAATATTTTGTATAATGCTTTGGATGCAGATGAGTTTTGTAAAGTAAAGGGTTGCAAATCAGCCAAGGAGATATAGGAAAAATTGAAACATCTCCATGAAGGAAATGAAGATATTAGAGCCTCTTCAGAAGAAGGTGAGGCTAAATATGAATCCTTAATGGAACCTCATGAGAACATTGACAAGATGTATTGTAGGTTCAATGATATTACAAAGGATTTGGAAAGTTTGGGTAAAGAATATTCCTTGGGTGAAAGGAATAGAAATTTTTTGAATGCTTTGGCTAAGGAATGTGAACCTAAATCCATTGCTATAGAGGAGTCTAAAAATTTAAATTCTATGCCTATCGAGTCTTTGATTAATTCTCTAACCTCCTTTGAATTGAAGATGAAATATAAGGTACAAGATGATGAGGAGACAAAGGGAAAAAGAGGTATAGCATTTAAAGCTTCATCAAAAAGGAGAAAAGACCCAAGGAAAGCCTCACTTCAACAACTTCCAAATCACTTGGGATGATTGCAATTCGGATGAAGAAGTTTAAGAAAAATATGAGGAAGCTCAAATGGCTTGTATGGCACTTGGCAATAATGAGGTATCCTCTAGTTATGATTCTTGCAATGATTCTTGTGATGATGATGATGATGATGATGTTGAATCATTCATTTTTAAAATGCATGAATGTTTAAAAGAATCATATGCTAGAAACAAAGAGTTAAAAATTAAAATTAATACTTTATTGAGTGTCAATTCAAAACTTGTGCATGAAAATAATTTTTTGTCAAAAGAAAATGATGATTTGAAGAAAAAATTTGTTGGAAAAACCAAGATCATGGAAGAACAAGATTCATTGAAGAAGAGATTAGATGATCTTGATGATATTTTGAAAAAGAAGAAAGAAAATGTTTTTGAAAAGAAAAGAACTAGAAATACGTTTTTGAACAAAAATTTTATCACCTTTAGAAAAAATGATTTGTGCTTTGGTTAAATCTAAATCTTCTTTTTATGGCAATAAGAATATTATTTGTAATTATTTTTATCAATATGGCCATATAGAGAAAAATTGTTATGTTAAAAGAAGTAAAAAATTGTGAATAAATTCTATTTGGGTGATTAAGCATGTTACTAACCCAACTGGACCCAAGAAAGTTTGGGTACCAAAAGTTGTTGCCTAAATTTGCATGTGGGTATGTTTGGAGAGCACCAAGGAATTCAAGATGGATTATCAATGGAGGGTGTTCAAAGCATATGAGCTAACATGACATTAAAATGGGTAACATTTAAAATTTTTATCAAAATTGTGCTTTCACTTGCTAATGTGAACTATGATGTCTTAAATGTTTTTCAACTATGTATTTAAATTTGCTTAGAAAGCTTGGGTACAAGTATCCCCAGTTGTTTTATAATAAGTCACTACTTACAAAAGTAAGGGGGAGCATTGTCTTTTTGAATGGATTATTTTGCATCACATGAAATTGCATCACATATGCTTTATTGTTTTGACGATGCTTTCGAGCGAAAAATGTCTTAATGCTAATTTTTTGCATGAATTCCCTTATATCTACTTAATACATATTTTTTTAAGGGAAGAAATATTTTGCACAGCTTGACTTATTCCCCATGTACTCACTTGAATTACATTCACCTTTTAAGAGGGAAAATAAACTTAGGGGGAGCTTAAAATTGCATTATTTTTTATTATGTTTTGATGATGCCAAAAGGGGGAGAAATAATGGACAAAACTTTTTGTCTTATGCTTCATATTTTATGGTTATTTTTAGAATTGTCCAATTGATTTGTCATCATCAAAAAGGGGGAGATTGTTGGACCCCAGTTATGATAATCTTGTTTTGATGATGACCAAATCGTACTAATGGCTTGAAAATAAGTCTGCAAAAAAACAGGAAGGCTCGGAAGAAAATGATCATCCGAACACAATCAAGAAAAATGACTAAAAGTTGAACAACACCTTACGGACGATGAAGAGCGTTCGAAAGAGAAGAAAGGAACCCGGATGCAAGAGAGAATCCGAAACATGATCAAAAGCTGTAGGACACATATGACTGTCCGAACCAGAAGCTGAGGGATAGGACGCATATGACCGTCCGAACCTAAAGCTTTGGGACGCACATGACCATCCGAACCAGAGGCTGAGGGATAGGATGCATATGACCGTCCGAACCATAAGCTTTAGGACGCACATGACCGTCCGAACCAGAAGCTGTGGGATAGGATGCATATGATCGTCCGAAACAAAAGCTATAGGACGCACATGACCGTCCGAGAGACAAGTTTTTAATCTCGAGACCGTCCGAAGAAAAGAGCTCAAAATGAAGAAGTTTCTATCAAGCTGTAGGACGCATATGATCATTCCAAACACTGTTAATAATGCTGTAGGACGCACCACCAGACATCCGAACCTCCGTCCGAACTCCTCACGGCTAGTTCTTAACAGCTAGGTTTTTGACCGATGGAGCTCAAATTTCAGCACATCTTTCATCTATAAATAACCCAGTCAAGAACATCCAAATGATGTGAGGAACTACTACATTCAATACAAACACTTGTAAGAGCTATTTTGGGAGAAATAGGCTAAAATATTATGGGTTGTATTGGTTTGGGTAGTACAGTTCTCTTGGCTCAATATGGAAATTAGTGTGAGCAAGAATAGACTAGTGAGTGATCTTCAAGTGTAAGAATGGAGGGATAACAAGTGTACAAAAGTGAGGTTGTAGTGTAAAACCCTTTGGATCAACTAGAGGAACTTAGTTGGTGCAAGGGTGAGCCTACTTTGTGTACAAGAAGGTTATTTCCTCACCTTCTTTGAAGAGGCACTACTAGTGGATGTACTCCAAGCTTGAGAAGCTTGGGAGTTTGGTTTGATATTCTTTATCTCAATATTTTATTTCTTCTTTAACCTTTGATTGTTAAATATTTATCTTTGATAATTTGTGCTTAGGTATTCATTTGTTGCACAAAGTTTGTATTTTCATTAAGCACTTCAAAAGGTTTGTTTTTTTGAGACAACCTAATTCACCACCCCTCTTAGGTTGCTTTTGGGCCAACAGTTAAAAAAAGAACAATGAAATCTATAGATGCATCGTCATTTAGTGTACTGAAATCCTACCTTTGTTTGTACTGGTAAAATGACACTGTCAGCTCAAATTTAAGATTAAAAAAACTAAACAATTTTGATAGGAAAACTTGAGTTTTAATCAATGCTTTGAAATCTGGACCGGATAGACTAGTTGGATTGCAAGCAATCATTATGCCAATCCAGTCCCGTCTACAGCAGAATTATAAAAAACGGTTAAAACCAATAAAACCCAGTGAATCGATAAGAATCAAGAGACAACCAAATCATGGGAAACTAGATTTGACAAATCTAGTAAAGTATTTTGTCCGATTAAACTATCTCTCTGCAAACTTAAATTTATTAGATCTGGTCCATAACAATTTTTCTCTATATGGCCATGCTGATAAAAATCAGATGAGAGGCGATGGGCATTTTGATGATGGCCGAGCAACGATAATGATGACGTTGACTAATTTTTATGATGATGTCGACGTAGCAATCATCTAGTGAACAATTATCCTCATTGAAGAGCTATTTGGTGAGGGTGGCAGTGGTAGAGTTTGCTTTTTTTTTTTCAATTTTTTTTTTGTTTTTTGTTGAGTTTTGGTAATGTTAATGGGGGTGTTTTTTGTTGATTTTGTGTGATGGTGATGGGTGGTGTTCCGTGAGTGGTACCCACTTTGTCCATAAGGAATATTTCCATGTGGCGCGACGGGTAGTAGTGACTCGGTGGGTGGTTTTGATTTTTCTGGTGTTGGTGTTTGATTACCATCCTTCTGCTTCCCATCAGCAAGGATTAAAACAGCATCCATAGCATGGATAACATCTTCACTTCTTGAGTCTCTTATCTTTCCTCTAGATGTGTATAAGAGATCTAGCCTTCTACTAAGAGAAGGAATACACATTGCTAGATGTGTAAAGAGACAGACTATTAGAGAGCAAAAGAAAGCCCTACCTAATTTAGATATAAAAATTAAATAAATACAAAGAGCTGGAGGTTGAACCAGTTTGACTGGTCGCACTACAAATTGAGGCTCTAGTTCAATCATCGGTCCAAGTTTTAAAACATTGGTTTGCATTCACTTCCCCTCTTCTTCTTTTGTAGTTTCCTCCTTGCTGCTGCTCCGCCTTCTGCCTATCAACAAGGCGAACTAGACATACTCTCTTTAATTTTAATCATGTTTCATTTTTAAAATTCTTGTTCTAATGTTTTACTTCCTATTTTGACATTTAATAAAATCTACCTTCGACTTATGAAAGCGGAATTGATTTTGTAGGAGTAAAGAATTTGAATTGTGTATTTGATTTAGTAGGTGAATATTCTATAACTTCTCTTATTCTCTTGTACTCATCACAATCAGGGAGGATTTTAGCACAGGTCCTAAACCTTTTAAATTCCACTCTTTTTGGATGAAACACCAAAAGTTCAAATTTGTGATGCACCAAAATTGGAGAAATAATCCCCCACCTTGTAATGCAATGAGATATTTGTGTTTAAAGCTAAAGTAGTTGAAAGGTGCTTTGAAGGAGCTCAATAATGAGATTTTTAGCCATATTACAAATAGAATCTATCAACTTAGAGTGCAGCTGGAGGAAGTTCAAACCAAATTGCAGCAGAACCCTCATGACATACAAGTTCAACATATTGAAAAAGAATACGTTACAAGTATATTGAAATGGTTGGGTTGAAGAGCTACTGTCAAAGGATAAATCTAGAATCCATTGGCTAAAGGAGGAAGATAAGAATACTAGATTTTTCATAGATCCATTATGTCACATCAAATAAGGAACATAATCCTTTCTCTGATAGATAGTAGTGGATGCATAATGCAGATCGTGCAAGTAAAATTTTCAATCTCTCGCAGTTTCAGATACCTGTCCTAAGAGACAGAAAGGAAATCCTTAGGAAGCTTGACATCGATGATGCACAGTGCAGATGAAGAAGCCCAATTGTTGCAGGACGAGGTCTCTGATATGGAGATTAAAAATGCTCTTTTCATTATGAAAGAGGAAGGCTTCGCCCTGATGGATTTATAATGGAATTCTACAAATGGAATTTGGAGGTTGTGGGCAGAGAATTTTTGGCTGCTATTTAAGTTTTTCTTTACATAGGAGTACATGTATAGGCACATACACATCTAGATGTGTATAAGAGACAGTATTTTATTACAATGTGAAGCAGTTTTGACCTATATCTTGTTGTAATGTACTCTATAAATTCTATTCCAAGGTTCTAACTGAGAGACTTAAAAAGGCGTTGCCTGATTTAATTAGTAATAGTCAAAGTGCTTTTTATTAAAGGTTGAGCCATCACTAATAATATTCTACTAATAAGCGCATGCATGATCTAGTGAAGGGATATGGTAGAAGTGGGGGAAAAACCAGATGTGCTGTGAAAGTGGATATAATAAAGGCTTATGATACACTAAGATGGGATTTCTTACTATATGTGATGGAGTCAATGAGATTTCCTAAAACAATTATTACTTGGTTCAGAAATGGAGTTCAAACTGCTATGTTTTCACTCAATTTCAATGGCATCTTGGCAGGTTATTTTCCTAGCAATAGGTGATTGAGACAAGGAGATGCTATCTCTCCTTACCTATTCATCTTTGATATGGAAAATATTTTCCTTGATAGTTGATTACCATGTGAAGAATTATGAGTTTGATTTTCAGCTTTTGTTCACTTTGGTAAAAATAAGGAGATGTTTTGTCAAGTTTTGGGTATATGATATGGAGTACTTACTGTGAAGTATCTACGTGTACCCCTTATCCATTCCAAACTTCGTGTATCTAATTGTCAAGTGCTAATTGACAAGTTCAAGCTAAGATAAAGGGTTGGCCAAATAAGCAATTATCTTATGGGGAAAGGTTGATGTTGATAAAATCTATCCTGATGAGCCTGCAAACTTATTGGAGCAATAGTTTCTTAATTCCCAAAACTGTGATCACAAAGTTAGAACGTTTGTTGGCTAGCTTTAACTGTCTCTTATACACATCTAGATGTGTATAATAGACAGTAAGGTACACATTTGAGATATAAAGAAACTTTCTTGGTCACACATTACAAGTCCTGTACAAAGCAAATCTTCTTTAGCATAAGAGTCTCTTATACACATCTAGATTCCTATATGGACAAAGTGGGTGCATACAGTCAAGTTAAAGGAGAAATGTTTTTGGTTTGTTCCTGATATTCCTGGCTCCTATTCTTGGTTTTGGAGGGAGCTATTATAGCTAAGGTAAGTTGCTAGAACATAGGTGGTGGTTGTGGTAGGGGATGGTGCATAGATCTTTTTATGGCATGATAATTGGCACCCCTTGGGTCCATTATTGTTGCATTTTAGAACTCAAATTGTTAAAATGTTTTCCAGTACTGAGCAAGCAAAGTTGAATTCCATTATTAGCAAAGGCTATTGGACTTGGCCTGAGGAAAGAAGGTTGACTCAAGAAGTGAAGATGCTTATCCATGCTACCCCAGCTGATCTTAATCCTTTTCCTTCTGAAGCAGAAGGATGGTAATGGCTACTTGATACCTTTGGCTGTTTTACAATTAAGTCTGCACTAAACTTACTGAGAGATCATGGTATAAATTGTTCTTCGTCAAACATAATTTGGTTTAGGAAGCATGTGACTATGTATGCTTTCATCTATTGGTTAGCATGCCGAGGTAGATTATCAACTAAAGATAGGTTAATGTTCAATGGGGGATTGTTCAAGATGAATAGTATTGCTTGTGCATGGGTGCTGATGAATCAATTGACCATTTGTTCTTCCAATGCCCATATTCTCAATACATTTGGTTCTCTATCCAAGCATGTTGTAGACTGTATAGAGGTCACTACTTGTGGGAGGATGAACTAAGTTGGTTTACTCAGCAATTTCCATGTAATAGTTTTCATGCAAACATTTGTAAGTTGGCTCTCTTAGCAATTGTGTATTGGATTTGGCATGAAATGAACCAAAGATGTTTTAAGAGCATGAATATGCCTGCAGAAGCTGTAGTGAAGAATGTGTAGATGGAGATGAGGAAAGTGGTGGCAAGTTGGAGAAAAAATCCTAATGCAATGCTTAACTTGGAGCCGAGTCTAGAGTGGAATTTTGGCCAGAGGATTTTTGTTGTTGAAGTATACTGTTGTAGAATTAGGCTTGTATAGTTTGATTAGTGAACTTTGCTTGTCTCGCTGTTAAAGGTATATGCCTTTGTCAGGTTTTAGAAAAAATTGTAAATCAAATTTCTCTACATCAATATATCTATAATTTTACCTCCAAAAAAAAAGAATATTCTATAATTTTTGCAATTTTTTAGTTGAGAAATATCATAGTACTAAAAAATTGAGTGTTTAAAACACATGTTTAGACACCCTTGCTATAGATTAGACCTTCAGGATCATACTATAAATAATCGATGTCCTTTGCTTCATCTGTAGTAATCGGTGTAATAAAGCAAGGAGAGAGGAGCATATATCAAAATTACCAAAGCTATTTCTGTGATTTTGTAGGTAAGGTGATTTTGATGTTTAGGTAATAAAATAAGGGGAGACTGTTACTTAATCCAGTTGCTATTCTTTCTAATTCTTTTGTTTAACATTCAGTTCATCATCTGATTCATAGATTTATCATTAATTTCTACATCTGCACTTGCATCATCGATGTCAAGCGTTAAGGATTTCCTGGATTAAGTCAATGTTTAGAAATAACGAGTCACACTGTTTGACATCCTGAATGAATTAGTTTTATATTTGTGTCTATTACAATGTTAGATTCTTTTTGTCTTGAATCTTCCTCATCTTTTGTCTCTACATAAATGTTTCCTTCCCAAGTATTCTTCAAAAATAAGTTTTTGCTTGACCTCTTTGCTTGTGAAATACTACTGGGATCGATGAACAAAGTATGTGCCCTATCATACAAGATGAGATGTTAAAGTCCTTCAAGACATCAAACTTCTGAATGGTGGAACTCAACAAGTCAATAAAATCAAATTTGAAATCCAAGTAAGTCAATGGTTTGAGTTAATGAAGTCCAAAGGTCCAAAACTTTAAGACGAATTTGATCCACCTTGAAGGGGTGATACGTTAAATATCTAGTTATAAAATTTATAATCTCGTAATCCAACTATTAACTAGATAGTGCAGCACAAGTGTATGGCATCAATAGTATATAGCGGAAGTAAACGCATAAGGATTGGCTTAGCAATTACCGGTTATTTGACTCGAACACACAGATGTTGTAATTAAAGAAATCATTATGGAAGAGATTTGACTAAATTAATCTAAGAACTAAAATTATAATTAATCTACAAAAACAAATAAACTACTCTAACCATTAATCTATGGAAGCAAATAAAGAAAGCCTTAAATTTGACCATAAGGAATCTTGTCCCTAGACCATTAAACAATAAAAGAATCAAAAAATAAGAACTAAGAACATAAGAAAAGGTTTATGAATGCTTCTCTAATGAAGAATTGCAAGTTCTTGGTCCAAGGTTGTCAATCTTGAACCTTCTCTTCAATCCTTCTTAAAAATAAAGAAAATCCTAGTCTAATTTAATGAATTTCTATTCTAATGGCTAATCTAACTACTAGGTGATGTCCCTCTTCAACTCCCCTCATAATGAGGTATTTATAGGTGTTTGTAGGGTTTTGGGATTCCAGGATGATAAGTACATGTTTTTCACGTAACCGGGCCCACGGGGGGGATTTTTCTTACAAAATAAGTCACTTAACACGATGACCAGTTACCCATCTACCCGCTCCTAGGCGCTGCACTTTTGTAGTGCCTGGGCATGGATTCTAGTGAGCAACAACTTCCTTACTGGACTTGGAGCTTGGGCGCGACTTCCAGTGAGTTCCTTCAATTTATCTTCTATTGTTTCCACGATCCAGGCATAATTTGGGAAAACTCAAACATGAAAGTTGTAGATCTATGTCTTAGCTATATATGACTGGTGATCAAAGCATGATCCATTGAAATACGTCCTAAAGATGCGATACCCTCGAAACCTGCCAAACATATATAAAGCCATACCCGCGCCGGTATGGGCATGTGATCCCAAAAAGTCCCATCACAACGCTTAACCTGCAGTGTGGAATCATCAATAAGACCGTCAAAAATAGATCTAGCCCTATGCGACGTCGTAGGTGATATAATATCATCTAAAAATGGTCTTTTGATAGTAATCAATGATCAGACAAACATTTTTTGATAATACAATATTTTTTGATAAACGAATACATTAAAAACAAACTACATTCATAGAATACAATAAGTACGTAAACAATACAATACAAAAGACAAATCATTGTTGTCGCGAAGGGTAACTCCTGCGATTATGTCCCGGTTGATGACAATTCGTACATCTTCTGGGTTCATGGGGATCCCTAATATCCATCTCGTTTCGGATGCGCCTCGCACGTACACGGCCTGCCCAGCGTTCTACGAACATACTGTCATCACCACATAACTGCCATTGAATAGGAGGCAACTCATCTGGATTAGATTGCGGAACAAATCTTCTAACGTACATATACATTGCCACCACGACCAGTCACACGATGAGGTGTTTTAATTCTATAGACACCAGTAGAATGATCAAAAACCATGACTGTGTCCTCCACCTTTTAGATGTGTATAAGAGTCAGACTACGTGTTGCGCGGAGTTGATGTGCAACAATGTTCACCCGTGCAATATTATTAACAAATAATTTGACGGAACGATGGAATGTACTATCAATTATAGCCTTTATCGGAAGTAGTCTAACTCGCGCAAGACGTTATTGTAGCTCTCAAGAATTTGTACCGTGTATTCCCCACCTACGATTTCCATCGTGAGCAAGGCACCAACAGTCAAGGCCAATATCTGCCAGATATCTCCAAGCCTCTGGATGTTGAAGCTGTATCGTTTGTTGGTGCTTATTCCATTTCCGCATCTGTATACTGTCTCTTATACACAACACAATGTCTTCACTTCTACATTCTTATATTTGGTCATCAAATTACTCCGAACGTGATGCAGACAGAATCTATGATATGACCGGCATGGAAGCAAATGGTTCCTACCATAAAGGAGACTCACTCATAGCATGCAAAATGCCACGATGCCGGTCAGATATTATACAAATAGTCTCCAAGACACGTACGACATGGCGTTTCAACTGCTCTATGAACCAACCCCAAGTTGTGTATTGGAGCATACGCAACAGTAATTCTGCCCCCTATTTTTGCAGAAACCCTGAATTTCATACACTTATGTTGAAAGATTTGGACCTGTCTCTTATACACATCTAGATGTGTATAAGAGACAGGTGAAAATGAATCTCTTACTGTGTGACAGGTCACTAAATGGGCCTGATCTTATACACATCTAGACTGTGTATAAGAGACAGGTAACAAGATAGAAATTTTACGTATCGAACACTCCAATCACAATCTTGTGTGATGCTAACATACCCAGAAAAGTCTTGCATTTAGATGCCCATGTCTTCTTCCGGCTCTCTATGACTTTGAATTCTCATTTTTGAGCTATAGACCACATTCTAACTGCCTTACTAACTTGCTCCTTGCTTTCAAAGTACATGTGCAACCGAATATAATTTTTTCTTCATTCCAATAAACCAGCCCATCTTTATTATCCATGGGATCGATTGATGCCATACCTGTCTCTTATACACATCTAGATGTGTATAAGATGGTGTAACAGAGCTCTTGTGTCTGACATTTATTGTTATTTGTCCCCAAATCCTCGTCAGAATCATCATCCGATATATCTTCAGAGTCTGACCCTGACTCGTAATCCTTGTCTAATGCATGCCACGACGAGTCACTATTAGCATTATCATCTGTCAAACCCTCATATACGAGACCTTTCTCCATATGTTGATATTGCATGGTACTTGGGCCTTCACCTGCTGTGGTATCTCTATTACACTGCGTGCCAATAGATTGATCAGATTGCATTGAGTTTGACATTGAAAACGAATAAGTTGGGTTGTAAAACTCAAAGAATCTATATACACGACTAACTATATGCCCATATGGAAATATTCAATTTCAACTGCTCCCTATCAACCTCCATGAATTCGTATATCTTGTGAACTAACTCAACAAACCTAATCCGTTGCTTTATTCTGAATAGTTTCCTGTACACCCTTGGCTGGTAGGACATAGTACCGCCTTCATAGGTTATTTCTCCTCCCAATAAAGGAGAATGTGACGGGTCTATCAAATGTCATTTTCGTAAGGAAACATATTCCGTATCCAAAATTGGGGGCTAAACATGTTACATCCTGTCTCTTATACACATCTAGATGTCCTCTATATCTTGAAGATTCCTCTTACGCCGGTCATTGGTAAGGGTTACAAACAACACAATAATTCGGTAACACTTACAAGTAATACATGCCCGACAAGGGCTACAACCAATGCAATAACCCGGCAAGGGTTACAAGTAATATATGCCCGACAAGGGCTACAAACAATGCAATAACATCCCACAATTTTAGTATAACAAACAACATATTACCACAAATTTGACCGCAATCAAGAGAAACCAAACATACAACATATATCCCGAGCCAAAAACCATTCTCTCTAAATATTCGGATTAAAAGAAGATAATCAAAGCAGCATATTATTACAATAAAACACAAAAACAGAAAAAATATAAGCTACAATCACAAAATATTTTTCTAAAACATTTACATTAACAAAATTAATTATTTAAAAAAAATTAAAAAAATAAATAAATTAAAATTATTGGACAAAATAAAAAAATTTAATTTACCTGAAATATGTTAGTGGTGGGTGGTGGTGGTGGTGGTGGTGGAATGGAGGTGGTGGTTGTTGTATAGGGGGAGGAAAAAGAGATGGTGGTGGAATGGAGGAGAAAGAGGAGGATGAGGAGGAAGTGGAGGGGGGGTTTCTGCAAAAATAGGGGGCAGAATTATATTATGCGAGGCTGAAGCCTCGCAGAATATAAGGTTGTCTGACCTCGCATTCGGTGAATGCGAGGTCAGTCAATATTGACCTCGCATTCAAGAATGCGAGGTCAATTTTTTTTTTATTTTTAAATAATGATTGAGCTCGCATTCGGTGAATGCGAGCTCAAGGAACAGAATGCGAGTTCCCCTCTCCCGGAATTCAGGTTTCAATCAGCATAACAAAAGAACAATTTTGAAAACGAGCACAGTTTCAGAAATTTTTCGACCAAATCAGTGTCAAAGCTCTCCAGAAATTCTGCGAGGCAACATGTCTCATAAATACACATTACCCTTCCAATAGGGAGGTTCCAGTTCTTAATTTGTCTCTTATACACATCTAGATGTGTATAAGAGACAGCCCCACACACTTTGGTTCACAAGATAACATGCAAAACCATCAAAAAACTTGAAAATGAAAAAAAGATAGACTACACTACATGAAATCTCAAATTCAAAAAAAGCTTATACACATCTAGATGTGTAAAGCATTTTAAAAGTTTCTGCTTAGTAAGTTAATTAATAGTTAGTACCGCCTTTTAAGATCAATCATCTGGATCTCCATGAAAAATGGCAATTCGAATTCACATCTGGCTAGCACCGCTCTATCTTTTTTTCATTTTCAAGTTTTTTGATGGTTTTCGTGTTAACATTTTAACAAAGTGTTGGTGGCCATTACAAAACACAAATTTTCTTACAGAGTTTGATTCACTCGAGAAAAAAATCTTCATTCCATATCATATTCCAGTCATGGAAAAAACAAGATTCTAATAGTATTTGGACTAAAAGAAAAAATATGAACAAATTTATAGAAAATAACTCACAAAGACTTCATTTAAAAAAAAAAAGTAAAACAATTGATAGAGAAATCAGAATCTTATGGTGCTATTCTGGTGTAGGTTCCGGTGGCAGTAGTGATTCTCTGACGATATTGCTGTCCTTTCTAGATTGGGATATTCAATCCAGATCAGCTGTCTCTTATACACATCTACTTTCTTCACTCCAAGATATAAGTGGCCTCGGTTAATATCTCCACTTAATTACCGTAAATGAAGGGTTGTAACTGCCAGAGTATAGTACTATCATATTGAATTTTCAATGGATGTGAGTTGAAGAGAAGAAGGGGTGTAACCGCCGATCTATACGGCTTCTTTGGAAAACTGTAATATGAAAGTTCATGATATAGAATAGTAGGAATCAAATGTCAGCCACCCATGCCATAGGAGGTCATTAATGGGTGTATTAAATTGAAGGTTTTAAACTTTTGGGAATTTATACTTCCTTTTAGAAAATCATTCTCTTAAATTTAAAAATTTATATAATCTAAATATTTAAAATACATGATGTGATATTGTATTATATAAGTATTTAAAATTTAAAAAATAATTTTAAAAAAAAAACTATAAAATTCTTCTAAACTTTAAAGCACAAAGGCAAAAAGTGGACAAACCAAGATGTGCCTGATACTAAAACGTGGGCCACTCTGATGGACAGAGACAGTCTGATGGTTTTATATATTTCCATTCCTTCTTGGCCAGTTGGCCTTTGACAGGATAGCCACGTATCACTCGTACAAATGTTCACTCAAAGATTACTTGTCTTTTTATTACTCTAGGTAGATATAGAGAATTATGAGAGTGTATTCATAACAATGATATGTTGGACATAATAAATATAGAATTTATATAAAATTCTTTAATTGATTTTCTTTTAATTCTATGGATTCAAGGTTAACTTAATCAATAAAATGATTCCAGAATAAAAGATAACTTGCATAAAAAGAAGTAAAATGATACTCTTATTAAATTAAAGGGTGTGAGAACCATGATTAAAGAAAATTTTTGGTCCAAGATTTTCTTTGTAAAATCTTCATAAAGAAACACCTTTTAGAGAATATATAAATGCAAATTTGTATTATTGGTTCATATCAAAGACAACTAAAAAATCGCAAGAGCTTTGCCTTTTTGTTTGAATAGTTCTACCCTTTTATGAAGTGATATTTATAAAGAGTTGTGATTTTTAATTGAAAAAGTGTATCCTTAATTAAAAGAAGACAACTAGTAAAGATCAAAAGATGTGTTAGTTCAGTTAAAGACACAAATAAAATAAATAACTGTTTCACAAACAAAACACTTTGTTTGAAGTTTGATCTTATGGTAAGATCATTTACCAATTAATGGATTAATATTTATTTTTGGTGGAGGTGTGACTTCTTAAAATATAAGAAATACATGTTTGTATTTGATTCTACCAAGGTTAAATTAGAAGAATTGGCTTCTACAAAAACAAGCGAGATGGTTAAGGAATTTATTTCTATTAGTGTCTAAACTATTTTCGGAATACCATTGTAATAGGAAAATTATGCTTTGTAAAGCATACATTTAACTTTACACTGGTTAAGTTGAAGTACACAAGATCAAAACATAGCTATGTATATGAATTATTGTATTCAAAGTGATCACTACTACTTTGCGGGATTTAGTAACAAAATAGACTGGTGAATGACAAAAGGTTTTGCATGAGATCTTGTGAACCAAAGGAAATAGGGTAAAACCTATTTCACAAAATTACTGGTAGTGGAATCTCGACTTAACGCTTGATTCAGTGTTAAATCTTAAGTTTAATGAGACAAAGTACGCTATATGTGATTGCAGGCACTATAATATATTTGATATCGATCCCAAGTAAAGTGTTTGGTTATCACAGGTTTGAAGGAAGATAAGTAATAAGCTCTTAGTGGACTAATATTGAATTAAAATGTTGTCCATAGAAATACTTTTTATGATATCCACCCATATGAGTGATAAGTGCAGTTGCTTCTAGGAGTGTAAGGGCTTTAACTCTTACATCACTCATCAAAGAGTTAAAGCAAAATGGTATAATTTTACATGAAAGCATATGAGTCGTATCTATTCAATTTAATGGATATGTCTATTCACAAAAATCATTGATTAGTGAATAGGCATGAGAGACAAATTTTTTTCTATAAATACTAATCATGTAGTAGGAAAAGACGTATGAAGATATTAATAGAGAGATACGATCATTCTCTTATTTTTCTAGTTAATCTTAGATAACTTAGACAAGTTTGTCTAATATTTGAGTGCTTAGTGGATTGATTTCGTTAATGCAAAATGCAATCAATCACTAGATGTGTATTTAGACAGTTGATGAATTTAAGCCATGGCTGTTGTGTCCTTGAGGCAGAATGGAAAAGATTCAATATGATATCAGTTATACTAGATCTTGTAAGAAATTTACTAGTTATTTTACCTTTGTTAAAAAATCTACTAGGGTTCGTCACAAGTTGGCAACCTTTGTATTAAGCATTTGTAATAACATTGAATGAAAATCTAGAATCTTTTGTAGCTTCAACATGAAACATTAAGAAAGTGTGTGTCAATTAGCAAATATTTTCTATCATTTGTTAATGTTGGACCCCAGTTATGATTAATCATGTTTTGAATAAGATGGACCATGTCTCGTACTAATGGCTTGTGTATAAGAGACAGAAAAATAGGGAGGCTCGGACAAAAATGATCATCTGAACACAATCAAGTGAAACGACCAAAAGTTCACAACACCTTACGGACGATGAAGAGCGTTCGAAAGAAAGGAACCCGGGCGCAACAGAGCATCCGAAACGTGATCAAAAGATGTAGGACACATATGACTGTCCGAACTAGAAGCTGAGGGATAGGATGCATATGACCTCCGAACTTGAAGCTTTAGGACACACATGATCGTCCGAACTAGAGGCTGAGGGATAGGACGCATATGACCGTCCGAACCATAAGCTTTAGGTGGACATCATGTCAAAACCAAAGCTAGATGTGAAAGGACAGCTTATACATCCGAAACATAAGCTAAAGGACGCACAGGTCGTATCCGAACCAAAAGCCGTAGGACGAGACCGTCCGAAGAAAAGAGCTCAAAATGAAGAAGTTTCTATAAAGCTGTAGGACGCATACGACCGTCCGAAACACTGTTCATAATGCTGTAGGACATATGATCAGTCTCTTCCGGACATCCGTCCAAACTCCTCACGGCTAGTTCTTAACAGCTAGTTTTTTTACCGTTGGAGCTCAAATTTCAGCACATCTTTCATCTACAAAAAACCCAAGAACATCCAAATGATGTGAGGAACTACTACATTCAATACAAACACTTGTAAGAGCTATTTTGGGAGAAATAGGCTAAAATATTGGGCGGTTGTATTGGTTTGGGTAGTACAGTTCTCTTGGCTCAACTAGAGAAAATTAGTGTGAGCAAGAGTAGACTAGTGAGTGATGTTCAAGTGTAAGAGTGGAGGGATAAAAAGTGTACAAAAGTGAGGTTATCATGGAAAACCCTTTGGCTCAGCTAGAGGAACTTAGTTGGTGCAAGGGTGAGCCTACTTTGTGTACAAGAAGGTTATTACCTCACATTCTTTGAAGAGGCACTACTAGTGGATGTACTCCAAGCTTGAGAAGCTTGGGAGTTTGGTTTGATATTCTTTATCTCAATCTTTTATTTCTTCTTTAACCTTTGATTGTTAAATATTTATCTTTGATCATTTGGGCTTCAATATTCATTTGTTGCACAAAGGTTGCATTTTCATTAAGCACTTCAAAAGGTTTATTTTTTTGTCAAACTAAACTTACCCCTCTTAGGTTGCTTTTGGGCCAACAAATGGTATCAGAGCTTGGTCTCATATGTTGAAGCTTAACCGCTTTTTGTGTAAAAATCATTATGGCAACCAATAATGCTTTGTTTTTAGAGGGGCATTCTATTACTAGACCTCAATGTTTAATGACATTAATTTTGTTTTTTGGAGGGATAGAATGAAAATTTTTGTTCAATCTATTGATATTGATTTATGGTATATTATTTGTGGAGGTCCTTTTGAGGCCAATATTTTTATGAAAATACACATAAATTAAGGCCAAAAACTATATATGAATTAAATGCACAAGATAAAGAAATTTATCTTTAAATGATAAACAAATTAATATTTTGTATAATGCTTTGGATGCAGATGAGTTTTGTAAAGTAAAGGGTTGCAAATCAGCCAAGGAGATATAGGAAAAATTGAAACATCTCCATGAATCTTGAACATATTAGAATATCAAAAGAAGTCACAAAATTTCAATATTGGAGTACATGAATGGAACAGTCTCAAGCTTGGAGTAGATGTATTGTAGGTTCAATGATATTACAAAGGATTTGGAAAGATTTTGGGTAAAGAATATTCCTTGGGTGAAAGGAATAGAAATTTTTTGAATATAAGAGGCTAAGGAATGTGAACCTAAATCCATTGCTATAGAGGAGTCTAAAAATTTAAATTCTATGCCTATCGAGTCTTTGATTAATTCTCTAACCTCCTTTGAATTGAAGATGAAATATAAGGTACAAGATGATGAGGAGACAAAGGGAAAAGAGGTATAGCATTTAAAGCTTCATCAAAAAGGAGAAAAGACCCAAGGAAGCCTCACTTCAACAACTTCCAAATCACTTGGGATGATTGCAATTCGGATGAAGAAGTTTAAGAAAAATATGAGGAAGCTCAAATGGCTTGTATGGCACTTGGCAATAATGAGGTATCCTCTAGTTATGATTCTTGCAATGATTCTTGTGATGATGATGATGATGATGATGTTGAATCATTCATTTTTAAAATGCATGAATGTTTAAAAGAATCATATGCTAGAAACAAAGAGTTAAAAATTAAAATTAATCCTACTTTATTGAGTGTCAATTCAAAACTTGTGCATGAAAATAATTTTTTGTCAAAAGAAAATGATGATCTGTATAAATTTGTTGGAAAACCAAGATCATGGAAGAACAAGATTCATTGAAGAAGAGATTAGATGATCTTGATGATATTTTGAAAAAGAAGAAAGAAAATGTTTTGAAAAGAAAAGAACTAGAAATACGTTTTTGAACAAAAATTTTATCACCTTTAGAAAAAATGATTTGTGCTTTGTTAAATCTAAATCTTCTTTTATGGCAATAAGAATACGAATGTCTAATTATTTTTATCAATATGGCCATATAGAGAAAAATTGTTATGTTAAAAGAAGTAAAAAATTGTGAATAAATTCTATTTGGGTGATTAAGCATGTTACTAACCCAACTGGACCCAAGAAAGTTTGGGTACCAAAAGTTGTTGCCTAAATTTGCATGTGGGTATGTTTGGAGAGCACCAAGGAATTCAAGATGGATTATCAATGGAGGGTGTTACAAAGCATATGAGCTAACATGACATTAAAATGGGTAACATTTAAAATTTTTATCAAAATTGTGCTTTCACTTGCTAATGTGAACTATGATGTCTTAAATGTTTTTCAACTATGTATTTAAATTTGCTTAGAAAGCTTGGGTACAAGTATCCCCAGTTGTTTTATAATAAGTCACTACTTACAAAAGTAAGGGGGAGCATTGTCTTTTTGAATGGATTATTTTGCATCACATGAAATTGCATCACATATGCTTTATTGTTTTGACGATGCTTTAAGCGAAAAATGTCTTAATGCTACATTTTTTGCATGAATTCCCTTATATCTACTTAATACATATTTTGAAATTTGAGCTCCATAAACAGTTCTTGAAGTGCTTAATGACTGGCTCTTATACACATATAGATGTGTATAATAAACTTAGTCTGATCCTGTCTTCTGCATACACATCTTATTATGTGTTGAAGATGCCAAAATATGGAGAAATAATGGACAAAACTTTTTGTCTGTAGGACACATATGACTGTCCGAACCAGAAGCTGAGGGATAGGACGCATATGACCGTCCGAACCTAAAGCTTTGGGACGCACATGACCATCCGAACCAGAGGCTGAGGGATAGGATGCATATGACCGTCCGAACCATAAGCTTTAGGACGCACATGACCGTCCGAACCAAAAGCTGTGGGATAGGATGCATATGATCGTCCAAAACAAAAGCTATAGGACGGTCATCACACATGACCGTCCGAACCAAAAGTCGTAGGACGAGACCGTCCGAAGAAAAGAGCTCAAAATGAAGAAGTTTCTATCAAGCTGTAGGACGCATATGATCATTCCAAACACTGTTAATAATGCTGTAGGACGCACCACCAGACATCCGAACCTCCGTCCGAACTCCTCACGGCTAGTTCTTAACAGCTAGGTTTTTGACCGATGGAGCTCAAATTTCAGCACATCTTTCATCTATAAATAACCCAAGAACATCCAAATGATGTGAGGAACTACTACATTCAATACAAACACTTGTAAGAGCTATTTTGGGAGAAATAGGCTAAAATATTATGGGTTGTATTGTTCCTTCACTCACTGGTGCAAGGGTGAGCCTACTTTGTGTACAAGAAGGTTATTTCCTCACCTTCTTTGAAGAGGCACTACTAGTGGATGTACTCCAAGCTTGAGAAGCTTGGGAGTTTGGTTTGATATTCTTTATCTCAATATTTTATTTCTTCTTTAACCTTTGATTGTTAAATATTTATCTTTGATAATTTGTGCTTAGGTATTCATTTGTTGCACAAAGTTTGTATTTTCATTAAGCACTTCAAAAGGTTTGTTTTTTGAGACAACCTAATTCACCACCCCTCTTAGGTTGCTTTTGGGCCAACAGTTAAAAAAAGAACAATGAAATCTATAGATGCATCGTCATTTAGTGTACTGAAATCCTAGGTTTGTACATCTTGGTAAAATGACACACTCAAATTTAAGATTAAAAACTAAACAATTTTGATAGGCTTATATTCAGCTTTTGAATATCATTGAACATCAATAGATGTGTATAAGAGACATGTGTAATAAGAGATGAATCTCATTTAGGGTTTTGACTTCATTGTTTAGAATTATAAAAAACGGTTAAAACCAATAAAACCCAGTGAATCGATAAGAATCGGGTTCAACCAGTAAAGATCGGTTTTGAATACTAGTAAACAATGAAGTCAAAACCCTAAATGATATTCATCAATATTACACAGCAACCGACTTCTTTAATTCTTTTTTTTTTTTGGGGATGTACAACCACTGTCTTCATTATCAATTACACCAAGAAGTAATATTTCTCTCCTCTCTTGAACAAATCTAGTAAAGTATTTTGTCCGATTAAACTATCTCTCTTCAAACTTAAATTTATAGATATGGTCCATAAGTTTTTTGTCATTGTTGCTATGCTCGTCGGCATCAGATGAGAGGCGATGGGCATTTTGATGATGGCCGAGCAACGATAATGATGACGTTGACTAATTTTTATGATGATGTCGACGTAGCAATCATCTAGTGAACAATTATCCTCATTGAAGAGCTATTTGGTGAGGGTGGCAGTGGAGTTATACACATCTTTTTTCAATTTTTTTTTTGATCATCTAATCTCTGGTAATGATAATGAATCTTTTTCTTGAGTTTTGTGTGATGGTCCAGGTGGTGTTAGATGTGTATAATGGACAGCTACTACCCGTCGCCGCCACCACAAAACATCAATGATAAACACTACCCATTACCACCACGTGACTCTTTGGTGGGTGGTTTTGATTTTTCTGGTGTTGGTGTTTGATGGATGTTGTTTTGGTGTTTGCTGATGGGTGTTCTTTTGCTCTCTAATAGTGATTTGTGTTACTGATTTTTTGGAGGTAGTGGTGGCGGTAGGTGGTTGGGGTGATCGTGGAGGGTAGAAAGTGGGATTTAACACATCCCTAGTTCCCCTTTGCCATCCCACTTTCTACCCTTAAGGGCTGTCTCTTATACACATCTTCTGCCTATCAACAAGGTGAACTAGACATACTCTCTTTAATTTTAATCATGTTTCATTTTTAAAATTCTTGTTCTAATGTTTTACTTCCTATTTTGACATTTAATAAAATCTACCTTCGACTTATGAAAGCGGAATTGATTTTGTAGGAGTAAAGAATTTGAATTGTGTATTTGATTTAGTAGGTGAATATTCTATAACTTCTCATTCTCTTGTACTCATCACAATCAGAGGATTTTAGCACAGTCCTAAACCTTTTAAATTCCACTCTTTTTGGATGAAACACCAAAAGTTCAAATTTGTGATGCACCAAAATTGGAGAAATAATCCCCCACCTTGTAATGCAATGAGATATTTGTGTTTAAAGCTAAAGTAGTTGAAAGGTGCTTTGAAGGAGCTCAATAATGAGATTTTTAGCCATATTACAAAAGCAATACTATCAACTTAGAGTGCAGTGGAGGAAGTTCAAACCAAATTGCAGCAGAACCCTCATGACATACAAGTTCAACATATTGAAAAAGAATACGTTACAAGTATATTGAAATGGTTGGGTTGAAGAGCTACTGTCAAAGGATAAATCTAGAATCCATTGGCTAAAGGAGGAAGATAAGAATACTAGATTTTTCATAGATCCATTATGTCACATCAAATAAGGAACATAATCCTTTCTCTGATAGATAGTAGTGGATGCAGAATTGAGGAGTATTGGGATGTGCAGGATCGTGCAGTAAAATTTTTCAATCTCTGCTTACAGAAACTGATACCTTTCCTAAGAACCATAAAGAAATATTGAGGAAAATTGTAAATAAGCACATTGATGTTGAACAAGCCCAATTGTTGCAGGACGAGGTCTCCGATATGGAGATTAAAAATGCTCTTTTCATTATGAAAGAGGGGAAGGCTTCTGGCCCTGATGGATTTATAATGGAATTCTACAAATGGAATTTGGAGGTTGTGGGCAGAGAATTTTTGGCTGCTATTTAAGTTACAAATCGTTTCTTTACATAGGAGTACATGTATAGGCCTGGGAATAGCACAATCGTCACTCTAGTACCTAAAGTCTCTATTCCAGATCTTTGATATCAGTAATATTTTCCTTGATAGTTGATTACCATGTGAAGAATTATGAGTTTGATTTTCATCCAAAGTGTCAAAAGCTGAATATAAGCCATGTTCTTTTGCTGATGACCTCTTTCTAGTAGCTACTGCAATGGACAAATCTCTGAAGGCAATGAAAAAAGCTTTAGATTTATTTTCTACGATTTTTGGGATAAAGCCTAGCTTGTAGAAAAGTTAAGTGTTTATGGCTAGTTGCACTAAACTAAATAAGGAGATGTTTTGTCAAGTTTTGGGTAAGTGCCATAAAGTACTTATCAAGTTAGAACGTTTGTTGGCTAGCTTTCTTTGGACTGGTGTTGATAAGAAACACTATGTAGCAAAAGTGGCCTGAAATGATATATGTTGACCTGTTAAAGAAAGAGGACTTGGTCTATGTAGATTACAAGTCTGGTACAAAGCATTACTTCTTTAGCATGTCTGGGCTATCTACACATGGAAAGATTCCTTATGGAGAAAGTTCATAGCATGTTTGAGTTTTCCCAAAAGTTAGAAGTGAAGATGCTTATCCATGCTACCCCAGCTGATCTTAATCCTTTTCCTTCTGAAGCAGAAGGATGGTAATGGCTACTTGATACCTTTGGCTGTTTTACAATTAAGTCTGCAGGTAAACATGTGTAGAAGATTCCCTTATTGCTTGTTCTTCGTCAAACATAATTTGGTTTAGGAAGCATGTGACTATGTATGCTTTCATCTATTGGTTAGCATGCCGAGGTAGATTATCAACTAAAGATAGGTATTTCAATGGGGGATTGTTCAAGATGACCAGTATTGCTTGTGCATGGGTGACATGAATCTGTGACCATTTGTAAGTGACAATGCCCATATTCTCAATACATTTGGTTCTCTATCCAAGCATGTTGTAGACTGTATAGAGGTCACTACTTGTGGGAGGATGAACTAAGTTGGTTTACTCAGCAATTTCCATGTAATAGTTTTCATGCAAACATTTGTAAGTTGGCTCTCTTAGCAATTGTGTATTGGATTTGGCATGAAATGAACATCAAAGATGTTTTAAGAGCATGAATATGCTGAAGCTGTAGTGAAGAATGTGTAGATGGAGATGAGGAAAGTGGTGGCAAGTTGGAGAAAAATCCTAATGCAATGCTTAACTTGGAGCCGAGTCTAGAGTGGAATTTTGGCGGAGGATCACTATACACAGCTGTCTCTTATACACATCTAGAGATGTGTATATTGTCTGCATATCAATTACTTGTCTCATTTGTTAAAGGTATATGCCTTTGTGTTTTAGAAAAAATTGTAAATCAAATTTCTCTACATCAATATATCTATAATTTTACCTGTGTCTTAAAGAAGTTTTCTATAATTTGTTGCAATTTTTTAGTTGAGAAATATCATAGTACTAAAAAATTGAGTGTTTAAAACACACGTTTAGACAAAAGAATTATAGATTATACCTTCAGGATCATACTATAAATTTTCCCCTCATTTTTGCTTCATCGTAGTAATCGGTGTAATAAAGCAAGGAGAGAGGAGCATATATCAAAATTACCAAAGCTATTTCTGTGATTTTGTAGGTAAGGTGATTTTGATGTTTAGGTAATAAAATAAGGGGAAAATTGTTACTTAATCCAGTTGCTATTCTTTCTAATTCTTTTGTTTAACATTCAGTTCATCATCTGATTCATAGATTTATCATTAATTTCTACATCTGCACTTGCATCATCGATGTCAAGCGTTAAGGATTTCCTGGATTAAGTCAATGTTTAGAAATAACGAGTCACACTGTTTGACTCCTGAATGAATTAGTTTTATATTTGTGTCTATTACAATGTTAGATTCTTTTTGTCTTGAATCTTCCTCATCTTTTGTCTCTACATAAATGTTTCCTTCCCAAGTATTCTTCAAAAATAAGTTTTTGCTTGACCTCTTTGCTTGTGAAATACTACTGGGATCGATGAACAAAGTATGTGCCCTATCATACAAGATGAGATGTTAAAGTCCTTCAAGACATCAAACTTCTGAATGGTGGAACTCAACAAGTCAATAAAATCTCAAATTTGAAATCCAAGTAAGTCAATGGTTTGAGTTAATGAAGTCCAAAGGTCCAAAACTTTAAGACGAATTTGATCCACCTTGAAGGGGTGATACGTTAAATATCTAGTTATAAAATTTATAATCTCGTAATCCAACTATTAACTAGATAATGCAGCACAAGTGTATGGCATCAATAGTATATAGTTGAATTACGAGATTATCCTTATGCGTTTACTTCCGCTATACGGTTATTTGACTCGAACACTAATTAAAGAAATCATTATGGAAGAGATTTGACTAAATTAATCTAAGAACTAAAATTATAATTAATCTACAAAAACAAATAAACTACTCTAACCATTAATCTATGGAAGCAAATAAAGAAAGCCTTAAATTTGAAAGCAAGGAAAAATATGTAACCCTAGAAAGCATTAAACAATAAAAGAATCAAAAAATAAGAACTAAGAACATAAGAAAAGGTTTATGAATGCTTCTCTAATGAAGAATTGCAAGTTCTTGGTCCAAGTATGTTGTCAATCTTGAACCTTCTCTTCAATCCTTCTTAAAAATAAAGAAAATCCTAGTCTAATTTAATGAATTTCTATTCTAATGGCTAATCTAACTACTAGGTGATGTCCCTCTTCAACTGGGTAAAATGAGGTATTTATAGGTGTTTGTAGGGTTTTGGGATTCCAGGATGATAAGTACATGTTTTTCACGTAACCGGGCCCAGGGATAACTGCTTATTTGCCACCCCTTTATCCTGTCTCTTATACACATCTAGATGTGTATAAGAGACAACTCCTCGCCAAACATATATAAAGCCATACCGCGCCGGTATGGGCATGTGATCCCAAAAAGTCCCATCACAACGCTTAACTGCACCTGTCTCTTATACACATCTAGACCTGTATAAGAGACAGGCGTAAGAGATGTCTCTTAAGATATAGCAGTGAATTCTGTCAATGGTCCAGATGAACAAGCTCTCGCGATGATCATCCATACCTAAACAAAGTAATATGAAAAGAATTAATGATAGTATAATATTTTTGATAGTAATCAATGATCAGACAAACATTTTTTGATAATACAATATTTTTGATAAACGAATACATTAAAAACAAACTACATTCATAGAATACAATAAGTACGTAAACAATACAATACAAAAGACAAATCATTGTTGTCGCGAAGGGTAACTCCTGCGATTATGTCCCGGTTGATGACAATTCGTACATCTTCTGGGTTCATGGGGATCCCTAATATCCATCTCGTTTCGGATGCGCCTTAATGTAGACACGGCCTGCCTTCCACCAGCGTTCTACGAACATACTGTCATCACCACATAACTGCCATTGAATAGGAGGCAACTCATCTGGATTAGATTGCGGAACAAATCTTCTAACGCTGTACTGGTCTCAATATATGCGAGTGGTGTAATGGTCCACAAGCAGTCGCGTTGGTTCATCACCCTTATGCCTGCAAACTGCTATTCATTGGTTGACAGTTTGTACATTGCAATACTAGACCACAGTCTCTTCTGTACATAATTGACAGTTTGTACATTGCCACCACGACCAGTCACACGATGAGGTGTTTTAATTCTATAGACACCAGTAGAATGATCAAAAACCATGACTGTGTGTCCTCCACCTTTTTTGTCTGCTGTCAACAACCTTTTCCAATTCTTTGGTGTAATTGATGTGCAACAATGTTCACCCCGTGCAATATTATTAACAAATAATTTGACGGAACGATGGAATGTACTATCAATTATAGCCTTTATCGGAAGTAGTCTAACTCCGCGCAAGACGTTATTGTAGCATTCTCAGAAGAATTTGTACCGTGTATTCCCCACCTACGATTTCCATCGTGAGCAAGGCACCAACGGTCAAGGCCAATATCTGCCAGATATCTCCAAGCCTCTGGATGTTGAAGCTGTATCGTTTGTTGGTGCTTATTCCATTTCCGCATCTGTATCTTGACACCAAGAGACCAACACAACTTCTTCACTTCTACATTCTTGTATTTGGTCATCAAATTACTCCGAACGTGATGCAGACAGAATCTATGATATGCAAATGGTTCCTACCATAAAGGAGACTCACTCATAGCATGCAAAATGCCACGATGCCGGTCAGATATTATACAAATAGTCTCCAAGACACGTACGACATGGCGTTTCAACTGCTCTATGAACCAACCCCAACTTTGTATTGCATACGCAACAGGTAAAATCTGATTGTTTGCATCCAAAGCGACGACAATGAGTAATTTACCCCGATACTCCCTCGTAGATGCGTGCCATCAACAGATAGGACAGGTCTACACATGAGAGTGGAATGCATCAATCGATGGCCGAAATGCCTAGAAGATGTATTTGAAAATTTTCACAACCTCGCTACTGCTGGGATGATGTAGCCATTGCACCACAGTTTGGGGATTGGAGCGTAGAACTTCTTCAACGTATTGGGGTAATTGTTGAAAATTAGATGCCCAACTTCCATATGCAAGCACAATGGCTTTCCTGCGAGCATACCAAGCTTTCTTGTAAGTGATGTCAACCTTGAAACTGTTCTTAACATATGCCTGAATTTGTTTGACCTTGTGCCCAGGATCATTTTCAATTAAGTTCATAATTTGGTTAGCAATGACTGTAGATGTAAGATTTCGGTTGTTGTTACCGGATATTACACCTAGACATACGTGATCTTTTACCCATTTCGTGACCTTTCACACAGTAAGAGATTCATTTTCACGTACCCGAATACTCCAATCACAATCTCCGGCAGCTAATCTACCCGGCTATCTATGACTTTGAATTCTCAGCTTTGAGCTATAGACCACATTCTAACTGCCATACTAACTTGCTATGAGCAGATGAGTTACAACCCACATGTATTTCATTTTTTTCTTCATTCCAATAAACCAGCCCATCTTTATCACTGCGGTCCATGGGATCGTAATCACCGTAGTTACCAATATCATTGAAAAAAGCCATTCCTGGGTTGATAAGCAGGAACATCCTCTTGTGTCTGACATTTATTGTTATTTGTCCCCAAATCCTCGTCAGAATCATCATCCGATATATCTTCAGAGTCTGACCCTGACTCGTAATCCTTGTCTAATGCATGCCACGACGAGTCACTATTAGCATTATCATCTGTCAAACCCTCATATACGAGACCTTTCTCCATGTGTTGATATTGATTCTTGGTACAATGGGCCTTCACTGTGTGGTATCTCTATTACACTGCGTGCCAATAGATTGATCAGATTGCATTGAGTTTGACATTGAAAACGAATAAGTTGGGTTGTAAAACTCAAACGACCAAGGATGTTCAAAGAAACTCCGCGCATTGGACTGTAGCGGCTGGTCGTCCGTGGTCGAATGCATGAGAGACATCATTGGCCCCATACCATACACCCCTAGATTGTTGGTTACAGGTACGTGGGGAATTTCCTCTGTCTCGATAAACAACTCAGCACAAAAAGTAGGATCGGCATCAAACAAATCAAAAATACCATCCATACCATCATCATCTGTCAATGGAATGCCAGAGTAAACACCACGACTAACTATATGCCTGTACAGAATATTCAATTTTAACTGCTCCCTATCAACCTCCATGAATTCGTATATCTTGTGAACTAACTCAACAAACCTAATCCGTTGCTTTATTCTGAATAGTTTCCTGTACACCCTTGGCTGGTAGGACATAGTACCGCCTTCATAGGTTATTTCTCCTCCCAATAAAGGAGAATGTGACGGGGTCTATCAAATGTCATTTTCCTGTAAGGATGTAACATGTTTAGACCTGGACCAATTTTGGATACGGAATATGTTTTATTAAAAAAAAAATTTGACAGAATTCCTCTATATCTTGAAGATTCCCTCTTACGCCGGTCATACCTGATAAGGGTTACAAACAACACAATAATTCGGTAACACTTACAAGTAATACATGCCCGACAAGGGCTACAACCAATGCAATAACCCGGCAAGGGTTACAAGTAATATATGCCCGACAAGGGCTACAAACAATGCAATAACATCCCACAATTTTAGTATAACAAACAACATAACCACAAATTTGACCGCAATCAAGAGAAACCAAACATACAACATATATTAAGAGCAAAGCACATTCTCAATAAATATTCTGTTGTTTGTAACCCTTATCAGGCATATTATTACACTAAAACACAAAAACAGAAAAAATATAAGCTACCATCACAAAATATTTTTCTAAAACATTTACATTAACAAAATTAATTATTTAAAAAAAATTAAAAAAATAAATAAATTAAAATTATTGGACAAAATTTAAAAAAATTTAATTTACCTGAAATATGTTGGTGGTGGGTGGTGGTGGTGGTGGTGGTGGAATGGAGGTGGTGGTTGTTGTAGAGGGGGAGGAAAAAGTCTAATTGGTGGTATCTGGAGGAGCATAAGGAGACATGAGTCTCCTTGGTACTTGGGCGTCAACTATGACTCGACTACACTACATGAAAACTCAAATTCATGGAAAAAATGCATTTGAAATTTTTCAAAGCATCATAAAAGTTTCTGCTTAGTAAGTTAATTAATAGTTAGTACCGCCTTTTAAGATGTCTCTGGATTATATGAAAAATGGCAATTATAAACATCTGGCTAGCCAGATGTTCTATCTTTGTCTCTTATAAGAATCTTGATGGTAATCATGCATACATGCTAAAAAGATGTTTCGAATGTGTGTTACACTGATCACAAATTGTATCTTAAAAGGTTTGATTCTCTCGATACAAAAATCTTCATTCCATATCATATTCAGACTCATGGAAAAAACAAGAAAATTATACCATTTGGACTATTTTAAAAATATGAACAAATTTATAAAAAAAAACTCACAAAGACTTCATTTAAAAAAAAAAACGTAAAACAATTGATAGAGAAATCAGAATCTTATGGTGCTATTCTGGTGTAGGTTCCGGTGGCAGTAGTGATTCTCTGACGATATTGCTGAACCTACTCCTTTCTAGATTGGGATATTTTTTAAGATTATTCTAATTCCCTCTCTACTTTCTTCACTCCAAGATATAAGTGGCCTCGGTTAATATCTCCACTTAATTACCGTAAATGAAGGGTTGTAACTGCCAGAGTATAGTACTATCATATTGAATTTTCAATGATGTGAGTTGAAGAGAAGAAGGGGTGTAACCGCCGATCTATACGGCTTCTTTGGAAAACTGTAATATGAAAGTTCATGATATAGAATAGTAGGAATCAAATGTCAGCCACCCATGCCATAGGAGGTCATTAATGGGTGTATTAAATTGAAGGTTTTAAACTTTTGGGAATTTATACTTCCTTTTAGAAAATCATTCTCTTAAATTTAAAAATTTATATAATCTAAATATTTAAAATACATGATGTGATATTGTATTATATAAGTATAAGAAATTTATAAAATAATTTTAAAAAAAAAACTATAAAATTCTTCTAAACTTTAAAGCACAAAGGCAAAAAGTGGACAAACCATAGTTTTGAGATGTGCCTGATACTAAAACGTGGGCCACTCTTTCGTGAGACTGTCTCTGGTTTTATATATTTCCATTCCTTCTTGGCCAGTTGGCCTTTGACAGGATAGCCACGTATCACTCGTACAAATGTTCACTCAAAGATTACTTGTCTTTTTATTACTAGGTAGATATAGAGAATTATGAGAGTGTATTCATAACAATGATATGTTGGACATAATAAATATAGAATTTATATAAAATTCTTTAATTGATTTTCTTTTAATTCTTGGATTCAAGGTTAACTTAATCAATAAAATGATTCCAGAATAAAAGATAACTTGCATAAAAAGAAGTAAAATGATACTCTTATTAAATTAAAGGGTGTGAGAACCATGATTAAAGAAAATTTTTGGTCCAAGATTTTCTTTGTAAAATCTTCATAAAGAAACACCTTTTAGAGAATATATAAATGCAAATTTGTATTATTGGTTCATATCAAAGACAACTAAAAAATCGCAAGAGCTTTGCCCATGCCAGATTTTTGTTTGAATAGTTCTACCCTTTTATGAAGTGATATTTATAAAGAGTTGTGATTTTTAATTGAAAAAGTGTATCCTTAATTAAAAGAAGACAACTAGTAAAGATCAAAAGATGTGTTAGTTCAGTTAAAGACACAAATAAAATAAATAACTTTTCACAAACAAAACACTTTGTTTGAAGTTTGATCTTATGGTAAGATCATTTACCAATTAATGGATTAATATTTATTTTTGGTGGAGGTGTGACTTCTTAAAATATAAGAAATACATGTTTGTATTTGATTCTACCAAGGTTAAATTAGAAGAATTGGCTTCTACAAAAACAAGCGAGATGGTTAAGGAATTTATTTCTATTAGTGTCTAAACTATTTTCGGAATACCATTGTAATAGGAAAATTATGCTTTGTAAAGCATACATTTAACTTTACACTGGTTAAGTTGAAGTACACAAGATCAAAACATAGCTATGTATATGAATTATTGTATTCAAAGTGATCACTACTACTTTGCGGGATTTAGTAACAAAATAGACTGGTGAATGACAAAAGGTTTTGCATGAGATCTTGTGAACCAAAGGAAATAGGGTAAAACCTATTTCACAAAATTACTGGTAGTGGAATCTCGACTTAACGCTTGATTCAGTGTTAAATCTTAAGTTTAATGAGACAAAGTACGCTATATGTGATTGCAGGCACTATAATATATTTGATATCGATCCCAAGTAAAGTGTTTGGTTATCACAGGTTTGAAGGAAGATAAGTAATAAGCTCTTAGTGGACTAATATTGAATTAAAATGTTGTCCATAGAAATACTTTTTATGATATCCACCCATATGAGTGATAAGTGCAGTTGCTTCTAGGAGTGTAAGGGCTTTAACTCTTAGGTATAAGATCAAAGAGTGATACGACACATGGTCAGAATCAGTGTAGATACTTAAATTACTCAATCATACAATTAGTTCATGTTAGTGAATACAACTTGTCAATTAAAGATTTGGTTCAAAGATTTATTACATCTACCATGCTAGTCAGCTTATTGAAAATATGTTTTACTAAATAAAGATATCATCACAAGATCTTACTATGCATTAATTTTCAAATAAGAGCCAGTTGCATCCAAAGCATTATACAAAATGACAGATTTGATAATTAATGAAATATTTAAAATATAAAATGGTATAATTTTACATGAAAGGTTATGAGTCGTATCTATTCAATTTAATGGATATGTCTATTCACAAAAATCATTGATTAGTGAATAGGCATGAGAGACAAATTTTTTTCTATAAATACTAATCATGTAGTAGGAAAAGACGTATGAAGATATTAATAGAGAGATACGATCATTATCTTAGGCAGTCTAGTATAATCTTAGATAACTTATCTAAGTTTTTCTAATATTTGAGTGCTTAACAAGATTGATTTCGTTAATGTGTAAATGCAACAGGTGCTAGGCTAAATTGTTTGCTTAAACATTATCAAAATGTCTTGTGCACAACAATTATGGTAGAGCGGTTAAACCAGAAATTGACAAGTGTAACACACATTGAAGTCATCTTTAGTCAACTATGCAGTATTACTATATGCTTTTGTTTTTATTTTTTGCTAATTTTGTTCTAACATGTTGTAGGGGCATAAGGAACATTATACTTATGTGGAAATTTAGTCAAATTCTTTGGCTGTTGTGTCCTTGAGGCAGAATGGAAAATATTGATACTATTGTAGTTATACTAGATCTTGTAAGAAATTTACTAGTTATTTTACCTTTGTTAAAAAATCTACTAGGGTTCGTCACAAGTTGGCAACCTTTGTATTAAGCATTTGTAATAACATTGAATGAAAATCTAGAATCTTTTGTAGCTTCAACATGAAACATTAAGAAAGTGTGTGTCAATTAGCAAATATTTTCTATCATTTGTTAATGTTGGACCCCAGTTATGATAATCATGTTTTGATGATGACCAAATCGTACTAATGGCTTGAAAATAAGTGTGCAGAAAAATAGGGAGGCTCGGACAAAGAATGATCATCTGAACACAATCAAGTAAAACGACCAAAAGTTTACAACACCTTACGGACGATGAAGAGCGTTCAAAAGAAAGGAACCCGGCGCAGAATTTAATAAGAGTATCATCTAGTCTGTGTATAACATCTTATACTGTCTAGTACTATACAGCTGAGTCCTACACATCTATCTGTGTATCGGACGGTTTGAATCTTTAGGACTTGTATTTCGTCGAACGGATGTGTCCTATCCCATAGCTTCTGGTGGCTAGTTCTTAACAGCTAGTTTTTTTACCGTTGGAGCTCAAATTTCAGCACATCTTTCATCTACAAAAAACCCAAGAACATCCAAATGATGTGAGGAACTACTACATTCAATACAAACACTTGTAAGAGCTATTTTGGGAGAAATAGGCTAAAATATTGGGGGTTGTATTGGTTTGGGTAGTACAGTTCTCTTGGCTCAACTAGAGAAAATTAGTGTGAGCAAGAGTAGACTAGTGAGTGATGTTCAAGTGTAAGAGTGGAGGGATAAAAAGTGTACAAAAGTGAGGTTATCATGGAAAACCCTTTGGCTCAGCTAGAGGAACTTAGTTGGTGCAAGGGTGAGCCTACTTTGTGTACAAGAAGGTTATTACCTCACATTCTTTGAAGAGGCACTACTAGTGGATGTACTCCAAGCTTGAGAAGTTTGGGAGTTTGGTTTGATATTCTTTATCTCAATCTTTTATTTCTTCTTTAACCTTTGATTGTTAAATATTTATCTTTGGTATCATTTGGGCTTCAATATTCATTTGTTGCACAAAGGTTGCATTTTCATTAAGCACTTCAAAAGGTTTATTTTTTGAGACAAACTAATTCACCCCCCTCTTAGGTTGCTTTTGGGCCAACAAATGGTATCAGAGCTTGGTCTCATATGTTGAAGCTTAACCGCTTTTGTGTAAAAATCATTATGGCAACCAATAATGCTTTGTTTTTAGAGGGGCATTCTATTACTAGACCTCAATGTTTAATGACATTAATTTTGTTTTTTGGAGGGATAGAATGAAAATTTTTGTTCAATCTATTGATATTGATTTATGGTATATTATTTGTGGAGGTCCTTTTGAGGCCAATATTTTTTATGAAAATACACATAAATTAAGGCCAAAAACTATATATGAATTAAATGCACAAGATAAAGAAATTTATCTTTAAATGATAAAGCCATTAATATTTTGTATAATGCTTTGGATGCAGATGAGTTTTGTAAAGTAAAGGGTTGCAAATCAGCCAAGAGAGATATAGGAAAAATTGAAACATCTCCATGAAGGAAATGAAGATATTAGAGAGCAAAAGAAGTCACTTCTGGTGGCTAAATATGAAAATTCAAACTTTGTGTATGGCACTTGGCAATAATGAGGTATCCTCTAGTTATGATTCTTGCAATGATTCTTGTGATGATGATGATGATGATGATGTTGAATCATTCATTTTTAAAATGCATGAATGTTTAAAAGAATCATATGCTAGAAACAAAGAGTTAAAAATTAAAATTAATACTTTATTGAGTGTCAATTCAAAACTTGTGCATGAAAATAATTTTTTGTCAAAAGAAAATGATGATTTGAAGAAAAAATTTGTTGGAAAAACCAAGATCATGGAAGAACAAGATTCATTGAATACAAGAGATTAGATGATCTTGATGATATTTTGAAAAAGAAGAAAGAAAATGTTTTTGAAAAGAAAAGAACTAGAAATACGTTTTTGAAGAAAAATTTTATCACCTTTAGAAAAAATGATTTGTGCTTTGTTAAATCTAGATCTTCTTTTTATGGCAATGAGAATATGGGTTTAATTATTTTTATCAATATGGCCATATAGAGAAAAATTGTTATGTTAAAAGAAGTAAAAAATTGTGAATAAATTCTATTTGGGTGATTAAGCATGTTACTAACCCAACTGGACCCAAGAAAGTTTGGGTACCAAAAGTTGTTGCCTAAATTTGCATGTGGGTATGTTTGGAGAGCACCAAGGAATTCAAGATGGATTATCAATGGAGGGTGTTCAAAGCATATGAGCTAACATGACATTAAAATGGGTAACATTTAAAATTTTTATCAAAATTGTGCTTTCACTTGCTAATGTGAACTATGATGTCTTAAATGTTTTTCAACTATGTATTTAAATTTGCTTAGAAAGCTTGGGTACAAGTATCCCCAGTTGTTTTATAATAAGTCACTACTTACAAAAGTAAGGGGGAGCATTGTCTTTTTGAATGGATTATTTTGCATCACATGAAATTGCATCACATATGCTTTATTGTTTTGACGATGCTTTCGAGCGAAAAATGTCTTAATGCTAATTTTTTGCATGAATTCCCTTATATCTACTTAATACATATTTTTTTCTGCAGACTTATTTTCAAGCCATTAGTACGATTTCCCCATCATCTCACTTGAATTACATTCACCTTTTAAGAGGAAAATAAACTTAGGGAGCTTAAAATTGCATTATTTTTATTATGTTTTGATGATGCCAAAGGGGAGAAATAATGGACAAAACTTCTTGTCTTATGCTTCATATTTTATGGTTATTTTTAGAATTGTCCAATTGATTTGTCATCATCAAAAAGGGGGAGATTGTTGGACCCCAGTTATGATAATCATGTTTTGATGATGACCAAATCGTACTAATGGCTTGAAAATAAGTCTGCAAAAAAACAGGAAGGCTCGGAAGAAAATGATCATCCGAACACAATCAAGAAAAATGACTAAAAGTTGAACAACACCTTACGGACGATGAAGAGCGTTCGAAAGAAAGGAACCCGGATGCAAGAGAGAATCCGAAACATGATCAAAAGCTGTAGGACACATATGACTGTCCGAAACAGCTTGAGGGATAGGACGCATATGAGCCGTCCGAACCTAAAGCTTTGGGACGCACATGACCATCCGAACCAGAGGCTGAGGGATAGGATGCATATGACCGTCCGAACCATAAGCTTTAGGACGCACATGACCGTCCGAACCAAAAGCTGTGGGATAGGATGCATATGATCGTCCAAAACAAAAGCTATAGGACGCACATGACCGTCCGAACCAAAAGTCGTAGGACGAGACCGTCCGAAGAAAAGAGCTCAAAATGAAGAAGTTTCTATCAAGCTGTAGGACGCATATGATCATTCCAAACACTGCATAATGCTGTAGGACGCACCACCAGACATCCGAACTTCCGTCCGAACTCCTCACGGCTAGTTCTTAACAGCTAGGTTTTTGACCGATGGAGCTCAAATTTCAGCACATCTTTCATCTATAAATAACCCAAGAACATCCAAATGATGTGAGGAACTACTACATTCAATACAAACACTTGTAAGAGCTATTTTGGGAGAAATAGGCTAAAATATTATGGGTTAGAGGTATTGGTTTGGGTAGTACAGTTCTCTTGGCTCAACTGGAGGAAATTAGTGTGAGCAAGAATAGACTAGTGAGTGATCTTCAAGTGTAAGAATGGAGGGATAACAAGTGTACAAAAGTGAGGTTGTAGTGTAAAACCCTTTGGATCAACTAGAGGAACTTAGTTGGTGCAAGGGTGAGCCTACTTTGTGTACAAGAAGGTTATTTCCTCACCTTCTTTGAAGAGGCACTACTAGTGGATGTACTCCAAGCTTGAGAAGCTTGGGAGTTTGGTTTGATATTCTTTATCTCAATATTTTATTTCTTCTTTAACCTTTGATTGTTAAATATTTATCTTTGATAATTTGTGCTTAGGTATTCATTTGTTGCACAAAGTTTGTATTTTCATTAAGCACTTCAAAAGGTTTGTTTTTTGAGACAACCTAATTCACCACCCCTCTTAGGTTGCTTTTGGGCCAACAGTTAAAAAAAGAACAATGAAATCTATAGATGCATCGTCATTTAGCTAGTGAAAATCAATCCTCTTATGTTTGTACTGGTAAAATGACACTGTCACTCAAATTTAAGATTAAAAACTAAACAATTTTGATAGGAAAACACCGTTTTCTTAAACTTCTTCATCCGTATTGCAATCATCCCAAGGATTTGGAAGTAGTTGAATTGCAGGCAATCCTTGGGTCTTTCCAGTCCTTTTTCAGCAGAATTGATTAAAAACGCTTAGATGTGTTTTTCCCTTTGTCTCCTGATCATCGGGTTCAACCAGTAAAGATCGGTTTTGAATACTAGTAAACGATGAAGTCTATAGATTAAATTTATATTCATTTAATAAGACACAGCAACCGAAGAGCTTTTCTTCTTTTTTTTTGGGGATGTACAACCACTGTCTTCATTATCATGTTAGCTCAATGCATTAATATTTCTCTCTCTCTTGAACAAATCTAGTAAAGTATTTTGTCCGATTAAACTATCTCTCTGCAAACTTAAATTTATAGATATGGTCCATAAGTTTTTTGTCATTGTTGCTATGCTCGTCGGCATCAGATGAGAGGCGATGGGCATTTTGATGATGGCCGAGCAACGATAATGATGACGTTGACTAATTTTTATGATGATGTCGACGTAGCAATCATCTAGTGAACAATTATCCTCATTGAAGAGCTATTTGGTGAGGGTGGCAGTGGTGGAGTTTGCTTTTTTTTTTTTCAATTTTTTTTTTGTTTTTTGTTGAGTTTTGGTAATGTTAATGGGGGTGTTTTTTGTTGATTTTGTGTGATGGTGATGGGTGGTGTTCCGTGGTGGTAATGGGTAGTGTTTATCATTGATATTTTGTGGTGGCGGCGACGGGTAGTAGTGACTACTGGTGGGTGGTTTTGATTTTTCTGGTGTTGGTGTTTGATGGATGTTGTTTTGGTGTTTGCTGATGGGTGTTCTTTTGCTCTCTAATAGTGATTTGTGTTACTGATTTTTGGGAGGTAGTGGTGGCGGTAGGTGGTTGGGGTGATCGTGGAGGGTAGAAAGTGGGATGGCAAAGGGGATGATCGAGGGAGGTTTGCAATTCTGGAGCAATAAGGGAAGCCCTACCTAATTTAGATATAAAAATTAAATAAATACAAAGAGCACAAGGTTGAACCAGTTTGACTGGTCGCACTACAAATTGAGGCTCTAGTTCAATCATCGGTCCAAGTTTTAAAACATTGGTTTGCATTCACTTCCCCTCTTCTTCTTTTGTAGTTTCCTCCTTGCTGCTCCGCCTTCTGCCTATCAACAAGGCGAACTAGACATACTCTCTTTAATTTTAATCATGTTTCATTTTTAAAATTCTTGTTCTAATGTTTTACTTCCTATTTTGACATTTAATAAAATCTACCTTCGACTTATGAAAGCGGAATTGATTTTGTAGGAGTAAAGAATTTGAATTGTGTATTTGATTTAGTAGGTGAATATTCTATAACTTCTCATTCTCTTGTACTCATCACAATCAGGGAGGATTTTAGCACAGGTCCTAAACCTTTTAAATTCCACTCTTTTTGGATGAAACACCAAAAGTTCATAACAATTTGTGATGCACCAAAATTGGAGAAATAATCCCCCACCTTGTAATGCAATGAGATATTTGTGTTTAAAGCTAAAGTAGTTGAAAGGTGCTTTGAAGGAGCTCAATAATGAGATTTTTAGCCATATTACAAATAGAATCTTATCAACTTAGAGTCTGTAAGCAGAGGTTCAAAAATGTTACTGCAGAACCCTCATGACATCAAGTTCAACATATTGAAAAAGAATACGTTACAAGTATATTGAAATGGTTGGGTTGAAGAGCTACTGTCAAAGGATAAATCTAGAATCCATTGGCTAAAGGAGGAAGATAAGAATACTAGATTTTTCATAGATCCATTATGTCACATCAAATAAGGAACATAATCCTTTCTCTGATAGATAGTAGTGGATGCAGAATTGAGGAGTATTGGGATGTGCAGGATCGTGCAGTAAAATTTTTCAATCTCTGCTTACAGAAACTGATACCTTTCCTAAGAACCATAAAGAAATATTGAGGAAAATTGTCTAAATAAGCACATTGATGTTGAACAAGCCCAATTGTTGCAGGACGAGGTCTCCGATTTAGATTAAAAATGCTCTTTTCATTATGAAAGAGGGGAAGGCTTCTGGCCCTGATGGATTTATAATGGAATTCTACAAATGGAATTTGGAGGTTGTGGGCAGAGAATTTTTGGCTGCTATTTAAGTTTTTCTTTACATAGGAGGGCCATGTATAGGCCTGAATAGCACAATCGTCACTCTAGTACCTAAAGTCTCTATTCCATCAACAACTGCTGAGTTTTGACCTATATCTTGTTGTAATGTACTCTATAAATTCTATTCCAAGTCTCTAACTGAGAGATGTTAAAAAGGCGTACTGCCTGATTTGCATTAGTAATAGTCAAAGTGCTTTTTATTAAAGGTTGAAACCAAACTCATATACCTTCTAACATGCATGATCTAGTGAAGGGATATGGTAGAAGTGGGGAAAAACCAGATGTGCTACTCAAAGTTGGAGTATCCACTAGTAGTGCCTCTTCAACACTAAGGTGAGGAAATCTTACTATCTGTGATACAGTCAAAGTAGGCTCACCCTTGCACCAACTAAGTTCCTCTGGTTCAGAAATGGAGTTCAAACTGCTATGTTTTCACTCAATTTCAATGGCATCTTTAAGAGTTATTTTCCTAGCAATAGTTAGATTGAGACAAGGAGATGCTATCTCTCCTTACCTATTCATCTTTGATATGGAAAATATTTTCCTTGATAGTTGATTACCATGTGAAGAATTATGAGTTTGATACATCCTTATGTGTCAAAAGCTTGACTATATACCATTGATCAATTTTCTTAACCTTCTTGTACACAAAGTAGGCTCACCCTTGCACCTTGTCCATTGCAGTAGCTACTATCTGTCTCTTATACACATCTAGATGTGTATAAGCACAAAACAAGCTTGTAGAAAAGTTACTTGTTTATGGCTAGTTGCACTAAACTAAATAAGGAGATGTTTTGTCAAGTTTTGGGTATATGATATGGAGTACTTACTGTGAAGTATCTACGTGTATATATCCCCTTATCCATTCCAAACTTCGTGTATCTAATTGTCAAGTGCTAATTGACAAGTTCAAGCTAAGATAAAGGGTTGGCCAAATAAGCAATTATCTTATGGGGAAAGGTTGATGTTGATAAAATCTATCCTGATGAGCCTGCAAACTTATTGGAGCAATAGTTTCTTAATTCCCAAAACTGTGATCACAAAGTTAGAACGTTTGTTGGCTAGCTTTCTTTGGACTGGTGTTGATAAGAAACACTATGTAGCAAAAGTGGCCTGAAATCTTGATATGTTGAAGAGACAGGAAAGAGGATCGCATGGTCTATGTAGATTACCTGTCTCTTATACACATTAGATCTTTAGCAGAGTCTGGGCTATGACACATGATAAGATTCCTTATGGACAAAGTGGGTGCATACAGTCAAGATAAATTGAAATGTTTTGGTTTGTTCCTATTCTGGCTCCTATTCTTGGTTTTGGAGGGAGTTCTAGCAGGTTAAGCGTAGCTATGCTAGAACTTAGGTGGTGGTACATGTAGGGGATGGTGCATAGATCTTTTTATGGCATGATAATTACCTGGGTCCATTATTGTTGCATTTTAGAACTCAAATTGTTAAAATGTTTTCCAGTACTGAGCAAGCAAAGTTGAATTCCATTATTAGCAAAGGCTATTGGACTTGGCCTGAGGAAAGAAGGTTGACTCAAGAAGTGAAGATGCTTATCCATGCTACCCCAGACAGATCTTAATCCTTTTCCTTCTGAAGCAGAAGGATGGTAATGGCTACTTGATACCTTTGGCTGTTTTACAATTAAGTCTGCACTAAACTTACTGAGAGATCATGGTATAAATTGTTCTTCGTCAAACATAATTTGGTTTAGGAAGCATGTGACTATGTATGCTTTCATCTATTGGTTAGCATGCCGAGGTAGATTATCAACTAAAGATAGGTTAATCAATGGGGGATTGTTCAAGATGAATAGTATTGCTTGTGCATGGGTGCTGATGAATCAATTGACCATTTGTTGTACTTCCAATGCCCATATTCTCAATACATTTGGTTCTCTATCCAAGCATGTTGTAGACTGTATAGAGGTCACTACTTGTGGGAGGATGAACTAAGTTGGTTTACTCAGCAATTTCCATGTAATAGTTTTCATGCAAACATTTGTAAGTTGGCTCTCTTAGCAATTGTGTATTGGATTTGGCATGAAATGAACCAAAGATGTTTTAAGAGCATGAATATGCCTGCAGAAGCTGTAGTGAAGAATGTGTAGATGGAGATGAGGAAAGTGGTGGCAAGTTGGAGAAAAAATCCTAATGCAATGCTTAACTTGGAGCCGAGTCTAGAGTGGAATTTTGGCCAGAGGATTTTTTGTTGTTGAAGTATATTGTTGTAGAATTAGGCTTGTATAGTTTGATTAGTGAACTTTGCTTGTCTCGCTGTTAAAGGTATATGCCTTTGTGTTGTAGAAAAATTATAAATCAAATTTCTCTACATCAATATATCTATAATTTTACCTCCAAAAAAAAAGAATATTCTATAATTTTTGCAATTTTTTAGTTGAGAAATATCATAGTACTAAAAAATTGAGTGTTTAAAACACACGTTTAGACACCCTTGCTATAGATTAGACCTTCAGGATCATACTATAAATAATCGATGTCCTTTGCTTCATCTGTAGTAATCGGTGTAATAAAGCAAGGAGAGAGGAGCATATATCAAAATTACCAAAGCTATTTCTGTGATTTTGTAGGTAAGGTGATTTTGATGTTTAGGTAATAAAATAAGGGAAAATTGTTACTTAATCCATTGCTATTCTTTCTAATTCTTTTGTTTAACATTCAGTTCATCATCTGATTCATAGATTTATCATTAATTTCTACATCTGCACTTGCATCATCGATGTCAAGCGTTAAGGATTTCCTGGATTAAGTCAATGTTTAGAAATAACGAGTCACACTGTTTGACTCCTGAATGAATTAGTTTTATATTTGTGTCTATTACAATGTTAGATTCTTTTTGTCTTGAATCTTCCTTGCATCTTTTGTCTCTACATAAATGTTTCCTTCCCAAGTATTCTTCAAAAATAAGTTTTTGCTTGACCTCTTTGCTTGTGAAATACTCTGGGATCGATGAACAAAGTATGTGCCCTATCATACAAGATGAGATGTTAAAGTCCTTCAAGACATCAAACTTCTGAATGGTGGAACTCAACAAGTCAATAAAATCAAATTTGAAATCCAAGTAAGTCAATGGTTTGAGTTAATGAAGTCCAAAGGTCCAAAACTTTAAGACGAATTTGATCCACCTTGAAGGGGTGATACGTTAAATATCTAGTTATAAAATTTATAATCTCGTAATCCAACTATTAACTAGATAGTGCAGCACAAGTGTATGGCATCAATAGTATACACTAGCAGGGTCAGACTCAAAAACAAATAAACTACTCTAACCATTAATCTATGGAAGCAAATAAAGAAAGCCTTAAATTTGAAAGCAAGGAAAAATATGTAACCCTAGAAAGCATTAAACAATAAAAGAATCAAAAAATAAGAACTAAGAACATAAGAAAAGGTTTATGAATGCTTCTCTAATGAAGAATTGCAAGTTCTTGGTCCAAGGTTGTCAATCTTGAACCTTCTCTTCAATCCTTCTTAAAAATAAAGAAAATCCTAGTCTAATTTAATGAATTTCTATTCTAATGGCTAATCTAACTACTAGGTGATGTCCCTCTTCAACTCCCCTCATAATGAGGTATTTCCTAACTGTCTCTTATACACATCTAGATGTGTATAAGAGACAGTACATGTTTTTCACGTAACCGGGCCCATGGGGGGGATTTTTCTTACAAAATAAGTCACTTAACACGAGTTACCAATCTACCCGCTCCTAGGCTTTGAACTTTTGTAGTGCCTGGGCATCAATTTTAGTGAGCAACAACTTCCTTACTGGACTTGGAGCTTGGGCGCGACTTCCAGTGAGTTCCTTCAATTTATCTTCTATTGTTTCCACGATCCAGGCATAATTTGGGAAAACTCAAACATGAAAGTTGTAGATCTATGTCTTAGCTATATATGACTGGTGATCAAAGCATGATCCATTGAAATACGTCCTAAAGATGCGATACCCTCGAAACCTGCCAAACATATATAAAGCCATACCCGCGCCGGTATGGGCATGTGATCCCAAAAAGTCCCATCACAACGCTTAACCTGCAGTGTGGAATCATCAATAAGACCGTCAAAAATAGATCTAGCCCTATGCGACGTCGTAGGTGATATAATATCATCTAAAAATGGTCCAGGATGAACAAGCTCTCGCGACTGATCATCCATACCTAAACAAAGTAATATGAAAAGAATGAATGATAGTACAATATTTTTTGATAGTAATCAATGATCAGACAAACATTTTTTGATAATACAATATTTTTTGATAAACGAATATTATAGACATTAAAAACAAACTACATTCATAGAATACAATAAGTACGTAAACAATACAATACAAAAGACAAATCATTGTTGTCGCGAAGGGTAACTCCTGCGATTATGTCCCGGTTGATGACAATTCGTACATCTTCTGGGTTCATGGGGATCCCTAATATCCATCTCGTTTCGGATGCGCCTCGCACGTACACGGCCTGCCCAGCGTTCTACGAACATACTGTCATCACCACATAACTGCCACTGAATAGGAGGCAACTCATCTGGATTAGATTGTAACAAATCTTCTAACACTGTACTGGTCTCAATATATGCGAGTGGTGTAATGGTCCACAAGCAGTCGCGTTGGTTCATCACCCTTATGCCTGCAAACTGCTATACATAATTGACAGTTTGTACATTGCCACTTACCACAGCTACATGTCTGCTGTACATAATTGAAAGTTTGTACATTGCCACCACGACCAGTCACACGATGAGGTGTTTTAATTCTATAGACACCAGTAGAATGAATCAAAAACCATGACTGTGTGTCCTCCACCTTTTTTGTCTGCTGTCAACAACCTTTTCCAATTCTTTGGTGTAATTGATGTGCAACAATGTTCACCCCGTGCAATATTATTAACAAATAATTTGACGGAACGATGGAATGTACTATCAATTACAGCCTTTATCGGAAGTAGTCTAACTATTTCAGGTCAGTCTCCCATGTGTTGATACTACACATGCATCGGGTGATTACATGCAATGGTACCGACCGAGGACCAACCCCAACTTTGTATTGCATACGCAAGGTAAAATCGATTGTTTGCATCCAAAGCGACGACAATGAGTAATTTACCCCGATACTCCTCGTAGATGCGTGCCATCAAGATAGGACAGGTCTACACATGTGGAATGCATCAATCGATGGCGAAATGCCTAGAAGATGTATTTGAAAATTTTCACAACCTCGCTCTGCTGGGATGATGTAGCCACCAGATGATCTGGACTAATTTTGTAGAACTTCTTCAACGTCCTATATGTTTTGTTGAACTGTTTAATTAAACATGTTTACATGGATTTGATACTGTCTCTTATACACATCTAGATGTGTATAAGAGACAGCATCTTACAGTCATTGCTAACCAAATTATATACTTATCATTGAAAATGATCCTGTTGACATCATCATTTACAAAAATTTGATATGCTTCGCAATAATGTCTGATTGTACCTCCCTAATCGGCAACATTATGAGACAGGAGTTGCATAATGATGATGGATACATGATCTTATATCCGGTTCGTGACCTTTGACACAGTATTTGATTCATTTTCACGTACCCGAATACTCCAATCACAATCTCCGGTAGCTAATCTACCGGAGGACGCAGTCTTGCATTTAGCCGCCCATGTCTTCTTCCGGCTCTCTATGACTTTGAATTCTCATTTTTGAGCTATAGACCACATTCTAACTGCCTTACTAACTTGCTCCTTGCTTTCAAAGTACATGTGCAACCGAATATCATTTTTTGCTTCATTCAGATAATTTGACTTTCTTTATTACTCGGTCCATGGGATCGTAATCACCGTAGTTACCAATATCATTGAAAAAGCCATTCCCCGGGTTGATAAGCAGGAACATCCTCTTGTGTCTGACATTTATTGTTATTTGTCCCCATATCCTCGTCAGAATCATCATCCGATATATCTTCAGAGTCTGACTCTGACAGCGCAATCCAGATCTAATGCATGCCACGACGAGTCACTATTAGCATTATACATCTGTAGATGTGTATACGAGACCTTTCTCCATATGTTGATATTGCATGGTACTTGGGCCTTCACCTGCTAGTGGTATCTCTATTACACTTTTTATACATCTAGATGTGTATCAGATCCTACATCCTAAATGTGTATAAGAGACATGTTACAACTATTACAGGACAAATCGCATGAATAGTTACCCGTTGTTTTTAATGTATTCGTCTATCAAAAAATATCTCTTATACACATCTAGATGTGTATTGTAGACAGGTATTGGTTACTATCATAAAATATTGTACCTGTCAATTCGTATATCTTGTGAACTAACTCAACAAACCTAATCCGTTGCTTTATTCTGAATAGTTTCCTGTACACCCTTGGCTGGTAGGACATAGTACCGCCTTCATAGGTTATTTCTCCTCCCCAATAAAGGAGAATGTGACGGGGTCTATCAAATGTCATTTTCCTGTAAGGATGTAACATGTTTAGACCCCAATTTTGGATACGGAATATGTTTTATTAAAAAAAAAATTTGACAGAATTCCTCTATATCTTGAAGATTCCCTCTTACGCCAGTCATACCCGATAAGGGTTACAAACAACTTTATAATTCGGTAACACTTACAAGTAATACATGCCCGACAAGGGCTACAACCAGCTTGCGGTAAATTAAAACCATTCTCTCTAAATATTCAGACAGAAAAGAAGATAATCAAAGCAGCATATTATTACAATAAAACACAAAAACAGAAAAAATATAAGCTACAATCACAAAATATTTTTCTAAAACATTTACATTAACAAAATTAATTATTTAAAAAAAATTAAAAAAATAAATAAATTAAAATTATTGGACAAAATAAAAAAATTTAATTTACCTGAAATATGTTGGTGGTGGGTGGTGGTGGTGGTGGTGGTGGAATGGAGGTGGTGGTTGTTGTAGAGGGGGAGGAAAAAGAGATGGTGGTGGAATGGAGGAGAAAGAGGAGGATGAGGAGGAAGTGGAGACTACTACAGTTTCAGAAATTTTTCGACCAAATCAGTGTCAAAGCTCTCCAGAAAGAATTATTTAATAACATTCAGAATAAATAATTACCCTTCCAATAGGGAGGTTCTTGTTCTTAATTTTTTGAATAAAACAAACCCAAAACAAGTGAGAGCTTATGCAATTTATTTGCATTCTCTCCACTGCCGAGAACGATAGCATATTGAAATCAACTATGACTCGACTACACTACATGAAAACTCAAATTCATGGAAAAAATGCATTTGAAATTTTTCAAAGCATCATAAAAGTTTCTGCTTAGTAAGTTAATTAATAGTCAGTACTGCCTTTTAAGATCAATCATCTAAGAGACAGTGATTGCATTGTATTCCATATCATATTCCAGTCATGGAAAAAACAAGAATCTAATAGTATTTGGACTAAAAGAAAAAATATGAACAAATTTATAGAAAATAACTCACAAAGACTTCATTTAAAAAAAAAAACGTAAAACAATTGATAGAGAAATCAGAATCTTATGGTGCTATTCTGGTGTAGGTTCCGGTGGCAGTAGTGATTCTCTGACGATATTGCTGTCCTTTCTAGATTGGGATATTTTTTAAGATTATTCTAATTCCCTCTCTACTTTCTTCACTCCAAGATATAAGTGGCCTCGGTTAATATCTCCACTTAATTACCGTAAATGAAGGGTTGTAACTGCCAGAGTATAGTACTATCATATTGAATTTTCAATGATGTGAGTTGAAGAGAAGAAGGGGTGTAACCGCCGATCTATACGGCTTCTTTGGAAAACTGTAATATGAAAGTTCATGATATAGAATAGTAGGAATCAAATGTCAGCCACCCATGCCATAGGAGGTCATTAATGGGTGTATTTCAAATTGAAGGTTTTAAACTTTTGGGAATTTATACTTCCTTTTAGAAAATCATTCTCTTAAATTTAAAAATTTATATAATCTAAATATTTAAAATACAGAGATGTGATAAGCAAAGTAATATAAGTCTTCTAAAATTTACGCTCCCATGTGTCACAGATACCTGTCTCTTATACACATCTAGATGTGTATAAGAGACAGCATCTTGGTTTGTCCACTTTTGTTTATCGAGACAGAGGAAATTCCCCACGTACCTGTAACCAACAATCTAGGGGTGTTATATTTCCATTCCTTCTTGGCCAACTGCCTTTGACAGGATAGCCACGTATCACTCGTACAAATGTTCACTCAAAGATTACTTGTCTTTTTATTACTAGGTAGATATAGAGAATTATGAGAGTGTATTCATAACAATGATATGTTGGACATAATAAATATAGAATTTATATAAAATTCTTTAATTGATTTTCTTTTAATTCTTGGATTCAAGGTTAACTTAATCAATAAAATGATTCCAGGCTCGAATAAAAGATAACTTGCATAAAAAGAAGTAAAATGATACTCTTATTAAATTAAAGGGTGTGAGAACCATGATTAAAGAAAATTTTTGGTCCAAGATTTTCTTTGTAAAATCTTCATAAAGAAACACCTCTTAGAGAATATTATAAATGCAAATTTGTATTATTGGTTCATATCAAAGACAACTAAAAATCGCAAGAGCTTTGCCTTTTTGTTTGAATAGTTCTACCCTTTTATGAAGTGATATTTATAAAGAGTTGTGATTTTTAATTGAAAAAGTGTATCCTTAATTAAAAGAAGACAACTAGTAAAGATCAAAAGATGTGTTAGTTCAGTTAAAGACACAAATAAAATAAATAACTTTTCACAAACAAAACACTTTGTTTGAAGTTTGATCTTATGGTAAGATCATTTACCAATTAATGGATTAATATTTATTTTTGGTGGAGGTGTGACTTCTTAAAATATAAGAAATACATGTTTGTATTTGATTCTACCAAGGTTTTAAATTAGAAGAATTGGCTTCTACAAAAACAAGCGAGATGGTTAAGGAATTTATTTCTATTAGTGTCTAAACTATTTTCGGAATACCATTGTAATAGGAAAATTATGCTTTGTAAAGCATACATTTAACTTTACACTGGTTAAGTTGAAGTACACAAGATCAAAACATAGCTATGTATATGAATTATTGTATTCAAAGTGATCACTACTACTTTGCGGGATTTAGTAACAAAATAGACTGGTGAATGACAAAAGGTTTTGCATGAGATCTTGTGAACCAAAGGAAATAGGGTAAAACCTATTTCACAAAATTACTGGTAGTGGAATCTCGACTTAACGCTTGATTCAGTGTTAAATCTTAAGTTTAATGAGACAAAGTACGCTATTTGTGATTTTGCTTGCACTATAATATATTTGATATCGATCCCAAGTAAAGTGTTTGGTTATCACAGGTTTGAAGGAAGATAAGTAATAAGCTCTTAGTGGACTAATATTGAATTAAAATGTCAAAGTGTCCATAGAAATACTTTTTATGATATCCACCCATATGAGTGATAAGTGCAGTTGCTTCTAGAAGTGTAAGGGCTTTAACTCTTACATCACTCATCAAAGAGATACAGACACATGGTCAGAATAGTGTAGATACCAAATTACTCAATCATAGCAATTAGTGTGTTAGTAGATACAACTTGTCAATTAAAGATTTGGTTCAAAGATTATTACATCTACCATGCTAGTCAGCTTATTGAAAATATGTTTTACTAAATAAAGATTCAAATCACAAGATACCTTTACTATGCATTAATTTTCAAATTTGTCAAGGTCACATTATTTTAAAAATGGCAGAGGATTGTTGAAAAATTTTTAAAATATAAAATGGTATAATTTTACATGAAAGGTTATGAGTCGTATCTATTCAATTTAATGGATATGTCTATTCACAAAAATCATTGATTAGTGAATAGGCATGAGAGACAAATTTTTTTCTATAAATACTAATCATGTAGTAGGAAAAACTTAATTGACGTATGAAGATATTAATAGAGAGATACGATCATTCTCTTATTTTTCTAGTTAATCTTAGATAACTTAGACAAGTTTGTCTAATATTTGAGTGCTTAGTGGATTGATTTCGTTAATGCAAAATGCAATCAATCACTAGGCTTTATTGTACACTCTACATTATTTATAAGAACTCTTACAGTAATACTGCAACAATTTCATGGTAGGGACAAATTAAACCCAGGAAATTGACAGTGTAACACACATTGAAGTCATCTTTTGTCCAACTATGCAGTATTACTGTATGCTTTTGTTTTTATTTTTTGCTAATTTTGTTCTAACATGTTGTAGGGGCATAAGGAACATTATACTTATGTGGAAATTTAGTCAAATTCTTTGGCTGTTGTGTCCTTGAGGCAGAATGGAAAATATTGATACTATTGTAGTTATACTAGATCTTGTAAGAAATTTACTAGTTATTTTACCTTTGTTAAAAAATCTACTAGGGTTCGTCACAAGTTGGCAACCTTTGTATTAAGCATTTGTAATAACATTGAATGAAAATCTAGAATCTTTTGTAGCTTCAACATGAAACATTAAGAAAGTGTGTGTCAATTAGCAAATATTTTCTATCATTTGTTAATGTTGGACCCCAGTTATGATAATCATGTTTTGATGATGACCAAATCGTACTAATGGCTTGAAAATAAGTGTGCAGAAAAATAGGGAGGCTCGGACAAAAATGATCATCTGAACACAATCAAGTAAAACGACCAAAAGTTTACAACACCTTACGGACGATGAAGAGCGTTCGAAAGAAAGGAACCCGGGCGCAACAGAGCATCCGAAACGTGATCAAAAGATGTAGGACACATATGACTGTCCGAACTAGAAGCTGAGGGATAGGATGCATATGACCGTCCGAACTTGAAGCTTTAGGACACACATGATCGTCCGAACTAGAGGCTGAGGGATAGGACGCATATGACCGTCCGAACCATAAGCTTTAGGGCGCACATGACCGTCCAAACCAGAAGCTAAGCTCAAATTTCAGCACATCTTTCATCTACAAAAAACCCAAGAACATCCAAATGATGTGAGGAACTACTACATTCAATACAAACACTTGTAAGAGCTATTTTGGGAGAAATAGGCTAAAATATTGGGGGTTGTATTGGTTTGGGTAGTACATTACCTAGTAATAAAAAGACCCTTAGTGTGAGCAAGAGTAGACTAGTGAGTGATGTTCAAGTGTAAGAGTGGAGGGATAAAAAGTGTACAAAAGTGAGGTTATCATGGAAAACCCTTTGGCTCAGCTAGAGGAACTTAGTTGGTGCAAGGGTGAGCCTACTTTGTGTACAAGAAGGTTATTACCTCACATTCTTTGAAGAGGCACTACTAGTGGATGTACTCCAAGCTTGAGAAGCTTGGGAGTTTGGTTTGATATTCTTTATCTCAATCTTTTATTTCTTCTTTAACCTTTGATTGTTAAATATTTATCTTTGATCATTTGGGCTTCAATATTCATTTGTTGCACAAAGGTTGCATTTTCATTAAGCACTTCAAAAGGTTTATTTTTTGAGACAAACTAATTCACCCCCCTCTTAGGTTGCTTTTGGGCCAACAAATGGTATCAGAGCTTGGTCTCATATGTTGAAGCTTAACCGCTTTTGTGTAAAAATCATTATGGCAATCAATAATGCTTTGTTTTTAGAGGGGCATTCTATTACTAGACCTCCATGTTTAATGACATTAATTTTGTTTTTTGGAGGGATAGAATGAAAATTTTTGTTCAATCTATTGATATTTCCATGATTTATGGTATATTATTTGTGAAGGTCCTTTTGAGGCCAATATTTTTTATGAAAATACACATAAATTAAGGCCAAAAACTATATATGAATTAAATGCACAAGATAAAGCAATTTATCTTTAAATGATAAAGCCATTAATATTTTGTATAATGCTTTGGATGCAGATGAGTTTTGTAAAGTAAAGGGCATTTCCTATTAGGGCATTTCCTAGTGAAACTATTCCAAACGCCAAGGTTGAACAAAAAATTTGGAGCTTCAATTGGGACAATGGGCAAGGTTGAATAATGACAAACCTATTGGGGCATTTCCTAGTGAAACTATTCCAAACCCCAAGGAGCAATGCAATGCCATAACCCTAAGGAGTGAAAAAGAATTGGTTGAATCTAAGGAGAAGAAAAAAATAGAGGAAGGAAGCAAGCAAAGAGCAAAAGTCCAAGGTAGTTGAAATTGAAAAAGAAGTAGTTGACGATGAAGCCTAGAAGGAGCAAAAGAATGAGATCCGAATATCAATTAGGGTATCCAAGAAGAATCATATGGAGGAACCTTTGAAGATAGATCCATCAATAAAAGTGCCATACCCTCAAAAACTCATTGATCCAAGAAAGGATGAAAAAGAGAAGCAATTCACCCATTTCTTGGATATGTTGAAAAAGATTAATGTCAACATTCCTTTGATTGATGTCCTCACCAAGATGCCCAACTATGCTCATTTTATGAAGGATCTTTTGTCAAGGAAGCGAAAGTGGGATGATGATGAGAAAGTATGCATAGATGCCCAATGTAGTGCCATTGTTCAAAGGCGGTTGCCCCCTAAACTCAAGGATCCCGGTAGTTTTATGATACCGGTGAATGTTGGAGGAAAAACATGGCATCGATCACTTTGTGATTTGGGGGCAAGCATAAATATCATGCCAAAGGCCATCTATGACAATTTAGGGATTAACAATGTCAAGCCAACTAATATCATACTCCAATTGGCGGATTTATCTGAGAGGAAACCATTTGGCTTGTTGGAAGATAACACGTGTGCTTGTACAAGTTGAAAAGTTGGTATTTCCCGTTGATTTCTTTGTGCTAGATACACATGAAGAGAGTGAGATTCCATTGATTCTAGGAAGGCCTTTCTTGTCGACCGCTCATGCATTAATTGATGTGCACAACGGGAAGTTGATCTTATGAGTTGAAAATGAATCAATTGAATTTGATGTGTTTGAATATAATGACAATATTCCCATTGTTGAAGAGAAATATGCTAATCAATCTCTTAATTCTATCCTTGCTAGGTCAATTGAAGAGCAAAATGAAGTGAGCCAAGTCAATTCGCTCAAGCAAGTGTTGGAAATAAAGGAAAATCCGAGAAATGAATTGAAAGAGAAACTACCCGATAAGAGATGTGTGTTGATGAAGGATGAAGAAAGTTTTGCGAAGAATAAGAACAATGGTGAGGTAAAAAAATTGAGAAGGCACAAGAAGAAAAGAAAATGGTTTGGGGCACTAGTCATGGCTAAGGCTAGAAAGAAAGGACTAAATGTGCGTTGAAAACCTGAAAATGAAGCTTTAATCATGAAGAAAAAGGGGATCAAACTTTTTCCGTGGAAACCAAAAGGGAAAGGAGGATCAATCATCCTCAATTACTTAGAATGAGGGTCATGCCATAGTCAAGCTAGTGACTATAAAAGAGCGCTTCTTGGGAGGCAACCCAAGTCTTTAATTTAGTTCTTATTATTTTCCTTTAGTGTGATTTTTAATTTTGAGTAGATTGGTTTGAATCAAAGGAAAGAATTGATTTTTTTTTTAAAATTGAATAAATGGTGCTAAAGAATGAGTGAAAATTGTCATCCTAACTTGTGATTTTTTTTGTCTATAGGTTATCCCTGCAATTGGAGAAAAACGGTCAAGAGTGAAACAATTTCGGCTAAGTGTAAAAAATTTCACTTTGCAGAAGTTTGGTTCGATACCGCGATCTCAAAAATTTGAGATCGCAGTCTCAACCGTGAACTTCTGCAAAGGCAATTTTTGGGCCGAGTTGATAACGCGATCTCTGAACTGTCTCAAAAATTTGAGATCGCGTCTCGAAAAAAAAAACATTTTCTTCCTTTGAAAATCACTTCAACCATGAATTTATTTTATTTTTAGTATTGGAAGTAATTTGATTTTCCTTTTTTTAATCTGGCTAATGGCCTTAAGCTGACGCCAAGTAGCTAATTAATTTAATGCTTCATGGATGGAATTTTTGTGACATTTCTTGCTAGATACTTGGTTTAGCTTTGGTCATGATTACTGCCAAATAAGAGTAATATGGCTAAGGGCCCTAAGCTGATGCCATCTTTGCATTACTTGGTGAGTTGAATGAAAAATTGATTTTGTTTGAAGCTTACTTGGCGAGATGCATGGCATGGTTGCTCTTGACATTTTTACTCAATTTTAATTCCAGGCATAAAAGTAGGGCATAGTTTAAGTAGTTTTCGTTAATTTTGGGTTTGTCTTGATGTTTAATTTTGGGTGAGTGGAAGGATAATTTATTCACCAACTTGAATAAAAGAGACAAGTTTGGGTTGATGGGGTGTTTATCTTTTTGTGTTGGAAATGGTCATTTTATATATTTTTTGTTGCCACTTGATGATTAATGGATGGAAAGTTGATCAATTACGTACACAATGATGATAATTTTGATGTTCAATACCTTGTGAGTGAAGTATATATGATTGATTCTTTTCAAGAATTTTTGTGTGAGTGAGTAGTTCATTTGCAATATAAAGAATTCATAAACTTAGCATTGCTATTTTTAAAAAAGAAGTACTGAAATTTTAGGAAAATTTATTTGAAATGTTGTTTCTTATCAAATCATTTATATTATGTGGTTGATGAACTATCTTTTGGAAAGAAATGAGTTAATTGAAATAGAAGGAATTTTGGGACATTTCGTGTCTTTGCATAGGGAATGTTCTTGTAACTTGTGAATAATTGATATTCGAGATTAATTTTTGGTACATTTTACTGATTTTCCTTGGCTTAGGGCCGTCAAAAAAAAAATTTAGGAATTAGGCGAGTGCGGGATTCCGACATGCAATACCCATGTTGTTTCTCCGAAATTAGTCATTAGAGTAGTAATAAGGCGAGTATGGGATTCCGACTTGTACCCTTGTTGTTTATCTGAATTAAGCCATTAGGAATTGCGTTTTTCATATACCAATAAGTTAAGCAGTAAATGTTTGTAATACTTAGCTTTAATCTCATATTACTTATTCCTTGTTAGAGGTTTATTCCCGAAACGTGTGACAATTGCATTTCAATTGATTCCTAATTGAACTTCTACTTTCATAATGCTTAGTCGAGAAAGTTGATTAACTTTATAATATTTGTGAGTTGAGAAGTAATGATGTTTCAAATGAAAAGAACTAAAACTTTTGGTAATTCTTTTCGAGAATGGTAATGCTTGGTGATGTGAAATCTTGTGTAGTGAATGAATTTGTGCTTCTTTGTAAAATGAAATTTCAATTTTGGATTGATTTACTCATACTTTTCATATAACATAGTGTTGAACATTTCTTGAGAGATCGCTTAATTGTTCTCTAAGTACATCCATTATTCATCAACTGTCACGTCAACTTTGGGGGTGTTTAAATGTTTGAATGTTAGTAGGTTTCATTCATTGTTGATCTTTGTTTTGCTCGGGACTAGCAAAACGCTAAGTTTGGGGGTGTGATAACTCTAGTAAACTAGAGTTATTTTCCTCTAAATTATAGAATTTTGATAGTTTAAATTCTGAAATTAGATAAGTAATTGAAGATTTTAGTTAATTTATTTTCCTTTTTGAATTAATTATGATAATTTTTGTGTTAAATTTTTAGTTTAATTAAATGCTTAATGGTGTTAACATTATGTAGGTTAAAAATTAAAGGTTAGAAGCTGGAAGGAACAAAGCTCAAGGGACTAAATTACAAAATGGAGGAAATGAGGATTGTTGGAAGGAGAGTCGAGATCGCGGTCTCGACTATACCAGACAGCAACCTCTACTCGGGAATTAGTGTTACTATTTTAGAGTCGAGATCGCGGTCTCAAAACTTCCAGACCCTGATCACTCGACTCGCTAAATGTTAAGTTGTAAGGGCAATTTTGTAAACTTCCAGCCCAAAAACCCTGATTTTGCCTTGTATAATGCTGCAATATTTAAGCTAAAGTACAAAGTGGAGTAGGAAGGGAGAGTAAGAGTAGATAGTTTAGAATAGAGAGTTTTAGATAATTCTAGAGAGATTAGGATAGCTTAGACTAGAAGTTACTTTTTCTAATAGAATTTTTCTTAACTTTCATCTTAGATCTTCTTTAAATTTCTTGTCAAGTTTACATTTTTATTAGATAATCGTAGTGGAATTTTCACAAGCTTTAAGTAGATATAATTTTTATTTGCTTTCCTTTTTATTTTAGTAAAAAATCTCTTTACTTTCAAATTATGGTTTTTAGGAAATTTAGGGTTCTTATCAATTTCTTGCTTTCTATTTAAGAAATTTCAATTCTAGCATTAATTTTTAGTTAATTCTTAGTGGAAGAGACTTAATTCCAATTGAAAAATCCAAAAATATTCAATTATCCTAGTTTATCTTTATCTAATTTTTACCTTAGAAATGAATGCTCTTAGTATTAACTTTTTCTTTCTTCTTTAGTCTTTTTAGTTGATTTATTCTCTTGTTCTAAATTTTAGTTTAAATTAGATTAAATTAGGTTAGAATTAAAATTATAGCTTTCATTAGAATAGTTCTATCATCTACCTATTGATTTAGCTTAACTACACATTTATCTTTAAAACCTTGGTAATTGCAATCGACAATCCTCGTGGGAACGATCCCCACTTTCCTTGCTACTAGTTGACAACCGTATACTTGCGGGATGCCACCCAGTTAGTGATAGGATTTAGGTGTTTTCATTGATTTAAAACTAGGGTGTTAAAAGAGGCATAAGCTTCTAACCTTTAATTTTTAACCTGCATAATATTAACTCCATTAAGCACTTAATTAAACTAAAAATTTAACACAAAATTATCATAATTAATTTAAAAACGAAAATACAAATACATATGAAATAAATGAACTAAGCACTTCAAATCTTCAATTACTTATCTAATTTCGGAATTTAAACTATCAAAATGCTATAATTTAGAGGAAAATAACTCTAGTTTACTAGAGTTATCACACCCCCAAACTTAGCGTTTTGCTAGTCCCGAGCAAAACAAAGATTAACAATAAATGAAACCTACTAACATTCAAACATTTAAACACCTCCAAAGTTGACGTGACACTTGATGAATCATGAAGGTACTTAGAATAATTAAGCGATCCCTCAAGAAATTGTCAACACTACGTGACATGCGAAGAATATGAGTAAATCAATCCAAAATTGAAATTTCGTTTTACAAAGAAGCACACATTCATTCATTACACAAGATTTCACATCACCAAGCATTACTATACTAAAAAAGAGTTACCAAAGGTTTTAGTTCTTTTCACTTGAAACGTCATTACTTCTCAAATCATAAATATTATAAAGTTAATCAACTCTCTCGACTAAGCATTATGAAAATAGAAGTTCAATTAGGAATCAACTGGAAATGCAATTGTCACACATTTCGGGAATAAACCTCTAACAAGGAATAAGTAATATGAGATTAATGATAAGTATTACGAACATTTACTCCTTAACTTATTGGTAAACGAAAAACGCAATTCTCGATGGCTTAAATCGGAGAAACAACATGGGTACATGTCGGAGTCCCATACTCACCTTATTACTACTCCAATGGCTTATTTCGGAGAAACAACATGGGTACACGTCAGAATCCCTTACTCGCCTTATTCCTATATTTTATTTTATAATTTTATTTTCTTGAGTCCGCGATCTCAAATCTGAGTTCGCGGTCTCAACTCGGCATGAAAAATGCCTTTGCAAAAGTTTGGGGTTGAGACCGCGGTCTCGAACCAAATGACCATTCTACCCTCCAGAAGCTTGAGGTTGAGACCGCGATCTGAAAAGTTGAGATCGCGGTCTCAAGTGCAATTTCTGCAAACTGAAATTTTACACTTAGCCGAAGTTGCTCCACTCTTGACCACTTTTCTCCTTGCACGTGATTTGCAAGGGTAAGCTACAGACAAAAAAAAATTCACAATTTAGGATGACAAATTTCACTCATTTTTTTTAGCATCATTTATTCAACTTAAAAACTCAACTCTTTTTCTCTAATTCAAACCAATTTACTCGAAATCAAGACAATTAAAAATCACACTAAAAGAAAGCAATAAAAATTAAAGGCTTGGGTTGCCTCCCAAGAAGTGCTCTTTTATAGTCACTAGCTTGACTATGGCATGGCCCTCATTCCAAGTAATTGAGGATGATTGATCCTTCTTTCCCTTTGGGTTTCCACGGAAAAAGTTTGATCCCCCTTTTCTTCATGATTAAAGCTTGATTTTCGGGTTTTCCATGCACAAGTCATTTCTTTTTAGCCTTAGCCATCGCTAGTGCCCCAATTAACATCTCCAATTCTTTCTCAAACCATTTTCTTTTCTTTTTATGCCTTCTCAATTTCTTGATATCACCATTGTGCTTATTCTTTGCAAAACTCTCTTCATCCTTCATCAAACACACATCATTTATCGGGTGGTTTTTCTTTCAATTCATTTCTCGGATTTTCCTTTATTTCGAACACTTGCTTGAGCGAATTGCCTTGGCTCACTTCAATTTTCTCTTCATTTGACCTAGCAAGGATAGAACTAAGAGATTGGTTGGCACATTTCTCTTCAACAATGGGAATATTATCATTGTATTCAAACACATCAAATTCAACTGATTCATTTTCAACACGTAAGATCAACTTCCCTTTGTGCACATCAATTAATGTATGAGCGGTCGACAAGAAAGGCCTCCCTAAAATCAATGGAATCTCACTCTCTTCACCCGTATCTAGCACAAAGAAATCAACGGGAAATACCAACTTTTCAACTTGTACAAGCACATCTTCCAATAAGCCATATGGTTTCCTCTCGGATAAATCTGCCAATTGGAGTGTGATATTAGTTGGCTTGACATTGTTGATCCCTAACTTGTCATAGATGGCCTTCGGCATGATATTTATGCTTGCCCCCAAGACCGATCACAAAGTGATCGATTCCACGTTTTTCCTCCAACATTCACCGGTATCATAAAACTACCGGGATCCTTGAGTTTAGGGGGCAACCCCTCCTTTGAACAGTGGCATTACATTGGGCATCAACGCATACTTTCTCATCATCATCCCACTTTCGCTTCCTTGCCAAAAGATCCTTCATGAAACGAGCATAGTTGGGCATCTTGGCGAGGACATCAATCAAAGGAATGTTGACATTAATATTTTTCAACATATCCAAGAAATGGGTGAATTACTTCTCTTTTTCCTTTTTTCTTGGATCAATGAGTCTTTGAGGGTATGACACTTTTATTGATGGATCTATCTTCAAAGGTTCCTCCACGTGTTTCTTCTTGGATACCTTGATCTCATTCTTTTGCTGCTTCTTGGCTTCATCATCAACTACTTCTTTTTCAATTTCAACTACCTTGGACTTCTGCTCTTTGCTTCATTCCTCCACATTTTTCTTCTCCTTAGATTCAACCAATTCTTTTCCACTCCTTAAGGTTATAGCATTGCATTGCTCCTTGGGGTTTGGAATAGTATCACTCGAAAATGCCCCAATAGGTTTGTCATTATGCAACCTTGTCCATTGCCCCAATTGAATCTCAAAATTCCTTGTCAAAGCTTTCAAATTCTCATAAACTCTTTTATGCTCGCTTTCCTATCCAATTCCCTTCTCAAATTCTCGGCTTCTCTTCTCCAACCTTCTTCACCCAAATTCTCTCTAGGAGCATATTGATCTTGGTACATGGGTTGGGAAGAATTTGCATAATGGAAATGAGGTCTTTGTTGTTGGTTTTGAAAAGAAGGATTGGGGAAATTTTGATATGAGTTGGGTTGGACATTTCTTTGATGTGGCGGTTGAAAAGGTCTAGATGAGGAATTCGGGGCTTGAGTGTGTTGGGCATTTTGAGGTGGGGGATTTGGTTGGTAAGTAGGGTTGGATTGGTTGTTGGTGTTACTCCGTGAGAAATTTGGGTGATATTCCTCGCAAGACGGATTGTAAGTGTTCCCATAAGCTCCGGATTGGTTCATTGGAAATGAAGATTGATTAGCCACATAATTGATTTGCTCATTAGCCCCATGGCATCTCACAATTCCCATTGGCATGGCCACCTCCACAAAAATCACATGTCATGCTTGGTTGAGTTGGAGAAGAAGTCATCGCATTCACACTACTAGGTTTCCCTAGATTCTCCAATGCCTTTGCCATGTTATTCATCACATTCATGAACATGCTTTGTTGAGCTAAAAGGGTGTCTTGCATGTTTAGATTCAAAGCTCCACTAATTGCATTAGCTTGATTAGCTTGATGTTGAACCATCGGTGGAGTTATCGGTCCATGATGGTAATGGTTGTATGCCATCCTATTTAACAACTCTTGAGCTTCTTCCGGAGTCTTATATGAGATAGAACCGTCGGTGGAGGCATCTAAGATGGATTTCGTCTCTTGAAGTAAACTATTATAGAAAGTTTGAACTTGAAGCCACAAAGGGTTGGCGTGATGCAGGCAATTTCTTAGCAACTCTTTGAATCTTTCCCAAGCTTTCCCTAGGCTTTTACCAACATCTTGTTTGAACGATGTAATCTCATTCCTTAATTTAGCTGTTCTTCCGATAGTAAAGTACTTCCCCAAAGCTCTTGAGCAAGTTGGTTCCAAGTGGAGAATGTTCCTTGGGCATGGGATTGCAACCATGACTTTGTCCTGTCATGAAGAGAAAAAGAAAACACCCTCATCTGGACACAATCCCGGTGCACTCCATTAAACTTAAATGTGTCCAAGACTTCTTCAAAATTCATGAGGTGTGTGTAAGGGTCCTCATTTGGTCCACCTCCGAACATGGCATGGGCTTGGAGCATTTGGATTAGGCCGGGCCTGATTTCAAAATTGTTGGCTTGCACGGGCATCCGTGCAATGCCTGAGTTCGCCCCATCAAAATTAGGTAAAGCATAATCCCTCAATGGCCTTCCATTCCCATTCTTGTCATTTCCGGCAGATTCCCATAGCCACCCATTCCATTATTTCCACCTACCTCTTCTTCTTCGTTCTCCATATTCACATTCCCTTGATGAGCATTAGCATGTGCCATTTCTATCCTTTCTTGCTCTTGTTCCACCCTTCTCAACCTTTGAATTTGTCTTAGCTCTTTCTCCTCTCCTTGTCTAAGCAAATGAATGGTTCTTGAGCTCCTCTTACCATGCGCTACACAAAACCACAATAGTCAATTGAAGTTCCAAGTCAATTCCGCAAGACAGCAAATCAAACATAAAAATTAAACAAAATTAAAAATTAAATTAACTAAACTAAAGTGCTTAATCTACATGACCCATAAAGGGCTTGATATTGCTAAAAACCGAAGAAAATCCCCGGCAACGAACGCCAAAAACTTGATGCCTCTTTAACACATCTAGTTATAATTCAATTAAACACCTAAATCCTACTACTAACTAGATGGCATCCCGCAAGTATACGGTTGTCAGCAAAGGGAAGTAGGGATCGTCCATCACAAGGATTGTAGATTGCAATTACCAAGGTTTAAGGGTATTTGTGTAGTTAAGCTAAATCAATTGGTAGATGATAGAACTATTCTAATGAAAGCTATAATTTTAATTGTAACCTAATTTATTCTAATTAAGACTAAAATTTAGAACAAATGAATCAATCAACTAAAAAGACTAAAAAAGAAAGAAAAATTGAATAATGAAAACATTCATTTCTAAAGTATAAATTAGATAAAGATAAACTAGGAAATTAAATATTTTTGGATTGTTCGATTGGAATTAAGGAAACCTACTAAGAATTAACTAGAAATTAAAGCTAAAAATTGAAAATTCTTAAATAGAAAGCAAGAAATTGATAAGAACCCTAATTTTCCTACAAACCCTAATTTGAAAGTAAAGAAATTTTCACTAAAATGGATAAGAAAGAAAATAAAAATTATATCTACTTGAAGCTTACGAAAAACCCACTACGATTATCTAATAAAAATTTAAACTTGACAAGAAATTTATAGAAGATCTAAGATGAAAGTTAAGAAAAAATTATATTAGAAAAAGTGACTTGTAGTTTAAGCTATCCTAATCTATCTAGAATTATCTAAAACTCTCTACTCTAAAATTATCTACTCTCTAACTATCCACTCTAAAACTAATTCTACTTAGCTTAAATAGTGCAGCATTATACAAGGCAAAATCAGGTTTTTCTGGCAGGAAGTTTACAAAATTGCCCCTACAACTTAAAATTCAGCGAGTTGAGATCGCGGTCTGGATTATTTGAGATCTCAACTCTGAAAGAGTAAAATAAATTCCTGAGTCGAGTTCGCGGTGTGGAATAGTCGAGGCCGCGATCTCGATTCTCTTTCCAGCAATCTTCATTCCTTCCAGCTTCTAACCTTTAATTTTTAACCTGCATAATATTAACTCCATTAAGCACTTAATTAAACTAAAAATTTAACACAAAATTATCATAATTAATTCAAAACGAAAATACAAATACATATGAAAGAAATTATTAACTAAAATCTTCAATTACTTATCTAATTTCGGAATTTAAACTATCAAAATGCTATAATTTAGAGGAAAATAACTCTAGTTTACTAGCGTTATCATGTAGTAAATGAACTTATGATTTTTTTGGGAAAATCAGAAAACTTGGAGTGACTAATTGAAATAGTTCAATTGTAATACGGTATTTGGGATCCTTTGAGAGAATTCCCTATCGATCACAAGTCCATCCATTGTTCATCGAGTGTGTTGTCAAATTGATAGTGTGCCTATTAAGTCGTTTAGTATGGTTTTTTTTTATTTCTTGTTTTGCTCATAACTAGCAAAATACTAAGGTGAGGGGTCTGATAACTCTAGTAAACCAGAGTTATTTTATTTCTAAATTATGGCATTTTGATAATTTAAATCTAATTTTTGGTGTCAAATTAAGTGTTTTAGTTTAATTAGTTGCATTTCGTAGTTGCATTTGTATTTCTTGTCAATGTCATAATTTTTAATTAATTTTGGTTAATTTCAGTTACTTATTTAGTTAAGTGTATTTGCATATCAGGAATCAAAAAATTGGGAGTCAAAATTATAAAAGGTTGCGGGCCAAAGTGGAATTAATGAAGAGTTGAAGACTTGAGCTAAATACGTTCAATGTTGCAACATGGATTTTGAGGTCACGAAATCGAGGCAGAAATTCATTTTGTATTTTTCAACTCAATGTAGTGACATCAAAATCCATTTTGTGACCTCAAGGTGCGTTCTGGCTTATTCTTCGTGCCATTTTTGTAATTTTTGGCCTTCAGATTTCATTTCTTGGCTTGTACAGTACTCCAACATATATACTAGGCAATAGTTGTAAAAGTACACATAATGGGTATTTTTAGAATAGATTAGTTTAGTATAGTTTAAACTCCAACCTTTTTATGTTAATTTTGGTTCTATTTAATTTTTCTTTAGATTTTGTCTTTAATTTCTTGCAAATTTTAATTTTTTTTAGATAGTTTAAGTGGGTTAATCTTTAGCTATAAGTAAATATCATATGTCTAAATTTGTACTTGCTTTCTAGTTTATTTTCTTGCAAATCTCTTTACTTCCATTTCATGCTTTCTTAGTAAGTTTTAGGTTTCTTTAGCTAAAAATTTTCAATTACTTGCCTTAATTTCTATTAAATTTTAGTGGGTTTTCTTAATTCAAATCAAAAATCCAAAAATGTACAGTTTTCAAGTACTTTCTTTTGAAATTCTTAGTTTGGAAATGGCACTTCCTTCCTTTACAGGTTTTCCTGTTGCTTTCTTTAGTTAGTTTAGATTAATTTCTTTATAATTCTAATTTCAATTTAGTTAAATTATAGTAATCTTAACTGCTTTTCTTTACTTGTTTTTAGTTGATTAAAGGAGTTGATCTTATAATTAGTTGTTGACTTGTTCAATTTGCTTATTTTAGGAGATAGATTATTTTTTGGTTTCCTTTATTTGCATGCTTAAATTGGTGAATTTGATTAGAGTTAGTTTCTCTTCATTAATGAATTGCCTAATTGTGCAAGAGCCATATTTTAAATTCTAGTACTTGCTAATCCGACAGTCTTCGTGGAAACGATCCCTTTCACCATACAATATTATCTAGCACTGTATACTTGTGGGCGCAAGAGTAGAAGTTAGGAATTAGCACGGGTTTTATTGCTTCTTTAAAATTTTCATTCAATAGCTTCGGTAGAATGAAAATTTCAAACCAACAAGTAATAAAGCCGCACTAATTCCTAACTTCTACCCTTATGCCTGCAAATATACAGTGTTAGATAGTAGTGTTGGGTGAGTGGGATCTTTCCCACGAAGATTGTCGGGTTAGCAAGTACTAGGATTTAAGGGTGCTTGCATAGTTAGGCAATTCACTAACGAAGGGGAAACCAACTCTAATCTAATTCACCATTTTAAACACGCAAATAAAGAAAATCATAAAACAAACTATCTACTAAAATAAGTGAACTGAACAAGTCAACAACTAAATAGAAGATCAATTAATCAACTAAAGATGAGTAAAGGAAAGCACTTAAAATTACTCTAAGAATTTAACAAAATTGAAACTAGAATTGTAAGGCAATTAATCTAAACTAACTAAAGAAAGCAATAAGAAAACAGGTAAAGGAAGAAAGTGCCTTTTCTAAACTAATTTCAATAGAAAGCACTTGAAAAATTAAACATTTTTGGATTTTTTATTTGAATTAAGAAAGTCCTCTCAAATTTTCTAGAATTTAAAGCAAGAATTTGAAAATTTTTAGCTAAAGATCACTAAAATTAGGAGAACCCTAAAACTTACTAAGAATGCTTGAAATGGGAGTAAAGAGATTTTCAAGAAATTAAACTTGAAAGCAAGTACAAATTATATCTATTTGTAACTAATGATTAATCCACTAAAACTATCTAATCAAAATTAAAATTTGAAAGAAATTAAAGACAAGATCTAAAGGGAACTTAAGTAGAAGTTGTATTAGACTAAAAAGCATGAACTTTACACTACACTAAACTAATCTCTTGTAAAAATACTAACTATACTACCCACTATGTGTACTTTTACAACTATTGCCTACCATATATGTTGGAATGCTTTACAAGCCAAGAAATGAAACCTAAAATACAAAATTAAAAAAATGCCACAAGACACAAGCTAAAACACACCTCGATGTCGCAACATAGATTTTGATGTCACGACATCGAGTTGAAAAATACTAAATGAATTTCCGCCTCATTGTCGTGACCTCAAGTCTCAAATTCTTCCCTAGACCTTATCAACCTCCTCACTAAAGAAACTTCCAAGCTAATTCCTTTCAATCCCCATCTAACCCTCCATGTCAACATCAATAACCAAGACCTCCATACCAGCCTTCTAATTTTTCTCAACCAATGGATAATGAACAATTTGTTCAAAGGGATAATGTACTTGAGGATAGTTGGAGAAGAGAAGTGGAGTCTTTGAGAAGGGAATTTGAAAGAGAAATGAGGGAAAGAAAAGAACAAAGGAGAGACTATGAAAATTTGAGAGCATCAATAACAAATTTGGAGATACAAATATGCAATTGGCATCGTAGATTGAACAATGATAGGCCTATGGGAGCTCTTCCTAGTAATACTACTCCAAATCCAAATGAGCAATGCAATTCTATATCCTTAAAGAGTAGAAAAGAGTTTGTTATGGCTAATGATAAGGAAAAGGTTGATAGACAAGGTGAGAAACAAAAATCTGAGGTGATTGAGGAGAAAATAGAAGTTGTTTGTGATGATGACAAGAAAGAAAAAGAGGATGAAATCAAGGTGTGAAGGAAGAAGTAAATGGAAGAGCCTTTGAAATTGGATTCCTTGGTGGAAGTACCATTTCCTCAAAGGCTTATTGACCCAAGAAAGGAGAAAAGAGAGAGACAATTCAATCAATTCCTCAATATGCTTAAAAAGCTTAGTGTTAACATTCATTTGGTTGATGTTCTCACCAAGATGCCCAACTATGCGGGATTTATGAAGGAACTTTTGGCTAAGATACGAAAATGGGACAATGATAAAGTATGTCATGATGCCAAATGTAGTGCCATTTTTTTAATGAAGATTACCCCTAAACTTAAAATCCTAGTAGTTTCTCTATACTAGTAACTACTAAGAGGTCGAACATCTAGATCATTTACTTTGTGACTACACTTTGGGGGGGGGGGGGGGCGAGCAATAATATTATGCCTAAGGCTATTTATTACAAGGTGGGAATTACTAATGCTAAACCAACTAGAATCACCCTCAAATTGACGGATTTGTCCGAGCGAAAACTGTATGGCTTGTTGGAGGATATGTTTGTTCAAGTGTATATGATATGGATCCGAATAGCCCGAAGATGTGTCAAGATGAGGAGATGAAAGATGGAGCAAGCTTGGAATCACTCTTGCCAAGATGGGAGCACATTCGTGGTATTTTGATCAAGTTGGATTGGACTATTCTCAATTCAATAATACATGAAGTCCAATTCTTCAAAGTAAAGCACAAGTGGAGATCCTTTAAGTGCAAGAAGGCCGAATTTCCTTTCGAGTTTATTTTAGTTTGGTCTTTATTATGTATGCAAGCCCAATAGTAGTTTAAGTTTGTGTAAATTGGGCTGGTTTTAAGTTGGGTTTAAATCAAGTTTAGTTGTGATTTAGTTCTTAGTTTTTAGGCTCATTAATTAGCCTTAATAAGGCCCATTTAGCCCAAATCTTGGGGCCACTTATGGCTGAACCCTAGCACTAGTTTTTTAGGAGTTTTTAAGTTAGTTTTTAGGACTTTATTAAGCCTATAAATAGGCCTCATCATATGGACGAATTACAACAGATTTTTATCAATAATATTCATCTTTTTTGTGAGGAAAAAGTTCTTTCTTTTAGTCTTTGGATTAAGACTTCGTTGGGATCATCGCTTGAGCAACGGTGATTGTTCTAACCGACTTATATATTTGGTTCTTGCCTGATTCATATAGGCAACGGGTCAATTCTCGCTTTAAATCTTGTAAAGAGTTTGGTTCTTGTCTCGTTATAGACAACGGGTTGAATTCTTGCTTGATTATTGTGTGTTCTTTATTGTTCTTGTTTGTTTTGTGTGTTTGCTGTCCAAATTGTTGTGACCAACTTTGGAGTCGATCCTTGGGATTTTTGTGCCATCTTGAATTGTTGGGTTTCGTGGCATCAAGTCGATTGCACACGGGGTTCGCATCAGATTGGTATCAGAACTAGTCTAATACTGGTCAGTTCTATTTATTTTTCTCTTTAATTTTTTTAGATTTTCTTTCAAAGTTAGTTTTTGCCCCCAAAAAAAAAAAATCGACTGTTCATCGTGTTCACCGTTACTGTTCATCCGAAAAAAATTTCAGCCATATTATTGCTTCTTTGTTATTGTTCTTCATTGTTCTCTTTGCTGTTGCTGCTATAAAAAAAAAATCTTTTTATTAGCCGAATTGAAAAAAAAAAAAGTGTTGCTGGCCAAAAAAAAAAAAAAGGTTAAAATTTGTTTGCCTGAAAAGTGAAAAAAAAAAGTGTTGAAAGAAAAAAGAAAGAACGAGAAGAATCGGCTTTTCAGAAGGAGAAAATTTTTTGTTGTCCTAATCCAAGAAGGTTTTGATCTTCCTAGTTGAGTTTGGAAACTTTCCAACTTCCAATTTTGGAAACTTACCAAATTCATCTTTGGAAACTTTCCAAATTCTAAATTTGGAAACTTACCAAATTCATTTTTTTGGAAACTTTCCAAACCAATTTTGGAAACTTACTAAATTCAATTTTGGAAACTTTCCAATTTCTAGAATTGGAAACTTTCTATTTTTGGAAACTTTCCAAATTTGTAATTCTATTCAAAAGCACTTAATTTTTGTTGGTTCTTTTAATTTCTTTGTTATTCTTAAGTGCTACTGGCTTGTTTTTGTGTGCTTAGTTTCCTTTTTTTTATTTGGTAAATTTGCTTACCAAATTCTTATTTGCTTTCTATACATTTTGTTGCTTCACGTAGTCTCGGATATTTTGTTGTCTCTTCTTCTTTGAAGCTTAAATCCGAAAGTTTGGTGTCTCTTATTTGTTGTTGGCCCGTGATTATTTTTTTTCTTTGACTTCCAGCCAATTAAGTGGTTAAGATTTAATTTAACCTTGGAGCTCACTTTGGTCCTTGTAGTCTTCCAGAGCCTTTGAGAATGAACTAAAGAGAGGGAAGAAGGCAGTGTGGTGAGATCATTTGAGTGATGAAAGCCATTCAATTGAGGGTATACAAGAGAGATTGAGTGATACAACTTGAGTGAATTGCTCTCCAAAGAGTAAGGCCGTGTAGTTAGAAAATATTCTAATTATTTCTTTTTCGAACGCTAACCACTTTGTTTTATGAGTTTTATTTGTGATGTCTCGCAGGTGGAAAGAGATTTTCTTCACTAAGGTTCTTGTGAATGAAAGGGTGTGTGGTACTGTAATTGATAGTAGCATATGGATCAATATGGCAAGTACATATCTTGTTGAAAAGTTGAATTGCCTACTTTGCCACATCCAAAACCTTATAAGTTTCGAAGTTCAACTTAAAGTGAAGTGTTCGAGGTTACTGAACAAGTTATTATATCCTTCACTATTGGTAAGTATGATGATAAGGTAGTTTGTGATGTAGACACCTTTGCTCACATGTCATTTACAACTTGGTCAGCTATGGGAATTATCTGAAAATGGTTTTTATGATGGCTATACTAAGGCACATCACTTGTGTAAAAAGGGTAAAAAGTTCAAATTTATTCCTTTGCGACAGCATCAAATAAATGAAGAAAGAATAGAAATTCAAAGAAAATTTCTTCAATGGAATAAAGGTGAAAAGCAAAGTGGGAAAAGCCATCAAGAGGAAAATATTGTAACGGCTTCGACCATAGTCCAAGAAAAAGAGAGAAAAGAGAGAGCTATCAAGAGAATTTATTTTCTCATGCCTAACCTTGATTTATCTTTGTCTAGTTTTCTTTCTTATGTACAGCCCTTCAAAGATATAAGTCATGATGCACTAACCTTCCAATTGAGTATCTCATCATTCCAACCAAAGCGAGTTAAGAAAGATATGGCACTCAGTATCGTATCTCCAAGGTATGAACTTCTTTCTGCTTTTTGTCTAAAATTCTTAATTTTGAACATCTTAAGAAATTGGACAAATTTAATTCTGAATTTAGAATTATTTTTAGTGTACATTTTGTTTATTTCTTGTTTAAAATTAATTCCTTTAATTTGGTTTTTGACTTGGTTATTGTTTTGAACAGGGAAGGCATCCAAATTCTTGGACTTCAATTCCAATTTGTGGAGCATTGTTTGGATAAATCTGTCCAAGCCTTGTTGATAATCATTTACATGCCATCAAATCTAATTTGAATTGTTGTGTTAACATGCTACATGATTTTCAACATTTAACTTTTCTTCAAAATAACTTGGATAACTTTGTTAGATTGGTTAACTTCTTTTATGAATTTCGAATCTCAAGTAAAGTTAACTTAAAAATTTTCAAATTTTGTCCAAGTCAAGTTAAGTTTTTGTTATGGGGTGATAACTTATTTGATTTTGTTTTACTTAGACACGGTACCCAAATTTTTGTCTCTTACTTTGTTTTTGAGAAACCTAAGTTGTGTGATTTAGGTCAAATATCTTTGTAAGAATGAAATCCTGTCAATTTTGCCTCAAAACACTTTGATTAAAATTTTTGTTTATGGTCAAATAACTTCCAATTTGTGTCAAAATCAGTATTTTCTGGCAATTTCTCAAATTGTGCTTATCTTGTCAAAGCTGAATGATTTTCTACTTTGGAGTGCACATGTGTTTAACTGTTTTGATCATTACTTTGCAAAAATTTGTTGTGTTCGCAATAGTTCAGGGCTTCAAGGCCTATATTCTGCCAATCTTGTGTCCTATTTGACTATTCCGTGTTTTAATTATCCAGATTCAGATTCGAGGACGAATCCTTTTGAGGAGGGAGGGAATAATATGGATCCGAATAGCCCAAAGATGTGTCAAGATGAGGAGATGAAAGATGGAGCAAGCTTGGACTCACTCTTGCCAAGATTGGAGCACATTCATGGTATTTTGATCAAGTTGGATTGGACTATTCTCAATTCAATGATACATGAAGTCTAATTCTTCAAAATAAAGCACAGAAGTGGAGATCCTTTAAGTGCAAGAAGGCCGAATTCCCTTTCAACTTTATTTTAGTTTGGTCTTTATTATGTAGAGCCCAATAGTAGTTTAAGTTTGTGTAAATTGGGTTGGTTTTAAGTTGGGTTTAAATCAAGTTTAGTTGTGATTTAGTTCTTAGTTTTTAGGCTCATTAATTAGCCTTAATAAGGCCCATTTAGCCCAAATCTTGGGGCCACTTATGGCTGAACCCTAGCACTAGTTTTTTAGGAGTTTTTAAGCTAAGTTTTAGGACTTTATTAAGCCTATAAATAGGCCTCATCATTGGACGAATTACAACAGATTTTTATCAAGAATATTCATCTTTTTTGTGAGGAAAAAGTTCTTTCTTTTAGTCTTTGGATTAAGACTTCGTTGGGATCATCGCTTGAGCAACGGTGATTGTTCTAACCGACTTATAGATTTGGTTCTGGCCTGATTCATATAGGCAACGGGTCAATTCTCGCTTTAAATCTTGTAAAGAGTTTTACTCGGTTCTTATCTCGTTATAAACAACAGGTTGAATTCTTGCTTGATTCTTGTGTGTTGTTTACTGTTCTTGTTTGTGTGTTTGCTGTCCAAATTCTTGTAACCAACTTTAGAGTCGATCCTTGGGATTTTGGTGCCATCTTGAATTGTTGGGTTTCGTGGCATTAAGTCGATTGCGCACGGGGTTCACATCAGTATAAGTTGTCTTTTCCAGTTGATTTCTTTGTGGTAGATACCGGAGAAGAAAGATAAATTTTAAAAACTTGTTCTGCACTTGCTTAGACAAAATGAAAATTTCAAATCAACAAGTAATAAAAATCGCATTAACTTTTAACTTCTACCTTTGCTCTTGCAAGTATATGGTGCTCGATAGTAGTGTAGGGTGAGTGGGATCTTTCCCACAAAAATTGTCCAATTAGAAAGTACTAGGATTTAAGGGCCCTTGCACAGTTAGGCAATTCATTAATGAAGGAGAAACTAACTCTCATCAAATTCACCATTTTAAACATGCAAACAAATGAAATCATAAAAAACTATCTAGAAGATCAACTACTTTAATCTACTAAATACAAGTAAAGGAAAGCACTTAAAATTACTCTATTTTAACTAGAATTATAATACAATTAATCTAAACTAACTAAAGAAAGCAATAAGAAAACAAGTAAAGGAAGAAAATGCCATTTCTAAACTTAAATTTTCAAAAGAAAGTACTTCAAAACTAAATATTTTTGGATTTTTTATTTGAATTAAGAAAGGCCACAAAAATTACTAGAAATTAAAGCAAGTAATTGAAAATTTTTAGCTAAAGATCACTAAAATAGGAAGAAATCTAAAACTTACTAAGAAAGCTTGAAATGGAAGTAAAGAGATTTTCAAGAAATTAAACTAGAAAGCAAGTACAAATTATATCCACTTTTAGCTAAAGATCTATTTTATCAAAGTAAAAACTTGTAAGAAATTGAAGACGAGATCTACAGGGAAATTCAGTAGAATTTGTATTAAACAGAATAATGATTGGAAAGATTGAAGTTTAAACAACACTAAACTAATCTATTCCACAAACACTAACTACACTACTCACTATGTGTACTTTTGCAACTATTGCCTACTATATAAGTTGGAGTCCTATAAAAGCCAAGAAATGAAATCTGAAAGTCAAAGATTACAAAAGTGCCACAATACATAAGCCAAAACCCATCTCAATGTCGCAACATGGATTTTGATTTCGCGACATTGAGCTGAAATATACTAAATGAATTTATGCCTTGAGGTCGTGACGACAAAATCCATGTCGCGACATCAAGCTATTTCAGTTCAAGTCTTCAATTCTGCAATAATTCCACTTTGGCCGTTAAACTTTTATAATCTAGATTTCCATCTTTCCGTCTCCTGAGTACAAATACACTAAACTAAATAAGTAATCAAATTAACTAAAATAATTAAAAATCCTTGATATTTATAAGAAAAGTACATACAACTAATTAAATTAAAACACTTAATTTGACACAAAAAATTGAAATTTGAAATTATCAAAATGCCATAATTCAGAAGCAAAATAACTCTAGTTTACTAGAGTTATAACACTCCCAAACTTAGCTCTTTGCTAGTCTGAGCAAAACAAAAAAATAAAAAGAACCTTACTAAACAACTTAACAAGCACACCGCCAATTTGACAACACTCTCGATAAATAATGGATGTACTTGTGATCGATAAGGAATTCTCTCAAAGGATCTCAAATACCATATGACAATTGAACTATTTCAACTAGTCACTCCAAGGTTTCTAATTTTCCCAAAAACTAATAACTCATTTACTACACAAAACTACAAATTACCAAGCATTAACCACTCTCGAAAAGGTTCCCAAAAATTGAGTTCTATTCATTCAAAACATTATCTTTTATCAAATCACAAATGTTACAAAGTTGTTCAACCTTCCCGATGAGTTCACATGGAAATAGAAGTTTATTAGGTGTATACTTATATGCAAAGTCACAAAATTTATGAACTATAATCTATCAAGAAGCCTGAGTTGTATGATATAAATGTTATGGATTGCAAACATTTCCTCCTTGACTTGTTGGTATTAAACATTTCCTCCTTGACTTGTTGGTATTCTAAAACGTAATTCCTCATGGCTTAATTCAGAAAAACAACATGGGTATTTGTTGAAATCCCGTACTCGCCTTATTACTACAGTAATGGCTTACTTCAGAGAAACAACATGGGTACATGACGGAATCCTGTACTCGCCTTAATCCTAAGCATAATTTTTTTTCACGGCCCATAACCAAGGAAGATGAGTAAAACATACTTAAAATTGATATCTAATACTAATCATTCACACATCAGAATAACATTTCCTACGCAAATACACAAAATTTCTTAATTTCCTTCTATTCCATTTAACCCAATTTTTTCAAAAGATAAATCAACCAAAAAAGTAATATTTATGATTTGATCAAAAACAATATTTCAAGTGAATTTTCCCTAAATTATTAGTACTTCTTCTTGAAAATGGTAATGTCAAGTTTCGTTATACTCTTAAAATTCTTATGTTGCAAAAGAACCGCTCACACAATGGCCAATTCAAATAGTTAAATCATATACTATTACAAGACAAGTATAATCATTGACTACCAAATTAATCCATTTTCCATCCAAGAACCATCAAACACACATACAAACATAAAATGACCATTCTCAACACAAGAAATGGATACCCCAAAACTTGACTCTTTTATTCTATTCAATGAGTACTACTCATCCTACCACTTACCCAAATTTCAAACACAACAAAAACAAACTTAAGACAAGAATAACATAAACATGACAAAACCTTAATAAAAAGAACACCACTAAGTGACGTCACCAAGAACACATCAAACCTGCCATGTAATCCATCAATAAAGATCACAATCATCAATTCCAACATTTAAGCATCAATAATAATCTACATGGTATCAGATTAACGCCCTTTGCCATTATCACTACTCAAACACAAAATCAACTAAGAACGCAATAGGCATCAAACCAAGTATTCAACGCTATGAAGTTCAAAAGGATAAAACTCAAGTCAAATATCAACAAAAGTTACTTGGCATCAGCCTAAGGCTAGCAAACTTTCCAAATTAAAATATCTCAAAGCATAAAATAAATATGATAAACTATTAATGTGCTACAAAATGAAATTTGAAAAGTCTCCAAATGTTTCAAAATCTCTCAGATGTAATCTTTTCTTGAATTATCAATAGCTGTCACTCTATGTCCTCATGATCGTCCTCATCATCTCCTTATGGACTCTTCTTTAAGTCTTTGTCCTAAGCTCCACTGGTCTCACCATCCTGGTAGGTCTCACCATCCTGGTATGTCTCATCTCCATGTACAGGGATTGCTAGTGGTGTGTAATACTACAAACAAGGTAGACCATAATGCCAAAGTGGAGGTTGTAGTTGCTAAACCCAACTGATGAGTGAGGTGGTCCACAGAGCCTCTCCTATCACTGCCAGATTGTTATGCTTCACCAATTGGCTATAAGTCCAATATTCATTGTAATTCATTTCACTTCTCTTCTGTGATTGGTGCATCGCACATATATCCCTGGCGACAAAGGAATGAAAGATGTTCTTGGAGGTAGTGGTGGAGACATTTGGCTTTCTTCGGGGTGATGTTTCTCATATTCACGAATCATCTTATACACATATTCCTTATTGATTCTACCTCTTTGATATGTCATGGGTTCATCAGGAGAGTAATGGCATCTTGTCGCAAAACATAGAAGGGTAGTTAGACTGGGTGAATAAAAAATAGGTCTCCCGATCTCCCACTATCAAGAAATCACTGTCTAATCAAATCGCCCACATCCAACAGCTTCCCTTTCATTATAGCATAATCCAGTATCACTTTATCCCTTTGAATAAAACTCAAAATTGGAACCCCATATTCGACAACTTAAGAAATAAAAGTACAATTTTATCACAAGAGATAAACCATGATGTGGAAACTTCAACTCCATCATTCTTGGAGTACTTAAACCCATGCAACATCAACATCACATTATAAAAACATTCTTTTAATTTCATTCATGTCTTTGTCCTTATTATGCACAAGGTCATGGTGTCATCTGATGAAACAGAAAGCACTATAAAATAAGCAATAATTGCATTAGTACTAAAATCAACTAATACTCCTTGACTCTCACTTTACTATCCTCCAAATCACACAAATTACAGTGGAACTCTTTGAGTACTAGTGTATACCTTGGCTCAACTGCCATCTCAAATCGCTCCTAGTGTCTCGCTCTAATTTGTGTCTTTATTTCTTTTCTTGCCTCCTCATATGTCCCCAATGCATGGATAAATTAAAACCTCTTTCTCTAATGACATCATGTTTCTCATTATTTTGAGTTAACACCTTAGCTCGTTCACTTGTGAATTAGGGTTCCATCACTAATTCAATGGCCCTACTTGGCACACCAATTTCTCCTTTTCTACTTGACCCTTCCGTTGCTATTATTTTTCAAGAGTTCTCTCCTTTATCCCTACCTCTCATTCTCGCTGTCCTGTAACTGTTTTGCGCTTCCATACACTTCCCTAGTCATTTTCACCAATTCCCAAGCAAAAATAGTGAACAATTTCTTCAAACACAAAATTTTGAAATCTTAACAAATTAACGACAATAACAACACCAAAGCTTAATCCATAATTCAAACAACTTGCATCAAATCAAATAATTTAACAAATAACCCACCATAACAGTCCCAAAGCTCACATAAGTGTCAATCAATATATCCAAAATAACATCCCCAAAATTCGCACACAATTTCCCAATAATTCAACCAAATATTTCTTCGAAAAAAATCCACACAATTAAGGACAAAGTTTCACAAATAACCCCTTCGAGACTAGCCAACAACAATTCTCACAGCTTAAGTACAAGAAATTGGAGGATATTACCCAATTAAGTAGAATAAAAACCCAATCGATACTTGTAGATGAACTCCTTTGAAGCTTAAAAATTCCACCTTGAAAACCCTTGTTGGGAGATTAGTCCTTTTATTTTATTTTATGCATTCTCAATTAGATGGTAAATACAAATCTCTGAGCATGAGTGCCCGGTTGTGAGAAAGGTGAATGAAAATGAAGATGATTTGTGAGGGTGAATTAGATGTGTTTGTAGATGATTTATTGAGGAAAGTTGAAGAATTAGAGAATTAGGGGAGGTTGTGTATAGCTAGAGCTCGTAAATTGGGGAAGAAATATGGAAGAAACAGAAGATAAGTCTAACAAAAATTGAATCTATTAGGTGTTGATGTCGCAACATGGACATTGCGACGTCGAGTATGAAATTCATTTAGTATTTTTCAGCTCGATGTCACTATATCAAAATCCATGTCATGACATTGAGTAAATTTATTCGAATTATGTAATTAGGAATTACGTTCTAGAACACCAACAACTCGAGGAAGAAATGTTTTCAATACTTATCATTCATATCATACTCATTCCTTGATAAATTAATGTTCCTAAATTGTGTGACATTTGCATGTAGGCATACTCCTAATGAATTTCTATTTCCATTAAGGATCGACCTTGTCGGGATGGTTGAACAACTTTGTAATATTTGTGATTTGAAAAAAGATGACGTTTTGAATGAATAGAACTCAATTTTGGGAACCTTTTTTAGAGTGGGTAATGCTTGGTAATTTGAAGTTTTGCATAGTAAATGAACTTCTATTTTTTTTTTTTTCAAAAATTAGAAAACTTAGAGTGACTAATTGAAATAGTTCAATTGTCATATTGTATTTGAGGTCCTTTGAGAGAATTCCTTATCGATCATAAGTACATCCATTGTTCATCGAGTGTGTTGTCAAATTGGTAGTGTGCTTGTTAAGTCGTTTAGTAAAGTTGTTTTTAATTTTTGTTTTGCTCGGGACTAGCAAAATGCTAAATTTGGGGGTGTGATAACACTAGTGAGTTAGAGTTTTTTTTATTTCTAAATTCCAAAAGTTTGATTGTTTGATTCTGATTTTTGGTGTAAAATTAATTGTTTAATTTCATTAGTTGTATTTCGTTGTTGTATTTGCATTTCCTATTAAAATATAATGAATTTTTAATTAATTTTAATTCTTTTGGTTACTTATTTAGTTAAGTGTGTTTGCAAGTTAAGAATTGAAAAGACGGAAGTCAAGATTATAAAAGTTCAAGGGCCAAACTGAAATAAATGAAAAATTGAAGACTGCAGCTAAAATAAGCTGTCGTGACATGGATTTTGATGTTGCAACGTCAAGGTGCAAATTCATTAAGTATTTTTCAGCTCGATTGTCGTGACATCAAAATCCATGTCGCTACGTCGAGGCGCATTTTAACTTATGTCTTGTGGCATTTGTGTTTTTTTTCCTTTCAAATTTCTGTTTTTGGGTTGTAAAGCACTCCAATATATATAGTAGGCAATAGTTGTAAAAGTGCACATAGTGGATAGTATAGTTAGTACTTTTAGAATAGGTTAGATAGGTTTAGTGGGTTAATCATTAGCTACAAGTAAATGTAATTTGTAACTACTTTCTAGTTTAATTTCTTGAAAATCTCTTTACTTCCATAATGAATTTAAGCTTTCTTAGTAAGGTTTAGGTTTTTTTCCAATTTTAGTTATCTTTAGCTAAAAATTTTAAATTACTTGCTTTAATTTCTAGTAAATTTTGGTGGTCTTTCTTAATTCAAATCAAAAATCTGAAAATGTTTAGTTTTCAAGTACTTTCTTTTTAAATTCTTAGTTTAGAAATGACACTTAATCGATTTATAATTCTAGTTTCAATTCAGTTAAATTAGAGTAATTTTAATTGCTTCCATTTGTATATTTTTTGTTGATTAAAGTAGTTGATCTTCTAGTTAGTTGTTGACTTGCTCAATTTACTTACTTTAGTAGATAGTTTGTATTTTGGTTTCTCTTATTTGCATGTTTAAAATGGTGAATTTAATTGGTGTTAGTTTCCCCTTCATTAATGAATTGCCTAACTATGCAAGGGCCCTTAAATTCTAGTCTTGCTAATCCGACAACCTTCGTAGGAACGATCTAGCTCACCTTACACTACTATCTAGCACTGTATACTCCTGCAGGCACAAAGGTAGAAGTTAGGAATTAGCGTGGTTTTTATTACTTGTTGATTGAAATTTTCACTCTACCCAAACTAATATGGAATAAGTTTTTGAATTCAGAGAAACAATATGAGTACATGCCGGAATCCCGTACTCGCCTTATTATTACTCTACTGGCTTGTTTCTGAGAAACAACAGGGGTACATGGCAAAATCACATACACTTCTTATTCCTAAGCAATTTTTTTTTTTAATTTTTCTTTTGTGGTTAGTGTTTTTATAATAGATTAGTGTAGTTTAGTTTAAACTTCAAGCTTTTTTTGTTTAGTACAAGTTCTATTTAATTTCCCTTTAGATATTGTCTTTCATTGCTTGCAAATTTTAATTCTGATTAGATAGTTTTGGTGAGTTAATCTTTATTTATAAGTAGATATAATTTGTACTTTCGTTCTAGTTTAATTTCTAGAAAATTTCTTTATTTCCATTTCGAACTTTCTTAGTAAATTTTAGGTTTCTCCAAATTTCAGGGATCTTTAGCTATAAATTTTCAATTACTTGCTTTAAATTTTAGCAAATTTTAGTGGTTTCTTAATTCCAATAAAAAATCCAAAAATGTTTAGTTTTCAAGTACTTTCTTTGAATTTCTTAGCTTGGAAATGACACTTCCTTCCTTTATTGTTTTCTTATTTCTTTCTTTAGCTAGTTGAGATTAGCTGCTTTATAATTCTAGTTTAAATTTAGTTAAATTAGAGTAATTTTTAATGCTTTCCTTTACTTGTTTTTAGTTGATTAAAGTTGTTGATGTTCTAGTTAGTTGTTGACTTGTTCAATTTACTTATTTTAGTAGATAGTTTGATTTATGGTTTCCTTTATTTGCATGTTTGAAGTTGTTAATTTTAATAGAGTTAGTTTCCCCTTCATTAATGAATTTCCTAACTACACAAGGGCCCTAAAACCCTAGTACTTGCTAATCCGACAATCTTTGTGAGAACGATCCCTCACACCCTTCACTACTATCTAGGACCGTATACTTGTGGGTATGGCCGCAAGGGTAGAAGTAGGCTAGAATAGAAAGTAATTTTCTTCCTTTTTCCTTAATATTTGGGAATGATTATTTTAGATCAGAGTAGATTAGGATATCTCTTTCTTGTAAACTTAATTTCCTAACAAAATATTGAAACTTTTTACTCGCTTGTTCCTTGTTTATGTTAAAACTCCTTTGGTTAATCTTTAATTTCATGTTTTCTTTGCATAATTAGTCTAATTGCTTCTTTACATGATTTCTTAGTGTAGTTGATAGATTATTTGGTAGATTTTCATTAGTTATGCTTTTCTAGTGGTAGTTTAGATTAGTTAATTATGGTAGATTAGTATGTGGGCTTCCTTTAATCATGTTTTCTTAGTACTAATTGTAGTTTAGATTAGTTAATTGCTTTTTAAAAATGCTTTCCTTTTACATGCTTTCTTTTAATAGGTTATGGGATTTCTCAAATTTTACTTGCTTAGGGATAATGAGCAGTTTAGATTATATTAATTGCTTGCTTAATATGCGTTTCATTTTAATTGTTCCCTTTTACTGAATTCTAAAGATACTTTTTTTTTTAATTGCTTAGGCTTGATTAGAGAATAATTTTCTTCCTTTTTCTTTCCCATTGGGGGAGGGTTTTCTTAGATTAAAGTAGATTAGGAATTCTCTTTCTTGTATTCTTAATTTCCTAACTAAAAATTGAAACTTTTTAGTTATAAGTTCCTTGGTTATGTTAAAACTCCTTTGTTTAATCTTTAATTTCATTTTCCTTAGTATAACTAGTCTAATTGCTTTCACATAATTGCTACCTTTACATGATTTCTTAGTGTAGTTGATAGATTAGTTAGTGGCTTTTCATTAATTATGCTTTTTTTAGTGGTAATTGGTAGTTTAGATTAGTTAATTAGGGTAGAGTAGTTCATAGGCTTTTCAAGATAATTGCTTTATTTACTTGCTTTCTTAAAGTATAGTTTGAACTTCAAGCTTTTTTAGTTCAAAAGCTACAAATCTCCATTTAATTTCCCTTCAGATCTTGTTTTTAATTTCTTGCAAGTTGTAATTTTGATTAGATAGTTTTGGAGCGTTAATCTTCAGCTACAAGCAGATATAATTTGTACTTTCTTTCTAGTTTAATTGCTTGAAAATCTCTTTACTTCCATTTTAAACTTTCTTAGTAAGTTCTAGGTTTCTTCAAATTTTTGTAGTCTTTAGCTACAAATTTTCAATTACTTGCTTTAATTTCTAGCAAATTTTAGTGGGCTTTCTTAATTCAAGTAAAAAATCCAAATATATTTATTGTTCAAGCTTTCTTTTGAAGTTCTTAGTTTAGAAATGGCACTTCCTTCCTTTACATGTTTTATTATTGCTTTCTTTAGTTATTTAGATTAATTGATTTAAAATTCTAGTTTCAATATAGTTAAATCAGAGTAATTTTAAGTGCTTTCTTTTACATGTTTTTTTTTTTTTTTGATTGAAGTGGTTGATCTTCTAGTTAGTTGTTGACTTGTTCAATTTGTTCTAGGATTTATTTTAGTAGAAAGTTTGTTGTATGGTTTCCTTTATTTGCATGTTTAAAATGGTGACCTATTTTTTGTGCTCCCAATCTATTCACTCATCTATGTATTGTTGTAAGATGCCATTACTTTCCCAATGAATCCATGACACATCAACGATGCAAAATCAATAAGGAATATGTGTATAAGATTGTCCGTGAAGATGAGAAACAATACCATAAAAATAGCCAAATGCCTCTATCACCACATCCAAGAATATCATTCATTCCTTTGTTGCCGGGATATGTGTGTAATGCATCAATCACAGAAGATGAGTCGAATGAACTACAAGGATATTGGACTTATAGCCAATTGGTGATGCATAACAATCTGACAGTGATAGGAGAAGCTTTCCAAATCATCTCACTTAGCACTTGGATTCAGCCACTACAGCCTCCACTTTGGCACTATGGTCGACATCATGGGTAGTATTACACACCACCAGTAATCCCTGTACATCTAGGTGAAACACATAGCAAGATGGTGAGATTGATGGAGCTCAGGATGAGGACGTCGAGAAGAGTCAACATGGTTGAGATGAGGATGATCACGAGGACATGGAGTGACAACTATTGATACGTCAAGGAAAGATTTCATTTGAGAGACTTTGAAACATTTGGAGACTTTTCAAATTTAATTTCTGAGTACTTTATTAGTTTATCATATTTATTTTATGCTTTGAGATATTTAACTTGGATACATTGCTTTTGATTAGATTGGCTAAGGGCCTTTGGCTAATGTCGAGTTACTTTTGTTGGTATTTGATTTGAGTTTTATCCTTTTGAACTTCATAGTTGAATACCTGGTTTGACGCCTATTGTGTTCTTAGTTGATTTATGTGTTTGAGTGGTGATAAAGGCCAAGGGCCTTAAGCTGATACTATGTAGATTATTATTGACGCTTAAATGCTGGAATTGATGACTGTGTGCTTAATTGATGAATTGCATGGCATGGTTTGATGTATTCTTGGTGGTGTCCACTTTGTGGTGTTCTTTTTATTAAGGTTTTGTCATGGTTTATGTTATTCTTGTCTTAAGTTTGTTTTTCTTGGTTTGTGTTTGAATTTTGGGTGAGTGGTAAGATGAGTAGTACTCATCGAATAGAATAAAAGAGTCTAGTTTGGGGGTGTTTGTTTCTTGTGTCGAGAATGGCCATTTTATGTTTTTACGTGTGTTTGATGACACTTTGATGGAAAATTGATCAATTTAGTACCTAATGATGATACTTGACTTGCAATCTATATGATTGAACTATTTGAATTGGCTATTTCATAAATTTAAGTGTGTGTGACTGATTTTTTTGCAACATAAGAATGTCAAAAACTTGGTATTACCATTTTCAAAAAGAAGTGCTAATATTTTGGAGGAAATTCACTTCAACTTGTTTTTGATAAATCATAAATATTACTTTGTTAGTCGATGTATTTTTTGGAAAATTTGGGTTAAATGGAATAGAAGGAAATTAGGACATTTTGTGTGTTCGTACATAGAGAATGTTATTCTAATTTCTAAATGATTAGTATTAGATATTAATCTTAGGTACGTTTCACTCTTCTTCCTTGGCTTAGGGCCATGTAAAATAAAATTATGCTTAGGAACAAGGCAAGTATGGGATTCTAGCATGTACCAAGTTGTTTCTACGAAATAAGCCATTAAAATAATAATAACGCGAGTTCGGAATTTCAGAATGCACTTGATTTCTAGTTTTATTTCTTGAAAATCTCTTTACTTCTATTTCAACCTTTCTTAGTAAGTCTTAGGTTTCTTCCAATTTTAATGATCTTTGGCTAAAAATTTTCAATTACTTGATTTAATTTCTAGTAAATTTTAGTGTGCTTTTTAAGTCAAATCAAAAATCCAAAAATGTTTAGATTTCAAGTACTTTCTTTTGAAATTCTTAGTTTAGAAATGGTACTTTCTTCCTTTACTTGTTTTCTTATTTCTTTCTTTGGTTAGTTTAGATTTGTTACTTTATAAGTCTAGTTTACAACTTAGCTAAACTAGAGTAATTTTAAGTACTTTCCTTTACTTTCTTTGGTTGATTAAAGAAGTTGATCTTCTAGTTGGCTGTTGACTTGTTCAATTTACTTATTTTAGTATATAGTTTGTTTTATGGTTTCCTTTACTTGCATGTTTAAAATAGTGAATTTCATTAGAGTTAGTTTTCCCTCCATTAATGAATTGCCTTACTGTGCAAGGGCCTTTAAATCCTAGTTCTTGCTAATTGAACAATCTTTGTGGGAACGATCCTGCTTACCCGACACTATTAATTGGTACCGTATACTTGAGGGCACAAGGGTAGAAGTTAGGAGTTTGTGTGATTTTTATTTCTTGTTCATTTGAAATTTTGATTCTATCCAAGCTGGTGCGGAACACTAAACCTAATTGGATTTGGTAAGTTTGAATTCCTAGTGTTGGTATCACTCCCATGTAGGGTTTTTGGGGCTCATTTTCACATTACTTATACCCCTTATAGCTTAAAACACTCAGCTCATCAACATTATTCAATAGAAATTTGTAAGAAAATTCTCCAACTTATCTTCCAAAGACTTGTGGTATTTTGTAAGATTGATTCTTGTAATTACCAACCAGAATACTATTGGTTCTTGTCTCATTATAGACATCGGATCGATATGTCATCCAGTTGAGAACAAATACTTTGAATTCTTCATTTCTTAATTAGAGTGCTTGAATTCATTAAGTTGGATTTGTTTAGGCATTCTTAGGGTCCGCATTAGTTCCAGGTCTCGTCTTGCATAAGAGTGGTGTCAGAATTTTAGTTCTTAATCACGTTTGTTTTCTTGTTCCATACGTTTCTAAATTGTTTTCTTGCTGTTATTGTTTAGTTTATTCCAAAAAAAATTCAGCTTATTTGTAATCTTGATCATGTTACTCTTCGTTCTTGTTCCTGAAAAATTGCAACCTTATTCTTGCTCTTTTGAACTGAATTATTGCTGTAATTTTGCTCATATTCAAGTGTTAACTCACTGTTCTTATTAGTGATAAAAATAATCAATATTGTTCATCAGTACTGTTCATCGGCACTGTTCCCACAACATATTATTTTTTTTGCAAAAACAAGTAAAAAAACAAAACCGAGTTACAAAACCCTGGCCATTTAGGGTTCTTGGTTATCTCGTGATTTAAATTTTTTTGTGATGTTTTGGTGCCAAGTTTTGGTGATATTTTGTTGTTGGAATTTGTGCAGTAGGCTTTTAAAAAAATTGAAAACAAAAAGGAAAGAAAGAGGGCCGAATTCTAACCGAGTGGAATTAGGGTTTCCAAGTCATTCTTGAATTAGAAAATTTGTGCTAATTCCTTATTTCTATATACTTGCACAATTTGAATCCTTTTCTTAGTTGGATTGCATCATTACTTGAATCCTTTTCCTACTTGGATTACAACTATTTCCTATTTCCAATTAGGAGTAATCCCAATCCTAGTCCTATTAGGATTTGAATTAAATTGCTGCAATTTTCCTGCCATCCTAAAATCTCATTCACGACTGAAATTTCTTCACTTTTTATTAGTTTCTTTATATTTTAGTTCTCGGGTTCATTAAAAAGTTGTGAAATAACAAAAATATCCTTGTTCCCTCAAGTTATTCCTTTCTAGCCTGAAACTGTAGTTTTTCTTTGACCATCTTATTGTTTGCTTTTCTGAAGTACTTCATGTGCATTCTTTGATAAATTGATCCGCCATTACCTTGTTAATTCTTTGATCAATAGTCTATAATTACTAATTGTGTTCTGCGTGTTAGTAATTATTTGTGTCATCTTACTGTGTACTTTCAAGTCTGCCAAAGACTATGAGAAGAATTTATACGAGAAGAAAAAGGTAAGAGTGGTGTGCTCAATAGAGGGTAAAAGCCTAGAATTTGAGGGAAGCATGAGTCAAATTGTGTGACATCTTCAACTTTGAGCGTAAACACTCAGGACGTGCCTTGAGGTCCTTCTTTAGTTTTTACTAATCCTAAGTCTAGAAATTCCTTGTGTTTTGGTTTAATTTTGTAGAAGATTTAAAATGTCTCAAGAAGGAGAGAGTTCAAGGTTTAATGCCTTAAATCTCGTTTTTCCGAAATGGCAAAGACTCTTGAAAATATTTAATGCTCTCTCAAGACATTAACTAAGGCATGAAAAGAGCCTAGTCAGCAATCTGGCTGAGCTGAGCTTTATGCTTGCACAATAAGACACGCTTGTTGAGGTATGTGTTTTAATTACAATTCCAATGATTATGAATCTAATGATGAATTGTATGATGTAGGTGCAAGGTCAAGGAATCACCGACACGTTCAGTATGATGAGTAGGAGGTAGATTTTTCTGAGAAACGCAAACCTACAGATGACCAAAATGGGGTACAACGATATAATATTTTCTTTACTTAAGTGTGACTCAAAATCGTGCATGTGGTTTGATCATTGATCATGGTAATTGTATGAATGTAGATAGCCAACTCATGGTAGATAAATTGAATTTGCCAACTACTAAACATCCACATCCATATAAGTTATAATGGTTAAACGATGGTGGTGAATTAAAAGCCACCAATCAAGCCTTAATTTCTTTAACACTTGGAAAATATAAAGAAAAGATTTTATGTGACATAGTGCCTGTACATGCAAGCCATATTTTGTTAGATAGGCCATGGCAACATGGTCTAAAAGATACACATTATGGAATTGCAAATAAGTACTTTTTTTGAGAAAGATGGTAAAAAAGATTACTCTTAAACTATTACTTTCAGATCAAGTCCATAAAGAGCAATTTTACATTAAATGATCATATAAAGAACATGCTAAATTGTTGGCTGAAAATTGAAAGAAAAGTAAGGAGAAAGACATCTCTAATCCTAAGGAAAAATTAACTTTAATGGTAATTCCAAAGGAAGAGAACTTGTTCGTCAAGGAAAAAGTTTTTAAGAGTATTTATCTTTTGTTGCCTAACAATTTTCTTCCAAGTTTTTTTTTTGTCCAACAAGTTCAAAGCAACAAGTGGAGACAATGAAAAGTTCGAATTTGAACCTTCCACTAGTGCAAAGCTCTAGTGATTTCTATACATGATTCGAACTTAAGTGCCAATGGTTTAGAGAAGGGAGTACTTAAAAATTTTGATTTTTCAAATTCTTATAATTTTAGATTTTTAAGCACTCATATTGTGTCCCCTTTCTTACTATTAATGTTTCTAATTCTTCTTGTACATTTGTCTTTCTTGAGCTAATTTGTAAGCATCATGATTGCCACTCTTTTTGTATTAAGTTCAATAACTTTTGGGTAACAATTGTGTGCTTCTACATGCCAATTTGCATAGGCTCTTTTGTTTTTTCAATAAGTATCAATTGTTAAAGTGGCGTGATAATCTTTTTGAGCACGATTGTTTCAATCATTCAAAAATAATTTTGGGTTTTTTATTTGCTGGTAGAAACAATATACTCCATGATTTAGGGTTCGTGTGCTCCATGATGTCTTTATTTCACAAGCCATTTTCCCAACATCCGTTTTCAACATTAGCATTTGATATTTTTGTGTTTGACCCAACAGATATTGCATTTTTTCTTGCTTTGGCGAGATCATTTGTTTAAATTTTAGTCTACTTTGTTTAATGTTTGTCCTTTCCACTAGGTTTAGATTCGAGGACGAATCCTTTCGAGGAGGAAGGGAATGATACAAGAATAGATGTTCAACTCTTACAAGACATCAATCTTGTGAATGGTGGAGCTCAACAAGTCAATAAATCAAGTTTGAAGTCCAAACAAATCAAGGGTATGAGTTAGTGAAGTCTAAAGGCCCAAGACTTGAAGACGAATTTGGTCCACTGTGAAGGGGTTGAGGAAACCACACTTTCCACCATATTCTAGAATTGGCCACTTTAATCCTATTTGACCTAGGATTTAGCTTCAAGACTTGTTCTTAGAAGTTATTATTTTATGTGTTTTCTTAACTTGGACAAGTGTTAATCCACATTAGTCTTATAGCCAATTTTTCGTCTTGTGTACCAATCCTAAACCTATTTTTATTTGGCAAGTTAGAATTCCTAGTGTTTCTTGGTAAGACTCCCATGTAGTATTTTTTGGGCTGATTTTCAGGTTACTTAAACCCTCCCCTACAGCTAAAAATACACAATCAACATTATTCAATAAAAATTTTGCGAGAAAATTCTCCAACTTGTCTTCTAAAGACTTGTGGCATTTTGCAAGATTGATTCTTGTAATTACCAACCAGAATACTATTGATTCTTGTCTTGTCATAGACAACAAATTGATATATTATCTAGTGGAGAACAAACACTTCGAATTCTTGATTTCTTAGTCAAAGGATTTGAATCCTTCATACCATATTTGTTTAGTTGTTCTTGGGTTCTGCATCAGTTTTGAGTCTCGTCAATTTGTTTGTAGGGTTTGCATCACTCTTCTTCTCCTGTTTGCATTAATTTTTGGTACTTCAATTTCCTGGGGTGAAGTTGAAAACCTTTTCTCCATCTGCATTGTAGATGGCATCCTGTTGCATCATGGACAAGGGATTCGCAATATGAAATGTGTGGGATCTATAGTGAGAATAATGCCTCTTGATGGCCTTTGATTGTTGTTGTCCTAATTGTAAACTCCCGAGGGATGAATGCTCTCTAAGTAAGGCTCCAGACATCTTATTGTAATCTTTTGTCTTTGTGTCTTCAAGTTTTTGCTTTGCATTCTAGGAAACTGAATGTGTTATCCGTTCAACATGTTTCTTCAATATATCCTTTCTGTTGTAACTCTTTTATGCATCTGTGCTTCACTGCATCTACTCTTACATCAGGCACTTCAACATACAAAATATGCTCCATATGAAATTTCTTTTGTTGTTTTATCTCAACTTTGTAGAACATATGTTTTCTGAAACTCTTCCTTGCATGATAATCCATAAGTTTCAAAATTTGTAAGGTTGTAATCCCAAAAGGAAAGAGTGGTGAAGGAAGGAAGCTTTGTATTGAACTTCGGATAGTTTGGAATAAGGATTTGCTGTGGTTTGAAGTTTGAAATTTCCTATCACCGTTAGGATGTGAATAATAAAAGGCTTCCAGCAATCATTTATTCTGATCATGTGGATCATAAGTTTTTCAAGATGTTGGCCTCTTAATTGTTTGTTATAAAAACTTTCCTTTTGCATCAAAATGAACTGGGTTTCAGCAATTCTCATTAGTAAAATATTTTTTTGGGCTTCTTTTTCCTTGTTTTTCTTTCTATGCATCTATGATGAAAATTATTCATTTCTATGTATGCATTTTTTTTTTTTTTTGTAGTCTGGGTGCTTGCAACCATGCATTTCATCTTCTTTGTATCTTGAAGTGGCTAAATTCACAGAATTCTCAAGCTCATTGTCCAATATGCCGAACGAAGTGGCAGTTTAAAGGATGAATTTAGTATGATTTCTCTTTTCCCTGTATTTGTTCTCCTGTCAAATTCTCCACTGTACGACAAAACTTACTGAGCAACATGGTTAAAGCATACCGCTTCCCCTGTTCGGTGTAATATTGACTGGGTAATTCAATTCACATAAAAGTTAATAAATAAGGCTTAATAACCCTAATCAATACTTAACTGTCCGAAGGACCCATACACGCTCACAAGGATACGAGGTGAGTTTGTAGATTGGGTAAGCAAGGATCGTTCCTACAAGGACTATCGGTCAATTACTAGGATTCACAAACCTACGAACTAGTTTGGCAAATGAATTACGGGAGTTCATTCTACCTTTAACTACTAGAAATCAAGAACAATTGGCAAAACTAATTAAAAGTAGCAAAAAAAAATAAAATTTACCATAAGAAAACTTAAACTAATGTAATAGAAAAGTAGATTACAGGAAAATTAGAAATAAGAACTGTAATTAAATTAAATTTAAATAAAGAAATCAAATTCAGTAACATAGCCGGAATGAAAAGTTGATAGAACTTGTAGTCTCGAACAAGAAGAATGAAACCCTAGCCCTAATCTAATGAATTTTTATTCTAATGTCTAATTTAACTAAGAGATGTTACATTATGCTCAACTGCTCTCATAATGGGGTATTTATAGGGGTTACATCAGGGTTTTAGACCCTAAGATGATAAAAATACGTCGTTAACACTTGATAAGGAGTCCAACTATGTGAAGAAAACTTCCAAAACAAGCAATTCATGCTATCTTATGCTCAACGTTCGCACATGCGCAGCCCTAGCTCGCGCATGTGCACAAATTCCAAAGGCGACCGTTTTCTTTTCTTGGCTTGTGCATCTTTCCTCGTGCACATGCAGAACGGATAGATTGCCAGCTCCGTATTCCACATTGATTTTGACCTTGATGTTGCTGGAATTTGGGAAAAGTCAAAACATAAAAGTTGTAGCTCATCATCTTATCTCTCCATAACATATTAAATCACCTCAATTAGAGTTTGTACAAGAAAGTTATGCTTAAAATACAGAACAGTGTCCAAGTTCGCTCCTCGCCGGCGTACGTTTTGCATTCTTTTGATTTTTCTCCAAGTTTTTGGTCTTTTAGGCTCCTTTTTCACCCAAAACCTACATAAACTAAAAATAAAACATTTAAGCTCATAACTAACTCAATTATTGCTCAAATTATGTGACATGTCTTACCAATCTCCAAACAGAGGCAAACGACACAAGAATATACGACATTTATGAGCTTATCAAATACCTCACACTTATCCTTTGATCATCCTCGAGCACAAATAAAATTAAAATAGATAACCTCATCACAAACACACCCAACATACCTCAAAATGGTCCACATGTATAATCAAGAACCATGCCATCATCATATATAAACTAAGAACTCCAAAGTTCAAATTCTAATAAAACCCGATGTGTATGTTTGAATATAGCCATTCAATGAAAACTTAGGTTTAAGGATTCTTAGATTAAATTATGGAAACTCCTAGATTTTTGCTAAACACCCAATATCTTACTTTGCTCACACATCTCCACTAGTATAGACAACAAACTTAAAATTAGGTAGGACTTTTAGTTTGTAATGATAGACTGGGGTATTGGTTCAACAAAGAAGGGATAAGGATATTACAAATAAGAAAGAAAGGGCTTTAAATCAATGTTGGCCACACATCAAAATAAAACTTTTTCTCCAAGAAACACATTAAACCACGTATCCTTACAGATGAATAACCCCACACTTAATCAACAAACACCCATGAAATTTTCATACTACAAACAAAAAGTCTTCCTTTGTCAATTTCAACCCAACACGCCCAGCTTTTTCCCAAACATTTATGTGTTGATTTTTTCATGTCCGCTCCTAATACGGTTACCAGTGATAGGCACTACCCACAAACACTCCACTGCACATACCAGTAATAGGCATATCCTTCAAATACAGGTACCGGTGATAGGTACTGCCTGTATCACAATAAGGTAGGTACCAATGATAGGCATTACCTACAGTTGTCAAAAATTTTCTTCTCAATTTCTCCCAATACCTCTTTCTTGTACCAAAGCAACCTAAGAGATTGGTGAATTAGGTTTCAAAAAATTAATTTTGTAAATAATGTACAACTCAATCTCTTGCACTTGACAAGTAAAATGATAGAAATATAAGCAATTAAGTACAAAATGAATAGAAAGAATTAAGAGAAAGAGGTAACAAACGAACAACACTTCCACGCTAACTAGCTTGGAGTAGTAATCCACTAAGATGCCCCTTCAAATTTGGTGAGCCAATAATCTCAAATGTACACAAAGTAGGATCACCCTTGCTCACACTACTTCTCTTTATTTGAGCCAAGGATTTTACACTCAACCTTACTTTTGTACAAGATTATCACTCCGCTTAATATTTTTTAATAGCACTCGTAAGTACACACTAATGCAATATCACTAAAGAGCTAATTTGCACTCAAATTGTCTTTCTACTTCCTTGTATTCAATGTGTAAGATTCGATACATAATACAGATGGGTTGGCATTTATAGGTGCAATAAATCATCTCCCAACCACCTCTTAACGGCTAGAAAATAAATGCTGAAAAATAGGCCGTTATGGGTTTCGGACGTCCGAGATTATTATTGAGAATGCCTTTCGGATGGCCAATATTGCATCCGTTCCTTCGTCCTAACTCGGTATGTTGATGAGTTTAGTTATCGGATGGTTGTTGTTGTGTGTCCGAAAGGTTTAGTACTTAACCAGGGTTGCTTTTCCTTCAAACAGTTAGACACATCCATTGTTGGTGCCTCAAAATCCTGCTCTCTGCCTGACCTTTTTAGACGGTGCACTGCGTATGAGGTAAATTCATTCAGATAATTAGGCGCGTCCGGTATAGGTGCTTCAAATTCTTGCCCTCTGCCTGACCTTTTGGACGGTGTCTTTCATCTGAGGTAAATTTGTTCGGATGAGCTTGTGTGTCCGAGTAATATAGTGTTGTTCGGATGATGTACTTCATCCGAAAACTCCATTAAGAACAAATGAAATAGAATTTTTGCACAGGTTAAGTTAAGATTGTTAGATTTCATTTGTTATCATCAAAACCAAGGTTGTAGGTCATCAATCTCCCCTTTTTTGATGATGACAAATCACAGAGCAAATCCAGTCAATCAAGTAAATCCAACAACCATGATCACACAATTAATTATAAACACTTAAACAACTATATTTCTCCCCTCAATTTGGCATCATAAAAGCAAAATATGCTCTCCCTAAGAAGATGCTCCCCCTTACGCAAGCCATAAGATAAATAAAGGTAAAAAAGTCATAAAACGAAAAATCAAGGATAGTCAAATTCAACTACAACCAAGTTCAGAAAGCATACATCCAAGTTCAGCAATTATAAGAAACTAAGGAGAAACTAAGGAGTTGAATCTAAATCATTCTTTTTCTTGGAGCGTTCCTCATGTTTGTACTTTTTGGCTGGTGCATCATCATCCGTAGCATCACTGTCATGTTCACTTAGGTCTTGAGGATCACGACGTTGCAGAATGTAGTTGAATGTATCATCAATGTCTTCGTCATCCTCAACATCAACGTAGGGAATAGTGGATTTTTCGGGATTGGTTGCACAACGGGATCCTCACGGTCTTCGGCCTCTAGATTGGAATGGTCAGTATTGTCAATGTCGTTGTCATTGCTACTAGAAGAGGACTCGAGAATGTATTGTTACTGAATATTGGCAGCACAATTGAACTTGTGCTGAAGCAGACATTCCAAGACTTTACGCTTCTTGAAGGATAGTTTGTTTGGTTTCAAGTTTCTTCAATTTTCCAAGGGTGCGAGTTGCAATGAACTCATTAGATTACTGAGATTGGTGACAAGTATGCACATATGGGAAAGGAAGGGTTCCGAAGAGTGAATGTGTGGTGAATGGGAGCAGGGAATGTGTGGAAGAGGAGAGTTGAGGAGGAAGAGAGTGAGGCAGTGCATGACCTGAAGTGGAAGCATGGGTTTTAGACTTTTCAGGCTCATAAGCAGCCTTTGTAAACTATTGGTCATTAAAAAAGCGTTAGCCCTTCCATTCAGTATAAGCTTTGTTGAAATAAGGAGGGTATTGTTTTTTGCCAGAAAATGGAATGTCAAAGTGATCGAATACTTTGGTTAAGAATTTTCCAAAAGGAATGTTCCTTCGAGTGTCAGTAAGAAAGAGTTCCCATAAGGAGCAGAAATAACCAAAATCAAACTTGATTTTGGATGTGTCCTTTATAAACATAGTAAAATAAATATTGTTCCATTTTTCCTAGCTCAGTGCGATGCCCATCAGTAAGCAATAACAAACTAGTAACCAAAGTGTATAAAATATTGAGCTCAGGACTGAGCAGAGTAGTTTTGGATTCCGAAACCTGTTTAAAATTGACATGAAAAATTTGTTTAACTTCCAACGAGTATCAATAGCAGGCCATTTGTCTAATGAGAAAAAATATGAAATTACATTAGGAGAAGGAACTTTACGTTCAAAAATTGTGTTGATTACATTGGAAGAAATTTCAATGTTGATGTTATTTACACGAGAAACTAAGGTTCGAACAGTCGAACCTTTTCAAAGATTAGTAGTGAGTTACAACACCATATGATGATAGACAGGTAAATCTAGGTGAATTAAATTGTCCCACTTTTTTTTTCAAAGCACTCCTTGATAAGAGGTAAGTTCAATTTGTCAAATAAACTTTTAGAAACAATACGTTGTACAATTATAGATTTGCTAAACAGAAAAGTTTACCTATCTGACGCCTTGGCATCAATGAATTTTGGCAAAGAGGGATTGGAGGTCGGTTGAGGATTTGAGGATGTTTGACCATGCACCGAAGCTTTTCCCCTTGATTTTTTCCATCTAGTGGCTGTTGAGAATCCTCCACGTGAATGAAACATCTTGATTTGAAGAGGAAGTTGGAGAAGAAAAATGTGAGAGTAAATGAATTTTATGAAATTCTAGTGAAGAGGATGTTAAAAAGGTGAAAGGAAGTTCAATTGAGATGGGTGAGGAGTTGGGTAGAGAAATTTCTTGAGCAATTTCAGAAGAAAGAGGACAAATTGAAAGAATTGGAAGATGGACTCCTAAATTACCAGAGCTAGGGTTCGGTGGGATTGGGGTGACCGATAAGGGAAAATGAAAGGTTTTAAATGATTAGAATAGTCGTTTGGTTGTTTGAATGATTGTTATAAGTCCTATCGTGCGTTCGATCGCAGATGAAAGGACGGCCGATACACTAAGCTGTGCGTGTTCGAAAAAATGTCCGAGGGTGATAATCGTTCGTAAAAATTTCTAGAAAGTTTGAAGAGTGAGAAGAGATGTTTGGGCGATTGGAAGCGTCCGAGGCAAACATAAGCAGTCGAGATGTTCATTTTCATCCGAAAGAACAGATAACTTATGATGCATATTTGCGTCCAAAACCATAACTCATAAAGTTTCGAAGTCAATAATGCCCAAGCGAGTTCTAAGAAATTCAAAACGATCTAAAGGCAAAGGTTTAGTAAAAATATTAGCCAATTGATCCTTTGTACAACCAAATTCAATACAAATGTCCTTTTTGCACACAAGATCTCTTATAAAATGATACTTGACATCAATGTGTTTGGTTCTAGAATGCAAGACATGATTTTTATTGAGATTAATTGCACTAGTATTATCACATCTTATAGGCACAAAATAAAAAAATAGCACCAAAATCTTTTGAAGTATGCTTCATCCAAAGAAGTTGACCACAGCAATTTCCAGCAGCAATATAGATTTGATATATTCGGCTTCCACCGTAGATAGAGAAATAGAATTTTGCGTCTTGCTAAACCAGGACACTAAGCAATTACCCAAAAAGTGACACATACCACTGGTACTTTACCTATCAAATTTACAACCAAGAAAGTCAGCATCAGAATACTAATTAAATTAAAACTAGTGGATTTAGGATACCAGAGACCAAAATTCATTGCCCTTTTCAAGTATCTAAAAATTCTTTTTACAGAAATTAAATGTAGTTCCTTAGGACAAGATTGAAATCCAACACACAGACAAATGGCAAACAAATATCCGGTCTACTAGCTGTTAAATAAAGTAGGCTTCTAATCATAACTTTATAGTGTTTTTCATCAACACTATTACCTTCTTCATCTTTGATAAGTTTGGTTGAGGTGCACATTGGCGTTCCGACTTGTTTGCGATCGAAGCGCTTGAGTAGCTCCTTTGTGTACCTGATTTGTGTAGTGAACGTTCCTTCTTTTGTTTGGTGAACTTGAAGTCTAATGTATTTATAGGAAGAATTGTAATTCTCCCATCATACTCCTTTCAAATTCCTTTTGCACAAACTTTCATTAGTTGCTCCAAAAATGATATCATCAATATATATTTGAACAATCAAAATATCATTAAGACTAGTTTTGGTGAAGAGAGTAGTATTAACAACACCTCTTTTAAAACCATTTTCAATCAAAAAGCCCTTGACCTTTCATACCAAGCTCTGGGAACTAGTTTTAACCCATATAAAGCTTTTGAAAGTTTGAAAACATGATTTGAAAAATCTTTATTTTCAAAACCAGGGGGTTGTTCAACAAAAATTTCTTGATCAATGAAGCGATTTAAAAATGCACTTTTGACGTCCATTGGAAATAATTTGAAATTGTTAAAGCATGCATTTCCAAGAAACATGTGAATAGATTCTAAGAGAGCTACTGGTGCAAAGGTTTCATCTAAATCAATTCCTTCTTCTTGAACATATCCCTTTGCAACAAGTCTAGCTTTATTTCTAATTATCTCGCCTGATTATCATTTAATTTATTTCTAAAAACCCATTTTGTTCTTATCACAGGATGAATTGAGGTCTTTCAACTAAAGTCCACACATTGTTTTTCTCAAATTAACTAAGTTCTTCTTGCATAGAAAAAACCCAAGATTCATCATTCAAAGCATCATCCACACGTTTATATTCAATGTGAGAAAGTAAAGCACAATTATTATTTAAAGGTTTATGAGAACGAGTTTTTACCCCATCCGACGGATCACGTATGATTAATTTTTTAGGGTGACTTGAGACAAATCTCCATACTTTTGGAAGATCTTTTGGACAATCTTCATTCTTTTCTCCTTCTTCATCCAAGTGATGAGTATCATCCTCATTGCTTGCCTTGGTCTCTTGATGTTCTTCATGTATAGTGAACTTCTCAAGTTCCTTTTGTATACCAACATCTTCATTTTCACAAACATTCTTTGAAATAACATCATTAGCCTCATGAAATGTAACATGCACAACTTCTTCAATTAAAAAAGACTAGTTCTTCTGTAGTATACACGGTATGCTTTCTTGTCACTAAAATATCCTAAGAAAATTCCTTCATCCGATTTCTTGTCAAATTTTCCAAGATTCTCTTTGATTTTTAAAATAAAGCATTTACAACAAAAAAAATTGAAATAGCTTAGAAGGATTTTTTTGCAAAACAAGCATTCATAAAATGTTTTGTTCAAAATAGGTCTCAAAAGAACTCGATTCATAACATAACAAGCCGTGTCAATGGCTTCGGCCCAAAAATATTTTGGTAAATCACACTCATTAATCATGGTTCTAGCAGCCTCTTGAAGTGATGTATTTTTTCTTCGAACAACACCATTTTGTTGACACACTCTAATAACCAAAAATTCATGTGAAATACCGTTGTGATCACAAAATTCAGAAAAACCTCCAAATTTAAATTCGACTCCATTACACTTCTCAAATGAACAATTTTCAAATTCAGCAAATTTTGTATTTTGTAAAACAATTTTATAAAATTTTCAAACANTGGCTTCATTTTTGTGAACAAGAAATAGTACCCAAGTATACCTAGAATAGTAATCAAAAATTACAAAAGTATATTTACTACCACCAAGACTAGCATGTTGAGTTGGACCAAACAAGTCCATATGCAATAATTCCAAAGGTCTAGAAGTAGACACACAATTTTTTGGTTTAAACGAAACTTTGACTTGTTTACCAAATTGGCATGCATCACAAATTTTGTTTTAACAAACTTTAGTTTTGGCAAACCTCTTACCAACTCCTTTTTAGAAAGATTTTCAATTAAATCCATGTTGAAATGACAAAGCCTTCTATGCCAAAGTCAAGGATCATCTATGGAGGCGGTTAGACATTTTACATTGCTACTACCAAAGTTATCAAGATAAATCACATAAACATCGTTGTGCCTATAACCTTTATCTTAAAATAGAAAATTCTTATCAAGAATTAAACATTCATGCTTGGTGAAGAATACATATATATTTTTATCACATAGTTGGTTTAGACTGTGATCAATAAGAGATTGTAATTCAAATTGTCAACTAGGAGCACATTTTTAATTAAAGTCTCACCATTTTTACCTACATCACCAATGCCAATTGATTTTGCTTTCATGTTATCCCCAAAAGTCACCTTTCCACTATGTTTGGATATGAGTTTGGTGAAGAGAGATGCATCACCGGTCATATGCCTTGAGCACCCACTATCTATGAACCATTTGACATTTTTGATGATGTTCATTAGCTACACAAGAAATTAAGTGATAACTTCTGGTACCCACATTTTCTTGGGTCCATAAGAGTTAGTAAAATGACTATAAATCCATGCGGTATTCATTCCAAAATTTTCATTTCTCTTGACATATCAACTATTTTTCACATGTCCATGTTGTTGGCAATATTCGCAAATAATATTCTTATTTCCATATAAAGAAGATTTTGATTTTACAGAACATAAATTATCCCTTCTAAAAGTGACAAAATTCTTGTTGATCAATATATTTCTATTCTTTTTCATCTTATCAATAATATTTTCCCTTTTCTATGAAGAGAACATTCAAATCATCCAATCTTTTCTTCAAGGAGGCTTGTTCTTCCTTGATCCTTTCTTTCACATGCATTCTTTCCTTCAACTCAGCATTTTCTTGTGATAGCCTATTGTTTTCATTCACAAGTTTAGAGTTAGCATTCAATAAAGCATTTGTTTTTTTGACTAACTCCTTATTTCTAACATATGATTCCTTTAAGCTATCATGCAATTTAAAAATGAAGGCTTCAAGATCATTGTCATCATTAGAATCATAAGTAGATGTTACCTCATCATCATCAATGCCCATAAAGGCCATTTGTGCTAATTCCATCTCTTCTTCAACTTCTCCTTCAAAGATGCAATCATGCCAAGTGATTTGAAAATTATTGAAGCGAGGCTTCCTTCACTCCTTCCTCTTCTTGGAGGGACACCCATTTGCAATGTGTCCGGGTTGACCACATTAAAGCATTTTTATTTTGCTTCTTAATTTCTAGCTTGGTCTTTCCTTTGAAATTATTTGAATTTCTTGCTCCTTCTTTTCTCACTCTCCGTTTATTGATGTAGTGTTGGAGGAATCCTTTAGTAATGAGTGCAAGATCACCTTCATCAAGATCTTCATCTTCTAAATTGATGGAACCATTTTCATCTTCTTCTTGAGAGGTCTTCAAGGCTATGTTTCTCTTTGGTCTTGCTTCCTCATCGTCCACCAGTTTGGCTTTGAGTTTTAATTCATATGAAGTGATAGAATTTATCAATGACTCAATGGGTATGGAATTTAAGTTCTTTGCTTCCTCTATAGCAATAGTCTTTGCCTTCCATTCTTTGGAGAGAGCCTTCAAGATTTTTCAATTCTTCTCACCCAAAGAATTTTCCTTCTCTAAGGCTTCAAAATCGTTAATGATATCATTGAATCTACAATACATTTTATCAACGTTTTCATGTGGTTCTATCTTGAAGGATTCATACTTGGCGACATGTAGAGATTTCTTTCGTTCATATCTAACATCATCGCTCTCTTCATGAATTTCTTTCAATTAGTCCCATATTTCTTTGGCCGAAACACATCCTTTGACATGAGTTGATTCGTTAGCATCCAAGACATTGTACAGTACATTCATGGCTTTGGCATTTTAGGTCAAATTTGCCTTGTTTTGTGGAGTGAGCTCATCCCTTATTTTTTCTCTTCTTCTATTTGTATGATCATCAACAATGGTGGCTTCGAAAGGACCTTCATTTACCACACACCACAAGTCACTATCACTAGATTGCAAAAATATTTTCATTCTATCTTTCTAGCTAATAAAGTTCACCCCATTAAACATAGGGGGTCTAGTGATAGATTGACCTTCAAAGAATAAAGCATTATTGGTTGCCATAAAGGATCTTTACTCAAAAGCAATTTAAGCAAAATTAAGAGACCAATACTCTGATACCAATTGTTGGTCCCAAAGTAACTTCGGAGGGGGGTGAATTAGGTTTCTAAAAATTAATTTGCAAATAATGCAAGCAATTGAAATCTCTTGCACTTGACAAGTAAAATGATAGAAATATAAGAAATTAAGTACAAAATGAATACAACGAATTAAGAAAGAGAGGTTAAACAAACAACACTTCCAAGCTAGCTAGCTTGGAGTAGTAATCCACTAAGATGCTGCTTCAAAATTTGGTGAGCCAATAATCTCAAATATACACAAAGTAGGATCACCCTTGCTCATACTACTTCTCTTTAGTTGAGTTAATGATTTTACAGTCAACCTTAATTTTGTACAAGATTATCACGTCACTCAATATTTTTGAATAACACTCTTAAGTACATACTAATACAATATCACTAAAGAGCTAATTTGCACTCAAATTGCCTTTCTACTTGCTTTTATTCAATATGTAAGATTCAATACATAATATAGATGGGTTGGCATTTCTAGGTGCAATAAATTAGCTCCAACCACTTCCTAACGGCTAGATAATAAATGTTGAAAAACTAACCGTTATGGGTTTCGGATGTCCCGAATGTATAGCGATTATTATTGAACGTCCGAACAAGCCTTCGATTTGCAATATCAAGGAGTTGAGAATGTGGTTCAGATGATCGAGATTGCATCCGTTCCTTCACCCTAACCAGGTATGTTGATGAGTTCAGTCAACGGACTGTATAGTGTGTCCAAAAGGTTTACTTCTTAACCATGCTTTTCCTTCGAACAGTTAGGCACGTTCGATAAGATTTTCTTCAAAAAGTTAGACACGCCCATTTTAGGTGCCTCAAAATCTTGCTCTTTGCTTGACCTTTTCGGACGATGCATCGTGTCCGAGGTAAATTCGTTCGGACAGTTAGGCTCGTTCGGTGTAGGTGCCTCAAAATCTTGCTCTCCGCCAGACCTTTCGGACGATGCCTTTCTTCCGAGGTAAATTTGTTCGAACGAGTTTGTGTGTTCGAGTAACATAGTGGAGTTTGAACGATGTACTTCGTCCGAAAACTCTATTCTGAACAAATGAAATAGAATTCCTGCACAGCTTAAGTTAAGATTCGTTAGATTACATTTCTCATCATCAAAACCAAGGTTCTTGGTCATCAGGTTGAATGTTTTGGGAAAGAAAAGAATTTGGAAAGAGAGGCAGAGTTTACAAGAATTTGTATGGGTTTGAATAGAAAAAGGAAACCGATCGGTCCCATTTATTGGCTAGTGCACATGCGCAAGGTAAACTCACGCATGTGCACGAGTCGAGCACAAAAAGTAGTTCAGGTTTGTAACTTGTGCACATGCGCGAATGGAGAAGGAATTTTTCTACTTTCTGGAAATTGCACACGTGTACCAATTTGTGTGCGTATGTGGAATTTAAGACCTTTTCTGACACACTACACCATCCTTGCTACTGGAATTAGGTGAAGTGGATTCTACAAATCCAAACCCATTTCGTTTTCAGCAAATATGGACTTCCCATACCACTTTCCTTGATGTTGTTAAGGAGGATTTGTAGTAGCCGGTATCATTCCAAGGTAAGTAAGCTTTCTATTCTAAGCTGCAGCAGCGTTAAACAATGTCTACACTCTTGGAAAAAATCTATTTTTGCAATGTGTTTGATAATGTGAAGGCTGCAGAAGCTATGGTTAGTAGCTATGAATTGCAATTCTAGCAGCTCAAAACAGAAAGAGTAAGAAAATAGCTGAATCTAGCTCAACCAAGGCTATTTTGTCATTTACGAAATGAGGAGATTTTTTTTGAAGCATAAAGCTAGGGCAAAGTGGTTAACAGAAGGGGATCGTAATACCAAGTTCTTTCATGCTTTGCCAATGAATAGATGGGAAAAGCTTATAATTCATTAAATCAAGGATACAACAGGTGCTTGGATGGATAACTTAGACGATATGAAAAAGCTGAGGCCATTTCCTTTTATCAGCAATTATTGATAGATGAAGGAATTAATAACTCATCTCTACAAAAATTGCCAATTCACAAGAGTGTAGTTATAGTCTTATTATTTTAATTCCAAAATGAGATAGGCCTCAATCTTTAGTGGGCTTTCAACCTATTTCTCATCAGGATTGTTTGCTCTTTTGCTAGTAAGACATTCATTAATATCTTAACTAATAGACTAGCAGCTACACGATATACACACACAAGTAACGTATAGTTACAAGTAATAAAGTAAGAAGTAGAGATAGTTCCTAGAGGACTTTGTCTTAAATCTACCAAGTACTAAATTTAGAATAACCTAATTCTATCCAAACAGTCGATCATTGAGTGGTAAAGATAACAAAAGCAAGGAAATAAGCAAATGAAATGATAAAAACCTGCATTTCAATTATCACTCAACATTCATTCGAATATCTCATCTCTTATCTCTTCCAATTACGAACTAGGTTTTGTTATGTATTCACAAGTCCTTGTCGATTACGACTCTACAGGAGCTATTTCGACCTATACTTTTGTGTAACCCTAGGAAACACAATAGAGGTTCTAGGGTTTTCTTTTGTAATTAGAGAGTAGTTTATGATAGTTTTAGGGTACTATATTATTCAAGAAGCAATCAATCAGCCATGTTCCAAGATCAAGAGCAAGATTGAAATCAAGGCTTTTGAGTATTGTTTTCGTTCTTATTCCCTACTCTCTTTGGTACTTGCTATGGAGATTATTGTAAACTCTTTGTTTCTTGTTTATATAGTTTTAATTTTTGAGTAAATTAGTTTGCTAGGGTTCAGTTTAATCTCAATATGTAGTTTGACTATCAAATCTCTCTATCTCTTTTGATTATGGATGAGTGTTTGTTTATTTAAAATTGTGTTTTAATGCTTTCAATTACTTGATTACCAATTGAATTGATTTATAAACACTAGATTGGACATGGAAAAGGGAATTCGGGGTTAGTCAAGATTTGAATAACCTTTGTTTGGTATATTTACATGGTTGCATAAACTAATTCGTGTATAGAATAGACATATACCTATATGCCTTAGGTAGCGAAGATGAGGGTTAGTCCTTAATGCTATATTCCCGATTGCAATTCACATATAAATATAGTGATTTTATTTGGTAATCTACCCGATGAGTGGGCACAAGTCTGACTCATCTAGGCATAGGTGCACCAACAAATCAGTAGTTGATTGTGGCTATGGCCTTTTTGGGTTCAAGTCATACTTGGGTTGGTGCTCAGGTGATTAGTCTTTCCCGTTTCGTACATTGATTACCCAGTTAACCCCCGATCTATTCCAAACCTATAAAAACACATTAAAATACATTAGGAAATGTACTAAAGCACTTTAAACACATAAAATAACATTGTTTATGAAAATACTAAAACAACTAACAATCTTAACATTGTAATTGAAAAGTGCCGAAACAAGCGAGAAACCCTAGCTAGACAACATGCAAATAACTCTTTTTGGGAAATATAACACTTGCAGAAGTTCTTCCTATTATTATTTCTCAATAAAAATAAAAGTTTTTGTTAAGGGTAGTGAATTGGCTGACAGTGTCCTTCTAGCACAAGAACTTCTATCTTCACTTGATCGAAAAGTCATGCAAGATAACATCATGACCAAGCTCGACATCATCATGAATACGGCATTTGATAGGGTTTCATGAAAAATTCTGGGAGGTTGTATTTCTTCAGTTTGGTTTTCATTCGAGATTTGTTAATCCCATAATGAATAATCTCAAAGGAAGCTGGTTCTCTTTACTTATTAACAGTGTGGTTGTAGGATTTTTCAGGCATCTTGTTGCATTAAGCAGGCGACACCCTCAAATCCAGGGCCATCGGGAACAAGGGGTCCTTTGAGATACCTCATGCATCCTCGGCTATGCTGTATGGTAGGGTATATAAACAAATCTAGAAGCGGAAATGGTGTCATAAATGTTCAATTGGAATGAAGCTCAGAATTACTTTGTTAATTGGTGTTAGGCTCAACTCGCCTTCTTTGGAGACTTATACGACGAGTGCTCTTAGTATTTTATAGCTCAAATTTTCAACTTAAACATACTTTCCGTGAGGCAAACTCAGTAGCAGATTATTTAGCAAAGTTAGGTAGATCTAAGGTTCACTGTAATTATTTATTTAACTCTCTTTCTTCTGCTAAAATATGCTTTTGGTAAACTCACATTCTTGTAGAATTTTGATGAAGTTCTTTCATTAATATAAAGGGTACAAACCAGAAAAATAAAATAAAGGGTTTATCCCCCACCTTCGGTGGTTTTACTAAAAATACTAATATACTTGTTGAAACAGCTCAAACAACCTGTGAAGTTCTCTAAACCAACTAGGCAAAACAAGGCACGTCCAGATCACTTATTTAATTTAATTCAATTGTTGATTAGTCTAAAACTGGAGTTCAACTTTTGTGTTTTATCCCAATTTACCAAATAAACTAAAAAATTGATCAAGTTCCGAAGTCTACCAACAAGCCCATGAACAAAGGCCCAATTTAACCCCATATCGCTAATCAACCAAGAAATTAAATAATTACACAAGATGGATTAACATCACCTTTCCTTAATCCAAGAGGATTTAGTTCATAATCATAGAAAATGCAACAAATAGTAAAATGGTCATAAAATAACTGTCCAAACAGATGAAGTCCATAATGAATAGTAAGAATTTCGAATGAAGCAATAACTTTTTATATCAAATTAAAACTAGAAGAAAGCCCACTAAATTAAACTAAAAAAAGCTTGTAACTTGAAAGAATGAAAGAGATAAAATTAAAGGAAGAAAAGACTTGATAAAAATAAAAGTAAACAAACTTTCTCGATCTTGAACATATTACAAAGGGACAAATTCTTCCTTTACTTTCCTACCCTAATGCTAATTGTCCTTAACAATTACTACAAGTAGTTTAAAATAGGAAACTTGGTAGATAAATTATCCAAAAATAGGCTAAACTATTATTCAACTCGTACCGCTGTATATAAATTCTATTTTATAATTATCGGACCGTTATCTAAGTTCATGAATTGCTCTCATAGTTCAGCTTCTCAACTACGGTTTAACATTTGGCTTCTTTAATTTTCAGATCGCAGTCTGAGCTCTTCATACTTTTCTTCACATCTTCAATATTTGTTTTTTAGCCCCAGATCCTTTTGGCCTTCTTCTTTGAACAAATTTTCTTCCATTTTAATCTACAAATTCCCAAAGTTGACAAAGTACTAATTATATCAAAATATTAGTAAAATACTACTAATAACCTCAAAATTAACCAAACACATAAAAACATAAACATGCATCAAATCACATAAAAACACTAGAAAATCCGGATAAACTTAACAAAATGCCATGGTTTTAATAGGTAAAATAACTATATATAATAGAGTTATCAATTCTCTCAAATAACATCCATAGTTTAGTTGTAGTTACTTGTGGTTTTTTCACTCTTCCTCGTGAGAATCGATACTAAATACTGACATAACATTATTACTTGTCGACAAGTACACTTGCCGCCATTAGTATGCATTACATAACTACAATTCGATCTCACATACATGCGAGTGAGGGGGACTAGGTTATAATTTAGCATAACTTAGGTCAAGCTAATGTCTTGAGCTACAATTATTGGTAATTGCATTTCATTAATTAGCCTTGCAATATTGTTGCATTTCAACTACGAAATAGCTATTCTACTTAATATAATAAGCAAATAAGAAGGATTCCTTATACACGTTTGCAAATACTTTAATGAGAACAAGCATTCTTAAAGAACTATGTACCTTATTTTGCTAATAACCTTGCTAAGCTTGTATCTGATCTTTATCAGGAATCCCTATAGCAAAATTCATAATTCAGTTATTCACTATTTTCACTAATTCAATTTTTTACATGCTAAAAGCATATTTTTTAAATCGTTATTAAAACCTTTTAGGTTCCCCAAAATTTTTTAGAACTTTTTGGGTCTTCTCTAAGATTTTAGAAAACTTTTACATCTTTATATTTAAAAAATAGTTATGGTTTTTCCAATTTTAGAGAACAATTAGGGACTATAATATAGAAAACCTTTGAAGGCTTTTTGCTTTTAAAAAAGAAAAAACTTTTAATGCCTTTCTATAATTTCTAATAATTTAGTACTCTAATATAATTTTTAAAACCTTATAAGTAGTTTGCGGCGCCTTACTATGATTTTACAAACTTGCAAGGACTTGGTGGATCTTTATCAAAACTTTTAGGCTTAACTGAAAACTCTAGAAAACTCTAACGACCAATTACAATTTTCAAATATCAATCTTTCTTTTTCCTCCTTTGTCCATCGTTGCTGGGGACGATTTCCCTAGCCTTTGGCTTTTCGCGAAGGTGCATAGTACTACTGTCCCAGTAGACACTGTCAATGTATTCGGGGTGCCAGTAAACTCTGGTAGCAAGCTTCTAGTTGTGACCATCACGCAATTGGCTGGTAGATTATGGCGAGTCACAACAAGATTACAACCTTGCGATCAAGTCTATAACTTTTTATTTCTAGAATTCATAATTCAATTTTATTCTTTTTTCAAAGAATAAAAAATAATTAAAATCATATTCTAATTGAATAAAAAACAAAGAGTTTAACCTAGGCCAAGTTCCTCTAAAGTTTCTTAATAAATTAAAAGTCTAAAATTTGAATACAATCTTTAATTCTAAAAGAACTTAATATAAATGAAAATTAACATTCCTGCATTGCAGCAAGAATTCGCCTCCTTGAATTCTTCTACTAAACGAAGTGGAAGTCTGTTAGACCTAACCCTTTGCTTGTAAATTTCACTAAGTTTTCTCCATAAATTTTGATCACTTCCCTTGACAGAAATATTGGAGAAAATTTGTATGTATTGATGAATGATACAATAGTCTATATTTATAGGCTTATAGGTTCAATGAATTTAGACTGTACAATAAATCGAGACACAAACTAATAAGCTAATTAGACATAAATTTAGGCACTAATGAATAATGTAACTATACAATGAATCTAAACATATATACATACAATGAATCTAGACATATACATTAACATCCCCCCTCAAATTCAAGGTGGTTTTGCGCAGACCAACTTGAGTTTGCAAACTAAATGAAGGAAACGCCCAAGAACATGTGTCTTGGTGAAAATGTCAGCAGTTTGATCAGCAGACGGAGTTGAGAGCCCAAGTTTGACAGTCCCTTTTTGTTGAACCTCAGTTATGATAATCATGTTTTGATGATGACCAAATCTTACAAACGGCTTGAAAACAAGTGTGCAGAAAAATAGGAAGGCTCAGACGAAAATGATTATTCGAACACAATCAAGAAAAATAATCAAAAGTTGAACAACACCTTACAGACGATCAAAAGCGTCCGAAAGAAAGGAGGTCGGACACAAGGGAGCATCCGAAACATGACCAGACAAGTTCGAGGAAGAACACATCTTTCGGAAGAAAGGAGCTCGGACGCAAGGGAGCATCTGAAACATGCCTAGACAACACTGAGGAAGAACACATCTTTTGGAAATAGATAACTATCCGAAGGACAGTGCTTCAAACACAAAAGACCGTCCAAGACAATGAATTCGAAATTATGATGATCGGACGTTGAAGGCCGTCCGAAGCAAAAAAAATCGGACGTTGAAGACCGTCTGAAGAAAGGAGGTCAAAATGAAGTAATTTTCTGTCAAAGCTGTGGAGAATGCATATGACCGTCTGAGACACTGTTCATCAAGCTGTAGGACACATATGACCGTCTGAGACACTGTTCATGAAGCCGTAGGATGCATGAATGGACGTCCGAACCCCTAACGTCTAGTTTTTAACGGCTAGTTCTTTGATCGTTGAAGATCAAATTTCAGCACATCTCTCATCTATAAATAGCCTAAGGATATCCAAATAATGAGAAAAACTACCACATTCAATACAAACACTTGTAAGAGCTATTTGGGAGGAAATAAGCTAAAATATTGTGTGTTGTATTGGTTTGGGTAGTGTAGTTCTCTTGGCTCAACTAGAGCGAATTAGTGTGAGCAAGAGTACACTAGTGAGTGATCTTCAAGGGTAAGAGTGGAGGGATAACAAGTGTACAAAAGTGAGGTTGTAGTGTAAAACCCTTTGGCTCAACTAGAGGTACTTAGTTGGTGCAAGGGTGAGCCTACTTTGTGTACAAGAATATTATTGCCTCACCTACTTTGAAGATACATCTGAGGCACTACTAGTGGATGTATTCCAAGTTTGATGAGTTTGGGAGTTTGGTTTGATATTCTCAATCTCTTTATTTTTCTTTGAGCTTCAATTGATTGAATATTTATCTTTGATCATTTGTGCTTTAGTGTTTATTTGTTACACAAAGTTTGCATTTTCATTAAGCACATTAAAAGGTTTGTTTTTAGAGACAACATAATTCACCCCCCTCTTAGGTTGCTCTTGGGCCAGGACTTTTAAGATGTGATAGCGCACAAAATGACAATTGTTGAACCCCAGTTGTGATACTCATGTTTTGATGATGACCAAATCATACTAATGATTTGCAATCAAGTGTGAAGAAAAGCAGAATAATTCGGACGCAAGGGAGCTTCCAACAAAGAAGAATCTGAAGTAGCCTCGGACATAGGAGAACATCCGAAACACAACCAAAAGCTGTAGGATGCACATGACCGTCCGAAGAGAAGAGTTCAAAATGAAGAAGTTGCTATCAAAGCTGCAGGATGCATCATACAATCGTCTGAAGCACTATTCATATTGTTATCGGACGCATCATCAGACGCAGAAGCTTTACATAGGACGTCCAAAAGGTCCAACGGATAGTTTGTTCGAACGCACATTCATAGCATTGGCAGTCTGAAAGACCAAACGGCTAGTTTCTCAGGAAACAAAAAATAGCCGCTAGAAAACTGTTGGAAGCAATTTCTGGGCTTCTATAAATATCCCCTCGTCTATAATTGTAAAATATAGAGAGTAGAACTACTGCATTCAATACAAACACTTGTAAGAGCTATTTGGGAGGAAATAGGCTGAAATATTATGTGTTGTATTGGTTTGGGTAGTGTAGTTCTCTTGGCTCAACTAGAGGGAATTAGTGTGAGCAAGAGTAGACTAGTGAGTGATCTTCAAGTGTAAGAGTGGAGGAATAACAAGTGTACAAAAGTGAGGTTGTAATGTAAAACCCTTTGGCTCAACTTGAGGGACATAGTTGGTGCAAGGGTGAGTCTACTTGGTGAGTACAAGAAGGTTATTGTCTCACCTTCTTTGAAGAGGCACTATTAATGGATATACTCCAAACTTGAGAAGTTTGGGAGTTTTGTTTGATACTCTCTATCTCAATCATCTTTATATTTGTTCTTTGAGCTTCAGATATTGAAGATCTTTTGTATTCATTTGTGCTTAAGTGTTTATTTGTTACATAAAGTTTGCATTTCTCATTAAGCACATTAAATGGTTTGTTATTTTGAAACAACCTAATTCACCCCCTCTTAGGTTGCTTTTTGGGCCAACAATTGGTATCAGAGCTTGGTCTCTTATATTGAGTTTAACTGCTTTTGAGTAAAGATCATTATGGCAACCAATAACGCTTTGTTTTTAGAGGGGCATTTCTATTACTAGACCTCCCATGTTTAATGGCATTAATTTTGTTTTTTGGAGGGATAGAATGAAAAATTTTGTTCAATCTATTGATATTGATTTATGGTATATTATTTGTGAAGGTCCTTTAGAAGCTAACATCATTGATCGTAAATACTCATAGATTAAGACCTAAGACTAGATATGAGTTAAATGCACAAGATAAAGTAAGTTTATCTTTAAATGCTAAAGCCATTAATATTTTGTATAATGCTTTGGATGCATATGAGTTTTCTAAAGTAAAAGGTTGCAAATCTACCAAGGAGATATGGGAAAAATTGAAAGATCTCCATGAAGGAAATGAAGATATTAGAGAGCAAAAGAAGTCACTTCTTGTGGCTAAATATGAATCCTTCAAAATGGAATCTCATGAGAACATTGACAAGATGTATTGTAGGTTCAATGATATTGTAAAGGATTTGGAAGGTTTGAGTAAAGAATATTCTTGGGTGAAAAGAAGAGAAAATTTTTGAATGCTTTACCTAAGGAATGGGAACCTAAATTCATTGCCATAGAGGAGTCTAAAAATTTATATTCTATGCCTATCCAGTCTTTGATTAATTCTATAACCTCTTTTGAATTGAAGATGAAATACAAGGTACAAGATGATGTCTACAGGAGGCAAAGGGAAAATGAAGCATAGCATTTAAAGCTTCATCAAAAAGGTGAAAAGACTCAAGGAAGTCTCACTTCAACAATTTCCAAATCACTTGGGATGATTGCAATTCGGATGGAGAAGTTGAAGAATAATATGAGGAGGCTCAAATGGCTTTTATGGCACTTGGAAATAATGAGGTATCTTCTACTGTGCTATATCAAAGGCACTTTGTATCATGGTCTCTTCTTTTCTTCTCAATCTTCTCTTGTACTAAATGCTTATTCTAATGTTGATTGGGCAGAAGATCCTACTGATAGGCGTTCCCCCACAGGTTTCCATTTCTTTCTCGGTAACTCTCTTATATCGTGGTGAAGTAAAAGCAAGCTGTTGTCTCTCGCTTTAGTACTAAGGCCGAATATCGTGCTCTTGCTGGTGCCATTCAAGAGCTTATTTGGCTCCGTTGATTGTTGTCTGATATGGGTATTTTACATGACTTGCCCACTATTCTCCATGTTGATAATCGAAGTGCTATCCAAATTGCTCACAATGATGTTTTCCATGAGAGAACCAAGCACATTGAAACTAATTGTCATTTTGTGTGCTATCACATTTTAAAAGGGACTGTCAAATTTCTATCAACTCCGTCTTCTGATTAGATTGCTGACATTTTCACCAAGGCACATCTTCCTAGGCTTTCCTTCATTTAGTTTCCAAACTCAAATTGGTCTGCGCAAAACCACCTTGAGTTTGAGGGGGGGATGTTAATGTATATACGTCTAGATTCATTGCATGTATATATGTCTAGATTCATCATACATTACGTTATTTATTAGTGCCTAAATTTATGTATAGTTACCTTATTATTTAGTGTCTAGATTTATTGTACAGTCCAAATTCATTGTACCCATAAACCTATAAATATAGGCTGTTGTATCATTCATCAATACATACAAGGGTAGCTTCACCCCAAAAATGCTCTGGGCAAGAAGAAGAAAGTAAGATAGCACGAATTGTGTCAAGAATGTGTTGATGTATTCACGCTCAGCTCGACCATTTTGTTAAGAAGTACCTAGACATGAACGATGAAAAATGGTGCCCTCTTGGTGAAGAAAATTAAGAAGAGATGTTTCTTTGTATTCCAAAGCATTATCAGTGCGAAGAATTTTGATAGGATATGAAAACTGAGTTTTTACCATTGTAACAAAATCGCGATAAATTTGAGGTAATTCAGTTTTATTTTTCATGAGAAAAATCCAGGTAAACCAAGTAAAATCATCTACAAAGATAATAAAATATTTAGAACCACCCATGGTAGATGTTGGAGAAGGACCCCACACATCTGAGTATATTAAATCAAATAGTGCAATTGAGACAGACTCACAGATATGAAATGGAAGGGCATGATTTTTAGCAAGTTGACAAGACACACAATCAACCAAATCATTTTGCACAGATCCCAATTGACCACTGGAATCTAATGATTTAACATGACCTAAAGATGCATGACCTAGACGGGAGTGCCAGAGACTTAAAGATATGATAATAGGAATATGAGACATAAAAGCAGCCGATTGCACCTGAGAAGATGATGGAAGTTTGAGGTCAGATTGCACTTCTACGACCCGTTCCAAAGACCTATCCAGTTTGACAGTCCTGTAAACGACAACCAGTTATAGAGAAAGAAATATCAATACCAAGTTCAACTAATGCCCAATAGAAACAAGATTTAAAGTCAATTTTAGAACATAAAAAGATTCTGGTAGAGAGGGAAAAGATGTTGATAAAGTGCCCATGTGATTAACAGACATGAGAGATCCATCAGCAGTTTGAATATATGGTGTGTGTGAGGGTTGTTTGGAAGAAAAAATAGTAGAGCCAGATGTCATGTGATTGGAACATGCAGAATCAAGATACCAACTAGAATTTGATATAACAGAATTTGCAATACCGTAAGATTGAAAGAGTTTAGAGAGTACTTTTTTGATTGCCAGATAGAGAATATCTGGAGTTATTGGAGTGTAAGGAGATATATGATCGACTATAGAACTATAATAAGTCATGAGATTAATAACGAAGAAAACTATAGTACTAGGATAAAAATTATAAAGAAACAGTACCTCAAAGGAAGATAAACAGAGCCCACAGTTGAATTTAGAAGGTTGAAAATAGTAGAGAACCGAACCAGAATGAGAGAAAATCGGATAAAATCAAACCGAACCAGACAAAAAAGAATGCAGACTAGGAAAACTGGACTAGAAAACCCAAGAATAAACTAGAAAGTAAGAACCCAACACAGGTGATGACGTGGTAGAGAGGTCAACATGGCAGATAATTGTTTGATGACGTGGCAGATAATTGACCCTTTCTAACACGTGGCAACTGACGTGAATTAATGACGTCGATGAATTGTTGCGGACTGGAGGATGACGTGTGTATACGTGGCAGTGAGATGCCGAAGGCTAAAGGTGTGGAATATCAAGAAACAAGACTTGGAATACCAACTGGGTATTGGAAGAAGAACCACCGGAAAACTAAAAATTTAAGTACCAAGATCCATGGCTCAGATACCATGACAGAAATATTGGAGAAAATTTGTATGTATTGATAAATGATACAATAGTCTATATTTATAGTCTTATAGATATAATGAATTTAGACTGTATACTAAATCTAGACACTAACTAATAAGGTAATTATACATCAATTTAGATACTAATGAATAATGTAACTATACAATGTATCTAAACATATATACATATAATGAATATAGACATATATACATTAACATCCCTTATGATCATTATTATTTCTTTGTGGTAGAATATTCTTCAAACCATTCCCTACATAAAATTAATTTTCTTGAATCTCTCAAAAATCCTCCGTTTCATTATTTATGTATACACAAAATTTATGACTGTCACACTTTGCCTCAAGGAACTTAAATGTGAAAATGTTGGTAACCATAATAGTTGCTCTACAATGACGAGAATGTGATTGCTATGGGGATTTAGCGTGGTTTGGAATCACGAAGTTAGCAAAAAGTGGTTGTCCTGGTAAAATTGCGTATATGAGGTGAATCCTTCATTACTTAACGTTTTGGAGTGTAAAGCAGTAATTATCTTTGAATCAGAACAAATGTGGCGGTGGCACTTAATATGCTTTTTAAAAAGTAATTGAGTGAAGCCGTATACAATATTTAAACAATCTTCAAACTGTGAAAAATAAACGACCATGCCGGACGTACTTCACATAAATATTACCACACAGTAAAATGCACTTCAAGATCTATAGAAGATATAAGGCAGAATAAATCTTGTTGTTGCCAACTCAAATAAGTTGATTGGCGCTTGATAATGAGCAAAACAAAATCGGATCATCACTAAATACCTTTCAACAAATTCTCTTACTATGTCTACCAATTTTAAAAAGAATCAAAACTACCTATTTCAAGAGATGCAAGTGGGAATTCAAAGTTCCAAAATCACAAAAATTTAGGAATTATTTGGCTAAAATTCAACAATCACTATCACTATCAGTGTCATAAACTAGTTAATGATAATAATGAATTTTTTGAGAATGTATGGTAATTTTATAATTCAACAAAATGTTTTAGTATTTTTCTTCTTGGGTGGATTTTAGAATTTATTTTTATTCCTTTATTATTTTCTTTTCTCTTCTCTTCTCTTCCTGTCTCTGTCACAGCACCACCTCTCTTCCTCCCTTCAGCAGAGCAATGCCACCAAAAACTTCTCTTGCCCCTTCACCAGTGCACCACCACCAACAAGGGAAGAGTATTTCAACAAAAAGAGAAAGCCAATCTTGTAAGAAAGTAAATAACCAGTAACGCAGCGGAATTTAAAATTTTTACTTTCCTATTACAGATCACCTTGATTAATTTATGTATAATTCAAGGAAATATTATGACTTAAAATTGCAGTAAAATCTCTAAACTGGTTGAAACGTCGATCTACAAGCCACACAAACGCTCGACCTTTAATGGTATCCATACAAACAATTAATTCAGGAATCTTCACAAGTTTAATTGGCCCAAACTATGGAGTGGTATATTCGTCTCCTTAATTATTTTTCCTTTTCTCAATACATGACTTTCACGTTTTTAAAGATAAGTCGTACTAGTACTTGTTCTAATACTAGTATTATATACATCACATATATGTATAAGTATTAATATATGCATATATGATATATATATATATATACACACACATACATGCAATTGTCCTACCATCCCAATCTAATTGGGTTTAGGGAATCACAATAATCCTAATCAGTTTGGGTTAAGGGCATATCAATAAGTATAAAATTCTTAGGAGTTCTATGTTGTATATTAACCCCTAAGATTTATAATGTATTAAAGTTGAAGCCTAAAGTTAATTTATCTCATAAATTAACGCATAAGTATCACATCCTTATCAAAATCAATTTAATCACAAATTAATTATCCCTAAGTGCATTACCCTTCAGGTTTCCATTCACGTTGGCAATAAGTATAAATTATAATCCTAAATTAATTAGGATTAGATAAATTAAATACCTTTAATGTATCATTAATTCTCCAGTTAATTAATTTACACTTATAGTTAAGATTGGCTTCTAGTGAAGTATCATGACTACCCAAGTGTTGAGATATGTCAAGTGGTTCGACATTACCCATTTATGATTAGTTCCAGTGCAATTATAATCCTTTTACCACACTATATCTCAATTAATTTAAGAATACAGATATAATATCAACTCTTATTAAATTAATCAATTTTATTTCTTTCCAAAATACAACTCACTTGAAATAAAATTTAGGGCAATCTTAATTTTATTTCCACTTTGCGCAAAGAATTTTTTATCGTGTTTCAAGAAGTGGACATACTAGGATATACTTTCCCATTATAAGGACTAGTGAATCCTATATTGGTCATATCTTATCTTTTCATTATTCATACTATACCCGAATTTTACAATATGCGTGAATCCTTAAGAGTAACAACTAATATAGAAAGTACAGTAATTTATCGTCAAGATAAACTCATGACCTCAAGTCTAAGGATCATTACACTATCTATCACAAAGAGATTAATCCACTGGCATTCAATTAATAATCCGTGTGGAATACTCTTTTTGGGTCAATCCGATGAACTTATTCTTAATAAGCATCCACATGTAATTATTTGCTAATCCACCCATGTCAAATACTAAGATTAGGGATTATTACGAATAAAATATAATTACATTATAACTATTTATGATTTCACATATATATATATATATATCATTCGAAAATGCCATATTACAAAATATACATAAATATAAAAGTGTAATTTGTCCCTAAAATAAGTTAGCTTTAGGGCATAAACTAACAAACTCTCACTTGTACTATTAGCCAATCATTCATATTCTTAACACCAAATGAGTTCACATGAATATCATGTTTCTTCTAGGGCAACGCTTTAGTGAACAAATCCGCAAAATTATCATTAGTGGAAAGATGAGATAAACACGTTTAAAGTGGTTAGGTCATATATTAAGATGGCCAATAGAATCGCTTATCTGGCCAATGGAATTTAACTAGAAAGAGTTGTCAACATAAAAGGGGAAGGGGAAGATCAAAAAAAATTTGGTGCGTAACTTGTAAGAAAGATATAACCTATCTAGGAATTAAGGAGGATATGATCAATGACAAGGCGTAATGGCATTGTAAAATTCAAGCAGCCGACTCTACTTAATGGAAATAAGGCTTGGTTCGTTTGTTTATTTGTTTATAATTTATGCATAATGTTTAACTAATCTAAAGAATTTTTGGTAGTTCTGCATGAGTTCAAAAAATATATTTGCTCAAAGGTGATTTTTATGCATTTTCTTTAGATATTATTGTTTTTTTTTTTTTTTGGAAATATAAGAAATCTATTTAGTTTAATAGTTCAAGCAATTTTACAAAATTTAAATAATTGTATGATTGAGAATTATTGAAGAATTTTACAATCAATTCATTGGTACTCTATACAACTTCAAAGATAGGAAAAGCTTAATGGATAATCAAACTAGATTATTACATCAATCCTTTAAGTTTAGTAATCAAAGAGGGAAGCTGTAGTCTAAAAAAATATTGATGATTTGTAGAGTATACTGAACTTTTTTGTTCTTTTTAATTATTCAAGTTCTACTCTCATAACTTTGTATTTATCAAGCATTAAGGTATTTGATTATTCTTAAATCCCTAAACCTCTCTCGAAACTAATTTGAAACCATTCTTGTGCAAATACAAAATAGCAATTTTTAATTTAGAAATAAAAATCTCTCTTAAATATATAGTTCCACAACTATATGAATTATATGATGAAAATAGGGGAAAAAAGTGGATAATATTCTACTATTTAGGTAGTTATGATGTGGAATTTACAGAATAATGTATTTTGTTACAACTATCAATTTGTATAACGTGAATTTTGCTAATTAATTCATTATTTTATAACTATCCATCTATACAGTAGTAAAGTGAAAGGTGGGTCTTCAATATTGTAGAATTTATTTGATAGAATAAAACCAACCACATAGAACTATCAACTAGTATATGGAAAAAATGTAATTTTAACCAATCTCAAAGTTTGGGTCGTTGTCCATCTTGGTCCCCAAAATTTCATGCAAAACACATTTAGTCCTCAAACTTTTCAATTTCTACCAATTTAGGACAAAATTGAAAATTCCATCAATTACAAATGGAAAAAAATCATGTGCAATGTACGTGACTGTTAAATCTCAAGTTCCAAACTTGGAAAAATGCAATTTTAGCCCTCGAAGTTTGGGTAATTGTCTAGTTTGGTCCACAAAGTTTCAAACAAAACACATTTAATTCTCAAACTTTTTAATTTCTATCAATTCAGCACATATTTGAAAATTTTTCAATTACGTACGAAAAAAGTTACGTGCATTGCACGTAACTGTTATATCTATCAAGGGATATAACACATTCCAACCAATTTCATCCAATTTAACCATATTTTAACTTCTATCTCTTACTGTCAACATCTAACAATTGACCATTATTATCTATATTATAACACTTTTGTGCACATGATTGTTAAATATACCTAGTTATAACACTTCTTTCAACCGATTTCAACGCATTTAATCTAGAAATGAAAAATTTATAACCTATGAAAGGATAATAATAATAATAAAATAATAATAATTCACTAATAAAATAAAATAATTCTCAATTAATCTGTGAGGTATAATAAAACAATAATAAATCACTTTTACATTATGAGACTCATTTATTGAGATTAATGTTTGGAATGTTTGTTGAATTTAGTATAGTAAATGAAAGCTTAATATTTAGTTACAATGTTGAACAAGATTAAATGATTAATATATTAGTTGAAATTTGTACTTAATAGCCTCATAAACAGCCTCATAAACAAAATTAACAACAAATTTTTCTGTCTTCTAATATTTTTAAAATATTAATCACTGACAAATTTTTACGTTGCAAATGTTATTCTTAGAAACGAAATTTTCGGTCACTAAATTTAGCAAATAAAAAAATTTCATCTCTAATTTAAGGTTTTCATAGTGTCTCCAAACCAATTTTAGTAGCCGAATTGTTAGATTGACAAAATAATTCGTTGCTGATTTTGATAAAGCGTGCTATATTTTACCGACAAGACATTTTCTGACGAATGGATTCCATCGGTAATTTTGTCAGTAAAGCATTTAGCTATAGATTTTTACCAAGAATCCGTTACCAAATCCATCGCTAAATAGGTTGAAATAAGTTGAAAAGTGTTATAATATACAGAAGAGTAGTAAATGGCTTGGCGTTAATAGTCAAAGGAAAAAGTGAAAATATAGTTAAATGGGTTCAAATCGATTGGGAAGTATTATATCCCTTGACAGATTTAATAGTCATGTGCAATGCACGTGACTTTTTGCGTATGTAATTGATAGAATTTTCAAATTTATCCTAAATTGGTAGAAATTAAAAAGTTTGAGGATTAAATGCATTTTGTTAGAACTTTGAGACCTAAAATAGACCATGACCCAAACATTGAGAGTTAAAATTGTATTTTTGCGCATTTGGAACTTGAGATTTAATAGTCATGTGCTTTGCACGTGATTTGACTTTTCCGTTTGTAATTGAAGGAATTTTAAATCTTGTCCTAAATTGGTTAAAATTGGAAAGTTTGAGGAGTAAATGTGTTTTGCCAGAAAATTTGGAGACCAAAATAGACTACGACCTAAAATTTGAGGGTTAAAATTGCATTTTTTTCCTATAGCAATAATTCATAAGTAACAATTGATATTCAATATTTAGCTTTATTATATAAATTAGACTTTAATTAAAATCTAATAAATAACTGATTTGATATCCCTATGTTTATTATGTATTTTATACTGTTACTAATATTCACTATTAGATGTTTACAAGTCTAAAGACAATTTCATTAATCCTTTTGTAGGTGGACAATAGTTATCTATTAAGTATTTTAGACTAATACAATTTAGGAACTAATTTTGATTATAGGCAAAGCTTGGCTCTCCAGGGTTTGGGCATTCCTAAGCTTCTTCATCCGTCGCTTCTTCTTCATTTTTTTCCCTCCAACTAAGTAAAGGTTTTTTTTTTTGGGAGTATTCTTTTGATTTTTTTTTTTTTTTTTTGTGTGTGTTTGTTTCAGCCCTTTTTTCCTAACCTTTTTATTATTTTATTATTATTTTTGTTTGGGTTTATATCATCTTCAGCCAATCAAGTAAAGGTTTTCTTGGTGTATTTTTTGACTTTTTTTTTTTTTTGTGTTTGTTTCAACAATTTTTTAAAATTTTATTATTTTCTGTTTTTTTGTTGTGTTTGTTTTGGGTTCAGATCATCTTCAACCAATCAGGTAAAGGTTTTTTTGGGCTATTTTTCTAATTTTTTTTCTGTTTATTTCAGGCATTTTTTCTAAACTTTTTAATATTTTTTGATTTTTTTTTCTTTTTTGTTTGTTTGTACCCTTGTACAAATCCAATTTTAAAATCATCATCAGCCAACCAGGTAAAGTTTTATTAGCGTATTTTCTCATTTCTTTTTGTGTGTTTTAGCCATTTTTTAAAAAACTTTTTATTATTTTTTGATTCTTTTTTATTGTTTTTGTTTGGGTTCTGATCATCTTCAGCCGAAATCAGTTAAAGGTTTTTTGGCTATTTTTCTAATTTTTTTTTTTTTGTGTTTGTTTCAGCCATTTTTCCTTAACTTTTTATTATTTTGTGATTTTTTTTCCCTTTTTTTTTTTGCATTTGTTTGGGTTCGTATCATATTCAGCGAAATAAAAAGTTTCTTTTTTGGGGTATTTTTCTTTCTTTTTTGTGTGTGTGTGTTTGTTTCAACCATTTTTTCTTAACTTTTATTATTTTTTAATTTTTTTGGGGTGGTTTTTTTTGAGTGTTTGTTTGGGTTCAGATCATCTTTGAGTAATATTTTTGAATTTTTTGGACATTATTTATTATTCTTCTAAAGTTTTAATTTTTTAAACCATAAAAAAAAAGAATATATGCATGTGTGTAATTTTCTTGATATTTTTTTGATGTGTTTATATGCATGTTTAAAGTAATAGGATCAAATGCACTAATAAAGTCATGCCTATTGGAAGCACATCTCATCCCAGTATTTGAAACAAGGGTAATGAACTCAATTAAGTGTCACAATTCTCCCATACACATGTTAGACGCAGACGAGTTTGCATGTCCCATGCATGATGGGAATGTTGAAGCACACATCCCTTTACCCCAGGCGACAAACTTAGGTTATACATTCAATGAAACTAATGAATTATCTAGAAAATTTGCTCCTTTCTTAGTCAATGATCATCACTTCAAATTTCTTGATCTAAGGGGTAAAAAGCCAATTTGTGAGCCAAACATCGTAGATTCCTTATTTGATACACATGTTGTTGAATGTATTGGCCCTCCCCGGGTTGTACTCAAAGAGATGATCTATGATTTTTTGAAAATATTGTCGAGAGACAGTAAGATGGATGAATAAGCTTAGGATATTACCTTGGTTGGACCTTCCACATAAACATATCAAGAAAAGGAAGACTTACTCTATAAGTCATACCATTCTAACTCGACAAGCTCTTCGAGCCTTACTATCTCCTCTCTATCCAGTTCCTAGTTAACAAGTTGCTAATTTGGAACATACGAGGTAGGTCATTTAAGGAAAATCATCATTAAGGCATTTGAAAAAATTAATTAGAATTCACTCCATCTCCTTCGTGGTTATTTTGGAATCCTTGGTTGATGTTTCAAAAATTCATGAATTTCGCAATAAGCTTGGTTATGATAATTGCCTTTGGAGGCAAAATGGAAAATTTTGGTTTTTCTGGCAATCTGACTTTCATGATTTTCCACATCATAATATGGATCAACTAATACACCTTCAGTTAACAAATGAAGCTTGTTATGGTTCTACCTTCTCTACTTTTATTTATGAAAAATGCACTCAAGCATAACGAAGATTGTTATGGGCTAATTTGGAATCTTTAAGAGACTTGGTTAGGGGACTGAGGGTATTTGGAGGTGATTTTATGTTATGGCTTCCACCTAGGATTGTGATGCACAGGTGAGCCAAGAAACAAGTGGTAGGGTCAAGGAACAAGCTCACGGAATGGATCCAATTCAAGTTCTCGTAGGTCCAATCACGAGGTCGAGGACCAAGACACGAGTTGCATCAAGCCATGTTGGGCTTTGTCAATGAGATTTTGGACAAACAAGCATTATTATTTTCAAATGGAGACCAAGAATTCATCCAAGATCATGGTCAAGAGACCAGTCCATGTTTTAGAAGTCCAAATCCAAGAAGATTCGAGTCCAAGAAGCCTAAAATTGAAAATCTTCAACAAGGGTTTTAAAACCCTGATTCAGCCATAGCCCTAAATCGGCCAATTTAATCCTAATTGTTCTACGATTTAGTGTTAGCACTTATTTTAAGAAGTTGTTAGCTGGATAATTTTCTTAATGATGTTCAAAATCCTAGCTTAGTGTTATTTTAGTCTTATTTGATTTTAGTCTAGTTAACTAATCCTAAGCTACACATCTATTTGGCAAGTTGTTGTCTCTTATTGCTAGGCCTGTATTTGTAGGGCTTCGCCTGCCCTTGTTATGTTAAAAACACCTCCCATAGATGATTATTCATTCAACATTATTCCAAAAAAACTTTGTGAGAAATATTCTCCAACTTGTCTTCCAAAGTCTTGGGTATTTTGCAAGATTGACTCTTGTAATTACCAACTAGAATACTATTGGTTCTTGTCACATTACAGACAATAGATCAATATCTCATAAGATAAAATAACAAATATTTCAAATTCTTGACATCTTTAATCAAAGGGTTTGAATCCATCTAATTGGATTTGTTTAGGCATTCTAGGGTTCCGCATTAGTCCTAGTCTCGTCAGTTTGTCTGCGGGGTTCACATCAGAGTAGCATTAGTGCTTTGGTTCCTAAACACGTTTGTTTTCTTGTTCCATACATTTCTAAACCCTTTTTTGCTGTTCTTGTTCAGTTTATTTGAAAAAAAAAATTCAGCTTATTCGTATTCTTGTTCGATCTTGTTCTTGTTTAGCTTTTGTTCCTAAAAATTGCAGCTTTATTCGTGTTTGTTTGGAGCTAATTATTGCTGTGATTTTATCCATATTCAAGTGTTATTCATTGTTGTTATTGATTAAAAAAAGCCTCTAATTTTGCTAGGATTGGCCAGTGGATACTAAATCCGTGCATATTTTTCTATGAAAAATCCAAAAAAAATTAGAACTATTCATCAGTATTGTTTATCAACACTGTACTGTTCATCGACATTGTTTCCACAGCGAATTCTTTTTTCTTCAAAAAATGTTGGGGAAAAAAAATATCACACCTTAAACCCTAGCTAATTGGGTTTTCTTCTGTTGGGTTGTTCTTCGATTTGCTAGTTGTTCTTTTGCAAGTTTTTGACATCTCATACTCTCAATTACTTGTTGAAATTCTTGAATACCTCGAGTCATCTCGGGTTAATCGTTTGTGGCCCAAAACCCTAGTTCTGTTTTGACCGTCTTAATATTTGACTCTCTAAAGTGCTTTGTGTGCGTTCTTTGTTAAATCGATATGCCATTACTTTGTTATTTCTTTACTTCCTTAGTCTATAATTGCCAATTGTGTTCCAAAGTACTAGTAATTACTTGTGTCATTCTTCAAAGACTTTGAGAAGAATTTATACGAGAGGAAAAAGGCAAGAGTGGTAAGCTCATTAGAGGGTAACAACCTTGAATTTAAGTGAAACATGAGTGAAATTGTGTGACATCTTTTAATTACGATTATAGTGACTTGAATCTAATGATGAATTATATGATGCAGGTGCAAGGTCAAGGACTCCATGAAGTGTGTGAGATGGTGGTAAGGTAGACGACGATACTAGTAACATTTAATTGATTGTCCCTAAAGGTAATCTCGATCCTAATGTCTGTCTCGAATGGGAAAAGAAGGTAGAGGTTACTTTTTATTGTCATAACTACTCTAAACGGAAGAAAGCTCAATTAGTTGTTGCTTCATTTAGTGATTATGCTTTAGAGTGGTGAGATAAATTTAAAACCAGTAGAATTAGGTGTAGAGAACCACTAATTAAAGATTGGACATCCTTAAAAGCTGTATTAAACAAAAGATTTGTACCTTCAGCATATCATCGTGATTTGCATCAAACATTGCAAACTTTAAGTACCGCAATGTAATAAATATATAGAAGAGTATCATAGAAAGCATCAAAGGTGTCTAATGAGAGCTAACATAGTTGAGGATCACGAAGCCACTATGGCTCGATTCTTGTGTGGTCTTAGTAGGGAAATTGCCAACATTGTAGAGTTGCATCATTATATTGAATTGCAAGGCATGGTTGAAAAAGTAATTAAAGTAGAAAGGCAACTTAAAAATGTCAATAAATGTAGAGATGAGTCTAGTTATAATTGGTGTAGGAATTGGTCTAATAATAATTCTTCTCGATCTAATCAAGTTGAAAATAGATCAGTTAACCTTAAATCTAATGAAACCGAGCATAAGCCTTTTAAACATCCAATGGATTCCTTGGTTAAAGGTTCTTCTTCTAACACTTCAAAACACACTCATGATATTAAGTGTTATAATTGTTTCAGTGCAGGTCACTATACGAATGATTGTCCCAACAAGCGTGCACTCTTAATGGAAGGAAATGAAGTGGTTAGTGAAGGGAGAGTGAAGATGAAGATGACTCCATGATAGTATTGGTGAGCCCTAGTGATGATGATGAAGAGAAAGAGGATCTTTCTCAAATACCCACCTTGGCAGTATTGCAGGCACTTCACACTCAGACCAAGGATGACCAAATAAGGTACAACATGAGAATTTTTATCCAATAAATTCTCACTCTCGGGTGGCTCCATTTATAAATAGAGTTATAACATGAGAATATTATCTTTATCAAATGTGTTGTTCAAGGTTGTGATGTGGTTTAATCATGAGGGTGGTAGTTGTGTTAATGTTGTGAGTAAGTTAATGGTCGACAAATTGAGTTCGCCTTGTCAAAAACATCTAGATGTGTATAAATTACAATGGCTAAATAAATATGGTAAGGTTAAATTATCCAAACAAGTTTTAATTTCATTAGCTAATGGAAAGCACAAGGATGAAATTTTGTGTGATGTTGTGCCAATGCAAGCAAATCACATCCTGTTAGGTAGACCATGGCAATTTGATAAACACACTCGAACCATGATGGCCATACTAACAAGTACACATTCTTCAAAGATGGCTAAAACATTGTACTTAAGTCATTGCCTCTCCCATCAAGTGAGTAAAGAGCAATTGTACCTTAAGAACTCATTAGATGAATACTATAAGGAAAAAGCTGAATTGATAAAGGTAAGCAAGTGGAAAACCCTTATGAAACCCTAAAATTCGACAACCCTAAAGGTAAATTGGTTAAATTCAAAAATTATAAGGGTAAGGAATTGAAAAAAAAAAAAAAAAAAGCTAATTTATTTGTAGGGTTCAAAGAGGTTCAGTCAACTTTGAGTTTAAATTTTCCTGTGCTTTTTCTTATTTTTAAAGAAAATTCCTTTGTGCAGTCTGACCTTGATCTGGCATTGCTGAAATCTTTTAAATCTCTTTTGTAGGAGTTCAAGGATATCTGTTCTGATAAGATTCCCCTTGGCTTGCCACGTATCAGGGGTATTGACCACCACATTGATTTTGTACTCTGTGCGGTTATTCTTGACAAACCTAGAGCATATAGATTGTGGAGGAATCAACATAATGCCATACGGACTAACAAGGGTTGAAAGCTTGTAGTCTTCCAGCCAAGATATTGGGTTTGGGCTCATTTTCGCAAGGAAAAATTCCCAAACAAGAGGAAGTCCAAGTTGGATACTTGGGAAGATGGGCCTTTATACAAGCTTGAAAGAATCAATGACAAAGCATATAAGATCAACTTTCCTGGTGAGTATAATATTTGTGCAGCATTTAATGTTACTGATCTTTTTCCTTCTGATTTTGATGTAGGAAGCGATTCAAGAACGAATTATCTAACGAGGGAGAGAGATGATGCACATGTGAGCCAAGAAACAAGTGCTGGAGTCACAGAACAAGCTCATGGAATGGATCCAATTCAAGTTCCAATTGGGCCAATCACAAGGATGAGGGCCAAGAAGTTACAACAAACTATGTTGGGCTTTGTCTAGGAGATTTTGGACCAGCAAGCATTATTGTTTGAAAATGGAGGCAAAGAATTCATCTTATCAAACTCAAGTTAAGAGACCATTCCATGTTTAAAAGCCAAATCAAAGAAGATTCGAGTCCAAGAAGCCCACAGATTGAAGATCTTCAAGAACATAAGAGACAAACCCTAATTCGGTCATAGTTCTAAATTGGCCATTCCAATCCTAATTGTTCTGGGATTTAGCACTAGCACTTGATAACTGTAGCAAACCAGAGTTATTTAACTTGTTAAACTATAGCTTTTTGATAATTAAATCCCTATTTTGTTTAATTCAGTGTTCTTAGCTTAATTACATGCATTAGATAGTTGCATTTGCATTATTTGTAAATATTATGAGTTTTTTTTAATTTTTGTTATTTTAAGTACTTATTTAGTTTTGTGTTTTGTACAACAAAAAGTAAAGGGTAGAAGATTGAAATTACAAAGATGTAAGGAGCAAGTGCAAATGATAAAGAATCGAAGACTAGAGCTAAAAGAGGCTCGGTGTCGCAACACCTAATATTTGATGTCGCGACATCGAGGCGGGGATAATGTCATTTTGTAACTTTTAGCTCGATGTCGTGATATCAAATATTTGATGTCATGACATCGAAGTGCTAACAGTCAATGATCTAAGGCAATTTTGTCATTTTGGCTGAAGCTCTTTAAACTATGTCTTGTAACTCACTCAAGTACATACAGTAAGAGTGTAGTTAGTTTTTAGGTTAGTTTTGTTGTAGTTTATCTTAGAACTCATGTTTCTTTTAATACAAAAAGTTCTCTTTAATTTTCCTTGGGATCTTAACTTTAACTCCCAGGAAGTTTTAATTTTGATTAGTTAATCTTAGTGGACTTTTCAATTACTACAAGTTGATATAATTTTTACTTGCTTTCTAGTTAAATTTCTTGCAATTTAAGTTGCTTCCATTTCAAGCTTTCTTAGGGTTCTTGATAATTTAGTAATTTCTAGCTTAGAATTTCAAGAGATTTGATTTAATTTCAGGTACTTTTTAATGGGCTTTACTTATTAAATAAAAAATCCAAAATATTTAGTTTAAATTATAGTTTTCTTTGTAAATTTCACTAGTTTTAATTTAGTAGAAGAAAATGAAAATTGCCTTTTTTTTATGCTTTCTAATTGCTTTAGTTAGTCAATAGAGGATTACTTGCTCTTTAATGCTTGTTTACTGTAGTTAATGTAGTTGATTTAGTAGTAATTTACTTGTTTTCATTATAATAGATTAGTTAGTCCTTTAATTACTTGTTTACTTTCTTAATTAGAGTAGAAATTACTTGATTAATTTTCTTGCTCTTAGTAGTTAAATTAGTCCTTACATGTACTTGTTTGATTGAGTTTGTCTAGGTCAGATTATCTCAATTTATTAGTTCGCCTAACTACACAATGGCCTGAAATCTTAGTATTTGTTAACAAGCAATCTTTGTGGGAATAATACCCGTTCATCCTATGCTATTATCCACCCTTATACTTGCAGGTGTGAGGATAGAGCTTAAAGGATTTGTGTGTATTTTTTATGACTTGTTTTTGTATTAACTGATCTCTATCTTGCATAGCACGAACGAGTTTTTGGCACGATTGCTGGGAATTGTCCTTGGAATTTTGGCAATATTGTGCACTTTAAAGGTCGTGTAGATTAGGCATTTTTTTCTTGTTTAGTAGTTAATCTTAGTTCTTAGTTAGTAGTTTTTAATTGTTTACATTGCTAGTTCTTGTTTGTGAATTGGAGCGGCACCTGTGATTGAATTTGCTCTTTGTAGTGCATGGTTAGAAGAGAAAAAGAGCCTTTGATTTTGTAAGACAATGAAAGAAAGAATGGATTAAGGAAATTTGAATAGCAAAAAGAGCACAACAAGAGTTGGAAAGACTTCAAATAGAGAATTATCGACAAAATCCTAGATTGTTGAATGAGAATTTGGGTAATAATGGTAATGATGATCAAGTAGACGGGATTGGAAATCATGGAATAGGAGCTAACTTCAATGGAAGAATCAAGAATAATGGTAATGGAGTTCATGGAAATGGTTGTCCACTTAGATACTATGCAATGTCCATGATAATTTTGATGGGGCTACTTCTAGCATTGCACATACACCGGTGGAAGCAAATGACTTTGAAATCAAACCTTCCCTTATACAAATGTTGCAAGCCCATGCGATGTTTGGTGGAGGTCCTAACGAGGATCCATATACACATTTGATGAACTTTGAAGAAGTGTTGGACACAATGAAATTTGATAGAATCCATCCAGATGTTGTTCAAATAGGAGTTTTTTCTTTGTTTTTCGGGGATAGAGCAAAAGCTTGGTTATAATCACATGCTCAAGGGATGTTTACAACTTGGAATCAATTGGCCCAAAAATTCTTGGCAGAACATTTTCCTCCGTCAAGGACCTCAAAACTCCAAAATAATATCACATCATTCAAGCAAGATATGGGTGAAGGTATTAGTGAGGCGTGGGAAAGATTCAAAGAATTGTTAAGAAAATGCCCACATCGCACTATTCCTCTTTGGTTGCAAATCTAATTCAAGAGACCAAATCAGTTGTGATGCATCTGTGGATATGCATGGCTCAATATCCTTCAAAACGCCAGAGGAGGTTTAAGCACTACTTAATATGATGGCATCTAACTATTACTTTCATGGTCGTATTGCTCAGTTGGTGGTTCAACAGCATGTTAACCAATCCAGTGCTCAACATGAAGCCATCTTGAATTTGAACTTAAATGATGCATTGCTTGCTCAACAAGGCTTGTTTATGAATGTCATGAATATCTTCAAAACAACTTTGGAGAATTTTGGGATACCATGAACACCATGGCTACTTCATCTCAAATACCTTGTTTGTGATTTTTGTTGTGATGGACATCAAATTAAGCAATGTGAGGTTTCTTTTGGTTCAAAAGAGCAACTTAATCAAGTATCCAAACAATCTTCATCTTCAAGGAATCCTTCAGGAGTTCATGAAAGTACTTACAACCCATCATGGAGGAATCACCCAAACTTTTCTTGGAGCAAGCTCAACAACCAACAAAATCCCTCCTATCAGCACAATTCTCAACCACAAAACTGGTTCAAAGCCAAGCCTCCCCTTCTTCCTCTCGGTTTTATCAACCCCTTACAAAAGAAATTTCCAAGCCAACTCAATCAAATCCTCCTTATCCTAACAACCAACCAAGGCCTCAATTTCAACAACTTAACCCTCCTCCAACTTTGAATTACAATCAAAATTTTCATAGAGAAGAGGATGAATTCCAAATGCTATATGATAACTTGTGGAGGGAAAAAGTGAGCGCTAGAGGTGTATTGGTAGATTTCAATGCTGAAAAGATCAATGAGTATTTTAACACACCCTATATTGATAATATGGAATATCGGGGGTTCCTAAATAACAGCAACAAGGATGTGATGCTTTGAAAAATGCTTTAAGAGACTAATAGTGATTGGGTTATTAATGTGACGGGGACCATAGAGCTTAAATTTACTTATGGCGGTTTATCTTTGATTGCTAATTATGGCTTTATTTTATAAATTGCAGAATTTTGGGGTCAAATTCAGTGAGTTATATTCTGCAACAAATTGATGTATAAGGCATGTCTTGTTTATGCTATTCTTGCAGGGATGCCTTTGAATGTTGGTAGACTGATTAGACAAGTGTTCCTACACAGCAGGAGATTCGGGAGACCCATCTTTTATGCACCCAGTTTAATAACCCATTTATGTACCCGTGCAGGAGTTCCCATAATTCTCAGAGAGCCACAAACCAAGATTATGGTTACAAGATGGTCAAACAGTTTGAGAGACATCATCAGCCCGAAGAAGCCCATATGCCACCACCACCATCTCCTCCACAAGCACTGTACATTCTCATGCTGGCAAATTTTGTATTCAATGCACCAAGTACCGATGAAGAATGCAACGAGCTGCAAGGATATTGGACGTACAACTAGCTTGTCCTCTACAATAATTTGGCAGTCATTGGTGAAGCTCTCAGGGTCACATCGCTCAATACTTGGACTCAACCAAGACCACTTCTAATGCGGCATTATGGTTCACTTTGCAGTCATGCCTACAACACACCACCCGAGGAACTATCGTATCAAGGAGAATAACAAAAAGCAAGAGACATTGATGGGGCCCAAGATGAAGATTTTGAGGATAACCAACACAATGGTGCAAAAGACAAGCAAGAAGAGATGAAGTGGGATATCAATAAAGTAGAGGATAAAGAATGATCACTTTGAAGGTACTTTTAGAAGACACCACTCTATAACAATGCTCATCACCTTAATCTACTTTATGAATTTAGAGGAATTTGAAGACCACTTTTACTTTCATTTCTTTAGTCACTTTAGTACCTTATTATGTTTGTTTATTGATTTTAGATATTTTGGTTTGAAATATTTCTTTTGAGTAGATTGGCTAAGGACCTTAAGCTGACACCAAGTGTCTTATTATTGATGCTTGAATTAGATTTGATCACTTTAACTTTTCTTGATGAATTCTTGGTTTTTGAGCTTTTAGTGCCTCTAGTGGTTTACTTAGTTATGTTGTGATAGTGGCTAAGGGCCTTAAGCTGATGCCAAGTAGTTTGCAATTTTTAGTGCTTAAGTGATTGGATTGACTATTGTGGCTTAGATGGATGCCTACTTGGTTTTTAGTTTAAGTTCGCTCTAAGTAACTTCCTTTATTAAAATGTCGATTAGATTTTATTTTAGGTTATGTTACTTTGGTTTTAAGTTTAATCGTATGATGTTGTTTGTTTGCTAACTTTTGGGTTATTGGATAGATGAGTTTTACTCATCAATCGAACAGAAATGTGTCAAGTATAGGGGTCTTCTTTTCTTGTGTCAGGAATGGTCCTTTCTTGTGCTTGTATATAGGTGTTTGATGACACTTGGATGGAAATTTGATTAATTTGGTACTCAATGATGATACTTGATTTGCAATGCTATATGATTGAACTATTTGAATTGAACATTTCAAGAACTTAAGTGTGTGTCATTGCTTCTTTTGCAACTCAAGAACTTCAAAAACTTGGTAATACCAGTTACAAAAAGAGGAACTAATATTTTGGGTGAAATTCTATTGAAATATTGTTTGATTTATCAAATAATAAATATTACTTTGTTGACCGATTTGTCTTTTGGAAAAATTGGTTTAAATAATACAAGGAATTTAGGATATTTTGTGTGTTTGCATAGAAAATGTTATTATAATTTGTGAATGATTTGTAATAGATTTTAATCTTAGGTTCGTTTTACTCCTCTTCCTTATTTTAGGGTCGTGCGAAAAAAATTCTGTATTTAGGAATAAGGCGAGTACGAGATTCTGACATGTACCCATGTTGTTTCTTTGAATTAACCATTAGAGTAGTAATAAGATAAGTATGGGATTCCGGCATATAACTATGTTGTTTCTCCGAATTAAGTCTCAGCATGTACCAACAAGTCGAGGGAAAAATGTTTGTAATAATTATCATTGATATCATACTATTTATTCATTGATAGTTTAATGTTCTCAAATTGTGTGACATGTGCGTGTAGGAAGATTCCTAATGAACTTATTTTGCATACTACTCTATCAACATGGTTGAACAACTTTATGATGTCATATTTGTAAATTGAGAAAGGATTATGTTTTGAATGAATAGAACTTGCTTTTTAAAAACCTTGTTGAGAATGGTTAATGTCACGCCCCCAAAATGGGACAATGACACGCCGCACCTCGGGATCACCCCAAGCATTCAAGGCATAGTACAAGAGCAATAAACAAACCATAATACCTGTCATTAGATCTCAAGATCAACTAACACAAAACCACAAAAGTATATTTCACAACCATATCCATAACAATCCACGATGACCAAATCACACTTATATACCAGAGCTAAACCACTTACCAAACGACAAACATAAATTCGAATAAGTCATTAGGCACATAGGCCTAAACACAATCACAAACCTCACACTAAGATGATGGATGGAAAAACTCTTACTCTCTTAACTGGGGTCCGTACTATAATTCCTTTTCAGGTTGTCACTCGACTCAGGACCTGTTAATGTCTCCTGTTGGTCCTCAACTGTAAACAATAATAGAGTAAGCACATAGTGCTTAGTATCAATAATATTTAAACCCAATTATAGATAATATGTATACAATTAGTGCAGGGAACAATATACGAGACATTTTCAATAATTAAAATACAAATATCAATCAAGGAGCTCATGGTCCACAAAAGTCTTCCCAACACTGGATCTAGATCTACCTATTATCTACCCGAGTAGACAAGGCATAACGGAGTGTCTATCACTTGTCTTTCCGATAGACTGTGTATAACATTTACAAAGCATAGTACTCAGTATATCATTCCATTCACTCACTCATAGCCAAGTCCACTCAAGTGATCTATTGAGCTCTTCACAATAATCAGTCATTAACAAATAGTGCAATAATGAACAAATAACACATTATATAACGAGCATATAAATTATAAACGTACTTGCCTTATAAACATTACCCAAAATAAATGTACTTACCTTAATATCAATTATTCTAAGGTTGCAAAACCAATTATATACAAAGTATCGATAAAAAGGCGTAAACGTTACTTACCTGAAAAATTGGTTTTGATGATTTCGCAGACGTATCCTAATTTCTACGGTCTAAAACTCCAGTCCTGAATCACCTAAATCAGGAAAGTGTTATACCGTTAGGATAAAAATCGAGGTAGGGGTTCACTTTTGGGTATCACCCAAATTCTCAAATTAGGCAATGACCGAACACAAACAAGTAAGGGTTGACTTAAATTCGTGAAAATAGGATAAAAATCTAAGAATTAGGGTTCATAATTTCAAATATATCACTAGGTTAAGAACTATCAAAACCCTCATTCAAATCTCATCAAAATAATAGTTAAAAAGTCATTTCAAACCCTAAATCAAGTCCCAAGAGCTCATAAGCATATTTGGTAATAAAATCAATTCACAAACAACAAAAATTAAATGAATTAATTTCTTGATGAACTCAAAATTTTACGTCAAAACCATGCAAAAATTTAAGTAAAACTTACTTGTGAAATTGAATTAAAGTTCTATGAGTATTCCTGGATCACCAATTTAATTTGAGAAATAATTAAATTCCTTAACTAGTAACAGGATTTGAAATTTGGAATTATAAGATTTTGAAGAGATGTTTTCTGCAACTCCTTTTCTTGCTTGGAAATCATAAGGGATATATACAACCGAATAAGGATACTTCGTGAATAAGTTTACCACACTTTTTGAAAATTTACACTATGGTCCCTCAAGTTTTGTAAAATTATAATTTTACACGAAAACTTTAGAAAATATCCAAAAAGGGTAAAACAATTATTTACTACTTGAAAGGGATATTAACAAGTATTTAAAGGGATAAGATCAAGTACGATAATATGTGAAATGAGCTGAAATGTCAGGTATTACACTCTCCTCTACATAAGAAAAGTTTCGCCCTCGAAACTTAACGTACCTACGAGAGAAACAAGTAAGGGTACTTGTTTCGCATGTTCGTTTTGGATTCCCATGTTGCCTCCCTTTTCGAATGATTAGACCACTTGACCTTAACAAATGGAATAAACTGATGTCGAATGACTTATTCCTTGTTAAGTATCAATAATGCGAACCAGTACCTCTTCATAAACCAATCCTTCCTTACCACTGAGAGGTTTATACTTGATCACGTGGCTTGGATTGGGTATGTATTTCCAGAGCTGTAAAACATGAAATATATTGTGCACTTGAGCCAACTCTGGAAGTAAATCCAATTGATATGCTAGGTTTCCAACGCTCTTCAATACCTCGAAGGGTCCCACAAATCTTGGATTCAATTTTCCACCCTTACCAAATCTCATAACCCCTATAATCGGTGAAACCTTTTAGTATTCCCTGTCTCCAACTTGAAACCCCAATGGTCTTCTTTTCATATCTGCCCAACTTTTTTTGGTCTATCTTGAGTTGCCTTGAGTCTATCTTGAATAACAGCTATCTTGCCAACTATAATTTGAATTAATTCTAGCCTGTTAATCTTCTTTTCCCAACTTCATTCCAATGTAAAGGTAATTGACATTTTCTTCAATAGAGAGCTTGATATGGAGCCAGGCCGATGCTACTCCGTGATAACTGTTATAGTAGGAAAACTCCATCAATATCAAATGTTCATCCCAATTACCCTTGAAATCAATAGCACAAGCCTTCAACATATTTTCTATGGTTTGAATTGTCTTTTCTGATTGTCCGTCTATCTGGGGATGAAATGCAGAATTTAAAACCACTTCTGTACCCATGGCTTGGTGGTAAGCTATCCAAAACCACGAAGTGAATCTCAAATTCTGATCTAAAATAATACAAACAGATATGCCATGTAGCTTCGCAATATTCTCCATATTGATCCGTACTAACTTGTGCATAGGAGTAGAAGTCTTCAAGGGCAAGAAATGAGCAGATTTGGTTAAACGGTCTACAATAACCTAGATGCAATCATATCCCAATCTGGTCCTGGTCAGCCCACTGATGAAATTCATCGTGTTATGCTCCCATTGACAATCTAGAATAAGCGACGGCCTCTGTAAACCATTGGGCTTCTGATGCTCAACCTTTATCACCACACACCAAACACTTTGTAGATACAAATTCAGTGATTTCTCTTTTCATGTTATTCCACCAGAAATGTTGTTTCGGATCCTTGTACATTTTGGTGCTTCCCGGAAAAATAAAAAATCTAGAACTACAGATTCAGCCATGACCTCTTTCTTCAAATCTTCGTTTGCAGGTACACAAAGTCGTCTGTGTATCCAAACAGTGCCATTATCAACTCAAAATTCTCCTGGATCTCCACTTTCCACCTTGTTCCTGATCTTCATTAACCCTGGATCTGTAACTTGAGATTGTTTAATCCTGTCTAACAAGGTCGGTTGCAGCACAAGTGCTGCTAAAACCTTGGTTGTAGACTCTAAAATCTCCAAATTAAGTTTTTCCATTTGCCTTATCAACATGTTGGCTGTGACCTCTGAAAATTTCCTGCTCAATGCATCTACTACTCTGTTGGCTTTTCTTAGGTGGTAACTAATCTTCAAATCAGTCTTTAAGTAACTTCAACTACCTCCATTGCCTCATATTGAGTTCCTTCTGTGTGTGCTGCACTGAATAAGTATTTCAGACTTTGATGATCAGTAAATACTTCACATTACTCCCCGTAAAGATAGTGTCTCCAAATCTTCAGAGCAAATACAATGGCTGCTAATTCTAGATCATGAGTAGGGTAATTCTGTTCATAAGGCTTCAACTGTAGCGGGACATAAGCAATGATCCTACCGTTTCGCATTAGCACACAACCCAAACCATTCTTAGAAGTATCACTGTAGATCACCTACCCTTCAATCCCAGATGGCAAGGTTAATATTGGTACTGATATCAACCTATTCTTCAATTCCTGGAAACTAGACTCACAATCTGCATCCCACACAAACATGGTCTTTTTCTGGGTAAACCTGGTCAATTGCACAGCTATCAAAGAAAATCTTTCTATAAACTTTTGGTAACAACCTGCCAAACCCAAGAAACTGCGAACTTTTGTCACATTAATCGGTCTAGTCCAATCAACAATTGCCTCAATCTTCTTGGGATCCACTGATACTCCGGTGTCTAAGATTCTATGTACCAAAGAAAGTTACATTCTTCAACCAAAATTCACATTTACTGAATTTTGCATACAACTTCTGTTCTCTTAAATTCTGTGAAACCAACTTGAGATGTGTTTCGTGCCCCTCCTTTGAAGGTGAATAAACCAAGATATCTTTTATGAACACTATCACAAACCTATCTAAATAAGGTTGAAATACCCTGTTCATTAGGTCTATGAAAGTTGCAGGTGCATTGGTTAGCCTAAAAGGTATCACCAAGAACTCATAGTTGCCATATCTAGTTCGAAAAGCACTCTTGGGAATATCTTCTGCCTTGATCCACAACTAATGGTACCCGGATCTCAGATCTATCTTGGAAAATAACCTAACACCCTTAAACTGGTCAAACATATCATCGATCCTTGGAAAAAGATATTTATTCTTGATAGTGACCCTATTCAACCCCCGATAGTCAATACACAACCTAAAACTGCCATCTTTCTTCTTCACAAACAATACTGGAACTCCCCAAGGAGTTGATACACTAAGTCTGATAAATTTCTTATCTAACAACTCCTGCAATTGTTGCTTCAATTTCTTAAGCTCTGTTGAGGACATTTTTTAAGGAGCCTTAAAGATTGGGGCAGTTTCTAGTGGTAGATTAATTTCAAACTCTATTTCTCGCTTTCGTGGCAATCTTGGCAGATCGTCTGGAAAAACATCTAAAAACTCGCGGACCACTGGGATGTCTTCTAGCTTGGCACTTTCTTTTTCTATATTGATCATGTAAACCAAGAATACTTCACAACCTTTTCTCAGTGCCCTCTGTGCCTGTAATGCTGACAGTAATGGTAAAAGTTGTCCATCTGGTTTCTTGAAACCACCCTGATACACAATTTCTTCTTTCTCTGAAAAATCTGACTTTCTTCTCCCTGTAGTCTAAGTCAGTATAATTGCAAGACAACTAATTTATACCCAGTATTACGTCAAAGTCAAAAATATTAAGTTGTACTAGGTTAGCATCGGACTCATAATTACCCAGTGATACTCCTACAACTAGGGTATACTCATCTAGATTCAAGAATCCTATCCCTGGTGTACCCACTTTATAAGGGGTATCAAGCCAATCTAGTTTAACGTTCAACTTCCTATCGAATTTTCTAGAAATGAAGGAATTCATAGCACCACTATTAAATAGAGTAGTCGCAAGCACATTATTAATTAATATCATACATGTCATAACTTGGCCCGATCCATCTATTTCCTGCTAGGTCATAGCATACACTCGGGTTGTAGCTGGTCCCATGCCGCTACCACTCCTCCCCTGTGGCATCTGCTGTTGTGATGGTCTTGGCCTAGATCTAAACTGCCACAGGCTAAACATGCTCTAGACCTCCACACGCACTCTTCCACGTGATAATGATGACAATAACCACACTCTGGGATACGAGGTCATGCTTGAGATAGAACTAGTGCTGATGTTGTCCCTCCCATCATGTCAATAACCCAAGAGGGTCCAACGATAGCTAAGGGTGTTCGCAGTCTTGCCTAATTGTGGTGCCTGGGGACTAAAACCATGAAATTGTGAAACTGGTGACTATAGTGGTCGGCACTGCAAGCTGGAGGCGATAGGGTACAAACTGGTGATCGTTGGAGGACATATGGACCTCTGTCACCTCTCTCTTCCGCTGCCTGCCGTCTCGGGAACGTATCTACGCGAGCACTTGCATCATATAATTTCTCAAAAGTATCTGTATCCACAGCTGCTATTTTCTCCCGGACCTCTTTCAACAAACCCCTTCTGAAATGATCACACTTTTCTACCCTATCGCTTATAACCCCTAGAGCAAATATCACCAAGGCTTGAAATCTTTGTGAATACTCCACTACTGACACACTTGGAGTCTGTCTGAATGAATTGAATTTGTCTCTCTAATCAACTCTAAGATGTGAAGAATAAAAGTGCTTCAAAAATGCCTCTCTAAAAGCCATCCATGAGTCTATCCCATTGGGGCAAGTACAGGTCTTACCCCCTTCCACTATCTTTCTGCATCTCCAACCAAATATGGCTTGAGATTATCGGTACACCATACTCATTGGGACCTTCAACAATTTGAAATTTTCTTCAATTTGTCCCAGCCATTTTGTTGCTTCATCTGGATCATTTCTATCCTCGAAAGTAGGAATATTGATCTTAGTAATTGCCCAGTAATAATAATCAATATCTTTGGCCTCTGGTTGCGGTGATGGATTAGATGCAGGAGTTACAAGAGTAGTATGAATGGCTGCATGCACTACTTGTCCCACAATCACCGCAATGGTGGCATAATCTATCACTGGCGCAGGTATCTATGATGGTTGAGGCTGCTATAATTTCTATGGCAGTTGTGTCTATGACTCAGTCTGAATCTATCCTCTTACCTCCAGATCGGTCCCGATAGATTCCTCAACCTGTACTTGGCTGGTTCCAGTCCCCTGCTTAGGTGTCCCCACCTTAGTTATGATAACCTGTTTCTGTTTATTTAATTGGGATTCCATTTCCTGAATATTTCATATCAAGTAGGTATCATATGTCAATAGATCTTATTCGGGCACTAACCATTAAATAACACACTTACACACTTCAATTACTCCCTACCTAAGTATTACGAACAAGGAATTGCAGTAACTCACAGTTTGGGTTGGCCAGTCCCAAACCCTGAGTTACCTACAAGTCCAAGTCCCTAATACCACACTCATAGCAATAACAGTTCAACTTAATACTAGACAAAAGATTGAATAACCTATGCGCTGATACCACTCAATGTCACACCCTCAAAACGAGACAATGACACACCGCACCTCAAGATCACCCCAAGCATGCAAGGCACAGTACAAGAGTAATAAACAAACCATAATACCTGTCATTAGATCTCAAGATGAACCGAAACAAAACCACAAAAGTATATTTCACAACCATGTCCATAACAATCCACGATTACCAAATCACACTTATACACAAGCACTAAACCACAAACAAAACGACAATCAAAAATTCTGACTTATACACATTAGGCACACAGGCATAAACACAGTCACAAACCTCAAATACACTAAGATGATGGATGGAAAAACTCTAACTCCAGTAATTGGGGTCCTCACTGTAATCCCTTCCCAGGTCGGCACTCGACTCAGGAGAGCATTATACCGTTAGAACAAAAATCGAGGTAGGGGTTCACTTTTAGGTATTACCTAAATTCTCAAATTAGATAATAATCAAACACAAACAAGTAAGAGTTGACTTAAATTCGTGAAAATAATATAAAAATCTAAGAATTACGGTTCATAATTTAAAATATATCACAGGGTTAAGAATTGTCAAAACCCTCATTCAAATCTCATCAAAATAATAGTTAAAAAGTTATTTCAAATCCTAAATCAAGTCCCAATAGCTCATAAACATATTTGGTAATAAAATCAATTCACAAAAAACAAAAATTAAACGAATTAATTTCTTGAGTAACTCAAAATTTAACATCAAAACAATGCAAAAATTTAAGTAAAACTTGTGAAATTGAATAAAAGTTCTGTGAGTATTCCTGGATCACCAATTTGATGATTGAGAAGTAAAAATTCCTAAACTAGTAATTGAATTTGAAATTTGGAATTATAAGATTTTGAAGAGATGTTCTCTGCAACTCCTTTGCTATCTTGGAAATGATAAGGGATATATACAACCGAATAAGGAAACTCCATGAATAAGTTTACCACACTTTTTGAAAATTTACACTTTGATCCCTCAAGTTTTGTAAAATTGTACTTTTACCCGAAAACTTTAAAAAATATCCCAAAAAGGTAAAAGATTATTTAATACTTGAAAGGGATATTAACGAGAATTTAAAGGGATAAGATGAAGTATGAAAATATGTGAAATGAGCAGAAAAGTCGTGTATTACACTTAATGCTTAGTAATTTGAAATATAATTTAGCATTTGGACTTGTGATTTTAAAAAAGCTTGAAAACTTGGAGTGACTAGTTGAAATGGTCCAATTGTCATATAGTACTTGAGGTTCCTTGAGAGATTTCCTTATTATTAATTATTACATCCAGTGTTCATCTATGCATTTTGTGTGCCAACTTTGGTGGTGTGCTTGTTTACTTATTTAATAATGTCCTTTTTGTTTTCTTGTTTGGCTCGAGACTAGCAAAACGTAAAATTTGGGGATGTGATAACTCTAGTAAACTAGAATTATTAAACTATAGCTTTTTTATAGTTTAATCCCTATTTCGATGTTTAATTAAGTGTTTTTAGCTTAATTACTTGCATTAAGTAGTTGCATTTGCATAATTTGTAAATATTATGAGTTTTTACTTAATTTTAGTTGTTTTGAGTACTTATTATTTTAGCGTTTTGTAGGATGAAAAGTGAAAGGTAGAAGATTAAAATCACAAAGATGCAAGGGCCAAAGTGCAAATGATGAAGAATTGAAGACTGGAGCTGAAAGAGGCTCTATATTGCGACACTAAATATTCAGATTCATTTTGTAACTTTTAACTTGATGTCGTGACATTAAATATTTGATGTCACAACATTGAAGCACTAACAATCAATGTTCTATGGCATTTTTCTTGTGATTTTGGCTAAAGCTCTTTAAACTATGCCTTGCAACTCACTGAAGTACATATAGTAGGAGTATAGTTAGTTGTTAGATTAGTTTAGTTGTAGTTTAGCTTGCAAATCAAGTTTCTTCTGATATAAAAAGTTCTCTTTAATTTTTCTTTAGATTTTAGGTTTAAATTCCAGCATGTTTTAATTTTGATTAGTTAATCTTAGTGGGCTTTTCAATTGCTACAAGTACATAAAATTTTTTCTAGTTAAATTCTTGCAATTCAAGTTACTTCCATTTCATGCTTTCTAAGAGTTCATGATAATTTAGTGATTTCTAACTTGGAATTTCATTTCCTTATTTTAATTCCCAGAAATTTTTAGTGAGTTTTCTTTTATTAAATCAAAAATCCAAAAATATTTAGTTTAAATTAGTTCCCTTTGCAAATTTCACGTGTTTTAATATAGTTAAAAAAAAAAGGAAATTGCCTCATTTTCATGCTTTATTATTGCTTTCATTAGCCAATACAAGACAGGTGAGGATTACTTTCTCTTTAATTCTTATTTAATTTAGTTGATATAATAGTAATTTACTTGTTTCAATAGAATAGATTAGTTAGTCCTTTAATTAGTTGTTTACTTCCATAATTAGAGTAGAAACTTGCTTAATTTCCTTGCACTTAGTAGTTAAAATTGTTCTTATGTCTACGTGTTTGATTCAGTTCGTCTAGGTTAGCTTACCTAAATTTATTGATTTGTCGAACTACACAATGGCCTTTAAATCTCGGTATTTGTCAACAAGCACTTCTTGTGGGAACAATACCCGCTCATCCTATGCTATTATCCACCTTGTATACTTGCCAACGTGAGGATGGAGATTAAAAGATTTATGTGGATTTTTTATGACTTATTTTTGTATTGATTTATCTCTATCTGTAGCATGAACAACACTTATTTTAAGAAGATGTTTGTTGGCTAATTTTCTTAATGGTGTTTGGAATCCAATTTAAGGTTATTTCAGTCCTATTAGATTTTAGTCTAACACTAGTTATCTAATTCTAAGCTAGTTGGGATTTGGCAAGTTGTTTCCTAATATTGCTAGGCCTATTTTGTAGGGTTTTTCCCCTATGTTACGTTAAAAACAGCCCCCATAGCCCATAATATTTATTCAACATTATTCAACAATAAACTTTGCAAGAAAATTCTCCAACTTGTCTTCCACGTCTTGGATATTTTGCAATATTGATTCTTGTAATTACCAACTAGAATACTACTGATTCTTGTCTCTTTATAGACAACAGATCAAGATCTTGTACAATCAAGAACAAATACTTCAAATTCTAGATTCTTCAATCAAAGGGTTTGAATCCGTCAAGTTGAATTTGTTTAGGCGCTTTGGGGTCCGCATCAGTTCCAGGTCTCGTCAGTTTATCTGCGGGGTTCACATCAAAATACCTCGGCCGAGCCCTAGAATATGTAAGGGCTAAAATGATTTTACCACATCAATGAATGTTTGTATGGCGGTGCATCTGCCATTTTCAGGAACCAATTTCAGATTGGTCGAGGGTTTAGCAGGGATGTACAATGTGGAAATGAATGGATAGGGTTTTGGCAGATATGCAGTGGTTGATTACTTTCCTAGATACTCATGTTTTGCATCTTACTAGGATAGGTCAGATTATTCACCTCTCCTATTAGATTATCAATCTCAAACTTCTTCGGTATCAACAACATTTAGATTTCAAAAAATGTGGAGGAACATTCTACTTTCCTAGAGGTGGTATCGTGTGATTGGAGTTTACATGGTGAGAGTTTGGTATGCATGGTTTTTTGCATGGAAGCTCAAACAGCTTAAGGTTATGCTAAAAAAGTGGAACAAGGAGGTTCTTGGCAATATATTTGATGCTGTTAAGGATGCTGAAGGGGTGGTTACTGAATTAGAGCGGTAATCTAAGGCATCTCAATCTTTCTTTTACTAGGAAAAGCTTTAAGCAGCTAAGGCAAACTTGTTTCACAAACTTAAACTCGAAGAAATTTTTTGGCGTCAGAAATCTACGCACAAGTGGTTATCTGTAAGGGGACCTTAACGCCAAACTCTTCCATGCTTCTATCGTAAATAAGCAAGCTCGAATAACCATCCATTGAATCAAGGATTGCTCGAGTCAGTGGTTGTTAACTCCAGAAACTATTTCAAGGGAAGCAGTGAATTTCTTTGGTTCTGTTTTTAATGAGAAGTGTATTGATGAATCTTGGTCCGGGGAGTTGATTTAGAATATTCCAAGGATTCCATCGACGGAACACCAATTGGATCTTATTTGGCATGTTGTCTTGGAAGAGGTTAAGGAGGTCATCTCTCATGTGGATCATGATAGTGCACCAGGACCAAATGGAAATCCCAGATCTTTTTTATGTTCAGTGTTGGGACATTATTTCACGACCTTTTGGTAGCTATTATGGATTTTTTTACAGGAGTTCCTCTATCTCGAATAATTTCTAGTGCATTGATTGCCTTGATTCTGAAGAAGGATAATCCCTCATCTTTCTTGAAATTCAGACCTATTTCTCTATGTAATTCTATTAACAAAATCTTTAAGTGCAAAAACTCTAGCTAACCAACTTACCAACGTGTTGCCTTTGTTGATTTCTCAAGAACAATCAGGGTTTGTTTCTGGACGTACAGTAGTAGATAGCATTCTTCTAACTCAGGAGCTATTTACCTCTATCAATAAACAGATTCGAGGTTATAACATGGCCATAAATCTGGATATGAAAAAAGCATTCAACTGGGTATGGTGGAAATTTTTGAAATTGGTTTTGGAGGAATTTGCTTTTCCTCCGTATTTGTGACTTGGTGACAAATAACTTAAAAGCCAACTGGTTTTCTATCCTACTCAATGGGGAATTCCGTGGTTTCTTCCAGTCTACAAGTTGAGTTAAGCATGGTGATTGTTTGTCACCTTTGCTTTTTATTTTGGCATTTGAAGCTCTGTCTCGGGGATCAACCAAGTTTATGCAAAATAGACAAATTACGGCATTCTCTACTCCTAGGGGCTGATCGATAGTCCCTCATTGGATTTTGTACATAATCTACACATTTTCAGTAGGGGATGTATATGAGAAATCTTCAACTCGGAAGTCAGTGAATTTTCTTCATAAGTATCAATATGGATCCGGCCAGAAGATAAATCTCTTGAAGTGTTTCTTCTGGATCTCTAAGCATAGCTCTAGGGTTACTATCTCAGCACTATCTAATCTTATGGGCATTCGAAAGTGCAATTTTCCTTCCAACTATTCGAGCTGTCCGTTATTCATTGAAAGAAAGACTTGCAATATTTTTTATTCTTGCCAGATAAAATAAAGGATAGAATCCTTACTAGAAATATGAAACTACTTTCTCTTGGAGGTCATTTGCTTTTGATCAAAAATGTCCGTTAATCTATTCCTATTCATATTTTGGTTGTCCTTGATCCACCTAAGGAAATTCTACGCTAGCAAGAAAGGCTTCAAGCAAACTTTTTCTGGGAGGAATCTGATTTAGGTGCTCGTCGTCATTAGCATAAATGGAGTGAGCTTTGACATCCCACTCAAGAAAATGGATTAGGGATTACAGGTGTGACATCGACATTGTGCAAGTTTTTTTCATGTAAACTTTGGTGGAATTTCTACAATTTTTATTCGCTCTAGGGAGACTACATGCAACCAAAAAAGGAGGACATACAACGGCTCATGCTTCCCCAACATGGCACAGTATACTTAAGGTGAAGAATATTGTGGAACCTCACGTCCAATACTTAATTCATTCAGGTGAGATTTCTTTTTGCTTTGCGAATTGGTTGGGAGAATATAATATTGCTAATAATGTAAACATTTGGATTATCCTATGCTGAAAATTAAAAACCTCTACACAAACGCCAATGCGTAGAATTTGGATATGGCGGAGAATTTACTATCAATTGAAGTGGAAAGGGATATTCTCAATTTTCCTATTCGGCTGTCACAAGGAGATGATAAACCGATTTGGAACATATCCATTTCAAGAGACTTTAGCACTTGCTTCACTTAGCAGATAACCCGTCCTAGGAGGAGCATTGTGAAATCCAGAAATTATATTTGGAGGTTGAGAGCAATCCTACTTAAAATTACCATTTTTTTGTGGAAAGTTTTGAATGGTTTCTTATCGTTTGCGGATATCCTCATGGACATAGGATTTTCCCTTATCTCTAAATGTTGACATTGCAATTCCATGGATGCATTGGATCATTTTTTGGTAGATTGAATATTGGCTAATAGAGTTTGGGACGACTTTAAAATTTATTGGACATCCGTCACGCAAAGGTGATACCATACAACAAATCTTAATGTTTGGTGGCAACATGGTTCAACAACATTTCATGGGCAGCTAGTAGAGGTAATTCCTAAGTTTATATTTTGGAATCCATGGCTGTCTCGTGCATCTTACATCTAAAATGGTATTCATTTTTCTCCTCATCTTATTGTCGCAAAAGTCTGGCAAGATGTAATGTTGGTTAGCTTGTCTAGTCCTTTTATGCCTAAATCCCCCTCAGCTTTTTTTCCTTGGTTCAAGGTCATGCAAATTCCCCCCAAAATGTTTAGACCTGTTTCTGTTTTTTATGGACTTCCCCTCCTCCTAGAAAACTCAAGCTCAATTTAGATGGCTCTGCACTTGGAAATCCAGGCGTGGTAGGGGGAGGTAGGATGGTTCATTATTCGAATGGAAGCTTAGCTACTAGCTTTGTCTATTCATTTGGTGTTACGACCAATCTTGAAGCAGAAGTCCTCTCCTTCATTGCTGGTTTAAAGCTCTACATTGCTAAAGGCTGGATAGATGTTTTGATGGACTCAGACTCACAAGTTCTTTGCCAAATGCTCCTCGGATGCGTGGAGATTTCTTGGAGGATAGATACCTCAATTTGAGAGGCAAAAGCTCTCCTTACACTTGGTAATTTTTCTGTCAATCATGTCTTTCGTGAAGCTAACTCGGCAGTAGATTTTCTTACAAAAATGGGTACTGGTTCATTCCCTCACCGACTAGAATTTGATGCCAATACAGGTCTTGAAGCTCTTCATCATTTGATTCAATTGGATTCTCGTCATACTCCTTATGTCAAATGAAGGTAGCATCTTAGATTTGTTGCCTTATTGTATTTTCACAAGCTTTTTGCATGAGGTTTTGGCCTAATCCCTCTTCTTGTATCTTTATTTACAAATTAATAAAATTTGGAGTAGCACCCCCGACCAAGGTTCTGGTGGTTAGCTAAATAAATAAAAAAAAGAAGCAAAGCCTAACTTGGATTAAATAATGCTAATTATTCAATCCATGAGAAAGGGAACTAAAAGTAAAGCAAGAATTTCAAGATAAGGAATATGGTCTTTTAAGAAACAAAATAGGTATGGATCATATTTTTCACTACCTTCAAACTCATCTAATCAGAGTAACAATAATCGAAAAGACAGGTTCTATATTATAGTTATTTTTAGTGCACCACACAGATGCAAATTTTTTTTGTTCATATTCTAGATAATAGATCTCTTTCATCATCATAAAGTCTAGACACAAAATAAATGGTATTAGAGGAAGGAAGGTGAAGGTGTTAAAAGTATCTATGATGGATATGTCTTTGCTAATTCAGAGAGTTTAGATGGCCTTGAGACTTTTTAAGCAATTTTATGTCTTCTTTGTTCTTTGTTTTTCTTTCTGTATCCGAAATAGAAAAAGATTTTAAAATTATTTTGTAAGCAAAATCCAAAAAAAATTATACGTAATAAGTCCTATTATGTTCATTTTTGTTTTGAAGATAATTCCTACTATAGTTTAACGTCATTCCTAATCCTAAAAAAGTCTTGTCCCATTCTTGTATAATTCCTAAAATTCAACATTAAAAAATAATTACCAAATGGAAGTCTCTATTTTGTTTTTAAACGGCTAACCACCGGAACTCTGGTGGGAAGACGTCGTTGCCAAGTTTTATTAATGAAATGAACGAATGAGGAAGGGAGCAAACCCTTTTATCATACAAGTAAATGTTAATCGAATACAAATTGAAGGGCAACCTAAATCATCTATACAAAGAAGACCATGTAATTCCCTCGGATAATCATTGACAGTATAGAAACTAGAGGATAAAGATGAGCTTCACAAGAAAGTCCAAATAATCAGCAACCGAATTAGCCTCCCAAAAATATGTTGAATCTGAAAATTCCCCATGGCCAAGCAGTGCTTGATTAGTCGAATAATGTGATCTAACTGCCAAGCTGAAGAGATACTATCCGATATCATATTGCAAAGAATTTGAGAGCCAGTCTCCACATTGCCAAGCCGAATACAAAGTTGTAAACCTTCTAAAGGAGCCTTAGATTCTGCAAATAAGTTGGTTTCAATTCCAAAGAAGTGTGAAAAAACAAACAAAAACTCACCATTAGTTTTTCCATTTCACTACCATAATATCTTTTGGAGATTTTGGAAGCATTCCAGAGAAGGAATCCCAGAATAAGGTTTGTCTTTTCGGACAGTAAAAAAATGCACGAAACTGGTTTATGCCAAAGAAAAACATATATGGAAAGTAAGAAACTCCAGCGAGCAAGTATGGTTACCCTAAACAAAGCAACTATGAGCAATCTAAAGATGCCAGCAAATCAAAGATTGGATAACCGAACAATTGTAGAAGTTGACCATCCAATGTATTTGAGAAATATAGCTACCACACTTGAAGCTTTTGCTGAGAAGGTAAACAAGGAAAATCTGGAATACAACAATACTTCAAAAGTTCTAGAAACTTGCCTTGCTACCCCACAACGGAGGAGCATGATCTAAAAAGTCTAGAGAATTGCAACCCCAACATTTAGAAGGTAATTGAAACCCAATTTCCATCAACATATCCGCAAAAGGCAAAAAGCGATTGAGCAATTTCCACATAAAAATAGAAATTTTCAAGGGTATACGAGAACTCCAAACATATGTATGAGATTGGAGCCAAGACTTGCGATCTGTAGTGACCTCATATGCTGAAGAAGACGAGAAAAAGCCTGATGAATTCAGCTTCCAAATCATTATCCTCAGCCGAAGAAAGAAAAGGATGGACATCGGAGATTTTATTTTTTATCACCTCGAGCAATGTAGAAAATCCCAGCCATGATCATTGCTAAATATTTCTTTAATATGAAGAGAGCCAAGAATCCACACCATCCTCCGCTAAATCTGCTAGCACCCTATCCCCAAGCCAATTTCAAACCGAAAGCATGAGTCACCATTGCGAAAGCTTTTAAAAATTAGCATCGGCCAAATGTTTAACCTTGAGGATGCATTGCCAAATTGGAGAACCATCAAGAATGGGACCCCGTCCATATCTCGTTCACATGTAGGCAGCCTACAAAGATGACGAAGAGAAATAATTCCACCACATCTTTTCCAAAAAACGTGTATAATTGATTCAAATGATATAATACCTAGACCATTCTTTGAATTAGGGTACCACAAATTCTTCCACAAAGTCCAATGACTCCTAGAGCCAAACTTCGTGTCTCCCCAAAACAAGGATGAAATCAACTTCTCAAGCTTGCTAATCACCCCCTTAGGGGGATCCATGACCATTAGCGTGTGCATAAGAATGCAATTGAGTACATGTTCAATAAGAATCAAGCAGTCACCAGGTGATAAAATTTTTTGCTTTCATTCCGCCAACTGGTTTTTACCTTCTTGATCAAGTAGGAAAAAGATTAATCTTTTTCCTGCCAACATATATCAGATAGCCCGAGTAGAAAATAGGAAAAACTGCCCGCTTCATTCCAATTAGCCTTTCTACAGAATGATTAACAACTGAAGGATACTTACGAGGTAAAACAAAAGAACTCTTAGAAAAATTAATGCAGTGACCGGAGCCCCTTTGATAAGTGTCTAGAAAAGCAAGAATTTTTCTCAAATTCTTTTCATATTCTGGACAATGAATTCTCTTTTGTTTTTATTGTTGAACCCCAATTATGATAATTATGTTCTGAAGATGACCAAATCGTACTACGGTTTAAAAATAAGTATGCAGAAAAATAGGAAAGTTTGAATGTAAATAATTGTCCGAAAGGAAGAAACTTCGGATAATGGTAATCGTCCAACACAGAGAACCTAAAGCAGCCTCAGACGAAGAATTCTGTCCGATCAAAATTCCAAAAGTCAGACCAGATGCAGGTTCGGACACAACATGCTCGGACGTCCAAACGAAGGAAGACAAAACACCCTCTGGAGAACGGACACAGCATCGGAAGCAGAGCTTAGAAGCTGCCATCCGAAAGGTCCAACGACTAGTTCATTCAGATGCACTCAGCCGTCCGAAAGCTCTAATGGCTAGTTTTTCAATAAATAGAAAATAGCAATTGGAGAGTTGTTGGAGGCAATTTCTGGACATCTATAAAAGCACCTTAGCCTGAAAATGTCAAAAGGAACTACTACATTCAATACAAACACTTGTAAAAACTATTTGGGGAGAAATAGTCTAAAATATTGTGGATTGTATTAGTTTGGGTAGTATAGTTCTCTTGACTCAACTAGAGGGACTTAGTTGGTGCAAGGGTAGACTAGTGAGTGATCTTCAAGTGTAAGATTGGAGGTATAACAAGTGTACAAAAGTGAGTTTGTAACATAAAACCCTTTGGCTCAACCAAAGGGACTTAGTTCGTGCAAGCGTGAGCCTACTTTGTATACAAGAAGGTTATTGTTCCTATACTCACCTTCTTTGAAGACGCACTACTGGTGGATGCACTCCAAGTTTGAATAGCTTGGGAGTTTGGTTTGATATTCTTTATCTCAATTTCTTTATTTGTTTTTTAAGCTTCAATAGTTAAATATTTATCTTTGATCATTTGAGATTAAGTGTTCATTTAGTGCAGAAAGATTTCATTTTCATTAAGCACATCAAAAGGCTTATTTTTTGAGACAACCTAATTCATCCCTTCCCCCCTTCCCCTCCCCTTTTGGGTTGCTTTTGGGCCAACAATTACAGAGTCTGGGCAATAGCATTAGAGATAAAATAAATGAAATTGGTGGAAGCAAGGTGAAGATGTTTACAATATCTATGAAGGAGAATTTCTTTGCTCATTCAAGTTTAGATGGCCTTGAGCCTTTTTAATTAAGCAATTTTTTGTCTCCGTTCTTCTTTTATTTTTTTTTCTTTTCGTATCAAAGATGGAAAAAAAAAGATTTTAGAATTATTCTCTTAGAAAAGTCTAAAAGTTCTACTACAGGTGATAAGCCCCACTTTTGGTTAAAGACAATTTCAACTATTATTTGACTTAATTCCTCATCCTAAAAAAGTTTCATTTCCATGCATGTATAATTTCTAAAATTCACCCTAGAAAAATAGAACCAGATGGAACTCTTTATTCTGCACAAAATTCTTACTCAAACAATAAAATAATCATTAAAATTGAAAGTATATTTTAAAATTTTGTGCTTGTAAATGGTTAGTGGTATTTTTTTGTATTGTATACAATTTGGATAAATTAGAACTAATTTTCAGTTTGGAGGGTCAAATTGAGAATCTTTCAGTTTTGGGGGCCACATTGGGACATTCTTTATAGTTTTGAAGACCAAATTGAGACTCTTTCAATTTGAAAGACTATATTAGAATATTTTTCCAATTTGGTGTGTCAAACTGAGACCTTTTCAATTTTAAAGACCATAATAAGATTTTTACTCAATTTGAAGGGTCAAAATGGTATTTAACCTTTTAAAATTAAAATAACCATCGCTCCTTCTTTTTCTTTATTTGTCAAATGGATTTTTCTTTTTCTTTTATTATTTATTAATATTGTCTACTGTATTAATATATCCACAATAAATATCCATTGATAATAATCATATGTGTAATTCCATTTAATTTGAAATTTTGTTCCATTAAGTTCTTTTTTAATAACTTTGTTTAATATTCAACATTAACTTGAAAATCTATCCTAGATTTCTACTCTATGAGAAAATTTATTTCAATCAAATTTCATTCTAAATGACCTCTCAAAAAGTTAGTTTTAATTCATGTGTACCTTTTTAGAATTTTTTTGCTCTTTAAGGGTCCAAAAGTAAAGGCGAAATATATAAATTTATTTTTCAGGTAAATTTCATTTTTTATTATTGCCTGATTTCTAAAACCTATCCTAAAAAATTTATTTCCTACTCTTCTTTAATTTTTAAAATTCATTTATAATATTCTATTACACAAGAAAATTAATTTCAATCAAATTTATTTCTTAATATGAATGATTTAAAAGTAGGTTTTATTTCTTCTTTTACTCCTTGTGGGGTATTTACATAGCCTAAACAATTATAAAATGGCATTCAAGTTTGAAGAAATAACAAAGTCATTAAATTTTGTGCAAAGAGAAACTTCAGAAATCAAATGTGTTACACATTTGGAGATACTAATTGTTAGATTTTTATTTCTACAAATTAAAAAGTAAAGCATGTTTGGAGAAACTAACTGTTTGACTTTTTTAGTTCACTTAATTCTTCACTTATATAATTTTTGTTTCAACATTTAACTAAGCCAAAGAAATTTTTGTAGTTCGTATAAGTTTAGAGAAATATTTGCTCATAGGTGACTTTTATGCATTTTATGTAGATACACTTTGTTAGAAATATAAGAGAATCGCTTAGTTTATCAGTTCAAACAATTTCATAAAAGCTAAATAATTGTCTTGTAAATAACACATCTACCTTATAATTTTTAAAATAGAAGTCCATTTTCGGCTGAGAATTATTGAAGATTAACTCATTCTACAATAAGTGCATTGGTACTCTGTATAATTTCAAAAATAGGAAAGTTTAAAATACTATCAAACTAGACCACAAAATATGACATGAAATATATTAGAGTTTATCATTATATCTATTCAGTAAGTTTATTAATCAAAGAGGGCAGTCTGATTTTAAAAAATATTGATAATTATAGACTTTATTGGAACCCTTTATTCTCTTTCAATTATTGAATTTCTATTCTAACAATTTTGGATTTATCAAGCACACTAAGGTATTTGATTATACGTGAATCCCTATACCTTTTTTGGAACTAACTTGATGAAGGAATCATTCATGTGCAACTACTAAATAGTAATTTCTAATTTAGGAAAAAATATTTCTTAAATGTATAGTTTTCACAACTATATGAATTATGTCATGAAAATAGGAAAAATAAAAAATAAAAGTGAAAAATAGTGTACCACCATTTAGCAAATTACAGCGTGAAATTTAGTGACCAATTCATTATGTTAAAACTATCATTGTCTATATAGTAAATTAAAAGGTAGATATTCAATATTATAAATTTTCTTTGATAGAATAAGATCAACAACATATAATTACAGTGACTATCAACTTGTATCGTAATTTTTTTTTTAATTGGCAAACATCTTGTTCATTGGTGGGGAGTACCACTCCCAAATTTTATTAATAAATTAGCCCAGGGGAACATAAACTAAAACCTCCAAGAACAAAAGATACAATCAGAAAGAGAAATAAAACTAGGTTTTACAATATCTCAGATACTTAAAACCAAGCCTATCAAGCCTAGCTATGCCTTTCACCTTTGTAAGAATGAAAAAGCAACATAGACCTTAGTTGAAAGATGCACATAAGTTTCATTGGCCAAGATATCAACTGCTGCATTGCATTCTCGAAACAAATGTTTAAATATCGCATTCAATATGGCAAGCAATAGATTTGATCTGCTGAACAACATTATCAATCTTCCAAGGGGACAGGTATAAACCTTGCAAAACCTAGAACAAAATGATCAAGTGTAAGTCCATTTCAACTTCAACCAGATCCAAGCCATGTGAGTTGCACAGTTGAATTCCATCCAGAACCACTCTGGCTTCCGCCTCCAAAATAGTGCATTCTTCATAAAAGCTTAGAAAAGCCAGTTAGAATTCCTCCTCCTGTAGAGACATGTTGATTAGTTGATCCATCAGTATTGAGTTTCACCCATCCAAAAGTTGGTAGATTCCACTGAAGTTGAACTATTCTTCTTGATGAGATTTGTATAAACTAATTCAACTATCCTTGCTTCACTAGATTATCATCTGCTACACTGTGCTTTCTCAAAGAAAAAGCTCTTGAGATGAGTTGCAAATTTGTCAGAACAGAAATAATAATATGGTGAGAATGCACCTATGTTTCTTCATACCTGACCTCGTTTATGGACTTCCAGATGTTCCAATAGATGATGGGAGGGAATAACTTGTGCAATACTCCAACTAGGGTTGAGCTGTTTGCATGCAACCACCAATTAGCCAATAAAGTTTGCAAACAGAAATCAGCCACCAAAATAGAATTTAGCTCAAAACAATTGTGAAAATATAACTAAGTCTCCTTTGCAATCCTAAAACCCAAAAAAACAATGTAGTAAGCATTCTTGATTGTCACAAAAACCACACTTAAAGGGCAAAGCAAAACCAATAGTGCACAAGATGTTGATCAGCTCATAAATGTCATATATTTTGTGTCATTTACCCTAGTTGTCATGTAATTTGAGCAATAATTGAGTTAATTATGAGCCTAATTACTTTATTTATAGTTTGTGAAGGTTTTTTAATGAAATTTGGGCCAAAAATATCAAAAAGTTTGAGAAAAATCAAAAGAAAGTAAAAACGTGTACTGGAAAGGAACGAATTTGGACACTATTTGCAATTTTGAGCATAACATTCTTGTACAAGTTCTGATTGAGATGATTCAAGATGTTTTGGAAAGCTAAGAGGAATAACTATAACTTTTTTGTTTTGAGGTTGCAAAATTCCATCAGCATCGAGGTCAAAATCAGAGGAGGTGAATTTGAAATTGGCAAACTGTCATTTGTGCACATGCATGAGGAAAAGCCTGCACAAAGATTTTCGCCTCTGGAAATTATGCATATGCACAAGAAAATGCTGCGCATATGGGCACGTCAAGCAGCAGTTAACGTAATTTACTTGTTTTTGAAGTTTTCTCCACCTAAGAATGAACTCCTTATTGGGTTTTAATATATTTTTATCATCTTGGAGGCCTAAACCCTGTTCCAAACATCATAAATACCCCATATGAGGAGAGTTGAATATAACATAGTAGCCATTAGTTAGATTAGACATTAGAATAGGAAATCATTAGATTAGGGCTAGGGTTTCATTCTTCTTTTTCAAGACTACAAGTTCCATCAACTTTTCAATCCGACTATATTATTGAGTTGGATTTCTTCATCAATATTCAATTTAATTTCAGTTATTAGTTCAATTCCACAGTTCTAATTTAATTTTTGATTTACTTTTCAATTTCACTAGTTTAAGCTTGTTTACCAGTAAATTTTATTGCTTTCTAGTTTTAATTGGTTTCGGTATTTGTTCTTAATTTCTAGTAGTTAAAGGTAGAACAAAATCATGCAATTAATTTGTTTAACTACTTCGTGGGTTTGTGAACCCTATTACTAGACCAATAGTCCTCGTGGGAACGATCTTTACTCACCCGATCTACAAACTCACCTCGTATTCATGAGTGTGTGTGTAGGAATTCATAAGGGTTAATAAGGCTTAATTATTACTTGTTTGTGAATTGAATTACCCAATCAATATTACACCAAACAAGTTTTTGGTGCTGTTGTCAAGGACAATTCTTGGCCCAGTATTAGGTTTATCGAGCCTTACTAGATTAGACTTTTTATTTTATTCAATTATTTACGATTGATTTCTGTTCTTTTTAATTTTTTCTTTTGGATTTCTACTTTAATATATAAACTTTGGTCTTTTTTTGTAGTTTAGGTAAATACTTGTTCTTCCCACCAACTACTATTTCCTGGTGATTTATGGAGATTGAACGAACTCTGACCAAAAACCGCAAGAAACCACAAGAATCAAGCCAATGAGAGAATTTAATGGAGAATCCAAATCGTAATATTGGGGATCAAGAAGAAGTAGCTGGTAATCATGGCAATGGAGGTAATGTTAATCACTGACTCCTTAGGGATTATGGCGTACCAAAGAAGTGACTTACCCGTACAGGTCAACAACTTTAAGATTAAGCCAACTTTGATTCAAATGCTCCAAACTCACGCTATGTTTTGAGGTGGGCCAAATGAGGATCCCTATGCTCTTCTAATGAATTTTGAAGATGTCGTTGACACATTTAAATACAATTGGGTATAGCCCAATTGTATTCGAATGAGAGCTTTTCTTTGTTCTCTGCGGGATAGAGCAAAGGCTTGGTTGCAATTATTCTAGCAAGGTACTTTCGTGACGTGGAATCAGCTAGCACAAGAATTTTTGGCCAAGTGCTTTCCGCTGTCAAGAACTGCAATGCTCCGCAGTGACATCACATTATTTAATACTGTCATATCACTGGGGAAGGTCTAACTGAAGCATGGGAGCATTTCAAAGAACTACTCAGAAAGCGTCTACGTCATGCCATTCCACTATGGCTACAAGTACAGACATTTTACAATGGATTATTTTCGAAGGCGAGATTGATCATCGATGCAAGCGCTAAAGGCACCTTCCCTCTTGAAACTCCTAAAGAGGCACAAGAGATGCTGGAGAAGGTGGCATCAATGCATTACTATCATGGTACAATAACTCCTTTGGTTAGACAATAACAGCAAGTCCAACAAGGAGGTATGATTAATCTGAATGATGCTTTCTTAGCTCAAAAAGCCCTTTGTGATTTGGGCGCCTCCATCAACCTTAGGCCACATTCCACATAAAAGAAATTAATTGGAAGACTCAAACCAACAAACGTCACTCTTCAATTGGTCGACCGAAGTGTGAGGCAACCGGTTAGAACGGTCGAGAACCTCATCGTAAAAGTAGGCAAAGTATTCCTACCCACAGATTTTATAGTACCACACAATTCGACATGGACAAAGATGTGATGACCCCATTAATTATAGGAAGGACTTTCTTGGTCACCGGACAAGCCATCATAAATGTTCAAACTAGAAATTTACAATTCAGAGACAATAATGATATTGTGTCATTTAATGTTTATTATTCTTTTAAATTTCTGTCTAAATATGATGATGTAATAAGTGTTGATATTATTGATGATTTAGTTACAGATTTTTACAGGAAAACTGTGGAGGATGATACCCAAAACATGGAAGAGCTCCATGAAGATGTAATAGAATCTAGTGAACAAGAAAGCACTCAAAAGGAGGAAATAGAGGACGTTGCAAAAGAGGATAAATTGGAAGGAAAAGGTAAAGAGGGGTCTCTGACCAACGAACCCGCCAAAATTGAACTTAAACTACTTCCTTCTCATCTCAAGTATGTTTTCCTTGGAGAACATGATACATATCCTATCATTGTGAGTACTTCACTTTCAGATATTGAATTAGGTAATTTGATTTTTGTTCCGTTAAAAATTGCATGGAGCATTGAGAACATAAAAGGAATAAGCCCTTCAGTATGCATTCACAAAATACTCCTTAGTGACAACTACAAGCCAATTTGACAACCTTAAATAAGGTTAAATCCAACTTTAAAATAGGTAGTTAAAAAGGAGGTCTTGAAATTACTAGACGCTGGGATCATTTATCCCATAAGTGATAGTGAATAGGTAAGTCCAACTCAATTAGTTCCAAAGAAAAGAGGGATCATGGTAGTTTTAAATGAGAAAATGAGCCAATTCCCACTAGATTAGTGATGGGGTGGCAGATGTGCATTGACTATAGGAAACTTAATGAAGCCACTAGGAACGATCATTTTCCTTTGCCGTTCATTGATCAAATGCTTGAGCATTTATCTGGACATGCATTTTATTGCTTTCTCGATGGTTATTTAGGATATTTTCAAATAGCCATTGCCCTTTAAGATCAAGAGAAAACCACTTTCACTTATCAATATTGAACTTTTGCTACCGTACTGACGTATGCCCTTTGGGTTATGCAATGCTCCTACCACCATCCAACGATGCATGTTTGCTATTTTCCATGAAATGATTGAGAAATTCATTGATATTTTCATGGATGACTTTAGTGTTTTTGGTGATTCTTTTGATTCTTGTTTAGATAATCTTGCTTCTGTTTTGGAAATATGTAAGTCTACCAACTTGGCACTAAATTGGGAAAAGTGTCATTTCATGGTGAAAGAAGGGATTGTGTTAAGCCATCAAATTTCTACTAAGGACATTGAAGTTGATAATTCTAAAGTAGAAGTCATTGAAAATTGCTCCTCCTACTAATATGAAAGGAGTGAGGAGCTTTTTAGGTCACGCCAACTTTTACTTATGTTTCATTAAAAAAATTTCTTTGATTTCTCGCCCCTCATGTACTTTGTTGCAAAAAGATGTGTCTTTTGTTCCCAATGATGAAAATTTATCTGCTTTTGAGAAATTGAAAAAAGTTTTGATTACTGCACTAGTCTAGATAGTCGCTTTGAATTAGAATTTGCCTTTTGAATTAATGTGTGATGCAAGCGACTATGCCATGGGGGCAGCTTTGTGTCAAAAGAAAGAAACAGTTTTGCAAGTGATTTACTATGCTAGCCGTATCCTTAATGAAGCTCGAATGAATTATTCTACAATGGAAAAAGAGTTGCTTGCAGTAGTGTTGGCATTTGATAAGTTTAGGTCATATCTTATGGCTAATCAATTGATTGTTCATATAAATCATGCGGCCCTTAAATACTTGTTAATGAAAAATGATGCAAAACCTAGACTAATAAGATGGATTTTAATATTGTAGGCATTTGATTGGGAGGAGGTAGATAAGAAGGGAGTTGAGAACACAGTGGCAGACCACCTATCGAGATTAGAGCAGTCAAAGGTGGAATTAGATGAGGAGTTGCCGATCAATAAAACCATTCCAGAAGAGCACTTGATGCAAGTAGACAGTAGTACACCTTGGTATGTAGATATTGTTAATTTCCTCGTTTAGACCAAGGTAATCCCATCAACTATGGTCTCAAATCAGCAGAAAAAGTTCCTTTCAGAGATCAAGTATTATATTTGGGATGACCCTCATCTATACCGCTGAAACAAAGATCAAGTGATCCGGAGATGTATTTTGGAAAGTGAAATAAAAAGTGTCTTATATCATTGTCACTCTTCACTGGTAGGAAGGGACCACGGCGCTCAAAGGACGGTGGCAAAGATCCTTCAAAGTGAGCTTAATTGGCCTATATTATTCCGAGATGCAAGAGACTTTGTGCTACAATGTGACACATGTCAACGTTCCAGTAACTTGTCCAGAAAGGATGAAATGCCATTGAATAATATCTTGGTTTGCGAGATTTTGATGTTTGGGGTATTGATTTCATGGGCCCTTTTCCACTGTCACACAATAATAGATTCATTCTTGTAGCGGTGGATTATGTGTCCAGGTGGGTGGAAGCAGCGGCACTACCAACAAATGATGCTAGAGTGGTAGTAAATTTTGTGAGGAAGAGAATATTTTCTCTAGGTTTGGTATTCCGCGAGCAATCACAAGTAACGGAGGATCACTCTTTAAAAATTATTTATTTGAATCCTACTTGTCCAAATATGGTGTAACCCAGAAAATAGTCCCAACGCATCGTTCGCAGACTTCTGGGCAAGTTGAAGTGTCCAATCGGGAATTCAAGCGGATTCTTGAGAAAATCGTAAATTCTTTGAGGAAGGACTGGTCCAAAAGCTTGATAATGCACAACAGGCATATACGACAACTTTCAAGACTCCAATAGGAATGTCTCCTTATTGAATGGTCTACGATAAGGTCTGTCATCTTCCGGTGGAAATTAAGCGCAAGGCATATTAGGCAATCAAAAGTCTAAATTAAGATCTGAAGAAGGCTGGGGAGAAAAGGCTTCAATATTTGAACGAATTAGATGAATTTCGAAGAGAAGCCTATGAAAATGCAAAAATTTACAAGGAGAAAATGAAGGATTTGCACGACAAGAATATTTTTGGGAAAGATGAATTTATTCAAAATCGGGGACATGATTTTATTGTACAATTCAAGAACAAAATTGTTCCCTGGAAAATTGAAGTCAAGATGGTTCGAACCATATAAGGTAGTGCGGGCATTTTCGTATGGCTCAGTGGAACTTAAAGGGAGCCAAGGAAACTTCAAAGTGAATGGCCACCGGGTGAAGCGCTACTATGGAGGAATTATCCACATTATTCGGGAAACAGTTCACCTCATCAATGCTTGATCTTATGTGCCAAAGTCGAGTGATACGTTCATAATTGTGCTATATTTTATGTGTCATTTACCACATTTTTATGTGTTCTAAGAAATATTTGAATTATTATTGTGCTTAATTTGGTTATTCTCAATTTTTGTAGGGTTAAAGTGAAAAAGGGTTGAAAAAGATGGGAAAAGATGAAAGAAAATGCTAAGGGCGGAACAGGCACGAGTATGAAGTCATTGTGGACAGTGTTTCATATTTTAGGCATAACTTTTGATCCTGAGCTCCAATTGAGGTGATATTCCAAAGTTGAATTAGAAATTTAAGGTAGAGAGCTACAACTTTCGTTCTTTACACTTTCTCAAATTCTAAAAGCATCAAGGTGAAAATTGAAGCCGAAGACGGAGCTCAATAGTAAAGCCAGCGCACATGCGCTGGAGCTGTGCAGCGCATGTGCGCTACGTCCAGAAGAAGAATTGCAAGTTAAGTTGGCACGCACATGCACTCTAAGAACTCCGCGCATGTGCGCCGAAGACAAAAGAGCAAAGGAAGGTTCTGCCTCGCACGCACATGCACGCTAAACTTCCAGCACATGTGCGCGGAAGGCAGCAGAGAGGCATGAATTAGATTCTTGGCATGATTCTTCGATCGGTTGGACTCTTTTTCACCCAATTTCACGGTCTTATCCGTAGGAATTAATTGTAAAACTATGTACTCATTATAAATACCCCATTTAGAGTGAGAGAAAAAGGGGATCGACACTTTTATTTTCTTTTGGCTAGGGTTTTTAGCAGTAGAAATTAAAAAAATTCATTAATGGCACTTTGTGCCTAAACCCTTTTCTTGGTTGAGGGATTTGAAGCCATGGTCTATTCTACAAAGTTGTAAGACTTCTTGTTCTTGAATTTATTCAATTATATGTCAGGTATTGATTATTTTTCTGCAATTAAATTTATGATTGTTCTTTTTAACTTATTATTGCTGCAGAATACAAAGTTATTAGAATTAATCTACTGGTATATTGTTTCAACCGCGTGTGTTTCATTCAATCCGTGAAGCAACTGAATTTGATAATTACTCGATTAGTGTTATTGAATTTAGGGAATTTAATCATCTTATTGGCATAACCGCGTGTACATTATGTTTAATTAAAGAATTGTTCCTGCTGATTTTAAAGCTTCTATTAATTAATCTTTGGCGCGTGTCTGGGTTAAATTAATAGTTAGGGTTAATTGGATTGCGTGTTGAAAATTAACCAACTTTAGAAAGAAATAAGAATCAACTTTGAATTGGTATTCGTTCGGGTTAATTCTTCAGTTAGTGCTTGATATAAAATTGTTTATTTATCTTGTGTGTCAAGGATCGACTAGTGTAATTGCCATGGTGGATATGACCAAAATCAAGACCTTTCTAAATTGAATTCTCTTTAGTATTTTATTGTTTTAATTTTGAGTTCAAAAGCAGTCAAAAACCCCTTTTTCCATTTAGCACGAGAATAAACTTCGCTCTCTGTGGGACGACCTGTACTCACCGCTACTACATTTTTATTGAGAGTTGTTAATTTTGGGTGCCTACAACAGCATTGCAACTCCGCATCATATTAATTAACACCAAAATTTTGGCGCCGTTGCCAGGGAATGGTTCGATTTATTTTTGTGCTTGAATTTTTTTTTTTTAATTTAGTAGTGTAGACTTATTATTTTATCTCTTTTTGATATCCATCATTGATACCAATTCGCATGAGGTTTATTGTTCCAATTTCAGTATCGAGCAATTACCACCACAACCTTGGTATGACCCCTACACATATAAGTACAATCCAGGATGGATAGATTATCCTGAGTTTGGTTATCCATCACAAGATCTTACATGTATACATCCAGTTTTGGCACAACAACCTTACACCCAAACTGGTAAGTCTTTGGAAGAATTAATTTATTCTCTTGCTGCTAATACTTTGCAATTTCAACAGGAAATAAGAGCTAGTCTGCAAAGTTTGGAGCATCAACTAAGTCAACTAAATTCTTTCATAAGTAGACTAAATTCTCAAGTGACTGAGAGTTGAGAAGATGAAGAAAATGAGCAAGAACTAGAGATGGGATTAATACATGTGAAGCCTATTGAGGATAACTCTAGTTCATTGCCTCTGATTTCAGTGCCTCAAGATCTTCCAGAGCAAGAGCCAATCAAGATTTTAGGCTTAGCTATGGACAAAACACAAGAGATTCTAACTACTGTGAAAGATACCCACTTGGTTGTTAATAAGGATTGTATTGTGGTGTCATTATACCCCGCATTCTCTTATGGATCGATCTTAAAAGTTGAAGACTATGAAGTGGCTTGTAAAGAGTTCAATTAGCATGAGGAAGGGATTAAGTTGGTTTACATAAAAGACAATGGGGTCAGAGTTGAGTTTATAATTGATAGAGTCAAGAAGGAGATTGAGGATAAGTATATGGCGAGCAATTACAAGGAGAGCACCTATGCACGATCGCTAACAATTATTGAGCTCTCTTTTCTCTGGTATAGATATGGTTATTCCGACCATCTTGTTCAAAGTCGAGCCAACAACAGTAAACAAAATTGCTGCATGGGAGGCATCCCACGTTCATTTACATTTTATTCCGTTTATTTGTTTTTGAAGTTTTACTTTTGTTTATTTATTTTTAGGGTTACAATAGCTTTATTGGGTTGTTAGTGCAGGAAATCGACTTAATTGATAAGTTAAGCTGATAAAATGGTCCTTTGAAAAGGAGTGAGGAGAGGACCCATCGATATTTCCACCTTTTCCTCCTTTTTCACAGGATTTGGGGCCAAATGCTGCATGAGCTTTTTTATGTTTAATTCCCTATGTTTAGGGCCATTTTGTTTGATCTTTTAATTTTGCAAGTTGATTTCTTGAACACTTTAGTTGTTTATACTAGTTAGACATTTTAGGTTTCAATTTTGTCATGGTGTTTTCATTTATTTTTGTCGTGTATTCTCTTAAGGGAGTAAGTTTTTTCATGATTATTGTAGGATTATTTCTACAATATTCTTGTTTTTCTTATTATCTCAAGGGAATTATTTGTTCTTTTTTGTTTTGTTTAGTGTTACTCCAGCTTCCATTCACAAACAAGGGGATATTTATAGTGGATACTGCTCCAAACACTACTTAAACCAGAGAAGCTTTTCTTTTCCCATTTTATGCTTTTATTTTTGCATTAAGGACAATACTTATTTTTAATTGTTGGGAGGGGAGGGGGGAAGTTATTTGGATTTTCAAGTTGTTTTGTTTATTTTGCTCTATGTTGCTGCAATATTTTAACTTTTCCTTTTATCAGAGATCTTGTAAACAATTTTGAAATTTTTTGGGGATAATTTGACCATTTTTTGACAATTTTTGAAAATTTTTGCTTAATGTATTTTTTTCATTTTTCTGCATAATAAATCATTAATTGAACCATGCATGAATGAGTAGTCAGTGTTAATATTGTCCATTCATGATTTTCAAGACTTTTGAGCAATAAGCCATACTTTAATTTTCGATTTGGGATATTTAGAAAAATTTATGTAGACTCAATTATGTTGCATCCCAAAAACTCACTTTATTACATTTTTTAAGCTAATTCTTAGACGACCCGATTTAGTTTAAAAGTGAGGGTAGTGCTTTTTTGTTTGATGAGCTTTTCTAGCCAATCATTTTAACAATTTATTTCTAAGTACCTTATTTGAGCCTTATTCTTGTGAAGAGAAACATCATTCTCCTTCTTTCACATAAACTCAATTTACCTACCCTTATTGAGTTTAATGTTCTTTTCATTGTTTTATCCTAAGTTTTCCCTTTAAGAGCTTGTGGTGCACATTATTTGTTATGGGGATATAAGGGTGGAAGTTTGACACAAAAATGAGAACATCTGATGTACATTTTTGTAGCAAAATGGGGTATTGGATCTACAAAATTGTTAAAAAACATCTTATGGAAGTTTCTGTAGTTGCAGGTAGTGCCTATCATTGGTACCTGTGTATTTTTTATATTTACAGGTAGTGCCTAACACTGGTACCTGTAGTTGCAGGTAGTGCCCATCTCTGGTACCTTCGTGATTATTTGTTGCGGGAAGTGCCTACCACTGGTACCCGTACTGTAAGCGGACATAAAAAAATAAAATGATGATGTGATGTATATATGTCCGAGAGAGGTTGGCATGTTTGGTTGTTTGGAATTCTTTCCGGGTGTTTGTTACTCAAGTATGGGGTTGTGGATGTTTGATATTCCGCATGTGAAGAGAAGTTTTATTTTAGTGTGTGGCCACCATTACTATAAAACTCTTATTCTTATTTGCTATATCCTTTCCCTACTTTGGCTAATAAATATCCTAACCTATAGTACGAGCTAAAAGTCCTACCTAAATTTAAATTGAATCGGTTGTCTAGATAAAAATTTTAGTGGAGGGATGTAAGAAGAGTGAATTATCGGGTGTTTAGAAAAAATTTTGAGGGTCTTCATGATTTAATCTAAGTATTTTCAAATCTAAGTTGTTGAATGGCTACACACACATACACACAAATTTCATGTCTTAGTTTTTATTAGCATTTGAGCTTTTTGGTTCTTAGACTATTCTGATTGGTGGATTGATTATTAATTATTTGTGTGGATATTTGAGGGAATATGTTGAGTGAAATGTGCTAAGCTTAAATGCTCTAATTTTATGTTTTATTGAGGACGATCAAAGGCTAAGTGTGGGGTAATTTGATAAGTTCATAATTGTGCTATATTTTATGTGCAATTTACCATGTTTTTATGTGTAAATAAGATTTGAGTTATTATTGAGCTTAATTTGGTTATTCTCAGTTTTTCTAGGGGTAAAGCGAAAAAGGGATGAAAAAGATGGGAAAAGATGAAAGAAAAAGCTAAGGGCGGAACAGGCACGAGTATGAAGTCATTTCGAAGATGGTATTCAGTATTTCAGGAGTAACTTTTGATCCTGAGCTCCATTCAGGTGATTTAAGGCAGAGGCCTACAACTTTCGTGTTTTACACTTTCCCAAATTCCAAAAGCATCAATGTGAAAATCGAAGCCGAAAGCAGAGCTCAATTGTAAAGCCAGCACACATGCGCTGGAGCTGTGTAGCGCATATCCGCTACGTCCAGAAGAAGAATTGCAAGTTAAGTTCACACGCACATGCGCGCTAAGAACTCCACGCATGTGCGCGGAAGACAAAAGACCAAAGGAAGGTTCTACCTCGCGCGAATTAGATTCTTGGCATGATTCTTCGGCCGGTTGGACTCTTTTTCACCCGATTTCACGATCTTATCTATAGGCATTAATTGTAACCCTAAGTACTCATTATAAATACCGCATTTAGGGTGAGAGAAAAAAGGGATCGACACTTTTATTTTCTTTTGGCTAGGGTTTTTAGCAGTAGAAAAAAGTACTCATTATATGTCAAGTATTGATTATTTCATTCTGCAATTAAATTTATGATTGTTCTTTTTAACTTATTATTGCTGCAGAATACTAAGTTATTAGAATTAATCTACTGCTAGATTATTTTAACCGCGTGTGTTTAATTCAATCTATGAAGCAACTGAATTTGATAATTACTCGATTAGTGTTATTGAATTTAGGAAATTCAATCTTCTAATTGGCATAACAGCGTGTGTTTATGTTTAATTAGCCTAACTGTTCTTGTTGATTTTAAAGCTTCTATTAATTAATCTTCAGTGCGTGTCTGGGTTGAATTAATAGTTAGGATTAATTGGATCGCGTGTTGAAAATTAACCAACTTTAGAAAGAAATAAGAATCAACTTTGAATTGGTATTCGTTCAGGTTAATTCTTCAATTAGTGCTTGATATAAAATTGAATTATCTTGTGTGTCAAGGATAGACTAGTAAAATTGCCATGGTGGATATGACCAAAACCAAGACCCTTCTTAATTGAATTCTCTTTAGTATTTTATTGTTTTAGAGATTTTGAGTTCAAAAGCAGTCAAAAACCCCCTTTTCCATTTAACACGAGAATAAACTCCGTTCTCTATGGGATAACCTGTACTTACCACTACTACATTTTTATTGAGAGTTGTTAATTTTGGGTGCCTACGACAGCATTACAACTCTAATGTTTGCATTATTACACACCATCGAGCCTGAGACTATAAACAACGACGCTGCAAGGGAGGCAACCCATGCCTTTTTATAATTTTGTTTTTCCTTGTGCGTGTTTGGTTTTATTTCATATACTTGTTATTCGTGGGCATATCATCCTAAAATGAATATTAATGGACTACAATGTGTTTTCATTGTGCTATTACTGGTTTGAGTAGTTAGGAACCATTTTTTCAAGTTTACAGGTCTTAATTTACGCACATGCACACCAATTGGTACGCGTGTGTGCAAATTCCAGAAAGTGTAAATTGTATTTCACAACTCGTGCACATGCGCGAGCTTCAGCTGGCATATGTGCACAAGTCATAGATCCCGAATAGAATATTCGTGCCCGACTCGTACACATGTGTGAGTTTATCTTGCACATGTTTACAAATTACAGAATCGTTCTCTGCCTTTTCACTATTTCTCACACCTGCGTGAGCAACATGCGCAATTTAATAAAAGGGACCGAAAGGTTCCCTTTTTCTATTCAAACGCAAAAATATTTTTCAAACCCCCTCTCTTTACAAATTCCTCTTACCCCCAAAATTTTCAACCCTCAAAACAACTCATTTTTTCTCATCAATCCACATTAAGATTTCTTCAATTTTGCAAGCACAAACATCATTGAGGTATGACATACATTAAATTCCTTCGTGGGTTAATAAATTGCATTCAAGGAAAGTTTTCATTTTTCGTACTTTCATAGTGTTTATTTTTGTTGTATTACATTCTTGGATGTTAGGTGTTTGATTTTTTTTTTACTTGGTTAGTTGAATTGGGAGTAATTGTATGTACTTTATACATAGAAAAATTCACTATTTGTTAATACACGCTAAGTAGATGTGTACGACAAAATTTCTCAATGAGGAAAATTGTTAAAACATTTGGTGTTTGTGGACCAATTTGATTCTTTGGACTTTCCCTATGTATATGATTATTCCCTATCCAATTTTTATAATTCACAAGGTTTAGGAGTGTCTTGGTTCCATATATGTGTTCGGTGTAATATTGACTAGACAATTCAATTCACAAACAAGTTAATAAATAAGCATTATCAACCCTAATCAATACTTACACACACTCGCAAGGATGCAAAGTGCGTCTATAGATCAGGTGAGTAAGAATCGTTCCCACGCGGACTGTTAGTCAATTACTAGGGTTTATAAATCTAGGAACTAGTTAGACAAATAAATTGCCAAATTTTTGTTCTATCCTAACCAAATCAAGTTGACCTACTAGGGAACTAAAAGCAATTCTCAAAAACAAATAAAGCTACGGGAAACAATAAAGTAAAACTATAGAAAGCAATAAAATTCACCGGAAGCAAAATTAAATTAATGAACTAGTGCAAAAATAAATGCAGCAAGACTAAACTAAAACTACACAATTGCAGGAAAAAGTAGAATTAAATTGAATTTAAATCAAGAAGAAATCAAACTCAATAGCGTAGCCCGCAACAAGAAGTTGATGTTCTTGAAGTCTTGAAAAAAATAAAACCTTAGCTATGATTTATTTGATTTTCTATTCTAATCATAATCTAACTAATATCTACTATGTTATGCTCAACTCCCCTCTTAACAGGGTATTTATAGACGTTACATTAGGGTTTTAGACCCCTAAGATGATAAAAATACGTTAACTTTTGATAAGGAGTCCAACCAGATGAAGAAAACTTTTGAAACAAGTAATTCACGTAAGCTGCAGCTCGGTTTGCACACATTCGCCAGATTTCCTTGCACATGTATGCAAACTCCAGTAGCAATAGCTCTTTTTCCTGAGCCTGCACACATGTGCAGGATTTTCTTGCTCATGTGTGGAAATTCTAGATTGTTAGCTCCAAATTTCACCTTCATTTATACCTCTAATTGATGCTTCCAGAATTTGGGAAACTTTAAAACATGAAAGTTGTAGCTCTCTCTCTTAATTTAAATCAAGTAGAACATTTTAGCTTGTAACGTTAGGTTAGGGTATTGGCTAATCAAGGAAGGGAAAAGGATATCACAAGACAAAGAAAGAGTTTTAAATTAATGCTGGCCACACACTAAATTAAAACTTTTTCTCCAACACATTAAATACCAATCCTTCATAGAAATAACGCCACTCTTAATCAACAGACACCCATGAAAAATTTCATACAACAAACAAAAATTCTTCCTTTTTTCAATTTCAACCCAACACGCCAATCTTTTTCAGGACATTTATCTATCAATTTTTATTCTCGCTCCCAATACAGGTACTAATGATAGGAACTACCCACAAATACCAATACAGGTACCAGTGATAGGCACTACCTTCAAATAACAAGACAGGTACCAGTGATAGGCACTACCTATACTTGTCAAAAAATTTCTTCTCAATTCAAAATTTTTTTCAGTAGTAGCCCCTTCTTACCCCATTAATGTAAACCGCTCACTCATACAATTTACAACCCTCATTTAACTATCTTTCTCTCTTATATCCGCAAATAAATGTGTGCAATAAAGCTCTTAAGGGACATTTAGGTTTGAAAAATTCAAGAAAATATTAGGCTCATAAAGATAGGTAAAATGAGTTTTAACGAAAGAAAACGAATGGTGTTTCTCCCCATTCATTATAAATTAAGGCTGAAATAGGGTACTAGGGATAAAATTCAATAAAGGTTAGCTTGAAAAACTCAACTATCCAAAGAAATGCTTTACCCCCATTTTTAAACCAAATTAAGCTATCTACAATTTTGCTTCAAAAATGTAATAAAGCAAGTTATAGGATGCAATATAAGTAAGTTTACAAAATTATCTCTAGTGTCAAAAATAAAAATAATTTGTGCCTTTTAGTGCTCAAAAATTGTCAGGAATCATGCAAGGAAAATTATTAACATTGACCACCCATAAATGATAGTTCAGCTTTGCTTCTCAAAAATTATCATGCAAAATATTGAAGAGATGTTCTAAGTGATTGCAAATTTTTTTGATAATTTCAAAAAATTTCAAAAATTTCAAAAACTGTCAGATCAAAATAAAAGTTAACTAAAATATTAAAGCAAAAATTGAGCAAACTACACCAAACAAATATAAATCAAGATAACTCCCCATAGATACTTAGAAATAAACATTGTCCCCCATGTTAAGAAAATAAAAGAATAAAAAGGGAAAGGGAAAGCTTTTCTGGCAATGTAGAACAGTTGGTGTTTTGTATCCCGTCATAAATATCCTTGAGAGTTGAACTTGTCATAGTTCTAAAACAAAAACAAAGTTACACCCATAATGACATTACGATAATAAGAAAATCCAAAAGAGAGCGAAACTGATCCCTTATAGGCACACACAATTACCAGAACAAAGAAAGTGAAAATGAAACAATAACAAAAAAATGAAATCATCCTAAGGTAAATGACAAAGATCAATAAGTAAATATGGGAAAAACAAATCCCTAAGTGACATCTGCACAAGAAGGAATCAGGAGTTGTCGTCAAAAGATGCTAGCTCTTGCGGAAAAGGGGGAAAGGTGGAAAAGTCGAAGAATCCTTCCCTCGCTCCCTGGCTAGCTGTCGAGTCTCCATCATCTATTGCCATTGATGCTGATAATGAATAAACCTATCAAAGCGGTGGCATAGGCGTTGTTGCTCTGCTAAAATATGCCGAAGCAACTCCTCTTGACTAAGTCACAGTGCTGGTTCACTTATTGAGCAGGGGTCTGACGAACTGGAGTTCTAGTCCTACCCTTCAATGCTATAGGCTTACCGACTATCGACCTATCTTCGGCCGGGTCAATTACAACACCAGGATCAAGACATAGCATAGTAATCAAATTTGGGAACCACAAGCCAGCTGACAATTGTGGTACATCAAATTTGCTGGTTAATCAAGTAGCCCATATCCACTAGTCGACCAGAAGCAATGGCATAGAGTAATTTGGCTCGCTCCAAGGCTTAACACATCAATGACATGAGTTAAATGAATTACCAGAAGGAGACAAGTGCAAATAAATTCAAACCAAACAGACCAAACCGGCTACAGCTTATTGGCATTGTAATGGCGGGCAACATCCCCGATACCCTTTGTCCAATCCACTGCTCCAGCGCAGATAGGATTCGTGATGTCATTCAACTCCATATTATTGTCGTAAATCGTCAACGATTCATCATTGTGAACTTGGTTTACTTGCAACCCGATTAATTGTATTACTGGAGATATCTACTGATTGCCTTGAACAAAAACTTTATATTCCTCATAGTTATGCATATTGGCATAAAATTCACGGACCACCGGGAGCACGGCTACCTTTGGAGTAGAGAGGAAAAAATTCCAGCCACGTGCCCTTACAATTTCATGAATTTTAGAAGCTCCAACGGTAGGGATTTGTACACCCCTCTCTTTAATTGCCGCCTTCTTTACAATTTCAAACTCATATCTTTTGTAGGCTACAGCATTTAGAAATTGATTATGGAACGAGTTCCTCCTCTTGCTCTGAATGTTCTTGTTGCGCTGAGAAAGAGGCTTCATCGGTAGGCTTGCGTTTGCGCATCATACCTGAAAAAATGTATTGTTATATGGACTACAGGCCATTAACAAGCCACCCCACTCTTATTTCATTTTCCATCCTCAAAGTCAAAGGAAACTTAGTATTCACTATAGCAATTAACACATGATAACACCAATACTAAGTTATACACAATTTAAACCAAAACACTCCTAAATCCCTTGTTAGTTACAAAAATCGAATAGGGAGTAATCATATGATATATGAGAAGTCCAGAGAATCAAATTCGTCCACAAACACCAAAGGATTTAACAATTTTACTCATTGAGACATTACGTCAAACACTTGGCGTGCATGGACAATTAGAGAATTTTTCCATGTAAAAGATACACATAAGTACTCCCAATTCAACTAACCAAGCACAAAATTCACACATCTAGCATCCAAGAACATCGTTGAACAACAAGAACAAACCCAATGAAGTATGAAATTTAAAATAAACTCCTTGACGGCAATGTATTAACCCTACAAGAAGAAGTTGAAGGAATTAAATGAATACATACCTCAATGAAGTTTATGATTGTAAAATTAAAGAAATTTTGATGTGGATTAATGAAAAAAAAAAGGGAGTGGATTGAGGGTTGAGAGTTTTGGGGTTGAGAGGATTTTGGAAAGAGAGGGAAAGTTAGAATTATTGAAGGATTGAATAGACAAAGGGTAACCCATCGGTCCCTTATAGTAGTGCACAAGCCTTAGATCACACATGTGCACAAGTTGGGTATAGTAAGGAGTTCGGGTCTGCAACTTGCACACATGTGCATACTAAAGCTCGTGCATGTGCGCGAGTTGAGAAAATTTTTTTCTAGTTTCTGGAGATTGAGCACATGCACACCAGTTGGTATGCATGTGCATAATTTAAGGCCCTTAAGAAAGTAAAATTAATTCCCAATAACTCAAACCAAACATAAAACTACAGGAAACACATACTCACCCGTTTAATATGCACCTTAGGATGATATGCACACAAATAACAACCATAAAAACCAAACATGCACAAACAAAATTAATAAAAGACATGGGTTGCCTCCCATTCAGTGCCCTCATTTATAGTCTTAGGCTCGACTTTGGCCCCTAGGATCAAGCATTGGCAAGGTGAACGGTCTCGTGTTCGTCATGGATAATTCCGCCACAGTAATGCTTTACCCAGTGGCCATTTACATTGAAATTTTCTTTACTCCCTTTTAGTTCCACTAAGCCATATGGGAATACGTGCACCACCTCAAATGGTCCAGACTATCTTGATTTCAATTTTCCAGGGAATAACCGTAATCTTGAATTGTACAGTAAAACCATGTCCTCGACCTTGTATTCTTTCCCAGAGATATGCTTGTCATGACAATCCTTCATTTTCTCCTTGTAAAGTTTTGCATTGTCATAGGCCTCCCATCAAAATTCATCCAATTCGTTCACGTCGAGAAACAAGTTTTTTCTCCCCATCTTTCTTCAGATCATAATTCAAACTTTTTATTGCCTAATACGCCTTGGGCTTGATTTCTACCAGAAGATGACAAGCCTTAACGTAAACCATTCGATTAGGAGACGCTCCTATTCGAGTCTTAAAGGCTATCATATATGCCCATAGAGCGTCATCAAGGTTTTTGAACCAATCCTTCCTCGAAGAGTTCACGATTTCTGAAGAATATGTTTTAACTCCCGATTTGACACTTCCACCAGCCCAGAAGTTTGCAGGTGATATGCTTGGGCTATCTTGTGGGCTACTCCATATTTGGGCAAGACAGATTCGTATAAAGAATTTTTGAAGTTCGATCCTCTGTCACTTATGATTGCTCGCGAAACATTAAACCGTGAGAAAATGTTCTTTCTCACAAAATTCACTACTACTCGAGCATCATTGGTTGGTAGCGCCGCTACTTCTATATATTTGGACACGTAATCCCGCACTACAAGAATGAATTTATTGTTGTGCGATGTGCTTGGTGGAAAAGGGCCCAAGAAATCAATGCCCCACGCATTGAAAATTTTGGAAACTAAGATATTGTTCGAAGGCATTTCATCTCTTCTAGATAGGTTACCGGCACGTTGACATTCATCACATGTTAGCACAAAGTCCCTTGCATCTCAAAATAATGTAAGCCAATAAAGCCCACTCTGAAGGATTTTTGCCGCCATCCTTTGAAAGCCATGGTGGCCTCCTATCGGTGAAAAGTGACAATGGTATAAGACACTTTGATTTTTCTTTTCCGGAATGCACCTCCGGAACACTTGATCTTTGCATCGGTTGTATAGATAAGGATCATCCCAGATGTAGTATTTGATCTTTGAAAGGAAATTTTTCAATTGATTAGAATCCATAGTGGAAGGGATTATTTTGGCCATGAGGAAATTAACAATATCTGCATACCAAGGTGCACTACTATCCACTAGCATCAAGTGTTCTTCTAGAAAAGTCTCATTGATTAGCACTTCCTCACCTAGTTTCAGTTGTATACACCCTCCCTTTGATTGCTCTAGCCTCGATAGGTGGTCGGCTACTATGCTTTCAACTCCCGTTTTATCCATCACCTTCCATTCGAATTCCTGTAATAGTAAAATCCACCTGATTAGTCTAGGCTTTGCATCATTCTTTGTCAATAGGTACTTAAGGGCCGCATGATCTATATGAACAATTAACTTATTACCTATAAGATATGACATAAACATATAAAATGCAAATACTACCGCTAGCAACTCTTTCTCAGTAGTGGAATAATTCAATTGAGCTTCATTCAAGATTCAGCTAGCATAATAAATGAAATGCAAAACTTCATCTTTCTACAAAGTCACCCCACAGCATACTCGCTTGCATCACCCATTAATTCAAAAGGTAAATTCCAATTCGGAGTGACTATGACTGGTACGGTAATCAAAGCTTTTTTCAATTTCTTGAAAGCAGACAAATATTCACCATTAAAACCAAAAGGCACATCTTTTTGCAACAAAGCACATAAAGGGCGAGAAATCAAAGTAAAATTTTTTAATGAAACGTCGGCAGAAACTGGTGTGACCTAAGAAGCTCCTCACTCTTTTCACATTAGAAGGAGGAGGTAATTTTTCTATGACTTCAACTTTACATTTATCGACCTCATTGCCTTTAGCAAAAATTCGATGGCCTAGGAAAATTCCTTCTTTAACCATGAAATGACACTTATCCCATTTTAGTGCCAAGTTGGTAGACTCACATCTTTCCAAAACAGAAGCAAGATTATCTACGTAGGAATCAAAAGAATTACCAAACCATTGAAATCATCCATGAAAATTTCAATTGTTGGCCCCAAATGCAACCTAAGAGGGGGGGTGAATTAGGTTATCTCTAAAGACAAACCTTTTTTTAAGTGCTTAATAGAAATTCAAACTTTATGCAACAAATGAATACTTAAGCACAAATGAATATAATAGATATTCAACAGTTTAAGCTTAAAGAACAAATAAGAATGAGATAAAGAATATCAAACCAAACTCCCAAGCTTCTCAAGCTTGAGTACATGCACTAGTAGTGCCTCTTCAAAGAAGGTGAGGCAATAACCTTCTTGTACACAAAGTAGGCTCACCCTTGCACCAACTAAGTTCCTCTAGTTGAGCCAAAGGGTTTTACACTACAACCTCACTTTTGTACACTTGTTATCCCTCCACTCTTACACTTGAAGATCACTCACTAGTCTATTCTTGCTCACACTAATTCCCACTAGTTGAGCCAAGAAAGCTAGACTTCTCAAACCAATACAACCCACAATATTTTAGCCTATTTCTCCTCAAATAGCTCTTACAAGTGTTTGTATTGAATGTTAGTCTCTTTTTACTTAATTCAGACCTTGGGGTATTTATAGTTGCCAAATATCTGTTTAAACAACAGCCCAAGAGGCTATTTTCTATCTACTGGATTCTAGCCGTTGGACCTTCGATGCCGCAAGAATGCGTACTAGCCTTGGACCTTTAACGTCCGAGGATGCGTCCGAACATGCGTCCGATAGAAGCGAAGTCTTAGAAATTTATCGGACGCTGTTCTTCGTCGAGGCTTGCTTCAAAGGACGATTACCATCGTCCAGCTCGTGGTTGTTTTGTTGAATTTGCGTCCGAATGCACACTTGTCTTTAAACCATTAGCATGATTTGGTCATCATCAAAACATGATTAACATAACTGGGGTTCTTCATCAATAACTTTCTCTGTCATATCATGGAAAGTAGCAAATATGCATCGCTGGAAAGTGCTAGCAGTATTGCACAATACAAAAGGCATATGCCAGTAAGCAAAAGTTCCATATGGGCAAGTGAAAGTGGTTTTCTCTTGATCTTCAGGGGCAATGGCAATTTGAAAATACCCTAAATAACCATCAAGAAAGCAATAATATGCATGTCCAGATAAATGCTCAAGCATTTGACGAATAAACGGTAAACGAAAATGATCTTACCTAGTGGCTTCATTAAGTTTCCTGTAATCAATGCGCATCCTCTTTCACCCATCACTAATCTACAGGGAATTAATTGAGCAGTATTTTTTTCATTTCAAACTACCATAATCCCCTTTCTTTGGAATTAATTGAGTTGGACTTACCTATTCACTATCACTTATGAGGTAAATGATCCTGATGTCTAGCAATTTCAAAAACCTCCTTTTTAACTACCTGTTTTAAGGTTAGATTTAAAGTAGAAATCCAAAAGAAAATTTAAAAGGAACAAAAATAATTGTAAACAATTGAAAGAAAATAAAAAAATCTAATCTAATAAGGTTCACTAAACCTAATGTTGCACCAAAAATAGTCCCCGATAATGGCGCCAAAAACTTGTTTGGTGTAATATTGACTAGGAAATTCAATTCACAAACAAGTTAATAAATAAGCCTTAATAACCCTAATCAATACTTACACATACTCGAAAGGATATGAGGTGAGTTTATAGATCTGGTGAGTAAGGATCATTCCCACAAGAACTATTGGTCAATTACTTGGGTTTACAAGCCTACAAACTAGTTAGACAAATCAATTGCATGATTTTTGTTTTATCCTAACTAAATCAAGTTGAACTACTAGGAAACTAAAAGCAATTCTCAAAAACAACTAAGGCTAGGGGATACAAGAAATTAAAACTATAGAAAGCAATAAAATTCACCGGAATCAAAGTTAAATTCATGAACTAGAAAATAAACGCAACAATATTAAAATAAAACTATGAAATTGCAGGAAAAACTAGAATTAAATTGAATTTAAATCAAGAAATCAAATTCAATAGCGTAGCCCACAATAAGAAGTTAATGTGCTTGAAGTATTGAGAAAAATAAAAACTTAGCTATGATTTTTTGATTTTCTATTCCAATCCTAATCTAACTAGTAGCTACTATGTTATGGTCAACTCCCCCCTTAATGGATATTTATAGTGGTTACATTAGGGTTTTAGATCCCTAAAATAATAAAAATACATTAACTTTTGATAAGGGCACCAACCGGATGGAGAAAACTTCTGAAACAAGTAATTCACGTAAGCTGCAGCTCGGTGTTGCACATGCCCTGGATTTCCTTATGCATGTGTGCAAATTCCAGTAGCAACAACTCCTTTTCCTTGGACTGTGCACATTCGTAGGATTTTCTTGTGCATGTGCGCAAATTCCATATTGTTAGCTTCAAATACCACCTCAATTTTCATCTCGATTGTGCTGAAATTTGGAAAACCTCAGAACATAATATTGTAGCCCTCTCTCTTAGCTTTCCAAAACATCTTGAATCACATCAATTGGAACTTGGAAAAGAAAGTTATGCTTGAAATGGCAAACAGTGTCCAAAATCGCTCCCTGCCGCATACGTTTTCCATCCTTTTGATTTTTTCCAATTTTTTTATCCTTTTGGCTCCTTTTTCATTCAAAACCTACACAAACTAAAAATAAAACAATTAAGCTCATAATTAACTCAATTATTGCTCAAATTACATGAAACAAAGGTAAATGACACATTAAATATACTATATTTATGAGCTTATCAATATGCATAACTTAGTATTGGCATCATCATGTTTTGTATTTGCTTTTCTGAATAGTAAGTTTAATTTTTAGTTTGAGGGTGTACAATTAAATAAGTGTGGGGTGGCATGTTATTTGTGTGTGTTATATCTAATATTATATTTTTTAGGCATGAAGCACAAATGCAAGTCTACCGCTGGAGCCTCTTCCTCTACAACACCACAACAAGAACATTTTGAACAAGGGGAGGAACATGTTCGAAACAAGTTTCTAAACAACGTGACCTACAAATGATATGAGTCCAATATTGTAAAAAGGGTAGAACTTAAAGAGAGGGGTATACAAATTCGTACCACTGGAGCCCCAGAAATTCACAATATTGTGCAAGCATGTGCCTGAAATTACTTCATCTCTACCCCAAAGGAAGTCGTGCTCCAGTAGTACGAGTTATATTCCAATATGCCTAACTACACGGAGAATATATATTTGTCAGGGGAAAATCAGTGGACATCTCCAGTAATGCAATTAATCAGCTATTGCAAGTGAACAGGGTTCACAATGAAGAACTGGAATATAGACCTGGCCGATGATTCATGACACTAATATGGAGCTGAAAGGCATCATGAATCTTATCTGCACCAGAGATGTGGAATGGACAAAGGGTTCTAGGGAAGTTGCCGAACAATTCAATGCCAATAAGCTTCAATGGGTTTGGTTTGTCTGATTTAAATTTATGTGTGTTCATCTCCTTCCGGTAAGTCATCTAACTCATGTAACTTTGGAGCAAGCCAAATTGTTATATGCTATTACTTCTTGTCAACAGGTGGATGTGGGCCACTTGATTAGCCAGTAAATTTAGTATACCACAGTAGTCAAGCCAGTTGGCTTGTGGTTCCGACATCTAATAACTATGTTATGTCTTAACGATGATGTTTTGATGGATCTAGCCAAAGAAAAGTTGAAAGACGATAAGCTTATAGCATTGTTTGGTGGTGCCAGAACTCCAGTTCGTAGGACCCCTGCTCAAGCTTCCGTATCGACTAGTGAACCAACGGCAAGACATAGTCAAGAGGAGCCGCTTCAGTAGATTTCATTACTAGCAGAGCAAAAGCACCTACGATACCTCTTTAATACGTTTGTTCATTATTAGCATGAGTGGCAACGAACGATGGAGGCTCAACAGTTAGCCCGAGAGCGTGGGGAGGATTCTTCTACCTTTCCACCATTTTCCACATCACAAGAGCTAGCTTCCTTTGATGACGAGTCCTGATTTCTTTCTTGTGTCGATGACACTTTGGAATTTGTTCTTGGAGATAGAGTTATTGATTTTGGTTTTTTTAGCTTTTAGCTTATTTTAGGATGATTTCGTATTTTTTGTTATTTTCCTTTTTAATTTATTTGTGTTGATTGTTGTGTATGTCCATAAGGGATTAAGTTTCCTCATATTGTGGATTCTCATATTCTGTTAATGTCTTAATGGGTATAACGTTTTTGTTCTTGTTTTAGTGCTATGACAAGTTTCAACTCATCTCATAGAAATTTATAATGGGATATTCTGCACCAAAATTTCAACAATACCAGAGATGCTTTCCCTCTCCCTTTTGTGCTTTTATTTTCTTTAACATTGGGGACAATGCTTATTTCTAAGTATGGGGTGGGGAGTTATCTAGATTTATATTTGCTTGGTGTAGTTAGCTCATTTTTTCTTTAATATTTTAGCTTTTTTTTTATCTGAGAGCTTTTTAATATTTTTCAAAATCTTTGTGCGACTTACTAGAGATTTTTGAAAATTTTGTGATCACTTAACATGTCTGTTTGGTTGTCTGGATGATAGTTTTGAGCTAAACTATCATTAGTGGATAGTCAATGATAATAATTTTTCTTGCATCATTTATGAGAATTTTTGAATGCACTAATAGCAAAAAATTATTTTTATTTTTGACACTTAGAAATAAATATGTAGACTTATTTATATTGCATCCCAAACCTTGTTTTCTTACATTTTTGAAGCGAAATTATAGACAACTTAATTTGCTTTCAAGATGAGGATAGAGCATTTCTTTGGATGTCTGAGCCTTTCAAGCCAACCTTATTGAAGTTTTTATTTATCCCCCAGTACCCTATTTGAGCCTTAATTGTAATGAATGGAGAGAAACATGATGCACTTTCTTTCATTAAAACTCATTTTACCTACGTTGATAAGCTTAATAATTTCTTTGATCTTTCTATCCCAAAATGTCCCCTGAGAGCTTTAATGCGCACAATTATTGGTTAAGGGGGTAAGAGGGTGAAAGGTAGTTAAATGAGGGCGAGGATTTGTGTGAGTGAGTGGTGGCCAATAATGGGGCAAGAGGGGGTTCTGAAAAAAATTTTGAATTGAGAAGAAAATTTTTTACCATTGTAGGTAGTGCCTATCACTGGTACTTGTATTTACAAATAGTACCCATCACTGGTACCTGCATTGGTGTGATTGTGGGAAGTGTCTATCTTTGGTACCCGTATCAGGAGCGAACAGAAAAGAATGATGAATATATGTCCGCTAAAAGGTTGACGAGTCAGGTTGATTTTGAAGAAGGAAGACTTTTTGTTTCTTATATGTAATTTTTATGGGTGTTTGTTGAGTAAGTGTGGGGTTATTCATCTATAAGGATATGTGATTTAAAGTATTAGAGAAGAAATTTTATTTTGATGTGTAGCCAGCATTAATTTAAAGCTCTTTCTTTTATTTTGTAATATCATTACCCCTTCTTGACTAGCTAATACCCTAGCCTAATGTTACAAACTAAAAAGTCCTACCTGATTTGAATTAAATTAGTTGTTTATACAAGTGGAGATATGTAAGAAAAGTGAGCTATGGGATGTTCAAAAAAAATTAAGAGTTTACATAAATTGATCTGAGGGTCTTGAAAATCGTGTTTTTATCAAATAGCCATATTCACACACAATTACTAGATTGCATGTCTAGGGTTTTATTAGCATTTGAACTCTTGAGTTCTTAGATTACTTTGATGATGGCATGGTTCTTGATTATTCATGTGGATAGTTGTTGAGATGTGTCGGGTGCATTTTTGATAAGCTTATCTGTTTTCATTCTATTTTTGCTTGAGGACAGCCAAAAGCTAAGAGCTGTGGGGTATTTAATAAGCTGAAAAATGTCATATATTTTCTGTGTCATTTACCTCAATTTACATGTAATTTGAGCAATAATTGAGTTAATTATGAGCACAAATTTTTTATTTTTAGTTTGTGAAGTTTTTGCATGAACAAAGGTCCAAAAAGACCAAAAAGTTGGAGAAAAATCAAAAGGAAGTAAAATGTTTGGAGAAAAATAAAAAGGAAGTAAAATGTGTACCAATAGGGAGGGAATTTGGATACTGTTCGGTATTTTGAGCATAACTTTCTTGTCCAAACTCCGATTGAGATGATTCGAGATGTTTTGGAAAGCTATGAGGAAGAGATACGACTTTTGTTTTTGATAATTTCCAAATTCTATCAGCATCAAGGCTGAAATCAAGGTGGAATTTGAAGTTAGCAAACTATGAGACAGTCTCTTATAGACTAGAGGTGACATGGAAAGAGGAGGGGAAATTGTGCACATGCAAGAAAAGGCTGCGCATGTACACAGTGTATACTAGAATGGTTTTACGTCAAGTAGAAGTTGACGTAATTTACTTGTTATTGAAGTTTTTTCTACCTAGTTGGACTCCTCATCGGGTATTAACATATTTTATCATCTTGGGGGCCTAAACACTTACGTAAAACCATTAAATACCCCAATATGAGAGGAGTTGAACATAACATAGCATCCATTAGTTAGATTAGATATTAGAAAAGGAATTCATTAGATCAGGGATAGGGTTTTATTCTTCTTGTTCAAGACTACAAGTTCCATCATCTTTTCGTTCTGGCAGCATTACTGAGTTTGATTTCCTGATCTACATTCAATTTAATTTAAGTTCTTATTTCAATTCCATAGTTCTAATTTAATTTTCTGCAATTTACTTTTCGATTTTATTAGTTTAAGTTTGTTTATAATAAATTGTATTACTTTTGCTAGTTTTAATTAGTTTTGGTATTTATTCTTGATTTCTAGTAGTTAAAGGTAGAACAAAACCCTTGCAATTGATTTGTCTAACTAGTTCGTAGGTTTGAGACAACTCAACCCTAATACTTGACCAATAGTCCTCATGGGAACGATCCTTACTCACCCGATCTACAAACTTACCACGTATCCTTGCGAGCGTGTGTAGATATTGATTAATGTTAATAAGGCTTAATTATTACTTGTTTGTGAGTTGAACTACCGAATCAGTATTACACAGAATAGATGTCATCAATAGGCAAATTGAAATTTAGTAACCTTCACATGAAGATCTTCAATGGAATTCTTCTGTCCCAATTCATCTTTCTTGACCACATATTTGTCTCCTCCTCACACAATTTTCAAAACAAAAGGACACCTTACCTCTCCCTATTCTGAAATGTATAAAATCTTTAGACCCATCCTTAATCATCACCAATCTCTTCCAAGCTAATGATTGCTTCACAACATGTTTAGCTTCCATTGGATGGGAACCATCTTTCAAGTATCTTGCAGTCATAAAAGCTGACCATAGTGAGGTATTCAATATGAAACCCCACCACAACTTCAAATCAAAACCTCTAGCCAATTGCTCCATTGAATTAATTCCAAGACTATTACACTGTGTAAGTTTGCAAATAGATGTCCAAGAAATCGAGTGTTTCTTTCAGCCCTCCTCAATTGCACCCCACAAAATTTTTGCAAACATCATGTCAACCTTCCTCAATATTACTTTAAGAGGTTGCATTACTACCAACAAATATAATGGGATACTACTCAACACATATTTGTTTAGAATCAGTCTGCCTCTAGGAGAAAGAAATTTATTTTAACATCCTCTAATCTTTTGGCCAATTTTCTGGAATATACAACATTGGCTAAAAAATACTCTTCTTCTTCATAGCTTTCTAAATAGGGCAACCCAAAAAAGATAATGGAAATGTCTTCCTAGTGAATCCAGTGGTGTTTTGAATCTTCCTTACCCCACTAGTAGGGCATTTCTAGAAACATAGAAAGAACTTTTAGCACCACTTGTCAATTGACCTGATCCAGTTTCGAATTCAGCTAGAAAATCCATAAGATTCCTTAGAGACCTGACCTCTCCTCTTGTGAAAACCAAGATGTCATCAGCAAAAATCAGGCAAGAAATTGGACAGTCCCTGGCAAACCAAAATACGAAATCTTCTTCTAAGAATAATGTTGCTTAAGATTTCTATTGAATACATCCATCATCAAAATGAACAATTTTCCAAAACATTCTGACCAAATTGATCCACTGGATAGAAAAACCAAAAGCTTGCAAAACTTTATACAGAAAACCCCAATCCACCCTATCAAAAGCCTTTGTGAAATCAAGCTTCAAGATAAAGTTGGGGGCCCTATAACTTGTCTATCAATCAGATTAACCATTTCATGGGTTAACAAGATATTCTCATAAATGCTTCTTCATTTCACAAAAGTTGCTTGCTCATGAGACACAATTTTAGGAAGGACCATAGATAGTCTTGTTGTCATTACCTTGGTACAAATTTTATGAAGGAAATTGAAAAGGCTGATAGGTCTAACACTCCAAAAGAAGAAGGATTCTCCTTCTTAGGAATTAAAGTAATGAGAAAGCTGGTAATCATCGTAGGCAAAACTACCCCAGACTAAAATTGTTGTACTCCCTTCAACAAATCCTCCTTGATGATATCCTAATAAGTGTGAAATAAAACTCCATTGAAGCCATCCATACACTATCGGCACTCATACTGAATACCAGTGTCTTCAACTCTTCCATTGATAACTGATGCATCAGCAATGCATTATCCTCCTCATTAACCATGTGTGGAATATGATGTAGTAAATGGTCATAGTTGTGCCTTTCTCAGGTGAGAATGGCTTCAAAACTGCTCAAACTATCTAAACCCTTCAGCCACAATATCAGCAATATCCTTAGTCCATTGCCCTTGAACCTTTATTCTTGATATAGTGAGTCTATACGTCTTTTCTCTTATAATCTGGAATGGAAATACTTAGAATTATGATCCCCCTCCTCAAGCCACTTCACCCTAGCCTTTTGTATCTGAAAGGACTCTCCTTTAGCTAGGTTTTGTAAATAATTAGCTTTGGCCTATGCTCACGTAGTCAAGTTCTCCATAGTAGGACTAAGTTGATATTGTTCTTCACAATTATGAACCAACTACTCACTGGCTTTCAAGTTACTAAAATATCCCAAAAAACCACCTTGCTCCATGACTTCAATTCCATCTTAAGCCTCTTCAGTTTTGATGCCAAATCGTCAAAGGTAAGCCTTCACAATGTAGGTTCCAATTCAAAGCTACTACCTGTCTAAATAGCTGATGGTGAGTCCAAGCATTGAGAAATCTGAACTCTCTTGGTCCATTAAAGCTTAGGAAGAAGAAGAATAGGCAAGATTAGAGGAGAATTATTTGAGCATGTCTTGCTTAGATGCTCAATAGACAGAAGATCATAATCCTCTTGAAACAAACTAATGCAAACAACTCTATCCAAGCTCTTCCACACTAGAGTTCCCCATCTATTTCCCAGCCAGGTGAATTTTGTTTCTTGTGAAAGAAAGATTTGACAAACCATAATCTTTTAAACAGGAATTGAAGTCATCCATATCAGCCAGGTCTGGGGAAGAGGCACGACGATACTCTTCAATAGTACAAATTACATTGAAATTCCCTCCTACAAACCACAAAAGTCTCTTGCCTTGTCCAATAGATTTTGCATAAACAAAAGTTGTCAAGCATTTTCTTTTAAGCAGACATGAATCAACACTCACATGAATGCATTGTTCTTTATTGTCATCTAACAAGTAATGGTAAAATTAGAAGTCCAGAAAATCCATACCTTACCATTAGGATTAGTGAGAAAATTACTAAACCCTAATTTAAAGGCTATATCTGAAATTCTTTCTTTCTTCACCAAAGGCTCCAACAAGAAATGTAATTGTATCTTATTTTGCTTCTCTAGGCTTTTAACTCTTCTGATAGAAGCTTTATTCCCCACTCCCCTCACATACCAAATAAGAATCCTATTCATTGAGTTGAATGAGAAGGTAGCTGCTGACTAGGTTGAGTTACAACCTTGTTTGCATGAAGTGAGACATTGCTGCATAAACCTTCTTTCTTCTGGGCTTCCTCTCTTTCTTCATGGTAGAATTCCCTTCTAGCTCCTGCACCACTTTCGTTAGCATCGGACCAACTTCCTCCTAATCTTGCACTATTAGTGTAGCTGATTCCATGTTTGGGTCATTTAATTCTGTAAAATAGGATAGAATCTCCTCAGTGGATTTTCTTGACCCCAATTACAGCTCGTAACGAGATATCTCAGCTCTCAAGTTTTTAGGTGCCCTCCCAACCACCTCCTCAATATCCTCAGCTTTTGGATTCAAAATTGAAAAAACTAAAGACTAAGCAAAACCACCTCATCCTTATCCTTAGAGATCTCACTAGACAGAGGATTTTGATTTTGAAAATCCTTCAGCTAAGGGAGTTGGTTTTCCACTTGTTCCTTCATGTGGAACTCCTACCCACCTGGCTGCTCCTCCTAGCCCTCAGTGGGTTGTTACTGATTCTCCATGCCAGCAACCTCATTTTGTAATGTAAAAACATTCAATTCTGCTGGACGGAAGCAATATTCACCGAATTTGAATTGGACTCATCATAAGAAACCCTAGGCTCAGGAATTTGTACTCGAATGGACACCTCAAGGGTACTCTTGAGCTCAGGAACTTCCTAACCAACTGAATTCTTTGCACTTGAAACACCAGCTTCTAACTGTAAGGCTTTACGTTGATAAATCCTCTTAACCTGATTGCCATTTCCTACCTGCTTAGCAGTCTTTTCAACCAGTACCTTTGCCATAATGATTGGATTCTCCTTCTGGCAGTTACCCAAATTGTGCCCTTGCATGTTGCATGCAGAGCAATATGGAGGCATGTCTTCATAAACAATTCATTGCTAAAGTGCCTTTTCCTTTGCCTCAACTCTCACACAATGTTTTAGAGGCTTCAGCACATTTACCTCCACACAAACCCTTGCTATATTTGGCCTGGACATTGTAGCATCGGGCATGTGCTCCTTCAAAGGCTTGCTTACAACCTGAGCAAGAAAGAAAAGCATTGATCTTTTGAATAGAAAAAGTGGCAAATCCTTAAAAGATATCCAAACAATAGCAACTGAAGGCTCCACATCCAAACTGAAAAGTGGATGCCGTTTGAAAACCTTCATTGGAAATCCATTAACAAACCATGAACCTTTCACTACGAAGGTAATCTTCCTCCAAAGAAAATTTGATAGGGATGTCCTTATAATCAAGAAAACCAAGTATATAATCACCCTTAGACCCAATAGTTGGGAAACTCTTCCTTAAGACCTCCATGCTAGGCTCTCCCTATAAAACTTTCCCATAAGTGCAAACCTAGATAGAAGCGGTTCTGACAATTCCTCAATCTCTTCATCCATAAAGCTGAGCATATGTTCATCATAGTATGATTGCAAGGGCTTCAACTCCATGTATTCATCTTTGTCATGGTTCCCTTGGAGTGCATCAAGAAAGGCCAATCCTTCAGCAGGAGGCTCAAGACCATTTTGCACTACCATGGTAATGGCAATGCAAGAATCCAGCTAGTCGAAAAGTTATATAGAAGTATTCAATATGCTATTTCTTGTATTGAATATGTTATTCATGATTGAATTTGAATCTTCATATTACAACTTATAATAATAAGATCAATGAATACATGATAAAAACTCTATATAGTAACTTGTATACTAATAATACAAAAGTAATAATAAATATTTAGTATTTAGTCTTTATTAGACAAAGTACAATGTTGTCAAAATCTAATTGATAACTGATTTGACATCCCAATTTGTTAGTATATAATTTACGGTTATTAATATATTACATTAGATATTTATAGATCCAAAGACAATAACAATAATTTTTGGAGGAGGACAATAATTATCTATTAAGAATTTTAAGTAATATAATTTAAGAACTAATTTTTGATTATAGGAAAAGCATAAGTTAGATTAATTATATCTAATTATTCAATGCATGGAAAGGGAACTAAAAGCAAAGTAAGAATTGGAAGATAAGGATTATGTTCTTTGATTATGTTAAAAATAAAATTGATGTGGATCGCATTTTTCACCCCTTTTCTTACTCATCCAATCAGTTTAATAATAATCAAAAAAATAGGTTTTGCATTTTATTTATTTTTTAGTACACCACACAGAAGGTAAATTCTTTTTATGTTCTAGATAATGAATCTCTTTCATCATTATAAACTCTAGACAACAATAATAATGACAAAATAAATGTCATTACCAGGAAGAATGTGAAAATGTTAACAATATATATGAAAGATAATGTCTTTGTTAATGTCATGTTAAGATAGCCTTGAGACTTTTAAGCAATTAAATGTCTCCTTTAAAGGGCTTTGTTCTTTTTTTTTTCCTTTTTTTGCATAAATAAGAGAAAAGTTTTGGAATTATTCTCTCAAAAAAATCTAAAGTTTTATATGTGATAAGTTACTTTTTTGTTTAAAGATAATTTCTATTATTAAAACTTAATTTGTTATCCTAAAAAGTCTTATTTCCATACTTTTATAATTTCTAAAATTCATCCTTGAAAATGGATACCGTATGGAAATCTCTATTATGTAAGAAAATCTTATTCTAACAGTAAACTAATCTTTAAGATTGAAAGTATATTTTAAAATTGTATGCTTTTAAAATATTAATAATATAGTTTTTGTATCAGAATACAATTTGGAAGAAAAATTAGAACAAATTTCAGTTTGGAGGGTTGAATTCATAATTTTTTAATTTTAGAGGGCACATTGGGACATTTATGTTAGTTTTAGGACCAAATTGAGACTTTTTGAATTTAGTAAGGTCCGAAAAAGTGGCTTTGGCCCTCTTCGATGTAGCGATAATTCTTCTTTGTTTCAAAGAAGGTAAAATTCAACTTGTTCTTTAAGTTAGTGAAGTATAGTATCCTGCAGGTACTATGAATCCTCTGATATTTGAATAATTTTTCAATTTGGAGGTCAAATCAAAACCTTTTCAATTTAAAATGCCATATTGAGATTTTTTCTTAGTTTCAATGTCTAAAATGGTATTTAACTCTTTGAAATTAAAATAACCTTATTTTCTTTCTTTTCCTTTATTTGTTAAATGTTCTTTTTCCTTTCATAGTTGATAATGAACTATTAATTTCTTTAATTACATATAAATGTTGTCTAGTCTATTAATGTATCCACAGCCTCTATCTATTGATAATAATCATATGAATAATTCTATTTAACAAGAAATTTTATTCCATTCAGATTTTTTTTATAACTTTATTTAACATTCATCTTCAATTTCAAAATCCATTGCAAAATTCTACTCTATGACAAAATTTACTTCAATCAACTTTAACTCTAAATGAAGTTTCAAAAAGTTAGTTTTTATTTTATGTGTGTATATATTTAGGATTTTTTTCTTTTAAGGTCCAAAATTATAGCTAATACATGTAAATTTATTTTTCAAGTAAATTTTATACTTTTATTACTTCTTGATTTCTAAAATCCTAGCGAAAAAAATATTTCACATTCTTCTTTAATTTCTAAAACTCAATCCTAATATTCTATTACATAAATTTAATTAATAAAATTTATTTCCTCATACAAGGTCTTGAAAGTAGGTTTTATATCTTCTTTTACTCTTTGAGGGGGTATTTACATAAATATCCGAAATAATTATAAAAAAAAAAAAAAAGCATCCAAGTTAGTTGACATGACAGAGTAATCTAAAAAATTTTATTTTATTTCTTATGTACCATTTAGGATATTTCTCATTAAGGGTCCAAAAGTATAAATAAAATATATAAATTTAGTTTTCAAGTAAATTTATTTTTTTTATTATTGCTTGATTTTTAAAAATCCATTCCAATAAAATTATTCCTACTTTTCTTTAATTTTTAAAATCAATTTATGTCATTCTTAATATTCTATTAGATAGGGAAATTTATTTCAATAAATTTTATTTCTTAATACGAAGGTTTAAAAGCAGGTTTTATTTCCTCTTTTAATCTTTGAAGAGTATTTACATAAGTAGCCTAAATAATTCTTAAAAAAAAAGGAATTCAAGTTAGTGGACATAACAAAATAATTAAATTTTATAGTATATGTAACTTCTGAAAAAAAATCTAAATCACTAAATCACATTCCCTCATTTAATATATTATAAATAGGGGCCTAGAATTTTTCGATGGATAGAATAGATGTAGAAAGATTTGGAAAAGGGAAAAATAATTCACCACAGGAAGGTTGTCGTATACATGGTGGTGCTGGCAAATTATTAGCAGAGTTTGTGCCTAGCTCTGTACATTATGCCAATCTTTAGAGCCTTCGGCATAAGTACAGGATTCCGGAAGAATGACATTTGTTGGCACCAGGACCAGATTTCAGGCCAAGGAAAACAGAAAGAGACAACATCCCCATTCTGTATATAGTGTCCTGATACAGTGACCAGCTGAGATTGACCTAAGGTTCCCTCTACACCCTTTGATCAAAGTTGGGCCCCGGGAAGATCCATCTAACTACTGGAAGACTATTATTAGGTTTAGGCAAATACTTAGGTAGATCCGGCCTTTGGCCCCACTTGTACCCTTGTAGTGTGGATTAAATTTTAGAGAATCTATGACATTAGTTGATGTAAGAAAGATTTTTTAAGCTTTAATCCTGACCACAGGGTCTACAGGTGGGGCCAAATATCGAGTCTACTTAAGTATTTTCCTTGGGTTTATTATCTATTATAGAGCTTCTGGACCTGAAACATCCTTAGCATTATTCAAGGCATTTTTAAGATAACCAGAATGCCTGAACCCATGAGGTATTTGCTTTAGATCAACGCCTCAACAAAATATGTTGGAGCATGCTTCCAATTAAAGGTGTCAACGGGTCAGATTATCAAGTTATCGTGTCGAGTCAGGTGTGACCCATTTCTTATCGTGTTCGCGTGACCATGTGTCGGGTATAAGGCTCGTTCTTATCGTGTCGTATTTGTGTCTAACCCATTCAAGTTCATGTCATATTTGTGTCTGATCCGTTTACTATTGACAGAGAGTTTCAGCCATAGTTAAAATCTCAAATTTTAATTATTTAATAACTCAAACAATTATTAATACTAACCTTATTATTATAGTAATTTAAAACACATAATTAAAATTATTGAAATTTTTTGGATAATATTTAAAATAATTATTATGTTTGATTTAATAATCTAATATTAAATATATTATTCATAATTTAAAATATACTATATTAAATTATAATAAAATAAAAAATTCAGCAAAATCAGTAACTTAACAGGTTATTGTGTCAACCAACAGGTTGACCCGACCCGACCCAACCCAACCCACTTAATTTCGTGTCCTAAACGGGTGACCCAATAATGACCCGAAAAATTTCAGGTCATGTCATAATTTCGTGTCGTGTCAGAAATTGCCAGCCCTACTTCTATAATTTCGTATCGTTCAACATCGAATTGTTTTTTTTTAGGAGAAAACCAAAATAAATACTATCTATAGGATTTGAAAAACACCAAAACAAATTTTAATTAACCCACAAGAAAAATAATCTGTAAAGAAACAATGGCCAAATAAGAATATTGAACGACGAAAGTGACGGCCTGAGCAAAGACGCAATAATAGCGGCACAAAGAATAGATGTATATGCAACAAAGCAATTTTTTATTTCTCAAAAGGCTCACAAAATCACGGGCAGCAATATATATATATATATATAAATTGACTTAGGTAGACCTGGCTTTTGGCCCCACTTGTAGACCTTGTGGTGTGGATTAAATGTTATGGAATCTATGACATAAGCTGATGGAAGCAAGATTTTATAAGATTTAATTTTGATCGCATGATCTACAGGTGGAGTCAAAGACCGAGTTTATAGAAGTATTTTGCATATATATATATATATATATATATATGATTGATAGATTTCAAAGCCTATTAACATATAACCAAGCCAACACTGCTTAGGCCCAATTAAGGCAAAAACATAAACTGTCGATAACTAAATATATGGAATTTAAGACCAAACAACCAGTCCATAGACTAAACTATAGCCCACTAAAAATTACACTTGGTTTTGATTCTTACATTGCTTTTCGTAAACCAAAGTCTTTAATCTTGAACATACCCAACATTTTTTTCACAAATGACTCCAACTTCAATGGCTTCGTAAAAATGTCAGCTACTGAATTTTCAATCTTACAATAATAAATAGCTATTTCCTTTTCTTGTACTAACTCACGAATAAAGTAGAATTTGATGTCAATGTGTTTCTTGTGCTCATGAAAAACTAAATTTCTTGTCAACTCAATACTAAATTGCTGTCACAAAATATTTTTGTAGGACCTTCTTGCTTGTGTTATAGAAAACCAAGCATCCATCTCAACTATGGTGCTTGAGTAGCACTACTTGTTGCTACCATATATACGCTTCTACTGTAGACAAAGCTACCACTTGCTATTTCTTTAAAAAGACCAGAAAAATACACTAGTACCCAAATAAAATATATATCCCAAAGTACATCTCCTTTGTATCATGTCACCAATCCAATCATATCTATATATCCAACAAAGCTAGTATCATCAGCATATGAATAAAAAAATACCATTAGACTGCATACCTCAGATGAATCTCAAAATCTTTTTAGCTGCCTGTAATTGGGATTGGCGTGGAGACTCCATAAATTTGCTAATCAATCCAACTCCAAAAGTGATGCCAATTTCATGTCTAAAGAGACACAAATATCTAGTTATAAATAAAAACACCTAAATTTACTAACTTTAACTAGATAACAAACCCAAGTATATGGTGTCAAATAGTAGCTAGTGGAAATAGAAATCGTTCCCACGAAGACAGATTTGTGTTCAACTACCGATTATTTGATTATATTACTATTTGAAGGGATGCATTTAAAAGGTATTTTAACTAAAACTACACTAAAAACTAAGTGAAATGAGTAAAAAAGGGGATCAGAGTTTCATACTAGAGGTGTTCAAAAGTCAGTCAAGTCGAACTGTCGAATCGAGTCAAGTCAAAAAAAAAATTGACTTGACTCGTTCAACTTTTGACTCGATTTTGACTCGAAGTCAAACTAACTGAACGACTTCTCGACTCGACTTTGACTTCAAATTTCAAGAAAAATTATCTATCGAATATCCATTTATAAATTGACTAGTTTGATTGGTTTACCAGTCGAACAAGTCATTCGACCTGGCCAGTCAAATAAGTCGAACAAATATATGTGTGTGTGTGTGTGTGCATGTATGTGTATATATATGAGAATCTACAATTATAATAATATATTAATGTATTTGTTTACATAATATTTTAGCAGCGTATTCTTAATAATTAAATATGTTAATAACTGATAATATTATTTTTTCTTAATACTTAAATATCTTTTTTTTGTATAATTGTTGGTGTAATATACAATTTATGTACTTATACATTAATATAAGTGTACAACTTATTAATGTAACACTTTTGTTTCAATAGTAATACAACATTAAATAAATGAATAACAAATTTTCTTTTAATATACATAGATACTAGAGTTAAGTAATTATATGTATTAAAGTATTCAATGAAATATCTACGTATAATATATCTATACATACATGTTCTTATGCTCATATATTAAGATTAGTATAACTTATAATTGTAATAAAATTATGTTTTACATAACATTTAATTTATATACTTATATAGTTATACTATATAACTTATTAACATAACATTTTTACTGTTAACAAGTATATTAAATGCATTACTAACTTACTATTAATATAGATAAAGTTAAGTAATCATACATATTTCTATATACTTATAGAATATAACTTAATAGGGGTTGGTGATTCAATTAGATTTTTTTATATGAATTGATTTTGGTAAGTGGTTCTAAATTTGGATTTGTAAATCAATTTTAATATCTGCATATAATATATACACTAATATACATTTATATATTAAGATTTGTAACTTATACACACACACACACATATATATTGTACACTAACTTACTGGTCGAACAAGTCGAATTTAAACGACTTGACTTTAATCGACTTTAGGTTTATCTGACCTGACTTTGACTTTGACATTTTTAAATTAAAAGTCAAACAAGTCAAGTCGAACAAGTCCAACACCGGTTGACTGAACACCCCTAGTTCATCCTAGCCAATTCTCCTAATAATATAGTTAATTAAGCTAATGAAGTGATCCTATGTACCAAATTGGAGGTTGATACCCAATTGTAATCTAATCTCGATCCCTTGGAAATTAAATCTATTAATTTAACTACATAAGTGTGGATCCCTCCTACTCCTTAAGCCAACAAATTTGATTAACTACCATGGAATTCCAAAAACTAACTGGGTGAATCAGTCCACCAAGATTTAATTCTAACCCTAATCTAACATTAATCTAAATCTATAATGGAGATTCAATTCCTACATCCGCTCAGTGAATCCAAATTAACTAGAGAGATAGCCAATTTTCCAAATCAACCATTAATGCTTGACTCCATTAATATTGTCTATTTAGTCCATTTTACTACCTAATCAACTTATTAATCTCTACCCATATGAAATTGGCTTTACTAAACCCCAACCCATGCTAAATTGGAACATATTTAAGGACATTAAAGGAAATAAAAACATGAGAAAGCAATTAAGTGAGCTAAATATTTATTCTAGAAAATTAGTGCAAGAAATTAAAAGCATTGAAAGTTAGGTAGATGAAAGCAATAAATGAAGACAAAAAGATTTAATAAACATGAAATAAATTCATAAAAGAAGTAGATTAAACATAAATGAAGTTTTACAAAGCAATAGAACAAACTCACATACTTGGATGAAAGCTAATTTATCAACAATAGAGGAAGAAAGCGAAAATTCCTTCCCAAGTGGGAAGGAAGAAAAGAAAAAAAAAAAAAAAACAAGGTTTAGAGATGAGAAATCAGCTCTAAAAACATATATTTATAGAAGGGTTAAGGGTTGGGGTGAAAGAACACAACAAAAGAATAAGATCTCTTGATTATCACCATTATTTCCAGACAAATTTGCATGCACTTCTCCATCAAGTTTTTTATTAAGCCAACATTTATTTTTATAATTTCCGGTTTTATCACAACAATAGCATTTAATTTTATATCTATTAACCTTTGAAAATTATTATTTTGCTGCTTGTCCTGATGGTCCCATATAAAATTACCATTATTATTTCTCTGCTGGTAATTAAAATTACCTCTATCAGGACCTTTAAAATTACCTCTGCCTCCACGTCCTCTACTTCTAAAAATTTGACCTCTTTAATTTACTTCAGTTAGATTTGTCGTCTCCTCCTTTTGTTTAGGTTAATCTACCTTGACTTGTAATGCCTCCTCAACTATATCAGCTGTCTGTTGAGATACACATCTCATAAGTTACCCATTCACCTTCCAGTTCATCAAGTTTCAAAGTATTCAGGTCCTTGATCACCTCAAGAACCATATTTTTGTTGTGAAACTTTGTACTCAATGACCATAGGAATTTTTTTCGACAACTCAAATTTCTTCAAGAATCTCACCATTAGTTCTTATATCATTGGCAAGATCATTAATTCTACCAATAAAATCTTTAACTACTTGATTGATTTCATCTGCCAACTCGTACTGTCTCCTGAGCTCTAGCAATTTGATTTTTCTTACGTCAATGGAACTACGATTTAAATTCACCAAAATTATCTAGGCCTCCTTTTCCATCTTTGTATTCATAAATTTGTTGAATAGATGCAATTGAAATTTGGTGTTGAGGTAGTGGCGTGCCATTCAATCCAACTGTCTATTTTTCTCCCACTCATTAATTGCTTCGGCTGTTAGTTTGGTGCCTACTTAGGGTTTTTCAAACCCTTGATCAACAATACACCATAATCCAATATAATTGAAAAAATCCATCATCTATTTTTTCCAACCTTCAAAATAATTTTTGCCATCAAAGACAAAAACAGAACAATCTTGTAATATATATGAACTATCCGTAAATTTTTTTTTTGTTTATGTTTTTTTAATCTAGGATCACACAAAGCTCTTGATGCCGCTTTATAGGATTTCGAAAACATCAAAATAAATTTAATTAACCCACAAGAAAGATAAGCCGTAAAATACGATGGCCAAATAAGAAAATTGAACAACGAATTAGACAGCCTGAGCAAAGAAGCAGTAATAGTAGCACAGAGAATAGATGTATAGGCAGCAAAGCAATTTTTTTATTTCTCAAAAGGCTCACAAAATCACGGGAAGCAATAACAATACAAATTTCTATAGAAGAATTCTACAATCCCTTATAGGGAATTATTCCCTTAATTTTAAAATCTTGTATAGTACAAGCGTTTAAAACACATGGTATTGTACTGTACAAGTAAGGGATGCTTCCTTAAAAAGGACTGTAAAATTTTACACACACAGATATATATATATATATATATATTTATTTATTTATTTATTTATTTATATGTATAGATTTCGAAGCTATTAACATATAACAAAGCCAACATTACTTGGGCCCAGAACTATCACTGAGGCAAAAGCATAAACTGTAAATATCTAAACACATCGACTTTAATACCAAACAACCAACCCATAGACTAAACTACAGGCCACTAAAAATTACACTTGGTTTAATTCCTACACTTTCTTACTAGATTTGTTTCCGACTAACAATTGCGCATTAAATAAGCTTCCTTCTTGCACCAAGAAAATGGAAGATCGTGTGAACTTCTTGTTTTACATAGCCTTGCATGGTATTTTAGTAATGTCTCTGTCATTTATTAATGTATATGAGGTTCTCCATTTTAAAGTGGGACTAAGGGTCCATTTGGTTGTTCCTGAGAAAACATTTTGCATGAAAAGTTCATTTTTCATACAATTTTCTGGTATTTGGTTGATTAAATTAAAATATTTTGAAAAATAACTGGTTAAGGTTTTTCACCCTTAATTTTATGAATATGAGTTTAAAAGACTTGTAACAATTGTACTGAATAATTTACAAGTTATTGTGGTCAATAAAAGATTGATACCTTTCTTCAAAATTAAATCATAATATAATGTGGTGGTAAAATAAGCATAATGATAGTTATATTATTATGGGACCCATAATGGAGAGAAAAATGAATGTACAACAATTGAAAATAAAAATAAATTTAGTAAGTGAAGTTATAATAATAAGTATTTAAGATTTAAGGTCATTCTTGAACAATCCAGAAAATAATTTATGCTCAAAAACTTCGTAACTTATTTTCAGTTAGATGGAGAAAAATTGGAAAATATTTTACACTAGAAAATATTTTTCAATGTTTGGCACCAAGAAACTGTCTAAAAAATATTTTTCAGAAAATATTTTTAGCCCATCAAGAAGACCCAAGTCTGATTTCCTCTTTGGGGTATTTTTTTTTACTTGTTTGTACTTTTATACTTGTAATATACTTTGATTATTTTTTATTGGTTAATATTCCTTTTCATTTTTTCTTTTGGTAATGCTATAGGTCAGGGAAGCCTAATCCTTCATTCTATTGACACAAAGATACAGCATTCCCAAAAGTGATGTCTCTAACAAGTTTCAAATATACATTCGTCTCTTTAGGTCACAAGCCGCTTTCAGCCACTTTGGATGCCAACATTCCTTTCTCTTTTTCATTGAATACTCTTTTGGAGAACATGTAAACTCAAGTCGAAGCCACAAAGTTGGCTACAGGAAAAAAAAAAAGAGACCAATTAAACCTACAAGAAGTAAAGCAATTCTACCCTTTCCAAGTGGTGGCGAGAGAATTTCCCCGCCAAATCATGGGGTAGAAAAGAAAATCCGATTGACTTCTCCAAGCATGGCGGAGGCTCATGAAGGAGGTACTCTAGAGGGGAGGATGTGATAACGATATCCCCTCCTCCAGCCGTGGATTAAGGAATTTCCATGTATTGCAAAGATGGTCATGGGTAAGGTTGTTCATTGTTTACTTTAACCAAATAAATCGAATGAACCAAACTAGTTTAGTTTTTGGTTTGTGAATAATTGGTGTTCGAATAAACTGAATAACTTGAAAAGATTGGTATATGGTTCAAATTTGATTATTGAAAATTAATAATCAAATAACCAAAAAAACCGAACTTTTAGATTTATTAGTTTTAATTTTTATTTATTTAGTAACCCAATTATATGTTGCATTCATTCAACACTTTGATATTGTTTTTCTTTATTATTGTTTAGTTTCTAGTCTTAGTTTTAGTAGTTTTAAGTTTTTGTTGATTAGTTTTGTATTTAAGTTTATAATTAGATTTTAAATTAACTAGTGAATTTTAGTTAATCAGATAAACCGAAGAAAAAAGTCTGATTAATTACCAACCGAAAAAAAGTTTCGAATTTGGTTTTGATTTTCTTGCACCAAAAATTGGAAAAATCAGAAATTTTTAACCGAATTACTGAAAATCGACAAATGAGCACTCCTAGTCACAAGGCCCTAAATGCAAGTACATTCTTAACTAGCTTATTTAGAAGGCAAATGATATTACACAACTAAAATCTTAATGCCATGGCAAATTTCAGTAAGGAATACCAATGTTATCCTTGTCTCCTTTTTCTCCCACACTCCATTTAGCCTCGTGTTCCCACCCACCCTAGATGCAATCCAATGATAGAATATTGAGCACAGTCAAAGATCCAATCAAATTTCCAACTAGAGTTTACATTCCTTAAAATGTTTCTTAATATGGTTGACAATTTTATCAATGGGGTTTGGTTTTGGTTAGTTCAACATCATTGTTTCTTAAGAAAAAATATTTAAGATCAAACCCTCTTCAAACCTCTTCTAAAACCCCACAAATCCCCATCTCAGCTACCTGTTCTCGGCCATTTTTTCCCAATTATTATTACCACAGCAGGAGTCGTTACCATCCATTGCCTTCTCCCAGAATTCCTTCCCACAAATCCCTTAAGAAGATAGGATAGTAGTGGTGGAGGATTCATATTTTCTAGAAAGGAATGTTAAACTTGATCTAATCTCAATATCGATATTTCAATACGACAGTAAATAAAATTGCGTTCTTTTCACCGTCGAGAATAGATAATTGAATATGATCATTGAATCATAATGAACATGTTGAGATTCACGTAACTTGACTAGGCATTCTCTCTCCCTTTCCAAATCCTGTACATTGGTAATCAATAGGGCAAACCAACCCTAGTACCCAATATATAAGATGTAGTGCTATAGATTGGAGAGAGAGACCAAACCCATATAATGTAATTGGACCTCCAATTAAGATCACCCTAAACCCAATAGGACTTAGAAAATATGCCTACACTTTACATATCACACCAAATAAAGAATTGAGATAGGCCTAGGATCAAATAAGTGGATCATAAAAACACAGGCTTTACTGGTCTTCATTTAATCCGCATTTTATAAAAGATAAATTAATTAGTCATTTCCCAAATAAGAAAATAATTCCAACTTCTCCCACTTGGTCAACACGAATTGATTTTAGGGTTTTTAATAAAAACGTTTAAGAGAACGACTCTCAAGTTAAACACATCTTTAGTGGCCACAATAAAAAGTATATTAGCACAAAATTCAATTCAATTGAAACACCAATAGAGAATTATAGATACCAATATATATTTTTAATCAATATAGGACCCCTATAATTACAAAATACAGATATATCAACAACACTATGATAAAGTGTAGTGTGGTTTGACTCACATGATACACAAGCAAACGTAACAAGTCAAAACCACAATCAGTCCTCAACCTTAAAAAGACCCTGAACAGGACTACCATCCACTGTACTACTTCTACACTGAAGGCACTTCACAAAGGAAGTTTATACAGGACTTTCATCTACTTTATTACCTCTAACTCGAAGCCTCTTCATAATGAAGCAATTGTTGCACAACCTTTATTTTATTCCTGCACGAGCTTATATAAATGATCCATAAAACCTTTAGATGTGCACATATATAAATAAATCATATTAATAACTGTATAAACTAGGGAATGAAACTTTATTTATAACAGATAACTATAGATTGCATATACAAGAATTATAAATAACTCCCAATTTCTGACCAAGTACATAAAATATAGTGTTTTACAATCACATGTTCAACATGCTCCTTAATGGGGTTGGTAATTTCTCACACAACCCAATAACACGACACAAAAATAATATGAAATTAATAGGTTATGACACGATCCAAAATTTACCAGGTTATTATTAGGTCAACCTGTTTATGACATGAAATTAAACGGGTTGGGTCGAGTCAACCCATGGGTTGACACAATAACTTGTTAAGTTACTGTATGAACAAATTTTTTTGAAGTTTTTCCTTTATTATAATTTAATATAGTACACTTTAAGATGGTGAATAATAGATTTAATGTAAGATTATTAAATCAAACATAATAATTATTTTAAATATTATCCAAAAAATTTCAATAATTTTGATTATGTGTTTTAAATTACTATGACAACAAGTTAGTATTAATAATTGTTTAAGTTACTAATTAATTAAAATTTGATATTTTAAGTTAAATAGATTGCAACATATTTAATTTGTCAAATAATAAGGTTGATACTCTTTGTCAATAGTAAACGGGTCAAACACAAACTCGACATGAACTCGAACGGGTCAGATACGAATACAAAACGATAAGAAGTGGGTTCCACATGACACCACAAGATAAGAAATGAGTCACATCTAACATGAAACGATAACCTGACAACTTGACCCATTGACACCCCTACATCTCAAACTTTAGGGTTCCAACACCTTGGTCGATAAATTAGTAAATATTTTACCATTATAAAGGTGTTCACACACTACACCATCTTTAAAAACCCAATTCCTTATTTCAAAAATTTAAGAATCTTCATATATATAATTGCATCAATGTCAATTGAATTTTCATTTCCCTTTTAGAGAACATTGCAATAGAAATGTTAGAACCAAACTCAATTGACCCAAAGATAAGTAAAATCTCTAATTCTTGAAATAAATATTCAAGTCATTAAGTTGAACCCTTATTTTAAAGAAATAGATACATGTGCAATTAGTATTTTACCAGCATTGAGTAACAGCCTTTGAGATTAGTATTTTGTGTAACTAATAGCAATCCAAATCCATAACATGCCTACAAAAAAACATATAACTTTAATTTTCTTGCACACCTTCTTATGTCATTAACATTTATCCAATGATAATAACCGATATTTACCAAATATTTTTCACACACAGGCAATATTAGGTAAACCACAATATATATAAACCACCCATTGTATTATTGTACCAAATCTCATTCATGGAATTCTTTCAAAAAAAACTTTTAGGGTTTTACTCTTACTATAATATTATCTCTTTATATTATTAGAAACATTTGTATGTTAAGATTTGTATGTTGAACCAAACTACCTATCTCAAAATCTTTTATATCAAAGATTTTGAAATTATCCGTTAACAATGCTCAATAATTTAATCACGACTAGCTAATAAAAAATGAACAACATATAGAATGAGTAAAACTCTCACAGGTGTTAAGAATGGTCTCTACTAAAAATAATTTTATATCTAATGTATTCAAAACATTAAGCAATTAACTAACAGCCAAAAACTTTACACACCAATACATAGAAATAAAATTGTACAACTTTATAGATTCTTCAACATCTCATTTAAGTAGAACCATAAATGGTGTTATTATCAAAATACCCTCTAAATAGAACTTTTACTTAGCCTCAATAAATCCAAACACTAAGTTTTTGAAACTAAATTTCTGTAAATCTAGATCTCATGGAAAGATTTTGAAATAATTTTACCTAATATTCTTTAACATGTACATTGTTTTACACAATGTTCCAACCTCAAGAGATTTAGATTAATTTTCGTTCAAATGTATTTTTAAATATTCTGAATTTCATCATAAGAGAGACAAAATTTTTACCACATAAAATATGCGACAAAATTCTAGATATATCAGTATGCATGAAAACCGTGAAATACCTTTTAACACTTCAAACCCCGCATTTTAAAACTTTCTTATTACCCATTTCAATTAATGCAAGAATAGAACATTGAAATTTCAAATTTAAGAAATTATATTATTCTGTGTCAAATCGTAAACAAATTTAACGAGTCAAAATGCAATTCATAAAAGATATAAAGGTTAGCTTTAAAACAAGGAAACAATATTTTAAGATAATGAAGTGCACTTTAGTGCAATTTGTCATGAATAAGCAAGTCGCCTCTTTACATGATTTTCATTTGTTGATAAATCCTTTAATGAAAACAGTAACAAGAACAAGTGTTTTACTATTAATATTATCATACATTTATCACCACAAAAACATCAAACATTATTCTCTTTCTATTGCCAAGTTTAGGACCTCATGAGTATTAGCTTTAATTTACTTGAAAATTTTCATTTGATAGTGTTGAAAGTATATTTACGATTTTACCCTTTGTTCATATGCAACTAAAATATAATATTCAAACTCCCTTTTACATTGAATTTTCTTTAACCTCTTCTAGAAAACAAATACTAATGTATTTGTTTACACAAAATTTTCCTTTACAGAAGAAGAACAAAAGACTATTTTTGGATTGCATATTAGATAAGAAAATTAACAATAAAATGTACTTTAACATAGTCAAGGAAATGGTATTAAAACTAGCATTTTTCACAACAAATGCTCTATTTCTAATTATCGAAATAATTATCTATGTTGCTTGATTTTCCATTAAAATCCTAACTATAGTAATTCGTAAATTACTGAAATTACTTTCTTTGGAGTCTAAGAATATTAGATAATAGTATGAGCTAACACAATACTCTAAAAAATTTTGTTAGGGAGAATAATCCTAGGAAGTTTAACAAAGAAGCCCAACATAGCTTTGATTGAAAAGGTTATACTTATACCCACATATTAGACACTCTTTATTACCTTTCGAAGAAATGTTATACAACAACACTTGTTTACTCATGAACTTAGCATATCTTTCCTCTTCATGGATATACTCTCACATTGAAACCAAACTTCTCCAAAGTCAAAGATAAACTTCTTTATAAATTTAATACTCAAATGTTATTATTATCTCATTTTACACACAGAGAGCTTTTCTTTTATCAATATGTACACAGTAGGTTTAGATACTTAAAAAATAAAGTTCAAATATACTAAAGTGAGACAAGTTATGTGTTAACTCAAAATTACCTTTCCATCTCAAAAGGATTATTGCCACCAAATCCTAAATAGAGAGATTATTTACAAAAAAATTGCAAACTTTAAAACAATGATATACCGAATATATAATCAAATAATACAAGTAATATAGTAAACAATAAATGACAATAATTGATAAGTTCATAATTGTGCTATATTTTATGTGTCAATTACCACGTTTTTATGTGTTGTAAGCAAGATTTGAGTTATTATTGAGCTTAATTTGGTTATCTCAGTTTTTGTAGGGTTAAAGTGAAAAGGGGCTGAAAAAGATGGAAAAGATGAAAGAAAATGCTTAGTACGGGACATGCACGAGTTTGAAGCCATTCTAGATACTGTTTGTATTTCAAGCATAACTTTTGATCCCGAGCTTCGATTGAGGTGATTTATTAGCTGCATTGGGAAAGCTAAGAGATAGAGCTACAACTTTAATGTTTTATACTTATTCAAATTACGCAAGTATCAAGGTGAAAATTGAAGCCGAAGGCAGAGCACAATTGAGGAAGCCAGCACACATGTGCTGGAGTTGTGCAACACATGTGCGCTGCATCCAGAAGCAAAATCCCAGAAGTGGCTCGCATGCACATGCACGCTAGGGTCCCTGCACATGTTCGCGGAGGATGAAACCTTCCTAAACCTTACTGCCTCACGCGCAAATGAGGTAAAAACCCTAGCGAATGTGCGCGGAGGGCAGCAGGAGTTGTGTATTTTTTAGTTTTTGGCACGATTCTTTGCCCGGTTGGACTCGTTTTCACCCAATTTCACGTTCTTATAGTAGGCATTAATTGTAACCCTGTGCTGCCGAGTCTTATAAATACATCTAGTATGGTGAGAAAAAAATCATCAACACTTTTATTTTCTTTTGGCTAGGATTTTCAGTAGAAATTATTCTTTATTCTTTTATTACTCATTCTATGTGGCACTTTGTGCCTAAACTCTTTTCTTGGTAGAAGGAATTGAAGCCATGGTCAATTCTACAAAGTTGTGAGACTTCTTGTGCTTGAATTATTCAATTATATCTCAAGTATTGATTATTTTTCTGCAATTTATTTTATAATTGTTCTTTTTAACTTATTACTCCTGCAGAATGTTAAGTTATTGGAATTAATCTACTGCTAGATAGTTTTAACCGCGTGTGCTTAATTCAATCTATGAAGCAACTGAATTTGATAATTACTGGATTAGTGTTATTCAATTTAGAAAAATTAATCATCTAATTGGCATAACTGCGTGTGTTTATGTTTAATTAGCCTAATTATTCTTATTGATTTTAATGCTTCTATTAATTGATCTTTGGCACGTGTCTGGATTAATTTAATAGTTAGGGTTAATTGGATCGCATGTTGAAAATTAACCAACTTTAGAAAGAAATAAGAATCAACTTTGAATTGGTATTCGTTCGGGTTAATTCTTTAATTGGGGTGCTTCATATAAAATTGAATTATCTTGTGTGTCAAGGATTGACTAATGAAATTGTCATGGTGGATATAACCAAAACCAATACTTTTCTTACATCAAATTTTCTTCAGTTATTTTATTGTTTTAATTTTAGTTAACAGCATTCAAAACCCTCCTTTTTCCATTTAGTACGAAAATAAACTCCGTTCTCTATGGGACGACCTGTGCTTACCGCTACTAAATGTTGAGAATTGTTAATTTTGGGTGCCTACAACAGCATTGCAACTCTGCAGCACATTATTTACAATCTCACCAAAATTTTGGCATCGTTGCCGGGGAACAGTTTGAATTATTTTTGTGCTATTTATTTCATTTGTGTTTCTTTTCTTTCTTTTTATTATAATTCTTCCGCTAATTGTGTATTCCTGTGACCCGGTCTGCTGGACAAGTTGAATTCCAATTTGATCCGAAAATACAGAGAACATTACGTAAATTGGGAAAAAAGATAAGAGAACGACAGTTTGGGGAAGGACAATTGTTTAACTATATCTTTGCAGGTGATCAGGAACAACAAGAAGAGATGAACATGGCTCAATGGACTTTGAGGGAATTAGCAGTGCCCACTCTGAACCAACAACCTTTATGCATTACATATACAGAATTATATGCTAATGTCACATTTGAATTAAAATATGGACTAATCTATTTATTATCTTCTTTTCATGGATTGCCAGGTGAGGATCCGAACAAGCATCTTAAGGAGTTCCATGTGGTTTGCACAAGTATGAAACCCACTGGGGTGTCAGAGGAGCATCTCAAGTTAAAAGCATTCCCATTCTGACTCAAGGATGAAGCAAAGGACTGGCTATTCGATTTGCCTTCGGGTAGCATAACAACTTGGGAGCAGATGAATAGACTATTCCTGGCTAAATACTTTCCAGCTTCTCGAACTGTAAATATTCACAAAGAAATTTGTGGAATAAGGCAGTTCAATAAAGAATCCTTGAATGAGTATTGGGAGCGCTTCAAGAAATCTAATTGTATGCAAGCTGTCCACATCATCAGATAAGTGACTCCTTCCTAATTCAATATTTTTATGAAGGGTTGTTTCCTAATGAAAGAAACATGGTCGACGCTGCAAGTGGAAGGGCGTTAGACAATTTGACCATAGACGCTGCTCGTGAGATTATATCGAATATGGCCGCACGCTCTCAAAAGTTTGGGACACGATGCGATCAACCTCTCAAATGTGTAAATGAGGTAAATGTTTCATCATTAGAACAACAAATGGCAAGTTTGACTTTTTTGTTCGACAGTTGGCTTCCGATACCGCAACAACTGTACAACCATGTGGTATCTTCTCAAATGAGGGACACTCAACAGATATGTGTCCCACATTACAATATCAAAGTCAAGATCACGTACAAGCAGCCGGAGGATTCCCAGGACAGCCATGACAAAGTTATGATCCCTACTCGAACACGTATAATCCTGGATGGAGGGATCATCCTAACTTGAGATACGGGAACCCAGCCCAAAGCATCAGCCTCAACAAAATCAACAGAACTTCCAACCTTATAGGCCACCATTTGCTCAAAGACAACAAGCAAATCTAAATAATCAATCCAGTAAGTCTTTAGAGGAACAGCTGGATATTTTAACTGAAAATACGATTCAATTCCAGTAGAATACAAAGGCCAGTATTCAGCAGTTGCAACATGAAATGGGACAAACGGCTACCGCGATTAGTAGGTTAGAAGCGCAGAGCTCTAAGAAGTTACCGTCTTAAACCATCATCAACCCCAAGGAGAATGTGAGCGCAATTACGTTGAGGAGTGGTAAAGAGGTTGAAGGGCAAAGCAAAATAGTTCCTGAACATATTGAGGCCGAGAAGAAGAAGACCACAATAGAAAAAGAGGTTGAACCATGCAAGAAGAAAAGCAGCAGCAGTGAAGATAAAAGTGTTCCTGTATGGCCTGAAATTAAGCCTGAACCTCCATTTCCCGAGGCATTGAAAGAATTTTCAAAGGAAGATCCCGACAAAGAGCTATAAGCGGACTACGAGACTTTTCGTAAGTGCGAGATAAATATTCCTTTATTAGATGCTATTAAACAAATATCTCGATAAGCTAAATTTTTGAAGGAATTGTGTTCCCATAAAAGAAAGCAAAAGGAGATGAAAGTTAGAAAGGTAGAGGTGGGGAGAAATATTTCGTCAATAATTCAAAAATCTCTAGCTAGAAAGCGTAAGGACCTAGGTATGTTCTCTGTTCCTTGTAAGATAGGAAATACACACTTGGAAAAAGTCATGCTGGATTTAGGTGCATCTATTAATGTAATGCCATATCTGTGTATGATGCATTAAAAATATGACCATTGAATAAAACTGGTATAGTAATTCAGCTGGCTGATAGATCTTTCACCTATCCTAAGGGAATCGTAGAGGATATCTTAGTTCAAGTGGGAAGTCTAGTTTTTCCTGCTAATTTTTATGTGTTAGAAATGGAACAAGGTGATTCCAATGCTCCTATTTTGTTAGGAATACCATTTCTAGCTACTTTCCAAGCGAAAGATAGATGTTTTTAAAGGCACTCTTAGTATGGAATTTAGAGATAAAAGTGTTAACTTTAGCATTTATGATGATGTTGAACCATCTGACCATACTAAACTTGTTTCTATAATCGATGTGTGTAAGCCTCCAATACAGGAAATTCATCAACATACCGATAATCAGGAGGTGAACACTAACCATGAAGAACATCTCAAGGAAAAGAACAAGGACTTGTTGCAACAAACAAGTAATGGAAGTCCTAATGCTTTACCACTTTCTAACGAGAAATTGAAGTTATCTATTGTGCAGGGACCAATTCCAGATTATAATCGCCTTCCTGTTCACCTTAAGTACATATTTTTGAAGGATAAGGAGAGGGTGATAATCTCAAGTCAACTTAGCATCTCGCAAGAAGAGCAACTTGTTTGGGTCCTAAAAGACCAATGAGATTTAATTCATCATTTTTTAGAATAGTGAAGCAAAAGATCCTTGGACTCCTCCACATGGGAGTTACTGGATTGATTGGTGATGTGTAACGAACATCAAGTCGAGCAAACGACAGGAAACAAAGACGCTGCATGGGAGTCAACCCATGTCCATTTCAATTTTATTCTGTTATTTATTTTCTGCAACTTTATTTTTGCTTATTTTAGTTTTAAATGACAGCATAGTTTAATTTCGTTGTTAATTGGGAAATCAATTGCATTAAGAGCCTAAAATGATAAAATAGATCTTTGAGGGGTTTATGTGTTATGAGAGTAATTTAGGAATGTTTATGTGCTTGAATTCAAAAAAAAAAAAAAAGAAAGTAATTTTTGTTCTGCCTTCAGCGCACATGCGCGCTAAAATCTCAGCACATGTGCGCTGAGACCCTTTAAAATTTGTCTTCTGCCTCACGCGCACATGCACGCTTAAAGCCAGCGCAAGTGCGCGGGGCCGATTATCAAACATACACACTGCATCGCACGCACATGCGCGCTGGGGAAGCAGCGCATGTGCCCACGACGAGAATAAAGGAACTCAACTGTTCCTAGCCCCATTATTTCATGCTTTACATTCCTCTTCTCTTTCAACTTCTTGTCAAACCCTAAAATCCCCCACTCCAAGTTTTCCAAAACTCACCCCAATTCCATCAATTTTATACCCAAATTTCTTCTTCTTTCAAGGAATATCAAATCAAGGTATGAATTTCTCTCTCTTTCTACAATTTTTTCTTATGGGGTTTAATTAATTTTCAAGAATATGTTGAGTCTTTTTATGCTTTGATTGATGAAATCTTATATGGATTGAATATTAAACGTAAATTTGGGGTGATTATTGTTTGGATTGTTGATTGAGGATGGATTGCATGTTCATAATATATCCAAAAATTTCCTCTTTCTTTATGCATGCCATGTGTTCGATAATATGTCTCAATGAATAAAAATGTTCAAACACAAAGCATTAATGCACGAATTTAATTCCTAGGCCATTGATTATGCCATGTGAATTCTTTCTAATTAGTTTTCATGCATAGGAATGTTCATGCATTGTATATAAGCCTTAGTTTTAGGCACATTAAAACAAAAATTTCTGTTATTTTGCTTGGATTTTCATGTATAATCTAAGGCTTATGATTTGGGGGAATGGCCTTTTATGTAAGTGTCGGGTGTTGTTTGTTTGTTTGAGAGTCATGATGCATGTTTATGTTTTATAGGAATGGGAAGAACAGCAAAGAAAATAGCAACAGGCAAGGTTATCGGAGAATCTTTATCATCCGGGGCTCCACAACCACGAGTTGGTGGCGGGTTATGTTTTTTAAATGCGGAAGCCAAGCAGAAATATGACAACGATATCTCAAAACGGGTTGCAATTAAGGAAAGGGGCATACAAGTGCCATTGGTAGGGGCGCCAGAAATCAAGCTAGCCATTCGCAATCGTGGATGGGAGCTTTTCACTTCCACTCCCATAGATGTCGTCCTTCCGGTAGTTTTATTCTAATTTTGAACATTATAGCTCCACCAGGATATATGTACCGAGGAAATAAGTTGATGTCTCTGCCAATGAAATCAATAGAGTTTTGAAGGTCACTCATGTTCATAAGTCGATGAATGGCCCGACACCCGTAATGCCAAAGTAGAGTTTCAACAGATCACAAGCGTTCTTTGTGACGGAGATGTGGACTGGACTTTTACGGCAGATGGCATGACGGCTCGACATTTTCATGCAAATAAACTTAAGCCAGCATGGTTTGTCTGGTTTAAATTCCTTTGTGGCCGCCTTCTACCGATAAACCATCTTACCCATGTCACTATGAAGCGAGCCAAATTGTTATATTGTATTGCTACTGGGAAAGCCATTGATGTCGGTCAGCTCATACATCAACAAATTTGCTACTCCGCTACCAGTAGGCAACTGGGATTATGGATTCCCCATCTGATTACGACTCTATGTTTGGAAAGTGGTGTGGTGATTGAGCCTTCTGAAGAAAAATTGAGGGTAGGCCAGATGATTGCAATGGAGGATATACGAGCTCCAGTTAAACGCACTCGGTCCCAAACTTCTACGTCACACTTAGAGGAAGTTGAGGATTCAGATAATGAGCCGGTACCTGATCTAGCCTCTGCAGCAATCTCAGGAGGAGCTTCTACATCAAATCTTGGCAGAGCAATAGCAGATGGGCCAACATTTTGATTCATTTATTCAATATCAGTTTACATTGCAGCAGACAATGGAGGCTCATCAGATGGCCAGAGAGCGGGGAGAGGACCCTTCTACATTTCCTCCCTTTCCTCCTTTTCCACAAGATTTGGGGCCCCATGCTCCTTGAGTTTTTATGCCCTATGTGTTGGGCCATTTTCTTTGTTTGATATCTATCGTAGTTGATTTCCTAAAAATCTGCGTAGTTATTTTATTAGACATTCATTTTTGTTGGTTAGGTTTCATTTTAGTTGGTTACTTTCTTTTTAGTTAGGTTTATTTTTGTAATGGTGTTTTCGTTTATTTTTAGTTGTGTATTCCCTTAAGGGAGTAAGTTTTTCTTGTTTATTGTTGGATTATTTTCTAAAATTTTTATTTCTTATTGTCTCAAGAGAATTATTTATTTGTTTTGTTTTGTTTTATTTAGTGTTAATCCAGCTTTCTTTCGCAACAAGGGGATATTTATAGCGAATACTGCTCCAAACAAGAATTAAATCCACAGAAGCTTTCCTTTTTCCCATTTTATGCTTTTATTTTTGCATTGAGGACAATGCTTATTTTAAGTGTGGGGTGGGAAAGTTCTTTAGATTTTTAAGTTGTTTGGCGTATTTTGCTCAATTTTGCTGCAATAGTTTAACTTTTCCTTTGATTTGAGAGTTTGTCTAAATATTTGAAAATTTTGTGGATTAATTACCATTTTTTTAAAAAAATTTGAAAATTTTCACTTAACGTATTTTTTTCCATTTGTCTGCATAATAAATCATTATTTGAACCATGCATGACTGAGTAGTCGGTGTTAATATTTTTCGTCCATGATTTTCAAAGATTTTTGAGCACTAAGCCATACTTTAATTTTTGATTTGGGATATTTAGAGAAATTTATGTTGACTCAATTATATGGCATCCCAAAAACTTAATTTATTACATTTTCGAAGCTAATTTTTAGACGACCCGATTTAGTTTAAAGATGAGGGTAGTGCCTTTTTTGTTTGATGAGCCTTTTTGGCCAACCATTTTAACAATTTATTTCTAAGTACCTTATTTGAGCCTTATTCTTGTGAAGAGAAACATCATTCTCCTTCTTTCACTTAAACCCAATTTACCTACCCTTATTGAGCTTAATGTTCTTTTCATTGTTTTACCTTAAATTATTCCGTTTAAGAGTTTATGGTGCACATTATTTGTTAAGGGGATATAAGGGTGGAAGTTTGTGAGAAGTGAGTGATGTGCATTTTTGTAGCGAATGGGGTATTGGAAAAAAATTGTTGGAAAAAAAATGAATATGGAAGCTTTTGTATTTGCAGGTAGTGCCCATCTCTGGTACCTGCGTATTCTTGATATTTACAGGCAGTGCCTATCACTGGTACCTGTATTTGCAGGTAGTGCCCATCACTGGTACCTACGTGTTTATATGCTGCGGGTAGTGCCTACCACTGGTACCACGTGTACGTACTGTGAGCGGACATAGAAAAAAAACATGGTGACGTGATGTATATATGTCCGAGGGAGGTTGGCATGTTTTGTTGTTTCAAATTCTTTATGGGTGTTTGTTACTCAAGTGTGGGGTTGTGGATGTTTGATATTCTGCATGTGAAGAGAAGTTTTTATTTTAATGTGTGGCCGTCATTACTTTAAAGCTCTTGTTTTATTTGCTATACCCTCTCCCTTCTTTGGCTAACAAATATCCTAACCTATTTTTCGAACTAAAAGTCCTACCGAAATTTGAATTGAATCGGTTGTCTAGATTAGTGGATAGGTGTAAGAAGAGTGAGCTATGGGGTGTTTAGAAAAATTTTGAGGGTCTTCATGATTTAATCTAGATATTTTCAAATCTAAGTTTTTGAATGGCTATACACACATACACATGAATTTCATGTTTTGATTTTTTTTAGCATTTGAGCTCTTGAGTTCTCTGACTACTCTGATTGTTGGATTGATTATTGATTATTGCAATAAGTGGATATTTGAAGGAATATATTGAGTGAAATTTTGTTATGCTTAAATGTTCTAATTTTATGTTTGATCGAGGATGATCAAAGGTTAAGTGTGGGGTAATTTGATAAGTTCATAATTGTGCTATATTTTATGTGTCAATTATCACGTTTTTATGTGTTGTAAGCAAGATTTCAGTTATTATTGAGCTTAATTTTGATATTCTCAGTTTTTGTAGGGTTAAAGTGAAAAAGGGCTGAAAAAGATGGAAAAGATGAAAGAAAATGCTTAGTACGGGACTTGCACGAGTATGAAGCCATTCTAGACACTGTTTCGTATTTCAAGTATAACTTTTGATCTTGAGCTCCGATTGAGGTGATTTAAGATTCATTGGAAAGCTAAGGGATATATATACAATTTTCATGTTTTACACTTTCTCGAAGTAAGCAATAATCAAGGTAAAAATCGAAGTCGAAGGCGGAGCACAGTTGAGGAACCCAGCGCACATGCGCTGGAGCCCTGTACAGCGCATGTGCGCTGCATCCAGAAGCAAAATCCCAAAAGTGGTTAGCATGCACATGCATGCTAGGGACCCTGCGCATGTGCACAGAGGATGAAACCTGCCGGGATCTTACTGCCTCGCGTGCACATGCGCGCAAAGACCCCAGCGCATGTCCGCGGAGGGTAGCAAGGGTGGCGTATTTTTGAGCTTTTGGCACGATTTTTTGCCCTGTTGAACTCTTTTTCACCCAATTTCCCCTTATCTGTAGGCATTAATTGAAACCCTAAATACTCATTCTAAATACCCCAAGTAGGGTGAGAAAAAAAGATCGACACTTTTATTTTCTTTTGGCTAGGGTTTTCAGTAGAAATTATTCTTTATTCTTTTATGGCACTTTGTACCTAAACTCTTTTCTTGGTAGAAGGAATTGAAGCCATGGTCAATTCTACAAAGTTGTGAGAATTCTTGTGCTTGAATTATTCAATTATATCTCAAATATTGATTATTTTTCTGCAATTCATTTTATGGTGTATTATTGTTCTTTTTAACTTATTATTGCTGCAGAATGTTAAGTTATTAAAATTAATCTACTGCTGGATTGTTTTAACCGCGTGTGCTTAATTCAATCTATGAAGCAACTGAATTTGATAATTACTGGATTAGTGTTATTGAATTTAGGAAAATTAATCATCTAATTGGCATAACCGCGTGTGTTTATGTTTAATTAGCCTAAGTGTTCTTATGGATTTTACTGCTTCTATTAATTGATCTTTGGCGCGTGTCTGGATTAATTTAATAGTTAGGGTTAATTGGATCGTGTGTTAAAAATTAACCAACTTTAGAAAGAAATAAGAATCAACTTTGAATTGGTATTCGTTCAGGTTAATTCTTCAATTGGTGCTTCATATAAAATTGAATTATCTTGTGTGTCAAGGATTGACTAGTGAAATTGTCATGGTGGATATAACCAAAACCAAGACTTTTCTTACATCGAATTTTCTTCAGTTATTTTATTGTTTTAATTTTAGTTAAAAGCTTATTCAAAACCCCCCTTTTTCATTTAGCACGAAAATAAACTTCGTTCTCTGTGGGACGACCTGTACTCACCGCAACTACATATTGAGAGTTGTTAATTTTGGGTGCCTACGACAGTATTGCAACTCGACAGCATATTTTTTGTACACTGGATATTCACCCGTAAGAATTTAAACTATATAACTGGATATTCACTTTCGAACAGAATAAATAGCATACAATATAAACCTCACACAAGTAATCAGTGAGATAACCTTATAAGAATTGATCACCTTTAGATAGATAAAAACGTCTAAAATTATAAAATAAACCCTCACTGATCACTGAACTCTTTCAAAATTAATATAAATAATTATCACCTTCAAGAAGATAACTACAATATAGTAATTTTAAAAGAGCGTCAACTCAAGAACCTTATTAAATAAATTTACAAATTACGATAACGGCCATTTCGGGGTACCAATTTTAATAATTCAATGAATTATTTGAGATAACATATTTTATGTCACTAGAAATGTATCATGATATGAACTTAACCCTTTTAAAATTAATATGCACAATTACCACATTCGGGTAGGCAACTATGCATAAGAATTTCAAAAGATAAACATCTCAAATTCTTTATCAAATAATTTTATAACTATTACAATGACCACTTCGGTGTACCAATTGTACTAAACCATTAAATTATTCGATTGAAACAAAACAATTTTATGTCAAGAATATGACATTAAATTTAAGTAAGACATTAGCAAACTTATCTATCTACGAAAATATCAAATGCCAAACATTTTTAATTTGCTCAATTGTATCTTTATAACTTCAAAAACATGAACAGATTAGAGAAATATGATACCCTTTGATAACAAATAAACCAAAACAGGTATAATTATAATTTAGGTTCATATAACATGAAATATTCTTATCTTTAAATAAAACCAAATTAACGGCTAGCATATATTTTTAACAAACATAAACATCTCAGGGTCCTTATTAAATAATTTTACAAAATTGTATTAATAATGGTCATTTTAGCGACACCATTTATTATAGTTTGTAAATTATTTAACTGAACTATAAATATATGCCCATAAATCCATAACTTTATTTGCATAAGGCAAGTGCAAAATCATATATCATAATTTATCTTTATTTCCCTTAAGCAAATTATTAATTTTCATCAGAATCATGCAAAAACCAAAATCATAGGCATATGATTAAATAATTTAATCATACCTTAATCTTTAGTGATGGAGACATTAAAAATATTTAAACCTGATTAATTCACAATGATCATTGTATACCATGCAAAGTTTTTATAAACAACGCAAGACATTAAAAGTGAATATACTTTTACGAGTCACTTAACATTAAACAACATAAGTGGCTCTTATGCCTGAATTTATGATAGTCTTAAAATTTTCTCATTGAATTTGATCAATGTTATAAAGAAACTTTACAAAATCTAATCACCATTGCCACAATAGCATAATCGTGAATTAACAGGTTAATCGATTCTAATTAGACAGCGTAATATAATGTAGTGTCATCTATTAATTTCAAATTGATAATGCATGAAATTAGGACAGGTTAACATCCCATGTTAGAAAGTTTCCTAAGAAATTGACAAATGTTTGAGACCAATCCAAAACAAACGATAACAAATAACAATAGAGAAAATAAAAGAGAGACACCAGATTTACGTGGTTCGGTCGAAAGACCTACGTCCACAGGCGAAGGCAAGCAAATTTTACTATATGAGAAGAATACAAAAGTTTTAGGAGAATACTCCTAAGCCCACAAAAGCACTAGTTCAAAAACACAAAGAAAGCCAAAATAAAGACAAAAGGCTTAATGACCAACAAGGCCCAATAGCCCACTAAACTCTCTTATGTTTAGTGCTTGGTACATAAAGCCCAAAACCTAAGGTCTCTATTTATAAAACCAAAGGTACATAACTCTCCTTAAAATTAATCAATGTGGGACAAAAGCCACATAACAAATCTCCACCTTGGTATGTACCCACATCCACAAATAATAACAAAATAGCAAACTTGCTCAACCTTCTCCACACAAGCCTCAATGGGCTTAATCAACAACAACAAAAATGCCAACCAAGTCCAAGCATTGCTTGAACTTGTAAATCGGAAGAGGTTTCATAAACATGTCCGCAGGATTATCTTTGGTACTGATCTTTTGAACAAGAACTTTCCCCTCAGCAATAGTATCCCGAATGAAGTGAAACTTCACATCAATGTGCTTAGTCCTCTCATGATACACCTAATCTTTAGTCAAGTGAATTGCACTTTGACTATCGCAATAAACTGTAGTAACACCATGATGCAGACTCAATTCGCCAAACAAACCTCTCAACCACAAGGCTTCTTTGATTGCCTCGGTCACGACCATATATTCTACTTTCGTAGTAGACAATGCCACAATAGATTGTAAAGTAGCTTTCCAATTAATTGCAAAACCGCCAACGCAAAATATATAACCAGTAAGTTATCTTCTTTGGTCAAGATCCCCGGCGTAATTAGCCAATCCACAAAACCAATCAAAGTGTCACTATTTTTCCCAAACTCCAAACAAGTGTTTGAAGTACCTTTCAAGTATCTGAGAATCCATTTCACAGCCTTCCAATACTCTTTTCCAGGACAAGACATATACCTGCTAACCACACTAACTGCTTGTGAAATGTCTGGATGTGTACAAACCATCGCATACATGATACTGCCGACTGCACTAGAATATGGAACATGTGCCATAAAACCTTCTTCCTCACCTGATTGTGGTGACTGAGCAGCTAAAAATTGAAAATGACTTGCAAGAGGAGTACTCACAGGTTTAGCATTTTTCATGCTAAATTTCTCCAAAACTTTCTCAAGGTAATGCTTTTGGGTCATGAACAATTTCATAGCTCCTCCATCTCTCTTGATTTCTATGCCAAGAATCTTCTTAGCTGCTCCCAAATCTTTCATCTCAAATTCACTACTCAACTGTGCCTTCAAAGTGTGAATTTCTACAGAACTCTTGGCAGCAATGAGCAAGAGGGATGTCATCAACATAAAGTAGCAAATAAATGAAAGAATCATCATTTAATTTTTGAAAATAGACACAATTGTCATGCATGCTCCTTGAACAACTATGACCCAACATAAAGGAATCAAACCTCTTATACCACTGTCTTGGAGACTACTTCAATCCGTACAAGGATTTCTTTAACAAGCAAACATGGTCTTCTTTTCTTTCAACTTCAAATCCCTGAGGTTGTCTCATATAAATTTGCTTTTCAAGTTCACCATGTAGGAAAGCTGTCTTGACATCAAGTTGCTCCAATTCCAAATCATACATGGCAACTAAGGCAAATGAAACATGAATAGAGCTATGTTTAACAACAGGTGAAAACACATCATCGAAATCAATACCATGTAATTGACTATAGCCCTTTGCAACCAATTGTGCTTTATATCTTGTATCTTCAACCTCTGGATGACCTTCCTTCTTCTTAAAGACCCATTTGCAATCAACAATTTTCTTACCAAAAGGCGGCTTCAAAGAACCCACTATTTTATTTTTATAGAGAGATTCAATTTCTTCATTCATAGCGACCAACCACTTAGCTGAATTATCACAAGAAATTGCTTCAAAGTAGGTGGAAGGCTCACCAACTCCATCCGTTTCTTCAGCGACTGACAAAGCATATGCAACTAAATTTGCATATCGCTACGGTGGTCGAATCTCCCTCCTTGGTCTATCCTTGGCAATAGAATGCTCCTCCTCCTCTGGTTCTTCTTCAATAGATTCTGATTTATCTACTAAATTTTTCTGACTAGAATAGGCAACTGAGAAGGACCAGAACTATCTACTGCATTTTTCTGATTAGAAGAGGCTAACTGAGAAGGACCAGAACTACCAAACTCTAGCTCCACTTGCTTCTGTGTATTATCATCTGTATCTGAACTACAAGAACCGGAAGACTCCTTTTCAAAGATAACATAGAAAGTTCATCAAATGTAACATCTCTACTAATTACAAATTTTGGGGACTTGGGATCAAGACACCATAATCTGTCAGCCTTTCACCCCATAAGCATAACCAAGGAAAATGCACTTTTTAGCTCTAGGCTCTAATTTCCCATCATTCATGTGCATATATGTTGGACACCCAAAAACTTTCAAATCAGAGTAATTAGCAGGAGTACTTGACCAAACTTCCTCAGGAGTCTTGAAATCAATAGCTGCAGAAGGAGCTCGGTTGACAATATGACAAGCCGTAGAGATCGCCTCCGCCCAAAAGTCCTTTGTCAACCCTGCATTAGAGATCATACAACGGGCTCTCTCCAAAAGAGTTATGTTCATACGTTCAGCCACACCATTTTGCTGAGGCGTCATCCTTACTATATGGTGTTGAACAATTCCTTCATTTTTACAGAATTCATCAAATTCGCCTTCACAAAATTCCATGCTATTATCTATTCTAAGCCGCTTGATCTGTTTACCTGTCTATTTCTCAATCAAAATTTTCCATTGCATGAAAGTTAGGTAAACATCATTTTTATGTTTCAAAAAGTAAATCCAGATTAACTTTCCTTGAATAATCATCAATAAAAGTCAATATATAGCTGGCACCACCCTTAGATAGAACACAAGCTGGCCCCCAAAGATCATAATGGATATAATCTAAAGTACCTTTTGTCCTGTGGATTGTTGGTGAACTGAAACTGACTCTCTTCTACTTCCCAAAGACACAATGTTCACAAAAATCTATCGCCCGGTACTCTGCCCAAAAAGAAGTCCTCTTTTGTTCAACATAGTCAAGCCTTTCTCACTCATGTGTCCCAAACGCATATGTCATAATTTGGTGATATCATAATCAAACAAAGATGATGAAGAGACTGCTGCAGAATCTGTAACAGTAGAACCCTGCAAAATGTACAAAGTACTAGACCTGCAAGCTTTCATAATAATAAGAGAACATTTACAGACTTTTATAACTCCACCTTCAGCTGCATATTTGCACCCAAGATATTCTAAAGTGCCTAAAGAGATAAGATTCTTTTTCAAATCAGGAACATGTCTAATATTAGTAAGATGTCCTCACAATACCATCATGCATTTTAATTCGAACTGTACCCTTACCAACAACATTACAAACGGCATTATTGCCCATCAAAATAATTCCACCATTACAAGATTATAAGTGGAAAATAAATTCCTATTGGGACACATGTGATAAGAACACCCCAAATCTAAAATTCACTCATTTTTAGACCTTGTTCTATCATTAGTGACAAAGAAAATATTTCTATCACTCTCATCAGCTGCAACGCTAGCCTCGACAATCTCATTATTTTTCTGGTTAGATTTCTCCGTATGCTTATCTTTATTTTTCAACCTGAAGCATTCGGATTTAATGTACCCCTTTTTACGACAATAATTGCATACCATATTTTTATGTCTGAATTTAGATCTAAATTTTGATTTACTACTATCAAAATCTCTCCTTTCGGATCTACCTCTAGCAACCAAGCCATCAGCCTGATTTCTACCCATTTTCTCATGACCTATCCCTATCAATTTGCTCCTTAGATTTTAAAGTAGCATTTAATTTCATGATACGATATTGTTTCTTTACCATAAATCATAGTATCACGGAAATGTTTAAATGATAGGAGAAGGGAACATAACAACAAAGGGCTTGATCCTCATCATCAATTTTCACATCTATATTCCACAAATCCATAACAATGGAATCAAAATTTATCAAGATGTGAGAGTATAGATGTACCTTCAGTCATCCGAAGCATGTAAAGGATTTGCTTTAAATAGAGCCGATTCTCAATTGTCTTCTTCATATACAAAATTTTCAATTTATCTCACATACCTTTGACTGTTGTCTCAAAGCGACATCCCTTAAAACCTCATCAGAGAGATTTAGGATAATACTTGATCTGGCCTTTTTATCAAGGTCCTCAAAATCCTCCACCGACATATTCTCTGGCTTTTTCTCCACTCCATGAAGCGTTATGTCCACACCATCTTGGATCAGGATAGCCTCCATCTTGAGCTGCCACATCCCGAAGTTGACACTCCGGTCAAATTTCTCTACATCTGGGTCTTTGTTATCATCATAATATCTCAAAACTTTCCTAGAAACTCTGATACCAAATAAAAGAGAGACACCAGATTTACGTGGTTCGGTCGAAGGACCTACGTTCACGGGCAAAGGCGAGCAAATTTTACTATATGAGAAGAATACAAAAGGTTTAGAAGAATGCTCCTAAACCCACAAAAGCGCTAGTACAAAAACACAAGGAAAGCCAAAATAAAGACAAAAGGCTTAATGACCAACAAGGCCCAATAACCCACTAAGCTCTCTTATGTTTAGTGTTTGGTACATAAAGACCAAAATCTATGGTAGAGTTATAAGACCAAAGCTACATAATTCTCCTTAAAATTAATCAATGCAGGACAAAAGCCACATAACATCCCACATTCAAATTAAATTATTCCACTTATAATCAAAACAATGGAGCTAGTACAACGAAATTTCAAATTTCAATATTTCATATATAATTCATGGACATACGAACAATTAAGTAGTACCAGAAGCATATAAGATTCATGTTCTTTCTTGATCTATAATTTTTGGTCACTCTGGCAAGGAATTAGCTTTTAAACACAACCTGTTATGTTGCTCAAGACTACTAAAGAAGCACCAAGTCCAAAAATTTCATCAAGGTCGACCAGTAAAATATTTCCTCGTTGCAAACTGAATGTGTCCCTTTTTTTAAATAAATAAATTCCTTTGATCATATTGAAGAAAGAATCAGATAATACACATTCGCGGCCATCGTCTCCTAGTTGATTATGTATACATACTTGAAATTGAAGCCAAATAGGAGTAGTATTCATCTATGTATACATCTGGAACGTATGGCGAAGCGAGTAACAACTGAATATTTTACCAAATTGTTCTTTAGTTTCTTATACTCTTCGTTAGTGTAGGCCATATGTGCTGCTTTACATGAATGGCGAAAGCCGTTGACCAAATATATGAAACGGAAGACAAGACAAATAAACAACCAATCGGCCTTCTTTTTGTTTTTACTTTCCAGACTTTTATTGCTTTGATGTCTTTCTTAATGGAAAACCAAATGCCAATCTTATCTTTAAAGCCCAAATAACTTGCAAAAAGAATATACAGCATTATCACGGCAGCAGTATAACGGAAACGGCAAACCGTTTTCGAAACCAAAATTCTAGAATTTACTTGAATTTTTGTTTTAACGATTCAAAATGTAATATTGTTGTTTTAATATCATTTGTTAAATTTGAGCGGATTTCAATATCAATATTTGAACACGATATTAAATAAAATTACATATCATTTACCGCAACAATAAATAATTAAAAATATTCATTGATCGTGGCGATGGATAATTGAAGATAATATCATTAAATTATAATCGACACGTTGAGATTCTCATACCTTAACTAGACATTTTTTCTCCTTACTCAAATCCTATATGGTGGTTATAAATAGTGTAAATCAACCCTAACACCCGACATAGGATGTACGGTAGTTATAAATAGTGCAAATTAAACTCTAACACCCTATAAACAATATAGATTAGGATGTAATATTAGATGTAGTGTTATAGATAGGAGAGAGGTACCTATCCCATATAACATAATTGTACCTCTTATTAAAATCACTCTAAAATTTAATAAAATTTAGAAAATAAGTTTATACTTTACCTATCACACTAAATAAACAATTGAGACAGTTCTAGATCTAAATAGGTATATTATAAAAATATGAGATTTACCCATTTTTATTTAACAATTTTTTATAAAATAGAAATTAATTATTGATAAAAAATAATTCCAACAAGAATGGGAAAGTGCAGAGGCTTTGGGCTGTGGAGCCTTCAATTTTTTTCCAAGCTGCTACAGGGAGAGGGGGCAAAGGGGATGGGTGGCAGTAGTGCATTGGAGCTGCACTTTATTTCAGGCGAGAGAGGGAGAGAAGCAAAGGGTCAGGCGAGAGAGGGGAGGCAGAGAGGGGGTAGAGGGAATGAATGGTGGTGCGATTGGGAGAGAAAATGGAGACAAGGATAAGATCGGTATTTATAATGGACATTGAGAATTGCTGTGGAATTAAGATTTTAGCTGTGGCAATATCATTGCCCTATTCAGGATGACTGCCTTGGATCTATGTTCGAGCATCTGGGGAGAGGGGAGAGCCTATTCTCTTCCCAATTAAGGGAGGTTGTGTGAAAATCCAAGTCAACCTATTATTTGATATTAATTAAACTTTAATAATAATAGTAGTTTTAAATTTATAAATTATTAGGTTGGATTCATAGGTAATTATGTTTTATTAAGAGATTAATAATTAAATATTATAAGTAGATATTTATTATATATATATAGTTAAGATTAAAAGAATATACGATATACTTTATATTGGAATTTAGGATTAAGGCCATATAAGCACACAAAAAAAAAAAGTGGAAGAAGTTATTCATAGGAATTTTTTGAATGCAAGGAGGTAACAATTATGTCTCTTTAATATATCGTCTTTGATTTTTACATGAATAGTGTTCAACTGTTTATTTATTTGATGGTTTAAGTTTATTTAGAATGGATTTAACGTATATGATGTTCTTTTGGTCAAACAAAAAATAAAAAAAAAAAGATAAAATTGAGTAGCCGCATGGCCGACGGCTTATATGGCCAAGAGATTATAATTGTTGTCGGAGTACTATTACTTGCCGGAGCGAATCAATTGGAAGTTACGCGAATGTATGAATTGTATTCTTATGACAAGGAAGTAAAAGTAACAATGGATTAATGGTTATGTATAATATTAACAATAATGTGTATATGATTGGATCTATCGGTTGATAAACCAAAGGATAACATTTTTAAGGCCTGCAGTGATGAACGGAATATGCCAAGGCTTGAGTCTGAGTACATAGATGTAATTATGTCAGTTTTAGAGTTTAGATTAAGTTAGAAGCTAATTGAATATATATATATATATATATATATATATATATAAAAGACTACTACTAAGTGGATATATAGGATGATTAATTGATCGGTTCAAATATTTGAATAGTTTAACGGGTTTGTTTAGTATTTCAGTTCTAGTTAACTTAAGGTCCTAATTTATTTTATGTCATTCCGTTTAGGACTTATTTATACAATTAAAGTATTATGGATGTTTTATAGGCAAGAATTCACGAATTCGTATTACTCAAGTTTAACTCACGTATTTCAGATTAATTAAGAGGTAAGGGGTTCTAATTCTCTTTCATATTTTTGAAAATTATTTGTAAAATTCTTGTTTTAAAATTATATTTACATATTAAATCGAACCGAGTATAGTTTACTTTTCTTATTTGATTATATAAAACTATTGTAAGTGACAATTTGACATGATAAATTACTTGTACGATGCATGTTTGGTATTTTGACTATTGTATTGTTTGGCTCTTGGCTATCTTTGGTGGAATTGGTTGGAGTTAGTTCCCAATACTCTATATGAATCTTTGTATGGCCCTTTTTTCAACTGGTTATAGTAGTTGGACTTTATTATGACCCTGTTCCTAACAGGTTATAGTAGTTAGGACTGGATATCCAACTTGCCATTGAATAAGGTATAGAGAACTCATGAACCTAATATTGATTATTGTATTGTGTTTGTACTTTTGTCATAGATATTTAGTATTGAATTGTAATTATTTGAATTATTGATAATACCACTTATCTATATATGTACTCGTATCTTATCATCTTAAAATATTTGCTTATATATATGTATACATGTTACGATATGTTTGAAACAAGTTTTAAAAATATAGTTATTATATAACATACTCGTTCTAGTGGAAGAGAATTTGAATTTCTTACTAAACAATGTGTATGCTCACCCCATTATATAATATTTTTGTACGTGTTTGTAATTTTAAAGACAGGCAAGTGATTAGATATTAGAGATTTTGTGATTCGTGTCCTCGTGGAAATGTGAAGACACGGCGTGTTATGTCTCCGATTTTGGGGCGTGACAGGTTGTCAAAAGAAAAATTCGGCAGACTTGGCGTTGATTGGCCACTATCGCTTAACAAATGCAAGTATTTTAGGTTGTGTTTGGATGAACATGGATTTGGGGAAAATTTTGATACTTATTCATTTTTTGAATGAATTTGTAAAATTAAAATGGATTAATTTAAAATTTACCCAATTTAATAAGTGTGAAAGGAGGATTTTAAATAACTTTCTAATTTGAGAAAATTTAAAATTTATTTATTTTATCTTTACAAATCCTCTAATAAATAAATAAATTTTAAATCTTTCACCAAATCCATCGATCCAAATACTAGGTGCTGTTCGGATTGCAAAAAAAAATGCATTATTTGCCAAATAATATTTTGTCAGAATATTTGTTGTTTGGTCAGCTAAATAACTATTCAAATAATATTTTACACTATTCATATTTTGTCTTATTCATTATTCACACAATACATTATTTTCACTATTCATGTCCTATTCATTATTTATATCTTAAAAAATATTCTATTAGTAATTATGTATAAACAATGGAATTAATTATTATTATTATTTTGCAATCCTTACTTTCGCATAAAGACGTTTTAATCTAGTAAGGGGCTATTAGAATCGTATATTTTTATCTTAATGCATGTTTGTTGCAATATTTTGTTAGTAGTCTATAAATATTAATATTACGAATATAAAAATAATTCGCCTTTGTACGTTTGTTTTAAACCGTGAACGTATATTTATTATTAGTTTAATTTGACTTATTTTATATATTTACTCAGTTACATACAAAATGTTTATATTTGTGTGTGTGTGGCGGTTCTTTTAATAATGGCATAGAATAATTGGGTATAGATGTTAATTATCTTTAATTATTATTGATTTTGTACCTTTTTTTTATTTTTATGTAGGATTAATTTCACTTTATCCCTTTAACGTTTAGGGCCATAATCAATTTAGTCTCTAATGTTACTTTTTAGGCATTTTAGTCACTCAACTAACAATTAAAGCTAACGGTGTTAAATTTTCACCTTAAATGATATTTTTACCCTCAAATTATTGATGTGTAAACAAATTTTCTCTTAACACCCAAAATATCTTATTTTATTTTCATCATAAATAGAGTTTGATGAAATTAAAAATATGTTGATGAATAATAAAAAAATTATTAAAACATGTCAACAAAATAAGTGTGTCAGAGAGAGAGAAAATAAATCAAGTAAAATTGAAAAAAAAAATAAGAAAAAGAGAGAATAAGTGTATTTTTGTTAAAATAATATTGAATGTTGAGTGACAATGAAGTGTAACTCAAATGGTAAAACTACAATGTCCCTATGATTTAGGTCATGAGTTCAAGTCACCAAGGGGTTAGATAGAGATTCACTGTAAAATCTCTTTAAAAAAAATGTTTCAATGTTGAGTTAAATTTAACGGAAGGATTTAAATATCTAAAAAATAACGTTACAAATTAAAGTGATAATGAGTATAAATATTAAAGGTGTAAAGTAAAATTAATCCTTTCTATGTATGTGGAGTTTGATAGAAACAAAGGGAAAGATGGAATTTCAAGTTTTTATTAAATGCAGTGTGACAAGAATAAGTAAAGAATTTTTATAATTGTTATTTTTTCTATTTACATTATTATATTTTTACAAATAGGTTCACCAAATAAGAGGTACTATTCATTATTTCCAATCCAAATAGTTATTTCAAAATATTATTTCATATCCAAACAATTATTCTATTATTCCAAAAGTCAACATTTTTTCAAAAACCACTAAAATCAACAGACAAATATTATTCACCAAATAATATTCCATTATTAAGAGACAGTTAAACAGCACCAAAATGTTTTTTCCCAAGCATGTCCTTATTCGTAATGCATACAGTTCTATTCTTTTGTACTGACACTCGTTTCTGCTTGTGCGCAAATGTATTTTCTATAATAGTTTGGAGACAGATTGCTACCTTCACGAATACAATGCCATGATGTCAGATGACAATGCTGATCTCTTGAAGTAAAAACTGACAGAATCGCAGGCTAAGCTTTCTGGTAATACTGATCGTTGTAAAAATAGGGTTGTAGAGCTGGAGTTAAAAGTTCAAAGACCAAGTTCGATCAAGTTGTGCAATTTATGACCAATCAAAACAGAAGAGTTGCAACGCGCCCACCCCGCGCGCGCAAAACAGAAGTGTTGTTAAACTGCTAAATTTGTTGCATAGAGACAGAAGTGCCATTACTTGTTTTATGAATTCATCAACAAAGGAATCCTCCCCTTTGAGCATTTATACAACAAAATCAAAGCATCAAAATTTTCTTGGAATCTCCATTTGACTATATTATCTGACATTGTTGGAGTGCTCTCATATTGCACCATGTAGCCTCAACTCCAATTATACATGGGGACATCTCTAGTCTGTCAACGTATTACACGATCAACACCACAGCAGAAGCATCTGAATTTGGGAGATCAAAATTGGTTCCATGAGACAAATATTATCTACAGTGGTCCAAGGAACACATCTACTTAGATCCTGAATACATGCAAACAGGTTTGCTGACTGAGAAAATTGATGTTTACAGAATTGGGGTAATTCTGAAATACAGCTACTAACCGGAAAAGGGCATTGCACATATGATAGAGCGGAGGCAGAGAGATCAAATATTTCATTTCTAGAATAAAAGACGACAATTTGGGGTACATTCTTGATAGTATCATTATTGGAAGTCACAAGTCATGACATAATAGAGCTTATGATATCACCAATAGCTTGTGGGAAATGAAACTATGCAAACAGCACAATATTAGATTTCTAGATTTGTTGTACCAAAGCTACTAATTCAAGTGAGCTCTAGATTACACTGCTGTAACTGTCAGTCTCTCATGTATTTTTGTTTAGCATTGTAAGGAATTGAAATATGTTTACATTCTAGTTTTTCAAACCAAACTGCATGAAGTAGTATTTGCCACTAGAAATACAATAAACCGAATATGATTAAAAAACTGCTAATTAAAGATCCACTGAAGCACTGCTCAACGAGTATAACTGCTCTGAATTTTCTCTATAACCATTCCAGAATGTATACTCACAGGAAATGTGATTTGTGAATACTCAACTGAACTGATTCCAAATCAGATTTGCAATGAGGTCAAGCAGCACTCAGGTTTCATAGCAGCTTTTCTAACCCATACACCAGATTCTGCCCAAGAGAGAAAAATGTTCTTACTTATGGCTGGGAAAAAGAAAAGCATTTTTTTTTTAAACAAAGAAAATAATATAAAATTTTGTTTTAGCTACCTTAAGGCGCACTACTCTTCTGATTGCTAGGATCAGGCCAGGCATGAGAGATTGAACATCTGTGATATCGTGCTTGATAGTATATACCTAAATACAGAAATTTGAGGTTATCAAATGCAAGATTCTAGTGTGCTATATTGCCATGGCATAAATTGAATTATTTGAGAACCTCTCCAGGACGGGAAAAGTAGACTGTTGTGCTAGATGGTAGCCCTGGGATCACTAAGCTGTGTACGCGAATTCCATCTTCTCCGAGAACCTGACCTCTTGCCTAACATGATAAAAGAACTCAGGTGGATTACCTCATCAAGTATGATTCATTGGGGCAAGTTTAAGATTCATGAAAGTATGAGCATGCTTGTAGCACCAAAGATCCAACAAATTTCGTCTCTTACCAGGACATCGGTAGATATATCATCTCTGTTGTACAATTGGCCGAGATTGGAGATGTTGTTTGCGATTTGAATTGCATCTTGAGTTGGAAAATCCTGTTCATCAAACATAACATCAAGTCATCATTTCCTTTTGCAACCGATCTACTGCTTAGAATTGTATAAGTTTATGAAATTATTTGTAGAACATACACCAGCATTTTCCCTGGATTCAACGATTTCTACATTATTGTAGTGGAACGAAGCTGAAATTGCAGCTTGCTGAAGGAGTATTGATCCTATGGATAAAGTTGGAGCCACCAAACACCCCTGGAACATTGACACCAATTCCAAAAACTCAATAACATGATTAATAACCATGACAACACTACTTAATTCAATGTTTAATTTGAGAATAATTGAATTGGTCAATGTTTCTCTGTATCTCATGCAATACAATAATATAATAATTGAACGTAATGAATTTGATTAGCTAGTGCATGTAATAACATGGTTCTCACCCTGAGCTCACCATGCTGGCCTTGTCGCAGAATGCTGATAATGCCATTATGGTTTCCTGTTTGATGCGGGGCACGTAAACCACACTATTCATTCCGAATGCTGTTGCCTATTTGTAAACAAGGGAAAGAACAATAAAAGAGCCTCTTAGTTTCAAGACTTATGTGTGTTTGAAGTAAGAATTTGAAAACTGAACTAATTAATTAGGTGTTGTAGCCATTTTGGAACGGACCTGTTTAACATTGTCATAGACCGTTGTAGGATCCGTAAAATCAACAACAACTCCCGTCCCTTTAGACTGCAAACCGTGTACATACAATTCAATACTCTACTAGAAATGAAACTTTAATTCTACCATAGACAGGTCAAAAGAAACTAAATTGTTAACATAAACTTATTAGGAGTTGAAATATAACACAAAGCTATGATAGGCTGTATAACACAAAGCTTCAATTAACAGTTATAATAAGTTTTTCTTCATTAACCACAGACAGTTCGAAAGAAACATATATCTAATATATGAATTAGTTTAGGAGTAATGATATGCAACACTAATCCAATTATAAAACTTGACTAAATAATTGATCAGTGTGGCATAAAGAAAAACAATTTAAATTATCACTACACTCCGCAAAAAATGCAAAGCATGTGAGTCTATTCTTTTTTCTTTTTCTTTTTTTCTATTTTTTTTCTTCCCTTTATTTTGGGGTGATAAGTTCCCTTTAATGTTCGTATCCAAATAAGCAGATTTCTCAAATATTAGTAGAGTTTTCTTTCTAAAATTCTTTCGAGTGTTATAATTACCTGAGAAATTGAACCTAAGACCATGGTGAGGTCGTTTATTATGGGTATTTCCAGAGCCTCTTCCATATCACAGACCTAAAAATGAAAATGAGAATCGCCGGAAAAACAGATAATTTAGAAAATTATAGATACTAGTATGGAAATGATAAAATTACAAAGATAATAACAAAAGCTTGGCAATATCTTCTCCAACAAGATAAGAATCCACTGCACCAGCCACTTCCATCCCTCTTGCTTTTGTAACAGCAACTACAGCTGCTCTTCCTATTTCCTTGGCTGCTCCATTGATAACTACCTGTTCCCCGATAAGTGAACATTTAAAATAGCCCTTAGTTTCTTTCTTCATCATTTAATGCATGGAAAATTAAGTACCCCTAATAAAAACAAAAATCAAATATTGAAATTCAAGCTTTATACCTTCATGTTAGTTTGTCCTCCAGGCTGCATTGAACAAGAGATGGATGGCGGCGCTCTTTTCTTGAAATTGGGGAGATTAGTCGTATGGCTTATTGGAAGAAAATGGCAACTCAAGGCTGCCATTGATGATGCTAAAAGCTCTCTCATTGTAAAGAAGAAGATTGATTAATAGAAATAGATAGTATGTTTCATTTGCCCAAAAAAAATATAGATATGTTTCCATCCGTCTGTTGTGGTGTTGTTTCTCAAGATAAGAGAAGGTTTTGTTCGTTTGTCGGCTTCGTAGATTCTTTTATCCTTTCCTTTTTCAAAAAAGTTAAGGTTATGTTTGAAAAAATAAATTTTGGTGGATTTGGATTTGAAATTTAATTATCAAAACAAGTTAAGTGATTAGTTGAGCATTTGAAATTCACTAAGAGTGAAAGTATAAATTTTAATGATTAAATAAATGACTATTAAATTTAGGCCATCTAATAGGACTTTAAATCATAAATGAGTTTGAATCAATGTCTAATCTTAAGAAATTTGAATTTAAACTCCCAACATAACATAAAAGAATTATCACTTGGATTTTAAATGGTGAAATCTATTTAAATTTTATAAGTCTTGGAGACACCATAAAAAAAGAAAACATTGTCTCTAATCAGGACAAGGTAAAATTAATAATTTTCCTTTATCATCACATCCATGAGAGACTAAAAGTGAGTATCTCACTATAAAGATCCAGTAAATTTATGGAGAATTATGAAATATTGTTTTGACTACCATAAAATAGAGATTCTTTCCAAAACTTATTATGATTGGATACATTTAAGATTATAAGACTTTAAATCTATAAGTGACTTGATAACTCTAGCAAAATAGAGTTATATATACGTTAAAGTTAACGTTTTTTCTACTAGTTGTAAGCATTCTTGGTGTTTAAGTGTGTGTTTTTGTTTATTTTTAATTTTACGTGTTAGTATGTGTTTATTAAAAGATTTAGTACTTATTTAGGTATTAATTATGATAACTCTCTAAAAGAAACATATTTTCATACATTTATATTTGGGTTTTAGTTGGTTTGCATGGTGTCTTATTTCCTAAGTAGGGATACTTTGGTCATTTTAGGCTTTTGTCCTAAATATCTATTTTATGTGTCTTTAATATTTTATCACACATAGTTTTATATGTTTTAATCTATTTTTTATAGGTTTGGGATCAATTTGAGATCAAACGAACGAAAACGGAGCAAAACAGAGCAAAATCGAGATCCGAAGTGCCAGAGTTGTATAAGAGTGTGGGCGTATCCTAATGTAAGAAAAGTTAAATTAACCTTCTTCATAACTTTCCACTAATAGTCGCAAGTGTACGATATCAATATAGCAGAGTAAATAAAGATCGTTCCCTCAAAAATTATGTTGACAAGTATCAAAATTCAAAACCAATTTCTATCTAGATGATCACAATAAAATGTTTTTGGATTTTTAGAATTAAAACTCTAACTAAATAACTAAAAATTAAAGAGTGCAAAACTAATGCAAATTAATAAAATGAGTTTTTCAAATAGTGAAGGAGATCGGTTAGGTACTAGGCTAGTTATTGTCACCGATTAAATGAAGTTCAGGTCAATTAGTCTAACTGTATTACATGGAAATCCAATTCTCAATTATTAACCCAACTCTAATTCCTCGTGCAATTGGATCCTATCAAATCAATTAACTAGAGGTAGAATCTCTATGTCCTAGTTAAATTAATTCGAGTTTTATTTGTATGGAATTACTTTGAACCAATTAATTAAATTATTCTGTCACTTTGATCTCGGATTAAATTAATAAAAGAATTAACACCAGTACGACGGGAGATTAACTTTCATATTAACCTAACTAAATCTAGAGTTAATTACAATCTTAAATTTTCTTGTTGTGTTAATAGTTACCCAATTAATGTAATTTTTCAATTGACGTTTGTTTCGATTGACCTATAAAAAATTATATCACCTACACCCAAACCCTAATAAATTTAGTGCTTCATGGTTCGAACACATAAACAATAATTAATTGGATTGCAAGAATTCATGGTTGAACTAAATAATTAACGTAATTGGAATTAAACAAAGAATGATTAAAAAGAACAAAATTATTGGAAATAAACTTGATGAATAAATCCAAACTTGAATTGAGAATCTCTAATCCGAAGTTGATAATACAATAAAATTAATGATGAGTACGAAGTTTTAAGGTGTAGAAAGCAATAATGAATTACCTAAAATAAAAGCTATGAGTTTGATAACTCCCCATTGATCATTGCTTACGAATACAATCTCCTTTTTATAAAACAACGTGAGGCCCATGATCCATCTAAAGCAATCGCAGACTGAGGTTAATTTAGCTTGTCTTTCGTTCTATCGTAGACTATCGTATCCTATCGCAGTCTACGATAGCAGTTCTGACAAAGGTGCAGTTTGTGCTTGTTTCCCTTGGTTCAAGTGCAATCTGCGCTTGACTCTTGACTCTTAAGTATGTATTTGGCAGTTCAACTTCCATCCTCCATTCCACATATTCTACACACGATATAAACACAATAAAAGACATCTTTATCTCTTAAACACAAAATTTATCACTAAAACAACACAGAACCTATAAACTACTAAACTCTTACGTATCACAAAATACTCTAAATTGGAACTAAAATTACTCAAATATGCAAGAAGTGAAGTAGAAAAATAACTCTAAATATAGAGTTATCAACTAACATAAAAGTAAAAACGAGAAATAAACATAATTAGACATGAACAAAGAATGGCGACACTAAAATTGGAACATTGAAGTAGTTGGTTCATAAACTTAGTCTGAAATTCGATCAATCTGAATGAATTCACATCACTATAGTACACACTCAAACGCTACTCAAATACACGTCAGTCAAAACTTCTCAAATATAAAATTAAGAACTCAAATTAACTAATACTGGCCACATCACGCAAAATACTTTGACTTCCCACAACCAATTTGAAAAATCTCGAGATCAAGACCTTATACTATCAATAAAGTAGAAAAGATTAGTACAACCTTATAACAATAAACAAGCAAATGTCACATAATGGCAAGGCTTTAAAGAACTATTAAAATCTTCTAACTCAAAAAGGCAATACAACCTTTTGTAATGCTTTTATGACCACCTTTATTCGGCTTGTCTTTCGTTTTTTTTGGCAAACACAATATGCATCTCCACGTAAGATGCCTTTCCACGTTCATTTTTACCATGCTCACACATTTGATGTAAAGCAAGTCATTTTTTCTTTTAAGCTCATTGGAGCACAAGGAACAGTACTAACGAAAAATAGGTTGTAGCACTTTTAAGACTTAAACAACTATAATAGAACCAAATACTTTTTGATGCACTCACATATAAACAAGAAAAGGTCTACTTCATATCAAAATCTATTCCTCTAGACAAATCATAAAGTGATGATCTCAATAATTTTCAAGTAGGTATTATCAATCAAAATCAATTTGTGCAACTTCTCTCTAATATCATTGAGGTCAAAAATTTATAATTGAGAAACCACAACTTGACACAAATCTGAGTTTCCACCCATTTCAGTAAAAATGTACAATATGGATCGTGTGGTTCAAAAATCATGGGTTGCTATATTGTAGACAACTAAAATCAATCCAAATAATAATATGCTACTCCAACTCACATAAATACATGAACTTGACACTACACAACTTACAAACATAATAAAAACAAAAGAACACTACTTAACACAAACAATAAACACATAAACCTAACTACTATTTGCCATCACAACCAGACTATGGCAAGTACAAACTTTGTGTGCACAAGACAATCACACAATTAATGCATAAAGGACTAAATCTAAAACAAAAAATCTCTCTTGAATTTGAAATACCAGGCATAAGAAGACCATCAAGTCATCTCAAAAGGACCAGCTCTATGATTCTTTTTCTTTGTCTAAGGTCCCATTCTCTCAACATCATCTGGCAGACTGTAATACCATTCTAGTGGTAAAGTTGTCTGCGGCCAACTAGACATATCAAAATTTCTCAATTGACTTAACTGCCATGCAAGGAAATCCATTTTTCTGGCGCATCTCCTCAAAACACTTACTATGGTAACATAAGAGCTCCCGCTGAGTTTTACTGTTGATTGACGGGTGGAAGATAGAATTAGATTGCAGCTTAGTCAGTAGTACAAATGGGGTCCTTGCTACAGAGCTTCTTAGTTTTTTCTTTCTCTTCAACAACCCTCTCACCTTTTGCTTCGACTGGAATGATTGCAAAGCATCTCAGTATTGGGTCACGATTGACTGTAGACATCTTGTTGTCTATTGGGTTTTGAGCATTCCATTTCTTTTAAGTTGCGATCTGTAGCCCTACAAATTGACGAAACTGAGTAATCAAGTTAGGAAAAATTACTCCCGTATATTTGCAAATCTTATTTTGAAGAACTTCTTGCTGAATCTCTTGCCCGACATCAATAGTAAGGCCTTCCATAATAGCAAATATTAATAGTGCCTTATCTCGAATAACTTCAGTGGTATGTGTGTTAGGAATAAGTCGAGCACAAATGAAAACCTCGCTCAAACATAGGATTTAGCCTTTTTTGAAGTTTATCATGCAAATGCTTAGCCTTCAAAGAAATAAACACATTATCATCAAAAGTAGGCACCTCAGATTGCTTTCTTTTTTTCTCCATTTAGAATGAATCAAAGTATAGCAATTAATCCAAGTACACAATCAACAATCACCTTAATCATACCAACTAATCCTAATTAATGGGACAAGTTAAGCATGCTCATAAATTCCTAACAAAAACTCAACCAAAACAAAATATAATCGAATGAACCACACAATTCACCAAATAAGAACCAATTTCCAAGAAATTTCACCAAAAATAAACAAGAACAATCTTACTCAATTCTTGAAAATTTTGCCCGCTTGATTACCACCTGATTAGTGAGTTGTAGTAGACTCAAAATCTCTTCAAATCCGGTTGATATTTTTCCCACTTGAATACTTAAAACCAATGGAGTTGATGTTCAAGTGGTTGAAATGGATTGACTAAAGGAGTATAAGATAATTTGTTGTTTAAGTGATTGAGATGGATACAAGGCTTTGGGAAAGAAAGAGGAGGAGAAGAAGAAAAAGAAGAAGAAGAAGAAGAAGAAGAAGAAAAAGAAGAAGAAGAAGAAGAAGAGGAAGAAGGAGAAGGGAAGGGTTTTCGTTGAAAATAGAAAATGAAATAGGAGAAGAAGTGTTTTGGTGAAAAAGAATTAGGAAAAATAAGTGATATTTAAAACCTTCGAACCCTCTTGACCAATCACAGTATTAGATTTAGACAGCGATTGGTTCATCTAGGATCTATCACAGTTTGCAATAGTGTTGTTGTCCCAAACACTTACTATGCTTGTCTATTGCAGTGTATGATAACAGCTCTGATGGAAGCGTAGACTGCACTTGATTGCTCTTAAATCAATCACAGACTGCTATTAACTCATCCTGTTGTGGAACAATTTTGATTTATCCCTTCTTTGCCAAAACACCATCTACAAAATAACAAAAGAAACCAATAACTAACAACTCTTAGCTTTTAATTTATTAAAGTACAATTTAAATTTAATTAAAATATGAGAAAATAATTATACTTAAAATGCTTGGGTTGTCTCCCAAGAAGCATTTTTTTAAAGTCATTAGCTTAACTTATTGCTCCACGACCATTATTCAACAAAGCAGATTTCTTCAAGTCCACATTCAATGTCACATTCACGGTAGAGTTTGAGCTGATTTTTATTTACTGGACCATTAAGTTTTACACACTCAATTTGCTTCTACGAAAGTATCAGGTCTACCTCCATCATGTTAAATAAAATTGAGTCATTGCTTGGCCTTAAAGTCACTTGTTCTTGATCAACATCAATCAGAAATTTTACTATAGTGAGGAATGGTCTTCAAAATATGAAACAGACATCATCCTCATCTGTTTCCTCAATATCTAGGATAATAAAATCAGCTGCAAAATTAAGTTTTCCTATTTTGGCCAGCACATTATGTAATTCTCCTATTGAATCTATTGTCCTCCTATATGCCAATTGAATGATTTGGTTACTCTCTTTAAAGTTTGTCAACCCTATTCTCCTGCAAAGAGGTAAAGGTATTACATTCAACCTGCTTCTAGATCACACAAAGCTCTATCAATGAAAATATTACCAATAACACAAGGTATAGTAAAACTCTCTGTATCTTTCTTCTTTGGAGGTAATGTGCTGAGAAGCTGTTTGTTACAATTTTTTGCAACTTTTAGTATTTTTTCATTCTCCCATTGCTTTGGTATTGCTCTTACCTCTCTAATTAGAGCATACTTTTCTATATCTTCTTGATAATGCCACCATCTTTTTATCTTGTTATAGCCTGAATAACCATCAGAAAGGTCAAAACAACAATTATATTTTCATAAATCAAGTAATCTATTAAAGTGTGAAGGGGGAATATAATCCTTGTAGATATCTTTGATACTCCTTATATAATCAATGCAAACTGTCCACCCTTTACTCTTTTTCTCCTCCTAGATTGTTTTGCCACCTCTCTGCTTGCTGTTAATAAGCTTTACCCAACTACCATCTAGGATTGAGTTAATGATGGTTTTGTTTACCCATCTGAATACCTCTTCTTTTATCTTCACCTTTAGTTCCTAACTCAGAATTTCTTGCTTTTGCATGGAGGATTTAACTGAGGTTTCTTCCATAGCTGTAGTTGTTACTAAACACTCTTTATTTGGAACATTCTCTATAACCGGAAGGTTTGCTTCCAACATCATCAAACAAGCCCTTAGTCATTCATCATGTCTTTCCTCCTCTTTTGCAGCTTCCTGAATCATGGCCTCTTCTAATAAAAGCTGTGGGGTTTCATACCTACAAAAATCACAATAAGATCATCAATTACATCAATCATCATAACATCATGATTAGGGCTGTAATAAATTGAGCTACTCGCGATCGAGAGACAGGAGCAGCTCGGTCAAAAACTTGACTTGAGTTCGAGTTGACCGAGCTCGAATTCGAAACTCTTGACGAGCCGATCTCGAGCATATGTATAATATACTTGAGTGCTCGTCGAACTTTTTGAGCATTATATAATTTTTTTTAAATTTTTTTTATTATATTTAAAATTACTAAAATGTCCATACTTTTTAGAAAAATTACATCTTTTACCTATGAAAAAATTGAACTACTCGAGTTTGAGCTCGTTTCTCTTATTTTCGAGCGGGCTCGAATCGAGCTCGAACTATGTCAAATTTTTTGAGCTTGAGCTCGAGCTTAGATTTTGAAGCTCGTTCGAGCTCGAGTTCAGTTCGAGTAGGGCAGTATTCGTTCTCCATTCGCTGCTCGTTTACACTCCTAATCGTGATAAATAGCAGGACGATTAATAGAATTAAAATAGAAAAGTTGACAATTTGATCATCGACTCTCAAATGCAACTTTCCCTTTTATACATCTATCAATGCTTTGCCAGTTACAAAAATGGTCCGCCTAGAATGAGTGACATCCCTTTGTCCTTTCTATATCCAGAATAATGAAATCCACTGGCAAAGGTATTTAATTGTACTGTCTGCTAGCTGAAGAGATACATTAGTCAGCTTAAGCTCCCCGACATTCAACTTCTTGTAGATAGACAGTGTCATCAGATTGATGGATGCTTCAAAATCACACAAGACCTTTTCGAATTCTACCCCCAATCATGCATGGAATTGAAAATGAATCGGTGTCCATCATTAGATGTAACGCTTTCTGAATGATAGAACTGCATCCTTTTGTTTAAGCGCAAGATTTCATTCCCCAACAACTTCCTTTTATTAGTCAACACCTACTTCACGAATTTTGCATATTTGAGCAGCACTATTCTTAATATCTTCTTTGAATGGTATATTTATCTCAACCTTCTTGAAGATACCAAGGAATCTTTTAATTTTCTTTTGATTATCCTCAACCTTAATCCAAATAATGAATGGAATTTTTAATGATGGATGGGTAGGTTGAATTTCAATTTCCTTTCAAGCAGGGATTTTATACTGTTTTATCTTATCCTTCTTTGCCTTGGTACTATCAGTGCTATTCTCTTTGCTAAGTTTTTCCTTCTCCTCTAATTCTTGCTTTTTCTCCTTCATTTGCTTCGTTCCCACTACTTTTACACTTCTCAATGTAATAGCTTTCTCTTGCTTCCTTGGATTAGCAATGGTATCAGTTGGCAATGTTCTTAGTGGTCGGTCAACTATGCTTCGTGCCATCACACCCATTTGATTCTCCAGATTTTTATCGCGATACCCTGATTTGTCATCATATTACCCAAAATTTTCAAAATATCATCCTTTCTCTGTATCCTATTAGTATTGACTTAAATCGAACTAAGTGAGAGCCTTTCATAATTAAACAACATTACTTTGTTTTTTAATTATACTAGAGATACATGTCTAATTCCGCTGTCGTTGCTACTAGAAAAGAGGTCTATAATTTGATCCTTGCAACTGCATATTAGCCTGATTTTGTTGATTTCACATGAGAAATTTGGATGATTTCTTCGAGTTGGATTGTAGGTGTTTCCATACTGATTATTCTAGGGTCTGAATTGGTTATGATTCTCGTTACTCAAGTAGTTCACCTACTCATGGCTTGTAAACATTGTATGCTGCTGCAACAAGGATATAAGACCAGGTTTGGTCTTGAAATTGTTGGCATGAATAGGGGAGGCACAATATTTGCTTGAGACCCTCCAAAAATAGGTAAAGTGTAGCCTCCCAAGGGTTGGTTATCCGTGCAGGTGCATCATGTCCATTGTCCCCAAACCCACCATTATTTCTATCATTTCCCACATTCTCATCCTCTGGTGGTATTATAGCTAATTAGAGTTATTAGCCATACTCTATTCTACCTATTGTTCCTATTGTTGTGTTAATTTTTTAAGTGCCTAAGGGTCCTTTCGATCTTTGGATCAAACTTGGTAAGAGTTTGTTCAGATCTATGCGTAAATTATAAAGCACAAGGAAATAATTGTGCACACCAAGCAAAATAACCAATGGATGAATAATGGAAAAATAGCAAAAAAGAAAGGAATTTATAAACTAAATAACTAAAACAAAAATTAAAATCTAAATTAGGAATTTTCTTAGGGTCTCAATATTGGCTAAAATTAAAGTCCTTGGCAACGATACCAAAAACTTGATGTACGAAAATTTAAATTAATCTTCTTCACAACTTTTCACTAATAAACACAGGTGCACGGCATCAATATGGAAGTGTTAATAAGAATCGTTCCCTAGAAGATTGGGTAGACAAGTACCGAAATTCTAAACTAATTTCTATCTAGATGATCGCATGGAATGTTTTTGGATTTTTAGAATTAAAACTCTAACTATATAATGACCAAAAATTATAGAGTGAAAAATTAATACAAATTAATAAAAGAGATTTTTAAATAGTGAAGAAGACAGGTTAGGTACTAGGCTAGCAATTCTCGCCGGTTAATCGAAATTCAGGATAATTAGTCCAATTATATTGCATGGAAGTCCAATTCCCAATTATCAACCCAACCCTGATTCCTCACGCAATTAGGTCCTGTCAATTACTAGGGGTAAATTTCTCTATATCCAGGTTAAATCAATTCAAATTTTATCTGTATGGAATTACTATGAACCAATTAATTAATCCCACCACTTTCATCTTAGATTACATCAAGAAAATAATTAACACTAGTCTATGACAAGAGATCAACTTTCGTTTTATCTCAGCCAACCTAACCAAATCTAGAGGTAATTACTATCTTAAATTTTGTTCGTGTTAATTGTTACCCAATTAATGTAATTTTGCAATTGACCTTCGTTTCAATTAACCCATGAAAATTGCATTACCCCTACCCAAATCCTAATGATCGAATTTAGTGCTTCATGGTTCAAAAAACTAAGCAATAATTAATTGGATTGCAAGAATTCATGGTTGAATTAAATAATAAAATTAACACAATTAGAATTAAAGAAAGAATAATTAAAAAGAAGAAAATTACTGGAAATAAACTTGATGAATAAATCCAAACCTGAATTGAGAATCTCTAACCCAAAGTTGATAATGCTATAAAATTAATGAAGAGTACGAAGTTTTATGGTCTAGAAAGCAATAATGAAAAACCTAGAATAAAGGCTATGAGTTTGATATCTCCATATCGATGATTACAATCTCTTTTTTATAAAACAATATAAGGCCCATGACCCATCTAGAGCAGCCACAGACTGTGGTTAATTTGCGCTTGGTATTTTTGTTCTATCGGAGACTGCAATTACCAATCACAGTCTGCAATAGAAGTTCTGTCGAAAGCGCAATCTGTGCTTGTTTCCCTTGGTTCAAGTGCAGTATGCGCTTGACTCTTCGCTCTTCAGTATGTATTTGCTAATATTCAAGTTCCATCCTCAGGTCCGCACATGTGTAAAAATCATGTTACCCCTCTAATGTCCTGCACTCAATATAAACACAATAAATAGACATCTTTACCTTTTAAACACACAATTCATCACTAAAAAAATACAAAACCCATAAAATACTAAACACCTATTTCATAAAACAAAACACTCTAAATTGGGACTAAAATTTCTCAAATATACAACAAGTGATGCACAAAAAATCCAAATATAAAGTTATCACACCCACTTCCAGAGGCTGGGAAGCTTGTCCAAGGACTACCTTTTTGGTGCACCCATGCCCAGGAGTTGGGAGAGACGCACAAAAACAAGTTGCAACAAGTAAAAATAGAGTTTTGTGAGTTTCATTAGTTCTAGGAATATTTTCGATCCATTACTTCTTGAAACCTTAGAGACCTGTATAAATACATATATTAAGTCATTCAATACATAAGTTAGCATAATAAGTTAGCGTAGGTAGTTAGAGAAACATACGTGGGTGTTAGAAAGAGGAACAGCTATAACCATCCGGTGACACAATCAATCTTCTAGAAGGAGAATCATCAAGAAAAAATATGGAGAAAACAACTACAACTAGTTTTTCTTCTCTCCCTCTTCTATTTAAGATAATTTACTCTAGGATAATCATATTTTATTGCCTTGATATAATTATGACTACTTTTATGCACTAAATCTAAACTAGGGTTTTATTCATAATTTACCATGAAGATTGTATAAGGTTTTGATTGCTTAATATGATTTCTTATGGTTGTTTTCTTATTTGAATTGTTCTTAATGCCTCTAGATGATTGGCCACCCTTGAGAATGAATTGTAAACCATGAGTGAAACTGGGAAAGGAAACTTTAGATTGGGACTGGTTCAAATGGCCTTTGTTTAGAACTTTCCTATGAGCGGATTGAACCATTTCGTGAATATGGATAGGGATATACCTATTCACCTTAAGAAATCAATTGAAGTGTTATCTATGTACTAATCTAGGCTCATGAATTCGCACAGGAATATAGTGGGTTGGTTAGGGTTAGTTAATTTGCAATGATTTCGGGAGGAACTTGCAATTACGAATAAAACATTAGATTAATAAACAACATAAGGAATTGATTAAACAATTAACTAGGGCAATCAATTGGATTGGTAAAGGAAGAATAAACACAAGGCATTTTATCATCTGAACTCCAATCTATTTAATTTGGTTGTTTAGTTAGTTAATTATTTATTTTGCTTTTATTCTTAATTTCATTATTGTGTGTTTAATTAGATAATTTTGTTTGTCACTCTAGTAGTTATCAACACGTTTGTTAAGCTTCCTTTGTGAGAATGATCTCTATTTATCATTTTATTGTTTGTTCTATTTCTATACTTGCGGAACCCAAACTCATGTTAGCACCACGAACACGAGAGGACAAATTATCACATTTTTAATAGGTTCTTTTGTTTAGAATTGGTGTCTTATCTTCAACCTAATTCTGTTGGGAGTTAGGATTTTATTCGTCTTTAGTTTTTGGTGTCTTTTGTGAGAATTTTGTTTAAATATTTAGAAGTTATTTTAAGTGTTTATTATACCTAATAATGTTCTTTTATGTGTTAGGGTTGCATGAAAAAAATATCTTTCAATCGGATGTTAGACAAAGATTTTCAGGGCATAACACTAAAATGCTGTGAAATGCTATATTTGATACCGTGGTTACAAATTTTGATACTGCGGTATCAACCCAATTTTTCTGTAATTTGAGGCTATCAATTAATTATTTATTTTCTTTTATTCTTAATTCCATTATTGTGTGTTTAAATAGATAATTTTGTGTGTCACTCTAGTAGTTATCAACACGTTTGTTAAGCATCATTTGTGAGAATGATTTCTATTTATCATTTATTGTCTGTTCTATCTCTACACTTGCAGCACCAAACTTATGTTAGCACCACCAACACGAGAGGACAAATTATCATATTTTTAATAGGTTCTTTTTGTTTAGAATTTGTGTCTTATCTTCTTAACCTAATTCTGTTGGGAGTTAGGTTTTCATTCGTCTTTGTTTGTCTTTAGTTTTTGGTGTCTTTTGAGAGAATTTTGTTTAAATATTTAGAAGTTATTTTAAGTATTTATTATACCTAATAATGCTCTTTTATGTGTTAGGGTTGCATAAAAAAAAAGATCTATCAATCGGATGTTAGACGAAGATTTTCAGAGCAAAAACACTAAAGTGCTGTGAAATGCTATAGTTGATACTGCGGTTACAAATTTTGATACCATGGTATCAACTCAATTTTTTTGTAATTTGAGGCTATCAATTGATACTACGGAATCAAAATTTGATATAGCAGTATGGGATTACTGTAGGGGTGAAAAAGTCAATTCTATTGCTGATTTTTTATGCAATAAACTCCCCTCAATCCTATATATATATGTATATATATATATATATATATATATTTTAATTTGGATTTGAGGCTAACCAAGCACCAAGAAAGCTAGTCGGAGCAAGTTTGAGTAGAAATTAGAATAGTTCTTCATTTTTCTTCCCCATTTGGGGAGGGTTTTCTTAGATTATGATTTACTTTCTTGTAAGTTTAATTTCCTATTTAAAGGTTAAAGTTTTTAGTTGTAAATGCTTGATTTATGTCTAAACTACTTTAGTTAATCTTTAATTTCATGTTTCCTTAGTTTAATTAGTTTAATTAGTTTAATTAGTTTAATTGCTTCTCATTAATTGCTTTCTTTACTTGATTTTTAGTGTAATTGTTAAATTAGTTTATGGACTTTCTTTAAATATATTTTTTTAGTGGTAATTTGTAGTTTAGATTAATTAATTTAGGGTAGATTAGTTTAATTGCTACCCTAAATTGCTTTCTTTACTTGTTTTCTTAGTAGGAATTGGTAGATTAGTTCATGGGCTTTCTTTTATTATGCTTTCCTAGTGTCAATTACAAATTTCAATTAGTTAATTGCTTCCTTAAGATGCTTTGCCTTATACTTGCTTTCTTTAATTGTTTTCTAAAAATACTTTGACTCATTTTACATGTTTTCTTAGAAATGCTTTATCTTGTGTCGATGTTTACTTTAATGCATTATCTAGCCATAGGTAATTGCTTTTCTAGTTTTTAAATTGCTTTCTAGTCATTTCAAATCTAGTTTTATTGAAACACTCTTTTTCAATCAATAATTCAAATAGTAATCTAACCAAATAATCGGTAATTACTGACCAATTCTTGTGGTTCGATCCCTACTTCCAGTTGCTACTAGTTGACAACCGTGTACTTATAGGATGCCATCTAGTTAGTAGTAGGATTTAGGTATTAATTTATAAATGATATAACTAGAAGTTTTAAGGAATCAAGTTTTTGGCGTTGTTTCCAAGGATTGATTTTCGGTGAAATTGATATAATTTGGTTGGAAGACTAGATTGAAGTTCTTTGTTTTTCTTGTATAGTTGTCTCATCTATTGAAAAATAAAAAAGAATTTCATTTTATAGTTGTGTTCTTATTTTGAAAAATACAAAATAGATTTTCCTTTAAATCTAGATTGATGGATAGTTTAGACTAGCTAGCAGTCTAAGTTTCCTAATTTTATTGTTTGTGTTGTTTTAGTTCTTTTTCTTGTTTTTATTTGTGTTGGTTGTTGCTCCAAGAGCATGCAAGGATTTAATTGGAATGATTTATACCAAGGAGATTGTCATTTTTATAGTAATAGAGGCATGACCAATGAGTATGTTTCTTGTTATGATTATCCCCCTACCCCTTATATTACCAATTGGGATGGTCTAACCATCCATATCCTTATAAGAACTACCAATAAAATCTCTATTCTTTCCTTCCATTACAATAGCCTTCATATGAAACAATGAAGCCATATTTCCTTCACCAACCAACTTAAGAAAGTGAAGAGCAAGAATGATGGACGTGTCGATTATACTTCAAGTACTTCGAGAAGAACTAGCCCAACTTCGAGAAGAACAAGCTCAACTCCTTAAGATGCAAGCTCAACTCTGAGGAAAGCAAGTTAGATTCTTCAAAGACAAAGACAAACAATAAATAGTCCACCAAGAGGTTACAAGACCAACTTGTTGAGGTTCAAAGAATAATGGATGGTGAAGAGATGAACTCCAACATTCCCAACAAATGAAGATGAGAATGAACCGGTTCAAGGAGAAAAAAAGATGAATGTCTTGGAGGAAACCGGTTCCCAAGAACTTTTTGAATTTGAAGTCACAACAATTGGGTCACGCAACACTTATGTAGCGACATCATTAACACAATTTGTGTACATGTTTGTTTGTCCCAGTTACAACAAAGGATGTACCAAATGTAGTGTTTGTGGAGAAAGAGTCGGTTCAAGGAGTGGAAGAAGATGGGTACTTTCTAGAGTAGACTGGGGAGGTATGAGCTAATTATGCCGAAGTTCAACAAATTTTTGGGGACTTCGGATATGTTAAGCCATGGAAGAAGTTTACAAAGGACTATCACATTGGTAGCAAGCCTCCTTGGTGTTGTTGAGGAAGTATTTCTTATCTTTTTATTTATTATGATTTCTTTTAGTTTACTTGACTTTAGTTTAAGAACCCAGTGGATAATAAAGGTTTGTAGCCTTGTGCTTGGTTTAATTTATATTTTGATGTTGGTAAATGAATTTTCAAATACATAAATAATTTGATTATTGATGACATTGTTAATGTAGGACTTGTCGTGATTTGTGAATGATATACATGCTTTATTGGATGAATTTAGACTTATTTTTTACCATTACATTATGGAAATTCGACTTGATGGTACACTTTATGTGCTAAATGTTTAACCTTATTTGGAGGTATTCATGTTAATGCTTGATATGGATTGAGAGTAATCTTTGTGGTTAAATGTTTCCTTGAAGCTGATTATGTGTGAAACTAAGTTTGGGTGGATGAGTTGGGTATATACTTATACGTGTTTTTCTTTTTCTTGTTCGACACCCGTGAAGTCCCAACGACCCCTCTTTTGTGTAACTATATTGGTTGAAGAAGGATAGATTACTTATGGGACTTATGTCCTTAATTGGAAATTTCATTTAGATAATCATAGGTCTACTTGAAATTGCCTATTGCTTAGCCTTATTGGAACTCTTGTTTCTAAGTTCAATTTGTTCTTAATTGCTTGCATCCACATTCACTTGCTTAATATGTTATGCATCTTCTTTGTAAGCTTTTTGATTCTCCAAGTATAATTCCAAAGTAATTGCCTTCGGTTATGTTTATCTAGTTATATGTTTTTTTGCTTCCTAGTAGTATTTTTATTTATTGTGATATAGGTGAGTGGTAGGATGAGTTGTATTCATTATTTGAATAAATTGACATGTTTGGTGCCGTTCTTTTGAGTCTTGTTAGTTTTTGGAAAGGTTTTTGCATGTCTAAATAATTGTTGGTGATTTTTTGATGGAAAATGATTGAGATGGAGATGATGATAAATAACTTGCAATAGAATATGATTGTTGTATTCATGTTAAACATTTCAAAATTTTTGTGTGAATGAGTTGGTTCTTTTGTGAACAAAGAGTTCAAAAACTATTCATTGCCAATTTTGAAAAAAGGATTGTGCATCATGGTTTTAAAGGATGCGTTTGAAGCATCTTTTATTCACTCTGAAAAATGTTCTTTGTTGTTAAGTTTATCTTTTGGAAAAATTTCTAAGTGTTGGAAATGAGTTAGACCATTTGCATGATTACATCATGGAATGTTATTCTATCTTGTGAATGTGTAGTTCTGGATACGATTTTGGGTGCATTTTGTCCCCTTGCATGGTTTAGGACGCATTAAAATAAATATTTTGCTCTTAGGAATAAGGCGAGTAGAGAAGTCAACACCACCAATGTTGTGCCTTCAAAATATGCCCTTAGAATAGAAATAAGACTAATACAAGATTCCGGCATCACAAATGTTGTTTTTCCGATGTGGCCATTTGGATTGCTTTTAAAAATGAGGCAAGTAGAAGCAAATTCTTTGAAATGCGTCTTTCTGCTTAGTATACCAAGACGGTGGGGATATGATGTTATGTACTATCCATCATTGATATCAATCTAATTACTCCTTGATGTAGATTAATACTTTCAATCATGTGATTTTTGCATTGTTGGTAGATCCCTAACGATTCTTTTACTTCTAAGTATTTTGTTGAGATGGCTTGATTGACTTATAGTGCTTTTGAGTTGAATAAAGTATGTTTTGCATGAAATGGAATATTTACGAAAATCATTTTGATTGAAAACAATGCTTAGTATTTTGAAAGTTTTGATGATGATTGAACTATTCTTTTTGTAAAAAAATGAAAAAAATTTGAATGATTAGTTTGAATACTTCAATTGTCATATGTTATTTGAGATCTTCTGAGAGGTCGCCTATTCATTTAAGTACATCCAATTTTCACTCTTTTTTGTTGTTAACTTCTTGGTGGTGTCTAGCGTGTTATTTTTTGTGCCTTGTGGTTTTTATTTGTTCTTTTGTTTCTTCGAATATTTATTTTGCTCGAGATGAGAAAAATCTTAAGTTTGGGGATGGATGACACTAGGAAACTAGAGTTATATGTATCATAAACTTAGCAGTTACATTGCTACTAGTTTTGGGCACTCTTACTGTTTAAATTTTTTTTTTTGTGGTCTATTTTTGCTTTCTATGTTAAAATTTTTTAATATATATTTATTAAACATTTTAGAACTTGTATAGTTGTTAATTATAATACTTTTATTAGGTTCTTGTCCTTAGAAATTGTTTTGTTTGTATTTATTAAATATTTTAGTAATTATATAGGTGTTAATTATCAATGGAATTAGGTTCTTCTGTTTAGAAAGTATGTTAATTATCATACTTTTATTAAGTTCTTGTCTTTAACCTAATTCGTTGGGAGTTAGATTTTTATTCGTATTTGTTCGTCTTTCATTTTGGTTTCTTTTGTGAGAATTTATTTTAAATGTTTAGGAGTCATGTTCAGTGTTTATTATAGCGAGTTCCCGCAATCTTACACAATAATGGAAAAGCTCAATTCATGGTGGTGGCATCCCACCCCTTCACCCACAATGATGACAATTAACAAAATCATTCCAAGCCTGATTTGAACTGGTCCATATGGAAAGTCCGAAACATGCTGCTCTATGAAGGCAAAAAGACCCATCCAAGCTACATCATAACTGAAATATGTGCTGCCTTGGAAAACCTCTCCACATTTCAGCCTTTCACACGCTACTGCCAAGTGGATGAACTACTCCTATCTCGAGTTCTAAGACATGGTTTCATCCACCACAAACCGAGGAACCTCATTGCAATGAGCTGGTCCCTCCTTCCTCAAGGAATGATAAAGCTTAATGTCGATGGTGCGTCTAAAGAAAACCCGGGTAATGCTGCCGGAGGAGGTATCATCCGAGATCACAAGGGTCAGTTTTATGGTGCATTTTCCAACTTCTATCACAGTCAGTCCAACCTTCAAGCAGAAATGATGGCACTAGTAGATGGATTAAAACTCTGTGCCAAGTTGCAACTCTCATCGGTTCAAGTGGAGATGGACTCACTTTTAATCATTAACATTTTGAATGGCAAAGCAACACCACCTTGGAGTATCGATTCCTTGGACTGCAGCTTATTTATCATATTGTCATAGGAAAGAATTTCTCTTTTGTACATGTATTTAGGGAAGCAAACCAAGTAGCAGACTCTATAGCCAATGAGGGCATAAAAAATGAAACATATCTTGAGTATAACCAGCACACAATCCCTAACATGGTCAAAGGCTTGGTGCGTCTGGATGGTAAAAAATGTCCCTACATCAGGCGTTGTAAAAATTGAATCTGGTCCTTAATAAATCAATCACCAGCTTTGGGTTTTTTTTTTTATAAAAAAAAAGTGTTTATTATAGCTAATAATTTTCTCTTATGTGTTAGGGTTGTGTGGAAAAAAAAAATCGCATGAAACGGATGTTGGATGAAGATTTTTGTAGCAAAAAGTTAAAGTGCTGTGAAATGCGATTGTCGATACTACGGTTTTAAATTTTGATACCATGGTATCATCCCAATTTTAATGCAATTTGAGACTATCAGTTGATACCTTTGATACCGTGATAAAGATTATTGCAAGGGTGAAAAAGTCAAATATTCTGAGGCTGATTTTTGCAGCACTAAACTCCCCTTAGCCCTAGCACTCTATATCTCTTTTAAGCCTCCTTTGGGGCCAACTAAGCACCAAGAAAGCTAGTAAGCGTAGGCTAGAGTAGAAATTAGAAGTTTATCCTTTTTCTTCCCTATTTGGGGAAGGTTTTCTTAGATTAGGATTTACTCCCTTGTAAGTTTAATTTCAAAGTTATAAGTGCTTTATTTATGTTTAAACTCCATTAGTTAATTTTTAATTTCATGTTTCCTTATTTTAATTAGTTTAAATGCTTTGCATTAATTGCTTTCTCTACTTGATTTCTGAGTGTAATTGTTAAATTAGTTTATGGGATTTCTTTAGATATGTTTTCTCAGTGGTAATTTGTGGTTTAGATTAGTTAATTTAGGGTAGTTTAGTTTAATTCTAACTTTAATTGCTTTCTTTCCTTCCTTTCTTAGTAGTAATTGGTAGAATAGTTCATGGGTTTTGTAATTGGTAGAATAGTTCATGGGACTAAGGTTTTCTTTTATTATGCTTTCTTAGTGTTAATTAGTAGTTTAGATTAGTTAATTGCTACCTTAAGATGATTCTCCTTTTACTAGCTTTCTTTAATTGTTTTCTAAAAATACTTTCTTTTTACATGCTTTCTTATAAATGCTTTCCTTAGTGTTTTGTTTACTTTAAGGCATTGCCTAGCCATGGGTAATTACTTTTCTAATCATTAAATTGCTTTCTAGTCATTTTAAATCTAATTTTAGTGAAAAAGTCTTCCTAAATCAATCACTTCAAATAGTAATCAAACCAAATAATCGGTAATTACCGACCAACATTTGTGAGTTAGATCCCTATTTCTACTTGCTACTAGTTAATAACTGTATACTTGTGGGATGTCATCTAGTTAACAGTAGGATTTCAGTAGGATTTAGGTATTCATAAATGATATAACTAGATATTTTACGGCATCATGACTATAATTGGACAGTGTTTAGAATAATTTCTCAATTAAATTATGTGTGGAAATCTTATTAGGGTAATGCTCTAAAGCCAATAGGGTTATCAGGAGTTTAATACAACACCTTTATTTTTAACTTATCTCGTATTTTAATTAATGACAAGTTTATGTTTCATTCATGTATCTCTAGTAGTAGGCTTATTTTGAATGAGTTGGGTGATATTAAGTATTTAGTCACAAGAGTTGTTAATATGAATCATTATATTAAACTTTAATTACATCATTCATAAATATTTATAGTTTCTAGTGGAGTGTACTCAATTAGACAGATTATCCTTAGAAACTAGTATCGTGACTTCCTCTTAGTGTGACATGAGTTGTTCACAAGTGAGGATGATCGAGTTTCGTACCATTCCACATGAGTTGTGAGGAATGACACGATGGACGATTACTAAAACGATGTATTCAACTAGACCATAACTCATATTGGTTCACACATGATTTTCACTTACTTATCAATGATCCAATAATGTCATGATCTTGTGGATTAGTTCTTTGACTTATAGTATTGTATGAACACCTCATATTTGAATATATGATATTCATGATATATAATATACTACAAGAAAATAGGCCTTTAGTTACAGAATTTTCTGTGACAATATCGAAGTCATCACTGTATAGTACCGTCTGTGACAATATTCAATGTCGTCACAAGCATCAGTGACGATGATGCGTGTTGTCACGAATGAGTAAGATTCAATGACAACAACAAAGGTTGTCACATGCTTGTTTTCACAAAACATATGGCACCAACAATGAGGTTGGGCAGGAATGTTTAACAGTGACAACATTGTCACAAATTGCATGGCAACTATGACAACATCTAACATTATCACGTTGTCAAACCGCTTTTCGTTTAATGACTACTTATTGTCATCACAAATATCTTGCATGACTTAGTGATAAAACCTATTGTCACTACATCTAAATAGAGTTTTCTTGATTGTTTTTCCAATCAATTGATTTCTAGAATGTGAATTTTGAGAACATTAATAACTATAACTAATATTTTCAAAGCACTAAATTTATCACGACAAATATTTTTATTTGAAATCTTACTTCACTTGTATTTTTTATTGATGGTTATAACTAGTTGATTATTCATATTGTATAATAGCTCCCTAGAGAGGTTTTTAAGATTTTAGTCCCCTATATTGGTATGGTTAAAAACAAGAAATTACTAAACTACTTTCAACTCACAAGTTATATTTCGTAAAATGTACATTAAATATATTCTACGTCTTATTGTGTCTAACTTTCTAATTTAGCTTAGGAAGAACACTTTCTCACTAGACATTGTTGGGAATGTACATTTTTTTATCAAAGAAACCATTAGTTCTCATCAATGTTTTTTGTTAAAATTTTGGTGGGAAAATTTGTAAATTTCTCATTTTAGATTTGTAATTTTCACTTTTTTTGGTGGAAGACTTGGTCATTTTCTCATCTTAGATTTGAATTTTGTAATTAAATTCCTCATTTTCAATACATTTTTTGAGATAATTTTTTAATTGCTCCATCATAATATTAATACATTCGTATAAGGTTCTTTTATTTTCATTTTTCCATTTTCTAAATTATTTTAAACAAATGAACCTTAAATTTTCAAGTTTCTCATTTTCTGATTTTTTTTTTTGAGGTAATTATGGTTTAAAGTGATTCCCAAATTGATATCAGTGTGTCAAGTATTTGGAATTAAGAGGTAAAAAAATTTAGTTATACATACAAACTATTATTATTCATAGCTCTTTTTTAGAAAAATTTCTATTACAATGTCAAATGTGCTACATTTCTATCTCTCATTCTATATACATTTTTTTTAAGAGAGAAATGTTCATTCTATATACATTTAATCTTACAGCTTAGGGGGAAGGTACGTGTAATTCAATGGCGTGACAAAGAAGTATGAGTAAAATACTATTCTAGTCTGTATGGTCAAATTGTCAAAGTAATAATATTTTTAGGGTTAATAACACTTTACCCTCCTGAACTTGGTAGGTAATAACACTTTGTCCCCCTTAATTAAAAAACTATTATACTTTACCCCCAATCACGTGATTTATTCTTTAAAAATTTTAGAATATTATGTTAAATGACTTAAATAGCTTTAGCACTATATTTTAATTTTTGTGTTTAAATTTTGATAATGATGTGATAATTATTTAAAAATAATAAAAAATAAATTATATAATATTTTAATATAATCCATATCAATATATATCTTGATCAAAATAAAATTATGTTATTTTATTTTATATTATTTCAAATTTAAATGTTTAATTACATTATAGAATAATTTCTAAATGGGCTAATTTTCTGTTAAAAATTATTCTTTAAAGATATTGTGTGGCAATATATATTTTTTTTTATAAAATTTGTGATTTTTTTGATGTCTCTTAGTATTTTACAATTTTAATATTTGGACGAATCTGTGCAAATTGCAATGTCAAATATAATATAATTCAACATTTTATCACATTTTCACTCCCTAATTATTTTGTTATTATATTTTATTATAATAAGAATTTTTATTATAGATGTTAGTATATTATTTTATTTTACTTTTTCTAATTCTTTTGTATGTATTGAATATCAAAATTAAATACATGAAAAATGAAAATATAATATTAAGGGTATTTGAGTCATTTAATTTGATATTATAAATTTTTTAAAAGATAAATCATGTGATTGGAGGGTAAAGTGTAATTTTTTTAGTTCGGGGAAAAAGTGTAATTACCTACCTAGTTCAGGGAGGCAAAGTGTTATTAACTCATATTTTTATGAAAAAGTTCTTATAAAAGTTATGTTTACTTATATTTTTAATAGATACTTTGTGTCATCCAATTAAATTTTACAAACTTTATGTTTATTTGATTAACTCAGTTATATATATATATATTGTGTATATACACACGCACATGTAATCTTATGGTTTAATGACATTTTTTACATCTAAATTATCTATTAAAAAATAAATTGTGCTCTAAGTTGGGAGTAATTAATATAAGGTCATTGTTACATATGTTGAGTTGCCAAAATAAGATGTGAAAAAAAAAAGATGAGTAAAAACAGAGAGTGATAGGAGAAAATAGGAAAAGGAAGCTTGGTATTTTGCACCTAAAATAGTTTGGAAGCATTATTTTGCAGGGGAAAAAAGGACGAAAATATGTTGATCCAGTTTTTGAACTCATTTATAAATTCTATAATATAGATTAATTATATAAAATAAATAAAATCAATTAATGTACGTAAAATTTAATAATATTTATTATTAACTACAAGATTTATAAATAAATATAAAAATAAGTATTTACTAAGTATTTTCCAAAAACGAATAGCGCCAAATTGGAAAATTTTGAAGTGCAAGTGAGCATTTAAAGTTTTCAGGAGAACGACATCGTTTCGGCCCAATTGTGTGCCTTTTCTGTATTTTGCTCTTTACCAATTCATTTAGGTAAAATTTCCCAATTTTGTCTTCAAATCATCCTTTACAAAAATCACTTGCATATATCATCGATCTCTTGGCCGGCAGAAAATTTTCGGACTTTTCTGGAAGTTCCTTTCGCTATCATCCAGCTTCATCGTTCTCGCAGCTCGAGAACTGCTGCCATCTATACGGTCATGCTTGAAATCTACCCACTTGCAGTCCCGAAGGAGATCTCCTTTTCTCAATGCTGGCTGCCGCAGATCCATCATTATAGCTGCTGGAAATTGCAACTACCATGGGACCGGTGGACTACTCTGTTGCTCCTCTCTCCCGTTACCAAAAGCATAAAGTAATCTCTGAACTTTTCACAAATTAGATAGCACTAGTGCTCTAGACTTCTAGGTGGAATATGAGATATCATAGGGCTAGATTTTGGGATTTCAGGTTATTTCTGTTTTTGGATCAATTACTGATTTTATTCTACTGATTTACAAATATGTGAGAAATGATTACTTTTTTCTAACTTTACTCATTTAAATTTCTACTTAATTTGTTATTTCATTCTGCCCCTCTACTTCTAGGGCACTTTACAAGTCAAAGGGGCTAGTTAGGGGATTTAAGGTGATATTTGACAGGTACCAGGTAATGAAGGAGATACAGTGAATGAAGTACAAAATTTACACCTTTTCCTGTTTTAGTATTGTGGGATTTTTATTTTTTTATTTTTTTTTATTTTGGGAATTAAATTTGTAAACGTTAAGCAAGGAATTTGTATTAGTTCGGACCTAGGATGGAGTGTAAGATGAATGAAGGTTTCATTAGGCCTTCTTTTTCTGGTCAGTTATCTTAAGTGTTTTCTATTTTTCTTGGTTATATATATATAAGGTGATTATCTAGTGCTTGATTATGGTTCTTAATGTTCTATATAGAGAGAGAGAAGATATAATGTAAAAGTTTGCAGGTCAATTGATAAATTGGGGAAAAAGACATTATTTTCCTTTTTTCTGCTAGTTTATAGTTATAATCTACATCTGTGCTTTCATTAGTTGGTGCATTAACATTTTATACGTCATTTTTCTTTGGTTAAATTTGTTAGACGATTGAGAAGCACATGAAAGGGTAGATGCAGCACAACAACAATCTAATGACAGATGTGAACAGCAATTGTTGAGCAATTCAATACTCCAGAAGAGGTTATTAAGAATTTGAAGCAACAACAAAGAGAAACAAAAAAGTTCACAAACATCTTGCAAAAATGAATGAGTGACCAATTAGCAGCTGTGAAAATGCAAGTATCAATGAGTATTTAAAACTCGTCATTTCTAATTATAGTAGTGAAAATATTTTAAAATGCTCCTATTTCTCTTTCAAGTTCCACTTCAATGCCGCTCCCAAGCTTTTCTCCTCTCCTCTATTTGAACTCTCTTACATTTCATGACTTCATTCTCAATTATATGTATCCCTTAGTTACATTTAAGTGATGTGGAAAATGTTGGTTTTATTACTGCTCTTGTTTGTGCTATTGTTGATAAATATAGTTGATAAAGGGTGATCGCATTAAGTTTGCCACTTGTCTTAATTTTACACAATGTAGCAATGATATTGATCCAAGAAAAATAATTCATAATCAATTAAATATGTTTGTTATAGCTTCATTGGGCTAAAGTTGGGATGAGTTAGTTCCTCTTGTATTTTGAAAATGATAGATATTTTGGCTGAATGAAATGGATTTTGGTAACGGTGGATGAAGTAAATGGCTTGTTTTTCTTGCAGACTTTGGTAACCGGTTATGAAACATAAGACCTGTATTGAAATGGTTTAAGATTTTGTTAAGATATGCTATTTTGTTGACATTATTCAATTGGTGCTTGAATAAACTTACTTGATATGCATATATAGATTGGATATTTGTGGTAACATTTTTAATTTGCTTTTATCTTTCTTTATCATATTCTCATTGGTATCTTTTTTTTTTTTTTTTTGTGTATCAGTGCAGTCCTTAGCTATTGACCATCATGTGGAGGCAACAAGGAGATAAACGTTTTTGGACATTATGCTATGTCTTGTACATGAGGATAGATATTTTTATGGGTTAAAGTATATTTAAAACGCTATTCTATGCTATTAGTAATACATGTATGGCTTGAAACTTAGCATTTTGCTTGGTACTAGAACTCTATTTTGATGCTTTATGTAAATATTTCACTTTTATTAAATTAGATGCTTTTGATAATATATGTATTGTGATTATCTTGTCATAGTTGGGATTTTGTACTACATTGTATTATTATTATTTTTAAAGTATATTTATATCTTGTATTGTATTAGAAAGAATATGTTTGGGGAATGAGATGGTGATAATATATAAAAACAAAAAGTTGTTAAAAAGGATGTCGTAATTACATATAGCAACCGCTCTGTGTGATAAAAAGTTGTCACTAGACTTTATGACAAGAAGTTGTCATCAATGAGCAGAGTGCAGGGACACGTCGATGACAAGGTAGAAATTCAATTAGTGACAAGAAAAATTGTCACAATTGATAGCTATTTATTGTGACAAAATGTTGTCACTAAAGGATTTAGTTTAGTGACAACTCGAGAATCTAGTGTGGTAAAATTGTAATTGAAAAAGTGATGATAACTATTGTCACAAATTCATAAAAGTGGTTATGGCTAAACGGACTTGAAGTTTCACTATTGGATAATAAAATTCTAAGGTTGTCAAATTGAGTTTTTTGTGACATAAAATTTGTGACGACGAAGTGACGAGAATTAAATTTGTAACTGATGACTTTCTATGACGACTTTTTAACATTTTGTGACAACTTGTACTTGTCACTGAAGGACAATTTTCTTGTAGTGATATTACTCTTTTAGGGTATAACAAAGCGTTAATTGGCATCATATAATTCAAACATGGAGAGCTTATATATTATATAAGAATCCATTCCTCTTAAGTGAAAAGCAAAGAAGGCGTGAATGATATGATAATGGTGAATTTTGAGTAAGGAAATTCTTGACCAAGGTAGTTGACGTATAAAGGAAAGAGCGTCCTGATTAAGTATACGTGTTAAGATGTATACAAGTCATATAAGAGATTGTACACTGGTTTGACGAGGAACCAAGACTATGATCTATATTAGATACCAAAACGAAAGGATTTTATTGCATGATAATTATTCCCACAGATAAAAAGGTTTATGATGAATTCCTTTAATTCATATCCTATTGATAGCCATGATATGTTACTAGACGTCGCTTGTGGATTTCGGAAGCAATTTGGGAATTAGGAGTTATAAGTGAGGCATTGATTTCATGGACCATTTCCAATTTCATATTCCAACAAATTCATTTTGGTTGTGGTGGATTATATGTCAAAATGGGTTGAAGTAATAGTCACCCCAACTAATAATGCTAGAGTGGTTAACAAATTTCTTCGAAGGAATATCTTTTCTCGATTTGGAGTGCCTAGAACAATTATTAGTGATAGGCATACACACTTCAAGAATTCACATTCCGAGACTTTAATGACAAAGTATGGGGTGAAGTATAAAATTGCCTTAGCCTATCATCCTCAGATTTCGAGTCAAGTTGAGGTTTCTAATAGGGAATTGAAGAGAATTTCGAAGAAAACAGTGAAAAATTCAAGGATGGATTGGGAAATTAAGTTGGATAATGCATTATGGGCTTAAGTAAACTCGGACGGCATTCAAAACTCTTATAGGCATGTCCCTATACCGTATTGTATATGGCAAAGTATGTCATTTATCGGTTGAACTTGACCATAAAGCATATTGGGCAATTAAGAGATTGAATTTTGATTTGAAGGAGGCATGTGAAAAGAGATTTTTTGATTTAAATGAATTAGATAAATTTCGGAAAGAAGCATATGAAAATTTCTTGATCTATATGGAAAGAACTAAGGCATGGCATGACAAACTCATCTTAAGGAAAAAGTTCAAAATCAGTAATTTGGTATTACTTTACAATTCAAGACTCAAATCATTTTCGGGAAAACTCAAATCGCAGTGGAGTGGACCCTTTGAAGGAGTTCAAGCTTTCCTTATGGAAAGGTGGAGATAAAATGGAAAGAAGGGACGTTCAAGGTTAATAGTCACCGGCTCAAACCTTATTTGGGAGGAATTATTGATGAAGCGCAAGAAATCATCCACTTTGTGCAAGAATGATCAATCATGTCGTACTGTCAAGCTAGTGACTATAAAACGGCACTTCTTGGTAGACAACCCAAGTTTTAATTTAGTTGGTTTTTGTTTTCTTTTGGTTTGATTTTTATTAGCCTTTATTTTGAATAATTTGGTTTGAATTAGATTACAACTTTTAGTTGAAAATGTGTGTTTTTGGATTAATAAATAGTGCTAAAGAATGAGTGTAAATTGTCATCTAAACTTGTTATTTTGGTGGTTGCAAGTTGTGCATGGATTTGAAGAAAGTTGGTGAAGAAAGGAGAAATTCTGGCTTAAGTGTAAAAAATACACCTTGCAGAAGTTCTAGTCCATGTCCACGTCGCGACATTGACCTCAAATTTTTGGAGGATATTTTGGTCATTTGGACTAAATCGCAACATGGAAATCCAAATCACGACATCAATTTCAAACTTCCGCAAAGGCCAAAATTTCACCCCGAGATGAGATTGCAACATGGATTCTCCATGTCGTGACATTGAGACATATGTGAGGCACATGAATTCTCTATGTCGCGACATGGAGAAGCGTACAGTAAAAAGAGATCTAGCCAAATCGCGACATGGAAAACTCCATGTCGCGACATCGATACAAACAGAATTGAAGTTTTTTTAAAAAATATCTTCTTCTTCTTTTGCTCATTTCTTCAATTTCTCCACTCGCAATCATGAAACCCCTTCCCTAACCCTTCAAATTCTTCCATTTTCTCCCATTAAAAACCCTTCCAAACTACATAATCTCCTACCACAACACTTCTACATCATCTTTGGATTATCAAAGACAAAGCAAGTTTATAGTTTTTCTTGGAGAAATTCAACATCATGAAGGAATTTTGTAAATATCTTTTTAGGAAATTGTTCACACCTGGGTAATATCCTTCTTAACTTTGTGGTTGAAATTTTTACAATTGTGGAAGACAATTTGTGGGTACATTTGAGTTGGTTTTATTTTGGAATTGTTGACAATAATTGGGTGATTTTGGAACAACATTTTTGTGCAATTTTTTTTTTGGCAAAAATTTCTCCATTTGTGGTATTGAATTGATTAATTCTTTGAATTGTTAGACTGTGGGTTGGATTATTTGAATTATTGTAGTGAAATTGTGAAATTTTGTTGATAAATTTTGGTGGAATTTAGCCATGGTTGTGAATTTGAAAATTATCAGGGCTTATAATTGTTGATATAGGTTGATAAATTGTTGTAAAAATGACAAGGGGCATGTATGGGAATGCTGAAAGGAGGGCAAGGATGAGCGGTAGAGGAGCAAGTTGAAGAAAAAGAAAAGCTAGTGAATGGATGAGTAGAGAAGGGGAAGTAGGCCAGCCTAGTGGGGATATATCCCAGAGAAACATGAGAAACATGAGGTGATTAAGGAGAAACATGAGAAACAAGTAGAACCTCAATTCTCTAGTGACCGAACTCATCAATTGCTTAAAAATAATGAGAAACATAAGGTGATTAAAGAGAGGAATTTTGATATATCCATGCATTGGGAAGCATATGAAGAGGTGAGGAAGGCAATAAAGGAGAGAGCCTTAGATTTGGGCATTGGGAGGGATTTAATACTTCGATTGACTCTGGTGTACTCAATTGGTGAAAGAATTTCATTGCAATCATTGTGATCTTGAGAATGATAAGGTGAGAGTTCGGGGGGATATTAATTGATTTTAGTTCAGACATGATTAATGCTTACTTTAACATACCTCCTGTTCTATTTGAGCAATATTTAGCATTCTGGAATGATAAGGAAAAAGAGATGAATGTGATTAAATATGCTATTTGTGATGTGAATGTGAATTGTGTTTTGAGCACTGCAAGTAGCACAGAGTTAACATTTCCTCATCATGGACTCTCACTTATGGCAAAACTGTAGTTTTACTTCATTAGCTGTTGAATCTGGGGGTCAAACTGTTGGAGTTTTATTCGAAGGGACAAAGTATTTGCTAATATATGCTCTCATGACATGGATGCCGATGGATGTCAGTAAACTAATATGACAGGGATTTTTAGAAAGTGGAAGGTCCGGTAGACCCATCTTTTTGCACAATGTCATTGCCAGTTTAATCCACCATTTATGTACTGTTACAGGGTGTCCTATTGATCCCGTGGAACCTATGACATATCCCAAGGGTAGGATTAATCGGGAATATATCTATAAGATGATACAAGAGTACGAGAAGCATCACCTTGGAGAAGACCATGTTCCACCACCACCGCTACCTCAGAGAGCATCATATATCCTTCTTTGCCCAAATATGTATGTAATGCCCAAGTCAATGAAGAATAGCAAAACGAGCTGTAGGGGTAGTGGACTTATAGTTAGCTATGCACAACAATTTGGCAGTGATAGGAGAAGCCCTCAAGATCACTACACTGGATACATGGGTTCATTCGCCGCTACCTTCACTTTGGCATTATGGCCCACCTCATGGGCAATATTACACACCGCCGTCAGTTAATGCACATCAAGAAGAAGCCCAACAAGCTGGTGAGACCAGAGGAGCTTGTTGGCCCCAAAGCAACCTAAGATACATGAATTAGGTTTCTTAAAAAATTACCCCTGTTTGTAAAATATGCACTTATAAAATCTTTTGCATTAACAAGTAGTTTGATAGAGATAAAATCAATTAAGCTTATGAAGTATAGAAAAGATAAAGAAAGAGATTAGACAAACAATACTTCCAAGCTACCAAGTTTGAAGTGTTGATCCACTAGAATGCTCCTCAAATTTGGAGAGCCAATAATCTCAAATGTACACAAAGTAGGACAATCCTTACTCACACTGTAGACACCTATTTTTGTCCCTTAAGTTGTCCCCTATTTTCCTTTTAATTTGTCTCTCAATTTTCTTTTAATTTTTTTCTTTTTAATGTCTTTTTAACCTGCTCTTTGATTTTCTTTTAATTTACCCTTTAATTTCTTCTTAATTTATGTTATGATGTTTAATTATGCGTTTTATACTTTTGAAATACTAAGAATGAGTTCTAATATTATTGAATTTTTAGATTTAAAAAAAAAAAAAAAAGTTCAGTGCGTGAACGATCGCTGCGTATTGTTCACGCGCCAACGAAAATAGGGGACAACTTAAGCGACGTGAACAATACCTGTCTACAGACTGAGCTTATTGTTCCCCACATGACAAAACAATTCGTCTTTTTTTTTTTACACTCAATCCAATTCATTAAAAGCACAAAAAATCAGTCTAAAGTGAGAGGAAAAATTTTTCTGCAGAGAATTTTCTTAAGCTAAAAAAAAATCTGCCAAACAGCCAACTTTGAGCCAAAATTCCATACGATTGGAGAGGAATTAGACTAAATTCAAAGAAAAAAAATTGTAGAGGGTTCCTGGGTCTAAAACTTCTCTTTGTAAATCTTAAGAAAAATCGTCCATTTGGAGGGTCAAAAACGTGGTAGAAAAAGGCTGTTGGTCCAGAGGATCTGCAGAAAATTTCTAAGTCTGGAAATTTTTCCAGATAACCAAATTTGAGTGAAGATTGCAAGCGATGGAGGAGGAACTGGAGTAAAGTCAAAGAATAAAAGTTGTAGAAGAGTTCCTGGAGCTACAACTTTTATTTTCAAACCCGAATCAAAATCGTTAATCTGGTGGGTCAAAATGTGGTGGAAGAAGGCTGGTAGCCCACAAAAATCTGCACAAAAAAGAAAGGTTAGAAAAATTGAATTTCCATTTTACTCCTCCAGATTTTAGTTTTTTCATTTTGGCCCTTCTATTTTCTTAAATTACATTTAGGCCCTTCTGATAGGGCCCACTTGGTGCCACGTCATCGATGACGTGCCACCGCCAGATTGCGCCACGTCATCGATGATGTGGCACCGCCAGATTGCGCCACGTCATCGATGACGTGGCATTTCAAAAAAAAAAAATTCCAAAATTTCAGAAAAATTTTATTTGAGTTTTGGCCCTCCATATTTCAGACTTCTGCATTTTTAGCCCTCAAATAATTTTTTTTATTTACATTTAGGCCCTTAAGGAATTTTCTTTAATATTACTATTTTTTTTCTCTTCAAATTTCTTCCAAAGTACATGTTTTATGTCAATAACCACCAATTTTTACTTTTTGATTTCTGTTTGGCATTTTAATATGTTTTAATTACCCTTTGATTGTGAAATTATAGTTTTGCCCTTATGAGTATTTAATTGTAATTAGACTTTGATCTTTGCACATTTTTTTGGATTAATTGATTTTGTGATGATTGGTGCTTTATTTTAATATTTATTGGTCTCAATATAATATTTATGCCTTATCTTACTTGTTAAATTATGTGAATTTACCCTTTTGCCCTCAAATTTTGGATTAGTTGCACAACTAGACGTTAAATATTTGAATCAAATTCAATTTAAATCAAAGCACACGTATGCTACAAAGCCGGCAATAATTGTCACGCCCCAAAAACGGAACCGTAACACGCCGCGCTAATGGCACACCGGTCCAAAGCGCAAGGCACAAACGAACAGAGCAACAAACTTAAGAGTAATGTGATGGTTCTATTACATTGTGGTACCATTGAGCTTAACTATGTGTCTTATATACATCTAGATTCTGTATAACACTTCTAGATCTGACTAGTACTGTAGGTCATACCTGAGCCTCTTAGTACAAATCTATTTTGCTTATAACATACAGGGTTCATCAATACAAAACCTATCTAATACACTACCCCTCTCCAAACAAAAGAGAAGCTTGGAAGATTATCCGCATGAGTCCTACCAAGAATGTGGAATCTGGAGAAAATCTAAAAGCGCTAAGCGGTGGAGAGTCAAAAGCGAGCACCTAATCGAAAAATTATAAATCAAAAACGGTGAGCATCACTAGCTCAGTGGTATTCCACAGCAGCTTTTCAAATGATTTAAGGCTTTCCACACAAAAGAAAACATAAAGATAATATCAACATTTGTGAAAACCATAGTCATGAAGCAGTTTCTAAAATGTATCATGCCATTTAAACGTCAGGCATGTCCAAAACATAGCCAAAAAGATCCAATCATTTCAAAACATAGTGTGCTAAAGCATAGCGAACAAATCCAAGTACAGTTAAAATCCAGAATATAATAAAATAGCATGAGTATCTTTAGGTCATAAGAGATGTGTATAAGAGACAGTGTCAATTCGAAGGCTATGAAATCACGAAGCAAACAAAGCTGGATACTTCGATCTCACGTTATCGCTCTCAAGCCCCGCAGTCACACTATGTTCATGACAATGATTGCAGTCACAGCAGTGGCTATGTTTTCCCATGGATGACTATAGAACCGGTTCTCTCCAAATCAAACATTTCCAAACACATCCAAAATTATATACCTAGGTCACCTATGAGCCATGGGACAGTTATAAAATGCTTTCATATCAAAAGAGTTTGCAAACATATCATTTGATTAACATAAAATAGCTTGGTCCCGATTTCCGTGTATGTAATAGTTCCATAACTTGGTAAAAGTGCAGCTTTAATACATCATAACATAGACCCTCTTCCACTTGTATTTCGAAAGTCGTTAGACAATATGAAAGCATTTTATAACTGTTTTGGCTCATAGGTGACCTAGGTATATAATTTTGGATGTGTTTGGAAATGTTTGATTTGGAGAGAACCGGTTCTATAGCTGTCTCTTATACACATCTAGATGTGTATAAGAGACAGCATAAAAATGACTAGGGAAGCGACATCTAGATGTGATATAAAACGACACCAACAGCTCTTTGGTTCTCAATGACCTTTTCACAATTTCTGACCAACTTCGACAAGCTAAAACCCCAGTCAAAACACTTAGTTAACCCCTCAAATTCGTATTACAGCTAGATTAGGAGATAATAAGCTCAGTTTTCTAGAAAAACCGAAAAACTTCGCCTCTCCCTAGACTATAAGTAGGCTATCCTAGGAGACCTTGGTTACAACCCAACTCAAAACAACATATTCAACCAACCAACAAAATCCATAAACGGAAAGATTCACGGAGCAATAGCCGGGACTATATCAATAGCATTCCACAACAATCCATACCCCATAACCACTACAATTAACTCTATTACAACATTAGAGCAACAACCTATGGGTGGAATTCCTCTTTACTACCAAACTGAAATTTTTACCGATTAGCCACACACATGATTCAAACATGCTTCCTATCCATCCCACTACCAAGGAAACACTTAAAACCATCAAAAGATCATTAAAGATCCTTCAAACATAACCAATTATCCAAATTATCCTAGTTGCGCCAAACTTCCGCTTACTTACAAAATGAAGGGAAATCAATTCCACTTGGTTTCAAGTCTCAATTCCTATCCAAACTAACCTTAAAACACTCTTAAAACATCATTATGTGCATAGACATAAGCATTCATAGCATAACACTCTAGGCCACATATGACAAAACCCCAAGCACTCATAATCTTAAAATTTGTAATCTAACCATAGAAAGTTGTTAAAAATCAACCCCAATCACTTCCCAACCTCCAAAACACTAAAAACAACCCATAACATATAAATCATAACATATAAGGCTGCAAAGAGGGTTTATTTTCAGCCATAAAGAATCCTACAAAACTTGAAATTAAAGCTTGGATCATAAAGCCCATAAGCCATAAATGCTAAAATACATAAAATCTTACCTTCCAAGTGATTCCTACTTGAAATCCAAGAAAATTTTTGGGGGAAAATGGAGGAAGAGAGTTTCGGCTGCTGCTAGGAAGAAATGAGGAAGAAACAACAAGAAGAAGACTTAAAAGAAATTCCAAGGTTGACCCATATAGTACCCAAGTTGACCAAATAGTCTCCAAGTTGACTATTTGACCCAAAAACTAATTTTTTTTGCTACTAAATTAACATGTATAAATCAGCCATCAAACAACACTCACACACCACAATGCACTAATTACACTTAGTCCAACTCATTTGACCCGTTTACCCGTTTACACTTAGTCCACAATGCACTAATTACCGAAATCGCGTAAATCGAAAAATTTGCCGAATTGAAAAACGAATAAGTTGAAGTACTTAATGACTAAAAATAATATGAAAAACATTTTAAACCAGTTAAAAATCAAAGAATAAGGCTAGTAAAATACTGGGTTTCACAATAATGAATACTAAAATTGAAAAGGGAAACACGATAAAATCACGCAACCGGTCCAACGCCGGGTAAAGTGGGTGCCGAGGGAAATTCAAATCCATCCCAAACCTTCCCATTTTACAACAGGATTCTCGAACTCATTTTCTTGAGTTACGTGGACCAGGAGTCAATCTAAACTAGGGTTTATTTTCTTTTTAAATTTTGATGTATTTTTGTGCCCCGGCTGTACCAACACACCGGGAGGCGACTCCAGAGACAGGCTTTCCTAGTTTAGATCGTTTTTATACAATTCATAGTCGCATTAAAGTTTACCGTTATGTAATAGTAAATAGGTGATCTCATTTAAATTTGTAATAGTAAGTAGGTAATTTATGTTTGTAAATTGTAAGTAGAATTTTTGCATTCAATCACCTATTTCACGAGCACCACACGTTGGTGACGGTGCCGGTCCCACCGGTGTCGGCCAGACCGCGGGTCGGTAAGTGCTCGGTAAAGGGGGGACGCGACAGCGTGGCGACTCCACTGGGGACTTTGAGAATCCGGGCGCACGATTTTAACGCGTTTTTCTCAATTTTACCCCGTTCATTATAAACCGGCTAATTTTATCCATTTTGTGTGCTATGTTACCGGCTCTATACCTCGTTGTGCGTGCCCTATGCTATATGTTACTTTATTTGTTCTTTTTAATTAATTTGCACTTGTTTTAACGTATTTCACCATTTTTTGTTGTCTTGTGTGCCGATTTACGGATTTTAGGTCTCGTTTTATGTGCCACATGCTATCTGTTACTTTCTTATTCTTTTCAAATTATTTTACACTGGTTTTACTGTATTTCACTATGTTTGCTGTCTTCCATGAGTGCCAATTTGCTCGATTTAGGTCTCGTTTTACGTGCCATATCCTGTCTACTTATGGTGTGACAACTAGTTCTTGCTTTATTGTACATGTTTTAATATATCTTGGTATTATACCTATTTGTGGTTAATTTGGGGGAAAATTTAGATGTGTATAAGAGACAGTGCACATTTAGAACCAAACGCGCTAAAATGTGTGAATCTTACCGCCTCCAAGTGAACACAGCATAACACATGTCTCATTTATTGCATGTCCTATTTTTGTGGGTGTCATTCCCACATTCCCTGTAGGAATTAAGATGATCTACCCAGATATGCGGTTGTGACACAATGTGCACATAACGGTATCTGCGGCGATCACCCAACCACCGACGATAAGGCCCATTGAAATTTGACGAATTTTATTTTTGGGCCCAAAGTCTGAAGGTTCGGGAACCAAGCCTATCTAGATTGCATTAGTAAGCCTAGCCTCATGGTCATATAGCTTAAACCATAGGGCAGAACCGTGTGGACAGTCTTGTTTAGGACACTAGACACGAGGCGGTAAGATCTACCCATTTATCTGGCTTGTAATAGTAAATAGCCTTACAATTTTTTACTATGTAATAGCAATTAGTTTTTTCTGATTCGTATGATTTATATTGGCCCTGTAATTTGTATCTACTTCCCGCAGGAAAGAGTAAATTTCAATTTTTGCATTGCATAAGCCTTAGGTAGGGTCAAAGGCATATGGTTGTCAAGCCCTAATAGGAGACCCATCCCTACAACATGTTTCTAAAGTTTTATTATCCCTTGTGTGCATGTAGGTTAACCCCACCGATGTAGGGCCATCGTAGGCTACTTATTGCATATCATTAGCCGTAGAAGGGATACTTATCAAATACTCATCCTATTGTAGGTTATGTACCTAGGGATAGGTATGCAATTCTATGTCTGTCTCTTATACACATCTAGATGTGTATAAGAGACAGTTTGTTAAAGTGATTTGGAAGTTAGTTGAAGTCTTTTCTTGCCTTTTTCTATTTTCTTTAAATTGAGCGAAACATGCGGTTGTCGAATCCGAATGCGATAGCTGGTTATTTGGGTCACCTAGTATGTCTGGGATATTGAGCCGAGATCGAACCATAATAGATGCTTTGGTACAAGTGTGGGACAGTGAGGCATGTGTTCGATTCGGGAAGTTTGAAATGGTGCCCACACTAGAGGAAATTAGTTCAATTTCCTTTAGTGTGGGCACATTTTCTTTCTTTGTTTCTTAAAGTAACATCTAGGTACTACAAGGGACTTCTCTTTGTTCACCGGCATATCCGAGGCCACATTGTACCAGGAGGACCCGAGGCTAGTTCTATTACTTTGATGTTTTTACACGAGCACTTTGGCACAAAAGAAGGATTTCATAGAAACAAGACTCATTTTTTGCATCCCACTGAGGAGTCCTGGGCCCAGAAGCTGAAGAACCCCAGTTATGTTAATCATGTTTTGATGATGACCAAATCATGCTAATGGTTTAAAGACAAGTGTGCAGAAAAACAGGAGGTTCGGACGCAAATGATCGTCCGAACACAACAACCACACGAGCTTGGACGATGGTAATCGTCCACACAAAGAATTTGAAGCAAGCCTCGGACGAAGAACAGCGTCGATAAATTTCGAAGACTCCTCGGACGAAGACACAATGTCCGATAAATTTCCAGAGACTTCCGTTCTATCGGACGCATGATCGGACGCATACAATACGTCCGAACGAACACCCTCAGAGAACGGAGCTTATCAAGCATCTAGATCTTATACACATCCGAAAGGTCTTCAACGACTAGTCTGTTCGGACGCACTCTTGCTGGCATCGGCCGTCCGAAAGGTCCAACGGCTAGTTTTCCAGTAGACAGAAAATAGCCGTTGGGAAGTTGTTGAAAGCAGATATTTGGCAACTATAAATACCCCAAGGTCTGAATTAAGTAAAAGTAGGACTACATTCAATACAAACACTTGTAAGAGCTTGACGCCATTTGAGGAGAAATAGGCTAAAATATTGTGGGTTGTATTGGTTTGAGAAGTCTAGCTTTCTTGGCTCAACTAGTGGGAATTAGTGTGAGCAAGAATAGACTAGTGAGTGATCTTCAAGTGTAAGAGTGGAGGGATAACAAGTGTACAAAAGTGAGGTTGTAGTGTAAAACCCTTTGGCTCAACTAGAGGAACTTAGTTGGTGCAAGGGTGAGCCTACTTTGTGTACAAGAAGGTTATTGCCTCACCTTCTTTGAAGAGGCACTACTAGTGCATGTACTCCAAGCTTGAGAAGCTTGGGAGTTTGGTTTGATATTCTTTATCTCATTCTTATTTGTTCTTTAAGCTTAAACTTTTGAATATCTATTATATTCATTTGTGCTTAAGTATTCATTTGTTGCATAAAGTTTGAATTTCTATTAAGCACTTAAAAAAGGTTTGTCTTTAGAGATAACCTAATTCACCCCCCCTCTTAGGTTGCATTTGGGGCCAACAATTGGTATCAGAGAGTTGTGCACTAGCGCCTGGTCTCATATATTGAGCTTAACCGCTTTTGAGTAAAAATCATTATGGCAACCAATAATACTCTGTTTTTAGAGGGGCATTCTATCACTAGACCTCCCATGTTTAATGGCATTAATTTCGTTTTTTGGAGGGATAGAATGAAAATTTTTGTTCAATCTATTAATATTGAATTATGGTATATTATTTATGAAGGTCCTATTGAGGCAAATATTTTTGATGAAAATACTCATAGATTAAGGCCTAAAACTAGATTTGAGTTAAATGCACAAGATAAAATAAATTTATCTTTAAATGCTAAAGCTATTAATATTTTGTATAATGCTTTGGATGCAGATGAGTTTTCTAAAGTAAAAGGTTGCATATCGGCCAAGGAGATATGGGACAAATTGAAAGAAATCCATGAAGGAAGTGAAGATATTAGAGAGCAAAAGAAGTCACTTCTTGTGGCTAAATATGAATCCTTCAAAATGGAACCTCATGAGAACATTGACAAGATGTATGCATTGTAGGTTCCATGATATGGTAAAGGACTTGGAAGATTTGGGTAAAGAATATTCCTTGGGTGAAAAGAATAGAAAAATTTTGAATGCTTTACCTAAGGAATTTAGAACCTAAATCCATTGCCATAGATGAGTCTAAAAATTTAAATTCTATGCCTATTGATTCTTTGATCAATTCTCTAACCTCATTTGAATTGAAGTTGAAAAACAAGCTACAAGATGAGGAGGCAAAGGGAAAGAAGCATAGCATTTAAAGCTTCATCAAAGGAGAAAAGACTCAAGGAAGCCTCACTTCAACAACTTCCAAATCACTTGGGATGATTGCAATTCGGATGGAGAAGTTGAAGAAGAATATGAGGAGGCTCAAATGGCTTTTATGGCACTTGGCGATAATGAGGTAACCTCTAGTTGTGATTCTTGTGATGATTCATGTGATGATGATAATGATGATGTTGAATCATTTATTTTAAAAATGCATGAATGTTTGAAAGAATCATATGCTAATAGAACAAAGAGTTAAAAATTAAAGTTAACACTTTATTGAGTGCCAACTCAAAACTTGTGCATAAAAATAATTCTTTGACAAAAGAAAATGATGTTTTGAAAGAAAAATTCGTTGGAAAAACCAAGATCATGGAAGAACAAGCTTCATTGAAGAAGAGATTAGATGATCTTGATGTTACTTTAAAAACAAAGAAAGAAAATGTTTTTGAAAAGAAAAGAACTAGAAATATGTTTTTGAACAAAAATTTTATCACCTTTAGAAAAAATGATTTATGCTTTGTTAAATCTAAATCTTCTTTTTATGGCATAAGAACATTACTTGTAATCATTGTCATCAACACGGCCATATAAAGAAAAATTGTTATGTTAAGAGAAATGAAAAATTAGGAATAAATTCTATTTGGGTGATTAAGCATATTACTAATCCAATTGGACCCAAGAAAGTTTGGGTACCAAAAGTTGTTGCTTAACTTTGTATGTAGGTATGCTTGGAAAGCACCACAAGATAGGAATTCAAGATATATTATCTATGAAGGGTGCTCAAGGCATATGAGCTAAGATCATATTGAAATGGGTAACATCTAAAGTTTTGTGTGCTTTCATTTATCAAGTTGAACTATGTTCTCTTGAATATTACCCATCTATGTGTTCAAATTTGTTTAGAATGCTAGGATATTTGTATCCCCAAATTTTGACTATAATAAGTCACTACTTGCAAAAGAAAGGACCTGTCTCTTATACACATCTAGATGTGTATAAGAGCACAGACATCAAAAAACTACACTTAGGGGCCGATTTGTTAACTGCATCCCTTCCTTCGCTGTTTTGGCAATGCCAAAGGCCAGAAATAAGGACTAATGGACAAATTCTCTTGTGTAGTTTTTTGAATTGTCCAATTGATTTGTCATCATCAAAAAGGGGGAGATTGAAGACATTAATTATTTATCTCTGTCTCTTATACACATCTAGATGTGTATAAGAGACAGTGGTTGTTGTGTTGCAGAGGGAGGTTCGGACGCAAATGATCGTCCGAACACAACAACCCACGAGCTTGGACGATGGTAATCGTCCGACACAAAGAATTTGAAGCAAGCCTCGGACGAAGAACAGCGTCCGATAAATTTCGAGAAGACTCCTCGGACGAAGAACAGCGTCCGATAAATTTCAAAGACTTCGCTTCTATCGGACGCATGATCGGACGCATACTCGGACGTCCGAACGAACACCCTCGAGAACGGACAGCGTGTCGGACGCGAGAGAGTTCAGCAGCGGCCGTCCAAAGGTCCAACGGCTAGTCTGTTCGGACGCACTCTTGCGCATCGGCCGTCGAAAGGTCCAACGGCTAGTTTTCCAGTAGACAGAAAATAGCCGTTGGGAAGTTGTTGAAAGCAGATATTTGGCAACTATAAATACCCCAAGGTCTGAATTAAGTAAAAAGTAGGACTACATTCAATACAAACACTTGTAAGAGCTATTTGAGGAGAAATAGGCTAAAATAATATTGTGGGTTGTATTGGTTTGAGAAGTCTAGCTTTCTTGGCTCAACTAGTGGGAATTAGTGTGAGCAAGAATAGACTAGTGAGTGATCTTCAAGTGTAAGAGTGGAGGGATAACAAGTGTACAAAAGTGAGGTTGTAGTGTAAAACCCTTTGGCTCAACTAGAGGAACTTAGTTGGTGCAAGGGTGAGCCTACTTTGTGTACAAGAAGGTTATTGCCTCACCTTCTTTGAAGAGGCACTACTAGTGCATGTACTCCAAGCTTGAGAAGCTTGGGAGTTTGGTTTGATATTCTTTATCTCATTCTTATTTGTTCTTTAAGCTTAAACTTTTGAATATCTATTATATTCATTTGTGCTTAAGTATTCATTTGTTGCATAAAGTTTGAATTTCTATTAAGCACTTAAAAAAGGTTTGTCTTTAGAGATAACCTAATTCACCCCCCCTCTTAGGTTGCATTTGGGGCCAACAGAAGCGAGTCCAGGTTTTTGGTCTAGCACTGACCAGTGCATAGTCAATTCATATTTTTTCGAGGCCGGATGGGAGGATAGCATTTAGGACGGTACGGATGTTAGCCGATTTGATACATGGCGTCGGTGGTCGAGACCTTACCATAATCCCTACTATTCTAGCCGTCATATATACTTGTATCTAGATGTGTATAAGAGACAAATCATTGATCATGTCATCTCAATTGCTCATTAAAATAAATGATTCAACATCATCATTTGGAGCATTGCGGGAATCATCTGTCATGAATTCTGGCTTGGTTGAGGTTTGGTGGAGGATCGCCAAGTGCCAATAAAAGCCATTTGAGCCTCCTCATATTCTTCTTCAACTTCTCGCGACTGATCGGTTCAATATTATGTTCGACAAATGTGATCCGGCCCGAATAAATACCAGAAAAGGCGAATATTTTGTCAGCGTGGGCATCCAGACGTGCATGTCAGGAGTCGTTATACGATCCACAGCGTGGAATTTCAGTGACCACACCTCAGTATGATCTATGGCTGGAACATTTGCTTAGCCGGCAACCGCAAGCCGTAATAGACCCTTCAGAAGAAGTTGCTCGATTGACCGCACTATTGGAGGCTAAGGACAAGGAAATAGTAGAAAATGAGATAGCTCTAGATAATCACAGGCAAGCTTACAAAAGACTTCAAGAACAGCAATCCTGTATTCGAGAGCAGGAATACAACCGAAAGAGGGCATGCACTGAGATGGCCGACGATCTGGGACGCCTAATGCACAATGGGGCTGTTGAATCAGCACGTAGCAAGCTTCTGCGGTACAAGGAGCAAATAATGAAGATATGAGACCATTTAAAGGAGCTCGCCTAATAAGTTCAAACAGGGCTTCGTACCCTTTAGAGTTTTTTTTGCTTTCAGGGTTCCTTGGGAAGGAACCACGTTTTATGCTGTAAATTTATGATTATGTTTGTTTATATATCTGAATTTTTCTTTTTTTTCTTTTTTATTATGTTTTAATATGTAGGTACTAAGTATCAAAATAGCTGCCCAACGCAGTCTTATTTATACACGCTCGCGTGCACGTAACTCCGATTTGAAGACAGTATGAGCACCGTATCGGCAAAAGATGTGGAAGGGATCTCAGTGCCTGTCTCTTATACACATCTTTGGTTTTGAGTATACCCCGGGAGAGAAAGCTGAATTAATGCCACCACCATCCCCTGTACCGACTGTCAATGATGCCCTATTGAAAAAGATAAGAGCGGTTTGATAGTGCTCATGATTGCATAAGAGGGTGGGGACAGATAAATTTGGAGCTATCGACTACCAAGATCTATGTCTATTCCCTGAGGTGTCAATTGCCGCCAAAATTTAAAATCCCAGAATTTCCAAAGTATAATGGCACTGGGGATTCGGTAGCTCACCTTAAAATGTTCTGCAACTTGCTGGGGAATAGACATAGATCTGTCTCTTATAGCAATCTAGATATGTATAAGAGCCTGGAGTCCGATCACTGTTATCAGGTATTACATCTAGATGTGTCAAAGAGACAGAGCCACAGACGTGCTCCCCTGCATGGATTCTATCTGAATTTTGAAAGCCGTCATGTCAATCTCTTTCCCACTTTTCAGATGTGTATAAGAGACAGGCTAACGCCCTCGGAGGAGTACCGTGAGTATGTGAAAAGATGGAGGCGTTAGCTGCGAGTGAGCCCACCTATGATCGAGGCCGAGATGGTCAAACTTTTTATTGATGCACAGAACCTCCTTACTATGACCAGTTGACCGGGTCTATTGGCAAATCTTTTTCAGAAATCGTCCAGCAAGCAGAGGCTGTTGAAAGGGGCTTGAAAAGTGGGAAAATTATTGACATGACGGCTTTCAAACTTCAGATAGAATCCATGCAGGGGAGCACGTCTGTGGCTAAGAAATCCCTGAGCAAGAAGCTTGACAAGAAGGAAGAGGAAGTGACTTTTATTTTCAACCAACCCAACCGCCAACCACCACGCAATTTCCATCAATACCAAAGACCTAACCCACAACCCTTTTATGCACCACCTCCACTACCACCTCAATACTATCCTCAACCCGTATACCAAACACAAGTACAAGTGCCCGTGCCTAGGGCAGCTCCCATAGGCATAATCCAAGACCACAACCCTCAAACAGTCAAAGACCCAACCAACCAAATAAATACTTTCCTCCACCAAACCCCAACCAAGCCAGACCACATGACAGACCACCCCGCAATTTCTCCAACTTGGGACGGCCCATCGAGCAACTATATGAGCAGTTGAGATCGGCAGGGAGATTGAATCCTATAGCTCCTCCTCAGTATTCGAGGGGACGTCCGGATAGGTTTGACGCCAACGCCCTGTGCCTATCATTCTGGAGCCCAGGGCATTCCACGGCTAATTGTTGGACGTTGAAGAACAAGGTGCAAGACATGATCAATGCACGAGAGATTGTCATTAGGAGGCCGGAACAAAGGGCTCCTGAAGTAAACACTAATCCGCTGCCACGGCATGAGCCTCATGTTGGGATGGTTTGTATAGAAGCGGAGATCGAAGAGGAAGAAGGAGCAATCAAAGAAGTGACAATGACTCAGATCAAACCGTTTTATTTGGATTCGGAGCCATCTGAGCCTTTTATCATAGACATGGATCCGTTTGAGATAGAACTCCAAGATCCCGTTGTAGATTGAACTACCAACACAATTGCCAATTGAGAGCACACATGCAGTGCCGTGGAATTACCAACCCTCAGTTGTGATAGTCGGTGGAAAGCCAGTTTCTGAGGAGGAAGTGTCTGCTGTCACGAGGTCAGGCCGAATCACAAATGACAACAGTTTTGAGGTCGGACAATCCAGCAAAGGTAAAGAGCCTATGCAGGCCCCTAAGGCTGTAACAGACAAAGATGTGGAGGACTTTCTAAGATTGATCAGAAAAAGTGAATATTCAGTAGTGGAGCAGCTGAATAAGATGCCCTCACAAATTTCTATGCTCAACTTATTGTTAACATCCGAGCTACACAAATCTGAGAGATTTGATGTGAGGGGCGGCATTTGCCTAGGGTCATGGTTCATAATGAGTCTGCTTTAAATATTTGTCCTTTGAAGACATTGGATAAGCTGGGAATCTCTCATGACCTGGTCAAGAATTCATCCATGGTGATCCAAGGTTTTGACGGGGCTCGAAGACAAGCCACCGGAGAGATAAACCTTGTTTTGGAAGTCGGTCCATCTGTTCATCAGGTCACTTGCCAGGTTCTTCCAATTGTTAGGGTATATAATTTCTCTGGGGACGTCCTGGATCCATCTATTACCCTTAATATGTTTAACGGCCTCCTGTCCAATGTTGCGTGGAGAATATCGCATCGGCCAAGGTTTGGGGATGAATTTGCAAGGCATAACACACCCTATTGATCTACCAACGCAGATGAATACATTTGGGCTCGGTTTTTGCCCGAATGCCAGGCAGTTGAGGATTCTTAAGGAGCTGAAGAGAGCTGAATAGGAAGGTCGAGCATTGCCTATTGTCATTCCACCTCTTAAGATTACTTTTCCACGTTCTGCCGCCATTTTGGCTCCTGATGCAGGTGAAGCTGAAAAGGAGGACCTTATCCAAGGGATAGCCGAATTATTTGCGGGGGTAATTATTAAAGAGCAGGCGGAGGAGGATGACACTGAGCTGCCATTTGTTGAGATCGACCAACTGCACAATTGAACATCTGATGATCTCCCTATTCACAGGGAGTTTCGGTAAATTTGAAAGGATATTATTTTTAGTTTTGCTCTTTTTAATTTCATCTTTGTATGTATGTTTCGTATTTTTTAAGCTGTTTTGTTTATGCCAGATAGTACTGTCTAGGTGCATGCACACTATTGTATTCATGATTCATCTCGTTCATTTGTATTTGGAGATGAATCTTGAAAACAATTCAATTAGTAAGTGCCTCACAACTGATCTTGTATTCATGATTCATCTTATCATATTTTTGGAGATCAGTTCTGAAGACAATTGATTTTTTATAGGATGGCCAATGAATGTTAAGTTTATGTTCTCTAGGATCACTTGTACAAATCTTTGATTAATGAGAACTTTTTCTTCAAGATGTTTTAGCTCATTTTGTTTTCTTTCATTTCATACTTTATTTTCTCCCAGATGGCCCAAAATCAATGCTTTTGATCCTTCGGATACTACCATTTATGAGGCCGATGAGTGCAATTTTGATCTCTACTTCCTTACACCATCTAAGATGGACATATAAAATCAGCTCCTCTTGGACTAGAGGGCAGAGGAAAGAGATGATAGAATTTTTGATTTTGTTCCAAGACGTCTTTGCCTGGTCTTATGATGATATACCTGGCATTTCAACAGATGTAGTGGTTCACAAACTTTCCACCGATCCTAAATGCCTGCCTGTAAAGCAAAAGCCAAGAAAGTTTAAGTCGAAAATGAGTTTAAAGATCAAAGAACAAATCATCAAGCAGTTTAATGCCACAATCATCATTGTATCCCGGTATCTTATTTGGCTTTCCAATATGGTGCCAGTACCGAAGAAGACTGGGGAGGTCAGAGTTTGTGTCGATTATCGAGATTTAAATAAGGCCAGGGTTGAGGATAATATTCCGCTGTGGTTGTGGAGGTGGTGCATAAAAATGCTTGGGGGATATTCTGCTATAGAGTTATGCCATTTGGACTTAAGAATGGTGGTGCAACATATCAACGCACTATGACCTTCTTGTTTCATGACATGATACACGAAGAGATGGAGGTCTATTCGATGACATCATCATCATATCCAAGAAGGCCGAGGATCACTTGACCAATCTTAAGAAGGTATTTGAGAGGGTGAGGAAATACAATCTGAAGTTGAACCCGGCAAAGTGCGCCTTTGGAGCTCCTTCTGGAAAGTTATTAGGTTTGATCTGAGTCATTGTCACCTGTCTCTTATACACATCTAGATGTGAATAAGAGACTTGATCATGCCTATGCCAAAGACTCAGAAGAACGTAAAAAGCTTCTTGGGTAAAATCAATTATCGGTCGCTCATTGCTGCTCTTGACAGATACTTGTGAACCTTTGTTCAAACTGTTGAGAAAGAATGCACCGATGTCTGGAATGATGATTGTCAGCAGGCTTTTGACAAAATCAAAGATTATCTTTTGAACCAAGCTCCTGTGTTGGTCTCGCCAAAGCCAGGGAGGCCATTAATCATGTATCTGTCAATTTTGGACGGATCCATGGGTTGTGTCTTGGGGCAGCATGACAATTCGGGCAGAAAGGAGCAGGCTATCTATTATCTAAGCAAGAAGTTTACAGTCCATGAAGCCAATTATTCTTTTCTAGAACGAACATTTTGTGCATTGGTTTGGAATCATTCTCTCTTGGATTCTCAGCAAGATGATCCGCTATTGCTTGTCCTTTTCAGTGTGATCCCCTTCGCTATCTGTTAGAGAAGCCTATGCCTACTGGACGCTTGGCTAGATGGCAGATGTTGTTAGCAGAATTCGATATCATCTTTACTACTCAAAAGGCTATCAAAGGACAAGCAATAGCGGATCATCTTGCTGAGAATCCAAGAGAGAATGATTATCAACCCTTACACACATACTTCCCGGACGAAGACATCTTATTCATTGGCACTGCCGAAGACATGAAAGATGAATGCCCACATTGGAGGCTATGCCTAGATGTGTATCTAGACAGGCAATCGCCTTTTCCAATGAGCGGTTTGATATCTCCAGAGGCGACACTTCCCAGGCCAAGTTCTGGTTTGGTGATGGAGCAGCAAATTATAGTATGAGGCTTGCATACTTGGTCTGAAAATGACATTAGATATGGGTATTAAAGAGTTAGCTGTGTTTAGTGATTCAGATTTGCTTGTCCATCAGACACTGGGGCACTGGGTAACCAGAGATTCTAAAATCATGCCATATCACTGCAGTATTCTCAAACTAGGTCGACACTTTGATGTTTTGGAATTCACTCACATACCCCGATCCAGGAATGTATTCGCCGATGCTCTGGCTACCTTATCTTCGATGATCAGTCATCCGGACGGCACAGTGATAGAACCCATTACCATGCAGGTGCTGGAAAAGCTAGGGTACTGTTGCAGTCTTGAGGCAGAATCTGATGGACTGCCTTGGTTTCATGACATCAAGGAGTTTTTGGACAAAGGCAACTACCCTCCAAGGGGAGGAGAGTGCTAGTACTTCAGATAAGAAGTTCCTACGCCGAATGTCGATCAAGTTCTTTTTAAATGGCAATATGCTTTATCGAAGGACGATAGATCTGGGTCTTTTGAGGTGCGTTGATAAGAAAGAGGCCCGCTTACATTGTGGAGGATGTTCATGGAGGAGTCTGTGGGCCACATATGAACGGACACTTATTAGCTAAAAAGATAATGAGAGCAGGCTATTTCTGGCTTACTATGGAGCATGATTGTATCGAGTTTGTTCGCAGGTGTGTTAAGTGCCAAATGCACGGGGATGAGATAAGGGCAGCACCAACTGAATTGCACAACATTACTACTCCATGGCCTTGTTCAATTTGGGGAATGTACGTCATTGGATTGATCGAGCCGCCAGCTTCTAATGGTCATCGCTTCATTCTAGTAGCGATTGAATATTTCACTAAGTGGGTCGAAGTGAAGGTACAAGCACGTCACAAAGAAAGTAGTGGCAGAGTGTCACCGATTTGAACATCATTATACACATCTAGATGAGTATAAGAGACAGCATTGAGGGGAAAACGTGAATTGAACAATGACATGGTAGATGGCCTTTGTGCCCAATTCAAGATTAAGCATCGGAATTCCACCATCTACAGGCCAAAAATGAATGGGGCAGTCGAAGCAGCCAACAAGAATCTTAAGAGAATTATTCGAAAGATGGTTGACAGTCAGCGTGATTGGCATGAAAAGTTGCCATATGCATTGCTGGGTTATCGGACTGCCATCAGGACATCTACTGGGGCAACGCCTTACTCCCTCATGTACGGAATGGAAGCTGTTTTGCCAGCGAAAGTAGAGATCCCTTCTCTACGCATTCTTATGGAATGAATGAAACGTATATTGCCAATACAGGACGAAACAAAGGGCAAGTTTGCTCCTAACTGGCAGGGTCCATTCATTGTACACATCGTATTATCAGGAGGAGCTCTGTCCCTTATACAGATGGATGGAAAGGTTTTCCCCCAACCGATAAATGCGGACATGGTCAAAAATTTTTTCATCTGATTTGGCAGACTGTAAACCTTTAAGTCATTGTAGAACGTCGGATAGAATTCCATCCGTTGTTTTCTTTCCCTTTTCACCCACATCCGGACTAAATTCTTTTATATCTCTTCTCTTTATTTGCCTAGCTTTCGTTTCAATTGTGCTTTGTCCCTATCATTTGCTGTAAAAACAAATTGGAATTGAGCTCATTTACGATGTTGGGGCAAAATTGTTGTTTTGGGTGGCAAAAAAAAAAAAAAAAAAAAACAAAAAAAAAAAGAAAGTTCGAGATGCTGACCAAAACAAATACCCAACAAAACTCAGTTTGTTATAATAAAACTGGGGCAATTTTTTTCATCTGTATTTCCCCAGTTCAGTCAGTTGCATTCAAGTAAGACTCTCAGCCCAAAACTGGGGCAATTCTTTTAGATAAGGGACATAACCAGTTTTTCTCATATCACAAACCCGCTCTTCCATCCCTTGTAGCTATATTCTTTCCAACCAAAGCGCCCATCTTAAACTGGGGCAAGTTTTTGTTAAGATAATCCCAATCTTTACCAATCACACGACTTAACCCATTTTGACCCTAACTATCCTAAGAGTGTATAATCTTATATCTTAACAAAAAAGAGACAGGGTTATCAAAAAAACTGGGATAGAAAGGTTGAAAACCCTACGGGGCGGCCTAGGCAAAAGGAGAGTGTGCAGAAAAATGCAAAAATAAAAATAAAAATAAAAATAAAAATAAAAGGGAGGGGAACCTTAGCGAAAACCTGAAAAGGCGCTGAGGAAGGGGCAAATCGAGCAAACGGTCAAAGTCTGGTTGATGACTTCTCTGAGTCCACGTCTGGGAAAGTGTTCAATCAAAATTTGTTGACTGAAGTTAGGCTTATTGGTTGCCTCTATGTCGTTCTCTCAACACAGTCATTGGCCTTTAAGAGGCACGTATCCGATGGATCCAAAGCATTGCCTGATCGGGTCCAAGATAACTTAGAATGAAAGGCAAAGCGGTGTTAATGTGTATATGGCACGATTTTTACTAAGATTGCTCCCATGTGCCTGTATTATTTATTCATGTACTTCTATCTAACTCACACATTGCCATTTTGTTTGTTTGTAGTTGTTCTTCTTGTTGTTGATGTCTTAGTTATCAAATATGTGACAATAATCATCTTAAGAATCGAACTACGTTCGACCTGATTCTCCTGGTGGGATACGTAGGCAGCTCTTACCGAGCTCGGTCACCTTGCTTATTATATTCACTAAGATTGACATTTTGTATGTTATGATACTGACCAATTCGAGTTTTCTTTGCTCAATATCGCATTGTTTTGAGTACCTGCGGGTACACAAAAATAAAGTGGACGCTAAAATCAACGATCTGGGACAAATTTTTATTGATTGGATATCCTTCCCAAACAACAAGGGACGCACTAATCCTGAGAACTGTCTTGATACCCAACGGTCTTTTTTTTCACATTTTAAAAAAAAAGGGTGATTCACGCCAACCCCTAATGAAGCAATCAACCTTACAGGTGATCGCCACTTGGGAGAGGGTTATGTCATTTCATGGGTAAGCCCAATGGCATGGCTCCGTGTGCGTGTCATTCTTATTGCATTTTCCTCCCGATAAACGAATTTCGGGTTCTCATTTTCATTTTTATAACCTGATAAACAAATTTCAGGTTTCATTTTTCACCCGATAAACGAGTTTCGGGTTCTCATTTCATTTTCATCAACCTGATAAACGAATTTCAGGTTTGCATTTTCCTCCCGATGAAGTGTAAAAGGCAAAACCTGTCCATCCATCTCCGTAAGGGTAAGAGCTGTCTCTTATACACATCTAGATGTGTATAAGAGACAGGGTTGATGAAATGAAAATGCAAACCTGAAATTCGTTTCATCGGGGATAAACGAATTTCAGGTTTGCATTTTCCTCCCGATAAATGAATTTCGGGTCCTCATTTTCATTTTTATAACCTGATAGACGAATTTCAGGTTTGCATTTTTCACCCGATAAACGAGTTTCGGGTTCTCATTTCATTTTCATCAACCTGATAAACGAATTTCAGGTTTGTATTTTCATCCCGATAAACGAATTTCGGGTTCTCATTTTCATTTCATCAACCTGATAAATGAATTTCAGGTTTGCATTTTTCTCCAGATAAACGAATTTCGGGTTCTCATTTTTCATTTTCATCAACCTAATAAACGAATTTCAGGTTTGCATTTTCATCCCCGATAAACGAATTTCGGTTTCTCATTTTCATTTCATCAACCTGATAAACGAATTTCGGGTTTGCATTTTTCTCCATATAAACAAATTTTGGTTTCTCATTTTCATTGTCATCAACCTGGTAAACGAATTTCAAGTTTGCATTTTTCTCCCGATAAACGAAAAATCGGGTTCTCATTTTTATTTTCATCAACCTGATAAACGAATTTTAGGTTTGCATTTTCATCCCCGATAAACGAAATTCGGGTTCTCATTTTCATTTTATCAACCTGATAAACGAATTTCAGGTTTGCATTTTCCTCCCGATAAATGAATTTTGGGTTCTCATTTTCATTTTTATAACCTGATAAACGAATTTCAGGTTTAACATTTTTCACCCGATAAACGAGTTTCGGGTTCTCATTTCATTTTCATCAACCTGATAAACGAATTTCAGGTTTGCATTTTCATCCCCGATAAGCGAATTTCGGGTTCTCATTTTCATTTCATCAACATCTAGATGTGTATAAGAGACAGGACTGTTCGGCGCGTGAACGAGTTTCGCGCGATTTTCTGTTCATCAACCTGATAAACGAATTCAGGTTTGCATTTTCATCCCCGATAAACGAATTTCGGGTTCTCATTTTCATTTCATCAACCTGATAAACGAATTTCAGGTTTGCATTTTTCTCCATATAAACGAATTTCGGTTTCTCATTTTCATTGTCATCAACCTGATAAACGAATTTCAGGTTTGCATTTTTCTCCCGATAAACGAATTTCGGGTTCTCATTTTTATTTTCATCAACCTGATAAATGAATTTCAGGTTTGCATTTTTATCCCCGATAAACGAATTTTGGGTTCTCATTTCCATTTCATCAACCTGATAAACGAATTTCAGGTTTGCATTTTCATCCCCGATAAACGAATTTCGGGTTCTCATTTTCATTTCATCAACCTGATAAATGAATTTCAGGTTTGCATTTTACTCCCGATAAATGAATTTCGGGTTCTCATTTTCATTTTTATAACCTGATAAACGAATTTCAGGTTTGCATTTTTCACCCGATAAACGAGTTTCGGGTTCTCATTTCATTTTCAGGCAACCTGATAAGCCTAACTTCTGGTCTCTTATTCATCCCCGATAAACGTATAAGAGACAGGTTTATCGGGGATGAAAATGCAAACCTGAAATTCGTTTATCAGGTTGATGAAAATGAAAATGAGAAACCGAAATTCATTTTGATTTCATTACGATAGACGAATTTCAGTTTGCATTTTCCTCCGATAAACGAATTTGGGTCCAAATTCGTTTATCGGCGATGAAAATGCAAACCTGAAATTCATTGTATCAGGTTGACAGGTCAAAGACCATTCCTTGTCATGTGGGGAGTATGGGCATCTGAAATTTTTGGTGAAAAATGGGTCAAAAACGCAGAGAAAACGTGGCCAAAACAGCTTGTCATCAACCTGTTCGGAATTTCAGGTTTGCATCTTTCTGTCGATAAACGAATTTCGGTTTATCATTTTTATTTGATCACCCTGATTCGAATTTCAGGTTTGCATTTTTATCCCCGATAAACGAATTTTGGGTTCTCATTTTCATTTTATCAACACCTGATAAACCTGAATTTTAGGTTTGAAAATGTGTCTCCTTAAGCCGGAAAATTGATTTAAATGTGCCATGAAAAAAACATCAAAGTCTGGAGGAGGAAAATGGAAACCTCAAATTTTTTATCCCATAAACGAAATCAAAGGCTTCTCATTTTTCATTTTCATCAACCTGATAAACGAATTTCAGGTTTACATTTTTCATTCCCGATAAACGAATTTCGGGTTCTCATTTTCATTTTTATCTCTTGATAAACGATCTTCAGGTTTGCATTTTTCACCCGATAAATGAAACCTCGAAATTCATTTCATTTTCATGAGAGACAGGACCTGAAAATGAAAATGAGAACCCAAAATTTGTTTATCGGGAACGAATTTCGGGTTCTCATTTTTTTCATTTTCATCAACCTGATAAACGAATTTCAGGTTTGCATTTTCCTCCCGATAAACAAATTTTGGGTTCTCATTTTCATTTCATCAACCTGATAAACGAATTTTAGGTTTGCATATTCCTCCCGATAAATAAATTTTGGGTTCTCATTTTCATTTTTATAACCTGATAAACGAAATTCAGGTTTGCATTTTTCACCCGATAAACGAGTTTCGGGTTGTCATTTCATTTTCATCAACCTGATAAACGTTTATCAGGTTTACATTTTCATCCCCGATAAACGAATTTCGGGTTCTCATTTTGATTTCATCAACCTGATAAACGAATTTCAGGTTTGCATTTTTTCTCCAGATAAACGAATTTCGGTTTCTCATTTTCATTTTCATTTTCATTTTCATCAACCTGATAAACGAATTTCAGGTTTATTTTCCTCCCGATAAACGAATTGAAATGCGAAAATCGTGTTATCCGAATTCACATCTAGATGTGTATAAGAGACAGGTATAAAAATGATCTAAACGAATTTGGCTTCGTTTATCGGGGATGAAAATGCAAACCTGAAATTCGTTTATCAGGTGATGAAAATGAAAAATGAGAACCCAAAATTCGTTTATCGGGAGGAAAATGCAAACCCTGTCTCTTATACACATCTAGATGTGTATAAGAGACAGTTTGTTTCTCAGGTTGATGAAAATCAACCTGATAAACGAATTTCAGGTTTGCATTTTTCTCCCGATAAACGAATTTCGGGTTCTCATTTTTATTTTCATCAACCTGATAAATGAATTTCAGGTTTGCATTTTTATCCCCGATAAACGAATTTAAGGTTCTCATTTCCATTTCATCAACCTGATAAACGAATTTCAGGTTTGCATTTTCCTCCCGATAAACGAATTTCGGGTTTCCATGCTATTAACCTGATAAACGAATTTCGGCTTTCATTTCAAGTTTGTATTACCCACTGATAAACTATGACAAACTCACCATTCGGGTTCTCATTTTAACTTACATGTCTTTACCCCGATAACATAAAGTCGGGTTTTTCATTTGTGTTTACATACCCTGGCATTGATGATACAAAGTCGGGCTTTTAATTCACATTGCTTGTAGAGTTTCTTTACCAGTGGCGTTTACATGTTATGTCAAGTTAGTTTCTTTGTCATTCACAGCTACGTTTCATTCTGAGTCTCTGTGCTCCCAATGAACATCAGATCGGGATTTCGTTCTTCTTTCCAAGTTTCAGTTATGTCTTTTATGGTTCAATTCACTGTGCGTCTTTTTGTTCATTTCTTTCCCCCAATAAGGACTTTTCCGCTCTAGATGAATAGATTGATCAAATCTTTAAAAAGAAAATAAACCCTAGTTTAGATTGACTCCATTGGGAGCACGTAAGACTCAGAATGAAACGTGGCAATTTTGTTGCACGATTGAAATCATCCAGTCATGCGGTGTCTACAATCTTTGCCTAGAGTTTCTTCGCAAGATCCTCTTCGACACTCCGGCAAAGAGGGGCAAGCTGTAGACACCTATTTTTGTCCCTTAAATTGTCCCCTATTTTTCTTTTAATTTGTCTCTCAATTTTCTTTTAATTTTTTTCTTTTTAATGTCTTTTTAACCTGCTCTTTGATTTTTTTTAAATTTACCCTTTAATTCTTTCTTAATTTATGTTATGATGTTTAATTATGCGTTTTATGCTTTTGAAATACTAAGAATGAGTTCTAATATTATTGAATTTTTAGACTTAAAAAAAAAAAAAAAAAGTTCAGCTCGTGAAGTTTAAGCCAAAATAAAATCTGCCAAACAGCCAACTTTGAGCCAAAATTCCATACGATCGGAGAGGAATTAGACTAAACTCAAAAAAGAAAAATTGTAGAGGGTTCCTGGGTCTAAAACTTCTCTTTGTAAATCTTAAGAAAAATCGTCCATTTGGGGGGTCAAAAACATGGTAGAAAAAGGCTGTTGGTCCAGAGGATCTGCAGAAAAATTTCCAAGTCTGGAAATTTTTCCAGACAACCAAATTTGAGTGAATATTGCAACCGATGTACGAGGAACTAGAGTAAACTCAAAGAATAGAAGTTGTAGAGGGTTCCTGGAGCTACAACTTTTATTTTCAAACCCGAATCAAAATCGTTAATCTGGTGGGTCAAAAGCGTGGTGGAAGAAGGCTGGTAGCCCACAAAAATCTGCACAAAAAAGAAAGGTTAGAAAAATTGTATTTCCATTTTACTCCTCCAGATTTCAGTTTTTTTCATTTTGGCCCTAGAATATTTTCTTAAATTACATTAATAGGCCCTTCTGATAGGGCCCACTTGGTGCCACGTCATCGATGACGTGGCACCGCCAGATTAGACGTCATCGTTGAAAAGGCATTTCAGAAAAAAAATTCCAAAATTTCAGAAAAATTCTATTTGCGTTTTGGCTCTCTAGATTTCAGACTTCTGCATTTTTAGCCCTCAAATAATTTTTTTTATTTACATTTAGGCCCTTAAGGAATTTTCTTTAATATTACTATTTTTTTTCTCTTCAAATTTCTTCCAAATTACATGTTTTATGTCAATAACCACCAATTTTTATTTTGATTTCTGTTTGGCATTTTAATATGTTTTAATTACCCTTTGATTGTGAAATTATTATTTTGCCCTTATGAGTATTTAATTGTAAATAGACTTTGATCTTTGCACATTTTTTTGGATTAATTGATTTTGTGATGATTGGTGCTTTATTTTAATGTTTATTGGTCTCAATATAATATTTATGCCTTATCTTACTTGTTAAATTATGTGAATTTATCCCTTTTGCCCTCAAATTTTGGATTAGTTGCACAACTAGACGTTAAAAATTTAAATCAAATTCAATTTAGCATAGGACTTAATAAATGTATCAAAAATATAAAATTGGGATAGAAATAAACTCCGTCGTTGACAAATTACTATTTTGCCTGTCGCTTATACACATCTAGATGTGTATGTGTGCCTGGACCGCTGAAACCCAAGCTAAATTAGTGTCAATGTTAATATTTACCATTAATTTTTGTTTCCTCATTAACATGTACATATTTTATTACTTTTAAACTATCTCAAAGCACTAGTATGCTACAAAGCCGGCAATAATGAATACTAAAATTGAAAAGGGAAACACGATAAAATCACGCAAGAAGAATGTCCAACGGGTAAAGTGGGTGCGAGGAAATTCAAATCCATCCCAAACCTTCCCATGTTGTACAACAGGATTCTCGAACTCATTTTCTTGAGTTACGTGGACCAGGAGTCAATCTAAACTAGGGTTTATTTTCTTTTTAAATTTTGATGTATTTTTGTGCCCCGGCGCACCAACACACCGGGTGGCGACTCCAGTCTTGTTTTTCCTAGTTTAGATCATTTTTATACAATTCATAGTCGCATTAAAGGCCCCGTTATGTAATAGTAAATAGGTGATTCATTTAAATTTGTAATAGTAAGTAGGTAATTTATGTTTGTAAATTGTAAGTAGGATTTTTGCATTCAATCACCTATTTCACGAGCTCGTGAAAATTTATAGGTGCAATAAATTGGGTTGTAACCACCTCCCAACGGCTCAATAATAAATGCTCAAAAACTAGCCGTTATAGGTTTCGGACATCCGATGTTATTGTTGTGCGTCCGACCCATCGTCCGATCTTAAATATAAGCGAGTAGTGGAAGCTGTTCGGACGGCCGATCTTGCGTCCGTTCCATCGTCCGAACTAGGTGGTTTGAAAAGTTCACACATCGGATGGTGTATTGTGTCCGAAAGGTTTAATGCCTATCAGGGAATTTTTTTCTTTCAGAAAATCAGTTTCATCCGATGTAAGCTTCTTTCTGACGGTTGGATGCATCCGTTGCAAGTGCTTTAAAATCTTGATTCTTCCATACTCTTTCGGACGTAGAAATACGTCCAAGGAATATTCCTTTGGACGCGCTTGTGCGTTCGTTGTAGATGCACCAAAAAACTTGCTATCTGTTTGATTGTTCGGACATAGAATTACGTCTGAGGAAATCTTGTTCGGACAAGCTTGTGTTCTAAGATTATAAAATCACCTTTCGAGAAAAATAGTGTTGTTCGGATGATGTACATCGTCCGAAAGCCCTACTTCAGGCAAATATACTAGCAGTCCTGCACAACTTAGGTTAAGTGATTAAAAACATCGTCATTATCAAAATAGGATTTGTTGATTATCAGAGCTTAGGATGATGACCATGAGAAAGTTCAACCCAGTGATGCAGAAGATGGTCGAGAGGACATCGAACAGGAGAGTTGAAACAGCCAGCAGCAATAGATAGTGATGACTCAGGACCAGAGCATTTAAAGGACTTTTATGATGATTGACAATTTTCATTATTGTTCATGACTTAGCACTTTTATCTTTAGTTATTTTATTTTGAGATATTTTAGTTTTGAGCTAGATTGGCTAATGGCCGGCCTTAAACTGACGCCAAGTAGATTTCTTTTCATGACTTCAAGGATTAGATCATTATGAGGATTCATTTGCTAAATACTTAATTTGGTTTTTGGGTCATTTTCATTGCGTTATGATAGTTGAGTGGCAAAGTAAGGACCTAAAACTGACGCCATGTTTGATTTTATTGATGTTTTGTCTTAGACATTGATTTCTAGAGCCTTATTGATTAAATACATGAAATAGTTTAGTGCCCCTAGTACTTTCAAGTGGTATTTATTTTTAGATTAAAATTTTGCCGTAGTTTACTGAGTTCTTGTTTAGTTGTTCCTATGTTTTATGCCAGAATTTTGGGTGAATGGGAGGATGAATTATTCATCAATTTGAATAAAATAGACAAGTTTGATAGTGTTTATTTCTTGTTTTGGGCATGGTTATTTGATGTGTATTGGTGTGACTTGATCACAAGTGGATGGAAAATTGATTAATTGAGTGCTCAATGATGATATGTGATTTATAATATTACAGGATTGAAGTATTTGATTGAGTCATTTTATGGATTTAAGTGTGAGTGAGTGGCTCTTTTACAACATAAAGATTTCAAAAACATGGTGTTGCTATTTTTCAAAAAGAGGTACTAAAAATTTTGGGAAAAGTACATATTTGAAATATTGTTTTGGATCAAAACACTAATATTACACTGTTAGTCGATTTATCTTTTGAAAAAAGTTGGTTAAATGAAATTGAAAGATATTGGAACATTCTGTGTGTTTGCATAGGGAATATTATTTTAATTTGTTAAATAATTAGTATTTGATATTAATCTTAAGAACGTTTTACTTTTCTTTCTTGGTTAGGGCTGTTAATTGGAAATTTTTTTTGCTATTAGTAATTAGGCGAGTACAGGATTCCGACATGTACCCATGTTGTTTCTCCAAAATAAGCCACTAGAGTAGTAATAAGGCGAGTATGGGATTTTGGCATGTACCTATATTATTTTTCTGAATTAAGCCATTAGGAACTACATTTTAGGATAGCAACAAGTTGAGCAAGAAATGTTTGTAATACTTATCATTGATATCATACTATTTAGTGCCTATTAGATTAATGTTCTCAAATTGTGTGATATATGCACTTGGGTGACCTTAACGGCATAGTTGACTTAACTTTATAAATATTTCTGATTTGAGAAGAAATAATGTTTTAACTGAATAGACTCAATTTTTTTTTGGAAATCTTTTTTAGAGTAATTATTGCTTGGTAATTTAAAATCTTGTGTAGTAAATGAGCATATCTTCAAAAAATTTGAAAACTTGGATTGACTCATTGTAATATTTCAATTATCATATAGTATTGGAGGTCCCTTGAGAGGTTTTTTGATTTTCTAAGTACATTCACTAATCATCGAATGTTGCATCAATTTTGGTGGTGTAATTTGTTTATTTGTTAAGTGAAGTTCTTTTTAATTTTTATTTTGCTCGAAACTAGCAAAACGCTAAGTTTGGGGTGTGATAACTCTAGTAAACTAGAGTTAAGTAATTAATTTAACTAAAGTTCTAATAAAAAATTAACATATTTAAGAACAACTAGAATATAAACACATAATACTAAAATTCTAAAATTCAAAATTTAAACTAACAAAATGTCATGATTTAGAGTAAAATAAATTAGCTTTTATTAGAGTTATCACGTAGCAATTATGAGGCTTACAAATTAACTCAAGAAAAACAAATGTACAAGAAGAATTAGAAACATTAACAAGCAAGGAAAGGGACATACTATGAGTACTTAAAAATTTTAAATTATAAGAATCTGACAATTCAAAATTTCTAAGTACTCTCTTCATCAAACCAATGGCACTTAAGTTTGAATGCTGTACATAAGTTATTCGAGTTTTGCGCATGGAAGGTGCAAATTCAAACTTTTCATTGTCTCCACTCGCTTCTTTGAATGGTTGCACAAAAAAATTTGGAAGAAAATTGTTAGACAACAAAAGATAAGGACTCTTAAAAACTTTTTCCTTGACGAGCAAGTTCTCTTCCTTTGGAATTACTATTAAAGTTGAATTTTCCTTAGAATTAGAAATGGCTTTCTTCTTACATTTCTTTCGATTTTCAGCCAACAATTTAGTATGTTCTTCATATGATCTTTTAATATAAAGTTGCTCTTTATGGATCATAGTCTTGATCCGGAAATAATAGCTTAAGAGTAATCTTTTTATCATCTTTCTCAAAACGATACTTACTTGCAAATCCATTATGTTTAGTTTGCAGACCATATTGCCATGGCCTACCTAACAAAATATGGCTAGCATGCATAGGCACTACGTCACATAAAATCTCATCCTTATATTTTACAAAGTTTAAAGAAATTAAGGCTTGTTTAATGACTTTTAATTCACCACATTTAGTTAACCATTGTAAGCTATATAGATGTGGATGTTTAGTGGTTTGGCAAATTTAATTTATCTATGATGATATGGCTCGCTACATTCACGCAATTGTCACAATCAATTATCGAAGTACATGCATGATTTTGAACCACACACTTACTGAAGAAAATATTAGAATGTTGTACCCCATTTGGTCGTTCTTGGGTTGAGCGTGAAGTGCCCACAGAATCACCAATGTGGATTTCTTAGAAAAATCTACTCCTGCTCATCATTCAAAGCATGTCGGCGATTCTGATATCTTGACCTTGCACCTACATCATACAATTCAGCATTAAATTCATAGTCATTGGAATCATAATTAAGACACATATGTTAACGAGCGTGTCTCATTGTGCTACCATAAGGCTCAGCTTGGGCAGATTACTAACTAGGCTCATTCAATGCCTTAGTTAATGTCTTAGAGAGCGTTGAATACTTTCAAGAGACCTTGTCATTTTGGAAAAACAAGATTCCTGGGCATTCAAAGACACAAGGAATTTCAAGAATTAGAATTAGTAAAAACTAAGAATGACGTCACAGTACTCCTGAGTGTTTACGCTCAAATTTGAAGATATCACACAATTTCAATCGTGTTTCACTCAAATTCATGGCTTTTACCCTCTAATGAACTCACCACTCTTTCCTTTTTCCTCTCGTTCAAGTACTCCTCAAAGTCTTTTGCATACTTGAAAGCACAAAGCAAGAACGACACTGACAATTATCAACACTTAGAACACAATCAGTAGTTACAGACTAATGAAGATTACAAGGAAATAACAAAGTAATGGTGGATAGATTTAACAAAGAACGCACACTTCCCACTTTAGAAAGTCAAACAATAAGAAGGTCAAGGTCTCGGGCTGGAAAGAATTTACCCGAGGGAATAAGGGTATTTCTAGTATTTCACCAATTTTTTTTATGTAACCCTAGAGAAAAATATAGAAAAAAATTGAAAAATATAAAGAAATTTCAGTTGAGAATTATGCCATAAGAAAATAGAAAAAATTGTAGCACCTTACTTCAAATCCCATTAAGCTGAAGATTAGAACTACTCCCAATTGGAAATAGGAATTAGTATAATCCAAGTGGAACAAGGATTCAAGAGAATGTTGTATTCTAGCTAAGAAAAGGATTTCAATTGTGCAATTATATAGTCTCAAGGACATATCTGGATTTTGAAACACTAAACAACTATGCAAACCAAACCTTTGTTGACGAGGGTTTATAAGCTTGGTTTTTTTTTTTTTTTTTGTGAACAAGCTGTTTGTTTTTCAATGAAAAACCAAGCTAAATCCGTTTTTTCTTGAATTTCCAACAACAAAATACCTCCAAAACTTGGCACAAAATGGTCACAAAAATTTGAAGCACAAAAAAATCGCACAAGAGAACAATTTCAGAAGTAAAACCCTAATTGGCTAAGGATTTTTTATTCGGATTTGCTTTTTTTTTTTTAAAAATTTTTTAATAGAAAATGATGAACAATTCTTGGACCAAATTAGAAAAAGAATGCCTATAAAAATTTCACAAAAACTATTCATAATTTACAGCACTAGAAAAATCGTAAACAAGGAAACCCAAGAAACGGTTAGGATTGAACGATTTTTTTTCCTTTCTTTTTTGTCCAAAGAACACAACAAGAATGAATAATATACGAACAAGCTGATTTTTTTTTCCAGATGAATAGTAACGCTGAACAGTAACCATTTTGTTTTGTTTTGTTTTTTTTTTTGAATAAATGGAACAAAATACCAAGAAAACAATGTAGAAACGTATGGAATACGAAACAAACGTGGTTAAGAACCAAGCTTTGATACCGCACCTTGATGCGAACCCCACAGATAAACTGACAAGACTCGAAATTGATTCGAAATCCAGGAACGTCTAAACAATTTCAACTTGACGGATTCAAACCCTTTGAATAAGAAATCAAGAATTCGAAGTATTTGTTCTCGACTATACGAGATATCAACCCATTTTCTATAACAAGGTAAGAATCAATAGTTTTTAGGACAGGTAATCACAAAAATCAATCTTCCAAAATACTCTAAGTCTTTAGAAGACAAGTTGGAGAATGAATCTTTAGAAGACAAGTTGGAGAATGAACTCACGTAATATTATTATATGAAAGAATGAATGTTTTGGCTCTATAGGGAGGGAATAAATAACATGAAAATCAGTCCCTAACCCTACACATAAGTCCTACCAACACTAGGACAATAACTTGTCAAATCCCAACTAGTTTAGGATTGGAACACTAGATTAAAAATTGGCTATAAGACTAATGTGGACTAACACTTGTCCAAATTAAGAAAACACATAAATCTATATAATAACTCCTAAGAACAAGTTTTGGAGCTAAATCCTACGTCAAATAGGATTAAAGTGGTCAATTCTAGAGTATGGCTGAAACTAGGGTTTCCTTTACCCCTTTATAGTGGATTGAATTCGTCTTCGAGTCTTAGGCCTTTGGACTTCACTAACTCAAACCCTCGACTTTCTTGGACTTTAAACTTGATTTTGTTGACTTGTTGAGCTCCACCATTCATAAGCTTGATATCTTGACGGCCTTGAATATCTCTTCTTGTATCAGGTGGTCCATAATGCCACGTTAGAGATGGTCTTGGCTGAATCCATGTATTCAATGTGATGGCCCTAAGAGCTTTACTAACAAGTGCCAAGTTATTGTGGAGGACTAGCTGGTTGTAGGTCCAATATCCTTGAAGTTCATTGCGGTCCTCATCGGTGCTTGGCGCATTGAATACATACTCTGCTGGCATGGGAATGTGTTATGCTTGTAGAGGTGTCGGTGGAGGCATAGGGGCTTCTCTTGACAAGTATTGTAATGCCTTTCAAACTCCTGAACCATCTTATACACATATTCTCTATTAATCCGACCTCTTGGATGAGTTTGAGGCTCTCCAAGAGTGATAAGGCATCTTGCAACCATACATATATGATTGATCAAGCTTGGAGCATAGAATATGGGCCTCCCAGTTCTCCCACTATCAAGGAATCCTTGCCTAATCAGTCTACCAATATTAAGAGGCATGCCCCTAAGGATAGTATACACAAGGCATGCTTTATCCCTCAAAATATAACTTAGTAAGTTTGAACCCTAAATCTTGCAACTAATGAAATAAAACCACAATTTAGCCAATAAAGATAGACATTTGCTAGAAAATTTCAACTCCTTATCATTGGTTGCATTCACAACCCAATTAATATTAGTATAACACAGAGCATTTTTATGGCAGTCATATCCTTGATTTTGTCATTTATAAACTCCCAGTGTTCCTCATGATCAATGGAAGGTATATTGAAACAAGAATTGATATGATTTTCTAAACTAAAATCGACCAATACCCCTCTCACTCGCACCTTGCCTCCTTCTAAATCACACATATTGCAATAAAACTCTTTAATCAAGTTTGTGTAAACAGGTTCAATTTCTTTATCAAACCTTCCCATTGCCTTGCCCTAAGTTGTTCTTTCAATTCCATCCTTACTCTCTCATAATCCCCCAATACATTGACAATCAAATCCCCTCTCCTTAACGACCTTGTGCTTCTCATTTTCTTTGAATAAATCATGAGCACGGTCACTAGAGAGTTGGGGTTCCACAACGGGTTCATTCGCCTCACTACTAGTCCATTCCCCTACTTTTCTCTTCTTTGAAGTTTCTTCTCTTCCCCTATGTCTACCTTTCCTACCACTTTCATAAACTCCTCTTGTCATTGTTTCAATCAAAATTTGCAACGAACAATGAAAATTATCTAAACAAAATATACTTGCTAAGAACTCTTCAATCAAGCCCAATTGCTCAATAAGATTGAATCAAATTCAAACCCCAAATTTTCACCAGGATTTTATGAAAACCAAATTTTTCCAAACAATTGAACAAATAATCCACCATAACAAATATATCCAACAATAATTCACAACAAATTCATCCAAAAATTTCACATTAAATTTCCATCAAAGCCCAAAAGTCACCCACACAATTTTTTGTTGTAATTCCAAGCAACCAAAAAAATACCAAGAATAACCTTGAAATTAACCCAAAAGTACTCCTAATCAAGAAATTTATGGGCTTGAGAACATAATATTGGAAATTTTTTCCCGTTTGGTTGAAGAACTTTCTTGAATTGCTTGAGAATCTCCTTGAAATCTTGAATTTCTCCCTTGAAAAGCCCAATTTGACGATGCATAATATGAAGGGACTTTGTTTGGGTGGATTTGTGATGGACTTGTGGAAGATTTATGGAAAAAGAAGAGTAATTAGAGAAGGGAAAGAGTGAGGGTCGGCTAGGGCTTGAAGAAACGGCGGTTAGGATTGAGAAGAAAAGATGATAAAAAGTTGTTTAAAAGATGTTTTTGTCCATCTTTTGTGTCACGACATCAACTATTCATTGTTGTGATATTGAATATCATATCCTTGTCAGGCGCGTCTTGATGTTATGACATCGAGTTTTGGTGTTGCGACATCCACTGTCTTGTGTACCCCTCATGTGGTTGACGTCGCGACATCAAAATAGAGGAAAATTTTTGCCTATCTAGAAGTTTGAAGTTGATGTCGCGACATCAAATTCCATGTCGCGATATTATTATAAACTGTCGGCGTGGTTGGTTTTGATGTTGCTGCATCAAATATCAATGTCGCGACATCGAATTGAACTCTGCATAATGCCTTTCCAATACTTGGTGAACATCCATCTTCTTTCTCACTTTACTCCCAAGTCTTCTCACCACCTACAAATATTAAAAACACAAGTATTAGAAGGCAATTTTCACTCAATCCTTAGCACAATTTATTCAAAATGTAAGTGAACTTTTCAAATCAAAATTCAAACAAAAGCAAACCCAATCAAACCAAATAAAAATTAAACAAGAAATAACACTAAAAATAAACAAAACATAGAATTTAAAACTTGAGTTACCTCCCAAGAAGTGATTTTTTGAGTCACTAGCTTGACTATTGCATGATTTGATCAAATAAAGCAACTAAGGATGGCTGGCCATCCTTTTTCCTTTGGTCTCCATGGAAAGAGCTTTATTCCTTTTTTTCAATTAAGAATGCTCGATTCCCTGTCCTCAAATGAACAAGCCCCTTTTTCCAAGTATTTGTCAAAGCTAGTGAACCTAATATCAAACCAATTTGTTTGTCACACTACCATTTCTTCTTTTTGCATATTTTTATCCTTTTTCTGACAAGACTTTCCCAATCTTTCGCAATAACCTCTTGATTCTTTTTCACATCACAATCAACATCGGATGGCTTTTCCTCCCATTCATATTTCAAGTCTTTCTTTGTTTCATTCACCACGTTGAGTATCTTGCTTTCCTCAACTTTGACTAGTTGTTATACTTCCTCATTTAACCTATCAAGAAGAGAACCAGGTGAGTGGTTTACATAACTTTCTTCAAAAATTGGAACATTCTCATTGTAATAAAAAGCATCAAATTTAATCGACTCATTTTCAACTTGTAAAGTCAACTTCCCTTTGTTCACATCAATCATTGCATGAACAGTTGATAGGAAAGGCCTTCCCGAGATTAGTGGAATATTTGTACTTTATCCCATATCGAGTACTAGGAAATCCACTGGAAAAATGAGTTTATCGACTTGAACCAAAACATCTTCCAATAAGCCATAAGGCTTCCTTTAGAACATATCCAATAATTGAAGGATGATTTGTGTAGGTTTGGCACTAGTAATCCCAACTTGTAATAGATTGGCTTAGGCATCATATTTATGCTCACGACTAAATCACACAATGATCGGTTCAAGGTTCAATGTATAGCCTCCAATATTAACCAGTATAGAGAAACTACCAGGATCTTTTAAGCTTTGGCGGCAATTCATTTTTTAATGACAAGTTGGGTAATGCCACAATTGCCCTAAACTTAGCATTAAGGCACACCTTCTCATCATCCTCCTACTTTCTCTTCTTAGCTAGAATCTCCCTCATAGATTGGGCATAGTACGGTATTTGTATGAGTGGCTCAAGCAAAGGAATATTGACGTGAAGCTTTTTGAATACCTCGAGAAATTGATTGAGTTGCTTCTCCTTTTCTTCTTTCCTTGGTTCAATCAACCTTTGGAGAAATGGCATGTTCATCGAAGGGTGATGATTCAAGGATTCTTCAATTTACATATGCTTTCCCCCTTCCTTCTTTTGCAAGTTGCCTTCACCCTCTTTTATCTTCTTTTCTTCATCATTTTTAACCTCACTTCAAGCTTCATCCATGTTTGACTTTTCATTTTTGACTTTTTTTATCAACTTCATGATTTTCACTAGAGACAACTTCTTTCCACTCCTCAAAGTGATTGTTATTATATTGCTCCCTTCCGTTTTTCTCTATTAGATTGGGAATTGTATCGCTTGACAAGCTTGTAAAGGTCTTTTAGTTTGTTGTCTTGTCACTTGCCCTAATTGAATCCTAAATTTCTTGTAATGGCTCTTAAATTCTCATACTCCCTCCTTTGATTTTCCATTTCTCTCCTTTAATTCTCATTTTCCCTCCTTTGAATTTCATAATCTCTCCTTAAATTGTCAAATATATTTGGAAATCATCACCCTTTCTATGGAAGTTTTGATTGTAGTTCAAGGGTGGTGGAGGATTATGTTGTGGATTCCGAGCCTTGGTTGGTTGATAGGGTAAAGAGGATTTGATTAGCATTGATAAGAGTTTGTTCGGAAATTCCTTTGGTGAGGTGGTTGAAAAGGCCTAAAAGATGAGAATGCTTGGTTTTGGGAATTTTGTGGTTGAAGGTTGGGTTGGTAAGGAGGACATTGTTGGTTATTTTGGTTGCTCAAAGAGAAGTTTGGATGGTTCCACCAAGTTGGGTTCTAAACATTTCTATAAATTTTAGGAGGATTCCTTGAAGATGATAGTTGATTAGAGACATAATTTAATTGCTCATTTGACCCCATAGAAATCTCACATTGTCCATTAGATGTCCACCACTATAAAAATCATAGACAAGCGGTGCTTGAGATGAAGACTCCACGGCATATACGGTAATTTCTCTTCCCAAATTCTCCAATGCCCTTGTCAAGTTACTCATGACATTCATTAATAATCCTTGTTGAGCAACCAATGAATCATTTGAGTTCAAATTCAAGATACCTTCATGTTGAACATTAGCTATGTGGTAGTTAGATGCTATCTTGTAAGTAATGCTTGAGCTTCCTCTGGTGTTTTGAAAGACAATGAACAATTCGTGGATGCAACAACAATTGATTTGGTTTCTTGAGTCAAGCCATTGTAAAATGTTTGGATTCAAAGCCAAAGGGGGATAGCATGATGTGGGCACTTTCTCAATAATTCTTTGAATTATTCTTATGCTTCATTAAAACCTTCACCTATGTCTTGCTTGAACGAAGTGATTTCATTGTGCCAAGTTCGACGGTTCTTGAAGAAGGAAAATGTTTTGCCAAAAATTCTTGGGCTAATTGATTCGAAGTAGTGATTGTCCCTTGTGCATATGATTGCAACCAAACTTTTACTCTATCCCTCAATAAAAAAGCAAAGACCCTCATGTGCACGCAATCGGGATGGACTCCATTGAATATAAATGTGTCGAACACTTTTTCAAAGTTCATCAAGTGTGTAGTAGAACCTCGTTAAGGCCTACACTAAACATAGCATGGGCTTGCAACATTTGGATAAGGACGGGCTACATTTCAAAGTTATTCGTTTGCTCCGGCATACGTCCAATACTAGAATTAACTCCATCGAAGTTCGGTATTGCGTATTCCCTTAGAGGATTACCATTTCCATTCACCCCATTGCTATTGAAATTAGAATCCATGCCATTATTTCCCACTTCTTCTACTTGCTCATCATTACCCTTGGTGCCAGTATTCTCATTCAAGATCCTTTGATTATGTTCATGGTTTTCTCATGTTGAGTTTTGCCAATTCGTGTTGTACTCTTTTCTTTTTTTGAATTTTCCTCAATTCTTTCTCTTTTTCGTTGTCAAGGCAAATCAATTTCTTTTTCTATTCTAACCAAGCACTACAAGAGCAATTTCAACCAATTAATCACAAGGGCTAGTTCAAACTAAAAGCAAGTATTAAACATAAACAAGTAAAGTGTATAAGAGACAGGGGTAAGATTAATTATTAAAACAAGTAAAATGCCTAATCTATACGACCCTTAAAGGACACAATATTGTCGGAATATAAAGGACAATCACCGATAACGGTGCTAAAATCTTGTTCGCTCGGGTAGAATGCAAACTAAACATAGTAATAAAAGAACTGCACTACACCTATTACTCTACTCTCACTTCTTCAAGTATACGGGATAGGTAGTAGTATATGAAAAGTGGGTATCGTTTCCACAAGAATTGTTGGTTAAGCAATTACCAAGATTCAAGAGTCTTTGTATAGTTAGGCTAAGAAAATATAATAGAGAGAAAACTAACCCTAAACATGTTCAATTAAGCAAGTAATTAACAAGTAAAAGGCTATCCAAAGTAATCTAATGCAAGCAAGTGAATCTATTACTAAACTATTTAAAATAACTAAATTAAAATGAGTCTTAGAAAGCAAGTAAATTTAAATTGACTAAAGGAAACATAAGAAAAGCATGAAAGCAAAGAGATCTCCATTTTCTACTAAATAAAGCTATAAAAAAATGTAAAGAGAACTAGATTAAAGCTAAATATTTTTGGAATTTTGGTTAAGTAAAGGAAGGCCACTAAAAAGTACTAGAAATTAATGCAAGGAAATGAAGATTTTTTATTAAGATTACTAATTTAGAAAGAACCCTAAGAACTACGAATAAAACTTGAGAATTAAGAAACTTGGATTGCAAGAAAATTAAAGAGAGAGTATGTTTAATTATGTCTACTTGTACCAAATGAAAAACCCATTAAGAACAATTAATTAAAATTTAAACTTGCTAGGACAATTAAAGACAAGATCTAAAGGAAATTAAAAGAGAAAATTTATATTAACAAGGAAACTTGAGTCCTAATCTAAAACTAAACTATAATCTACTAATTACCTACTACACTACTACTTTGTATTATTCTATATCCTTTAAAGAATTATAAGATACAATTTTAAAGAGTTGCAGCCAAAAATTACAAAAATGCCATCAAACTTAAGTTGATGCCCTTCGATGTCACGACATGGAGTAATTGATGTTGCAACATCGAGGTAAAAATTACACTTTGAATTCCTACCTCGATGTCAAGACATTAAACATCCTATGTTACGACATCGAGTTTCTTCCAGCTCAAGTTTTCAAACTTCATGAATTGCAATTTGCAAGGGCTTAGACTCTTGTGATCTAGAATATTTCAACCCTTTAATTCTTATCCTGCAAATCACGTAATTAAATAAGTGATCTTAAGTAAAATTAAGCAAAAGCCATACTAATGTTTTAATATTTATAAATAATGCAAAGGCAAATATCTAATGCCAACAATTAAACTAAAACACTTAATTAAACACAAAAAGTAGGAGTTAAACTAACAAAAAGCTATAGTTTAGAAGTAGAATAACTCAAGTTTGCTAGAGTTATCAATTTTTTAATTGTTTTCTTATTATAAAATTTATTTGCTCTCTTAATCTAGTTTTTTTTGCTTTATTAGTCTAGTGTTTTACTTCCTTTCTTAGAATTAGCTTTTTGTAGCTTTCTTAGACTAAGTTGCCGGCTAGCTTTCTAGATTAATATTCATGGCTTCCTATGGTCTTACTATGCTTTCTAGCGCGGTAAATAGCGATAAATATTATTTTCTTTCCAGGTTTAGCTTATTTAATTGCTTTCTTAGTTTAGTTTTGTTGGCCCAAAAGCAACCTAAGAGGGAGGGGGTGAATTAGGTTGTCTAAAAAAATAAACCTTTTGAAGTGCTTAATGAAAATGGAAACTTTGAGCAACAAATGAATACTTAAGCACAAATGATCTAAGATAAATGTTATTTAACAATCAAATCTTAAAGAAGAAATAAAAGATTGAGATAAAGAATATCAAACCAAACTCCCAAGCTTCTCAAGTCTGGAATACATCCACTAGTAGTGCCTCTTCAAAGAAGGTGAGGCAATAACCTTCTTGTGCACAAAGTTGGCTCATCCTTGCACCAACTAAGTTCCTCTAGTTGAGCCAAAGGGTTTTACACTACAACCTCACTTTTGTACACTTGTTATCCCTCCACTCTTACACTTGAAGATCTCTCACTAGTCTACTCCTGCTCACACTAATTTCCTCTAGTTGAGCCAAGAGAAATATACTACCCAAACCAATACAACCCACAATATTTTGGCCTATTTCGCCCAAAATAGCTCTTACAAGTGTTTGTATTGAATGTAGTAGTTCCTCTCTTCATTTAGATATCCTTGGGCTATTTATAGATAAAAGATGTGTTGAAATTTGAGCTCCAACGGTCAAAAAATTAGCTGTTAAAAACTAGCCGTTAGGGGTGATTGTCGGAAGGTGGTTCGGACGTCCGTTCATGCATCCTACAGCTTGATGAACAGTGTCTCGGACGGTCATATGCTTCCTATAGCTCTGACAGAAAAATTACTTCATTTCGAGCTCCTTTCTTCGGACGGTCTTCAACGTCTGACCTTTTTTTGGCTTCGGACGGTCTTCAATGTCCGATCATCGTACTTTCAAATTCCTTGTCTCGGACGGTCTTTTGCGTCCGAAGCACTATCCTTCAGACAGTTATCTACGTCCGAAAGATGAGTTCTTCCTTCGTGTTGTCTAATCATGTTTCGGATGCTCCCTTGCGTCCGAGCTCCTTTCTTTCGGACGCCCTTCATCGTCCGTAAAGTGTTGTTAAATTTTTGGTCATTTTTCTTGATTGTGTTCGGATATTCATTTTCGTCCGAGCCTCCGTATTTTTTCTACACACTTGTTTTTAAGCCGTTAGTACGATTTGGTCATCATCAAAACATGATTATCATAATTGGGGTCCGACAATTTCCCCCTTTTTTTCGATGATGACAAATCAATTGGATAATTCTAAAAACAACCATAAATTATGAAGCTTAAGACAAGAGGTTTTGTCCATAATTTCTCCCCTTTTTGACATCATCAAAACATAAGAGTAAAAGCAATTTATACACACAATCTCCCCCTAAAACTATGCAGCAATTCAAGTAAGTTATGGGATAAGTCAAGTTAAAAATAATTTCTTTCCTTCAAGAATATAAAATCAACTAGAAATGAGGAAATCTATGCAAAGGATTAACATCAAAGCATTTATCACTCATTTCTTACCAAAAGCATCCTCAAAACAAGAAAGCATATGTGATGCAATTTTTTACGATGCAAAATAATTTCTAACAAACAAGCCATTTAGAAATAAGAATGCTCCCCATTTCTTTTGCAAATAGTGACTTAATATATATAAATTTTGGGATACTCATACCCAAGCACTTTAAATAAATTCCATCACATAGTTGATTAATATTCAAGAGATTATACTTCACATTAATATTGACATTCTCAACAAATTTAAATGTTACCCATTTCAATGTCATCTTAGCTTATGTGCTTTGACCACCCTCCATTGATGATCCATCTTGAATTCCTTGGTGCTCTCAAATCATACCTACATACAAAGTTAACAACAACTTTTGGTACCCAAACTTTCTTGGGTCCAATTGGATTAGTAACATGCTTAATCACCCAAACAGAATCTATTCCCAATTTTTCATTTCTTTTAACATAACAATTTTTCTTTATATGGCCATGTTGATGACAATAATTAGAAATAATATTCTTATTGCCATAAAAAGAAGATTTAGATTTAACAAAGCACAAATCACTTTTTCTAAAGGTGATAAAATTTTTGTTCAAAAACATATTTCTAGTTCTTTTCTTTTCAAAAACTTTTTCTTTCTTCTTTTTCAAAATATCATCAAGATCATCTAATCTCTTCTTCAATGAAGTTTGTTCATCCATGATCTTGGTTTTTCCAACAAATTTTTCTTTCAGAACATTAAAGCATTTTCTTTTGTCAAAGAATTATTTTTATGCACAAGTTTTGAGTTGCACTCAATTGACAAAATTAACTTTATGTTTTTAACTCGTTGTTCTTAACATATGATTCTTTCAAACATTCATGCATTTTATAAATAAATGATTCAACATCATCATCATCATCATTATCACATGAATCATCACAAGAATCACAACTGGAGGATACCTCATTATTACCAAGTGCCATAAAAGCAATTTGAGCCTCCTCATATTCTTCTTCAACCTCTCCATCCGAATTGCAATCATCCCAAGTGATTTGGAAGTTGTTGAAGTAAGGCTTCCTTGAGTCTTTTCTTCTTTTTGATGAAGTTTTAAATGCTATGCTTCTTTTTCCTTTTGCCTCCTCATCTTGCACCTTGTATTTTATCTTTAATTCAAAGGAGGTTAGAGAATTAATCAAAGACTCGATAGGCATAGAATTTAAATTTTTAGACTCTTCTATGGCAATGGATTTAGGTTCCCATTCCTCTAGGTAAAGCATTCAAAAATTTTCTATTCTTCTCACCCAAGGAATATTCTTTACCCAAACCTTCCAAATCCTTTACCATATCATTGAACCTACAATACATCTTGTCAATGTTCTCATGAGATTCCATGTTGAAGGATTCATATTTAGCCACAAGAAGTGACTTATTTTGCTCTCTTATATCTTCACTTCCTTCATGAATTTCTTTCAATTTGTCCCGTATTTCCTTGGCCGATTTGCAACCTCTTACTTTAGAAAACTCATCTACATCCAGGGCATTATACAAAATATTAATGGCTTTAGCATTTAAAGATAAATTTATTCTATCTTGTGCATTTAACTCATATCTAGTCTTAGGCCTTAATCTATGAGTATTTTCATCAAGAATATTAGCTTCTAAAGGACCTTCACAAATAATATACCATAAATCAATATCAATAGATTGAACAAAAATTTTCATTCTATCCCCTCCAAAAAATGATATTAATGCCATTAAACATGGGAGTAGTCTAGTAATAGAATGCCCCTCTAAAAATAAAGCATTATTGGTTGTCATAATGATCTTTTCTCAAAAGCAATTAAGCTCAATATATGAGACCAAGCTCTGATACCAATTGTTGGCCCAAAAGCAACCTAAGAGGGGGGTGAATTAGGTTGTCTCAAAAAACAAACCTTTTGGATTGCTTAATGAAATGCAAACTTTGTGCAACAAATGAATACTTAAGCACAAATGATCTAAGATAAATATTTAACAATCAAAGCTTAAGAAGAAATAAAAGATTGAGATAAAGAATATCAAACCAAACTCCCAAGCTTCTCAAGCTTGGAATACATCCACTAGTAGTGCCTCTTCAAAGAAGGTGAGGCAATAACCTTCTTGTGCACAAAGTAGGCTCACCCTTGCACCAACTAAGTTCCTCTAGTTGAGCCAAAGGGTTTTACACTACAACCTCACTTTTGTACACTTGTTATCCCTCCACTCTTACACTTGAAGATCACTCAATAGGCTACCTCTTGCTCACACTAATTTCCTCTTGTTGAGCCAAGAGAACTATACTACCCAAACCAATACAACCCACAATATTTTAGCCTATTTCGCCCAAAATAGCTCTTACAAGTGTTTGTATTGAATGTAGTAGTTCCTCTCTTCATTTAGATATCCTTGGGCTGTTTATAGATAAAAGATGTGCTGAAATTTGAGCTCCAACGGTAAAAAAACTTGCTGTTAAAAACTAGTCGTTAGGGGTTCGGACGGTGGTTCGGACGTCCGTTCATGTGTCCTACAGCTTGATGAATAGTGTCTCGGACGGTCATATGCGTCCTACAGCTCTGACAGAAAAATTACTTCATTTCGAGCTCTTTCTTCGGACGGTCTTCAACGTCCAATCTTTTTTTGGCTTCGGACGGTCTTCAACGTCCAATCTTTGTACTTTCGAATTCCTTGTCTCGGATGGTCTTTTGCGTCCGAAGCACTATCCTTCAGATAGTTATCTACGTCTGAAAGATGTGTTCTTCCTTGGTGTTGTCTAATCATGTTTCGGATGCTCCATTGCATCCGAGCTCCTTTCTTTCGGACGCTCTTCATCGTCCGTATGTTCAACTTTTGGTTATTTTTCTTGATTGTGTTCGGATAATCATTTTCGTCCTAGCCTCCATATTTTTCTGCACACTTGGTTTCAAGCCGTTAGTACGATTTGGTCATCATCAAAACATGATTATCATAATTGGGGTCCAACAAGTTTGGTAATTTAATCGTTAATTAATCGCTTTATTAGTTTAATCTCATAGTTAGTGACAAACTACTCGGTAATTTGTCTAAATAGTGCAAAGCACCATTAATTCTAGTAATTGGTGTTCTAATCCTTGTGGGAATGATACTCAGTTACCATTACCTACAATCCTACCTCATATACTTGCAAGAGTGCGGGTGAAGATTTAGTGTTTGATTGAGTTCCTTATATTATTACTTGTTGGTTGCTTTAAGCTTAATCTCATTACTACAAAAATGCCGACAAGTTTTATGGTGACGTTGCTGGGGATTAAGAGTAATGACAATACTAGATACTTATGGATCTGTTGAACCAAAGTTATGATAATCATATTTTGATGATGACCAAATCGCACTAATTGTTTGAAAACAAGTGTGCAGAAAAACATGTAGGTTCGGACGCAAATGATCGTCAGAAACAAAAGAACCAGAAGACTCCACGGACGCAAATGACTGTCTGAAAGACAGAGATTTTGATGATGGTAATCGTCCGACACAAAGAATTTGAAGCAGTCTCGGACGAAGAACAGCATCTGATTATATTTCTAGAAGACTTTGCTTCGCTTGGACGCATCCTCAGACATCCAAATGAATACCCTCAGAGAACGGACTCAGCGTCGAATGCAGAAGTTAGCAGCGGCAGTCCGAAAGGTCCAACGGCTAGTTTTCCAGTAAATAGAAAATAGCCGTTGAAAAGTTGTTGAAAGCAGATTTTGGGAAACTATAAATACCCCTTAGCCTGAATTAAAGAAAAAGAGTAGACTTCTACATTGACTACAAGTAGTTCTTGAGCTATTTGGGAGAAATAGTGGGTACAAGTGTTGTAATAGTGTAGGTAGTTTTGTGAAAAGAGCTTAGAAGTGTAAGAGTGGAGAGATAACAATTGTAACAAATGGAGGTTGTGAGTGTAAAACTCTTGGCTCAACTAAAGGAAATTAGTGTGAGCAAGAGTGATCCTCATTTGTGTACAAGAGGTTATTGTGTCACCTACTTTGAAGAGACTTTTAGTGGCCAAACTTCAAGTTGAGAACTTGGTAGTTGCCTTGTAAGAAGCTCTTTGTGGTTGTGAGCTCCAAGCTTGAGAAGCTTGGAAGTTTGGTTTGATACTCTCTATCTCTATCTTTATATTTGTTCTTTAAGCTTAAATTGTTGAATATCTATTCTAATCATTTGTGCTTAAGTTTTTATTCGGTGCATAAAGTTTGCATTTCTTATTAAACACTTCAAAAGGTTTGTTTTAGCAACAACCTAATTCACCCCTAATCTTAGGTTGCTGTTTGGGGCCAACAATTGGTATCAGAGCATTGGTATCTCTATTTTGCTTAAATTGCATTAGATTAAAGATCATGGCAACCAATAATACTTTGATTTTAGAGGGGCATTCTGTCACTAGACCTCCCATGTTTAATGGCATTAATTTTAATTTTTGAAGGGATAGAATGAAAATTTTTGTTCAATGTACTGATATTGATTTATGGTATATTACTTGTGAAGGTCCTTTAGAAGCTAATATTCTTGATGAAAATACTCATAGATTAAGGCCTAAGACTAGATATGAGTTAAATGCACAAGAAAAAATAAATTTATCTTTAAATACTAAAGCCATTAATATTTTGTATAATGCCTTGGATGCAGATGAGTTTTCTAAAGTAAAAGGTTGCAAATCGGCCAAGGAGATGTGGGACAAATTGAAAGAAATTCATGAAGGAAGTGAAGATATAAGAGAGTAAAAGAAGTCACTTCTTGTGGCTAAATATGAATCCTTCCTTAAATGGAACCTCATGAGAACATTGACAAGATGTATTGTAGGTTCAATGATATGGTAAAGGATTTGGAAGGTTTGGGTAAAGAATATTCCTTGGGTGAAAAGAATAGAAAAATTTTGAATGCTTTACCTAAGGAATGGGAACATAAATCCATTGCCATAGAAGAGTCTAAAAATTTAAATTCTATGCCTATTGATTCATTGATCAATTCTCTAACCTCCTTTGAATTGAAGTTGAAATACAAGGTACAAGATGAGGAGGCAAAGGGAAAAAGAAGCATAGCATTTAAAGCTTCATCAAAAGGAGAAAGACTCAAGGAAGCCTTACTTCAACAACTTCCAAATCACTTGGGATGATTGCAATTCGGATGGAGAGGTTGAAGAAGAATATGAGGAGGCTCAAATGGCTTTTATGGCACTTGGCAATAATGAGGTATCCTCCAGTTGTGATTCTTGTGATGATTCATGTGATAATGATGATGATGATGTTGAATCATTTATTTTTATTAAATGCATGAATGTTTGAAAGAATCATATGCTAAGAACAAAGAGATAAAAATTAAAGTTAATACTTTGTTGAGTGCCAACTCAAAACTTGTGCATGAAAATAATTCTTTGACAAAAGAAAATGATGTTTTGAAGAAAAAATTTGTTGAAAAAACCAAGATCATGGAAGAACAAGATTTATTGAAGAAGGGATTAGATGATCTTGATGATATTTTGAAAAAGAAGAAAGAAAATGTTTTTGAAAAGAAAAGAACTAGAAATATGTTTTTGAACAAAAATTTTATCACCTTTAAAAATGGTGATTTATGCTTTGTAAAATCTAAATCTTCTTTTTATGGCAATAAGAATTTTATTTGGAATTATTGTCATCAACATGGCCATATAAAGAAAAATTGTTATGTTAAAAGAAATGAATTATTAGGAATAATTTATGTTTGGATGATTAAGCATGTTACTAACCCAATTGGACCCAAGAAAGTTGTTGCTTAACTTTGCATGTAGGTAATGCTTGGAAGAGCACAAAGGAATTCAAGATAGATTATCAATGGAGGGTGTTCAAGGAATATGAGCTAAGATGATATTGAAATGGGTAACATCTAAAATTTTGTGTTAAGAATGTGCTTTCATTTATCAAGTTGAACTATGTTCTCTTGAATGTTACTCATCTATGTGATTGAATTTGTTTAGAATGCTAGGAAATTTGTATCCCCAATTTTTGTCTATAATAAGTCACTACTTACAAAAGAAATGGGGTGCATTCTCTTTTTAAATTGGATTATTTTGCAAGAAATTGCATCACACATGCTTCATTGTTTTGATGATGCTTTTTGGTAAGGAATGAGCAAAAATTGTTTTGATCCTAATTCTTTGCAAGAATTCTCTCATTTCTTATGGAACACATATTCTTGAAGGGAAGAATTGTTTTGCATAACCTGACTCATTCTCCGTATACTCATGTGAATTATATTCATCTTTCTAGGGGGAGACTAAACTTAGGGGGAGCTTAAATTCCATTATTATTTTTCTTATGTTTTGATAATGCCAAAAGGGGGAGAAATAATGGACAAATTCTATGGTATTGTACTTCATATTTTATGGTTGTTTTAGAATTGTCCAACTGATTTGTCATCATAAAAAATGGGGAGATTGTTGAACCCCAGTTATGATAATCATGTTTTGATGATGACCAAATCGCACTAATAGTTTGAAAACAAGTGTGCAGAAAAACAGGTAGGTTCGGACGCAAATGATCGTCAGAACAAAACAACCAGAAGACTCCACCAACGCAAATGACTGTCCGAAAGACAGAGTCTCGGACAATGATAATCGTCCGACACAAAGAATTTGAAGCAGTCTCGGACAAAGAACAGCGTCAGATCATATTTCCAGAAGACTTTGCTTCGATCGGACGTATGTTCGAACGCATCCTCGGACATCCTAACGAATAACCTCAGAGAACGGACGCAGCGTCGGACGCAGAAGTTAGCAGCGGCTATCCGAAAGGTCCAACGACTAGTTTTCCAGTAAGAACAGAAAATAGCCTTCGGAAAGTTGTTGAAAGCAGATTTTGGGCAATTATAAATACTCCTTAGCCTGAATTAAAGAAGAAGAGGGTACAAGTGTTGTAATAGTGTAGATAGTTTTGTGGAAAGAGCTTAGAAGTGTAAGAGTTCTTCAAGTGTAAGAGCGGAAAGATAACAATTGTAACAAAGGGAGGTTGTGAGTGTAAAACTCTTGGCTCAACTAAAGGCAATTAGTGTGAGCAAGAGTGATCCTCATTTGTGTACAAGAGGTTATTGTCTCACCTACTTTGAAGAGACTTTTAGTGGCCAAACTTCAAGTTGAGAACTTGGTAGTTGCCTTGTAAGAAGCTCTTTGTGGTTGTAAGCTCCAAGCTTGGAAGTTTGGTTTGATACTCTCTATCTCTATATTTATATTTGTTCTTTAAGCTTAAATTGTTGAATATCTATTCTATTCATTTGTGCTTAAGTTTTTTTTCGGTGCATAAAGTTTGCATTTCTTATTGAGCATCTTCAAAAGGTTTGTTTTAGCAATAACCTAATCACCCTCCCTATTATGTTGCTGTTTGGGGCCAACAGGATCGTACTAGATTCAATGTTTTTCTTTGTCTAGTAATTAATTGAAGTTTACATAAAATGTTGCTATTTTATTTATGCTTAATTTTTTTGCTTTCGGTGCTTCATCATTTGAATTTGATTTGTTGCTTGGTTTTATTGCGTAGTTTATGGTTCTTAGTGGGAGATCATTACTACCTTTAGACTTAGAGATGGAGAGAAAACTGACAAGGATCCAAAAGGATGAGAAACTACAACAATAAAAAGAAGAGAATCAAATGGCAGACCCTCAAAATAATGCAAGGATACTTAATGAAGTTTTGAGAAATGATGAAAACAAAGAGGGAGTAGGTAACAATGGGTTTGGTGGCAATGGAAATGGAGATATGAGTAACAACGGTAATAGAATGAATGAGAATAGGAGACCGCTTTGGGACTATGCCATGCCAAACTTTGAGAGCCTCAGTAAACTCGAGTATTGCAAGGATGCCAGTTGAAGCAAACAACTTTCAGATAAAACCTGGATTAATGCAAATAGTTCAATTGCATGCATTACTTGGGGAGGACTGAATGAAGATTCCTACACACATCTCATGAATTTTAAGAAGATATTGGATACATTTAAAATCAATGGAATGCATCCCGATTATGTGCGTATGAGAGTGTTCCCATTTTCTTTGAGGGACTGAGCCAAGTGGTGCCTTCAATATCATGAGCAAGGCATCTTTACATCTTGGAATCATCTTGCCCAAGAATTCCTAGCTAAGCACTTCCCACCATCTAGGACGACAAAGCTAAGGAACGATATCAAGTTGTTCAAGCAAGATGCGGGGGAAGGATTAAGTGAAGCTTGGAAAAGGTTTAAAGAGCTTCTTTGAAGATGCCCCCACCATGCCATCCCATTGTGGTTCCAAGTACAAACATTTTATAATGGATTATATCAAGAAACAAATTCCATCATTGATGCCATTATTGGTTGGAGGTTCCTTATCATTCAAAATGCCAGAGGAGGCCTAAAGACTTGTCAACATGATAGTCTAAAACTATTACCAACATGGCCCCATAGGTCAACCCAATGCCCCACACAATGTGCAACACCCTCAAGCACAAGAACCTTAAGCTCAAGGAGGTGAGCTACACTTAAACCAAAATGATGCACTTTTGGCTCAAAATGGGGTCATGGTGAACATGATGGCAAACTTGCCAAGAGCTATTGACAAACTTTGAAGGGGTAATACTATGAATGCCATATCTTTATCTTCTCAAGGGCCTTTGATATGTTATTTTTTGCTCCGGGAACCAGATGAATGGCTAATGTGAAGCATCAATGGGAGTCGATGAGCAAATGAATTACGTATCCAACAAAGCCTCTTTCTTAACAAATCTTTCCAATGTCTATGACAATACTTGCAACTCTTCTTGGAGGTATTATCCTAACTTCTCTTGGAAACCAATCCAATCAACAAAATGCCCATATTTTTGCTTAAACCAAACTTCCACAATCAAGCTTCATCTTTAAGAGCCTACCAACCTCCACATCAAAGAAATTTCCAAGCTAACTCCCATCAACATCAGCAGATCCTTCATATCCAAATTTTCAACAAAGAACCTCCCATGGGCCAGCCCGTAACAAATCCCAACCAATGACCAATGATCAATATGCTCAAAGGGAAGGGGATAATTCTAATAGTGAAAATCTTAGGAGGGAAAACAACACATGGAAGAGCCTATGAGAATTTTAGAAGGGACATGAAGCCTTCATGAAAAATCAAGGGGTATCTATAACGAACTTGGAGAACCAATTGGGTAAAGTGGTTAGGCAAACAAATGAGAGGCCATTGGGAGCTATTCCAAGTGATACCATACCCAATCCAAGGGAACCATGCAATGCATTGCGTTGAGAAGTGGACGAGAATTGTTGGATGAGAATGAGAAAGAGCAACAAGTGGAAGAACAACGATCCAAGTTGGTTGACATCTAAACTAAAGTCAAGATGAAAAGAATAGATTTGAAAGGAATGAGGCCAAGCCTCCAGGCAAGAAGAAAATCAATATAGCACTTGGGAAAAACCTTTGGAATTACCTTCTTCAGTGGAAATTCCATTTCCTCCAAGGTTGATTGATTATAGGAAAATGGAGAAAGACAATCAACTGAACAAATTCCTTGAGATGATGAAGCAATCAAAAGTGAACATTTAATTAGTTGATGCATTAATGAAAATACCCCACTATGCCGAATTCATGAGAAACATCTGGACAAAGAAGAAGAATTGGAATGAGGAAGAACCAGTATGCCTTGGTGAGAATTGTAGTGACATCATGCAACGGAAATTGCCACCAAAGCTTAAGGACCCTAGGAGCTTCAAAATTCCAGTGACTATTGGAGATTGTATTTTAGGTTGTTCATTGTGTGATTTGGGAGTAAGTATAAATGTGATGTCAAAGGCGACCTATGACAAATTGGGTATCACAAGTGCCAAGCCTATGGCAAATCATCTTATAATTTGAGGGTAAGACTGAAAGAAAACCTTATGGCATATTGGAAGATGTATTAGTGCAAGTGTCTAAGATGATTTTCGAGTACTCAAAATGGGAGAAGATTCCAGCATTGCACTAATCATGGGGAGACCTTTCTTATCAACCGCTCATGCAATGATCAATGTAAATCAAGGGAAGTTAAAATTTCAAGTTGAGAATGAATTTTTGAGATTAATGTTTTTGAATCTTATGATAATTTCAATGTTGGAAGACTGTAATGTCAACTCACATCGTTTGGTTATTGATAGGTTAGAAGAAAAGACATTGAAGGAGAAGCCACTTGACATTGGTAGTAACATAAAGGACAATCAAGAGATAATTACCAGGATTGGGAAGTGGATGGTGAAAAAAGATTGAAGATGAAAAAGAAAAATAGTTGGTATGAGAAGTATGAAGGAATTTGGTCCGTTCGCTATATGGTAAGTACTTGGAAGAAAAGTCACATCGGGGTGCAAGGCCGATATAGTTGCCAAGAAAGAAGTCAAGCTCTACCTATGGAGACCAAAACAAAAACGGTGGCCAACCATCCTTGGATGTTTTACTTGATCAACCCATGTCATAGTCAATTTAATGACTATAAACAAGAGCTTTTTAGGAGGCAATTCAAATTCCTATCCTTATTTATGTCTTAGTTTGATTTCATGTTTGTTTAGTTAATTAGGTTTCAATTATGTGTAATTAGTTAAGACTTAATGTTTAAATTAGGAGTTCTAGTGGAATTGCAATTGGAAATGTTATCTAAAATAGTGTTTTTGTGATTGTGGGTGATTAGGAAGTCATAGGAGAACTTGGAGAAAAGCTAAAAAAGGAAAAATTTGCCTATGTCCTAGTGACTGCGGTCACTAGAGAAAAGTTGCCACTATTTCTTCAACCACAGTCAAGTGACCTCAGTGTCCAGCTTCTATGTTCAAAATTTTTCCCTGAGTCCTAGTGACCACGGTCACCAACAGACTAAGAAGTAAAATTCAAATTTTTCTAGGTGTTAGTAATCGCTCGTGGTCACCAATTTGGTAACACCAGTCACCGACAAAACTTTGCTCACTATTATTTTGATCGTACCCAGTGACCAAGGATAATAGATGTTCGATAAAAAAATTTTGAAGTGTTGGTACCACGGTCACCAATTTAAAGAAGAAATTCAGTAATCGCGGTCACCAACCAGAAACCCTAATACCTCTAGTATTGCGGTCACCATTTTAAAGAAGGGAAAACAGTGACATTGTGCCGACATGCTTGGGTATAAATAAGTGTTTTCAACAAAATTGTTTAGAAACTCTCTTAGCCGATTTCTCCATCTTCCTACTCTTTTTTCACAGAAAAAACTCAACATTTTACACCAAAATCACTCCTAAAAAAACTCCAACCGGCCCAAATTACCCTCATCTACTTCTTGGAAGATCAAGTGCTCAAGGACTCTACAAAGAGACTTCTCAAATCTCAACTTCACACTCTTTCATCCCGAAAGAAAATTGGCCGAAAAATAGGACCAGGTAGTCAATAGAGAAATAGTAGCGATATCAGGATGTAATGACTATATTTTTGTTAGTGCATAGGCTGCTAGATTTCTTGCAAAAAATGCCAAACACAATGTAATTCAAGAAAGGCAATTTGATTTGTCGAAGAGTTGGGTTGAGTTTGAGGGTTTAAGAAAAGAAATTGAGCGTCAACTTCATGAACATAATTAGAGGGTGTTTGATGCCAAGGTCCCTTTGGGCTATGTCAACCTTGTGAAGAAGTTCTATTGCAATCTTAGTGGCATGCAGAATGACAATGTCCATGTTAATGGTAAATGGGTAGATGTGTGTGAGAAACAGATTAAAGCAGTTTATGGTGTTCCCAATCTTAACGGTAGTAGGTATGGGGACTTAATGACTCCTAACTTTAGGGGGCCTGACTACAACAAGATTTGGACTCGTTTATATGTGAGAGAGCCAAAATGGGTTTCCAATTATTTTAGGACCAAATTTTTGGGATTTCGAACAGAGAACATATTCAATTGCTACCAAAATTTTGATTGTACTTGTTTATTGCTGGATCTTGGAGGCCTCTACTTTTAGTTTTGTACAAGGAGAGAAGGCATGTCTGATTTTTGGCATTCTAGAGAATTTGAGCAACAATTTTGGGAAGGTCATTTATTTGGATTGCTTGAAGAACTCAAAATCGGGGAGACCCACATTTTCTTTACCTGGCCTTGTCACTTAATTGTGTATTGTGAGATCAATTCTGGGGTTGAGGAAGTGCATAAAAGGGAGTGCATCAATGGAGCATACGTGAAGAATATGGTCAAAGAGTTCAAAAGGCACCACCCGACAGAAGAAATGCCAGGTGTACCACCTCTTCAAATGCCTCCTCCATAAAGTTAGCTACTCTTTAAATTTGTCTATTCGTGTTATTTATTAGCCTATTAATATAAATTAGTGATAACACTTAATTAGATTAACCCATGAATAATTACATCACCCACACTCGAACCCTAATTAGTTTAGCAGAGACATGGAATTCGTGATGTGTGGACGAGAAAACAAATTAATTGCTTTACTAATAGTTATGATAAATTGATAAACAGAAATTAAAAGTATAATTGTAAATAAATAAATTAAAGACAAGTTTCGGAATTGAAATTGTTGCCAAAGAACTTGAATTGAATTACTTGAATGATCCAAAAGTTGAAAATCGAGCTAAGAAATTAAAGAATGATTTAACTCTAAAGTACAGGAAAAGTAGTCCTAAAAATTCAAGACAAAAAGTAGAAAAGAAATTTTGAATATTGACCCCTATTATTTATAAAATAACATAACAGGGCGAGAAGCAAACTGGACCGCTTGCAAACTATGGTTGGTTTAGGCTTATTCTCTCGCAGTCTTCAGCTCACTTATACACTAGGAGCGATTTTGCCTATTCAGCCATAGTCTGTGGCTAATGTTCTATTTTACTGCTATCCAATCGCAGTCTACTGCTGATCTTTATCCGAAACCTCAATTTCCTTGCTCCTTCACTTTAGCCTCATAACCACGTTCTTATTTACCAATTGAGCATTTTCCCCCTCATTTCACCTGGGCAAGACACAAAACGAAATGAATAAACAAATATACTAATAAAACACACATTTAACCATCCTAAACATCACAATTGACTATAAACATCCTAAACATGAATTTACTCTACTAAAACAAAATAAATGAGACTAAACACGCCAAAATACTTAACAAAAGAGGTACAAAAATAACTCTAAATATAGAGTTATCAACTCTTCCCAACTTAACATTTTTTTACTCCCGAGTAAAATTAACTATACACAACCTAGACAAAAATAAATAGGAATGGCAATACCAAATTCAGATTGATCTAACTGACTCATATACCTAGTCCACATTCGACCAACTACATAAAATCATGTTCCATTTTTACTCATACTAAAAGTTCACTCGAATAAATGTCAAATAAACTTTCTCAACTATAAATACAAGAACTCACATTCATCAATATGGGCCATATCACATAATAAATCCATTACCCATACAACTAATTGAGATAAAATGTATAGAATTTAATCTTTATAGCTGTCCAGAAGGTAGAGTAGGATCAACATACCTTATAATAGAAGCATACAAATGTCACACAAAAGCTAGGAGTTATAGTACCATTATAATTGTTTAATTGAAAATTGGCAATATAACCTTTCTTAGTTCCTTTATGACCTTCTTTAGTTTTAGCTCTTTATTTTATGTTTTAGCCTTAGCCAGACACATTTTCGTAAGCCACCTTAAAATTCTCATTTCTTACCATGCTTACGTATTTTACGTAAAGCAAGCTATTTTTTGTTTCTTTGATTCAAGCTCATTAGAGCACTTATGTACCTAGCCGCGGAAAAATGGGTTATATTAACGTAAGTCAATTAAACAGCTATAATGAAACCTAATACTTCGCCATGTAGAAATATAGAAATGAAAATACAAAGATTTATATCATATCCTATTCTATCCCAATCAACAATTATAGTGAATCAACTCCAACTATCTTGAGATAAACAAATAAGTATAGGTATTAAAAATAAACTACGTGACTCTTATCTAATATCAATGAGTTCAAGAATTTATACCCAAGAAAGCATATTTGCCAAGAATTCAAATTTCCACTCTTTAAACCAAAAATTATGAAACATGAATGATGTGATTAAATAGTTCTAGGTTTTATTATCATTGGCACAACAAAAACTAGGGGTTGCTGATGTACTGGTAAACCCTGGAAGCACTATATTGTTGTTGCGGTCTTATACAATTTGTGTGTGGCCATTTCAATTGAAGATCAACTCATTCATCTTGCTTCGGATACTACAGGTTTTCCAAAATCTATATATATTTCTATTGTTTATGCTAAATGTACAGTACAAGATAGAAGGGAGTTGATGAAGCTAGATTTAGATTCTAGGTAGAGAAAGAAAGTAGAAGAGCTGAGAAGAATTTGTGATTGGTATTATTGCGGAGAGATTCGTCCATGTTTTTGGTGCCCAAGGCCCATTTTTATAGATTTAAGCATGAAGGGGCATGAGGCTACCATTCTACTAGCTCAACTGGGCTAAATTACATAACTACCCTTAATGAGGCTGCCACATAGGCATCTCCAGAACATTCTTGGGATGTGAACCACGCGTTAATTCCGAGCATCATCAATAGTCCCCTCGGCTTGGTGCCTATCCTCGCGGTAGGGACCGAGCTGAAAATGACTGGTCGCATCCCTAGATGCCTATAACCGACCCGCTTATACTGAGCCGAGGTGCATAAATCTTGGAGCACTCCCGTGCTTGTCATACCAATCCGAGGCTGAGATAACCCGTGGGCCCCTTGACAAGACATGGTTGCAGTGACATTTTTACTGAGTCCCCATGCGCTGGATTTCATTTATTGCGCTGCATTGCTTGCTCCGATTTTGCTGCAAAATGCCTCATTTTTCCTGCCGAAATGCATCATTTTTTCCCCTGAAACTCCCCCAATTATTTTAGACTTGATGGTTTTCCCTCCAGATCCATAGAATACTCTGGAAGGTCCAAGAATTTATCCCTATTTATACCCCCATTTCTTCCAACTCTCATTTTTTCCTTCACTCTCTTTGCTCTCTTATTTTTCCTTCACTTCTCAGTTTTTCCCTGTTGTTCACATCCTCCCCTTTTCTTATTACCGCACTCCTGTCCTCCACGCATCTGATTTCCTCAATTGTCGACCACCGACCGCCGTTCATCGTCCCAGCCGGATACCACAAGAAATCCTCCGAGATCTCTGCTTCCCCAAACCTCACTTGCCCTTCAAGTAGAAGACCATGGCCGGTACCTTCACTCATTCCTCTCTCATTAGCATGCCAAAACCTCCTTCTCTCGTAAACGCTATTGATAGGCTGCTTAACCCTTCAGACGAGGCTCTCCTAGCAGCAATCTCCCTGAACTTTCCCACCGAACCTGCCATGCCAAACCTCCACAGAATGATCACTTCAACCTCCAAACATTAGATATATCAAACACTCTTGACCCCGAGGATATCAAAATACTTAGGGATAGATACCGTTTTCCTAATAAATGTGCATATCAAACTCCCCACTCCCGAGGACTGAGGCCACCTACCTCATCCTGGTTACTTAACAGTTTACCAGGAATAGCTTGAGGCGAGGCTGAGATTCCTGATATCACCCCTCCTTGTCCATCTGTCTGACCATTAGGATATTAGTATATCCCAGTTGACCCCAAACACTCTTCGGCTAATTGTCGGATTCTCCTTTTTATGTAAATTATACGACATCCCCCTATTCTTGGATACTTTTAGGATGATGTTGAAGCTATCCCCTGTGAAGGGATTCTTTTACATTTTCCCCCAAACTGCGGGCAAACAGCTCATTTCGGGTAACCCTTCATCTATCCATGACTGGAAAAAGTGGTTTTCCTTTGTCCGATACCTCGACCCTCCCAAAAATGCCTCCCTCTCGGACTCCATGCATGCCAGGAGGCTCATTGAGTCTAACCTTAGAATAAATTTCAACAACCAGCCTGCCATTCTGTCCAACAACATCCTAGCCTGGGTGGGGCTGTTCCCTGCCCATGACGTCCCTCGGAGCTACGACCCTCATAAAGGTCATCACCTTTCTCTTTTTTTTTTTTTTAACATTGCATCGTCGTAATACTGACCTCTTGACTTTTTTCAGAGCTCGGAGCATTTCTAAGGGGGCTAATGTCTGCTGCACTTGCTGCTGGTACGGGCTCTTCCAGCCAGCCCTTACCATCAACTGTAAGAGGATCTTCATCTGCCACCACCAACGTGCCCTCGGAGAGTTCTGGGGCTACCCCATCAGCTTCAGTACCCCCGGACCAAACTGAGGTCGGAAGAGCCCCGGAGAGTTCGGTTGGTGAGCAACTGGTCACACTGGCTTTTCATTTCGTTGCTCACCCCGAGCCCGAGTTCGGGTTGGTTTGGGTTACCAGGAAGAGGTCAAGGGAGACTGCTAGCCTTAAGGGGGTCCCTCCTCAGCAGTAGTCCTCGCCTCTTCATCATCCCCATCGAGGTCCTCCAGTCCGGTGTTGCGGGTAAGGACTCCCGGGGAGGGCTCTGGGAACGCCCCGCTATCTTGGATGAGGCAAATCAACTCATCATCTCCTATGGTAAGGTCTACGGTGCCTTCTTCTTTCTCACTTTTGTCTTTCTTCCCAGTTGAGTGCTAATCTCTTTTTCTTTTCAGGTAATAAGAAATACAGCCCCGAGGAGGAGAGAAAGTCTGCGGGGTTGCAAGATTTGCCATGGGGTCGACTGATCGTTGATCCTCTTTCGGTTCCCATCACCTCCGGGAGTACCGAGTTTTGATCCACCCCGTCGATCGATATAAACGATCGAGCACAATTTTCGAGGGTGGCTCGCGAGGAGGAGAAGATGGTTTCTTTGCCTCGGGACGTAGCCTACATAAAGAGGCTTACTCCCCAACAGAGGCTGGACGAACTTCACGTTAGTTTGATGAACGTAAGTGTGTCTGGCCTTTCTCGAAATTTCAACTTTTTGCACTTCATTTTTTTTTTAGTTTACACCTTTGCTCCTTTGCAGTCCCGCTCGCCGTTACCAAGCGCGAGGCCTCCTTCAATTCTGGTATCAATTCCCTGAAAGTAGGAGTTGGCTCATGCCACGTCCGGTGTAGATCAAAAAATGAAGGAGGCCGTTAAGGCCAACGAAATGAAGTGTAACATTGAAGCGAGCAAGAAATATGATGAGTGGAGGGTCGAGTTGGGCGAACTGAGAGATAAGCTTCGTCAGGTCGAGCTGGAAAATAAGACCCTTTAGGTTGATGTGGGTCCTTCAATTTCAGGAGGCTGCCACATAGGCATCTTCAGAACATTCTTGGGGCGTGAACCACGCGGTAATTCTGAGAATGTTCTGGAGGCAGCCTCATTAAGGGTAGTTATGTAATTTCGCCCTAGTTGAGGTAGTAGAATGGTAGCCTCATGCCCCTGCATGTAAATCTATAAAAAGGGGCCTTGGGCACCAAAAACATGGACAAATCTCTCCACAATAATACCAATCACAAATTCTCCTCAACTCTTCTAATTTCTCTCTCTATCTAGAATCTTTGGACTTCTTCACGTTTATTTGCTGCTTCTCAATTGTTGGCATGGCTAGGTTTGTTGGTCGGGATGCCATTATGGAATCTTCTGAATACTATGGAGCTGCTCATCCTTATTTGACATGTATGTCTGAATTTGGTGAGTGTTTGAATCATTGTTCTCCATCAATATTCCTTTTTTTGGTCTTTAATTCACTTGGAAAGGAAAGTAGGGAGGCCAAGTGGTATGGAAAAGGCTTGATAGAGTGGTATGTAATCAATCTCTTATGGATGTCTTTCAGAATGTTAATGTGGTCTATTTGAACAAAACTTGTTCTGATTTCTGTCCTTTGCTTTTGTCCCTTGTTGACTCAAGTTTTCTGGCCCTAAGTTGTTTAGATTTCTTAATGTCTGGATCAAACATGATACTTCCATACAAGCTGTTCAGAATAGTTGGAATCAATTTTCCTTTGGTACTAATTTGCAAAGGTTTTCAACTAAGTTAAAGAGGCTGAAATTTGATTTGAAGAATTGGAATACTTTGCATTTTGGAAACATCTTTCAAAGAGTGAACCAGTAACTGAGAATGCTATTTCAAATCAGGAGGCTTTATTCCAGCAATTGCCGGATATGGGGAATTAAATTGTGTTGAAGGCAATTGATTTTCAGTTCTTTTTTAATGTAGTTCTACTGGCTTCTTTAAATCTCAAAGAAGAGTGAGACAAGGTGATACTTTGTCTCCTTCCTTATTCATTATAGCCGCAGAAGCATTTAGTAGAGAATTGAATAAGTATTTCAAGAAGGAAAGATTAGAATATTATTCAACTCCAAGAAACTGCTAGCCAATTACTCATCTTTCCTGTGCTGATGATGTTATAATTTCCTAGCCGGTACTAAGAAGTCTTTGTCAGAATTAATGGAATTCATAAAATGGTATGAGCTAAATTCTGGTCAGCTAGTGAACAAGTCCAAAAGCAGTTTCTATATGTCATCAAAATTGTCTTTAGCCAGAACTAGAATTGCTTCTAGAATTACTGGTTTTCAGAAGAAACATTTAACTTTACTTATTGGGGTTGTCAAAACAATGAAGAAGGGGAAGAAAACTAAAGCAATATTCCGGTCATTCGTACAGAAAAATACTCATAAGTTAGCTGGTTGGAGAGCTAAGAATCTTTCAGCTGGGGACAGACTCCTTGTCAAACATGTTTTGTGCTCCATTCTTATTTATCTTCTTTCATTATGGCACCTCCTAAATTTGTGATAAAGGAGATTCATAGATATTTTGCTGATATCTTTTGGGGGTCTACAAAATGGGAAAATATATTACGTTGGAAATCTAGAATACCAAATTTCATTTCCATATTTATGTGGAGATTGTTGAATATACATTGCCAGTGGATGATATCTTGAGAGGCAAGGGACTTCATTTTAGAAATGATGGATCATTTTGTTTATGAAATGCGAAATAGTAGCTGGAGTCTGGAATTATGTTATGGACATTTTAAACGTGAGATCTTCTGCTTTTTCAATACAACAGAAAAAGAACTCCCGGTGGCTTGAATCAAATAACAACTCATTGCATGGTATTCTTCATCAAATCATCCCATGTATTATCTGTTGGCATATCTAGAAGGCAAGATGTAAAGAATCATATGAAGGACATACTGAGAGTTATCGATCCAAAGTCTTTGATGTAAAGAAAATGTTGTTTTCAATCTTAATGGCATTTCCTTCTTCATCTCAATCTCAGGATTATTTGATTTTATCTCAAACTGCTTGGTGTCTGCTCAACTCTCGTTCAGTCACTTCTAAGATCATTGTGGTGAAATGGAGCTTATCACAACAAGGTTTTTATAAGCTAAACACAGATAGATCATGTAGAGGAAACCCAGGTGCAGCTGCTGGAGGAGCAATCATCAGGTATTAGGCTTGGTGCTGGCTAGATTTTCTTCTTTCTATACCAACAATGGAACAAGTTTGCTTGCAGAAGCAACAGCTCTCCTTCAAGGATTAACATTGTGTTCAGAAAGGTATTGATAACATCATTGTTGAACTGGATTCACTTACCCTTGTTTAGGTACTTTCACTGGAATCATCAAGTCTCCATGGAGAATACATCAGCTCATGCTGCAATATGGACAAATCATTAGGCAAGGAAGCATCAGCACACCACATGTTTGCAGAGAAAGCAATAAGGTGGCTGATTTTTTATTTATTTTTTATTTTTTAATCTAATTTAGGTTGTAATGAACATTGTAATTTGGTCATTGATCAATTTAACTTTCCTAGTGACGACCCCAGAGAACTAAAGTTTATTTGCTTTTTTATTCTAGTATTTTGTTGGTATATTATTAAGATTTTAGAGTTTATTTATGTGTTTTTGTCTTAGTTTATCACATTTAGGTTTTGCATTTGTATTTTTGTAAATTCTAATATGGAAGAACATGCGTTGCACGTCTGTTCGTGCGATCGTTTATTATATGTCTTTGTGTAGATCAATAAGAGAATGGTTTGAAAAAAAAATACTAATAAAGAAGTGGAAGATGATTATAACTATTTAATGTATTATTACATACATTTAACTTGTTGGAATCGTAGACACTTGAAGTTATGGATCATATGTTGTCTATCTATATTAAATTAAAATTATATGCATGTTTAAATAAAGATTATTTAGAAATAGGAATTGGAATTACTTAGCAGTAAGTATTTTAGTTGCTGCAAATCATTTTTTTGGATTTGTACTTGTCAAGCACTTATGAAAATTAAACCAAAAGTTAACTTACTTTTAAATTTACACTTGTCCAACATTTACACCTATACTTGTCAAAAGTACCTATAATCATTCATATATGTGCTTGTAAAATAAATAGTAAATTTTAAAAAGAATCATACAAATAATCCCTCACATATTTAAAAGTATTTTTATTGCCTCTCACATATAAAATGATAATTTTAGTCCATAATAATTAAAACGTGTCATATTTAATACACTATAGCAAACATGTTCAAACGTGTAGTAATTAATGCACTACGGCAAAATAAATGTAATAAAATAAATTTAGCTACAAACTTCATTAAAGGGATGATTTATACAGATTCCAATATAAATTATATATTTTGATTAAAGTACTCTTTTATATTTTTTATACTGAAAGTATTTATTCTTTAACCTCGTTGTCTTGACATAAAAAATTGAAGTGTGAGAGTAATAGATATTTTAGTCTTCTCACATAATTAAAAAAAAATAGAAATGCGTATACAAAAAAGTGAAGTATATCAACAATTTTCAAAAATAAAAAGTGAACTATATAAAAAATTAGGTGTGTTAGGTTTAATCACGTTGTTTTTTCCCCGATGACAAAACTCAATTTCAAATTTATTGGAAACTTTCATTAACAAAATGTAGTCTATTGCTCATTCTAAGTTTTCTTTTTATACTTTACTCCGTAAATTTTAGTCTCACCAAAACCTTAGTCCGTAATGTTATTTTTTGACCACTTATCCGCTTTCGTTACGTTAACGTAATGTTTTGACCATTCTACCATATTTCATTCTATTATTGTTTTAGTTGATTACACTTCACTTCACTCACTTATACTTTAACACCACTACAATGAACTTAGTGACTATAAAGTTTAAGAGGGAAAATTGTAATTATACCAATGGTATATTTGTCTTTTTATCCAAAATTTCTAACACCGTTATAGTTGCCGATTAGTCCAGGGACTCTTGTGGTTAAAACATAAGTTTGGGGAGTAAAGTGCTAGCGTCGCCAAAGTTTAAGGGGGTAAAATGTAACTAACCCAATAGCTAATTATTTAATTACATATTTTATTACAAAGTATTATTTATTAAATTGACAATGAAGTATATCCAAATTATAAGAGTACACTTCCTCTGTGATTAGGTTGTAGGTTCGAATCACCAAGTGGATAGATGCAGATTCACTATAGGTCATCTTTTAAAAAATGTATGCGAATTATTTTTGATTTTTAAGCTATTAGTGAAAGAATAGAGAAAATGTAGTATATAACTATATCAATATATTATTCTTGACAACTTACCATATTATTGAATGCTTAAAATTTGGATTCATTATTATTTGTAACTAATCCAATAAATAAATATAAAATTTATGTTTACAACAAAATCAACATGTAAAAGTTAATATTAATGGGAGGTATTGGACTAGTCTCCCTCTTTGTACTTTCATTTTAACTATTTAATAAAATTTGAGAGTAGCATCCCCACTAAGGTTCTAGTAGTTAGCTATTAAAAAAAACATGTAAAAGTCAAAAGAATATAACTAATTGTTGATATAAAAACCAAGTACTAGAGATCTCCTATGTTATTTTAAATTTATCAATTCTTAATAATATTATAATTTATTGTAAAATTTTGAAGATTGACTCACAGATTTTGTTCAACTAAAATTTTGGAATTACAACATACACATATATATATAAACAAATCCCTAAATGTCACAATACATTCACAAACAATTTATTAAACTAATTGAAACCATTGCAAATTCAGTGTAGGAAAATTAATTAAAATTTATTTATGAAACAGGTAGAGGATATGTGTTTTATCATGATTGCTTGGTTTTAGTATGGTCAATTATTATTTGTTGGTCTTACTCACATTGAATTATTTCTCTACTTTGATTTTAAGCCTTTCATTTTTTTTGTCTTACAGATGTGGCCCCTGGATTCTTTTCAAAAATTTGAGAAATGTCTCAATTAATTTTTATTTTTTTGGTTCCTTGAGTATTTTAGTTCACCATGATCATCTAACCCCAATCATATATACATCATAAGTGTTGTAAGATTGACATATTCTAAATTCTACATTAATTAATTAATTATTTTAAAATCATTAAGTGAGGTAAAATATATACAATATTATTATGCAACTTAAGGATATGCTAACTTTGTATCATGATTTGGTTTGATATGGAGATCAAAAATATTTGTTAGTGAATTTTTATGACACAGGTAATTCTTGAAAGTAAAAAATTTAGTACATGATTCTTAGTCATATTTTTGAACTTGAAAAATTATAACATAATGTGCAAAAATTATTTCCAGCTAAATATCCTTTCTAATCAATTATTCTTTAATTTCTAAAACAATCATCTCTGAATTTCTATTGTAGAAGGAAATTTGCTTCAACAAAATTTTATTCCTAAAATAAGACAACATAACTTCCCATAAGAATCAAGTTTTTCGTATTCTTTTCTATTCTCTATACACTATTGCTAAAATTATACTCTAAGGAAATCTGCTCCAATCAAAGTTAATTACTAATTTGAAACACAAAAATTATTTTTATTTCCATTTTTATTCGTTTAGGAGTAATTGCTAATGTAGAAGGAAATGTACTTCAAGAAAATTGTATTCCTAAAATAAGACATCAAAATTTGTAATTTCGAAAGCTTCCTATCAAACCTTCTTTCTTATTCTTCTTTAATCTCTATACATTATTGCAGAAATTCAATAAAGTAAATCTACTCCAATCAAAGTTAATTCCTAATTTGAAACAATAAAATATGTTTATTTCCTTTTTTATTCTTTTAGTATATTTTTTTTTTACATAAGTAGCCTTTTTTTTGGTCGAAAAAATACATTTTATTCAGAACATGGACTGGTGGGAATCAAGATTTAGTACATGCGCGTGGGTATGGAGAAGTTGAATCATCGAAAGCTACCAAACCTGTAACATTTGAGGGGTAGAAAAAGAAGTAATAGACTTTTTACTAGAACTAGCCAATTTTTGCTAAAGTATCAGCTACAGAGTTTGCTTACCGAAATGGGTGATGTACGGTGATGGGATATTGGCCAGTTAGTGTCTTGTACTCCCTATATAGGCATCAAGTTGCCAAGGAGGATTTACTTGAGTGTGAATGATATCCACTAGTGTCTTGGAATCTGGTTCTATAAGGAGAGGGAAAAAATTCTTCTGGATGCACCATTTAACACCAACAATAAGCGTGTGAAATTCAGCTTCACGGGATGTTAAATGACCTAGAAAGGCCAAGAAGCAAAACAAGCAAGTTCCATGAGTGTCTTGGATAATCCCTCCTCCTCCAGATGGTCCAGGATTCCCAAGAGAAAAACCGTCAACATTAAGTTAGTAGAATCTTGGAGGAGGCGGAAGTTCCGTGCAATAGAGAAAACCATATGGGGCCTTGGTGAAGATGAGAAGGGATTCACTCCATATACATAAAAATGGCACGAGTTAATATGAAATATAACTTGTCAGTTGAGTGAAGGACTCCTTCAAAAAAGGCTTTGTTCGTAGCTTTCCAGATTTCCTAGCAAATAAGAGATGGCATAACTGTAAAAAGATCCGATGACAGCATGGTTATATTCGAGCCAATCCACCATGCCTGGAAAAAAGAGAGGTGACGAACCTCGAGGTCGTGGAATCCCAAAGACACTTGCAAAATGATCTTGAATAGCTAAACCGAAGGGTCAATCTATGAAGGCATGATCAAGAGACTCTGATGAATGACAGAACTGACATTTGGAGACCAAGGAAATTCCAAAAGACATCAAAATATCCAGAAATGGCAAAATATTATTGAGCAGCTGCCACATGAATATGGAAATTTTGAACAGAATGTGCTTGCTCCAAATATATTGCTGCGACACCAACATTTGCATGAGTTGGCCGAATACTTTTAGACGCAGAAGATAATGAGAAGACCCCATTAGTCATGGGTGTCCATAAGAGTTTATCCTCCTCTGTAGATAAAAAAAATGTTGGTAGTATGAATTCTGTGCTAGTCCGTGAGGTCTAAGAAAGGCTGCAACTCCTGTAGATTCGATCCAACATTATTGGAATACAACTCGTTAATACTAACATCAGAAATACCCTCGTTACTATTCGAGGGCTTTCTGTATCCAGTCTATTTGGAATTCCAGAAGGAAGAACAGCTATCCTGGATAAGTGTAATAATGTTAGAATGAGCATGCTCCCTTACCCGAAGCATTCTCCTCCAAACTGGGTTGGGGTTTGTCAATTCTGCATCAGAGTATCTCTTACGCATAAAATTGGCCCACAACAAATTAGACATGAAGAAATTCCACCAAATTTTGATAGAAAAAGTAGTAACCACATTTTCTAGTCGGGAAAGCCCTAGGCCATTCTCCTTTGTCGCATGGACAATAAAGAGAATGCTATTGTTTCCAATGGCACTTGGTGTTCCATCCACCATGCTCCAGAAAAAATTTTCCATGGTGCATTCAAGAGTTGAGAGAACTTGCATAAAAGGGTCCAAAAGTGCAAAAATATGAGTGGGAATCGATGTGAGCTCATGTTTTATCAGAATTAATCGATCACCAGGAGAAAGCATTTTGAATTTCCACCCCTCAGTTTTGGACATAAATGAATCTTTCACCCCCACAAAATATTTAGATTTCTTCTTCCTTCTGAATTGCGAGCAGCCAAGGTAGGTAAAGGGTAATTCACAACCAGACATCCCTGTTAAATGCTCAAAAAAATGCTTAGATATATAGTGTTTCTTAAGCACAAAAAACTTTTTTCCTTGCTGATTTTCTATCCCAACCCTACTTGATAGACATCCAAAAATTTGAAAAGATGCTTTAGGCTTCTCCGGTCGCCACGGGTGAATATAAGAAGGATATTAGCAAAGGATGGATGCGAGTATAAGAGACAGTATTCAAAGACAGGCAAGGAACCTCTCGACAAAGCAAATGGAAGAACATCTCCTTGTTTGATACTTCGTGATGCTTGGAAGAAGCCCTCAGCCTTGCCATTGATGAGAATTGAAAATCATGCATGATGAAGATTAGTACGGATTAAAGAAACAAAGTGAAGTGAAAAGCCAAATTTAAGAAGTAGCAACTCGAAGAACGGCTAAGAAACTTGATCAAAAGCCTTGACCATATCCATTTTGAACACTATATTGTGACCACGAGCCTTCTTGTCAAGAGAACGAATTAGATCCTATGCAAGAAAAACATTATTAGAATTACCCCAACCTTCTATAAATGTCGATTGCTCAAGAACAATTAATCCTTGCAATACAGAAATGAATCTATTAACAATGACTCTTCTAAGGATTTTATTAACAAAATCACAGAAAGAAATAGGCCTGAAGTTTGCAAAAGTAGGCGGGTTAGGTTTCTTTGGTAACAGAACAATCAACGTGCTAGCAAAACTTTTGGAGCTAATTGGGGACTATACAAAGAAATCCCAAACAGCACATAAGATGTCTTTTGCCACAATCTCTCAACAATGTACAAAGAAGTAGCCTATGAAATCATTCGGTCCTACTGCACTCTCCTTGTCAACTTGATAGACTGCGCCTTACACTGGTCACTGTCTGAGTAAGTAATAGATTTTGCTAATCAGTAACTACACCAGGTATGTTGGAAAGAGTATATCAGCTGCGACTCTGTCAAAATCCTTAACAGATAAGAGGTCTTGAAAGAAACAAACTTCTTGCATCTAAACCCCTTGTTCATCCTCCAGCCAATGACCATCAGAATCTTTGATGTGGTGGATTGCTAGCATTGCATGTTTCTCATGTAATGATTCATGGAAAAATTTGGAGTTCTGATTGCCATCTTGCAGCCACTTGATTCTTCCTTCTTGTAGATGAAATCCGCCTCAGTCTTCAAATGCCAAGCAAGGTCAGCTTAAGCTGATGGAGACCTTGCCTTTAGTCTGCGGATGCTTGCTGGTTCTCCTGAAACTCCATCTCCTTAACCTCCACTTCTTTTGAGATAATGTTGCATAAACATCCCCAAAGGTGTGCTTGTTCCACTATTTAAGAGCATATATGAGCCGTTTCATCTTCTCAGTGAGAATTTGTATACCTTGGCAATGAACCGGTGCACACCATGACTATTCTACTAGGCTCATGAAAGTGTTGTTCTTATCCGCATGTGCTTAATAAGGGAAGTGCTTAAGGGATGAATTTTCTTGGACTTTTACTTGAACTTTAGAACTGTAACAGGTATTTATTGGTTTAAAGAAGTTATGTGCCAATTTAGGGTTGTATAGCTTAGCAAAGTTTAACCTAAAGTTTACATAAGCAAGCTGAAAATTAGAGTAATAAACTTAAACTAACTGTGCCTTACGTATTTGTGTAGAATACATTACACCATGTTATAATTTATGGATGTGTCCATTATATTCTTTAATTTTCGTGGGGAAAATAAGCTATGGTTAATTGGATAGGTGCTTAAAGAAAAGAATGACGTTTTTGAAAAGTCTATTATCTTGAGCTGTCAGTATTCCTACTTCTTGTTTTAACGAGTATGTCGATAAAAATTTTAATGTTATGGCTGGAACTTTTAGTAATTTTATGTGCTATTCAAATGTTTAAGTAAACCTACTTGTGCATGATGTATACTGGATTGTGTATTTTATCGCACCAGGGAAAACTGGACCTTGCCATGTGTGGGTTATACATATCAAACCAATAACTTACTTGGTCAAAATTGTTTACTTACCATGGCTATGCAACCTAAGTATCTTGGATGGGAAGATCGTCAGAGTTTGGGTGTGTGATCCTATATAAGTACTCTTGAATTTGCCAATCTTTTTGTGGCCATATGATGTTGAGTTTCCTGGTTGAAAATTTATTATTTGGAGGGATTTATTTGAATCAAAGGGATGAGAGCCGAATAATAGAGTTCCTTCATAAGCTTGGCAATCAATGAGAAAAGGCTCTCTTATGGCTTTCACATTAGGACATGTGAGGCCGACCGTTTCCAGCTTTATATGAACATTATTTTGAGCTTATGGCTATACTTCATTATTACGTGTCATCCCTTTAATTGCCTTAATTTATTATGTTGTATTAACAAAGGAAAAAAATAGAAAATAAATTATTTTAGTTTATGGATCTCACTGGCCATATGCTCATAGTGTTTTTTAAACTTGTTTTTTCTTACAGATCTGATGGGTTGTGAGAAGGTCATCTAACAGCTTGAAGCTTTCGTTTGTTGTCCCAAATTGTGTGCAGTGATGGTACTTGTAGCTTAATGGTTGTAGTTTTGTTTTTTTTTTGTTTTGTGTTTTTTATTTTGTAATTATAGAGTGGGAGTGTATTTGTACGAGTGTTAAGGCAATATCCTAGTTATGTTTTGAAGGTGTAAATGATTTGTCTCATGTATAAAAGTTTGCTTGAGATATGTATGCAATCCAAGTTTGGATTCTCAGTCACGGAATATAGGAGTGATTTGAATACTTAGTCTTAGCATTGAAAAGCTAGGTAGGTGCCCAACTAGGTCTCAAAGATTGGAGATCTAGTTGGGGCATCACAGATGACGTCTATATTCCACAATATTGGGAAGACCATTTTTGTCAACTGTTCATGCCAAGATTGATGTTAACAAATGGGGAGTTGAAACTTCAAGTTGAAAATGAATTTGTTGAACATAATGTGTTTGAACTCTTATGACAATGTTTCAAATTTGAAAGATTGTTATGCCCATCAACTCACTTGATCCTTTTGTTGGTATGTAGGATGAAAATGTATTGAAAGTCAAGGAAGGAAAGAAACCTAAGGTGGATGATGAAGGAAAAGGTTGCTTAAAGGAAAAGCCATCCAATCTTGACATGAACATGAAGGAAACTCAATTAATTTGCATCCAACAAAGGAAGTTTGATATTTGCGATAAAGTGATGATAAACATGAAGAAAGGACAATGTTAAGAGAAGCAAAAAGTTGATTAGTTTGGTCCTTTCACCCTTACTAATATTTCCATACAAAAAGAGTGATGTTTTCCAAACCTTATTTTGATATGACATAAGTACTTAACTCTATAAACAAGTTGTGCAGGTCTGTTACTTGTTTTGCTCAAGACAGAGTGTTCGGACGCATTGCACCGTCCGAACTATGTCAAGCTTCTCGGACGCATTCCACCGTCCGAACCAACAGGTAGAAAGCAAGGATATTACTTCTTCTCCAATGGACACATACAACTGTCCGAACAAAGTCTCTATCGGACGAACATGACCGTCCGAACCTCCATTCGGACGATGGAACGGACGCATGCACGGACGTCCAAACGAAGTTCTCCACCAACTGCATGGAGATCGGACGCTGTGTCGGATGCATCCTACTTATCTCGGACGTCTGAAACCCCAACGGCTACTTTTGTGCATTTATTATTTAGCCGTTAGGGAGTAGTTACAACCACCATTAATTGCTCCTATAAATAACTGCTTTGATATTCTGTAAAATTCATCTAATATATTGAATACAAGACACCTTAGAAAATAGCAATTTTAGTACAAATTGGCTATAGTGCTTTATTGTATCAGTGTGCAGTTTAGAGTGCAATTCAACTTTGAGTGGAGTAATAATCTTGTACGAAAGTGTGGTTGTAAGTAAGATTCTTGGCTCAAGTAAAAGAGTTTTAGTGTGAGCAAGAATTTCCCTACTTTGTAAAGATTATTGGCTCACTAAGTGTGTGAAGCATTTTAGTGATTTGATACTTCAAACTTGATAGTTTGGAAGTATTGGCTGTTTAATTTTCTTTCTTTCTTACTTCACTATTTCATTGATTCTATTACATCAGTTTTTATTTGGAAAATCTTAATATTTCTAAAAGTATTTTTTGAAACCTAATTCACCACCCCTCTTAGGTTGCTTTGGGACCAACAATTGGTATCAGAGCTTGGTCTCATTTTATTGCTTAAACTACTTTTGAGAAAAGAACTATTATGGCAACCAACAATGCTCTAGTTTTTGAGGGTCAATCCGTTACTAGATTGATCAAGCCACCCCCTATGTTTAATAGGGTAAATTTTATTAGTTGGAGAGATAGAATGAAAATATTTTTGCAATCTATTGACATTGATTTGTGGTATGTTGTCAATGAAGGTCCTTTTGAAGCTACTATCATTAATGATCACACAAATAGAAGAAGAGAAAAGACAAGGGATGAGCTCACTCCACAAGACAAGGCAAACTTGACGTTAAATGTAAAAGCCATGAATGTGCTATATAATGCCTTGGATGCAAATTAATCAACTCGCGTGAAGGGATGCATTTCCGCTAAAGAAATCTGGGATAAATTGAAGGAAATCCATGAAGCGAGCGACGATATTCGTGAGCAAATGAAATCCTTACTTATTGCCAAGTATGAGTCCTTCAAGATGGAACCACATGAAAATATTGACAAAATGTATTGTAGGTTCAATGACATCATTAAGGATCTTGAAGCCTTGGGTAAAGAGTATTCTTTGGGTGACAAAAATAGAAAAATCCTAAATGCTCTATCCAAAGAATAGGATGCCAAAACAATTGCTATAGAGGAAGCCAAGAATTTAAATTCAATGCCTATTGAATTGCTAATCAATTCTCTTACATCTTATGAATTGAAGTTGAAGGCCAAAGTGGTGGATGATGAAGAAGCAAGGCCAAAAAGGAGCATTGCTCTAAAGAACTCTCAAGAAGAGGACGAAAATAACTCCATCAATCTAGAAGATAAAGATCTTGATGAAGGAGATCTTGCACTTATCACCAAAGGATTTCTCAAACATTACATCAACAAACGAAGAATGAGAAGAGGTGGAGCTACAAATTCAAATAATTTCAAAGGAAAGACAAGGCTTGATATGAAGAAGCAAAACGAAAAATGTTTTGAATGTGGTCAACTCGGACACTTTGCAAATGAGTGCCCTTCCAACAAAAAGAAGGAAGGAAGAAAACCTAGATTCAATAACTTTCAAATCACATGGGATGATTGCAATTCCGAAGGAGAAGTCGAAGATGAAATGGAGTCACTCGGCACAAATGGCCTTTATAAGAGATTGTAGATGATGAGGTAAATTCTATCTATGACTCTAATGATGAAAATGATGAAAGTGATCTTGAAGCTTTCACTTTGAAATTGCATGATAGCTTAAAGGAATCATATGCAAGAAGAATGAAAAACTTGGAATGTAAGTCGCATGGATTGATTGCAATTTCACTAACTCAAATGGACCCAAGAAAACGTGGGTACCAAAAGTTATCAATTGATTTATTGTGTAGGTACTTAACATCACCAACAATGCTAAGTGGTTCATAGATAGTGGATGTTCAAAGCACATGACGGTTGATGCTTCTCTCTTCACAAATCTCATATCCAAAAACAGTGGAAAAGTCACATTTGGAGACAACAATAAAGGAAAATCAATTGGCATTGGTGCTGTAGGTAAAAATGGTGAAACCTTGATTAAGAATGTGCTTCTTGTTGATAATTTGAACTATAATTTATTAAGTGTAATTCAACTTTGTGATACAAATATATTTATATGTATTTTTTACCAAGCATGAATGTCTTATCCTTGATAAAAATCATGTTGTTTTATTCAAGGGCACTAGGCACAATGATGTTTATGTGATTCATCTTGATAAAATTAGCAATAGCAATGTAAAATGTCTTACCGCTTCCATAGATGATCCTTGGTTTTGGCATCGAAGACTTTGTCATTTCAACATGGATTTGATTGAAAAACTTGCTAAAAAGGATTTGGTAAGAGGTTTGCCAAAACTAAAATTTTTGAAAAACAAAATTTGTGATGGATGCCAATTTGGTAAACAAGTCAAAGTCCACTCATAAACCTTTAGAATTGTTGCATTTAGACTTATTTGGTCCTACTCAACCTGCTAGTCTTGGTGGTTGCAAATATGCCTTTGTTATTGTAGATGACTATTCTAGGTACACTTGGGTATTATTTCTTGTTCACAAAAATGAGGCTTTTGAAAAATTTGTAAAATTGTTTTCCAAAATTCAAAATTTATTGAATTCTATTTAAAAATCATTCGTTTAAGAAGTGACAATGGTGTCGAATTTAAATTTGGAGGTTATCCCGATTTTTGTGATCACAACGGTATTTTTCATGAATTTTTGGTTGTTATAGTCCCTCAACAAAATGGTGTTGTTGAAAGGAAAAATAGGACTCTTCAAGTAACCGCTAGAACTATGATTAGCGAATGTGACTTTCCACAATACTTTTGGGCCGAAGCTGTTAACACGGCTTGTTATGTCATGAATCGAGTTTTATTAAGATTCTTTTTAAACAAAACTCCTTATGAACTCCTTTTTTGTAAAAAACCCGTTGCGAGCTATTTCAAAGTTTTTGGTTGCAAATGTTTTATTTGAAAAATCAAAGAAAAACTTGGAAAATTTGACAAAAAATCGGATGAAAGAATTTTTCTAGGATATTCTAGTGACAAGAAAGCATACCGAGTTTACAATAGAAGAACGCTCTGGATTGAAGAAGTTGTGAATGCTACATTTGATGAAGCTAATGATGTTGATCTCAAAGAATTTGTGCGAAGATGAAGACGTAGGTATTCTAAAAGAGATCGAAAAGCTCACTATTCATGAAGATCATCAAGAGATCAGATCAAGCAATGATGTCAACGACCATCAAATAGATGATGAAAAAGAAAAGAATGAGGATGCTCCAAAAGATCTTCTAAAAGCTTGGAGATTCGTCTCTAGTCACCCTCAAGATTTAATCATAGGTGATCTATCCGATGGGGTAACTACTCGTTCTCATAAACCTTTGAATAGTAATTGTGCATTACTTTCTCACATTGAACCTAAACATGTAGATGTTGCTTGAATGATGAATCTTGGGTTAATGCCATGCAAGATGAACTTAGTCAATTTGAGAAAAATAACGTATGGACCTTGGTTGAAAGGCCATCTTCTCATCCCGTAATTGGAACTAAATGGGTCTTTAGAAATAAATTAAATGACAAAGTTGAAATCATAAGAAACAAAGATAGACTTGTTGCAAAAGGTTATGCTTCTAACAGCAAGAAGAAGGTATTGACTTTGATGAAACCTTTGCACCCGTGGCTAGATTAGAATCCATTCGCATGTTTCTCGCATTTGCATGTTTCAATGATTTCAAATTATTTCAAATGGATGTCAAAAGCGCAATTTTAAATGGTTTTATCGATCAAGAAGTTTTCGTTGAACAACCTCCGGGCTTTGAAAAAAAAATGTTCCAAATCATGTTTTCAAACTCTCTAAAGCTTTATATGGTTTGAAACAAGCTCCGAGAGCTTGGTATGAAAGATTAAGTGGTTTCTTGATCGAAAATGGATTTAAAAGAGGTGCAGTTGACACCACTCTTTTACAAACATAGATTTAAATGGGTTGTTAATTGTTCAAATTTATGTTGATGATATTATTTTTGGAGCAACTAATGAAAGTTTGTGCAAGGACTTTTCACATTTAATGCGAAAAGAGTTTGAGATGAGTATGATGGGAAAGTTACAATTTTTCCTCGGACTACAAGTTCACCAAACAAAGGATTGTAGAAACATTTATTACATAAATCAAGTATACAAAGGAGCTACTCAAACGATTTGGAATGGAAGACTGCAAACAAGTTGGTACGCCTATGTGCACTTCAACCAAACTTGATAAAGACGAAGGAGGTAATGATGTTGATGAAAAACACTATAGAGGTATGATCGGAAGCCTACTTTACTTAATAGCCAGTAGACCAGATATTATGTTTGCTATTTTTTTATGTGCTAGATTCCAATCTTGCCCCAAAGAATCGCACTTGATAGCTGTAAAAAGAATTTTTAGTTATCTGAAGGGTACAATGAATTTTGGTTTGTGGTATCCAAAGTTCTCTACATTTGATTTAATTAGTTATTCTGACGCTGACTTTGCTGGGTGTAAAATTGATAGAAAAAGTACTAGTGGAATGTGTCATTTCCTGGGAAATTGTCTTTTGTCTTGGTTTAGCAAAAAACAAAATTCTATTTCTCTTTCAACGGCTGAAACCGAATACATTGCTGCTGGAAATTGTTGTGCTCAACTTCTTTCGATGAAACATACTCTAAAAGATTTTGGTGTTTTTTTTTATTGTGTGCCTATAAAGTGTGACAACACTAGTGCAAGTAATCTCACAAAAAATCCTGTTATGCACTCTAGAACCAAACACATTGATGTTAAGCATCATTTTATTAGAGATCTTGATTGTAAAAAAGAAATTCGTGTTGATTTCGTGCCTACTTCAGATCAACTGGCTGATATTTTTACAAAACCTTTGGCTCTAGATCGCTTTGAATCTCTTAGAAAATGTTTGGGGATTTTACAGATCAATTTGGCATAATCTCTTTGTCCGGATGCTCTCGCTCGTCCGAACAACACCTCTTTCGGACGTTCTCTATCGTCCGAAAGGCTCATCTTTGCCTCGGACGCTTATAATCGTCCGACCGTTATTCTTTTTCTTCCCTTAGTCTCTGGAATTCTCCCGGACGCTTACCATCTTCCGAAAGAACATCGGACGCATTGGCTCTTCCTTTGGCCGTCCGTTCATCGCTTTCGGACGCACACCAATCGTTCGGCCGTTCGGATGGTCTCCCTGTTCGATTAAAACCTTCAATTTCCCCCATTTCGGACTCACCCTAACCCCCGAAACCCTCTCTGGAAAATTTTTTCTACAAAAATTCCTCCAAATTCCTTCTTTTTCTTCCCAAATTGATCGGAAAATTGTCATCTCCAAAGTATTCCTCACCATTATTGTATCTAATTGCACCATCTACCATCTCATTTCATCAAATTCTCACCAATCTTTCAGAAAAAAAAATTAAAATTTTTTCTCCACTTCCTTCCCTTCCTTCACAATGGTTAAATCCCGCAGAGGTTCTTCTACAGCAACTCATGGGCAAAAAACAAAAGGGAAAGCTCCAGTGTGTGGAGAATCGTCTGGTAATCCTCAAGTCTCCTCAAATCCAACCTTACCAAAATTCATCGATGCCAAGGCATCCAAACGGTATACATCTCTTCTGAGCAAATCTATAATCGTTCAACGTCCTGCATCTCAGAGTCTTTTTGATGACTAATATAATCTTCCCATTGTCAAATCATGATTTGAAAAACAAAATTGGGGTCACCTAGTGCATATTGATTTACCCGTGTATCATGACATGCTGCTTCAATGCACAGCCAATCTTCGGAAAGGCCCCACTGTTCGCACATTAATTTCTCGTGTAAACAGCAGAATCTTGAGATTTCCTCCAACATCATCAACACTATTTTTGAATGTGAAGTCTCAAATCCAAATGATTTCTCTTATTTATTTTCTTTAGATAAATGGCCCGCTATTGATACTCGATTTGACATTGATGAGGTTAGGGCAATTTTTAACATCAATTTCAAACATTTGCTCGGAAGCCAAAACCACATTGCTAACTCCTGAACTAAATATTCTGTACACTCTTGTCACGAATTTGCTATTGCCAACCGATGGGCATCGCACTGAGCCCGGAAAAATGCAGTTTTACTATTTTTTTTGTGTTTTCAAGGGCATTTCTCTTGACTTTGGGTATCTCTTCTGCTCCCTGTGGGAACTCTCTTCTTACTGATACCCGAAGAAACATTCCTTTTGGAAAATTCCTCACCAAAGTTTTTGATTTCCTTGATGTCCCTTTCAGCAGCAACAAACAATTTCCCTCTTATTTCAACAAATCTTATATTGAATGAAAAGGCCTCCATTTTTTCAACGATCAATGGTTAACTAAGGCAACTTTTGATATTGAACGTTCAAAATCCCAAGCTTCTACCTCTGGTTTGGCAATTCCACATTCTCCTCCTCCTCAAACACCTCCGACATTCCATGATCCTCATCCATCTTCCTCTGAACCCTCACTTTCTCATATCCGTGGCCTTCTCACCTCCTTGAGCACTCAAGTCAGTTCCTTTCAATGTCGTACTAATCATAAGTTAAAGCGACTTGAAACTCATCAGGTGATTCTCCAAGAGGCACTTAGCCTGGGCATGTCTGCTTCGGCTCAGGTTCAATTTGCCAACATTCAATCCCAATATCCACTCGACTCCTCTACCGACAGTGATGACAATGTCATGAAAATGAGGATGTTCGTGAGGATGACGAAGAGGACGCAAATAATCAAGGTGCTGCCAATGAAGATGAAGGCGATGATGAGGATGTTGACGACACGTTCAATTTCATCATGCAATGCCGTACTGAAGAACATGAAGACAGTGAGGCTACTGATGATGATGCTCCTTCCAAACGCCAAAAGATTGAAAATCGCTCCAAGAAGAAAAATGACTAAATTAGTTCCTCTCCTAATCTATTTTTTAATTTTTGGCATTTCTCGTTTGTGTATTTGCTTAGTCAGAATTGCTCTTAGATTATCCATTTTATATATTATTTTGAACTAGTCCATTTTATTGAATATTTGGGTTTTCTCCTGTTGAATACTTGGGCTTTAACCTTTATATGAATTTTTACGCTGTTTCTGTTGAATATTTGCACATTCTCAGGGAGAGCTTTGTTTGATGATGTCAAAAGGAAAAAAAACCCTTTATATTGCAAAATGAAAATGATTGGATGTAGTAATTGCAAAATGACTCCTATATGATTGATCTTACATAATTATTCCTTGAATGTTTGTCATCATCGAAAAGGGGGAGATTGATGTTTTTCAAACCTTATTTTGATGATGACATAAGTACTTAACTCTGTAAACAAGTTGTGCAGATCTGTTACTTGTTTTTTCTCAAGACAGAGTGTTCGGACGAATTTGAACCGTCCGAACTATGTCAAGCTTCTCGGACGCATTCCACCGTCCGAACCAACAGGCAGAAAGCAAGGATATTATGCTTCTCCAACGAACGCACACAACTGTCCGAACAAAGTCTCTGTCGGATGAACATAACCGTCCGAAGCTCCATTCGGACGATGGAACAGACACATGCACGGACGTCCGAACTAAGTTCTTCACCAACTGCATGTAGATCAGACGCTGTGTCGGACGCATCCTACTTTTCTCGGACATCCGAAACCACAACGGCTACTTTGGGACCAACAAAGAGGATATTTGTTTAAAAGATGGAGATCAAGGGTTCATAGTTCTGAGTTGAAATATACCTTAAACTCCCATGTGGTTCGAACTGAATGATAAAATAGAAAAAATTCCAAAGTCATGTTTTTGAAATTACATTTTTACCCATATACAATTTAATACCAAAGCTTTAAGATAATTAATCTTTGCCTATTTTTAGAAATTTTAACTTTAAATTTTCATGATGAAAAAATGAAAAAAATGATATTAGTTTATTATTACAATTATATACTTAGGAATTACTGCACGAAAATAAGAAAAAAAGAATTACAGGAAATTAGCTCATGCATCCTTGTAGTGCTTTTTGGTCGTAAATGATGGATATGAGTAGCAAATTTGAGAATAGGTTTATGTAAGAAACAATATGGGTAGGTTGGGTATACAATGCCTTTTTTTTTTTTTTTTTTTTTTTAAAAGGGAAAATGGATTTTCAGACAACATCACGCAATTGGTGCACGTGTGTAAGTAAATATGATTAGTTTTGATGATTTATGTTTGTTTTACTATTTAGTCCAAACCACATGGGAGAGTTTAGGGTATATTTACAAAAAGTATATGGGGGTTATGGATTCGAGATTCAAACCACATGGGTGTTCACGGTAATTTATCCTAAACTTTTTGAGGAAAATTATGTTTCTCAATTAACACTTGCTTTGGAGTGCGTGCTTTTCAAACACCATTAATTTGGATGATTTCTATCCACTTTATCTTTTAAGACAAACCATATAGGGGTTTAAGGTATATTTTCAAAATATATGAGGGTTATGGGTCAGAAAGTTATACCATGTGGGAGTTTACTATAATTTACCTAAAATTTTTAATTTCCAAACCAAGGTACCAAATTTGATACCATGGTATCATAATCAGGCATAGGGTTTTAAAAGCTTTTTTAGGCCTTATTTCACCTAGAACCCCAAACATAAACCCTAGTCCTCTCTTCTCCTCTTTTGTCCTCTTAACAAATCAACTTTTCCTACTTCTTTAACTCTCAAATTTCATGAAAATCCATCTCACCCAAGCATCAATCCATTAAATTTTTACCAAAAATTTGGCATTGAAAGTAGATTTTTCAAGATTTGAAGAAGGATTCCAAAGACTTCAAGGAACTATTTTACTCGCTTTCTCCAGGTAATATAGTTCATATTTGTGCTCAATTCCATAAGTTTTCTTGGTTTAAAATCATTAGTGGTTGTTCAAAGATTGATTTTGGCATAAATATTGAATATTTACTTGGGTTTAATTGAATTGGAGATTGTGATTTTCAATAATTGTTGGGTTTATTGAAATTTTTGTTTGGATTGTTGAAATTGATTGTGGGTTTATCAAATTGATTGTGGGTTTGTTGAAATTACTTATGGTTGCTTGAATTTAATCGTGGGCTTCAAAAATTGAAGCGGGGTTTTTTGTAAAGTGATTTATTGTGAGTTATTTTGTTTATATTCTTGAGTTAAGTTGTTGATATTTGTTTGAGAACCATACCTAGAGGTGTTTTTAGGGAAAGGAGTGGTGTTTCTACATCAGGTAGGTAGAAGAGAAAGCGTCAAATAGTGGTGGATGAAGGACCTAGTGAGGTTACTAATCTTACCAATGAATTATTTTTTGTTGCTGATTAGGCCAAGGAACTATTTGACGCTATCCACAAACATGGCATAATTAGAGAAAGGGCTTCAAATTTCTCTAAGGATTGGGGAACATATGAACCTATTAGATTAGAATTGGAGGCACAATTGAAGGCTAGACAATGGTAGTGTTTTGACAAGAAAGTTCAACCAGGGTCAAATTTGGTCAAAGAATTCCATTGTAATTTGTGTGAATTGGATGATGGTAAATGTAGAGTATGTGGAAAACTTGTCAACTTTTCTGTTAAGAAGATTAATGATAGTTTGCCTGATAGACTAGTAATGAGTATAGCGAGTTTATTGTTTCCAGAATGGACATTGAGGTAGTCAAAAACCATGTGTGTGTTGATGATGTGGATTGGATAATGAATGCTACCAGTGATAAATACTTGAGGTTTCCATGTCATGGCCTTCAATTGCTACCAAAAATGTGGCTTTTTACTTTGTTAGTTGTAGAATTTGGTATTCAAGTGTAGTTAGTTTTATTCAAAGGGTTTTATGCCATTATGGATGGTAAGCATATTAATATTGGGAGGCTAATTTGGCAAGGGTTCTTAGCTAATGGGATATTTGGATGTCCTAGTTTTTATTTGGTTGAGTTAGTCTCATTTTATGTGCTGATGCAAGATGCTCAATGATTCCTGGGGAGCCTAAAACGTTTGACAGAGGCCAAATCAACAAGGAATATGTGCATAAAATTGTTTGGGAGCTTGATAGGAATCATCAAGCTGTCAAACCACTAAATCAACCAACTCCACCTCAAGCTCCCTTCATGCAACTTGGCAATGTTTTCAATGCACCAAGAAAGAAATGAACTGTATGGTTGTTGGACCTACAGTCAAATACTTATCCACCACAAATTGGCATCATTAGCGCTAAATGCTCAACCTTTTGTAGTGAACTCATGGATTCATCCAAGACCATTTCCAACTTGTCATTTATTTGGGTACCTAGAGGGCAATCATTTTACTCACCACACGAGGTGTCTACTTAAGCATCACAACAAGGGCCGATAGGAGGGACCAGACCCTGTACTAACTTGATATTGCACTATGGACGAGGTAGCAGACACCTAGATTTTTGTCACTTGTAATCTTTTGGCTCAAGCCACCTTTTAAAACTAATCATGTGTACTACCATAAAACAGATAATTTAGGTGTAGTTAGTTTTTAATCGTAATAGAGTACTTTTAGCTTAATTTTAGCTTTCTTACTCTTCAAGTTTGAGTTTAATACAAGTTCTCTTTTAATTATCTTTAGATTTTTTTTCTTAAATTCTTGCAAGTTTTAATATTTCTTAGTTAATTCTAGTCGCTTTTCGTTAGCTACAAGAACATATAAAATTACTTTCTTTCCATTTAGATTTCTTGCAATTCAATTAGATTAAAATTCAAGTTTTCGTAGAAAATCTCCTTTGTTATTGCTAGTTTAATGTTTTCTTAGTCTGTTAATCATCATTTATTGTCTTTAAGAATTATTGGACTTTAGTGAGCTTTTCTTTAAACTTCATTTAAATTTCAAAATCATTAATTTAATAGGTTTCGTTTATAATTTCCTAGTTATTTATATTTAAGTAGAAAATGATGATTTCTCAACTTTCATGCTTTATTAATACTTTCCTAGTTAAATTTAAATTTGTTTTCTTATGGATTTTAATCATGCTTTCACAGTTAATTAATGATAAATTTTACTTGCCTTCTTAGATTAGGTTTACTTGCTTTCTTAGAGTAATTTTTACATGCTTTCTTAGACTAGTTTTACATGCTTTTTAATGGGTTTAATCATGCTATCAACAGTAGGAATTGGTAATAATTTTCACTTGATTTCCTAGATTAGCTCATTTACTTGTTTTCTTACTTTTAGTTGGTTAAATTAGTGTTTATTAATTGCCGCCTTAGTTAAATTCGTGGTAGTTAGTGGCCAACTCCTCGAATATTTTTTCTAAATAGACTACAACGGTCCTCTAAGCCTAGTAGTTGCCATCTACAATCCTTGTGAAAATGATGCGCACTTATGACTAACTACAATCCTGCTTCGTGTACTTGTGATCGTATGGGTAAGGGTTAAGTGATTGCTAGATTTTTTTTATTATTTGTTTGATTGTTTTTTTACACTTACCTCATCTGAGAAAAAGCAACCAACACTTAGATTAGCTAAGTCTCATGTTTAGCTAGATAATGTCGATTGTCCCAACTTGAGGTATGTTTAGCAAATGGAGTTAGGGCTTTGTGACTCTAATTTCAGCAAGTTTTGGTTTTATGTCTCCCTCATTGTGTATTTTTTCCTATATTAATACAAGGGTGATAGGACCCCTACCAATGGACAAGTGGTTTGCTAAAAAAAAAAAGAGATGAATATGTCCTCAAGAATTGCTTGTACTCTCTCTCTAGCTAGAATTCCAAATAGGCCAGCCCAGCTTGTATCTTTTCATCACATAAGTCTCTCACACCATCTCATAGATCAGTGTTAGATTTCTGAAATTCGGCAAATTATTCTGTTCAGTCATGGGAACCTAGTAATAATCATTTATGATAACACGCCTGAGAGGCACGAACTTTTTCCTCACCATCTCCATAGTCCCAAATACTTTTTGTGCTTGTTGGAAATAAATTCTCGGACGGGTGTATCATTAACTACTAAAATAGATGTCTCCAAAAATTCTCCCCAACCCCGCTTAGCAATTTCATCTCTCAGATACTTCCTAAGTTCCCCAGCCTCACTCAAGATACCTATTTTTCTATCCATTGCACTAGTGAAATGAAAATTTCTTTCAAGACAAAGGCATTCAATACGGGCCAAATCACCATTATGCACAGCTTGAGATTCAAGACTAATAAATTTGCATTTATCAAGAGCGATTTTTGGTTCATTAGATTTGAGATTGGGGACAAATGTAGAATTGGAGGTGGTAGTTTTCATTTCTTGCCTAGTTTTCAACAATATTCAATAAATCGTTCAACAAATACACCAATAGATTACACAATCAATTCCACAAGATTCAACAAACAAAGTACCAACCACCGATTTTTGCAATTTCAATTGAAATTTTTGGATATAGTGCACTAGTATTCAATACTCCAAACAAACTCTTCAACTCATAATCATGAAATAGGATGATTCTACCAATAGTATGAAAAAATTCAAAGAGGGAAGATATTACTTGTCACCAAGGATGCAAATTTGATTTTTGAAGTGAAGAAGAAGAATCCCTATTGTTGTGGCCGATATCTTCTCTCCAAATTGCCTTCTTGGCCAAATCAATGGTGGAAAACCCAAAATTGTTGATGATGGATGATGTTTTTGAATGATTGGAATGGAAGATTTGAGGTTGTTGGTTGTAGTGGATGGTTGCTATGGATGATTTAGAGGACAAATGGAGAACCGGTGTGCGTGCGGCTAGAGAAGAAAAATGATTTGTGGGTTTTGGAAAATTAAGTATTTAGAGTTTAACCCTTTAAAATACCAGGTAATGTATGACCACCTCACCACGGTGAGAATTGCCACTGTTCTGGGAAAATAAACCTTTCCATGGTACATGCGATCCCTTGTCATGGCAAGGATTGCTTTTGTCTTGGAAAAATAAGGGCTCATTGCGGCAATAATTGCAACTGTGAATGCCTTGCTACAGCACATAAGTGGCTTGCCGTGGGAAGGTATACTGTCTTAGCTTTCTGTTTGTTCACTTTAAATCCTGCAAAATACAATTGAACATTTAATCAATCTCAACACAACTAAGGCACTTAAAACACAAAAATTTAGACTTCAAGCACAAAATGCAACACAAAATTTTCACGAAACTTAAAAGTAAATCAAAAAAACAAGAATGCTTGGATTGTCTCCCAAGTAGCATTTCTTTATAGTCATTAGCTTTACTACCAATTGTTTTTCTTTAAAGTTTATCAATAATGTGGACGATTTCATGTCCACTATCAATCTCGCTGCCACAATAAAGTTTTAGCTGGCTACTATTCCTGTACTTGGAATGTTGAATTTTGACATTTTAGTTCTACAGTTCCATAGGGGTATGCACAAACCACTTCATAAGGCCCACTTCACCTTGACTTTAACTAGCCTAGGAATAATCAAAGTTGAGAGGTGGAGATTAACACTTTGTCGCTAGATTGGAATTCTTTGTAGAGGATATTACGATCATACCACTGCTTTGTTCTCTCCTTATATAGCGCATTGTTATAAGCCTCTTCTCAAAATTTCTCCAACTCACAAATTTCAACAATTGTTTCTCACCGACTGCCTTAAAAACAAAATTCAATGCTTCCAATACCTAGAAGGCCTTGTGCTCCAACTCTACTAGTAAGTGGTATGATTTTCCAAATACCAACCTATACAAGGACATCTCTATAGGGGTTTCAAATGTTTTTCGGTATTGCCCATAATCGATCATCTAGCTTTCAAGACCAATATTTCGCAAATGCACTCACTGTTTTCTCTAGGATCTGCTTAAATTCCAAATTCAAATGGATACCTCCAGTTGTCCGAAAGTCTGGAGATGATAGTGTAGACAATATACTATGTCACTCCTTACTTGAACAATAAAGCTTCAAATTGAGAGTTCTTGTAGTGTGAACACCCATCACAAATTATGGCCCTCAGAACCCCAAATATTCAAAAGATGTTATGCTTGATGAATTTTGTAAGAAGCTAGGCATCATTTGTGGTAATGCCAACTCGTCGACCTATTTTGAGACATAATCTACTACAACCAAAATATATTTTCTTGAAGAAAAAAAAAATCAAGAAATGGACCCATGAAATTGATCGCCCACACATCGAACAATTTCGCCTCAAAAATGCTATTTAGGGTCGTCTCGTCTCTACAGGATATGTTCCACATTCTTTGACACTCATCACAGTAGTCTGCAAATATTTTGGCATCCCAAAATAATGATGGCCAATACAACCCTCTTTGTCAAACTTTGTAGTTTTCTGATGATTACCATGTCTCCTCTTACTGGGGATGAATGACACATCCATATGCACAAACATTCTCTGTCTCTTCTTTGGGTACACATCTTCGGATTACTTGGTCACTGTTCTATCGGTACAGTATGGTTCATACTAATAATAAAATTTCAAATCATAAAAGAACTTCTTTTCATTATAGTTTATTGATGGTGGAAGAACCACAGCTGCTATGTAACTGACCAACTCAGCGTACAAAGGGTTAACATTTATTGCCATCAACCTCTCTTCAGAAACTCTTTTCCAATTGCCAGTGACTCTTAATCCCATCTCTAAGAGTTCTAATCTTGATAAGTGATTTTCTATGGTATTGTCACTACTCTTTTTTTCAAGCAATCAAATTCCTGTACCAACAAAATCCAATGAATAAATCTATTCTTTACATCATTTTTAGATAATAAATACTTTAATTCAAGGTGTTCAGTATGAATAATCACTTTCGGCCCTATCAAAAATGATCGAAACTTGTCAAAAGAAAAAACTACAGCTAGTAATTCTTTTTTTTGCAGTAGAATAATAATTTTAACTTGAGCCTCATTTAATGTTATGCTAGTGTAGCAAATGACATGAAAAATATTGTCCTTTTCTGACAAAGGTCTGCATTCATAGCAAAATTGCTTGCATCATATATTGGCTTGAAAGGTAAAGATCTATTGGGTGTTACAATTATTAATGTAGTCACTAATGCTCTTTTTCAAAATTTCAAAAGAACGCAAATAGTTTTCATCAAAATTAACAGTTGTATCTTTCTGTAGTAAATCATATAAGGTTTCAAAACAAGGGAAAATTTTTTATGAAACGCCGATAAAACCCAACAAGCCCTAAAAAGCTCCTGATTTCCCTAACATTAGTTGGTGAAGGTAGTTTTTATATCATCTCAATTTTAGTCTTATCCACCTCTATACCCTTGGTAGAAATTTTATGTCCCAACACTATCCTCTCTTATACCATAAAATGACTTTTCCCTAATTTTATGCAAGATTAGCTTTCGTGAAATGTTTTAGAACCAAGGATAAATTATGTCGGAGACAGCTTTACAATCATCAAATGTGGACCAAAAAACTGAAAAATCATCCATGAAAACTTCTATGTGCTTTTTAATCATATCATGAAAAGTAATAGACATGCATCTTTGAAAAATACTAGGTGCATTGAATACACCAAAAAGCAACCTCTGGTAAGTGAAGGTGAAGTATAGACAAGTAAAAATGGTTTTTTTCGGTCCTCTGGGGCTATGGCAATTTGAAAATATCGGAGTAACAATAAAAATAGTAAAAACCATGATCTGATCAATTAGGGGAAGGCTAAAGTGGTCTTTTCGAGTGGCCCCATTCAATTTCCTATAGTCAATTCAGACTCTCCACCCGGTGACTAACCTAGACGAAATTAGCTCTTTATTTTCATTGAATACTACCATGATCTGTCCTTCTTGAGCACTACTTGAATAGACTAACCCATCTATTATCACTAATTGCGTAGATTATGTCTGCAGCTAATAGTTTTATCACCTTTTTTCTTAGCACTTCTTTTAGTGTAGGGTTTCACAGCCTACGCCGAGATTTTCTGCATACATTTTAAATATTAGTCATTATAATTTTATGCATGAAATGGTTGGGCTAATCTCTTTAATGTCATGTCAGCTCCCTGCAATTGCATTCTTATACTTCTCAAAACATCAAGTAGTTTTTCTAACTACTCATCAGACAAATTTGCATTCATAATAACGGAAAATGTTCTAACTCTACCTTGGCGGCTTGATTGGTTGGAGACCTCCCTTTACCTAACTCTTCTTGAGGTTCTGGGTTCTTTTCTGGAGGATTTGCTCTTCTCACTTTTAAGCATAATCTTTTCACATCATCATGCTTTTCCATATCTCTTACATTCGCCAAGGCTTTCTTCAGTTGCAATTGTCGAACCTCGTACTTGCAACAATTATCAACAAATTTATCAATTACATCAATCATCATTAAATCATCATATATATTGAATGATGAAGTTTGAGAGAATTAAAGATAGAAAAATTGAGAGCCTGATCTTTGACTCTCATCTAGAAATTATATTGTAACTTCTCCTCTTGCACATCTATGAGTGCTTTACTAGTCGCCTAAAATTGCCTCCCAAGGATCAACAGCAAAGCCTTGTCCTTTTCCATGTCCAAGATGATAAAGTCCATCGATAAGTAGCATTTGTCCACTTTGACCAGTATATCTTCTACTATGCTAAATGGATACTTTATGCTCATGTCTTCCAATTGGAGCGAGACATTAGTCAGTTTATGTTCTCCACTAGTCAGTTTATGGTAAATAGATAATGGCATTCGGATTATTGATGCCCCCAAATCTCACAATGCCCTCTTGAAGTCCATCCCTGCAAGTGTGAATGTAATGGAAAATGAGTCAGGGTCTTTGATCTTAGAAGGTAACATTTTTTGGATAATGGCATTGCACCTCTCCGTTAAGCACAAAGTCTCATTTCCTAGTAATTTCCTCTTACTTGTCAGTACTTGCTTCATGATTTTGCATAACTATCTATATTCTCAAGAGCTTCCATGAAGAGTATATTCGATTTTCACCTTCTTGAAAATTTCTAGGAACCTTTTGAACTTGCTCTCCTGATCTTGCTTCTTGCGCCTATCAGAAATGGAATACATACTATTCATTCACTGGGCTAACTCTCCACATTTTGCTTTCCCGAAATTTGATATTTTTCAAATTGCTGCTTCCTTTCTTTATCCTTTCCAAGATTCCAGCAACACTCTCCTCACATACTTCTTTTAATTCCCTCTGTAGCTCATCTTTCCTCTCTTCTTTCTTTGATACTTCGAGTTCAAGTGCTTTTTCCATCCTTAAGGTAATGGTTTTAGCTTATTCCCATGGATTAAGAATGGAGTCACTTGGTAAAATCCTTGTTAGCCTTTTAGCTATGCTCCTTGAAATCTACCCAACATGGCCTACCTGATCCCTTAGTGAAGCCTTCTTAGCCCCTATTCTCTTGTCAGAGCTCTGCGTATATTTACTAAGTACGATCAATAGTTGCCCATCTAAATGGAATGGATGTTGTTGCATGTAAGAGACAATTTTTTTTTGATTGATATTGCTACTGCTGAACAGGTGGCTGCTGGGACTATTGTCCCTGTATTTGAACTTTGTTTGTTACCATGAGTTTGATTCTGTTGGCCCTCCTCCCAAGAAGAAATTTTGATGATTTCTCCAACCTGGATTGTAAGCGTTTCTATAAAAATTATTTAGCGGTATGTATTGGTTTTGACTCTAGTTTCCCATGTAGTTCACCTATTCCTAACATGAAAAGAAGAAGAAGAAGAAAAAGAAGAAGAAGTTGGAATTAGTGTTCTAAATTGGCCAATAGAATGATCACCTGAACAGATGTCACAAACAAGTGGATGTGACGTAGCAACGACATTTGCAGTCATCCCATCCATATACTTTGCTAGATTCGTGCTTTGGCTTGCCATAATTTTGTTCTGAGCTAACAAAGCTTCTAGGGTGCTCAACTCATGTACTTCTCTCCTTTGTTTCTTTGATTGTGATGAGGGTGATTGAAAGTAGTTGTTCGACATAATGTCTCAAAAGTTCTTGAGTTTTCTCCGGAGTCTTGGTCATTGTTATTGACCCACCTGCTAAGGAGTCAACTGCTTCACAGGTCTTTCTTGGAACAACCCGTTATGAAAAGTTTGGATATGCATCCAAAGCGGTAGGCCATGGTATGAACATTTAATCAAAAGTTCATTGCACTGTTCCCAAGACTCAATGAGATTTTCTTCGTGTTGCTAATTGGAAAAGGTAATGTTGTTTCTAAGCTTTACAGTCTTAGAAGGTGGGAAGTATTTTGTCATAAAGGCTTGTGCTAATCTTTCCCAAGAAGTAAATGTCCCTTGCTTATTAACTTGCAGCCACAGTTTTGCTCGGTCCCTTAATGAGAAAGGGAATATCATAAAATTGAAAATATCGTCACTAGTGACATTTTGCTTGAAGATATCACACACCTCCTCAAAGTTAATCAGATGGCAATTTGGATATTTTCTTGGAAAACCTCCAAACATTGTATGCGGCTATAGTATGGATATGAGAATCCAGGCACAATGTTATTACCTTGAATGGGCAGTGGAACAATGCTGGAATTAGATCCTCCAAAAGTAGGTAAAGTATAATCTCCTAAGAATCGATTATTCCGAACAAGTATGCTATGACCATTGTCCCCAAACTCACCATTACTCCCATTGTTACCATTATGCCCCACATTCTCTACATTCTCTAGTGGTATCACTAGCTACCTTCGATTCCTATCGTGAACCATTTTCAATTATACTTCCTGCTGTAGTTGTTGTAACACTCTTCTCCAATTTCTAAAAGTCCTTTGAATCTCTAGATCAAAGGAAATAAGATTATGGCTAGAGAGCAAAAATATTACAAAACAAAACAAAAAAACGGGATAATGTGTACCAATGTATATAGCAAAGTAAACTGAAAAGAGAAAACAAATAGAACAACAATATCACTCTAGCAATTAATTAATGTTGTCATAAAACAAAAAAAAAAGTCCAAATTAGGAATCATCTTGATGTCCAATATTGCCACTGATCTAAAGCTACAGTTTCCCAACAACGTTGCCAAAAATTGATGCAGGAAAAAGTTTAATTAACCTATTCACAACTTTCCATCATTTCTCCAAGTCTATGGTATCAAGGTAGTAGAATGAATAGGGATCATTCCCACAGCACTACAGATAACTACCAAAAGTTTCCTACAATTTCCATTTAGACGAATCAAACGAGTGTTCTTGGATTTTTAAATAAACTTAAACTATTATTAAGAAGAAATTAAATGAATAAATAAAATTGAACTTGTAAGAGTGTTTTCAATTTTCAAAACACGGGTTTGGTACTAGGCGAGCAATTTTCTAGAATTTATTAGAAAGATATCAACCAGTTGGTCAATAATATTAAATGGAAGTTCAATTTCTAATTATTAACTGCCTTACATACCTAGTTATAAATTTATAACACACCTAAATCCTACTACTAACTAGGTGGCATCTCTCAAGTATACAGTTGTCATCTAGTGGTAAAGGGAAATAGGTATCGTAGACCCACAAGCATTGGTCGATAATTACCGATTATTTGGTTAGATTACAAGTTGAAGTGGATGATTAAGAGAAAAGATTTGACTAGATATAAGAGCTATTAATGGAACTAAGGAAGCAATTTAAAGTAAAGATTAAACACTAATAAAGCATTTTGTAGGAATGCAATTAAAAAGGAAGTATATTAAGAAAACAATTAAAGGGAACAATTAAAATGAAAAGCATATTAAGCAAGCAATTAGTTAATCTAAACTACTCATTATCACTAAGCAACAAAAATTATAGAAAGCCCATAACTTATTCTAAGAAAGCTTGTAAAAAGAAAGCATTTTTACAAAGCAATTAACAAACCAAAACTACAAATTAGCACTAAGAAAACACAATTAAGGAAAACCCATTAATTAATATACCAATTAAACTAAGAAAGTAAGTAAAGAAAGCATTTAAATGAAAAGCCCATAAACTAATTAATCCTAATTAACTAATCTAAAATAAAAATTTCCACTAAGAAAGCATATGTTAAGAAAATCCATAAACTAATATGTCAATTACTCTAAGAAACCAAGTAAAGGAAGTAATTAGATGAAAGTAATTAAAGTAATTAAACTGAGGAAACAGGAAATTAAAGATTAACTAAAGGAGTTTAAACATAAACAAAGTACTTACCACTAAAAAGATTCAATCTTCAACTTTAAAATTAAACTTACAAGAAAGAGAAATTCTAATCTACTCTAATCTAAGAATACCCTCCCCAAATGAGGAGGAAAAGAAAGAAAATTACTCTCTAATCTAACCTACTCCTACTAGCTAAGTTATGCCTCAAACGAGACTTAGAAGGGGTGTATATACATTGCTAGGGTAGTGGGAGAATTGTGCAACAAAAATTAGCCGTGAACAAAGTCATTTTTGCTCTAGCTGCCTCCATGTTGTGACATGGAAAAATCCGTGTCGTGACATGGACTGAAACTTCGGTAATATAGCAGTTCACTGCTTTGTTTCGAAAATCTTCATCTAATTTCGTCCGATTGATGCGCCATTTTTTTTCTTGCAACCATAACACATAGGAGAACATTATTAGATATAATAAAAATTTAAAATAAATCCTAAACATATAAATGAAATTCTCTCAAAAAAGGCCAAAAAATGAAAGATAAACAAAGACGAACGAAAACCTAACTCCCAACGAAGTTAGGTTAAAAGGCATGGCACAACTCTATAGACAAGAACCTAATAAAATATGCTAATGAAGACCTAAATAAGTACTAAAACACTTCATAAATTCATACTAACACATTCTAGTACATAAAAACATAATAGACAATAATTCACACGAAAACACTAAAATGCTTGAAACTAGTTGTAAAATCTTCAAGTTTAGGGTACATTTAACTCTGGTTTCCTAGAGTTATCATACCCCCAAACTTTAGCTTTTGCTCATCCCGAGCAAAATGAAAGACAAGAAAAAGAACAACAACAATGAACAAGACATAACACACTAGACACAATCAAGATGACAACACAAGTAAAAAATAAGGTGAATAATGGATGTACTTTGAATAATTAGGAGACCTCTCAAGGAACGTCAAATACCATATGACAATCGAACAATTTTAACTAGTCATTCCAAGGTTTTCAACTTTTCCAAAGAAAACGAGTTCAAATGCCAACAAAAGGTTTCAAATAACCAAGTATTAGCCATCATCAAAAAAGTTTTTGAAAAACAACTTCCATTCATCCAAAACATAGTTTTTCTTAAATCAAAAGAATTACAATGTTTTTCAACCATCTCTACAAGGCCACATAGAAATAGAAGATCATTGGGAATCTACCTAATACGCACATGTCACACAATTGGGAATATTATTCTATCGAGAAGTGAGTAGTATGGTATCAATGATGAGTATTACAAACATTTCCTCTTCAACTTGTTGGTATACTAAAACATAATTCCTAATGGCTTAATTCGGAGAAACAACATGGGTACATGTTGGAATCCCGTACTCACCTTATTACTACTCTAATGGCTTAATTCCAGAGAAACAACGTGGATACATCCGGAATCTCATACTCACCTTATTACTACTCTAATGGCTTATTTCAGAAAAATAATATGGGTACATGTCGAAATCCCATACTCGCCTTATTCCTAAAGGCAAAGTTCAATTTTTTTTGCGGTCCTAAGCCAAGAAAGAGAAGTATAACACACCCAAGATTATATTCAAACCAATCACTTACTAGATAGAATAAAACTCCACATGCAAAAGCACTCAAAATGACCTAAATCATTTCTTTTCCAATTAGGCCAATTTTACCCAAAGATAAATTGACTAACAAGGTAGTACAATTAATTTGATAAAAAACAATGTCTTAAATGAATCCATTCAAAAAATGTTAGTCTAGGACTTTTTGAACATAGTAATACATGGCTTTTGAAATTCTTTTGTCGCAAAAGGACTACTCAACACACACTAAAATCCATGGAATTCCAAGTTTAAATAACTCAATCATATGATATTGCAAATCATTTATCATCAACAATGTACCATAATCAATCAACTTTCCATCCAAAATTCACCACACAAATATTTACATTCACGAAAAGAAACCATTTCAACACAAGTAAATAACACCTCCAAACTTGTCATTATATTAAAGTGATGAGTACAACTCATCCTACCACTCACCAAAATAGAACAAACGCATAATAATACTACTAAAAAACATAAAAACAAAAGACTAGGTAATGATGTTGAATTACACTTGAACAATCAAAGAGCTAAAATAGAAGATGAACAACATACTAGCCAAGTGAATGTAAATGTAACCAACTAAGCACAAATTGAACTTAAAAACAAGAGTTCTGCCATTTAATTATGGATTTCACCTAGATTGAGCACAATATTAATCAAGACTGAGCAATGAGCAAATTTCAAGTAGATCATATAAATGCAATTTTCAATTAAGCATGAGTCCTAAAAATTGATTTTTTTCAACAATCAATCATGGTTATACTAAGGAAGGGTCCTTAGGGCTTCACGGGAGTTTCAAACAATTTAAAGAAAAAGAAAAGCACGTATACGGGTAACAAGGTTTAACACAACAAAAAGGTTATCTAAATGCCCAACTCATCACCCCAAACTTAGTTTCGCACATAATCGGCTTCAAAAGTACATTCAATTACAAAGACTAGTCTCAATCCAAATCAAGCATTCATATAGTTTTCTCAAAATAAGCTCAGCTATTTAGCACATGAAGTGTATAAACAACTAGAATATCCATAATCAAAAGATAAAACCAAGTCCAAGTTCAACCAATAAATCATGTACATCATTCACAAATCACAACAACTCATATATTGTCATCAACACTGGCATCAAAATATTCCAACAAATCATTTTCCAATAGCACAACACAACTAAATTAGACACAAGGCTACAAGCCTTTATTACCAATGAGGTACTTAAACTAAAGCAAGTAAAGTAAAGAAAGCATAATAAACAAAAAGGAAAGAACTGCTCCCTCATTACCAAGGAGGCTTTCCAAGTATCATGATATTGTAATCCTTGGTGCAAATTGCACCATTATTGAGCTCCTCCAAAATCTGCAAGGAAATGAACTTCGGCATATGTAGGTTGTGCTTCCCTGGCCCCCTCTAGAAAGTATCCTTCTTTTTCTCCTCTTTCTTGAGCCACTTCTTTGTCCATAAACATCCCAAATGAAACCTCCTTTGTTGTAACCGGGGCAAACTCATACTCATGTAAATGGAAAGTTAGTGATTTCCCTGCATAAGTGTTGAGTGTCCCAGTTGTGGTGACTTCAAATTCATGAGGCTCTTGAGATCTAGTTTCTTCCACGATATATCTGCTTTTGTTGTCTTCTAGAACCGATTCTTTACCCATTGATGGAGGTGTTAGAGTCCATTATGCTTTACCATTTATCATTCCTTGAATTTGGGAAATTTGGTCTTGTAATCTAGCATTTCCTTCTCGGAGTATAGCCATCGCCTCTCAACGTTGGGCTTTTTCTTCGTAAAGTTGGGCTAATTCTCGGAGCATCAAGATGGGTCCTCCTTTCTATTGATCTTGCCTCATCAAATTCTAGGATTGGTGGATGAAAGAATTAGAGCTTTATTAGTTCATATGGAGGTTCTTGTAGTGGAAGTGAACAGTAAGAATTTTCTTTATAGCTCTCGTAAGGATATGGATGGGTAGATCATCCCCTTTGATAATCCTGTAAGCTCTCATGAGGGTATTGATGGTTAGACCATCCCTCTTGGTAATCTAAGGGGTAAGGACTGTAACCATAACAAGAATCATGATCAATGGATATACCTCCATTACCACAAAAATGATAATTTTCTTAGTATGAATAGCTCCAATTAGGTCACACAAACAAGAAAATTAGGAAAGCTCATACTACTAGCTAGTGTAAACCATCAATCACAAAGAAAATCCTTTTGAATTTTTGAGAATAAGAACACAACTACAAAATGAAAATCTTTTGGGTTTTTCTAATGGGTGAAACAACTGTACAAGAAAACAAAAGACTTCAATCTAGTCTTCCACTGTCACCAAATTATATCGATATTACCAAAAACCAATCCCCTTCTAACTAAGCACTTTAATTCTTGTGTAAATATAATTTTATTTATTTTGTTTTGCATTATTTTCTTTAACTCTATTTTATCATTTTTTTTTCATGTTGTGGTTGGCAAGTCTTTGTCTTTTATGCCAAGAAGGTTAAATAGGGAAATTCTACCATTAGACCTTGAAATTGAGCGAGCCACACATCGACTATAAAAAGAAGGTAGATGAGGGCATCAACCAATGATTGAGATGGCAGACGAACAGGTTCCAGCCAACCCAGCATGCCAACCAAACGAGAAGGAGCAGATCCCTCTAAGGGACTTTGTTTTCCTAACCTTAGATGGAATTTTGTCAAGCATTATCAAGCTGCCAATCAAGGTGAATAACTTTGAGTTAAAGCCACAAATTATCCATTTTAGTTCAAACATCGGCTATATTTGGTGGAGCACCAATTGATGACCCGAATGTAAACATATTAAATTTTATTTACAGAACTATGTGACACATTCCGTCATAATGAGGTATCTGATGATGCAATCAGATTCAATTTTTTCCACTCTCTCTATGGGATAAAGCCAAAGGTTGGTTGATATCACAGGCCCCAGGTTCTATTACTAAATGGAATGGTTTAGGCAAAAGTTTTAGAGTACATTTTTTCCACCCTTTAAAATTGAAAAATTGAGAAATGATATTACTTCTTTTTTTCAATAAGATAATAAGCCATTATTTCAGTCATGGGAATGGTTTAGGATTTATTAAGACTGTGCCCTCATCAAAACTTGTTGAGCTAGTTGCAAATTTAGACGTTTTCCAACAGGTTACATGGGCCGGCTCGAACCATAATTGATGTAGCTATCGGTGAGGATATAATGAACAAAAGGTATGAGGAATTTGTACAGATGCTTGAGGGCATGTCCTCAAACAACTACAAGTGGCCAAGTGAGCACAACATGCCTAGAAAAACAATAGGGATGTACAATGCGGACCCATTCATCACTATTGTTTCAGGGATTTAGCTGCACAAGTGGCGGCCCTCACCAAAAAGGTATAAGCGATAGATATTGTCCTCCAATACTTGTCCAATGTATGGTACCTGATTGTGAAATATGCCGCAAAGGACATACCACTGAAGAGTGCCCAATTAATGTAAAGGATGTCAACTGTAAGGGCAATTTCAACCAATCGTAAAATAATCCATACTTCAACATGTATAGCCCTAGTTGGAGAAACCATCCAAATTAATCTTAGAACAACAACCTACAGGGTGGTGCCAGTAGCTGAATGAGACCACCAGTGACACCTTGATTCCATGGGCAAAATGGGCCAACCTATCCAATCCGTAAAAAATGAGATAGTTAGAGGATCTCATGCAACAGTACATGGCCAAATCTGATGCAAAGCTTCAAAATTAGAATGCTAGCCTGTAAAGCCATACAGCATCGCTAAGAAACTTGAATACCCAAATGAGGCAACTCAAAGTGGTTATTCTCTGTTGTGGCAAAGAATTGGTGGCAGAGGTCAGAACTGATTAGAGGAAACAAAGAAGTACTAGGGATACGTAATGGTCGAAGAAGGAAAAAGGAAAAGAATGAGCAACCTAGAGAGTTTCAAGTTAGCTGTCTTTCATTCCAGTTCCTTACCTACAATGGCTCAAATAATACAGATAAGATGGTCAACTTCATAAATTTTTAGAAATTTTTAATAAATTGCATATTAAAATATCTTTTGTAGAGGTATTAGACCAAATCCTGAGTTATTTCAAGTTTATGAAGGAACTGTTATCTGGAAAAATGAGGATCATAGACTTTGAAATGATAGCTTTGGCAAAGGACTATAGTTGAATTCTCTAACAGAAGTTACTGCTAGTGCTTAAGAATCCCATGCTCAACAAATTTGTTGCCAATGCTTAAGAGTCCCTGGAGCTTCAACATTCCATGCACGATTGGCACATAGTTTATAGGTAAGACTTTGTGTAATTTAGAAGCAAGTATTAATTTAATGCCCTTATCTATTTTCAATAAACTTATACACTAGTCTCTTGGAAGAAGAAGTAAAATCGACAAATGTGACCCTCTAGCTGGCTGACAGGACACTGGCTCATCTACGAGGGACCATTGAGGACGTCCTGGTAAAGGTTGATAAGTTTATTTTTCCTGCTAACTTTATAATACAATGATTGTGAAAAAGATGCAAACATCCTGTAACACTGGGAAGACTATTTTTAGTAATTGGAGGAACTCTAACTGATGTACAAAAAAGCGAGCTTACCATGAGTGTCCAAAATGAGCAGGTAAAATTTAAAATTTTAAAGCAATGAAAATGTCTAAACAAGATGAGGAGTGTTTTGCAGTTAATGCAATCAAAGGTGAAGCTACTGTTAAATACTCCATGGAAAATCAAGGAGTCTTAACTCCAACATGGAACGAGAATATAAATAATGAGGTATTTAGATGGTTAGACAAAAGCATCATCAACTCAATTCTCACCGTCAACAGGGTGTAATTCATTGATTGCAAGTAGACAAAAGGTGAATTAATGTTGGAGAATGTTATGAGTAGAGGGACAAATGGATACCTAGGAGAGAAATTGAAGGATGGATCTTTTACATTGATGATCAAAAGATTCTTCTTACTATTTATAAGGATAATGTTACACCTCCCTGTTTTGATGATTAACTTGAGTTATTTGAAAATGAAATTTGTTTTGATTACAATAATGGTACTGCAAGACAAGAAAAATTGCTAGAAGCATGGTATCATCATGAAAGAACAAAGAAGTATGACGAAATGAAAGCATTGTTCAAGTAATGGGAGAACGAAAAAATGCTAAAAGTTGCAAAACTTTGAAACAGACAACTCCTAAGCATGCTACATAAAAAAGAAGAAATATCTAGAGAGTTTCAATATACTTTGGGTTATTGGTGATACTTTTGTTGTCGAACTTTATGTAATTTATGAGCAGGTATGAATTTAATGCCTTTACCTCTTTGTAGGTGAATAGTTTTGAGGGACCTCAAAGAAAGCAACCAACTTATTCAGTTGGCAGATAGGAGAATGTACACCCAATGGGAGAATTATATAACGTACTCGTCAAAGTAGGGAAACACAACTTGTTGGTTGATTTCATTGTACTAGATTGGGATGAAAAAGATGAGGATGATATATTTATTATCTTTGGAAGGTAAATCCATGCTACAGAAAAAGCTTTAATTGACTTTGACCAAGAACAAGTCATCCTCCTCGATTCAAAAAATTCACTCCAATGAATGCAAAAGAGAATGAAAATCTAAAAGAAAAATGATTCGTCTTAGGATTTAGTGACAGCTTTTCTCTTTATGTTTTTGTGGTCATTATTGACTAGTTATGGATGTAATCTTCTCTTGGATGTTACGTAATTGCTTTGGTTGATTATTTGGATGTTCATTTAAAATTGTTTGGCTCGTATTGCTTGGATTTTTTTACAATTATTGTATTTGGTTGAGAGGGAGCATCACTTTAGGGGGAGCTTTCATTTTGTTTTGATGATGCCAAAAAGAGGGAGATGCTATCTATATACCAAAATAGTATCTCTGGTTGGTTGGTTGTGTAAACAAGACTTTCTTGGTTATCATTTTTTTCCTTGAATTGTCATCATCAAAAAGGGAGAGAATCATAATCTACATTTTGATGGTGACCAAATCATTACCACTTGGACAATAAGACATCCAACCCGTAATCGCAATGACCCAATGGCAAGAGCAGCACTCTACCAACTGAGCTATATCCCTCGAGCCAAGTGGAGCACGCATGAAGTAGTCAGATGCTTCTTCTACACTTTTCCCTGGCGCAGTTGGGCCATCCTTGACTTGAACCAGAGACCTTGCCCGTGAAGTAAATCATCGCACCTACGATCCAACCAATTGGGAAAGAATCAATAGATTCCTTTTCGGGATCGATCATCCTTCCCGAATGTAGCATACAACTCTCCGTTGCACTGCGCTCTCCAAGTGTGCTTGTTCCCCTTTCTTCCTTACCCTGGCAAGTCTTTGTAAAATTACTTCGATGAGAAGAAAAAAGAAGGCCTTAAGAGACCCACTGCTGTGCCTAGCAAGATACCCAACTCTAGACACTTTATGATCATTTTTCAAACTTGCTCCCATTTTGAGTCAAGAGATAGATAAATAGACACATCCCATTGCACTGATCGGAGGCGTTCATAGTGACTGAGAGGGTCGAAGACCAAGAAGTGAGTTATTTATACCAAGCATTCTTTTCACGGCTAGATCCAATCTCTTGTTCCTTGTGGAAAGGAAAAGAATTCCACACCCCTTCTTTCAGGAAGGAAGGATTAGAGAAATCCTATTGATTGCAGCTTCCTCCTGACCTCCGAGAAAAGCATGAAAAAAATAGCTCAAATGATACGATCCCTCTGTCACCCCAGAATGAAAGAGGTAATCTGGTAGTTCTTGGTCTGTGAAGATGCATTGTTAGGTACACCATTTTTCCCATTGAGGCCAAACCTAAACCTGTACTCGAGAGATGGCTGGCCATACATTGATAAGGGATGTATGGATTCTAAAGAAGATAGGAGTCACGATGGTCCCTCCCGAACTGCCCGGATGGGTACCACGAGTGAATCAAAAGTTGGATCTATATTGGATCTCACCCGAATCGCCCCATCTATCCTCCTGAGGAGAAGTTTAGTGTCAAACCCCAGATCTAACAGGAGGAGTACGCCATGCAAATATGCCTTGGATGATCCACAATGTCAATGTCAGGCGCCGATGAGCATATTGTACTATCCATGTGGCTGAGAGCCCTCATAGCCCAGGCACAATAATACAATTATCAAGGTCGTGCTCTACCACTAAGCTAATAGCATCTAGTGCGAGGCTCCCACTGGGGCCTGCTATGCCAAAAGCGAGAGAAACCTTATCCATCTCTTTCCTTATTTTGCCCCCATGTCGCCACACTGAGGGGGCACAGGGATATAAAAAAAAGGGATCCTATCAACTTGTTCTGACCTAGGATAATAATCTCATGGGCTTGGTTTTACTTCACCATTGAGAAAGGAAAGAAGACTTCCATCTCCAAGTTTAACTCAGACACAGCTTCCTTCTTTTTGGGTGTTAAGCATAAGTGTCAAACCAAAATACCCACAAGCATTAGCTCTCCCTAAAAAGAAGGTGATCCAACTGTACCTTCCAGTATGGCTACCTTGTTACAACTTCACTCCAGACACTAGCCCTATCTTCGGCATCCCTTCATTGCAGTTAAGGCAACGATTTTGGGCATGACCAGCTCCCACAGTGTGACAGGTGGTTTGTACAAGACCTGGGAATGGATTCACCGCTATATGGCTGACTGGCGATTACTAGCGATTCCGGCTTCATGCAAGCAAGTTGCAGCTTGCAATCCGAGCTTAGATTGGATTTTTGGGGTTAGCTCACCCTCGCGAGGTCGCGACCCTTAGTCCCGGCGATTGTAGCATGTGTGTCGCCTAGGGCATAAGGGCATGATGACTTGACGTCATCCTTACCTTCCTCCGGCTTATTACTGACAGTTTGTTTAGGGTTCCAAACTCAACAATGGCAACTAAACATGAGGGTTGCGCTCGTTGCAGGACTTAACCCAACACCTTACAGTGGTCATGATCTGACGACAGCCATGCAGCACCTGTGTCTTCATTCCCGAAGGCACCTATTTCATTCAAGAGGGTTCGCGGCATGTCAAACCCTGGTAAGGTTCTTAGCTTTGCATTGAATTAAACCACATGCTCCACTGCTTGTGTGGACCCCATCAATTCCTTTGAGTTTCATTCTTGTGAACATACTCCCCAAGTGGGATACTTAACGTGTTAGCTACAGCACTGCACGGGTCGATACGTCCAACGCCTAGGATCCATCATTTACGGCTAGGACTACTGTGGTATCTCATCCCATTCGCTCCACTAGCTTTCTTCTCTCAGTGTCAGTATCGGCCCAGCAGAGTGCTTTCACCATTGGTGTTCTTTCCGATCTCTACACATTTTACTGCTCCATTGGAAATTCCCTTTGCCCCTACCGTATTCTAGGTTGGTAATTTCCACCGCTTGTCCAGGGCTCAAAACTCATTCTTTAACACATTAAACTACCTACCCTTATAGAGAAAGAATCTACCAAATAAATCAACCAATACCCTTGAAGAATTTCATAATACAAATAACAAAAAAAAAATCCTTCTTCAACTTCAGCCCAACAAGCCAACATTTTTTCAGATATTTATTTAATATTTATTTTCATCAATTTTTTTAATGTCCCCTCCCGATACGGGTACCAGTGATAGGCACTAACCACAAACACACCAATTTAGGTACTAGTGATAGGCATTACTTGTAATTTTCAAGAAAATTTTTCCAATTTTTTCAATACCGCTTTCTTGCCTCATAAATGTACACCACTCACTCATCCAATTTACCACCATCATTCAACTACCTTCATCCCTTATATCCCCTCAACAAATAATTGTGTGCAATAAAGCTCTTAAGGAGCATTTTAGGATAGAAAAATAAAAGGAATTATTTCTAAAAAATTAATTTGCAAATAATGCACAATTCAAATCTCTTGCACTTAACTAATAAGATGATAAAAATATAAGCAATTAATTGCAAAATGAATAAAGAGAGAGAGAGAGGTTAAACAAACAACACTCCCAAGCAAGCTAGCTTGGAGTGGTAATCCTCTAAGATGCTCCTTCAAATTTGGTGAGTCAATAATCTCAAATGTATACAAAGTAGGATCACCCTTGCTCACACTACTTCTCTTTAGTTGAGCCAAGGATTTTACTCTCAACCACTTTTGTACAAGATTATCACTACAGTCAATGTTTTGGAATAGCACTCTTAAGTACACACTAATACAATATCATTAAAGGACTAATTTGCACTCAAATTGCCTTTCTTCTTGCTTGTATTCAATGAGTAAGACACTTTTACAAAATATAGATGGGGTGGCATTTATAGATGCAATAAATCAGCTGCTAGCCGCTTCCTAATGGCTAGATAATAAATGCTGAAAAACTAGCCGTTATAGATTTCGGACGTCCTAGATCTTTATTACGCGTCCGAACAAGTGTCCGATCTGTGATATCATGGAGTTGAAAGTACCATTCAGACGTCCAAGATTGCATCAGCAACGTTCCTTCGTCCAAAAAAGGTATGTTGATGAGTTCAGTCATCGGGCAGTGTATTGTGTCCGAAAGGTTTAGTGCTTGACCAGGGTTGCTTTTTCTTTGAAAAGATAGGCACGTCCGATAAGATTTTCTTTAGACAGTTTGGCGCGTCCGTTGTAGGTGCCTCAAAATCTTGCTCTCTGCTTGACCTTTCGAACGGTGCGTTGCTTCTGAGGTAAGTTCCTTTGAACAGTTATGCGCGTCCGGTGTAGTTGCCTCAAAGTCTTGCCCTCTGCCTGACATTTCGGATGGTGCATTACGTCCGAGATAAATTCGTTCGGATAAGATTGTGCGTCCGAGTAACTTAGTGCTGTTCGGAAGATCTAAATCATCCGAAAACCTTGTTATGAACAAATGAAATAGAATTCCTGCACAGCTTAAGTTTAGATGGTTAGATTGCATTTGTCATCATCAAAACCAAGATTGTAGGTCATCAGAGAAAACTCCTTGGGGATGAGATATTTTGTTTAACACTTCGACGGTTGTAGTGCAGTATTTACAAGGAAGCTACCACAGAAGTTGAAAGATCTGGGTTTCTTTTCATTTTCTTGTGAGATAAAAGGTATTCAATTTGAGAGGGTTTTGAGTGACTTGGGAGCCTCGATAAACCTTAATCCTTTTTTGGTTTACAAGAAGCTTGGTGGTGGAGATTTGAATCCTTCTAGAGTATCTTTGCAACTTATGGATCAAAATATAAATTTTCAAGGGGTACTCTTGAGGACGTCATCATCAGAGTAGGTAAAGTGTACCTTCTGACAGGCTTTATAATTCTTGATGTGGAGGAGGACAAGGACATCCCAATCATAATAGAGAGACCGTTTCTAGCAACGAGTCATTCCCTCATGATATACAAGGAGGGATGTCAGAATTCCACATTAATGATGAAATTGTTACTTTTAATGTTTTTTATTACTTAACTTCCTTCTATCTATGAAAATCTTATGGGCATAAATGTAATTGATCACTTAGTCTATGATGTTTCCTGAAGCACAATCTGATTGAATCCGTATTGGAGAGTGTATTGGTAAAACCAAGTGAAATTGCCCAAGAGGAGGAACAAACTATAGACTATGTGAACCATCTTGAGGAGAATGATTCTATCCAAGGGGTTGAAAAGGATAATGATGATAAAGGTAAAAGGGTACTTCAAATAACGAAACCCCCAATGTTGAACTTAAACCTCTTTCCACTCATTTGGAATATGTTTTTCTTGGTGACAATGAGACTTAACCAGTGATTTTGAATGCATCAATGACTAGTGAGCAACTTGATAAGTTAATTATAGTGCTTAAACTTCATAAGAATGTCATTGCATGGACCATCGATGACATTAAGGGAATTAATCCCGTTCTTTCTATGCATACGATTTTGTTGAATGAGGGTCATAGGCTTGTGAGATAGCTTTAAAGGAGCATGAACCCTACCCTAAAAGAGGCAGTGAGGAATAAGGTCATAAAACTTTTACATGCCGGTATTATTTATCCTACATTGTAATAGCGAGTGGGTTATTCCGACCCAGGTTATCCCTAAGCAGGATGGCATTATTGTTGTGATTAGTGATACTAATGAACTCCAACCCTCTAAGTTGGCCATGAGATAGCGTATCTGTATTGATTTTAGAAAGTTGAATAAAACCGCTTGTAAGGACCACTTTTCTTTGCCTTTGTATTTGTATTGATTTTAGAAAGTTGAATAAAACCGCTTGTAAGGACCATTTTTTTTTTGCCTTTCATAGACCAAATGTTATAAAGATTAGCCGATTTTGCATATTACTGCTTTCTTGACGGTTACCCCGGTATCTCCAAACTACCATAAGCTCGGAGGGCCAACTTTTACATGCCCCTATGGAACATTTGCATATAGGAGAATTCCTTTTGGGCTTTCCATTGCTCCTAGTACTTTTTTAAAGAAGTATGTTTCCTATCTTTTATGACATGGTAGAAAAATGCATTGAGATTTTCGTGGAAGACTTTGCGTTTTTGGTGGGTCCTTTGGATACATCATAATTGCTTGTCGAACTTGTCTAATGTTTTGCAAAGATGTGTTGAAACAAATTTGGTCCTTAATTAGGAAAAATGTCATTTCATGGGTAAATAGGGCATTGCTTTAGGGTATAGAGTTTTATTCACCTAAGGGTATAGAGGTTGATAGAGCTAAGTTCAAGGTAATTGAATCTATTGCCTCCACCTATTAATGTAAAGGGTGTGAGAAGTTTCCTTGGTCATGCGGGATTTTATCATAGAGTCATTAGGAATTTCTCTCACATTGATAGACCTTTGTGCTCTTTGTCACAAAAAGATTATGCTTTCAATTCTGATGAATCTTATTTGCCGGCTTTTAATGAGTTAAAACATGCCTTGTCAATGCACCCATAATTATTTCACCAAATTGGTTTCTTCCTTTTGAGTTGATGTGCGATGCTAGTGACTATGCAATAGGAGCTATTTTATGCCAAAAATTTGATAATGCTTGTCATTCACCATGGTAGCAGGACCTTAAATGATCATGCACAAATGAACTATTCTACAACGGAAAAAGAACTACTTGCTATAATGTTCGTATTTGACAAGTTTCTTCATATCTTACTGGTTCTTAAACTATTGTGCACACTGATCACTCCGTATTGAAGTATCTATTTTCCAAACAAGATGCTAAACCTCCACTATTGAGATGTGTATACTTCTTTTGTATGAATTCGAATGGGAAGTGGTAGACAAGAAAGGATGTGAAAATGTGGTGGTGGACCATTTCTCAAGTTTTGAGGAATCTCGGCTTGTAGGGAAAGAAAGAACATCCATTGTGGAGGAATCATCCATTGAGAAGCTACTTGAGGTCAAAGAAGACCACCTGTCATACACGGACACTGTGAATTATATATTTTCAAGGGTGGTGCCAAGATTGTTAAGTGTCAATCAATGAAGAAAATTCTTCTCAGAAATCAAGGACTACTTTTAGGACGAGACATATATTTTTGGTGGTATAGCAATCAAATCCTTAGAAGATGTGTTCCAATTGATGGAAAAAATGAAGTGGAGGACATATTGAAGCATTGCCAAACATCACCTGTCGGTGGTCACCATGGAGAACGGTCTTGAAGGGGTAACAAAGTGGTTTGTATTCACCAAGCATCTTCAAGGATTCTAGAGACTTTGTTCTTGAGTATGATCAATGCCAAAGGGTCAGAAACATTTCAAGAAGGCAAGAAATGCCCATGGAATCAATGAATCAGAAGTATTTCATGCATGGGGCATTGATTTCATGGGGCTTTTTCTGACTTCATACTCCAACAAGTACATTCTAGTTGCGGTGGTCTGTATGTCCAAGTGGGTAGAAGCCATGGCTACACCAACCAATGATGCAAGGGTTGTTACCATGTTACATAGGAAAAACATATTCTCAAGCCTCGGAGTGCCTAGAACAATCATTAGTGATGGAAGATCCAACTTCAAAAATGCCCAATTTGAGGGTTTGATGTCAAAGTATGGGTTAATGCACAAAATCTATCCTGCATATCATCCCCAAACACGTTCAAATCAAGTAGAAATGTCAAATAGAGAGCTTAAGAGAATTTTGGAAAAGATGGTGAATAGCTCAAGGAAAGAATGGACAAAGAAGTTGGAAGACTCTCTTTGGGCATATAAAATGGCTTTCACGACTCCTATTGGATGTCTTCATACCGCATGTGGCAAATTTTTTCACTTGCCGAGAGCTAGAGCGTATTGGGCCATTAAGAGCTTGAATTTTGACATGAAAGAACCTTGTGAGCAAAGGCCCCTAGACTTAAATGAATTGTACAAATTCTGAAGGAAAGAATTTGAGAACTCATTGATCTACAAGGACAAGACCAATGTTTGGCAGGACAAGCGAATTTTGAGAAAGGAATTCACCTTGGGTGATCATATCTTGGTCTATAATTCAAGACTCAAGTTATTTCTAGGCAAGGTGAAGTCCAGATGGAAGGGTCCATTTGAAATGATCAAGGTATTTCTCCATGGAGCCGTGGAGTTAAAAGGCACACAATCGTGGAGCTTAAAGGTCAATGGACATCGTTTGAAGCTCTACCATGGTAATTCGGAAGAGAAATGATACACCACTATCCTCTATGTTGATGCTTGATCCCTCCATGCCATAGGCGAGCTAACGATTATAAATAAAAGCACTTCCTGGGAGGCAACCCAAGCATCTTTTCTTATTCTTATTTATGCTTTGGTGAACTAGATTTAAGTGGGTTCAATTAGCTTCATTTTAGCATCAGTTTGGTTTATGTTTAGTTTGAAAGTTTTTTATTGGAATTGCAAGTGGAAACCACCTCTAATGTGATGCTTTTGGGTTTGTAGGTGATGGGGAGCCAAAGGTATAAATTGGAGAAAAGTTGATAAGTTGTTAATTGGTTAAATGTTTTTGACTGCAATCATTGATATTATTGACTACGGTCACTAACCTAACCAGCTCTCTGGAAATTTAAGCACGGTCTATTGACTGCGGTCATTAAAGGGTTTGTGTGAAATTTTGTGAAGTAATATTGACAGTGGTTGCTAAGTTTTAAAAGAAGGATTGTAGTCACCAAGTTTAACAAAGTTTGAGCATTTTTAAAATTTTTCCAAGTATTAATGACCGTGGTTTTCAAAATTTTTGACTGTAGTTATTGACCAACTTTTGCCTTTGGAAATTTGACCACGGTCCAGTAACTGCGGTCGTGAACATGAATTCCTTAAAAAGTTTTTCTGTGTCGGATTAAACGTGGTCATTTATTCGAAGAGTTACATTTATTGACCGCGGTTACTTTTTGGTTTCTGGAGTGGAAAATTTTCTAAGTGTTACTGATCGAGATTTTCGAAATTTTTGACTGCTGTTGCTGTTTAAAATTTACCTTTGGAAAATTGACGATTTTGATGGTCATCAAATAGTTTTTGGAAAAATTTCTAAGTCATTTTTACTGCGATCACCATTTTAAAGAAGGATTTTTGTTGACCGTGGTCATCCTCAAGAATTTTTGAAAACCCTAATCGCACAAGTTAACCGCAATAAAAAAAATTTCCTGTTTAATATTTTTTGAACGCAGTGCCTCCCTGCCCCACTATAAATATGTTTTAAGCCACAAAATTTTTTAGAAACCCTTATTCTCCTTGATATTCTAACGCCTCCCACCATTCTTTTTCCCCTTTTTTTAGACAAAAATTACCCTCTTTCACTAAAATTCCCCTCAATCATCCACAAGGCATCCCAAATCAATTTCTCTTCAAAGCTTGGAGGATTAATTGGTCAAGAGCATCATCAGAGGAATTCTCAACTCGAGCTTTCTCCAGGTAAATCATTTCAATTTCCTCAAACTAGGATTGTAAGTATTCTCAATCTTCAAGTTTTCCTTTGATTGGAGTTTTGAGGAAAATTTTGGAATTATTGTTGTTTTAGTTGAAATCCATGGTTGACTATTTTTTGAATTGATTTGGTGGGGCATTTTGGTTGGTTTAATTGAAATTCTTGTGTTGTTTGTGTATTTGTTGAAAAAATGGCAAAAGATGAGGGTAAGGGAAAAATGGTGGCTACGACTTTGGTTAAGATGGTAAAAAAAAGGCAAATTGGACCAGGTAGACAATCTAGGAATGATGGTATCGGGGCATACGATGATCATATTTTTGCGATGCAAAGGCCTCCAAAATCTACCAAAAACATGCTAAGTATAATATCATTCAAGAAAAGAGTTTTGATCTCTCAGGGAGTTAGGGGGAATTCGAGAGGCTTTGGATGGAAATTGAGCATCAGTTGAGTAAGCAGAATTGGGGAGTCTTTAATGAAAAAATTCCTACCGGTTATGTGAATTTGGTGAAGGAATTCTAATACAATCTCAGTGGAATGAAAGATGTGAAATTTTGTGCGAAGGGAAAATGGATTGATATGAGTGTAAAAAAGATAAATTTGGTTTTTGAGACTCCAATCTCAGTGGTAGTGGGTATAGGGACTTGGTAGTGGGTACAGGGACTTGATGAATCCAGAATTTAAGGTGCCCGACTATAACAAGATTTGGGCATATTTGTGTGGAGGTAAGCCTCAATGGTTATTTGAATATGAGACCACACTTAGACCAAAATTTTGGGATTGTGTAAAGAGCGTCTTCAATTTTGACCCAAAATTTGGTTGTATTTCATTTGTTGCTGTATCATGGGGACCTCTACTTTCAGTTTTGTGCAGATGGAGAAGACGTGTTTAGTGTTTGGAATTTTGGAGAATTTAAGCATTGATTTGGGAAAGACAATCTATTCAGATTTCCTAAAAATTTCACAATCGAGAAAGCCTACCTTTTCTCTTTCTTGTCTTGTCACTCAACTCTATCTTGATGTAGGTTGCCATATCAATCCTAGGGAAGAAGAAGTGCTTGCAAAGTGGCGAATTAGTGAAGCCTACATGCACAACATGGTAAATGAATTCAAAAGGCACCGTCCAATGAAAGATACACTGGGAACACAACCACCTCAAGCACCATTCATCACCATGCCGAGTGGCTGTGTAAAACCCTCCGCAAACCGATCATGAGTGGATGAGATGCAAACTTAATGGACATATAGTCAAATGATCATCAATGACACAACAACCTGACGCTCATTGACCAAACTCTCAAAATGACCACTCTCGACCCTTGGATCCAGGCAAGGCCTCCACTGATATGGCACTATGGGCCACAACGTGATCAAGCCTTCTTCTAACTGCAAGATGAACAACAAGCACCACAGTAAGGAGACAGTGAGGAAGAAGGAATCAATGTGGAGGAAGAAGAAAGAGAGAATGTGGAGGGAAACCTAGAAGATTCAAGTGATGGCATGTTCGAGAGTTTTGAAGAAGAGGAGGAGGAAGATGATTGAAACTTACGCAGACTAACTTATAGAGAAGACCCTTCTACTTCTTTACATTTACTTGTTTTCTATCCCTGTTATCCCCTTTATTAGAATTGCAAGTTTGAGAGGTTGACATACATTTCCACTACATTTATTTTATCATTGGATAATTAGTTTAATATCTTGGATTTTCAGTTAGTAGTTTATTGTTTGAATAATATTTTTTATAAGGGTTCCGGTTTTTTATAAGTTGGTAACGACCTTGTAAGAAGCTCTTTGTAGTTGAAAGCTCCAAGCTTGAGAAGCTTGGGAGTTTGGTTTGATTATCTTAATCTCAATATTCTTATTTGTTCTTTAAGTTTAAATTGTTGAATATCTATTGTATTCATTTGTGCTTAAGTTTTCATTTTGTGCATAAAGTTTGAATTTCTATTAAGGACATAAAAAGGTTTGTTTTAGATACAACCTAATTCACCCCCCCTCTTAGGTTATTGCTTTGGGGCCAACAATTGGTATCAGAGCTTGGTCTCAAATATTGAACTTAACCGCTTTTGAGTAAAAATCATTATGACAACCAATAATGCTTTATTTATAGAGGGGCATTCTATCACTAGACCTCCCATGTTTAATGGCATTAATTTTGTTTTTTGGAGGGATAGAATGAAAATTTTTGTTCAATCTAATGATATTGATTTATGGTATATTATTTGTGAAGGTCCTTTAGAAGCTAATATTTTTGATGAAAATACTCATAGATTAAGGCCTAATTAGACTAGATATGAGTTAAATGCACAAGATAAAATAAATTTATCTTTAAATGCTAAAGCCATTAATATTTTGTATAATGCTTTGGATGCAGATGAGTTCTCTAAAGTAAAAGGTTGCATATCGGCCAAGGAGATATGGGACAAATTGAAAGAAATCCATGAAGGAAGTGAAGATATTAGAGAGCAAAAGAAGTCACTTCTTGTGGCTAAATATGAATCCTTCAAAATGCAACCTCATGAGAACATTGACAAGATGTATTTTTGGTTCAATGATATGGTAAAGGATTTGGAAGGTTTGGGTAAAGAATATTCCTTGGGTGAAAAGAATAGAAAAATTTTGAATGCTTTACCTAAGGAATGGGAACCTAAATCCATTGCCATAGAAGAGTCTAAAAATTTAAATTCTATGCCTATTGATTCATTGATCAATTCTCTAACCTCATTTGAATTGAAGTTGAAATACAAGCTACAAGATGAGGAGGCAAAGGGAAAAAGAAGCATAGCGCATTTAAAGCTTCATCAAAAACGAGAAAAGACTCAAGGAAGCCTCACTTCAACAACTTCCAAATCACTTGGGATGATTGCAATTCGGATGGAGAGGTTGAAGAAGAATATGAGGAGGCTCAAATGGCTTTTATGGCACTTGGCAATAATGAGGTATCCTCTAGTTGTGATTCTTGTGATGATTCATGTGATAATGATAATGATGATGTTGAATCATTTATTTTTAAAATGCATGAATGTTTGAAAGAATCATATGCTAAGAACAAAGAGTTAAAAATTAAAATTAATACTTTATTGAGTGCCAACTCAAAACTTGTGCATGAAAATAATTCTTTGACAAAAGAAAATGATGTTTTGAAAGAAAAATTTGTTGGAAAAACCAAGATCATGGAAGAACAAGCTTCATTGAAGAAGAGATTAGATGATCTTGATGTTACTTTGAAAACAAAGAAAGAAAATGTTTTTGAAAAGAAAAGAACTAGAAATATGTTTTTGAACAAAAAAATTTTATCACCTATAGAAAAAATGATTTGTGCTTTGTTAAATCTAAATCTTCTTTTTATGGCAATAAGAATATTATTTGTAATTATTGTCATCAACATGGCCATATAAAGAAAAATTGTTATGTTAAGAGAAATGAAAAATTGGGAATAAACTCTATTTGGGTGATTAAGCATGCTACTAATCCAATTGGACCCAAGAAAGTTTGGGTACCAAAAGTTGTTACTTAACTTTGCATGTAGGTATGCTTGAAGAGCACTAAGGAATTCAAGATAGATTATCTTTGAAGGGTGTTCAAGGCATATGAGCTAAAATGATATTGAAATGGGTAACATCTAAAATTTTGTGTGCTTTCATTTATCAAGTTGAACTATGTTGTGTTTGAATTTATTTAGAATGCTAGGAAATTTGTATCCCCATTTTTTTCCTATAATAAGTCACAACTTGTAAAAGAAAGGGGGAGCATTCAAATTTTTTGAATTATTTTGCAAAAATTGCATCACTTACATGCTTCATTGTTTTGATGATGCTTTTGGTAAGGAATGAGCGAAAATGGTTTTGGTCCTTAATTTTTGCATAAATTCTCTCATTTCTTATGGAACACATATTCTTGAACGGAAGAATTATTTTGTATAAATTGACTCATTCTCCATGTACTCATTATATTCAACTTTCAAGGGAGAGAATAAACTTAGGGGAAGCTTAAATTGCATTATTTATCTTATGTTTTGATAATGCCAAAAGAGGGAGAAATAATGGACAAATTCTCATGTGTTGTTCTTCATATTTTATGGTTGTTTTTTGAATTGTCCAATTGATTTGTCATCATCAAAAAGTGGGAGATTGTTGAACCCCAGTTATGATAATCATGTTTTGATGATGACCAAATCGCACTAATGGTTTGAAAAGTGTGCAGAAAAACAAAACAACCAGAAGACTCCACGGACGCAAATGACTGTCCGAAAGATAGAGTTTCGGACGATGGTAATCGTCCGACACAAAGAAATTCATATGTATGATGAAGTGAAGCAAGTCTCGAACGAAGAACAGCGTCCGATCATATTTCCAAAAGACTTTACTTCGATCGGACGTATGTTCGGACGCATCCTCGGACGTACGAACGAACACCCTCAGAGAACGGACGTAGTGTCGGACGCAGAGTATAGCAGCGGCCGTCCGAACGGTCCAACGGCTAGTTTGTTCGAACGCACTCTTGCTTCATCGGCCGTCCGGAAGGTCCAACGGCTAGTTTTCCAGTAAACAGAAAATAGCCGTTGGGAAGTTGTTGGAAGCAGATATTTGGCAACTATAAATACCCCTAGGTCTGAATTAATTAAGTAGAGACTTCTACATTGATTACAAATAACTGTTGAGCTATTTGGGAGAAATAGTGGGAACAAGTGTTGTAATAGTGTAGGTAGTTTTGTGAAAAGAGCTTAGAAGTGTAAGAGTTCTTCAAGTGTAAGAGTGGAGAGATAACGATTGTAACAAAGGGAGGTTGTGAGTGTAAAACTCTTGGCTCAACTAAAGGTACTAAATTAGTGTGAGCAAGAGTGATCCTCATTTGGGTACAAGAGGTTACTGTCTCACCTACTTTGAAGAGACTTTTAGTGGCTAAACTTCAAGTTGTAAACTTGGTAGTTGCCTTGTAAGAAGCTCTTTGTAGTTGAAAGCTCCAAGCTTGAGAAGTTTGGGAGTTTGGTTTGATTATCTTAATCTCAATATTCTTATTTGTTCTTTAAGTTTAAATTGTTGAATATCTATTTATTCATTTGTGCTTAAGTTTTCATTTGGTGCATAAAGTTTGAATTTCTATTAAGCATATAAAAAAGTTTGTTTTAGATACAACCTAATTCACCCCCCTCTTAGGTTATTGCTTTGGGGCCAACATGAATGATTGAGGTAAACTAAGTCACTTTTATCTATATTTATCCTTGTTGGTCCCAAAGCAACCTAAGAAGGGGGGTGAATTAGGTTTCTTAAAAATTACTTTGAGAAATATTGAGATTTTCAAATTGAATGCAGATATAACAAAATCAATAGAAGAACAGTAAAGTAAAGAGAGAATAAATAAACAATCAATACTTCCAAGCTAGCAAGCTTGAAGTATCAAATCTTTTGAATGCTTCACACACTTGGTGAGCCAATAATCTTTACAAAGTTGGGAAGTTCTTGCTCACACTAAAACTTTTTAGTTGAGCCAAGAATCTTACTTACAACCACACTTTCATACAAGATTATCACTCCACTCAAAGTTGAATTACACTCACAATTGCACACTAATACAACAAAGCACTATAGTCAATTTGCACTCAAATTACTCTTTTCTAGGGCTTGTATTCAATGTATTAGATTATTATTTCAGGTTATTAAAGAACCTATTTATAAGAGCAATAAATAGTGGTTTCAACTACTTCCTAACGGCTAAGTAATAAATGCACAAAAAATAGCCGTTGGGTTTCGAACGTCCGAGAAGGATTGAATGCGTCCGAGGCAGCGTCCAATCTTCTTTCAGTTTTGTTGAGAGACTTCGTTCGGACGTCCGTGCACACTCTCTAATCTAAGTCTGTTCGCCGACAGAAATTTCGGACGGTCCTGAGCGTCCGAAAGAAAGGCAGTATTTATTGTATTCTCTTATAGTTTTCGTTCGACGATGCAATGCGTCCGAGGAGCTTTGACCTAGTTCAGACGGTTCTGTGCGTCCGAAAGATCTGTTCCTGCAAAAGCTTGTTTTACAGAGTTAAGTGTTCATGTCATCATCAAAATAAGGTTTGGAAAACATCAATCTCCCCCTTTTTGATGATGACAAACCTCAATTGGATATGACTAATCAATTTGCAATATATCATAATTGGATATCAATTATCAACATATCAATCATATCAAAGCACAATAATATAACTACTCCCCCTTTTGACATCAATCAAAAAGACTCCCCCTTAGATCATGCAAGTAGTTTGATAGAAATGAAACAAGTTTAATACATCCAACTGAAAAGTTTAACGGTGCTAGAGTTAAGTAAATACATAACCAAGCCACAGAATTGCTGAAAACCAAAAGAAATACTGACAGTTAAGGTTCTAATAAGCAGAGAACTGCTGAAAACAAAGTACAAAATGGGAAAAAGAACTAATGGGAGTCATTGCACTTTTTGGAGCGCTTTTCAGTCTTTTGTCGTTTGGATGGAACATCTTCAGCAGTGGCTTCACTGTCATCCTCCTCTCCGGTACGATGTTGCATGATAAAGTCAAATGTGTCGTCAACATCTTCATCATCGTCGTCATCGTCATCGGCAGCTCCTTGAGCAGCTTTTGCATTGTCTTCACGTGTATGTTCATCTTCAAGTTCATCACTGTCGGAAGATGACTCAAGTGGATATTGGGACTGAAGATTAGCAAATTGAACTTGAGCCGAAGCACACAGTGCCAAGACTGAGTGCCTCTTGGAGAATCATTTGACGAGTTTCAAGTCGTTTTAACTTTTGATTTGTGCGACGTTGAAATGAACTGACTTGAGTACTTAGAGAGGTGAGAAGTCCACAGATATGTGAAAGAGATGGTTCAGAAGTAGTATGATGGGTTCAGATGTAAGTGGAGGTGGTTGAGGAGTAGGAGAATGAGGGATAGCAAAATCAGAGGTGGAGGCATGGGATTGTGACTGTGCAATATCAAAGGCTGCCTTAGTTAGCCATTGATCGTTGAAAAAATACAGGCCTTTGCGTTCAATGTAGGATTTGTTAAAATAGGGAGGATATTGTTTGTTTCCGCTGAAAGGAATGTTGAGGAAATCAAAAATTTTAGTGAGAAATTTTCCAAAAGGAATGTTTCTTCAGGTATCAGTGAGAAAGAGTTCCCATTTAAGGAGCTGTTGAACAAAAAAGATACCCAAAATCCATAAGGAATAGCCAGAAAACATTCGCATGTTTCTTGCATTTGCATGTTTCAATAATTTAAAATTATTTCAAATGGATGTCAAAAGATGCCTTTATAAGAGACATTATCGACCATGCAAGATGAGCAATGTAAATTTGACTTCCGAGGCCTGTTTAAAATGAATGTTAAAAATTGCTCTAACTTCATCAATATCAAACTGAGTATCATCAGCGGGCCATTTGTCTAATGAAAAGAAATAGGAAAAATCAGTGTTGTTAACACGAGAAATGAGAATGCGAACAGTAGGACCTTTCCGAAGATTGGCCGTGAACTGAAGCACCATGTCATGATAAACAGGTAAATCAAGATGCACAAGATGACCCCAATTTTGTTTTTCAAAACAAGATTTGATAATGGAAAGATTATATTCATCAAAAAAACTATGAGAAGCAGGACGTTGAACGATTATAGATTTACTGAGAAGGGAAGTATACCATTCGGATGCCTTGGCATCGAAAAATTTTGATAAAGTTGGAGTGGTGGAGACTTGAGGATTGGCTGATGATTCTCCTCGTACTGGAGCCTTCCCTTTAGTTTTTCGACCCCGATTTGCTGTAGAGGAACCTCAGCGAGATTTCACCATTGTAATAAAAGAAGAGAAAATTGAAAAATTTTGAAGACTGGTGAGATTTTGAGGAAATGAGATGGTGGATGGGGGAAATGAGATGTGATTTATCCACTCTTCTAGGTGATAAGGGCTATGGGTAGGATGATTTTCCAATCAATTTTGGAAGAGAGAGTGGGAATTTGGAGGGGGTAGTGGAGAGAAAAAAAATTCGCCTGAGGATTTTCGGGGGAGGGGGTGAGTCCGAAATGGGGAATTTGGACGGTTTTAATCAAACAGGGGTACCTTTCGGAAGGCCGAAGCGTTTGGTGTGCGTCCGACAAAGCGTTACGAAAACTGAAGAACGGACGGCTGAAGGAGGAGCCAGTGCGTCCGAAGTTCTTTCGGACGATGCTGCGCGTCCGAAAGATTTCCAGAGAGTTTAGAAAAAAGAAGAATATTATTCGGATGAATATGAGCGTCTGAGAGGTAACAGATGCTTTCGGACGATCAAGATCGTCCGAAAGAAAAGTTGTTCGGACGAAGGGTGCGTCCGAACTATGAACCTATGCCAAATTTATCTGTAAAATCCCCAAACATTTGTCTGAGACGATTCAAAGCACATGACAGGTGATGCTTTTGAAAAATATGGAAGAAGCCTAGAAAAGGAATGGGCACAAAATCAATACGAACAGGGTTTTTACAAACGAGGTCTCTAATGAAATGATGCTTAACATCTGAATCTGTTTGGTTCTAGAGTGCATAACAGGATTTTTTGTGAGATTAATTGCATCTAGTATTGTCACACAATATAGGAACACAATCAAAAATTACACCAAAATCTTTCAGAGTATGTTTCATCCAAAGAATTTGAGCCCAATAATTTCCGGCAGCAATGTATTCGGCTTCAGCTGTAGAAAGAGAAATGGAATTTTGTTTTTTACTAAACCAAGACACAAGACAATTTTCCAGAAAATAACACATACCACTGGTACTTTTTCTATCAATAGATTACTTAAGGATAACATTGGGCTCAAATTCTTTGGATGAAACATACTCCTGTCTCTTATACACATCTAAATCCATTGATCCCTTTAGATATCTAAAAATTCAAATGACAGCTATCAAATGTGTTCCTTTATTTCAAGATTGACAATACAATGGCAATTACTCTAGATGTGTATTTGAATATTGCACAGTCACAATTAAGTAAAGTAGACTTCCGATCATACCTCTATAGTGTTTTTCATCAACACTATTACCTTCTTCGTCTTTATCGAGTTTGGTTGAAGCACACATTGGCGTACCAACTTGTTTGCAATCTTCCATACCAAATCGTTTGAGCAGCTCCTTTGTGTACTTGATTTGTGTAATAAATGTTCCTTCCTTAGTTTGATGAACTTGTAGTCCGAGGAAAAATTGCAACTTGCCCATCATACTCATCTCAAACTCTTCTTGCATTAATTGTGAAAAATCCATGCACAAACTTTCTTGCATTGCTGCAAAATAATATCATCAACATAAATTTGAACAATTAACAATCCTTTTAAATCCGTTTTTGTAAAAAGTGTGGTGTCAACTAAACCTCTTTTGAAACCATTTTCTATCAAGAAGCCACTTAATCTTTCATACCAAGCTCTTGGAGCTTGTTTCAAACCATATAAAGCTTTGGAAAGTTTGCAAACCATAATTTGGAAGATTCTTATTTTCAAAGCCCGGAGGTTGTTCGACGAAAACTTCTTGGTCGATAAAACCATTTAAAAAGGCACTTTTGACATCCATTTGAAATAATTTTAAATTATTGAAACATGCAAATGCAAGAAACATGCGAATGGATTCTAATCTAGCCACGGGTGCAAAGGTTTCATCAAAGTCAATACCTTCTTCTTGAGCATAACCTTTTGCAACAAGTCTAGCTTTGTTTCTTATGATCTCACCCTTGTCATTTTATTTGTTTCTAAAAACCCATTTAGTACCAATAACGGGATGAGAAGGTCTTTCAACTAAGGTCCATACATTATTTTTCTCAAATTGACTAAGTTCATCTTGCATAGCATTAACCCAAGATTCATCACTCAAAGCAACATCTATATGTTTAGGTTCAATGTGAGAGAGTAATGCACAATTACTATGCTGAGGTTTATGAGAACAGTAGTTACCCCATCGGATAGATCACCTATGATTAAACCTCTTGAGGATGACTAGAGACAAATCTCCAAGCTTTCGGAAGATCATTTTGGGCATCCTCATTCTTTTCATCATCAATTTGATGGTTGTTGACATTAACGCTTGATGTAATCTCTTGATGATCTCCATGAATAACGAGCATTCCGAGCTCCTTTAAAATACCTACATCTTCATCTTCACATAATTTCTTTGAGATAACATCATTAGTTTCATCAAATGTAACTTGCACAACTTCTTCAATCAAAAGCGTTCTTCTATTGTAAACTCGGTATGCTTTCTTCTCACTAGAATATCCTAGAAAAATTCCTTCATCCGAGTTTTTGTCAAATTTTCCAAGGTTTTCTTTGATTTTTAAAATAAAGCATTTGCAACCAAAAATTTTGAAATAGCTCACAACGGGTTTTCTACAAAATATGAGTTCATAAGGAGTTTTATTTAAAGAGGATCTTAATAAAACTCGATTCATAACATAACAAGCCGTGTTAACCGCTTCGGCCGAAAAATCGTATTGTGGTAAGTCACATTCACTAATCATAGTTCTAGCCGTTTCTTGAAGAGTCATATTTTTCCTTTCAACAACACCATTTTGTTGAGGGACTCTAACAACCGAAAACTCATGAAAGATACCGTTGTGATCACAAAAGTCGGGAAAACCCCCAAATTTAAATTTGACCATTGTATACTCCTTAGACGAATAATTTTTGTATCCAATAAATTTTGAATTTTGGAAAACAATTTTACAAATTTTTCAAATGCTTCATTTTTGTGAACAAGAAATAATACCCAAGTAAATCTAGAATAGTCATCTACGATAACAAATGCATATTTGCAACCACCTAAACTAGCATATTGAGTAGGTCCAAATAAGTCTAAATGCAACAATTCTAAAGGTTTATAGTAGACACAAAATTCTTTGGTTTAAAAGAAACTTTGACTTGTTACCAAATTGGCATGCATCACAAATTTTATTTTTCAAAATTTTCAGTTTTGGCAAACCTCTTACCAAATCTTTCTTGGCAAGTTTTTCAATCAAATCCATATTAAAATGACAAAGTCTTCTATGCCAAAGCCATGGATCATCTATGGAAGTGGTAAGACATTTTACATTGCTATTGCTAATTTTATCAAGATGAATCACATACACATCATTGTGCCTAGTGCCCTTGAATAAGACAACATGATTTTTATCAAGGATAAGACATTCATGCTTGGTAAAAAATACATATAAATTTTTGTCAAAAAGTTGACTAACACTTAATAAATTATAGTTCAAATTATCAACAAGAAGCACATTCTTAATCAAGGTTTCACCATTTTTACCTACATCACCGATGCCGATTGATTTTGCTTTATTGTTATCTCCAAAAGTGACTTTTCCACTGTTTTTGGATGTGAGATTTGTGAAGAGAGAAGCATCACCCGTCATGTGCCTTGAACATCCACTATCTATGAACCACTTAGCATTGTTGGTGATGTTAAGTACCTCATCATCTCCAATGGCCATAAAAAACGGCCATTTGTGCCGACTCCATTTCTTCTTCAATTTCTCCTTCGGAGTTGCAATCATCCCATGTGATTTGAAAGTAATTGAATCTCGGTTTTCTTCCTTCCTTCTTTTTCTTGGAAGGACACTCATTTGCAAAATGACCGAGTTGACCGCATTCAAAGCATTTTTCATTTTGCTTCTTCATTTCAAGCCTTGACTTCCCTTTGAAATTATTTGAGTTTGTAGCTCCGCCCCACACATTCTTCGATTGTTGATGTAATGTTTGAGAAATCCTTTGGTGATGAGTGCAAGATCTCCTTCATCAAGATCTTCATCTTCTAGATTGATGGAGCTATTTTCATCTTCCTCTTGAGAGGTCTTTAGAGCAATGCTCCTTCTTGGCCTTGCTTCTTCATCATCCACACCCTTGGCCTTTAACTTGAGTTCATAAGATGTAAGAGAATTGATTAGTGATTCAATAGGTATTAAATTTAAATTCTTGGCTTCCTCTATAGCAATGGTTTTTTGATAAGAGTGGCATCCCATTCTTTGGATAGAGCATTTAGGATTTTTCTATTTTTTTCACCCAAAGAGTACTCCTTACTCAAGGCTTCAAGATCCTTTATAATGTCATTGAACCTGCAGTACATTTTGTCTATGTTCTCATGTGGTTCCATCTTGAAGGACTCATACTTGGCAACAAGTAGGGATTTTTTGCTCACGAACATCATCGCTCCCTTCATGAATTTCTTTCAACTTATCCCATATTTCTTTAGCAGAAATGCAACCCTTCACGCGAGTTGATTCATTTGCATCCAAGGCATTATACAACACATCCATGGCTTTTGCATTCAATGTCAAGTTTGCCTTGTCTTGTGGAGTGAGCTCATTCCTTGTCTTTTCTCTTCTTCTATTTGTGTGATCATGAATGATAGAAGCTTCAAATGGACCTTCATTGACAACATACCACAAATCAATGTCAATAGATTGCAGAAATATTTTCATTCTATCTCTCCAACTAATAAAATTTGCCCCATTAAACATAGGGGGCCTAGTAACGGATTGACCCTCAAAAAATAGAGCATTGTTGGTTGCCATATTTTTCTTTACTCAAGAGCAGTTTAAGCAATATAATGAGACCAAGCTCTGATACCAATTGTTGGTCCCAAAGCAACCTAAGAGGGGGGGGTGAATTAGGTTTCTTAAAAATTACTTTGAGAAATATTGAGATTTTCAAATTGAATGCAGATATAACAAAATCAATAGAACAGCAAAGTAAAGAGAGAATAAATTAAACAATCAATACTTCCTAGCTAGCAAGCTTGAAGTATCAAATCTCTTGAATGCTTCACACACTTGGTGAGCCAATAATCTTTACAAAGTTGGGAAGTTCTTGCTCACACTAAAACCTTTTTAGTTGAGCCAAGAATCTTACTTACAACCACACTTTCATACAAGATTATCACTCCACTCAAAGTTGAATTACACTCACAATTGCACACTAATACAACAAAGCACTATAGTCAATTTGCACTCAAATTATCTCTTTTCTAGGGCTTGTATTCAATGTATTAGATTATTATTTCAGGTTATTAAAGAACCTATTTATAAGAGCAATAAATAGTGGTTTCAACTACTTCCTAACGGTTAAGTAATAAATGCACAAAAAATAGCCGTTGGGGTTTCGGACGTCCGAGAAGGATTGAATGCGTCCGAGGCAGCGTCCGATCTTCTTTCGATATGTATAAGACCCTATCCAATGTTGTGTTATTGAAAGGAAAAACTTAATTTAGGCTATTAGATCTTAGAGATTTGGAGGAAAAACATTACTTTGATTGGTGCTCTTTGTTAAATTGTTCAATGTCCACAAATATCCTAGCATATTCATTTTCTTTTTTACTGCATCTTAAACAAGTTTTAGTGATCTTTCTATACTTGAAGTCGATTTTTGAGAAAATCAATTTATTTACACTTGATCATCTTGAAATTGAGTTGGCATTTTACAAATACTTCAACTGTCAAGGTAAAGCTTGCAATTAGAACTAGTTACATTTTTTGATGTGAAAGTGGTTCAACATGTTAAGTTTGTTGAGTTAAATCTCCAATTCAGCATGCATAAATATTATCAAGTTCAGTATGTCAATTCATGTTCATTTTCATTGGTGGTGTGCTTAGTTCTTTTCTTTCTTCTTTTGCTTGGAACTAGTAAAACACTAGGTTTGATGATGTGATAACACTTATTACATTAGTTATTTTGCCGTTAAATACTATGCAATTTTGGTCATATACTAGTTCCATTTGGATTGACTTTATGTATTTTTGTTCATATTTCATGCTTAGTCATGACTTTTATGACTTCTAGAGTAATATTAGGATTTTTGGCAGCAGTAATGTATTAAATTGGGTAAAATTGACGCTTAACGATTTTATGTGCATTTTGATTAGTGATTTTAGTGTATTTTTTAGGGAATGTTTGAAGATTTGATATCAAGTTGTAGAAGTGGAAGAAATCAAGGGCAAAACTGTAATTACATGAAAATAGAAGACCAAGTCTAAAGCTGCTAAACTCCCAGTGACTAAAGATACTATAAAGATAAGGTATTAACTGAGTCATCAACTACTTCAATTTCAAAGAGCCATTAACTGTTGTCAAGGACATCAAGGAGCAATGTCAAAATCTGTGGTCAATAAGCAATTACGAGAAATCAGTCATTAACAGCGGTTATTGAATTTATATAGGAGAAATATTGACGCAGTCAACTAAATCAATCAGCACTTTGACCATCAGAATTTTTTGTTAGAATATCCCAGAATTTTCATCAAAAACAGATAGTTGTTATTGTAGTAGTAGGTAGAATAGGACAGCAATTAATGTAGTCTTGTCATTAGTACATTTTTCTTCTTCTTAAACTTTAATTTCAGTCTTTATTCTAGTTGTAAGATTTAACCCTTCCACTCTTACATTATTGGATTTTTTTTTTTTGTTTTAATTTGATACCAATTTCACCTATTTCCTCATTTCAAAACTTACTGTTTAGTTATTTCATGTTTTGCTTATTTTCAAGAGTTAGTCTAAAATTTAGATTAATTAGTAGATCTTGATGCAATTTGTATTTATCTTAGTGCTAATAGGTTTACATTAAACCTAATTTTCAAACCAAATCATTAGTTTAAATATAGATTTCTTCCGTTTTCTTAACTTTTCAAAAATGGTAAAAATGAAAAGCACTCTACTTTCTAATGTATGAATTTCTTATTTTAGTAACTTTATTCTTAATGCCCCCCAGTACTTCCAAATACAACTACTACGTTTAGTATTTATTGTCCACTTTTAGTTTAGTCTTTTAAATTACTTTTTTAGTTCAACACCTTTAATTGCTTTCTTAGTGTAGATTTTAATAGCCTTCCTAGTCAAACATTTTAGATTATCTGCGTAATTAAGTACTTTAATTACTCTTTTAGTATAACAATCTACTTGCTTTCTTAGTCTAGAATTCTACTTATTTTTCTCGTTCATTATTCTAAATATCTATTCTTAATGTAGTGTTCGAGTTAGTCTCTAGTTAATTTTAAATGCTTTGTTAGAAATAACCTCACTTGCTTGCGTAATCTAGTTCATAATTGTTTGTTGGGATTTTTGTTACATTGTTATCTAAACTAGTTTTAATGGCTTTCTATATTTACATATTGATTATTAGACTAAGAATTAGAGGTAGTTTTTTACATGTTTTCTTAGATTAGTTAAATTGCTTGTTTTACATAAGGCTATCCTTAATATCTCGGTAGTTAGTGACATAATCCCTTTTTGCTTGATCTAAATAATATAACGACCCTATAAACCTAGTAATCACCATCTCAATCAATGTGGGAACAACACCCACTCACTACTAATTTATAAATTTACTTCGTATACTTGCGAGAGTGAAAGTGTGAAAGGGTTTATTTTTTTTACTTGATTGACACCCAAAAACATCACCAAGCTAGAGCAAACACCTTCTTGTACATAGACTTTTTAATGGAAATTAAATCTTATAAGATTTTTCTTATATTTGATTTTATCTTTTATGCAATAAGGTTTAACCTATACTACATGATCTGCATGTGAGGTAAAAAACTAGATTCCTGTAAGTATTTGTTGTGGTTAATACTATGTCCATACTAAAAAACAAAAGACAATAGTCGTTTATAAAAATCCTACTATATAATATCACTAAATCAAAATTATTTGCCAACATCAATACACGTGCAAAATCATATTCAATCACTAACTCTTTCATTTTAGATATGTGGTCGGATTTCATCTTCTTCTTCTTTTTCTTTTTTTTTTTTTTTTTGTGTGAATCTTATGACCTTGTCACTTTGTTTATTTGTATATAAGTACTGGTCAATTATATTGTAAATTATGTCTCCTCCTGAAAAAGGGAAATTAAGACTAGAGAAAGAGCTTCATTAAAACGGAAAATCCATCGACATATACGTTGGGACAACAGAATGAACAACATTGGATAACATTTTATGTATTGTTCAATTGAAGCATATCAAGGTTTGCCTTTTTCTTTTTACAATCTCATAAAAAATATTGGCGGCAAACATGCTTGTGTAAGGATTTTTTTCCCCCAAAACATACAAAAAACATGTTCTATGTTTTAGAAACACAAACACAAAACTAACTAGTGATGTCAAACAACCTCTAATTTTTTGTATCCTGGAAATGAAAAGGAAAAGTAATTGTTGGTCTTTTGGGAGGATAAGGAACAAGCAGATCTTTTTATTACAAATTGTAGCACAACCAAGCAAAAGTTAAACCACAAAACTACGACATGAGAGAAAAAAATAATTGAGTTTGCTAGAGATGTGTGAGTGGTGAAGGATATTTTGAAGGGGCTTGCTCACATTATAATACCTTGGGCCAGGCTTACCGAATTAACAGAACTAAAGGTTTTTTTGTCCAATGAGACCAGCATCAAAAAAATTGAGGTGATCTTTCGGGTTGGACAGGTTGGATAGACCCTACGGGAATTTGTTCATAAAAAGGTGAACTCAAACTTTCAGAAACTAACGTGTAATTGTTAGAGTTGAAGTCTACCATTCTGGAGCAATTTAATCAGGTCTTTGTCCATCTGCAGGAATGTGTCACCTTCTGCTCTATGCAAGCCTTTTTTAAATCTTTTGTTTAAAGGAGACAAGTAGGGTATGATTAAATATCAATCTAAATATAATGCCTCCTTAACAGTAAATTGAAACCACATTTTCACATGCAGCGGTTTTCGTCTTCTCCTGCTTAAATGAAACAAACTCCATAAAATCATCCATCCTTGGCTAAGACATTTAATTGTCAGATAACAATAAAAAAGTTCTCTGCACCCTGCTGGGGCTTTTCAGCTATCTGTTCACTTTCGGGTGACATCAACCTTCTTATTCTCAAATGACGTATCAACCAAACGGCATATAATGGTACCGGATAAAGTTAAATTTATTGTTTTAGAGAACTTTAAATATTCTCTAGGGTGGGGTAATGCGTATCAAGGAAAGGTTTGAATAGTTGAATACTCGAATCTAAAGTCCTTGAAGGCTTGAACTCTATAACAAAATTCATTTTAGTATATTTTTGTAAAGGAAAAATTGCAATTTTGGTCCATAATGTTTGGTAAGGGGGCCGAACTGTTCCCAAAATTTCTCTAAGAGCAAATCAGTCCCTATTGTTTCCAATTTCAGTCAAAAATGAATAACCAAAATTTTTATTCAATAGTAATTAAAGGTTTTTTTTAAATTGTATACAGTCAAATGTTTTGAATTTACATTTTTACATTAACTATCTTAGATTTTATATTAATATGATCCCCTAATTATAGTTTAAATGTTTATATTTAAGATTTTAGGAGAAAATGATTTGAAAGTTGAACTATATATGTGCCAGATGTGTACTACAATTCCAATTAAACGATAATATGGTAAAATATAGTGAAATTTTTTTCAAATTCCCTACAAAAATCTCTTAAAACACTTCACAGAAATGCTATGTAATTGGCAAATTTTAAATGGTTGTATATAGCATTTGTGTTTGCAATAACTAGTAAATGTAAGTTTAAAATAGTTTTAACAATGTGAAGTGCTTTTTAAGAAATTTTGGAAAAAAATTTCTTTTGTATTTTATTCTATTTCGTTCTTATTTCAAATGTAACAATCAATCAATAAAATTTTAGGGTATTTCTTAAAATGTCCATGCACATTCATAATTCACATAAATAAATCAAACAATTTTAATTAAATTGATTTCCTTTGAGAGTTAATTGATAGTCTATTGCAATAATAAAAAATTTATTAGATGATCCGAACTTAATTTATGAGTATATATCGCTTACATTCTAACAGAATATTCTATCGAATATTTAATTACCATAAAAAGTGAAAAAAATGTTAGAATACGCAATAAATTAATTGCACATAGTGAAGAATATCAAATGATGTCTGATGCACAAGGGCAGGAAAACATTAGAAAAGGAAAAGAAAATCTGAAAATGAATATTTAATTAGTTTTTCAATGTTTTGGTTAATTAAGATTTTTAGTACATATCTGGCATATATGTAATTCAATTCTCAACTCATTTCGTTATAAACTCTTAACTATAATTATTTAAAATTTAGGGAATCATAATGTGTAATCCAAACATTAGGAACGAAAAAAGCAAAGTCAATCATTGGACTAATAAAAATTAGGGGATCATATTAATACAAAATCCAAACATTATGAACCCAAAATGCAAAGTCAATCGTTGGACTAATGGCAATTTAATTTTTACCGTTAGTCACATTTTGATTTCTGCTAATTTTTCCTTTCGGCATCAAGATTGAAGAAATTAGGGATCAAATTTAGTTTCAGTAAATTTTCAGGGATAAATTTGAATTCCCTCCCGAATATTAGGTACAAAAAATTACATTTTATTTCCTTTTTTTGGTAAATTCAACTTTTTAGTTTGCATATAGAATCAAATGGGCATTCCATCCAATAGAATTTTTAATGTCATCCTTACAAGGAGGGAGAGAGATATTCAGTACACATTTTACATGAAGTATTAGTGAATAATTAGAGAAAATTTATGAATTTTACAACAGTAAGAACTACTTAAACAAGTAGAGGGATGTCAGTGCAAGTAAATATTCTAAAATAGAAACACGTATTCTAAGATTGAGCAAAACTATGGTACTCACTCCACAATACATAATAAGTCTCATAGCCATTAAAATATCTAAAAAATAAGGAGTCACATTAATTTATTTCATTCAGTAATTTATAATATCTATTTTGTATAGTAGAGATAATAGAAAATACATTTTTATATATTAGATCTAGATAGTACCTAAGTATCTTCTTTAGTATATGTGGGATTATGCATAACGCACTAATCTTTTAGATTAAGATCATTCTTTTTGGTTCTGAGAATCTAAATTTAATTCGATGATTTGGCCCTTGAAGAATATAATATTTTATTTAGTTCCATATCATAATTCTACAAATTAGAGCAAGTCTTTGCTATGCACTATACAATTAAAGTATATATTTTAAATCGTTAGATGATTGTAGTAATAAGAACTCCTACCTTTTAATTATGTCAACAGTGGTGAGACTCGCTCCCTATTGCAAACCTTGCTTTTTATCATTTCAACAGCAGTAAAACCCACTTAGGGCAGACACAGGTTTGGATCCTGGGATGGCAAAAGTCCCTTATGATTTAAACAAGTTGAGTCGAAATTTAAAAATGGGAATTCTCAAGTTCGAATTCGTAGATGTATAAATGCTTGAATTAGAATTCGATCAAATACCTCAATTAGAGCTCGGACTTAGCATACTTATATGTTACTTTAAATTCGTGTTCAATTCGAACAAGTTCAATGATGAGTCAAGCATACTTTACCTTGAAGTCAAGCTTGAATTCCTAAAAATTATCAACAGTTTTTATCTAAAAATGGAACAAATTTAAATAGTAAATTTCAAGTTCTAGAAAGAAATAAAATAGAAAATAATAGTACATTAATTTATTTGGATTTGAGTTGTAGGTTAAATATTTCACTCGAAGAACAAGTGAAACACCGACTTCTAAATATAACGTGAATAATAATTTATTAACAGCCTTCAACTTTTTAGAAACAAAAAAAAAAGAAGGCCTAAATAGAAGTTTATTTCATTCAATAAAACAATGTGAAATACATAGATGGGTCTTTATAAGAAATTTTTATGAATTCTTAGTAGCAACAAAAGAAAGACAAAAAGACTGATTTTTCTCCAAATCCAATTAAAATCAATAAAAAAAATTACTTTAACCATTAAAAATTTATAACTTGGGGAAAATGTAGCAATAGATTTGAAGGTTTAAACAAACAAGACTAAGAAAAGCCTTTGAATTTAATACATAAATAATGGGTTAAAACAATAATGAGACATGGGAAACTTAAATTTTAAAAAATAAATGTTTAAGAGCAATGATCAAATAATAATAGTAATAAAAAGTTTGGAAGGTAAATATTAATTTTTTATATTCAAACTTTTATCAAATGCCTATACCACGTATATCATATACTGTAACAAAAATTTCTTGAGTGTGGGGAGGGGCCTAATAATCCACTCCTCAACTCACTCCGTATTATAAATTGAATAACGCAACTTACTCTTCAAGTACAAGACTTGTTAAGTTATTCATATTTAGTAATTTCAAGAGGCATATAGTTTTGATGATGTGTGATGAAGTAAAAAATTTAATATGAACAGTGAACATATCTCGTTGCGTGTTGATGGGAAAAAACATACCCCTTTATTACACTTTAGTTAGTCCCTTGTACATTATATTTTAGGTATCTTCAAAGTACCACCACAAGGGTTATATTTAGTATTATTTCAAATTCTTAGAGTTCTTAAAGCATATACTTCTTTGATTTCTCTTCAATTTTTTTTTTCTTAATTTGGTACAGATTTTATTTCAACAAGACTAATTTGTACGTGAATCCCTAGAAATCTATTTTTCTAGGATTTCAATTTTATCCATTTTACAAATCCCTTTCCTTCCAATTTGATGCCAAGTTTCTTTCCTAGATGCACATGGGGATTTAACACTCAACATTTTAGTTCATGCTAATATGGTTGATTCAATTGACGAAAACCGAACATGTTAACTTAGAGAAATTCGTGTTTCAATCTCGTTACCAGCAAATCCTCACTTGGTGAAGCGATCTACAAGGGAGGGGAGAGGGATAATCCAAAACCATTATTTTTGGCACACTCTATGTGTGCCACTTAAAAAAGTTTAGTTATAAATTAAAGTTTAAAATGTTTATTAAAAGTTTAATTAGATAACTATATATGGTTGAACTATAAAGACATTTTTCAAATAAAAAAGGCAAAATTTAGTAAGTTAATAAATATACGAATAGTTTTTTGTTTTTAAGTAGTTGCGTTATTGCTAAATTGAAAACTAAATTTTTAATTCTAAAAGGTAATTAATACTTAAAAGGAGAATGGTAATTTTAGTTACTTTTTAAAATTTATTTTATTTGTATATATTAATGAATGAATGATATAAGATACCATCAAACCAAGTGCTATGCTCCCTAATATGTATATGTATTTATACTATATATAAAATAAGAGCTCTTTAATGTAATGTTATTATTTATTGTGTCTATTTTATATTTGATACTTTTAAAACTTTTAGTATACATAATCAACCATCCTACTCATGGACGGATGAAGGTAGGAAGGCATCCCCCTCCCTTTCCCCAACATTCAAAAAACTATAGATTAGGTAAGAAAAATTTTAAAAATTTAATTTTATCCTATAATTACACACCCTAAATTTTGTCAATTTTATCTTTTTCTTCATATTAACTATTAAAAATTTGATAGGCTTTATTCAATCATACTTTTAAAAATGATGGCAATATTCAAAATTAAGAATAATTGTCATAGGAAAATATAAAAATTTCAAAAACTTTTGATGTTTTGTAAATAAATTCAACATTTAATTTTTATTTTAAATTTATTTTTTAAGTACATATTGTATAGAAATTGAACAAACAATATGTTATTTCTTCAATTGTAAAAATTATCTATAACAGTATTATATTTTTATTTCTTAGTTGCGTGTAAATTTATTTATTATATAAAAAATACTTTTACTTTAAGGATTCTTCATAATCCTTCAAAGTCATTGTCTTCTAATGCTAGAGTCATATTTCGGCTCGATTCATACCAAACTATTTGTTACCCAAAAAACAATTTTAATTCAATACATTTCACATAGGGAGTTTCAAGCTGTGGTCTGTGTACCAAGAAAGTAGAGCCGTTAGTAATCGACTAGAAAATTTTTGGATTCGATTCACGGTAGGTGAGATGGATTCTTTAGCTCATTACATTCATCTACATTACTCTAACTCATTAAAAATAAATTTTTTTAGGGTGATGTGGATGAATATGGACCAGGGAGTCTATCTCACCTACTATATGCCGAATCCATATAAGAATTTTCCATAATTGACCAACACTTTTTTGTACACTAGTAAGATGCACCCATATATCAATTTTATTATATTTATAAACGAATCTCATATATGATTTACAAAACAGAAAAAAAAAAAGTAAAGAAGAATCTCATATATGAATAATAAAGTCTCCTATGGTTCACATGATGTACATACATACATTGTTTAGCAAAATGTATCAATCGTCATCAAATAATTAGCCTGTTGCATGTAAGGTTACTGAACTATTTATTTTGTAAATTTGGTCATTGAACTACATTAAGTGTGTGTCTCGAGTCACTATGTCTGCAAATTTGATCACTAAATTATTTTAAATATGTGTCTGCAATTAGTATAGAAATAGGAGTGACATTTAAGGTAGTTTGCTACTACATTTTTGCAAAATAAATAGTTAAGTGACATTATACGTAACAAGCAAATAGTTTAGTGATTATTAGTGCATTTTTCTCTATATTATTTCGTTTGTTTCATTAATGCCATGGTATTTTGGATAGAAGAAAGCACGCAATGCAATTACATTTGAAGTATTAGATTTAACACATATGATAACATTAAGTAATACTGAATCCACAATTACAAACGTTAGATAAATTAATCCTAAGAACTATGACCACGATTGTTTAATAAACAAAAGAAGTGTATTACAAGTATTGAGACTTGACAAAAATGCAATTGTTAACATATAATTAAATATATAAACCTATTTAATTTAACTAAAGCCAATATAAAATTTATTTTATTTTATTTTTCTTTTTGAAAAACTTTATTTTGAATATAAACCTATAAAATTCACTAAATCTAAAAAAGCATTTATTTCTTTATTTTACTTTGGTTTGTGTATAGAAATATTATGAAGAGGCTACAGTATTTATTATTTTATTGAATACGTCAACGTGTTATTTTATTATGTTCTTTTTTGGGTGAATTAATCACAATAAACTATTTTTTTATGAAGTCCTCGGAAAATCAACATTGTGCCTGATCTTTTCAAATCTATTGGTATGGTCTTGCCTCAAACAATTTAAATAAACAGTTATCCTGATTTTCAACCTATGATTTATGTTATCATGTTTTTTGGGAATTCATATCGAAAACCTACTCTTTTTTGGCTTAATTCTCCATTTTCTTAAAAAAAAAAAAAAAAGGAGTGGTTACATCCAATCTGTCCCTTCTTATTCCCGACATGGTATGGTGCCCCAGGGTGGGTAGGAGCTGATCGAGTCCATAAAGTCACAAAGTAACAGTCCGAATCTGACTAATTACTCGGCAATTCATCCGGTGACTTCATGACAAGGGCGGGAAATAAGGGTCCTCCGTGGTAATCTAACGAATGGAGAGTCTACTTTAAAATTGTCAGCCCCAAGTATATGCTTCAACAAGTAAGATCGTAGAAACATGCACTGATAGCTTGTGATATAGCTACACCTAATTCTAGACTGGTTAATTCAAGAACTATAAATAAAGGACCAGGATATTCTATGAAATTGAAAAGATCATTCAAACATAGCATAGTCCAAGCGGACCCATTTAAAATATTTACTGAACTATGACCGACCATCATATTAGCAAATAAACGTATTCTTGAGTGTAAAAGTTTTTTTGTCTCATGGTAACCTACTCCAGTCCCCTTACGAAAGTTTCGTTATTGCGTTATCCATACACTTCATGTTTCTAGCGATTCAATACATTCGCAAGAATGAAACTCAAAGGAATTGACGGTCCCCGCATAAGTAGTGGAACATGTGGTTTAATTCAATGTAAAGCGAAGAACCTTACTAGGGCTTGCATGTATATAGTATCATAAAATGAAAAGATGTTTGTCCAAGAGGAATAGGTAGGGAGCTGAATATTTCCCACTCAGAATCCCCTCCTTGCTGTAAAGATAACTGCAAAGGCCTACTGAACAAGGAATAAAATAGCTTGCGAGGCTTTAAAACTTAATGAAGTTTTTGAAAAGTCAACCTGTCTTTCATGTTTTCTTTCATTTTCGAAATTTATTGGTGTAGTCTTGTTTCAAATATTGATCTACATAACTTGATCCTGAATCTTATAAATTTTTTAAATTACTATTTTGGCTTATCTAAACAATTTATTTGATTCCTCAATTTTTTCATTGCCTTGCTTGTCTTTTCATACACCAATTTCATTTTTCATTTCCTTGCTTATATTTTCATATTACTTCCATTTATAGTTGATATCTTTTATGCTATCTATCTTGTTAACTCCATATGTAATCGTATAAAGTTTGGTGGATATTTTTTTAAGATATGAATGAATGAAATGGGATAGATTAGGTTTTTTAGGTTTCCACACTTGAACAAAACTATGTGGAAGATAATTTTTTTACCTAAAAGTGTATATGCCTTTATTTGGTCCCAACTTTTAGTATTTCTTGACAACCATGACATATTATTCCCGTTGTAGAAACGCCATGGTTAAATCTCATGCTATTTTGTTTCTTAAAACTTCATCCTGAATCTTATAAATTTTTTTAAATTACTATTTTGACTTATCTCAACAATTTAATTTGATTCCACAAGTTTACTTTTCATCATCTTGCTTGTATTTTCATATACCAATTTTATATTTTCATTGCCTTGCTTATATTTTCATATACTTTTCATTTATAGTTGAAATCCTTTATGCTATCTATCTTATTGACTCCATATGTATATTATACATGTACATATATTTTCTAGGATGTTTTCAATATCATAACCGTTAGTTCTATTTATTATACTAACTTGTTTTCCAAATGTTGACTAATAATGCGTTATGTAGAAAGAACAAATAGATTTCAATAATCATAATAGACTATAATTTTTTTGTATGTTAATCATTTCAATTAAGAGGCAATATCTTGTGTAATTTAATTAAAGTTGCACTTATGGCTCATAGAACTATATTTTATGACTTGAAAATGTTCGTAAAGATTAAGAATGGAAATTTAGTTCCTCTACTCAGATTCTTTGGAGCCATAGCTGTAGTTTGGTTGGACGTCCTTACTCCCTTATTTATGAAATGTGAATTTTTTTTTAACTGCTCTTCGTTACTATCACAACCGTCTTGTCTATTGAGTAGTATTCATTAACGGGGCATACACAAACCCAATTAAGGAAAACTCTATGAATGTAGAAACACACGTATAATAAACATGTTTATTATTGATGGCAAATCTTATTCAACTTTAAAAAATCATCAAATCAACAAATTTATATAAAATACTAAACTACATTAAATAAAATTATTACAAGTGCACCAACATAAAAGAATTCAACCTTTTTTGTAATTGTTGTTTGAGCATTTTGTCAAGAAAAATTAATCAATATTAATAAACATTAGTTCTTTCATTTTTTTTCGACGTTAAGTTAGGCCAGGGATGCATACTATGGATTTAAAATGGTGAACACTCGCATATTTTATTGTTATTTTTGAATCTTAGGGCTTTGCTGGTCCCAAAGCAACCTAATAGGGGGGGTGAATTAGGTTTCCAAAAATACTTTTAGAAATATTAAGATTTTTCAAATAAAAACTGATATAATCGAATTAGTGAAATAGTGAAGTAAGAAAGAGAGAAAATTAATCAGCCAATACTTCAGCTCCTAACAAGCTTGAAGTATCAAATCACTAAAATTCTTCACACACTTGGTGAGCCAATAATCTTTACAAAGTAGGGATATTCTTGCTCACACTAAAATTCTTTTAGTTGAGTCAAGAATCTTACTTACAACCTCACTTTCGTACAAGATTATCACTCCACTCAAAGTTGAATTGCACTCTAAACTGCACACTAATACAACAAAGCACTATAGCCAATTTGTACTAAAATTGCTCTTCTCTAAGGCTTGTATTCAATGTAATAGATGATTTTTACAGAATATCAAAGCAGTTATTTATAAGAGCAATAAATGGTGGTTGCAACTACTTCCTAACGGCTAAATAATGAATGTAGTAATTTTAGCACAAAAAGTAGCCGTTGGGGTTTCGGACGTCCGAGATAGATGGGATGCGTCCGACACAGCGTCCGATCTTCATGCAGATGGTGAAGAACTTCATTCGGACGTCCGTGCATGCGTCTGTTCCATCGTTCGATAGAGGGTTCGGACGGTCATGTTCGTCCATTTGGAGAAGCAGTAGGATTCTTCATACTGCCTGTTAGTTCGGACGGTGGAATGAGTCCGAGAAGCTTGACACAGTTCAAACGGTACAGTGCGTCCGAAAACCCTGTCCCTTGCAAAACAAATAACAGACCTACAAAAACTTGTTTACAAAGTTAAGTGTTTAAGTCATCATCAAAATAAGGTTTGGAAAACATCAATCTCTCCCTTTTTGATGATGACAAGCCTTCATGGAGTAATTATGTAAAAACAATCAGATATGACTAATCATTTTGCAATATAGATGACTACTCCCCCTTTTGACATCATCAAACAAAGCTCCCCCTGAGAATGTGCAAGTATTTCAACAGAAATGCATTGTAAACAAAAGCTCAAATATTCAACTCAAATTTTTAACAGTACTTAGTTCAAGTATTCAACAGAAATGCATAAAAACTCAAATATTCAACTCAAATATTTAACAGTACTTATTTCAAGGGAATACATAGAAGGGTAAATCTGAGAGCAGTCCTAACTAAAAAATAGAGAAATGCTAAAAACTAAAAACACATGTCAAAGGAACTAAGTCGAGTCATTTTTCTTCTTGGAGCGCTTTTCAGTCTTTTGGCGTTTTGAAGGAGCATCTTCATCGGTGGCCTCACTGTCTTCCTCTTCTACAGTGCGGCGTTGTATGATGAAATCGAACGTGTCGTCAATATCCTCATCGACACCTTCATCTTCATTGGCAGCACCTCGAGTATTGGCATCTTCTTCGTCGTCCTCACGAACATCCCCATCTTCATTGTCATCACTGTCGGAAGATGAGTAGAGTGGATATTGTGATTGAAGGTTGGCAAATTGAACCTGAGCCGAAGCAGACATGCCATCTACAAGGCTAAGGGCCTCTTGAAGAATCACCTGACGAGTTTCAAGTCGCTTTAACTTACGATTAGTGCGACGTTGAAATGAACTGACTTGAGTGCTCAGGAAAGTAAGTAGGCCACAGATATGAGAAAGTGAGGGTTCAGAGGTAGATGGATGAGGATCATGGAATGGTGGGGGTGGTTGATGAGGAGGAGGAGAATGTGGAATAGCCAAACTAGAGGTGGAGGCCTGGGATTTTGAACGTTCAATATCAAAAGCTGCCTTAGTTAACCATTCATCGTTGAAAAACCGGAGGCCTTTTCGTTCAATATAAGATTTGTTAAAATAAGGGAAAAATTGTTTGTTGCCACTGAAAGGAATATCGAGGAAATCAAAAATTTTGGTGAGGAATTTTCCAAAGGGAATGTTTCTTCGGGTATCAGTAAGGAAGAGTTCCCACAGGGAGCAAAAGAGATACCCAAAGTCAAGAGGAATGCCCTTGAAAACACAAAAGAACAAGTAAAATTGCATCGACAACTTATACTCCTGATGCCCGTCGTTGGCAATATTCCATAAAAGATTGTATGGAATGTTTAGTTCAATGAGTTAGCAATGTGGTTTATATTACTTCCGATGAACATTGAAATTGATGTTAAAAATAGCCCTAACCTCATCAATGTCAAATCGAGTATCAATAGCGGGCCATTTATCTAAAGAAAAGAAATAGGAGAAATCATGCAAATTTGAGACTTCACATTCAAAAATAGTGTTGATGATGTTAGAGGAAATCTCTAGATTGGTGCTGTTTACACGAGAAATTAAAGTGCGACCAGTGGGGCCTTTCCGAAGATTGGCGGTGAATTGAAGCACCATGTCATGATACACGGGTAAATCAGTATGCACTAGGTGATACCAATTTTGTTTTTCAAAGCATGATTTGACAATGGGAAGATTATACTCATCGAAAAGACTCTGAGATGTAGGAAAGAATCGATGAATTTTGGTAATGTTGGATTTGAGGAGACTTGGGGATTAGCAGACGATTCTCCACGCACTGGAGCTTTCCCTTTTGTTTTTCGTCCACGATTTGCTGTAGAAGAACCCCGCGGGTTTCAACTATTGTGAAGGAAGGGAAAGAAGAGGAGGAAACTTTTGATTTTGTTTTTTCAAAGATTTGGGAGAATTTGATGAAATGAGATGGTAGATGGGGAAATTAGATATGATAATGGTGAAAAATACCTTGGAAAAGATAATTTTCCAATCAATTTGTGGAGAGAGGGAAGGAATTTGGAGGAGATGTTGAAGGAAAAAATTTCGCCAGAGGGTTTCAGGGATTAGGTTGTGTCCGAAATGGGGAAGATGGACTGTTTTAATCAAACAACGAGACCGTTCGGACGGCCGAACGTTTGGTGTGCGTCCGATGAAGAGTCCGAAAGCTGATGAACGGACGGCTGATGGAATAGCCAGTGCGTCCGAAAGAATTCCAAAGAGTTAGTGAAGAACAAATGAATATCGCTCGGATGATTATGAGCGTCCGAGGCAGATAGGAAGTTTTCAGACGATACAGAGCGTCCGAAAGATAGTGTTGCTCGGACGATCAAGTGCGTCCGAACGAAGAAACTATGCCAAATTGATCTGTAAAATCCCCAAACATTTTCTGAGAGATTCAGAGCGATCTAGAGCCAAGGGTTTTGAAAAAATATCAGCCAGTTGATCTGAAGTAGGAACGAAATCAACACGAATTTCCTTTTTACAAACAAGATCTCTAATATAATGATGCTTAACATCAATGTGTTTGGTTCTAGAGTGCATAACAGGATTTTTTGTGAGATTAATTGCACTAGTGTTGTCACACTTTATAGGCACACAATAAAAAATTACACCAAAATATTTCAGAGTATGTTTCATCCAAAGAAGTTGAGCACAATAATTTCCAGCAGCAATGTATTCAGCTTCAGTAGTAGAAAGAGAAATAGAATTTTGTTTTTTGCTAAACCAAGACACAAGACAATTTCCCAGAAAATGACACATACCACTGGTACTTTTTTTTATCAATTTTACACCCAACAAAGTCAGTGTCAGAATAACTAATTAAATCAAATGTAGAGGACTTTGCATACCACAAACCAAAATTTATTGTACCCTTTAGATATCTAAATTTTTTTTTAACAGCTATCAAGTGCGATTCTTTGGGGCAAGATTGAAATCTAGCACATAAACAGACATCAAACATGATATCTGGTCTACTGGCTGTTAAGTAAAGTAGGCTTCCGTTCATACCTCTATAGTGTTTTTCATCAACACCATTACCTTCTTCGTCTTTATCAAGTTTGGTTGAAGTGCACATAGGCGTACCAATTTGTTTGCAATCTTCCATTCCAAATCGTTTGAGTAGCTCCTTTGTATACTTGATTTGTGTAATAAACGTTACTTCCTTTGTTTGGTAAACTTGTAGTCCGAGGAAAATTTGTAACTTGCCCATCATACTCATCTCAAACTCTTTTTGCATTAAATGTGAAATTTTTAGTCCTTGCACAAACTTTCATTAGTTGCTCCAAAAATAATATGATCAACATAAATTTGAACAATTAACAAAGCATTTAAATCTATTTTTGTAAAAAGAGTGGTGTCAACTACACCTCTTTTGAATCCATTTTCTATCAAGAAACCACTTAATCTTTCATACCAAACTCTTGGAGCTTGTTTCAAACCATATAAAGCTTTGGAGAGTTTGAAAACATAATTTGGAAGATTTTTATTTTCCAAGCCCGGAGGTTGTTCAACGAAAACTTCTTGATCAATAAAACCATTTAAAAATGCACTTTTAACATCCATTTGAAATAATTTGAAATCATTCAAACATGCAAATGCGAGAAACATGCGAATGGATTCTAATCTAGCCACGGGTGCAAAGGTTTCATCAAAGTCAATACTTTCTTCTTGAGCATAACCTTTTGCAACAAGTCTAGCTTTGTTTCTTATGATTTCACCTTTGTCATTTAATTTGTTTCTAAAGACCCATTTAGTCTCCAATAAGGGGATGAGAAGATGGTCTTTCAACCAAGGTCCATACGTTATTTTTCTCAAATTGACTAAGTTCATCTTGCATGGCATTAACCCAAGATTCATCACTCAAAGCAACATCTACATGTTTAGGTTCAATGTGAGAAAGTAATACACAATTACTATTCAAAGGTTTATGAGAACGAGTAGTTACCCCATCGGATAGATCACCTATGATTAAATCTTGAGGGTGACTACAGACAAATCTCCAAGCTTTCGGAAGATCTTTTGGAGTATCCTCATTCTTTTCATCATCTATTTGATGGTTGTTGACATCATTGCTTGATGTGATCTCTTGATGATCTTCATGAATAATGTGCTTTTCGAGCTCCTTTAGAATACCTACATCTTCATCTTCACATAAATTCTTTGAGATAACATCATTAGTTTCATCAAATGTAACATGCACAACTTCTTCAATCAAGAGCGTTCTTCTATTGTAAACTCGGTATGCTTTCTTGTCATACTAGAATATCCTAGAAAAATTCCTTCATCCGATTTTTTGTCAAATTTTCCAAGGTTTTCTTCGATTTTTAAAATAAAACATTTGCAACAAAAACTTTAAAATAGCTCACAATGAGTTTTTTACAAAAAATGAGTTCATAAGGTGTTTTGTTTAAAAAGGATCTGAATAAAACTCGATTCATGGCATAACAAGCCATGTTAACCGCTTCGGCCCAAAAGTATTGTGGTAAGTCGCATTCAATAATCATAGTTCTAGCGGTTTCTTGAAGAGTCGTATTTTTCCTTTCGACAACACAATTTTGTTGAGGGATTCTAACAACCGAAAATTCATGAAAAATACCTTTCAGATCACAAAAGTCAGGAAAACCTCCAAATTTAAATTCGGCACCATTGTCACTTTTTAAATGAATGATTTTTAAATTCAATAAATTTTGAATTTTGGAAAACGATTTTACAAATTTTTCAAAAGCCTCATTTTTGTGAACAAGAAATAATACCCAAGTATACCTTTGGGAGAATAGTCATCTACAATAACAAAGGCAAATTTGCAACCACCAAGACTAGCATATTGAGTAGGTCCAAATAAGTCTAAATGCAACAATTCTAAAGGTTTATGAGTAGACACAAAATTCTTTGGTTTAAAAGAAATTTTAACTTGTTTACCCAATTGGCATGCATCACAAATTTTATTTTTCAAAAATTTTAGTTTTGGCAAACCTCTTACCAAATCCTTCTTAGCAAGTTTTTCAATCAAATCCATATTAAAATGACAAAGTCTTCTATGCCAAAGCCAAGGATCATCTATGGAATCGGTAAGACATTTTACACTGCTATTGCTAATTTTATCAAGATGAATCACATAAACATCATTGTGCCTAGTGCCCTTGAATAAAACAACATGATTTTTATCAAGGATAAGACATTCATGCTTGGCAAAAAATACATATAAATTTTTGTCACAAAGCTGACTAACACTTAATAAATTATAGTTCAAATTATCAAAAAAAAGCACATTCTTACATCAAGGTTTCACCATTTTTACCTACATAACCAATGCCGATTGATTTTGCTTTATTGTTATTTCCAAATGTGACTTTTCCACTGTTTTTGGATATGAGATTGTGAAGAGAGAAGCATCACCCGTCATGTGCCTTGAACATCCACTATCTATGAACCACTTAGCATTGTTGGTGATGTTAAGTACCTGCACAGTAAATCAATTGATAACTTTTGGTACCCATATTTTCTTGGGTCCATTTGAGTTAGTGAAATTGCTATCAATCCATGCAACTTTCATTCCAAGTTTTTCATTCTTCTTGACATAACACATATTCTTAACATGTCCATGTTGTTGGCAATATCTACAAATAATATTTTTATTTCCATAAAAAGATGAATTTGATTTTACAAAACATAATAAAATTTTTGTTGATTAATACATTTCTATTTCTTTTCAAATCAACAACATTTTCTTTCTTTCTAGTCAAGAGAACATTTAAATCATCCATTCTTCCTTGACCTTTTGATCTCACATGCATTCTTTTCTTCAAGTCACGATTTTCTTGTGATAGCCTATTATTTTCATTCTCAAGTTTAGAGTTAGCATTCAATAGAGCATTTGATTTTTTGACTAACTCCTTATTTCTAGCATATGATTCCTTTTAGCTATCATGCAATTTCAAAATGAAAGCTTCAAGATCATTTTCATCATTAGAGTCATAGTTAGAATTTACCTCATCATCTCCAATGGCCATAAAGGCCATTTGTGCCGACTCTATTTCTTCTTCAATTTCTCTTTCGGAGTTGCAATCATCCCATGTGATTTGAAAGTTATTGAATCTAGGTTTTCTTCCTTCCTTCTTTTTCTTGGAAGGGCACTCATTTGCAAAGTGTCCGAGTTGACCGCATTCAAAATATTTTTCGTTTTGCTTCTTCATTTCAAGCCTTGTCTTTCCTTTGAAATTATTTGAATTTGTAAAGAACTGCCTCTTCTCATTCTTCGTTAAAAGATGTAATGTTTAAGAAATCTACTTTGGTGATGAGTGCAAGATCTCCTTGATCAAGATTTTCATCTTCTAGATTGATGGAGCTGTTTTCATCCTCTTCTTGGCTTTGCTTCTTCATCATCCACTACTTTGGCCTTCAACTTCAACTCATAAGATGTAAGAGAATTGATTAGCGATTCAATAGGCATTGAATTTAAATTCTTGGCTTCCTGTATAGCAATTGTTTTGGCATGGCATTCTTTGGAGAGAGGATTTAGGATTTTTCTATTTTTTTCACCCAAAGAATCTCCTTACCCAAGGCTTCAAGATCCTTAATGATGTCATTGAACCTACAATACATTTTGTCAATGTTTTCATGTGGTTCCATCTTGAAGGATGCATACTTGGCAACAAGTAAGGATTTCTTTTGCTCACGAACATCGTCACTCCCTTCATGGATTTCCTTCAATTTATCCCAGACTTCTTTAGCTAAAATGCATCCCTTCACGCGAGTTGATTCATTTGCATCCAAGGCGTTATATAGCACATGATCTGATTCATGGCTTTTGCATTTAATGTCAAGTTCGCCTTGTCTTGTGGAGTGAGCTCATCCCTTGTCTTTTCTCTTCTTCTATTTGTGTGATCATCATTGATATTAGCTTCAAACGGACCTTCATTAACAACATGCCACAAGTCAATGTCAATAGATTGCAAAAAGATTTTCATCCTATCTCTCCAACTAATAAAATTTGCCCCATTAAACATTGGGGGCCTAGTAACGGATTGACCCTAAAAAAATAGAGCATTCTTGGTTGCCATAATAGTTCTTTTCTCAAAAGTAATTTAAGCAATAAAATGAGACCAAGCTCTGATACCAATTGTTGGTCCCAAAGAAACCTAAGAGGGGTGGTGAATTAGGTTTCTAACAATACATTTAGAAATATTAAGATTTTTCAAATAAAAATTGATATAATCGAATCAGTGAAATAGTGAAGTAAGAAAGAGAGAAAATTAATCAGCCAATACTTCCAAGCTAACAAGTTTGAAGTATCAAATCATCTACTAAAATTCTTTACAAAGTAGGGATATTCTTGCTCACACTAAAATTCTTTTAGTTGAGCCAAGAATCTTACTTACAACCTCACTTTCGTACAAGATTATCACTCCACTCAAAGTTGAATTGCACTCTAAACTGCACACTAATACAACAAAGCACTATAGCCAATTTGTACTAAAATTGCTCTTCTCTAAGGCTTGTATTCAATGTAATAGATGATTTTTACAGAATATCAAAGCAGTTATTTATAAGAGCAATAAATGGTGGTTGCAACTACTTCCTAACGGCTAAATAATAAATGCACAAAAAGTAGCCGTTGGGGTTTCGGACGTCCGAGATAGATGGGATGCGTCTGACACAGCGTCCGATCTTCATGCAGTTGGTGAAGAACTTCGTTCGGACGTCCGTGCAAGCGTCCGTTCCATCGTCCGATAGAGGTTTCGGACGGTCATGTTCGTCCGTTTGGAGAAGCAGTAGGATTCTTCTTTCTGCCTGTTAGTTCGGACGGTGGAATGCGTCCGAGAAGCTTGACACAGTTCGGACGGTACAGTGCGTCCGAAAATCCTGTCTCTAGCAAAACAAATAACAGACCTGCAAAAACTTGTTTACAGAGTTAAGTGTTTAAGTCATCATCAAAATAAGGTTTGGAAAACATCATTCTTCTCATCAAATAAATTTATCAATATCTCAAATAGAATTATTTAAATAGAACTCTGTAAAGACAATATTCTTCTTAACTTTAGTTGTTTTGTTTAAGTTAATACCGTATAGAAATGGTGTAAAATTTTAATTAATTATGGATTGTTTAATAGATTATTTAATGGATCGTTCAAGTAAAAACGTCATAGGAGTTGTGTAATTCCAATATTTAGTAACATAAAAACACAGTTCAAGCCAGTTTTGGATATTCTATTACACTTTTTAGTGTTATGATAACGTAGCATATGTCTGTTTCGTATAAGAAAATATTAAATGAGAGACTAAGTATCAACCCATCATATGGTGTAATATGAGTGTTGTAATACTAAAAAGTGTAACGGAAAATTCATTACTGTTCCAACCTCCTTCATTTACAATATGCAATTTTAAAATTTTTTATTCTAACTAATTTCTTTATATTTAAATTTTCATTTCTCTTGCTACCACGTTGATAGCCACACATTCCAATTTGATTTCCTAATTCTGATTAGTTATCAAAAAGAAAATAATCAAACTTCTTTGTGATTACTTGGCAACACAAAAATTTTGAAAAGGTTAAGTATTCAAGCAAACCAAAGGTTCAAAAATTAGAATATTAATTTTTCTTTACTCGTCTAGGAGAAGCTATTATTACATATTACAATTATCAATTTGTGGGTCTCTATTATATTAATTTTTTGTTTTTCCATTAAGATTGAAATATAAATGGATAACAAAGATGTACATACCATATTTCATGAATAACTAAGATAGAATCTTCTTTTTTTTTTCTAAAATTAATAACATAAAAAGGAACTTACATATTTTGCTAGCAATTACTGCTTATGAGTACTATGCGATATGGATGCAAGGCTAACTTAGAATTATGAGCAAGGAAATTTGTTGTGGCAGCTCTAAGTATCTAAAGTATTGTTTATGCTTCCCTCAAATAAAGTGAGCCACAAACTCCTTCCCAACAATACTATTGAAATTCTAGAAGCTAAGATCTATTCGTCATCAATTCCTTCACTGTTGCAATTTACTCCTATTTGACCAATTCTGTACAAAAGCTTTTTCTGAACGTTGTTGACATTCTCTTTAGGTCTAGTATTTAAGTTATTTACGGTTATGAACAAATAAATTACCATTCGTGAAGGACTCTTAGAAGAATCTTAATTGGCTATAATTAATAAATCATATATTAATTAATAAAACATGTGATATCTTACAACTTAAAAGAGTCCTAATATAACTTTAATATCATTTATATTTTTTGTAATTAGGAATCAATATAGGTGACATTCTTTACTTATTTGTTCTTCACAACTACATACAAGTTATGTTACAAGACATTTTTCTAATTTTGGACAAATTAAATAGATTAAAAAGGGAAGGAATACACAAAAGAAACAACACACTTATACTTTTATAATAATGATAAAATTTTCGAATGGCTAAAGGAAGAGGTCTCAATAAGGAACTAGACCTATGAGACCCCATCAAACAACACCACCACTACATAATCTGGTATCGAGTTTGCTCCCTCCAAAGTTTATAAACGTATTTCTTATTAAAAAAATTTCTCTCACTTTCTCTCTCTCATACACACACACGAAAAATTCTAATGCATCTAAACGACTTGATCTTACTGCTGTGGCTGCTGATTGAGTATGATGATGTGGATTAGTGACACATAGCATCTTACCTAGATTGTTCTAGAAGTGCCTACATGGCAGCCTCATTAAGGGCAATTATGTAATTCAGCTTCAGCTGTACTAGCATAGAGATAGCCTTATGCCTCCTTATGTACATCTATAAATAAGGGGCTTGGGTGCTACTAAAAAAGGACCAAAACTCAACTCAGATAATCAAATACACTCTTGACATTCAGCTCTTTCACTTTCTCTCTCCTCCTAGAATCCAATTCTAGCTTCTTCAATTGGCGTCGTATGCGGGAATCGACAGATTTCCATATCTTTCAATCAATACTCAATCATTTGAATTGTTTGTTTTCTCTTTGAGGAGGATGAAGAACCGTGGAACACGCCAAACTGCAAGCAAGGACGCCGAGACGAGCAATCAGCACCTCGTAGTGCATACCGATGAACTAGAAAACGTCGGTACACCAACCGAGGCTCAACAAAAGAAGAATGATGTCCTAAAGTACATTGCTGACCATTTTGAGTCTTTCTGAGCATTCGTGGAGCAGCGCTAAAGCCAAACTTCATCCGAACGCTCGAACCGGGCAGCCACTCCACAAGCCGAACAGAAATGCGACCCCGGCCGATGGCTGGGAAAGAGCCGATTGATGCCATGAGCCCAACCGACCTACGTCACAAATTGACAGAGTCGCACTCGAACAAACAATCTGAGTCACACTCATCGACAAGTGGATCAAAGAAATTACCAGTACGTGAGAGACTCAGTACACATTTCTCAAAAAAATCTGGTTCAAGAGGACCCTCCTCGGCTGTTTTAAAACAACTCAAGGAGCAGAGCCTCGAAAATAAGATCCAAGAGATTTTGAGAAAAAACAATTTACTTCTGAATACTTCTTCTACGGTAGAAATTGATAGAGATCCATTCGCAATCTCTATCAAGATTGAACCTCTTCCAATGCAATTCAAGTTGCCGGACCTAGACCGCTGCAAGGGAGAATCTGATCCGTCAGATCACCTGCACCACGTGGTAGCGATCACTAGCCTTTATGGCTACAGTGATGTGACCCGCTGTAAGTTGTTTGCCACCACCCTTCGAGGTCCGGCACAGAAATGGTTCCAGGAGCTGCCGACGAACTCAATCGCCACTTTCAATGACCTGGCAAAGTCTTTCCTTGGTCACTTCAGGAGTAAATCAATATTGCAAAAGGACACATCGCACCTCATGAGACATCCGGCAGAGGTCCGATGAGTCACTTAATAAATTTGTGGACCGCTTTAATGATGAGGTGGTCCAAATAAAAAATGTTGATGAAAGAATTCTGGTGGCTACTTTCTGCAGCGGTATCCGACCAGGCAACTTCAACACTTAGCTGGCCAAAAGGATGCCGAGCTCCTATTCTGAACTCCTCGAAAGAGCATCAGAGTTCATACAGGGCGAAGAGTCAAACAGGACAAAAATAGAACTTTAGGATACACAAAGAGAAAAAGTCCTCAAGACTCTGAACCCCTCATCCTCGAAAAAGTTGAGGGTCGCTGACAGGTTGAGCTATTCCAGAGCTACACCTTTGGCTAACCGGGTGGTCTTCTCAGGCAACAATATCGAGAACCGACCCCAGCGAACAAGGAGCCATCCCGATGCTAACTTCACACCTCTCAATGCATCGAGGAGGGAAATTTTATACCAAGTACAACATCTGGGCCTATTAGAGCCACCCCCTCAAATGGTGTCAGTCTCGAACGAAAGAGACCGGGCAAAGTACTGCACTTTTCATGGTCAACACACATCAGATGTGTACCGAGGCATGTAACCACCTGAAGGTTTAAATCGAGAAGACCATCCAAGAAGGACATTTGCAGCAGTTCATCTGCCGAACTGCGACAGAGTTCAGGTCTTACACTGCCAACCAATACAAATCCTGCGCAACCTCGCTCGCCGCCTCGTCAACGGATCTGAGGCTACCAGAATGAAACAATAGATTGTATTAACATCAGGATGAACAAATTCGTGTAGTTGGGGTGATAAACACAATTGTTGGAGGGCCGGCGACAGGGGACTCAAATAATGCAAGGAAAAAATATGCCCAGAACATTCATTCGGGCGAGGATCTGGAGAAGCGACTGAAGCCTTTCATGAGCCTCGGATACACCTCCGAGGACCCTGTTCCCAGCCGAATACCACACAATGACCCCGTGGTAATTCACTTAAATGTGGCTGGATATGAAATACACCGTGTGTTCGTCGACACCAAAAGTTCAGCAAACGGACATAATCTTTTGGGACGCTTTGGTCCAAATGCATATGGACGATTCTTTGATAAAACCTTTCAAGACTCCAATGGTTGGCTTCACCGGAGACTCGGTCGTGCCTGAGGGACAGATAATGTGTCCCATTGTGTCTTGGAGCTCTCCCGAAGCACAGAATTGAGATGACCACATTTCGTCATCGTCAAAAAGGATAGCTCCTACAATATGATCCTGGGCCGACCCGTGCAATACACCTACAGAATCCTTCCCTCCGTATTCCATATTGGGATAAAATTCATGTTGAGGGATGGATCTGAAGGAACAGTCATTGGCAGCCAACAGGAGGCCTGAGCCTGCTATATGATGTCCTTGCGGTCCCAATTGCAAACGATGTCCATTACTGACAAGGATTACTTGTAAACTTTTGATGCCTCATCTACCTGGGATGGCTTTGAAGAGCCTTTGATAAGTCAGAGAGAGGGGGAAGAGAATGTGCAGCCCCGGCTCGGAGATACTGAGATCCCCGAAACTCTAATCTGAGCCTAAGGGAAAGGGCAAAGCAAAAATTGAGGCCCAAGACGAGGTTCAAATTGAGGAAGTATCACTAGATCCGAGCCTCCCTGATTGGAAAATTAAGATCTGTGCTACCCTCCCGGCAGAGTTTAAAGCCCTTCTCTTCAGGCTTTTAGCCGAGTACAATGACTGTTCGCCTGGACTGTCGAAGACATGCCCTGCATCCCTCGAGAAATAATTGAGCACAAACTCGGAGTGGACCCGGCATACAAACCAGTGAAGCAGAAGAAGCCTCCTCTTCGATCCAGAGCGCAGTTTAATAAACGAAGCCGAGGTGGATAAACTCTTAGTGGCCAGATTGATTAGAGAAGTATTGTATCCCACCTAGCTTTGTAATCCAGTCCTTATAACAAAACCAGATTCTTCTTGGCGAATGGGCGAAGATTTTATTGATCTTAATAAAGCCTATCCAAAGGACAGTTACTCGTACCCCCGGATCGATACTGTAGTAGATTCATTTGTTAGATTTTAGATTGTTATACTTTTTAGATGCATTCAAGGGCTACAATCAAATATACATGGCCAGAGAAGGTGAAGATAAAATCTCTTTCATCACTGACCGAGGCACGTACTGCTACACTACTATGCCCTTCGGACTGAAAAATGCTAGAGCCACATATCAACGCCTCGTCAATAAAACCTTCAAGTCCCAAATAGGATGAAACATGGAGGTATATATTGATGACATGGTGGTCAAGAGACGAACCTATGAGGAAACCCTAGAAGATCTCAGGAAAACATTTGAGATATTAAGATCCATCCAAATGAGGCTGAATCCCAAAAAATGTACATTTGGGATCCCCTCGAGAAAATTCTTGGGATTCATTGTCTCTCACCGGGAAATTGAGGTGAACCCTGAAAAGGTGCAAGCCATAATTAATATAAAAACTCCCACCTCGATAAAGGAGGTTCAGAGACTTACCGGTAGAATGGCGGCCCTGAATCGATTCCTGTCCAAATCAGCAGAAAGAGGCTTGCCGTTCTTTCGGCTCATAAAGAAGACTGAGTGTTTTCAATGGACTGAGGATGCTCATAAAGCCTTTGATGAGCTTAAAGAACACTTGGGCAACTTTTCGAATCTCGCATCTCATAAAAAAGGAGAACCGTTATACCTGTAAGTCTCAATCACCGAACTGGTAGTCAGCTCGGTTCTATTGAAGCTGGATGAGCAAGGCAGCCAATGCCCTGTATATTTTATAAGCAAAGTGCTTCAAGGTCAAGAAAAGAAATTACACCCCTATTGAGAAGGCAGCCTTCTCGTTGGTGGAGTCGGCTCAGAAACTAAGGCCTTATTTTCATGTACATAAGATAATTATCTTGATCAATCTTCCTCTGAAAAATATCTTAAGCGAGCCAGATGTTTCGGGCAGAATGCTAAAGTGGTCTGTAGAGTTGTTCGAATTTGACATAGAGTTCAGGCCTCGGACCGCAATCAAAGCTCAGGCTTTAGCAGATTTCATTGCAGAAAGCTGTGACGTCGAGAAGATCATTGACCAGCTCATCACGGCGACTGATCCAGAAAAAGAACAAAAAATGAGGAAAGATCTCGCATGGGAGCTTTATGTTGACGGAGTTTCGGATCCCTAGAAGGGGACTATCTCACTTATGCTCTAAGGTTCGGATTTAAGGCAACAAATAACGAAGCTGAGTATGTGGCCCTCATCTGTGGGATGGAAATGGTCCACCAGATGGGAGCCCGAATTTTAAACATACATTCAGATTCTCAGCTAGTTATGAATCAAAGCCTAGGAAATTACGAGGCTCGAGGCGTGATTTTGAAAAGGTACCTAGCCGAGGTCAAAAGCTGGATGGGAAAATTAAAAAAGGTGGACATCATTAAGAATGCTCGAACAAGAAACACGCATGCTGATGCTCTGTCAAAACTAGCCTCGGCAATATACTCGCATTTAACGAAAGAGATTTTGGTAGAACTGCGAGAACGCAGGTCTGTTGACTTCTCTGAAAGAATTTCTTGTGTCCAACTAGACCTCGGTTGGATGGAACCCACTAATAAATTATTTGAATAATAAGAAGCTCCCCGAGAATCCGGCCGAAGCTAGAAAGATCAAGTACAGAGCCGCCAAGTATACCCTTATTGACGGAATCTTCTATAAAAAAGCATACTTGTGGCCTCTGTTGAGATGCCTCACACCTTCCGAAGCTAACTATGTTTTACGAGAGGTGTATGAAGGCATATGAGAAAGTCACGTCAGTCCCCAGAGTTTAGCTCACAAAATCTTGTTGACTGGGTACTACTGGCCGACCTTACAATCTGACGCAGACACTTTGGTGCAGGGGTGTCATCAGTGTCAAATACATGCGCCAATACCCTGAAGACCCGGCTCGAATATGGTTCCTATTCAGAGCCCATGGCCATTTGCTCAATAGGGAATTGACATTTTGGGCCCACTTCCCAGAGGGATAGGCAAGCTTGAGTTTTTAGTAGTAGCGGTTGACTACTTCACCAAGTGGATCGAGGCCGAGACCCTGGCTACAATCTCGGGAAAAGCAATAGAAAATTTCGGTTTTGGAAAAGCATTGTTTGCCGATCGGTATCCCTGCTGTACTCATTTCTGATAATGGGAAGCAATTTGAAGGAGAGCCTTTCAAGAGCTTCTGCACTAACCTCGGCATCAAACAACACTTCATCTCGGTCGCTCATCCGCAAGCAAATGGACAGATTGAAGTGTGCAACCGAACCCTGCTGACGGGACTCAAGACTCGACTTGAAAGAGCCAAGGATGCTTGGGTTGAGGAATTGCCTAGTGTCCTATGGGCATATACGACCACACCTCGAACGCCTAATGGAAACACTCTGTTCATCTTGGCTTACGGGTCCGAGGCTGTTATCCCTGCTGAGATTGGGCTACCCTCGGCTGTTATCCCTGCTGAGATTGGGCTACCCTCGGCTAGAGTATCCTTGTGTGATTTGGAATTCAATAATAAGGCCCTGCGAGCTAACCTAGATTTACTTGAGGAGAAGAGATTAGATGTATCCATCCGGGAAGCCAAGTACAAGCAAGTCATGGCTAAATACACTACAACGCCAGGGTCAAGCATCGGTATCTGCGGCCCGAAGATTTGGTGCTTCAGAAGAATGAAGCAAGCCGTGTAGAGGGGACTAAGAAGTTAGATCCAAACTGGGAAGGACCCTATCGTGTAATAGAAGCTCACACCTCGGGCTATTACAAGTTGGTTGACATGAGAAGGGATGTTGTTCCCAGAATGTGGAACATTGTAAATTTGAAGAAATATTATCAAGGAATGTAATGAAAGTCCTTTTTCAAATGACAGATGTTCGAGCTGCTCCAACCCTCAGAGGTTCAGATCCAGTTCAACAAAAATGTAAATGATTGAGGGCCGAGGCGTAGCAGTCATCCCTCAAGGGCAGAGGCTTAGTAGCCCCACCAAGAAAAATCAAGCCACGCCAACCCTCAGAGGTTCGGTCAAGGCACAGTAAGATGTTCGAGCTGCTCCAAACCTCAGAGGTTCAGATCCAGTTCAACAAAAAAGTAAAGGATTGAGGGCTGAGGCTTAGTAGTCACCCCGATCAAGGTTAGAGGCTTAGTAGCCCCCCCAAGCAAAAACAAAGCCGTGCCAACCCTCAGAGGTTAGGTCAAGGCACAGTCAGATGTTCGAGCTGCTCCAACCCTCAGAGGTTCGGATCCAGTTCAACAAAAAAGCAAATGATTGAGGGTCGAGGCTGAGCAGTCCCCCCTCAAGGGCAAAGGCTTAGTAGCCCCCCCCAAGAAAAAACAAAGCCGCGCCAACCCTCAGAGGTTCGGTCAAGGTACAGTCAAATGTTCGAGCTGCTCCAACCCTCAGAGGTTCGGATCCAGTTCAACAAAAAAGCAAATGATTGAGGGCCGAGGCTTAGCAGTCCCCCCTCAAGGGCAGAGGCTTAGTAGCTCCCCAAGGAAAATCAAGACGCGCCAACCCTCATAGGTTCGGTCAAAGCACAGTCAGATGTTCGAGCTGCTCCAACCATCAGAGATTCGGATCCAGTTCAACAAAAAAACAAAGGATTGAGGGCTGAGGTTTAACAGTCCCCCCCTCAACGGCAGAGGTTTAGTAGCCCCCCAAGCAAAAATAAAGGTGCACCAACCCTCAATAGTTTGGTTCAAGCACGAAATAAATTCGAGCTGCTCCAACCCTCAGAGATTCGAATCCAGTTCAACACAAAAGCAAATATTTGGAGCCGAGGCTTAATAGTTTCCTCGCAAGGCTAGAAACTAAGCAGCCCCCTCCAAGCAAAATGAATTTGAGAAGATCCGATCCTCAAAGAGGCTTGATGGCCCTACTTAAGCAAAACATTATTCCTTGGACTTTGGAAAGTTTGACTCAAATTAAAAGGCTAAGGCAAACATAAGGAGCCAAGTTTAATCCTTTTGCCTCAGCTTGGAAGGGTCTAAACAAGGCCTAAGTTCAAAATAAAAGGGAGCCTTAGATAATTTTTTCCCCACAATTCTTTAGTGTTGAAAGTTTGTTACATGCTTATATCATAAAACTTTTGTTTTAAATGCAGGAAATAAAGAAATTGAAACACAGGTATAAGGCTGGAGCAAGGAAAAGCCGAGGCTCTTAACATTGACAAGACAAAGTTATCAAAGTTTAGGAATTTCATTGAAAAATCCTAACTATTACATAAGGAGTTCCTAACTATTACAACAAAATTACGTCAGCCTGTGCAGCAGAAGTGGAAGGCTCGGCAGAGGAAGTGGAAGCTTGGTTCGGGCCCTGGATCAGCAGAGTTGTTTTAGAAGTTCCGGTAATCGGAGCGGGGGCTTTGAATTGAGCCTTTAGTCCATTGATGACCTCCTCGGTGACGGAAGCATCGTATGGCAGCCCCTCGTACAAATCAAGATTCTTCACCAAGTGGTCACAGGCCAGTGTGAATCCCATGGAGAAGACCTTTTTTGTAAATTCCTTCAACATCTCGTCTGCTTCGACCGAGGCCACGAAATGATTCCTGCATTCGATCCGTAGCTCCACTTCCCGAGAAGCGAACTTTGCCTTGGCTAGTTGAGCTTCTTCTTGAAGTTAAAGAACCCTTTGCTCCAGATTTGCGATCTTCTTGTCACGATTGCCAACATCCACTACAAGCTGTTCAAGGGTCTTCTTCTCCAGCTCGGCTTGTTGAAGCTTGTACCTCACCTCGGTCAGCTCGGCCTTCCACTCGTCATATTTTATGCCCGCCTCGATGTTGCATTTTATCTCGTTGGCGTTAAGAGCCTCCTTCACTGCCTGATCCACGTTGGATTTTGCGTGAGCCAATTCTTGCTTCATAGAGCTAAAAGCAGAGTTGAAGGAGGATTTCCCATCTACGATGGCGGGCAAAATTGTAATTTCCTACAAAAAAGGCAAAATGGTTAGTTGTATAAGTTGAGGTACGAGGTGCAAAAAGTTGGAATTTCAAGAAGGGGTAGTTAGCCTTAAGTTCATCAGGCTGACGTAAAGCTCGTCCAGCCTTTGTTGAGGGGTGAGCCTCTTAACGTAGGCTATATCCCGAGGCAAGGCCACCATCTTTGCCTGCTCACGAGCCATCCTCGGGAACTGAGCCCGATCATTTATGTCAATAGGCGGGGTGGGTCGGAGACCAGTGCTCCTCGAGGTGAGAGTCTGAACAGGAAGAGGGGCGACGGACAACCGACCCCAGGGCACATCCTGTGACCCTACAAATTTTCTTTCCTCCTCGGGAGTGTATTTTCTATCACTTGAAAAAAGTAAAGTGTTAGCTCTGGACAGTGAAGAAGGAACAAGGAGTGGGAACGAATGAGGTTCGGCAATCCTTACCATATGAAGTGATAAGTTATTTGGATAGAGGGACGTTTCCAGAACCTGTCCCTAGGGTCCGAACCCTCGCTACTGGAACGGAGGGCCTCGGGGGAGATGACGTGGAGGAGAGGGTCATGGCTGAAGAAGGACCCTCCCTGAGGCCAGCAGCCTCCCTAGTCTTTTTCCTCGTAACCCGAGTCAGCTCAGGTTCGGTGGGCCTAAGAGCCAGAGTTACCTCTCCGGTTGGTCTCTCCGGCGGACTGACTGCCTCGGATTGATTCAGGGACGCAGAGGTTGAAGGTGTAGCCTCGGCACTCCCCGATGGCGTGTTTGTGGTAGCTGATAAAGATCCGCTTGTTGATCCAGTGCCATGAGGAGGGCTGGTTTGAAGTGCCCGCACCAGTGGCAGGTATGGTGGACACCAACCCCCTGAGGAATGCTCCGAGCTCTGCATAAGATGAAAGGTCAGGAAAAAATAATGATAAAAAAAAAGTGGGAAGTGATGATGATAATCTTGTTGAGGGTCGTAGCTCGGGAGGATGTCATGGGTAGGAACCAGTCCTGCCCTGGCAAGAATGTTGTTTGATAGGATGGCTGGTTGTTAAAGTTTATTCGGAGGTTGGATTCGACGAGCCTCCGGGCATGGATGGAGTCCGGGGGAGAGGCGTTCTTGGTTTTAAGATTTTCTTTGATAAGGTTCCACAGACCCCGGGGCATTAGAGGGTCGAGGTATCGGATGAAGAAAAATGACTTTTTCCAGTCGTGAATGGATGAAGGGTTAACCGAAGTGGGCTGTTTGGCTGCAGTTCGGGGTGAGATGTAAAAGAATCCCTTCGTAGGGGATAATTTCAGCATCATCCTAAAGGTGTCTAAAGAAAAGGGGATGTCGTGTAATCTAGGCATAGAAAGGTGAAGCCGGCAATGACCCGAAGTACGTTTGGGGTCAACTGGGATATGCTGATATCCCAATGGTTGGATAGGTTGACAAGGAGATGTGCTATTGGGACCTCAGACCTGTCTCGAGTTGTTCCTGGTAGACTGTTAAGTAACCAGGAAGAGGCAGGTGGCCTAGGTCCTCGGGGGTCCGGAGTTTGATGTGCACGTTATTGGGAAAACGGCATCTATCCCTAAGAATTTTGATATCCTCAGGGGTCGAGAGAGTTTGATACGTCTTGTGTTTGGAGGTTAGGGTGGTCGTTTTGTGAAGGTTCAGTAAAGAGAGGATCGGGGGAAAAATTTAATGGCACTGCTGCCAGAAGGGCTTTGTTTAAGGATTTAGCATCCTGTCAACAGCGTTTACAAGGGAAGGGGGAACCGGCGTGCTAATGAGAGAGGTGGGAGTGAACGTACCGGCCATGGTCTTCTGTTTTGAAGGCGTGTGGAAATTTTTGGGGAAACTCCTAGTGGTGTGGTGTCCGGTGGTGGCGTAGATCAGCGGTCGAAAATCAGCAACGGTAGAACGGCAGAAGATGGAAGAAAGGGGGACTGGAGGATGAGAGTGAAGGAAGGAGAGTATGTGAGTCTCTGGGGGAGTAAAGGAGTGAGAAGTAGTAAGGGGCGAAGGAATGAAGTAATAGATTGGGGGGAATGGAGTAAAGTGAATAAGGGAAAGAAAAAAGATTTGGGGGAGAATGGGGGTATAAATAGGGGGGCTATCTTCCAGAATGTTCAATGGTTCTGGGGGAAAAACTGACGGTTTTGAAATGAAAAAAGGTGTTTAGGCGGGAAAAGCGAGGTGTTATGGCATGAAAAATGGGATATGGCGTGAAAAGCTAGGCGTTACGGCGTGAGCGAGGCGTCATGGCGTGAAAAGCGAGGCGTTATGGCGTGAAAAGTGAGGCGTTATGCAGCAAAATTGGAGCGAATAATGTAGTGCAATAAATGGGAATTCAGTACATGGGGACTCAGCGAAAACGTCACCCACGAGTTAATGTTGCAGTTACGTCCTGCCGAGGATCCCAAGGGTAATTACGACCTCGGATCGGCAGGTGCGGGTACGAGAGTGCTCCGAAGTTCTGCACCTCGACTCGGTATAAAAGTCTTGGTTGTCATCAGTTAACGCCTGTCTCTTTTCGGCTAGAGCCCTATCCGTGAGGCTCGGCACCAAACCCAGGGGACTATTGATGATGTGGATTAATGACACATAGCTTCTTACCTAAATTGTTCTAGAAGTGCCTACGTGGCAGCCTCATTAAGGGTAATTATGTAATTCAGCTTCAGCTGTACTAGCATAGAAATAGCCTTATGCCTCCTTATGTACATCTATAAGTAAGGGGTTTGGGTGCTACTAAAAAGGATCGAAACTTATATAATCAAATACACTCTTGACATTCAATTCGTCTACTTTCTCTCTCCTCCTAGAATCCAATTCTAGCTTCTTCAGAGTAGCTTGTTATTTCTCCTATTTTTTGACCACTAATATATATACTTACTAAATTATGCTCAACTATCTAGTTTCCTCCAGGTTGTCATTTGCCAATGAGCAGAACACTGTATACCATATTATTTTGTGTGATATTATATACGTTGTCGGTCATATAAACTTTTTAGATATTCACATTTTCTAGCACTACAACAAAAACCTACTTAACAACCTTTTATAATTTACATTATTTTAAAGATCGCAAATAAAATATTTTTTTAATACTACACTCAAATCACATAAATTAATAATTTCAAATTATAAATAATAATATGAACTCCATTTTTATGTCACACATGGTCTTTTTATTTTATTGAAGGTGACCCTTGTTAATTTGAAAATTACAAAGAGTCACAAAATTATTTGTGGCTCATTTCTTAATTTTTATAACTGTGTTTTGAGAATCACAATGATCATTTTTCTGGTAGATTGAAATAGATTTTTTCTAGAGGATGCTCAGTAACACTTCTTAATATACATAACTCAGTGTACATACTCACAAATACTGTCATGAGTATTTAGTCACTTTCTCCAACTTAATTTCACTTTCCTAAAAATGTAAAATATCTGGCCCTAATTAAGCCCTATTTAACGAACCTCATTGGTTGAAGAAACACCCAATGGTATTCATAAACATGAAATTCAATCAAAAAAAAAAAAAAAGACAAAAGAAGTATCAAACAATTCTTATTTAGAAAGATTCACAGTTGACTAAATTGTTGTCAACCGACTAATCAGAATTGTTAATCACTATCTGTATACGCTTTAATTAACTAAAAGGAGATATTATTATTGGTTAACCAAAACAGACAAAGGGATTACTTAGACTAGATATACTTGGCTGTTCTTGTCTGCGAGAGCACAAATGATATACTTGGAGTTTCTCCTACCTTTGTATGACTAAAGACTATTTCGTTTAAAAATGAAAATTAACAAGTAGGAGATACTTGCAAATATATTCTGCATTACGAGAGTTTTGCTTTTGGGAAAAAGCATCTGAATAAGATCATTTAATTAAATCAAGAAGTATCTATAAGAGAAGATGTGGAGAAAAAGAAATGTTGTTTTTTCTACATAGAATATAGCTCTAGTATTATATTTAGATAGAGGGAATTAAGCTGCGTTTGCAAAATAATATAAAATAGAGAGTTTGGTAAATTTAACATTAATTACGCACAATTTACTTTAATTTACACTCGTGTAGGATGGTAAATATTTTGAGGGGTTGCCATCGTGTTAAAGGGAGGTGTCGATATAACATTGTATTTAATCACCAACTCATAATTTAAATATTTATCCTGATTTTATTGTTTGTTCTTTTAATCTAGTGATAAATTAATAATTTTATTACTTTGTTAATTTGTATAGATGTATTATATGGACACCTCATGGGCCATTGCATCTGTCCCTTCACTTTTAGTCACTTTCACAATGTAACATTACATTTGGAAAGATTAAAACCTCTGCCAAATGTTAATGAGTATGATTGTGCACCAAACGAAACAATTAATTTGAATATATAGGCCGCTAGGAGCAGTCCATCTAATAGAAATCTTTCGAGTTCCCTAACAACATTATGTAAGATATTGTGTGATTGTATGAAAGTAGGAAGCTTCAGAGACCTTAATTCGAGCGTATACTACATTCAGACAAGATTCATTACAATGCTTCGAGATCACAGAATCGTAGAATCCTAGGATAATAACCATGCTTGGCAACTACCATTCATTAAGTAATTATCTATTTTTGGTATAAGTATGATGTTTTAGTTGTCTGTTAATTGGTTGATACATGAACTTACAACAAAATTAGACCTAATCACACTCATCAAATTCTTGCATAATGATCTGTAACTTTATATTTGCGTCATACTCATTCGTTAATTACTTATCACAAAGTTACTATTAATTAATCGGTACCTTTTTGTAGTACCCTATTTAGTTACCCTAACTGATTGACGGCATCAATCCTTTTTGCCAAGCATTCATCTATAAATAAAGCAAAATGTATCGCTCAAAGACATACAAATCCTATAGAAAGTAGCAACGCGTTCATGCTTACCTTGGCTTTTTTCCAGAGTAAGTGCTTGCATTATCTTGGCAAGACTTAACAGATATATATATGTAGTTAAATACTATATTGGGCCATTTTCTTATTCTTAAATTTAAGCTCATCCAAGAATATATCTGCCAAAAAAAAAGAGGAAAACAAATCTTGAACAGATATATTATATTCAACTATTTATTAAAATATCAGTAGTTTTCTTGGACAGAAGAATCAAAATATCATCATTTTCTTTCAATTATCCGTTTGCTTACTAGTTACTACAACTCTTTGTTAATGATCTTTTCTTTCCTTTCATCGATTTAATGCACGCATACAACACGAGCACTGGTTTTTCATGGTATTTAGTATTTTGTCATTTTTACGTTCATTTCTAGTAATATATAAAGACTGAATTCATCAGCATCTGCTCCCATTAATGGATTTTGGCTCCTCAAACTCAGTGCATTCCTTCTCAAAAATGGATGATTTCTTCAAAACTTCTGCTGAGAAAACCAGCATACCCAAAGAATATATTTGGCCCGAGGAGGACCTAGTGCTCGCCGATGAAGAACTTGAAGAACCTGTTGTGGACCTTCAAGGGTTCTTCAGAGGCGACTGGGAGGCAACTCAACATGCAGCAATGCTTGTTAGAGCTTCTTGTTTAAAGCATGGCTTCTTCCAAGTGATCAATCATGGGGTCGATTCTCACCTCATTAACATGGCTCATTATCAGGCTAAAGCATTTTTTAAGCTTCCCATTTCTGAAAAGCAAAAGGGTCACCAGCAGCTTGGTAGCAAATGGGGTTTTTCAGTTGCCCATGCTCATCGTTTTTCTACAAAGTTACCATGGAAAGAAATGTTGACCTTTGGCTTCCATCACGAGGGCTCTAATGCTGCTGTAGTGGATTTTTTTCAGTCATTCTTTGGTGAAGGAATTGAAGAGACAGGGTAAGGCTAATACTATATATATCATTATATATCTAATTTATTTTTTATTTTTATTTATCTGACATTCCTTTGAGTATCCAGCAAAAGAACAATATATGGCCATTTCTGTTTTAATTTGTTTGGATAATGAGGAATAATGTCATTTTACTTTTTTGTAGTAATAGTGAAGAAGAAAAACCAGGATAGTGTTTCGTATTAATCGCTAGAGTAGTCAGAATTATAGATGTTGAGCAATAACTTCACTTCTTTTGTTAGTAGTTAAAGATGAGTAAATCTGTATTATTCACTTTACAATGTGGGTATTATTAGTTGAAATGATTGAAAAATAAATATTCCGTTACTTTTAATTATCTAACGGTTTAGGCTACTTACTCCATATTGTCGAATGACTAACTTAAACTTTTTCATAGGCCAGGATGAACTTAAATTCCAGTGAGGGTTTAGCGGTTTTTTTTTTATAATATTTTTCTCAACAAAAGTAAAGAAGTATAATATTTTGTATGGGCTAGCCTCCTTCCATCCCTGCATCCTCTATTCCAAGCAATTTACTTGGTTAATTTAAATTGCTTCAATTGCTTGTCTCCAATTTTGAAATATATTGTTGTCCTGAATTAATCTTCATTTACTTTCATTTTAGATTGGTTTTCCAAAGATACTGCGAGGGTGTGAAAAAATTGTCTCTTGCAATTATGGAAATTCTTGGAATCAGTTTGGGAATTGATAAATCCTACTTTCGAGAATTTTTTCAAGATGGTAATGCCATTGTGAGAGCCAACTTTTATCCGACTTGTCCAGAACCAGGCTTAACCCTTGGCATTGGACCACATAGTGACCCGACATCTGTGACTATTCTTCATCAAGATCAAGTTGGAGGATTAGAAGTGTTTGTGGACAATAAATGGAAATCTATTCGACCAAGGCATGATGCCTTTGTCATCAACCTTGGTGACACTTTTATGGTATGGTCCATGCGTGACAAGAAAAACTATTTTCAATACTATTCATTACATTATGCCTGAGATATTGAGTTTGTCTGTTACCTATTTGACATTGGCTTGTTTTCGTGCTGCTTTAAAAGAGACAGGTGAGATGCCGCTGTTTTGTTTGACGCACGAATACACACAAGCTGGCTTTTTTTCAGCATATCTAACTTTGTAGGGCCATCTTACATGGTTGAATTTTTCCAATTACAAACCGACGGCTGGAAGATATTTTAGAAATATGGAATTTGAACTAAATTTGAAAATTAATTCGGTCAAGACTTGACAAGGATAAGAGCTCTAAAACTATTTTAATTATGATCAACAATTTTGATAAATATTTGAATTTCTGGTTCTTTACAATTTTCATACTTTGATTGAAACATGTTATTCATGGTTAGTGTATTTAATGAGTTTAAAGCATTTTATTCGTAGTTATTTTGTCACTTGACTCTCATAATCGATCATAAACAGATTCTAGTTGAAACATGACATTTTAGCTGCTTTTCTATCCTTCTTCGTGTCTCAATCTCTGTTAAAATCTTTGAATGTTCACTATAATTAATTTAGCTTACAAATATTAACTATGTAATAATATACGTAGCGATGTCAATCCATCTAATGAGATAGGATGTTGGCACAAACACTGGAATAGAACATCATCCACCCATTTTGGCAGCCAACATACACGCGCCGTATATGCTTATAAAGAAATTTGTGCCTCAGCTTCATTATTTGTTTTTCTAGGCATTAACAAATGGAATGTACAAGAGTTGCTTGCACAGAGCAATAGTTAAGAAACACCAGGAGCGAATGTCATTGACGTATTTTCTGTGCCCAAGAGAGGACAAAATGATAAAACCTCCGCAAGATCTATTTAGCAGCAGAGAAGAAAAGCCAAGAAAGTACCCAGACTTCACATGGTTTGATTTTCTTCGCTACACTTCTGAGCACTATAGAGCAGATGAAGCTACCCTCCAAAACTTCACGAAATGGTTTATTTCTTTTAACCCTTAGCTCATTTTTGTATGTTTCTTGTCAGTGGACCGGGCTTCTATCTCCTTGTCCCAAGAATAACTATAGTTAATGATGAGTATCGCAATGCTATATAACAGGTTAGTATATTCTTAATTATGCTAAAATCCTTATTAATCTTGAATAATTATAAGGATCTCCCTTGTAATGCTAGATATATTACTATAAATGTTGGTTATCTTTTCCAGATGTTCATGTTCTTTCCTATACATTATAGTATGATCCTATAATTGAGTTTCACTGGCCTCAATCCGGCAAGAAACAATTTCATTGCATAGAGGTTAGATTAATGTAACATGACATAAAACATGGAGCATGCCACTATTATTTCAAAACTAAGAGGGAAGATCTCTATAATAATTACAAGGCTTAACTCCACTTTACACCCCTCAACTTGTATCAAATTCTCACTTCAGACCCTAAACTTTTTTGAGTCTTTACATCCCGAACTATCTAAATCTTGCCACTTAATTCTAAAATGTTACTCTGTTAAAAAATTTCACGGTTGTAGGACGTGTGTGCAACACTCTCTATTAAGTACAAGTGACAATAAAAAGGCTTACCTCCAATTTACACCCTAGCTTATACCGGATTCTTATTTACTTTACACCCTAAACTTCTTTTGGGACACTTTGCACTTCGAACTATCTAAATCTTTCTATTTAAATCCAGAATGTGATTCCATCAAAAAATATAACGGTTATAGGGCGCGTGTACAACACTCTTCGTTAAATACAATTGACCATAAAAACTTAAAAAAATGAATAAAAAGAAGAATTAAGAAAAAATTCATAAAAAGGAAAAAATTGTGAATAGAAAAAAAAAAAGTGTTGAACAAAATATTTAGAGTAAACTTTAAAAAATGCAGGGAGTGCTAGGGGTAGTAGGGATGGAGAACGTGCTAGGCTAAATGGGGATTCGAGGATGGGGAGACATAGATTGGTGGAGGTTTGGGGGGCTTGGGAGGGAATGTCATGGGGCCGTGGGCGGCGGGATAGGATAGATCTGGGGTGGAGGGTGTCAGGTTTGGGGAGTGGAAAACCGTGGTAGGAGATGATGCGGGGGATCGGGCAAGGTTACAGGGATGGGGATGGAGAGTTAAGGATAGTGACACTGTGGCTGAGAAGGAGGAGGAGGATGACTGGTTGGGGAAGAAATTATTTTTTTTTAATTTTTTAATTTCAATCCAAAATTTAGTTTAATTTCATTTATTTCCAAAGGAATTCAATATAACTCAATTAGAATTTATAATGGGTAGTTTAATGAGTGTTGAGAGGGAAATGAGTGAATAAGAAGAAATGAGACTATTTTTTAACCCAAAATTTTTGTCAAATGAGGGAAAATTTCCCACCACTAAATTTTTAACATCTTTGCTTATTTTCTGGTCACTTGCATTTAATAGAGAGTATTGAACATGCGCCCTACAACTGTTATATTTTTTGAGAAAATCACATTTTGGTTTTAAGTAGGAAGATTTAGATAGATCGAGATACAAAGTGTCTCAAAAAAAAATTTGAGTGTAAAGTGAGAATCCGGTACAAGTTGGAGTGTAAAGTGGACCTAGGCCCTTTTTATTGTCACTTGCACTTAACAAAAAGTGTTGCACACGTGTCCTATAACCGTTCAATTTTTTTATAGTAGGAAGATTTAGACAGTTCAAAATATAAAGTGTCCAGAAAAAAGTTTAGTGTACAAAATGCAAATCCGATACAAATTAAAGGGTACAAAGTAGAGTTAAACCTAATTACAAATCTTAGTGAGTCAGTGAAATTGACCCTTCATTCATTTCTGACGTTGATTTTTGCAATTTGTAATACTTAAGATGAAATTCCATAACCTATTTCTACCAAAAAAAAAAGTTCGATAGCATATGTAAAATAAAAATCTCAACGACTGTATTAATCTGACAGACAATGCTTATATAATATTTCTATCACTTAAATTCTCTCCCTTATTTTGTAGACATTGTCTCATTATATCTAAAAGTCATATAATAGAGTTATAATTAGAGTTATTTTTTATTTTTATTTTTATTTTTTAAATTATAATATGTGATGTTACTACGACTCAAATTATATATCTATATATATGTCACTCGTGGTGGAACAAAAGCAAAAGTACAGAAGGGACTTGTGACCGTAGCAATTGACACTAAAACGCGGAGATATATTCCTATTAGCATATCCAAAAAATGACCAAAGGATTATCTGTTCCATTTTATGTTTCACTTTCTATTCCACTATTTAAAGAACTGTCAAAATTTTAAACTAACAAGTTGACTAAATAACATGTAAAAGAAATGGAAAATTTTAAGTGTAAATGTTGCAGTAAGTGCATATATTGCTGAACTTGAACCGCTGAAGCAAAAACCTATGGCGCAATATATCTCTATTTGTTGGAAAATCCCAACAAACTGGCAAAAACTTTTGACAACTCACACAAGAGTATAAAAAGACACAAAAAAATGAAGGAACGATGCCAATTTAACGTGGTTTACTTGAATGATCTACGTTTACTGGAGAGGAGCAAAATTTTACAATGAAAAAAAAAAATTAAAAAAATACAAAGCTTTAGATACTTTTACAGCCCAAAAGTGCTAGAATAGAGAGTCCAAAAACATTACAATGGACTTAATGACCATATAAAACAAATGTCCAAAGAGATCATTATGGCTTTTTGTGCACCTTTAGCCTCTATTTGTAAGTCCCAACTAAGACCACAAAGAAAGGTTTCACATATCAAATCTCCTCTTTGACTTTATATATCATATACAATGTGCGAACTTACTCCACCTTACCCACAAAAGCTCTAAAAAGATTTAAATCCCCGTCAATGAAATCCAGCTCTAAGCATTGTTGGAACATGTACACCAAAAGATGTATAGGAAACATTTTAACAAGATTGTCTTCTGTACATATCTTTTAAATCTGAATTTTTCCATTAGCCCAGATCACTGTTGAAGTGAAATTTCAAAACAATGTGTTTTATCCTCTCATAATATAGAACTTGTGCCCCATAATCTTCCCTTCATGTAAATGTGGGGTTGAGTAGCTAAAATAATTTCTGGTAAGAGTAGTACTCACAGTTTTTGCAACTTTCATGATAAACTTTTCCAAAACATTTTTGAGGTAATTCTTTTGAGTAGGAAATGCATTTTTTGATCTCCAATGTTTGGGGTATTAAAAAAAATTGTCTTTAAAATTTCAGGTAAAATAACTTTTGTCCCGAATATTTCAATTTATAGTCAAGATAAGACAAATGACCGAAAATCGAGAATTCTAACAGAAAATGGTCATGTGCGGGTTACATGGTCATTAAGTTAAAAAAAAAAGTCAAACACAAAATTGTATGCTCTAAGAAAATTGTGCAAAATTGGTCCCTGAAATTTGACAAAATATACAAAATAAGTCTTTAAAAACAAAAAAGAATAAATTAAGCAAGTTTTGTAATGCTAATGTATAATCTATGTATAATATAACAATTATATATGTGAGTTATTTCTCCCTTTTTTATGGCTAAAATACCCTTCATTAAATTAATATGTCGACAACGAAATACAATTTTTCATATGGAGACATATTAAATTAATCCTCTTTTATTCTAATAAGACTACCTGTTTCTAAGGATACTACCACATGTTTTTTAGTTTACAATCTAGTATCCAAGTAAGCATTATTACTTTTTATCTTTTTGTTTTTATCACTCATAATGCACCATTAATTAAATAGTATCGTGCCTGACATGTTCATAATTAAATATAATTCATCTAACATAATCTTTATTTAATAAAACTAATATATTTTTTAAATATATATATATATTGAATTTCTTAAATTTATATTAAAATTTTGAATTAATGCACAATAAGTGGTAGAAAATTTTAATGGCATAAGAATGATTTGTATGAATTTAATTTATTTCTAAGAAAAAGAGGATAAAAATAATCTTTAAGAAATAACATATAGTCCTTTTCTTTTGTCACGTCTAATAAAATCTTAATTAAATAATGTCATACCTAACACGATAATATTAATACTAATGATAAATTTTCTTGTAATAATAATAATGACAATAGTATTATGGATAGTTTTTTAGTATCACTAAAATAGTATGAAAATTTAATTTTTAAGATTAACATTAAATAATATTTGAAAACAATAAATACTAGTTTCTTTAAGAAATATGTATTTTATCATTTGAGAAATTCAAACACATCTATCTAAAAAATTTCATCATTTCATGTGTAATCAATCAGCATAACTAGCCCACAGAGTCCAATTTGGCACAATATTTATCGGTTGTGATCATTAATTATTTGATATCATTTTTGACATTCCAAGATTATTTCCTCTCTCCTCAAATTCACGGTGGCTTCAGTTGATTTGACATTGATGTTTTTATATTTTTTGTAGTTAGAAGAATATTTTTATCTTTGGGAATTTGTTTTGCATATTTTGTCAAATTTTGGGAACCAGTTTTGCACAATCCCCTTGGAACATACAATTTTTTTTTGAATTTTTTTTATTTAACAACCATGTGACCCGCAAGTAATCATTTTCCATTAAATTTCTTGATTTTTCATCAATTATCCTTATTTTGACAGAATTTGAAACATTAGACACTAAATTTATTTTGTTTGAAACTTTGAAACATTAGAGACTAAATTTATTTAGTTCTTGAAACTTTGAAAACTAATTTATTGTATTGAATATCCCAAATATTGGGGAACCAAAAATACATTTTGCTCAATTATTTTCGGTTAAGATCAATTTGTAGCACTTTGATCGCTCTTGATTTCCATGCCAAGAATTTTTTTTAGTTGCTCTTTAGGAAGGCTATCTTAACGTCTAACTATTCAAATTCTAAATCACACATGACAACTACATCACCATATAGTTGATTATTGCCATTTATATCTAATCACGCTTTATACCTTTAATCTTCAACTTGTGGAATACTTTCTATTTTCTTAAAGATCCATTTTCACCAAATTTTCAAGTACAAAATCGATTTCACTAGAACAAGTTTTATTTTTGTGGAAATAATTTAATAATTTATTATTCATCGCAATCAACCGCATAATTGAATTATCACATAGTTATGTTGAAGGTTCACCAATTTTATGAATTTCTTCTACAACTGACAGAGCATATATTTGTATATATTTATGGTTGTTCAAATTTTCCTCCTTGTTTTGTCGTTGGATATGGAATATTATTCCACTTATGGTTCTTCCTCAATATATCAAATACATATCCTAGATTTTCCTATATAGTAAAGGTCTCTTGAAAGGTTTAGAACTGCCAATTTCAAGCAGGACCTGCTTCTGTGTACTATCACTTATATATGTAGTACGAGAACATCTTTTTGAAAGAAACATGCAAAATTAATAAAGTGTAACACATCTTTGCTAGTCATAACTTTTGTGTAATTTGGATATGGATACCACAAGATATAGCTTTTCACCCTAGAAGCATACACAAGAGGAAAACACTTTTCATCTTTAGATTCTGATATTCCATAATTAGTATGCATGTATGTCACACATGAATATTTTCAAATCAAAGAATTTGGAGGAATATCTGAGCAAACTTCCTCGAGAGTCTTAAATTCATTGATTGCACAAGAAATGCAATTAATAATGTAAGTTATATGGACCACCTTTACAAAAATTCCCGTTTCTCGACCCTACATTCGAGATCTTACAAAATGTTGTTTTCGAAAGAATACATTTATGTGTTCTGCTTTATCATTTTGTTTATGCATCATCCTAATTACATTGTGTTGAAAAATTCCTCCGTTCTTACAAAATTCTATTTCATTATCTGTTCTAAGCTGCTTAATTTGTTTACATATATGTTATTCAATTAAAATTTTCCATTGCTTGAAATTTTGGCAAGCTTCTTATGTTTCAGAAGTAAACCAGACTTTTCTTGAATAATTTTTAATAGAAGTCAACATATACGTGGTACTAAATTTAAATGGAACATGAACGGGCTATCACAGATCTAAATGTGTGCAAAATACCTTTCAGCCTTTGAATTTCTTGTGAAGTAAAGCTGACTCTCTTCTACTTCCTAAAGATAATGTTCACATAAATATATTTCGTTTATGCACAAAGCAGGTCTCTTTTGGTTAAAATGTTTAGGGAAAATGAACCTAATAGTCCATCACATTCCACGTTTGCTACTTTTGTGTCTCTTATATTTAAAATGATGCATTTTCATCCATCATAAATTTAAAAGTACCATTTCGCTCCCACTACCACTATCACAAGGTTTTTAATGGCAAAATCGAAACACAAAAACCCTAAGCACTAAATTGTCCAAAAAAATAAACACAACCACTCACCACCATCCCTCAACTCTGTATTGAAAGAGTTAGGAGGTTTTAAGTAGTATTATTTAGTATTTAGGTTTTTTATGATGTCAATTTTGCCCCTAAAAAATATAACATGTGATATGTATGTGACTATATCATATCAAAATATATCTGTAATTATGTCGAGAGACAAAAATAGTACGTTTTGAATTTGTGAGGGCTAAAAATGCATCATTTTAAGTGTAAAAGACTAAAAAGTATAAATGTGAAATGTGATGGACTATTAATGTCGATTTCCCAAATGTTTATCCTTTCTCACTCATATGCCTTTCACAATTTAGGTGATGCTGAAATTAGACAAAAATGATGGAATGAAACCGCGATAATATCTATGACATTAGATCCCTACTAGATTTGCAAGCTTTAATAATAAAAATAGCACATTTACAAATTTTCATTATTCTATCTCCAACTGTTTATTTCCACCTTAGAGCCTGTATGGTACCTAAAGGAATGGGATTATTTTTTTAACATCCCGAACATGTCTAACAATAATGATTGTACTCATATTATCATCATGCATTTTAATTCAAGTTGTATCCTTGCCACAGCATCACAAAGAATTACTCATCAAAATGATTTCACTATTTCCATATTCAAAAGTGGAAATAAAAGCCTATTAGGAACACATGTGATAAGAGTAATACGAAAATTCACTCATTTCTAGAGTTTGTTCTATCATCAACAACAATGAAAATATTTCCACCACTCTCACCAACTACAAAACTAGAACGGTCATAGTATTTTTATTCTCAAATTTCATCTTATATTTTTCATGTTTTTCAACTAAACATTCAGATTTAATGTGCCCCTTCTCTCAAATTCATGACAATAATTGAAACAATACTTTTTGGTCTAGATTTAGATATACATTTAGAAATTACTATTGTTAGAGTCTCTCTTCTCAAATGTGCACTTAGCAACTAAGCTTGCAGCCTAATTTTCACTAATTGTGACAGTAATATCCATATCAATATGTTCCTTATGTTTTAAAGGAGATCCAATTTGTCGATGCAAAATTATTTCTTTACCATAAATCAATCCGAATCAATATTTTCTTTTGTCTATATTTGTCAAATCTAAAATAATGAAATAAAATATATTGAGATGTGGGAGTATACAAATACCTTCAAACATCTGAAGCACAAATAGGCTTTGCTTCAGAACTAGAGCTAATTTTCCAATGTTTTCTTGATATACAAAATGTTAACTTATCTGAATTGCTTTAAGCTATTGTTTTAGGTGAGTTGCCGTAAAATCTTGTTAGAGTGATATAATATAATTCCCGATCTAGCCTTTTTATATAGACTAGGAGATACCACAATTGTCATTTTCTTTGACTTTTTTCCACATCTTGCAATGTTATATCTACTCCATCCTAGAATAAGATGGCCTCCATCATGAGTTGAGACACCATGATACTGACAGTCTAACTGAATTTCTTGACACAGTTCTTTGTTATTACCATATTTCCTCGTAACTTTGTTTTACGGAAGCTCTGGTTTGACTTTGTTAGAGAGGATCCTTGAAATTTGCAAAAGTAATTGGCATCACACATGATAGTCAAAAAATAATAATAATAAACATATGAGAAAATAAAAGAGACATACCTAATTTGCGTGGTTCATTCGATTAACCTAGACAAGTTCATATGAGCTGAATACAGTATAAAGAAGAAGGGTGAAATTTTTTAGAAAAGTACTCATAAACCCACAAAGTACTGTTGCAATAAAACACAACATAAATCGAAATTATTACAAAAACGCTTTAGCGACCACAAAGGCCTAAATAGCCTACTAGACCTATCATGTTTTAGTGCACCTTTAGCCCTCACTAAAGTAGTCTGCAACTAAGAGAAGAAAGACTTCTCAAACTAATATGGGCTAGAAAGGCACATATAGTAACAACCAATTTATTATCGTCCCATGTATAAAGTTTTTCTTATTATGAATAATGTATTATAGGTCCCAACTAAGAGAAGAAAGAGTTCTCGAACTAGTATGGGATAGAAAGGGAACATATAGTATCGTGCCATATACGAAGTTTTTCTCATTATGCATAATGTGTTAGTGATAAACTCTATCATCACAAACGTACAACTCTATTCCCAATAGATTTATTCAATTGTATTACATAAATAAAATATCAGAATTTTCATTTGGACATCAATTCTAGTACCATATTTAATTGCAATAACATGTGTAAGATACCATATTAGATGAAATTACTACTTGCTATGTAAGACTTAAAAGTACGGGTATATATGGTAAATTTTAAATACAATGGCCATTAATTTTGTTTATACTACTATTGCTACTCTAAGAATATTACAAGGAAAGCAAGCAAATTGTTGGTATATACTTTTTAGAGCAGATTGCATCAATGATCATTAAACTATTGGTTAGTCGTATAAGATGTTATTGAACTATTTGTTTTGTTGAAATTTGATCACCAAACTACTTGAAGTGCATTTCTAGGGTAACTCGTGTAATTCATCCATTAAACATCACACTATCCATTAAATCAAGGAGTAATTCTGTCTATACAAACAATAATTAAAGCTAAATAAAAATTGAGTGGTCAAGTTGAATTATTAAGGGGGTGAAATTGAGTTAATGTTTTGTGTCCATAAACTCTCTTGAAGTCACGTGCAATGGCTTAAGAGGTTCTGACATGTATAATGGAACACACAAGTGTACACCATTGAAATTCTCTTCTTTTGTTATGTTATGTTAATGTTTCTTTTGTTTTGTTGAACAAATTTTGAAAATCTATCTCTATCTCTCTAGTCTTTCCTCGTAGTAAGCAGTAATTTGTAGAAAAAAAGATGCCCGATGGCTGTAGTGCAGAAGTAGTACCCATGAAAACCACCAGATCTCGGATCTTAATATTCATTCTCATCCGCCTGGTATTAATTCATATGCTCGATCTTCTCTTCCCCTCCTCCCATTTTTTCAAGAAACCCTCATAGTCCCTTTCTATTTAAAGCCAAAGCCTTGCCCTCTGCTTCCTCAACCTCCTTTGTCATTTCCCTTGAGAAATCTGTAGCTACCAAATCTCTGCCGAAAGAAGCTAAAAGATGGAACAATTATCATGATCAGTGACTTGGACAATTCCATATGAATCACTACTTCATAAAATAACACTATGTTGACTACTAGTTTGATAGCTCCACCGTCTAAGAGGCTGATGGAGAATATTGTAATTAGCACTTTGTTTGATAGCTCCACCCCTTGATCAAACACCACTTTGTTGGCTAGCCCATTCACTACTAATTGGTCAATTTTACCCCTCAAAATATCACTTTCAATCCCCACTAATGATTGAAACAGATGAGAGTGACCCAAGAAACACACTTAAGATACTTCAGTGAGTAATTTTGCAAAAAAGTAGTTAGGTGACTCCAAATGCGACTAACAAATACTAGAATGACCATTTCTGCAATTTTTCTACGTTTTTATATTTTTCACCAATATCTTGTTACCAAGGAATAACTAAATACTCTTAACTTCTCATAACTTTCCATCTTTTATTCAGCTCTATTTTTTTAATTTCTTATTCATAATCCACTTTCTTATATTTTTATGCACATAAGCTGTTTCAATCACTTGACCTTTTGCAATTGGTTAGAAGATTCAAGGTCGAAAAAACTTCGGCAATAAGAAATTGAAGCCATTTCTGACTTGAGAACAAATAAATAATTTTCAAAAGTGGCTGTGAATTTTGATACAAGGCACAAAAAAGATATTAAGTTTAAAATTTTTATTTTGGAAAAATTCTCCAAAATATAATATAACTAGTTTTAACCCTTTCGTTGAATGGGAACAGACATAGACTCGATGCGTTTCCATTATTAAATATGGAAAAAGAAAAACTTTGCTACAGTTTTATTCGCATTTCAAAAAAGTACTCCAACTTTATTTATGTGTTCAAACACGCTGTGCATCGTAAAGCAAATTTGGAGTAACAATTTTTTTTTTCTGAGAAAGATAAAACATATAGGAGCATTAATTAATTCATTCCACATCAATTCCTTTTAATTCATCTACGTTCCAATTATTCACAAAAAAATAAAATACAGACAAACAATAATCCTATGCAACAAATTAAATACAAAAGGACCTATAATTTCTTGGGGTTACTATAATTTATAGGCAACCAAAGCCACATTTGTTGTCCTTCATCTTCTATGATATCTTCCAAAAGCAAAGTAATAAAGAGTTATGGGTTACTTGATTATACTTATCCATCGGATCTTAAACTGTTGATTGCTAGTTATTCTTAAGAATAAATTATTCAATACATTACCTAGAATTCAATGAATGTGTCATATTAATGTCCAAGATAAAGAAATGATGACATAGAAATGCAAAGAAGAACTAGTCATGCATAAAGACCAAAAAAAAAAAAAACATTTGCATGGCCCTGCATCACTATAACTTTGACTAATAGTCTACGTGGCCCTAATTCAGTAAAACTGGGGACCATTCAAATCTTTGAAACGAAAACTAGTAAATAGAACTACTGAAGATGAACTGTCCCTTTTTTCTTGGAGAAGTAGATAATCTAATAGCGATATCTACTTGGCATGAACCACGACATTTTGACATGAAGCCAATACTTGAACCATACACAATTCTTTATTATGTATATTTCTCTTGGCAATTTCTACAAGACAGAAAATGAAAGGAATAAAACAAATTATTTGAAAACCAATAAATCAAACAAATTTGATATTTAGAAGTATATGAGAAATAATAATTCACTTCTCCTACTTTATCACAGGCTACTCAATTCCAAATGGTAAGCTAGTTTCATAAGATTTATAAAATATAATTATTTCTCATGATTTTGTTTTCTAATATGAAACCGCTCATGTAGGTGAAGAATTTGGCAATCTCTTATGCTTAATAATTAATATAATAGAATAGTCAAGGAAGAGAATAAGGTAAGATCTCCAATTACACCAAAAAAATATACAAACTAACATCATGCTCTTTCTCCATTAATTGTCAACTTCAACAAATGTAATGTATGCTCGGACAATTGATACACAAACTTCCCCAGATTTAAACTTTTTATCAACATTTCCGTAATTTTTTTTTTTCATTCTCTTTTCTAAAAACTGAAGTTTTATATAGTGTTCTTGTGACAAAATTGCACAAACCCATTAGACAAATTCAACTCATACACTTCAAACTTATAAATAAAAGAAAACATCTAGAAAATACAAAACTAATCTTATTTATAGCTATCGAGTGTACAAATGGCTAATTAGCAACTTCCAATATTGTAGAGTACTGGTTTTTTCCTTCTAAACTAAACGATTTTGAATTGCCTCGAGAAAGTAGGTAGTATTAGATAAAAGTACACTTTCAAATGTAGAATATTTGAACACTAATAAAGATATACATTAACATTAATAATGCTAGAAAATTTGAACTTACTCTCAAGATTAATATTCCATTTTTTTAATCTAATTAATAAACTAAAATGAATAATTCAGTTAATTAATTTATAAAAGACAACATAAAAAATAAGGAAATCCAGTGTTAGTGAAAAAATGTAATGTGGAATGAAAGATATAAACTTCAATATTGTCACGATAAATCTTTTATTTGCTACAACTTATCATTTCTAAACTTCAATTAATTCTAAAATTATATGGACTTTGGAAAGAAACTTTCAGTCTAAATTTCACAAATTCATAAATAAGCAGAATCGATTGAAGATAGGTGACAATTTTTTTTAAACCCATAGGCCATTATATTAATAAAAAAATGACAAAATTATTTGGGCACCATCCATTCTGACATTAGGAGTATCTAAAGATCAAGAAAATACAGTCAGAAAGAAAAGAAGGTAAGTACATCAAATGAATGGATGAAATTTCCTATTGCTACTGCCTTATTTTGATAATAAATCAGACACTAAATTGGCTTTGTGATAGATATGCTGAAGTAGATAAAAGATAGATGAAAATTTTCTTTTATTGTTAGAATTGAAAAAATTTCAAATTACATGATGACACCACATAAAAAATTAATTTAAGTCAAAGTGAGAAACTAATTACAGCTATCAAAGTGACAAACTTACATTGTGACATTTTGAAATTGAAATGAGATAAAGGAAGGAAGGGGAAAGGATTATGCAAAAAGAAGATGGAAAAAGGAGAGTAAGAAATGATTGAAGCAGTTATGGTTTCAAAATTAGATGAGAGCACATATCGAGCCAGATAGGAAGCGTGAGCATAATACGCGCTCTTAGGTTTTGTATTGTAGGAAAGAGAAAGTAAATTTAAATGAGTGATCGACTTTAACATATACTAATGGGAAATACACACTCTACTGTTGTGGAATTTATAAAATCAATGTCATTTATACAGTAATAGAAAAAAGAAATATAGATAGTGGAAATAAGTGTGGAAATGAGAGGTTGTAAGAGAGTAAGTGGGTAGTTAGAGATAAGAATTGAAACTAATTATGAAAATAAGAGCAAATTAGGCAAAACAAATAACGACATTCCACCAAACTTTTGCTGCTACTTTACATAGAGTATATATATATATATATATATATATATGTCCATATATATGTCCATATATATACACACGTATGTATATGTAGTGTATATATGTATATATATGCATACATTTGTACATGCGTGTGTACACATATCTACACACATACACACAGATATATATATACACACACACAAACACACGCACACACACATATATAGATATGTGTGTGGGCGTATAGATACCTATATATGTACATGTTCATATATGTATATATGTACGTCTACATATACATAAATATACACACATATATATATGTGTATATAAATATATATATATATATATAAATATGCCTGTGCATATATATATATGTACATATATATGTATATATATATAAATATATATTTATGAGTACGTAAACACATATACATATATATGTGTGTATATATATATATGCATGCATACATATATTCATACATATATATAGTATGTATACATATATATACATATATATATATATATATATGTATGTGTATATAAATATATATACATATATCTATATATATATACATACTGTAGACGTTAAGCTTTTCAATTATTATTAATTGAGACAATACTAATAATTCTCTTAATTAATTTAAATGAAAAGTCCATGTCAAGGTCTAATAATTCGTAGGCTGTGATAAGTGAACTTTCCTAATAATTGGGATCGGACAAGTAAATTAAATAGAACTGACTAGAGTTCATTAAAGTGTTTTGGACTATGTCCTGGGCCAGCCTAGTATTTTATTTTAAGTGATAGGTGATTTAAGTCCCAAGTAACCCATTAGGGGTAGGAAACCCTATTTTTACCTATAAATGGCAGAGATATCATCCCTTAGAAAAGACACACTGCATTAGAGATTTATTGCATACATTAAATCGCTCAAGTCTTTGAAGCTCTGCAAGTTTTTCGACTGTCAAGTCCTCGAAATCCTACAAGATCTTCATTCCAAGATTTGAAGTGATTAATCTTTGAGTTGTTCGTGTCAAGTGTTCACATCTTCAACTTTTGCGTAGATAAAGAGATGTCTTTCCTCAAGATTTACTCAAGTTTTTCGTTACTAGTGTTCGACAAATCTTCTTCCGGTTACAAAATTACCGCAAGAAGATTCATCTTCTTTAGATCTGCAATTTAGAGGAGCAAGAATTAAGGGAGTGTTTTTTATTTTTTTGTAAAAAAAATAGAAAATCAGATTTGCGTACCATTAAATTAATTAAATTGATTCTTATTTGTTTGCTCCTATTTTTTAGTATCTTTCCATAATTCGAAATTTGTGTCAAAAAATTTTTGGCATGTCCGATGGGACTAACTCTGCCCTTCGTCTCTTTTGAAACTCTTAAAGTTTCATGACTGCACAAGGAAATCAGACTGCCCAAGATAACATCTCGTCCAAAACTTCTTCTGCAAAGTTACACTCTAGACCAATGACTCGTGCTAAAGTTAAAACCCTCGCTACTAAGATAGTCCAACAAAAATTTGCAAGCACAGTTACAAGTGAACGGCGCTATGAAATCTCATTGGAGCCACTTGCGTCTGGCCAATTGACTACAAAGGAAGGCTTCCATGGTATGTGTGATGGATTCTCTACTAGGGGCAACATTTCGGATTTGTTTGCAGTTAATCTTCCAAGTTCCAAGACACCAAATGGAAATCTGCTTAGGATCAACTTAAAGGCATCACTTTTGAACAATCTAATGTTATGCCATCCATGGTGACGAATGCTTCACACCTGGAAGAACAAGTGAGCGACATGTCCAAGACAATCAATGACTTGAAAAAGATCTGCAAATTGCAAAGTTGATGAACAAGTTAGAAATTCTCAGTGGAGGAGAGTCTATCCAGTAAAAATAGTGACAACTCGATCATTAAAGGTAAAAATATTGAAGAGAATTATACAAATCTGCTTCTTTTTATGATGATCAACAACCTATGTCAGTAGCCTCTCTTTCAGTCAAACAACTTTAGGACATGATAGCTAATTCTGTGAGAGCTCAATTTGGTAGCCCGTCGCAATCATCTATTCTTTATTCTAAACCTTACAAAAGAAGGATCGATAGTCTAAGGATGTCGTTTAGCTACCAACCTCCAAAATTCCAGTAGTTCGATGGAAAAGGAAACCCGAAGCAACATATTGCACACTTCATAAAGACGTGTAATAATGCTGGCACTGAAGGTGACCTTCTTGTGAAGCAGTTTGTTAGATCCTTGAAAGGTAATGCTTTTGATTGGTATACATACTTAGAGCCTGAGTTAATTGACAGCTGGGAGCAAATGGAGCGCTAGTTTCTGAACCATTTCTATAGCACACACCGAACCATTAGTATGAAAAAACTTACTAATGCAAGGTATATACTGCGGAAGAATGAAGCAATTATCGATTATATTAATCGTTGGTATACTCTGTGACTTAACTGCAAAGACAGACTATCTGAGGCTTTTGCTATTGAAATGTGCATACAAGGTATGCATTGGGGGCTATCCTACATTCTTTAAGGGATCCAACTCACGACTTTCGATAAATTGGTAACTAAAGCGCATGACTTGGAGTTAAGTATTGCTAATCATGGGATGAATGTCCCAATTGAAGAGCAGAAAAAAGGAGAAGAAAGATGTGAAGAAAATGGAAAAGTTTATAAAGAACGGAAATAACAAAGAGTCTATGACGGTGAATACAACTCCAATTAGAATCTCCTCAAATGACAAGGGCAAATTTAACAAGAATAGTGAGCCGCAACCCTCATTGAATAGACAGGGAGCAACTTTGAAGGAGATGGAAGAAAAGCAATATCCTTTTCCCGACTTAGATGTTTTCGATATCTTAGAAGATTTGTTGAAAAAGAAGTTGAGTGAGTTACCTGAGGCGATCCGAAATGCCTCGAAAAGGTAGGAAAGGTTAATGATTCAAAATATTGTAAGTACCATCAAATAGTCAGCCATCCAGTAAAAAAATGTTTTGTCCTTAACGACAAAATTATGAGATTGCCTAGAAAGGGAAAGATTATCCTCGATATAGAAGATGTAACTGGATCAAACCTTGCAAATGCCGTTTTTTCACCCAAGAAACTTGACACTCTGCCAATGGACGGTCCTACAAAATTGTTGGTCCCAAAGGGCAACCTAAGAGGGGGGGTGAATTAGGTTATTTAAAAAACAAACCTTTTGAAGTGCTTAATAAGAAATGCAAACTTTATGCACCAAATAAAAACTTAAGCACAAATGAATACAATAGATATGCAATAATTTAAGCTTAAAGAACAAATTAGAAGATTGAGATTAAGAGTATCAAACCAAACTCCCAAGCTTCTCAAGCTTGGAGCTTACAACCACAAAGAGCTTCTTACAAGGCAACTACCAAGTTCTCAACTTGAAGTTTAGCTTGGGTGGACTAAAAGTCTCTTCAAAGTAGGTGAGACAATAACCTCTTGTACACAAATGAGGATCACTCTTGCGCACACTAATTTCCTTTAGTTGAGCCAAGAGTTTTACACTCACAACCTCCATTTGTTACAATTGTTATCTCTCCACTCTTACACTTAAAGAACTCTTACACTTCTAAGCTCTTTTCACAAAACTACCTACACTATTACAACACTTGTACCCACTATTTCTCGCAAATAGCTCAAGTATTACTTGTAATCAATGTAGAAGTCTCTTATGTTTAATTCAGGCTTCGGGGTATTTATAGTTGCCCAAAAACTACTTCCAATCAACTTTCCAATGGCTATTTTCTATTTAATAGAAAACTAGCCGTTGCACCTTTCGGACGGCCGCTGCAAACTTCTGCGTCAGACGCCGCGTCTGTTCTCTGAGGGTATTCGTTTCGGACGTCCGAGGATGCGTCCGATCGAAGCAACGTCTTCTAGAAATATGATCGGACCCTGTTCTTTGTCCGAGTCTCTTAGCAACTTCTTCAATATTCTTTGTGTCGGACGTTTACCATCGTCTGAAGCACTATCTTTCGGACAGTCATTTACGTCCGTGGAGTCTTCTAGTTGTTTTTATTCGAACGATCATTTGCGTCCGAACCTACCTATTTTTCTGCGCACTTGTTTTCAAACCATTAGTGTGATTTGGTCATTATCAAAATATGATTAACAAAACTGGGGTTCAATAATCTCCCCCTTTTTGATGATAACAAATCAATTGGACAATTTTAGAAACAACCAAAAAATATGAAACATAGAAGTTTTGTCCCAAAAAAAGTTTTGTCCATTATTTTCTCCCCCTTTTGACATCATCAAAGTATAAGAAAGATAATGCAATTTAAGCTCCCCCTTAGTTTGTTCTCTCCCTAAAAGGTGGATATAATTCAATATGAGTACATGGAGAATAAGTCAAGTTATGCAAAACATTTCTTTCCTTCAAGAATATATATTCAAGTAGATATGAGGGAATTCATGCAAAGAATTAGGATCAAAACAATTTCTTTTGCTCATTTCTCACCAAAAAGCATCATCAAAACAATGAAGCATGTGTGATGCAATTTTTTGCAAAATAATCCATTTAAAAAAAAATATTTGAATGCTCCCCCTTTCTTTTACAAGTAGTGACTTATTATAGACAAAAACATTGGGGATACACAATCCCTATCATTCTAAACAAATTCAATCACATAGATGAGTAATATTCTTAGTACAACTTAATAAATGAAAGCTCATTCTTAACACAAAATTTTAGAGTTTACCCATTTTAATGTCATCTTAGCTCATATGCCTTGAACACCCTTCACTTATAATCTATCTTAAATTCTTTGGTGCTCTCCAAGCATACCTACATGCAAAGTTAAGCAACAACTTTTGGTACCCAAACTTTCTTGGGTCCAATTGGATTAGTAACATGCTTAATCACCCAAATAGAATTTATTCCCGATTTTTCATTTCTTTTAACATAACAATTTTTCTTTATATGGCCATGTTGATGACAATAATTACACACACACTTCAATAATATCCTTATTGGCATAAAAAGAAGATTTAGATTAAACAAAGCACAAATCATTTTTTCTAAAGGTGATAAAATTTTTGTTCAAAAACATTTTCTTTCTTCTTTTTCAAAATGTCATCAAGATCATCTAATCTCTTCTTCAAAGAAGCTTGTTCTTCCATGATCTTGGTTTTTCCAACAAATTTTTTTTTCAAAACATCAATTTCTTTTGTCAAGGAATTATTTTGATGCACAAGTTTTGAGTTGGTACTTAATAAAGCATTAACTTTAATTTTTAACTCTTTGTTCTTAGCATATGATTCTTTCAAACATTCATGCATTTTAAAAATAAATGATTCAACATCATCATCATCTTTATCACATGAATCACAACTAGAGGATACCTCATTATTGCCAAGTGCCATAAAAGCCATTTGAGCCTCCTCATATTCTTCTTCAACCTCTCCATCCGAATTGCAATCATCCCAAGTGATTTGGAAGTTGTTGAAGTGAGGCTTCCTTTAGAGTCTTTTCTCCTTTTTGATGAAGCTTTAAATGCTATGCTTCTTTTTCCCTTTGCCTCCTCATCTTGTACCTTGTATTTCAACTTCAATTCAAAGGAGGTTAGAGAATTGATCAATGAATCAATTGGCATAGAATTTAAATTTTTAGACTCTTCTATGGCAATGGATTTAGGTTATCATTCCTTAGGTAAAACATTCAAAAAATTTCTATTCTTTTCACCCAAGGAATATTCTTTACCCAAACCTTCCAAATCCTTTACCATATCATTGAACCTACAATACATCTTGTCAATGTTCTCATGAGGTTCCATTTTGAAGGATTCAATTTAGCCACAAGAAGTGACTTCTTTTGCTCTCTTATATCTTCACTTCCTTCATGGATTTCTTTCAATTTGTCACATATCTCCTTGGCCGATATGCAACCTTTTACTTTAGAAAACTCATCTGCGTCCAAAGCATTATACAAAATATTAATGGCTTTAGCATTTAAAGATAAATTTATATTTAGCTTGTGCATTTAACTCATATCTAGTCTTAGGCCTTAATCTATGAGTATTTTCATCAAGAATATTTGCCTCAAAAGGACCTTCATAAATAATATAACACAATTCAATATTAATAGATTGAACAAAAATTTTCATTCTATCCCTCTAATAAACAAAATTAATTCCATTAAATATGGAAGGTCTAGAAATAGAATGTCCCTCTAAAAATAAGGCATTATTGGTTGCCATGATCTTTAGTCTAATGCAATTTAAGCAAAAATAAAGAGACTAATGCTCCGATACCAATTGTTGGTCCCAAAGGGCAACCTAAGAGGGGGGTGAATTAGGTTATTTCAAAAATAAACCTTTTGAAGTGCTTAATAAGAAATGCAAACTTTATGCACCAAATAAAAACTTAAGCACAAATGAATACAATAGATATTCAACAATTTAAGCTTAAAGAACGAATTAGAAGATTGAGATTAAGAATATCAAACCAAACTCCCAAGCTTCTCAAGCTTTGAAGAGGAGCTTACAACCACAAAGAGCTTCTTACAAGGCAACTACCAAGTTCTCAACTTGAAGTTTAGCCACTAAAAGTCTCTTCAAAGTAGGTGAGACAATAACCTCTTGTACACAAATGAGGATCACTCTTGCTCACACTAATTTCCTTTAGTTGAGCCAAGAGTTTTACACTCACAACTTCCCTTTGTTACAATTGTTATCTCCCCACTCTTACACTTGAAGAACTCTTACACTTCTAAACTCTTTTCACAAAACTACCTACACTATTACAACACTTGTACCCATTTTTTTCCCCAAATAGCTCAAGTATTACTTGTAATCAATGTAGAAGTCTCTTGTGTTTAATTCAGGCTTAGGGGTATTTACAGTTGCCCAAAAACTGCTTCCAATCAACTTTCCAACGGCTATTTTCTGTTTACTGGAAAACTAGCCTTTGGACCTTCCGGACGACCGCTACAAACTTCTGCGTCCGACGCTGCGTCTGTTCTCTGAGGGTATTCGTTCGGATTTCATCGTCCGAGGATGCGTCCGATCGAAGCAAAGTCTTCTGGAAATATGATCGGACACTGTTCTTCGTCCAAGACTTCTTCAATATTCTATGTGTCGGATGATTACCCTCGTCTGAAGCTGTCTTTCGAACAGTCATTTACGTCTGTGGAGTCTTCTGGTCATATTGTTCGGACGATCATTTGCGTCTGAACCTACCTGTTTTTCTACGCACTTGTTTTCAAACCATTAGTGCAATTTGGACATCATCAAAATATGATTAACAAAACTGGATTTCAACAAATATCTCCTTTGCATAAGGCAACAACTCTATCATAGTTTGGGAACCTTGAACCGATTCAAGTTTGCAAAGGTATGGAGAGGTCAAGAGATAAATGTAAGAGAAATGTTGATCCAAATGCCCAAGAAGAAGGAGAATGGATTCTTGTCACCAGGAGAAGGAAAGAACGACAAAGTCCTACTCAAAACAAACACCGCCTTTGTAGACAACTCCAAAAAATTGGCCACCTCGGTGCCAAGAGATCATTCATACTAAGACGTCTTTGAAGAAAGGTTATCAGAATACTCAAAGAGGGCGTATGCCAATCACACTTGGAGAATATTTTCCAAAAGGGTTCTTGAGGGAAGACCAAGTAGAAAATGTCAATATGACTTCTTCAATAGAAATTGAGGACAAGGAAGTGACCAAAGAAGTTGACATTCTGGTGAAGCTGACAAAAGATAATGGCTCTTCTGTGGAATTGGATCTATCTTCGCTAGAATCAATTATTCATAGCTTGTTCGAACTTCGGCAAAAGGCTAGGCGCTTGCTTGTAGACGTTCTTAACGAATGTGATGGTAAAGATATTACTTTTGAAGAACCTATTCCGAAGAGTAGTTGTCCAAAAGTGTATTGTGCAACCATTACTTTCACCGACGAAGACCTATTGCTAGGACCGATGTCACATAATCGTCCTCTTTTTATTATGGGTTTTATCAAGGAGCAAAAGGTAAATTGCATACTCATCGATGGTGGTTCTTCTGTCAACATACATGCCAAAGTCAACTATGAAAAAGCTTGGTGTTTCATTCGATGATCTGTCTACAAGTCGCTTAACAATCCAAGGCTTCAATCAAGAAGGCCAGCGAGCAATTGGAATGATTCATCTAGACTTGATCATTGGTGAATTAAAGGCTAGTACTCTCTTCCATGTGATAGATGCGAGGACGTCCTACTATTTGTTGCTAGGGAAACCTTGGGTGCATAAAAATAAGGTACATGAGAAATGAAATTGTGGAGAAGGTTTGTGCTGACATCAAATCATTCACGGAAGCAGAGTCACATTTTGCTGACGCAAAATTGTATGTTGACTACAACAATAAACAAGAGGCCTTTGCTTCGAAGGAATGCCAGATTCGAAGTGGCAACACAAAAGAAAGGTTAGAAACTTGTAGGCATTGGAATTGCCTCAACGTCTTGAAAAGAAAAAGAGAAAGTCGAATCTATAATAGTTCCTCATGTCTTTCAGTACGTATCTCAATCAAAACGAAAAGAAGGGCCACTTAGAATCTCCCTTCATTCTAGAGAAGGTTCCTCAAGTGATTGAACAAAATTGTGTAAGTCCCCTAACAAAAATTCAGCCATTATGACGTGTTCACCTCCCAGTAGAAGTGTTCAAGGAGATTTTGATGCTAAGGCTTACAAATTACTTGAGAAGTCTAGAAATGATTTCTCGAGCCCTGCAAAATTAGGTGAACTAGTGCCGGAGGTGACTAGTGAAAGGATTCATGGACTCAATGAAATCCAAAAAAAGTTGAAAGAACAAGGATACCATGTTGATACTCCTAGATCAGGAGTGGGATTTACACTGAATGAGCCCGTAAGGATATCTATCAAGAAAAGAAGAAATGCAGCTAATACCCAACACATTGCTATGGAAGAAGAAAAGAATGACACTAGCGTACAAAAGAAGTCACAAGCTCGAGTATCTGCCTTTGATCTCATTGGAGAAATGTCTTCACGTTCTTCGATATTTAAAAGGTTGGGGCCTCATTCACAACTTCAAAGTGGTATCAGCAGTAATGGCTCTCGCAAGTCAGTCTTTAACAGACTAGGTTATGTATTTGATCAACTAAAGGCAAGAAAGATGTCGTGACTTTGATAGTGAAAGTTTTCTAAAGGATGTGGATGATAAAAAAATTCGAAGTGCTATCCCGTCACACATGAAGCGCCAACAAACATGGGAAATTCTCACTGAAGGTTCTTTGATACTCAAGAAGTGGATAATTGTTCATACTTGCCCTGTTGGTGAAGATGATAAAGAATAAGAGATAACCTTACGTCATATCTCAGTGGAAGAAGATCCTACTCTCAGTCAAAGAGATGAGATTGAAGATGCACCTCCGCAACTAGAGAATGGGGGGCAAGCAATAGTTGATGATCTCAAAGAACTAAATTTTGGAACTCTAGATGACCCGCATCCAATCATTATTAGTGAACTTTTGAATTCTAATGAATAGAAAGACTATTTTGACCTACTTTCGGAATACAGAGATGTTTTTTGCATGGACATATAAAGAAATACCAGATTACAGTTTAGACCCAAAGGTCACAGTTCACTGCCTTGGAATTAAACATGGTGCTCGACCGATATAATAGGCACAGCGGATGTTTCGACCTAACCTTGTCACTCGTATTGAAGGCAAAGTAAATACGCTCATCGAAACTGAATTCATTCATGAAGTTAAATATCCAACATGCATATCCAGTATCGTGCTTGTTAAGAAAAAGAATGGTCAAATTCACATTTGCATTGACTTTTGAGACTTAAATAAAGCATGCCTAAAAGATGACTTTTCTTTGCCTATCCTTGAGCTCATGGTTGATGCTACCACTAGGTATGAAGATTTGTCTTTCATGGATGGATCGTCTGGGTATAATCAAATCAGAATGGCACCAAAGGATGAAGAATGTACTTCTTTTTGCACTCCTAAGGGGATATACTATTATCAGGTGATGCCATTTGGTTTAAAAAATGCAGGTGCCACATACAAAAAGACCATGCAAAATATCTTTGATGACATGTTGCACAAGAGGGGTCGAGTGTTATGTAGATGACTTGGTTGTCAAATGCAAGAAAAGTCAAATCATTTAAAGGATTTTTGAATTGTGTTTGAGCGGTTGAGGAGGTACAATTTAAAGATGATTACTTTCAAATGTGCATTTGGCATTTCTTCTGGAAAATTTCTTGGATTTACTGTTCAACATCGTGGTATAATGGTGGATCCAAGCAATATTAATGCTATACAACGGATGCCTGCACCAAGAAACTTGCAAGAACTAAGGAGCCTTCAAGGGAATCTAGCATTCATTCGAAGATTTATCTCTAATCTTGCTGGTCATTGTCAATTATTTAATCATTTGTTAAGGAAAGATGCTGAGTTTAGATGGGACAAGTCTTGCCATATGCCTTTGAGAGCATCAAGAAGTACCTTTTTGAACCCACCTGTACTTGGAGCTCCTATTCTAGGAAAACCTCTAATCTTATATATTTCGGCACATGAAAAGTTCGTAGGCGCACTTTTGGCACAAGAGAATGAAGTAATGAAAGGAAAAAGCAATGTATTACCTAAGTCATTCACTAACCAAGAATGAGATCAAGTATTCCCGTTCGGACGGCCGCTGCTAAACCCTGCGTCCGATGTTACGTCCGTTCTCTGAGAGTATTCGTTCGGACGTCTGAGGAAGCGTCCGAACCTGCGTTCGATCGAAACAAAGTCTTCTGAAAATATGATCGGAAGCTATTCTTCATCCGAGACTGCTTCAATATTCTTTGTGTCGGACGATGGTAATCGTTCGAAGCTCTATCTTTCGGACAGTCATTTACGTCCGTGGAGTCTTTTGGTTGTTTTGTTCGGACGATCATTTGCGTCCGAACCTACCTATTTTTCTGCACACTTATTTTCAAACTATTAGTGTGATTTGGTCATCATCAAAACATGCATAACGAAACTGGGGTTCAACAAGTTTTTCATAGAAGAAATCTCCCTTTTAGTGAAGATAACAGTGTCGTCCGCCAACGCAAGGTGAGAGACAATAGTGTAGTTTTGGGGCAAGGCATAAGGTGCAATAAGAGATTGCTGAATCCGGGCATTGATCCCTCAAGAAAAAACTTCCGCACATACAATAAAAAGCAAAGGCGATAACAGATCGCCTTGCTTTACCCACCTTGAGGCCTTAAAGAAACCTTGACTTTTACCATTAATGCGTACTAAAAACCAACTATTGCTAAGGTTACCTTGTACCAGATTATTGAAGTTTGGTTAAACTTGACTTGGTTAATCTGATAATGAAACCCTGTACTAAAGACCTAGGGGACTTATAAAAGGCTTTAACCAAGTCAAGTTTCATTATCAGATTAGAACCTCTGGTCCTCTTATCCGAAGAATGTATCATTTCCTAGGCAAGGAGGACATTGTCGGACATAGACCGTCCTTTAAGAAACCCTACTTGCTTCTCAGATATAATGCGAGGAAGAATATTGGCAAGCCTATAAGCAAGCAGACGAGTAAAAACTTTGTTGATGAAATTACACAATGAGATGGATCGAAAATCTGCAAAGGAGAATTAGGGTTTAACTTTTTAGGTATCAGAACCAATAGAGTGCCTGAAATGGCTTGAGGAATAGGGACCCCAACCAAAATTATTGAAACAACCGAATAAACATCTTGTTCAATAATATCTCAACATTTGGTATAGAATTGCCCTGAAAAACCATCCGGACCAGTTGCACTATTATTATCCATTTGGAAAATAATAGATTTCAAATCATCTAAAGAAACCTCCCCGATCAGATTTAGGTTGTCCTTTAGTGTAACAACACTAGGAATAAATTGCATGAGATTTGATGTAGCATTCTCATTCAAAGGTTCAGCTATGAAAAGGTGCTGAAAATACCATACCCCTTCAGCGTGGATATCTTTTGGATTTTCCAGCTACTACCCTTGCGTGTCCTTTATACGATGAATGAAAAAGGAAGACATCTTTATATTAATCGTAGCATGGAAAAATGAAGTATTTCTATCCCCTTCTTGTAGCCATTTAATTCTAGACTTTTGCCTCCAAAACGTCTTCATCTAAACTAAGATTGTGGAACAACTTTGCTTAGGCTTGATGCAAATTTTACCTAGCATCATTAGATTTGCTCGACTCGAGCGCCTCCTCCAACAATTGAACCTTTTTTTTAGCCTCCATGGTGGCATCAAATATATTACCAAAAGTGTTCTTATTCCAATCTCACAGGCATTTTTTGAGGCCGTTGAGTTTAAGGGAGAAACCAATCATACCAAATTGCTACAATGGTTTTGTCCAACTATTCATCACCACCCAAAGAAAATCAGCATGCTTTGTCCAGAAAGTTTGGAATCGAAACGTTTTAGGGCATTCAAATTTAGAATAGTGAAAATCTAATAAAAGTGGGGAGTGATCAGAGGTGCTTCTATTATCTAGATTGACTGAAGCGTCCAGGAAAAATTGGAGACCCTGATTGTTGTAAAGGAATCTATCCAATGTTTTCCAGATTAATCGACCATTTCTTAGTACTCGTCCAAGTATAACTACTCCCAGAATACAAAATATCCAGCAGACCTGGTCTCTTATCCACAATGAGAAATAACTTCAACTAAATCATCCATAGAGTTTGTGTCTTGGGCTGCCAAACCAAGATATTCATGAGTAGAAGAAATAACGTTAAAATCACCGACCATCAACCATGGCAAATCAATCAAATTGGAGAGAGATTTTAGTTGATTCCACAACTCTATTCTATCAGCTCATGTACATCTAGCATAAACAAAAGGGCAGGCAATCGATCGATCCCACATAACATGCGTTACCCCGAAATGAAGGAATTGATCATGGTTAACCCGTACATAAGCATGAAAAGGAGAATTCCAAAGAACCCATATTTTTTTAACTAGAATTCATAGCATAAAAGGTAAAACCTAGCCAAATGCAGATTTGTTCCAGCTTATTGGCTTCATGTAGCACTTCAATTAAAACAATGAAATTGAGGTCATATTCATGGATGAATTTTTTAAGTCTACGGATTGTGTGTTTGTTTCCCACACCTCCAGCGTTCCAAACCAAAACCTTAATCATCGACTGAAGACAAAACAATTAATTGATTGAAAGATTTCATTTGTCGGGTGACAATAGTTCTTGGTATTTTGAACTTCCTATTCTTGCCCCGAGTGCATCTTGCAGAAAAACCATCAGATGAATCTCCAGAAGCATTATCAATCTGCATTTTATCATTCAATTTGCTGCTCAATTGTTTTAACTTCTCCTACTCCTCCAGTCTAGCACGAGAAGGCTTGATAATCTTATCCGGATCTGAAAGGGTACCTTCCATTTGGTCCTTCGGGATTTGTTGCATGTACTCTTTTGGTTTACATAGCACAGCCTATTAATAATCAATTAGTTCATTTAGAGCACTGTGATTTACTGGAATTTCAATTGGTTCTCCCATTCAGCTGTTCTCACATTCATCCAAGTTGTGCTTCTTTATTTAATGTTGCACTCTGAGGAGGAATAGCATCATCCTTTTTATGAGGTTGACCTATCTGAGTATCCTCCTGACAACTTGTATGCTGATCATTCACCCAAATGCCGCTGATGTTTCACAAATTGCACATTCTCGGAAAGGCAGAGGGTTGAATAAGAGGGAATACATTCCTTTTCTTTTGATGCAACTCCAGATGAGTTTCTCATTAGGGTAGGGTTATCTGATTCTCGATTTTGTTTTGGTTGCCAGACCATCTCCGTTGGGTTCTTTTTGTTTGATTGGGGAAGGGCTTGAGTTTGATTAGAGACTTGACGCACTTGCCTTGAGCTGGCCAAATGCATGCATTCCTAATTGGAGTGACCAATCCTAAAGCAATGATCACAATGCGATGCAAAATTCTCATATTCTATATACTGCCAAAAACTACCTTTTTCTTCTCCCACACGGACTCTAGCAGGAAGGGGCTTTGAGAGATCTACTTTAACACAAAACCGAGCAACACTTGGACGATTGTGGCTATGGAAGAATCAATTTTCAAGGGAGGACCGACTAATTGAGCAATCGAGAATAGTGCAAGTTTATCAAAATATATACACGGCAGATCTCCTTTTAAAGAAATCCACACTGGTACAATCGGAGATTGTACGTTAAGTCGAAAACTTAATGTCCATTTAAGAATCTTCATTCCAAAGCCATTGATAGTCCAAAAACCTTTACACCAACAGTGTAAATATACATGCACACCCATATGTGTATATATTTATATATATACTCAAATATATACATATATATGTATAAATATCTACAACATATATATAAATATATGTATATATTTATATATTTGTGTAATATATATATATACGTATATACATATATTTATATATTTGTGTAATATATATATATATACGTATATACATATATTTATATATTTGTGTAATATATATATATACGTATACATATATTTTTATGTTTGTATATTTGTGTATGTGATTAATAATATGGAGATGCCTGCATAGGTTTTTGCTACATACGGCCTTCTTATTCCACGTGCGATCCCAATCCAACTAAAATAATTTAATGCTGGTCGGCTATGCTCTATGGCCTTCTTCATGCATGTTTCATAAATAATCACCATACCATTTCATAGTGAAATAAAACATGACCAAACTCTTAAATAATTGAACAAGAAGATATAATTTAGAGCCTGCACAAACGAAGCAGGCCAAAATATGATGAGGTTCCATGTTATCACCCTAATCACTTCAACATAATTTGCCAAATTTCAGGCAAATGTGTGGAGTTTGAACTACGCCATGTCTTATATGATCGATGTAGTATATTAGTTATCAAGTTGAGAAATTGAATACAAACTATTGGGTACAGAAAATGGAAATAATACTTTCTCAATCCCACTTATTTTACTGTAATTTGATTTTTTTTGTTAATACTAAATATATCAATGTGTATAAGTTTTCATAGTTCAATATTTGATTCTTTTTCTTAGATTTTTATAAGAGTACTACTATATAAAAATTTAAAATTTAAAATTCAAAAAATGAAAAAGAAAAAATATTCAACTATGAAAACTTGACACATTGATCAAAAAAAAGTCAGCAACAAATAAGTAGGGCAAAAGGGGTACTATAATGAATTATTAACAATCAAACTAAGAAGACAACAAAGTGTAGCTAAATTGTAAGACTATACTTTTCCTAGGACCTAATCATGGGTTTGAGTCATAAATGGATAGGTAGAGATCCATTATACATTCTCTTAAAAAAAAAAAATCAACCTAAGAAAAAATATTTATAAGAACTCAGTCTCCTTTATATCATGCATAATTAAACCGAAGACCTGGATTGTCCTCTAACTTTCGATTTTTAACCTTACTACTATTTCCCCTTTTTTTCTTAATCATTTAAAATCATACTCACGCAATCTTTTTAAGAGTAGTGATATCATTAAATTGTGAGTTTGAAAGTTACAAGGCATCAATGCAAACTCTTATTATACTTTTGTAGGATGATGATATTTTGGTTTGCTCAATAAGTGTGAAAATTTAGCCAAGATCGAAGGAGAACAATGGTTGATTCTAAATAATTTGAGGGGTGGAAAATATTAGATACACATTAAAAGTATTTAACTTGTAGAGTGGTTACAGTGTATAAAATTCTTATTTTCATCCATTGAATTTATTTATAGTGTCATCCCATAGTGCTCCAAGCGAGAATTCATATCTTTTGCAAATACTCAAAAGAAGTGAGAAGTGTTTAACAAAAATAAAATATTTATCTAATGACAATGAATAGAAAATCTAATATTCTTTAAAGTATAACATCTACGGTATATTTGGTGATCTAGTCCTCTAGTTTTAAATATATGGGGATTCTAATGCTGCAAGAATCAAATATCCTGCATACAAGATTGAAAATTTTCTTTCGTTTCATGTATGTGTAAATTAAATACAAAATTGAATTACTATTTTTGAAAACCACCTCGATATCTATTTCTTTCCAATCACAATCTAAGTTCACAATTGCTTTTCATTAATATCCAAAATCATTCGGAAACATATCAAATTGCCATCAGACCCAAACTTAATAAAATTAAGAACTTTTTTTTCGTCAATATTGAAACTTACACAATAATCTTACTAAATAAGAATCTTATAATCAACTTTAGGCAAAACTTTAAAGTTATGCCAACAAAAAATTGTTGAGTAAGTAAAATAATGCCAATTTGGCATTAAAATTTGGCAATAGAAAAAAATTATAATAGCTTAGTTAAAATCTAAATAATCTAAATTAATAATAACATAGTCATTATTTTCAGTTAGCAGCTTGTCATAAAACTATATGGCATTGACAAAATTCTCAAGGATGCATGATAACAGAATATTATATACAAAGAGATAGTTGTAGGTCAGTGTATGGACGCCGAGCCAAATCCATCTAGACTATTACGGCAAAGGGTGAGCCTCAACCTTACTTTGAAGAGGGCTAGTGTTAGACCCTTTGGCATGATTTTACGCATCGACAAGGCTGCGTGCAGGCCTAACCCCAAACAGCCTGCATGTCGGCTAGGCAGACTGTTTGTCGGCAAGGCAATGTGCGAGTTTGGCAAATGGAGGTGGGCCAACTTGAACCATTGGCGTGCTAAGTGTTCCAAAACTATGCCTTGGTGTTTTGGAAGTCCTTAGGGAAGCTTCGGCATCAAGGGGACCAGCTTTGATGGGGTCTTGGGTGGCCCGAATGGCTCTACTGGTTTTCAACAAATTGGTGTCTACTGCAGTCACTTGGAATTTTTTTTCCAAGCCTTATATAGGGAACGTATACTCACTCCACTTCCTAGGTGGCCGAACACCTCTAGATGTGCGGGCAGGGAGCTCAGCCCGTGGGCATTGCTGGGAACCTTTCCCCATGTCCTACGAGTGTTAGGCATGGTCGTGTTGGCTTCGGGACGGACGTTGGCAAACGTTGGTTTTGCGTAGCTCACAAGCACGAACGAGCTAGAAAAATGTTGGCAAAGGGTAGTGGCACGATCGGACCCGTGCACACTTGCACACGAGATGGGCATAGCTTGTGGCACATTCTTGGGCATTGCTGGGAGCCCAAGTGAAGTCTTGTGGGTGGCAAGGCTGGTCGGCAAGAGTGTTGGCCGAGAAACGTAGGCAACCGGGTTGCCTACGTTAACACAGTTGACGGCTAGGCAGCGTGCACGTCGGGCAAGTGCACACACACGGGAGTGGAAATCAGTGGAAGTTGGACTTCGTGTGGCTGGGTGGGACTACTTGACCGAGCCGGTTGGCTGCATGTGCCAGAAAATGGCTGGAAATACGGGCAGCGCGTGGAGTCGTGCTTAGTGGGCAGTTGTGGCAGTTACCACCTTCTGGGGCATGATTTAGGTCATGTGTGCTGCCAGTTGGTCAGGCAGCCTAGTTGTAGGCATTTTATTTGTCCAGCAAAGCTAGGCGGTTGGGCTAGTCAACCGTATTTTCCCTATAAATACTTGGCAGAAGGGGAATCCGTGAGGATTTAGGCCTAGAGTGTTCTGCACACCAGATGTTTGTAAAAAGTCTCGTTGTAAACTTTTAACGGAATTGAAGTGTTGCAAGGGTTGGCCTGGGGCCGTTATTTGCTTGTGTACTATTTACTTTCGGTTGGTTGTGTTTTGCTCTTGTGTGTTGCCTAAACTTTGTACTTGTGTGTTATACGGTTGCCAAAAATGAGATAAAACTGAACACGAGTGTGGGACGGGTTGGCTGACCAAAGTTTCCTGGGTGAAATTTTGGTGCCATCACAGGCTTCTTATCCCGCCTTGGCACGTCGGGTTCGTATCAAGTAGAAGTTTTGTGACAATTGTGGTATTAGAGCACTGGTTGACGTGATCTGGTCGTTCCTCCTATGGCTGGTGGGGCACGGTGGATCAGGTTCAGCGGTTGGAGGTACTAGTAGACCAACTGATGGTGCAGTTGGGTGAAATGCCAGAAGGCTATGTGCTGCGTTCTTCCCTTGACAAGACCAGGGATGCAGTTGAGGCCGTTCATGCTTACTTCCAACAACTTGAACAGGCGTGGAACGGCTGCAAGACGAGATGGGTTCTCCTTGCCGTTGGTATGCGACACCAACAAAAACCAACCTCTTATTTGCAGGTAAGCACAGGGATCCTTCGGGTGGAAGGACATGGCAGTAGGAACTGTCGGGTGCTAAGTAGAGGCGGGCTACTTAGCTAAGAGAGTTCTGGCAGTGAGTGGCTGCTGGGCAAAGCAGGCATGAGATTGCTTGTTACAGGGTCCTTCGGGTGGAAGAACATGGCAGTGGGGGCTGCCGGGTGCTAAGTAGAGGTGGGCTACTTAGATAAGAGAGTGCTGGCAATGGGTGGCTGCTGGGCAAAACAGGCATGAGGATGCTTGTTACAGGGGTCCTTCAGGTGGAAGGTTAAAGCCATACATGGCAATGGGGACTGTCGGGTGCTAAGTAGAGGTTGGCTACTTAGATAAGAGAGTGCTGGCAGTGGGTGGCTGTCAGGCAGAAGAGTGCCGACAGTGAGTGGCTGCTATGTAGAAACGGGCATGAGATGCTTGCTGGCATAGTTGGGAACGTAGCAAACAAATACTATGAGATTTGGGCAAAATCAATCCGACATGAGGTCTTGCTGATTGAGGGAGCCAAAACACAAGTGGGGGAGTCTGCTTTGTTGCTGTGTTGGTCTTGGTTATCGGGGAAAGCCAAGGCAAGTCTTTTGTGTGGGACAAAGGGCGGGCATTGTGCATGGTGCCTTGGCTGTGTGTTGGCCAAAACGACAAGGTTGGGAAAACGGAGACAGGCCGTGTTGGTTTCTTACCAAAGCCAGGAGACTAATCCATGGGGTCTCAAAAACGTGCAACGGGCAGTTCGTAGGGTGGAACGTAAGTGGTAAAATGCTTCTGTCCTTGTCTAAATTATTCAAGTTTCTGTTTTACAAAAAAGGCTTATTTAATTGTATGGCACGAGAGTGCCAAGTAACTGATGTTGTTGCTAAGCGGTTGGCAGAGTGCGTTGGGTACTTTATTTATTGTCCATGTGCATTGTCATTACTAAGGCAGGGTGGCTGTACAATGTGACAAACTTGAAGCGGGATTCAAGGTTCGGATAGAAAATACAACTTAAATGAAGCCTAAGACGAAAAAAGAGGCTTGCAGTCACAAAGTTAGCCGAATGAACGGTAGAATTGCTGAAGCCAAGCTGCAAAACAGGCAAGGAGCTGTACAGTGGAGAGACTGGTGCAAACTTTAGCAACGGGGCTGTTCCGTTCGAGTGGCAAGTGCAATTGGTAGAGGGCTGGCAGTTGGCATTGATGAGGGCATCAATCTCTTCAAGTGGGAGAGATTTGTTAGAACCTTTGGCATGATTTCATGCATCAGCAAGGCTGCGTTCAGGTCTAGCCCCAAACAGTCTGCACATCGGCGAGGCAGACTGCCTGTCAAAAGCAGTGTGCGAGTTTCTGGCAAACGGAGGTGGGCCGACTTGAGCCGTTGGCATGGTAAGTGTTCCAAAACTATGCCTTGATGGGGTCTTGGGTGGCCCGAATGGCTCTACTGGTTTTCAACAAATTGGTGTCTACTGCTATGACTTGGGATTTTTTTTTCCAAACCTTATATAGGGAAGGTATGCTCACTCCACTTCCTGGGTGGCCGGTGGGTTAGGCAACCAGGCAGTCAAGGCAGCCCGTGGGAATTGCTGGGAACCTTTCCCCATGTCCTATGAGTGTTAGGCATGGTCGTGTTGGCTTCGGGACGGACGTGGCTTTGCGCAGCTCACAGGCACGAACGAGTTGGGAAAACGTTGGCAAACGGTAGTGGCACGAACGGACCCGTGCACACTTGCAGACGAGATGGGCATAGCTTGTGGCACATTCTTGGGCATTGCTGGGAGTCCAAGTGAAGCCTTGTGGGTGGCAAGGCTAGCCGGCAAGAGTGTTGGACGAGGAATGTAGGCAACCGGGTTGCCTACGTTCTTTCTGGACAGTTTAGGGAAACAGTTAGGCAGATTGCACGTCGGGCAAGTGCACATGCACGGGAGTGGAAATCAGTGGAAGTTGGACTTCTTGTGGCTGGTTGGGACTACTTGGCCAAGCTGGTTGGCTGCATGTGCGAGAAAATGGATGGAAATGCAGGCAGCACGTGGAGTAGTGCTTAGCGGGCTGTTGTGGCAGTTATTACCTTCTGGGGCATGATCAGGCCATGTGTGCTGCCAGTTGGTCAGGCAGCCTAGTTGTAGGCATTTCATTTTTCCAGTTGGGCTAGTCAACCGTATTTTCCCTATAAATACTTGGTAGTCAGAGACTTGGCAGAAGGGGAATCCGTGAGGATTTAGGCCAAGAGTTTTCTGCATACCAGATATTTGTAAAAAGTCCCGTTGTAAAATTTTAACGGAATTGAAGTGTTGCAAGGGTTGGCCTGGGGCCATAATCTGCTTGTGTGATGTTTACTTTTGTTTGAGTGTGTTTTACTCTTGTGTGTTGCCTAAAGCCCTTTGTGCTTGTGTGTTAGTGAGTGCTTGTGTGTGCAACGGTTACCAAAAATGAGTGAAAACTAAACACGAGTGTGGGACGGGTTGGCTGACCAAAGTTTGCTAGGCAAAATTTTGGTGCCATCACAGGCTTCTTATTCCACCTTGGCATGTCGAGTTCGTGTCAAGTAGAAGTTTTGTGACAGCTAGTAAGAGCTAGGCTTCATGGTAAATTTGTGCAGCCCTACCCATCTCCCTACCTAGGCCGTTATAGATGGTCATAGGTTGACCCATAGGCTCACTCACCTTAAAAAGACAATACTTCGTAGGGCTCAACAAAAATTCAAAATTCTTCTAGCTTGAACTTCTGAGGATTGTCCCGGTCTTGGTTAGTTCATTAACTAAGCCGACTGATAGGTTGGGATTTAAGAGCCCCAACACGGCCTATTGTGTTGTACTTTTTTGTGGTACCTATTCTTAATATCGTTCAGTTTTACGATCGGGATGAGGCTGGGGAGGGCAACCTGAGCCACAGCTGAATGTTGTCATCTATTTATTTAGCTACGTTGTTTGGATACCACTTGTAATAGAAATTCTATAATAGAGATAAACGAAAATACCTAGCTTACATGTTAAACCATTTAACATTTCAATGTCATTTTAACCTAGGACTTATAATTAGTGACAAAGATTAGGCCAAGTTTAGTAACAATGGCATAAGTGCAGGCATTTCGGGATAAGTTTTTAAAGCAAGATTATCTAGATCCTGAATACTTGTTTCGTTTGAAGCCAATTTTACTTTTCTGTGTGAAACATACTGGAGATGCCAGAAACTGAATCAAATTCTGGAGACTAGTACAATTCATGTTGAATCACTCATTGAGTTAATAATTTAGGTTGAATTTCCCAAGTTATACTATCTTGACTTCCCCATTCATCAAAACTCAAATTATAGCAAAATTACAATATGCCAAACCTAAATAGACTACGAAAAGTAAAGAAAAAGATGAAAAGTTAAGGCAAGGGTATTAGTAAATCACTAAAGAAGAGTCCAAGCTTTTTGCTTGACATAAAAGGAAATCACTAAAGAGACCCAATTGGATTTCAGAACAACAACACGTGCAACTATTAAACAGACAAGCCCCCTAAAACTCATACATGGAGAGAGAGAGAGTACTCTATCACCAATTTGAACAATATTTACGAAAATTGATTTTCGATTCTTCATGTATGTGAGAACCTTAAAATAATAAACACTTAAATACAGAAACCCATAATAATTGATTTTCATTTTCTTCACTTATTTGAGTATGCGATAGGATTTAGGCTTTCATTAGTGGAGAATTCAGAGGATGATTTGGTGGTTAGGAGGACATGTTAGTGGAGTTTATGCTTGTGGCATGCATCACATCCACGGGTGACTAATAAATACTTGGTGGAATCATGGAGAAAGAAAAGTCTGCATTAGGATCTTGTGAAATACTGTTTTGGATTTCTTGATGGTGAAAAAAGTTCGGTATTCTAGTAGCATGCATTTTGAAGAAGACTTTTTGATATTTGACTTTGTTAGAGACAGACAATTGAAAAGAAAAGAAAAACATTAGAGCTTATAAGATTTTTTGGACTTTATTAAAGGAATGTAAAAGTTTGTATTCAATGAGATTTTTTGATGGATTTCCATTCATTTACCTTTCATAACTATTTTCTACCCCACATGTTGCATGAAAAAATTGGATTTTCGACTTTATGAGAAATAGAATAAAACTTGTAAATAGAATAAAATTCATATAAATTATTTATTTCTAAAACAGTACCAATACTAAGAATTAGAGAGAACTTTAGTTAGTAGTAAAGTAAAATTATGTTATCAACCAAATTTGTAATTATATTTAATGCATACTATATGAGTATTAGTAGAGCTTTTAAGAGAAAACGGAAAAGAAAGAGAAGTTCATTTAAAAAAAAAATTAAAAACAACATCCGCTTACCAATTTGTAATCATGGGGGAAGCGTCTTATTGCCTAAACTATACTTTGTTATCAAGAGAAGTGTATTAATTGTGGTAAAATACAATCTATTGAGAATAAATGTATTGTATATCTTAAATAAAATTCTATAATGCATTTTGTATATGAAAAACAAATTTAACAAAAAAACTATACTACAGATGGAATTAGCTTGATTCTTTCATTAACAACAAACTACACAACCTATGGAATTGGTTTGACTCATTCTTTTGACCGCTTGTCTTCAATTTCATTGTTTGGTAATTATTTATAGTTACTAATAACTCTAAAAAAATAGAATGATTTTTATTGTTTAATCTAGTATTTTGTTCATATTTTTCAGATTTTAGAGTAGATTTATGTGTGTTTGTTTAGTTTCATTGCATTTAATATTTGTATTTGTGTAAATATGATCATTTTAAAGTCAATTTTAGTTTAATTTGTTACTTATTGGGTTTATTGGCATTTTTACAGCTCTAGATAAAAGGTATGGAGTTTAAAGGACAGAAGCTTGCAAGAGAAGAAGGGCAGAAAGAAGGTTTCAAAGTTGCTGAAGAAGACTCCATATTACGACATGGAAATTGGTACTTGAAATCTATATCACGATATGGATTAAGTTTTAAAGCCAGAATTAGGACTTCATATCTAGATTCCCAGTACAATATTCATATCCCGATGTGGATGCTCATCTAGGATTGTGATTTTTGTCAAATTGTAATCTGTTAGTTCATGTTACATTTAAATATTAAACTTGTACTATTTCATTAACAGGTAAGTAGATAGTAGAGTACGCATAGTATAGGTGTGGATGGTAAATTAGATTTTTGGTATAGCTTAAATCTCAAGTCTTCTTTTACTTAAAAAGTTCTATTTAATTTCCATCTACTCTTTAATTTCTTCCAAGTTTAAAGCTTTATTAGTTAATCTTAGAGAATTTTCATTTAACTTTAATTAGATATAATTTTTATAATTAGATATAATTTTTACTAGATTTCTATTTAAATTTCACGCAATCTATTTAGGGTAAAAGTCTAACTTTGCTCAAAAGCTCTTTGTGTTCTTGCTATTTTTAGTAATTTCCTAGATTAATCCTACTTTAAATTCTTGCTTTATATATCTTAGAAATTAGTGAGCTTTTCTTTATTTATTTTTTAAAAATTAAAAAATTAAAAAATTCTTAGTTTTAAGTTTAAACACTTTCCATTTCTTAAGCTTTCTTTACATAAAGAAAATGAAGACTTTCAAATCTTTTAGTTCAATTGATGCTTTTCTAGTTAAGAATAGTTTAAATTGTTTTTTCATTTCAGATATGCTTTCTTAAAATTTAGTTAATTAGTGGTAATTTTACTTGCTTTACTAAATTTGATTTACTTGCTTTCTTAGGGTAAATTCTACTTGCCCTCTTAGATTAGCTATTTACTTGCTTTCATAGTTAGGTTATTAATTATATGCTTGTTTAATTGTTTTAAGCTTGTAGTTAGTGACAAACTATTGGTGATTTTGTCTAACTAGAGCAAAGGTTCATAAGTCCAGTAATTGTTATCCTCAATCATTGTGAGAACAATATTCACTCGCCATTACCTACAAACCTATATGCCTTGCGAGATTGGGACTTACATGAGTTCCAAAAGAACACATGAATTTTCCTATACGATAAAAATGAAAACTCAATAATTTTATGGAGAACATATGATATGGCTAAACATTATGGTCCACAAAAATTGTGATTCTTACCCCTATATAAATAAAAATGGATCTAAAGAATTTTCCATTAGAGCTGAGAAGGGAATGGGAGGGACAGGGAGTTGGAGGTATTGAACATATATCTTTGAGGGGATTAGTGGTCACAAAATCAATTGAAAACAAAAAAACAGACATAATGCTCCCTTTCTATATAAACCCTCTCTCTACATTAAGCCTTTCTTCAATCATTAAACCTTTTTATTCTTCTCGACTAGCAGCAGTTGCAAAATCATTTGCAGATGCTCTAAAAATTGCTTCTGTGGATTTTCTTGATTGTGAGGATGATTTTAAGCCATTGGAAACATTCAAAGGTGAGCCAACAATGATGATTTTGAAGGAGGAGGTGGAAGAATTGTCCAGTCTGGTAGCCCTTAAAATTTGCACCAATATGAAAATTCAGTTATGGAAAACCAAGCATGGCATCTCCACGGGAAAATTTTCAAACAATTGGTTTCAAAAGAGACTACACTTTGGGTTATCTGGATTACAAAAATATTCTTATGAAATCACTCTTGAAGTAGATTATCTGCATTGCTATTTAAAAGGTAATTGGTTTATTAATGGATTTTATATGAAAGTTCTCAAGTGGCATCCATTATTTTGATCAGATGTTGAGCCCTCCATCATGCCAGTCAAGATATCTTTTGAGGAGCTCCCATTGCCGCTGTTCAAGAAATCTCTATTATACTCAATGGCAATGACTGTGTAGAAGTCATTAAAGATAGACATGGCCACTACCACCATGTCTCTACCTAGCTCGAGTTTGTTTAGAAGTGGATATTCAAGCTAAACTACTATCCAGAATTCAACTTGAATTGAATGGTGAAGGAGTCTGGCAAGGCATCACTTATGAAAATCTCCCAAATTATCTCTATGTTCCAAATGCAAAGTGCAAGATCATGATGACTTGGATTGTCCACAATATCTTCAAGGTCAAAAACCAGGTGATCATGGTGGTAAATGCAAACCCTAACAGCTGCAAAATAGCTGTCCAGGAAAGAAAAAGGAAAGCCTGCTCAACAGAATTCAAAAGATTCATAGGTGTGGCATGTTGTTCAAAAATAGCCAGTTCATTCAGATTTGAATACAACAAATTAGGCAGATTTTGTGGAATAGACAAAGCTAAAAACTCATAAAGTTGCCATTTTGAATCAATCAATTGATCAGGATACTCCTAAACCTTTCTTGGCACATGACGCCATAACTGTCATGGGATCTCCTAAAGATTTGGTGATTGGTGAAGTACCAGCTATTCAGGAACCACAACATACATCCTCATAAAATCTAGCTAAACATTTCGAGGAAACTCAGATAGGTGGTGAAGATGTTCTAATCCAGAAGCCTGAATTCCCCAATTTAGAGCAATTAAGGTTTCCTTTCTGCTACCTAATCTGAATAATATAGCTGAGGTAGTTATGGATGATCACACTTAGATTGCAAGTTTAAACCCCCAGACTCGAAGTGACTATCATTCTTACTCAGACACTAATTCAGTGGATGAAGTTCTTCCTGATAAAGCTCAACAGATGGAGAATCGGAAGAGGTTTCTAACATCACTGAAGAAGAAGTTCATTCTAGATCTTGATGGTTTTACCATAGTTGTCAAATGCAAACCTAGAGATAAGAAGAAGATTTATGCTTCCCAAACTAATGTTTGACCAGAAGTGCTGCAAGATTATCCAAATTGCTTCTTCCACATATTTGTGTTAATGGATATCCTTATTTGGAACATTCAAGCTATTGGCAACAAGTCTTCTTTAAGGAGATTGAAGAAGCTCGTTCGTATGAATATTGTTTTCTTTTTAGCTCTTGTTGAGCCTGTGCTCAGTAAGAATAGGTTACAGGAGTTGCAAAATAAATTAGGGTTTTGGCATTCTTTCTCAAATGATTGTAGTCATACAATTTGGTTTTTTTGGATTACCAATGTTCCCATTCAAGTTTTAGCACCAGAAGTTCAAGTCATTCATCTTTCTTTGAATCATACTTCCTTTTCTAGTAGAATCCACACCTCTATTGTGCATGCTAAGTACACTGTTTTAAAAAGAATAGAGTTATAGAATTCTCTGAACACTTTCTCATCTTTTCAGTCATTGCCTTGGTTTGTGGGAGGAGACTTCAATGCTATTGTGGATTCCTCAGAGTACTTGGGAGCTACTCAATCTGATCCTAGATGTATGGCTGATTTCAATAGTAAATAAACTACTGCTCCTTGCTGAATATTTTCTTTTCTAGTTCTAAGTTCACCTAGACTGGGAAAAGGATTAGCCACTTTGTTTGGAAGAGGTTGGTTAGAGTATTATGTACCCAAAGTAAATTTTTCAGATGTTGTAGTTACATATTTAAATGAAACATGTTCAGACTGTACCCTTTACTTTTCAAGCCACAAGCAGTTGATTTCACAAAATGGACCTAAACTTTTTTAGGTTTCTCAATGTGTGGGTGATGCATCCTGATTTCCATCAAGTAGATTAAGCTAGTTGGGATCAACATTGTCGTGGGAATGGGCTACAAAAATTTTGTGCAAAGCTGAATAGGCTCAAGTTTAATCTTAAGGCTTGGAACTATTAGAATTTTGGGAATATTTTTCAAAGGCTAAAGATGGCTAAGGAGGAGTTACAACAACAAGAACTTATTATGGAACAGATTCCTTCATTGGAAAATCAGGTTAAACTCTCTGAACTTAAAGCTAAGCTACTGAGGTGTCTATCTGAGGAGGAAGAATTCTGGAAGAAAAAATCTTGAATCAAATGGATGAAACACAGCTTTCTTTCATGCTCAGCTTAAGGGCAATAGGTTGAAGAATGAAGAAGATTGAAGAATGCACAAGGCCAATGGATTGAAGATAAGAGCACTCTTCAAAAGGAATCAGTAGATTTCTTCAATAGATTACTGTCTCAGCAGAGCCTTCATCAAGATGGAACTGTTTTGGATTTTATTCCTACTTCATTGAATGATGATGAAAATGTTACTTTGCTAGGTGTCCTAACAATGTAAGAGCTCAAGATTTATAAATCTTGCTTCCAAATTATCGCTAATGATTCGTTGCAAGCAATGGTAGAAGTTTTATAAGGGCATGCCATTCCCAAAGCCATTATTAGCACACTAATTTGCCTAATTCCTAAAGTGAAGTCCCTCTCAGACTTTAGTGAATTTAGACAAATTAGTTTATGCACATTTGCTAATAAAATCATCACCAAAGTGTTGGCTCAAATGATGAATTATTTGCTTCCAAAGATCATTTCAGAAGAACAAAGTGCCATTTCCAGTGGAAGGGGTATTTGTTTTGCTTGCCCAAGAATTGGTAGAGTTTATTGATAAAAAGGTGAGAGAGGGTAATTTGTTATTCAAATTAGACATGGCAAGGCTTTTGATTGGATAGCCTAGTTCTTTCTTTATGCAGTAATGGTAAATGTTTGGATTCTCCGGCCTGCTGTTGAAGAATATTTCTAATTGCTTGGAGAACAACTGGTTTTCAATCATGTTTAATGGAACTCCTACTAGTTTCTTTAATTCTTCTATAGGGGTGAGGCAAGGTGATCCCCCATCACCTGCTCTATTCATTATAGCAGTTGAGGCTTCAGTAGAGGATTGAAGAGACTATTTGTTGATGGCAAGATTGATCCTTATGTCACATCAAGGAGCTACGTAACAGTATCACATTTGTCATATGCTAATGATTTTATTATATTTATGAATGATGGGAAGAAGTCATTAAAGAGTTTAAGGGTTTCCTAGAGCATTATGAAAGGAATTCTGAACTGTTAGTTAATAAGAACAAAAGCAGCTCCTTTATGTCTTCCAAATTGCCTTTGGCTAGGGCCAGGAATGTGGCTAGAGTCATTGGTTTTAGGAGGCAGCACTTCCCTTTTGTCTATTTGGGATGGCCTTTGAAGAATGGAAGGAGGACAAAAACTTTGGTTCCAGCCAATAATAGACAATATCACTTATAAGCTGCCAGGCTAGAAAGCAAGATATTGTCTCCAGGAGGAAGACTTTTACTCATCAAGCATGTTTTAAGTTCCATCCCTATATATCTTATGGCTGTTATGGCTCTACAAAAGACTATTTTAAGAACTATTAATTGCTTTCTAAAAAATGACTTCTTTTTACATGCTTCCATTTTACTTGCTTTCTTAGTGTTAGTCTTTACTTTAATTCAATAGATAGTCTTTAAATTGCTTTCTTGGTTCTTTAGTTCTAGTTTTAGTTAAATCTCTTCTCTTAATCAATCGCTTGAACTTCTAATCTAACCAAATAACCGGTAATTATTGACTAATCCTTGTGGGTACGATCTCTATTTCCCTTTGCTAGTAGTTAGCAACCGTATACTTGTGGGATACCACCTAGTTAGTAGTAGGATTTATGTGTTTTATAAATTTATAACTAGGTGTCTAAAGCATCACCATCCCTTCACTTACAGCTTGTTGTCTTTTTTGTCTCCTATTTAGCAAGTTTATAATTCACAATAATTTCATCACTTCTACAACTATATAGAGCCTTATAGTTAGCCATCTGAACTTTGATTTTATCTTGTACACCTTCATCCTGCTACTAAGATTCCTTGTTCATGAGAGCACAACCTCTTGACTCTCCAAGTATCTTATTAATCACTGTTCTCGATCTAGTTGCCATGTCATTCCATAAAGTGTTGGATTCTCTTTCTAAGTCCCAGATAATTTTCCCTAAAAAATCTTTCCTAAAAATTTCTTCTTTTTCCCTCTTTAAATTCCTCTGCTTAATTCTAGATGATCTAGGTAGGTTCTTTCGTCTAATGTGATGTTTAAGCCTCAAGTTCACCACCAAAAGCTTATGTCGTGAGATTAAACTTTCTCCATGTACGATTTTACAATCTCTAGAAACCCTTCTATCTCTCTTTCTTGTGAGAAGAAAGTCAATCTGTGACTTTGTTGAACCACATTTGAAAGTAACTAAATATAATTTCCTTCTTCTTTTTGAAAAAAGTATTGATAATGCAAAGGTCGAATGCCATTCAAAACTCCAAGATTAATTTTTCTTCTTCGTTTCTTCTCACATAACCATATCCACCATGCTCTTCTTCATAATCCTCATTATCTCTTTCCACATGTCTATTTAGATCACCTCCTATAAAAATTTTCTCACCTTGGGGGACACTACCTATCATTTCATTTAAATCCTCCTAAAACTTCGCCTTGATGGACTTATCTAGCCCTACTTGAGGCGTATAAACACTATAGACATTAATAGTTTCATGTCCTACAATTAGTTTGAGAGACATAATCCTATTTCCTTTCCTAGTCACCTGCACTACTTTGTCCTTTAGCGATCCATCTACAATAATACTTACCCCATTCTAGTTCTGTTTACTCCTGAGTACCAAAGTTTAAATCCTGAATTATCTAATAGTTTAGCCTTCTCTCCTACCTGTTTTGTCTCTTGTAAACACAAAATATTAATTCTTCTTATCTAATCATTGTATCTACGTCCTCCATAGATTTACCAGTAAGAATTCCAATATTCTAAGTTCCTATTCTAATCCTATTTTCTAAAACATTTTTCTTCCCCAGTATCCTCCCCCTATTTTGTGACCACCATTGCATATTTTTCACTACACCTAGACCTCCATGGAGATTTTGGGATCCTTGCCCACTATTTGTAGCACTCAGGCAATGCGACGCGTCACTTGCAGAGAACACCCTAGCATTAGTGCAATGTCATAGTGGATTCATCTCATAAGATTGACAAAGTTTTATACTAGCCGTTAACCTAACGCAACCCTCCCCCTTTACTCAGGATTGGGACCGGCTATGCTGGAAAAAACTCAACACAGGCGGAGTTCCACAAATAAATACGCATGTGTACGATTCTTTATTAGTCAAAAATTTTATTTTTTTTGAATTCGAGAAGAGATAGAGGGATTAGGTATATCTTGAAAAGTTGGGATGAAAAAAGATTAAGGGGGAGATGTAGGATTATCTTAAACTGAAATAAAAAAGATAAAGGTAGAGGGCTATGGGATTGATGAGAGAGAATGGTAGACAATCAAGCCAGAATTTGAAAATATATTAAGATGAAAAGAGGATAGAGGGGATCGGGATTTGGGATTGAGTAGAGATAAGAAGATTTGGGAAATTGGAATAGAGATTTTTATCTAATTTGAAAAAGATTTAAATTGATCATCAAGGTCTTAGAAGGAGCTATTTTTAAGGTGTTTGAGGGTGTGCAATGGATGAGAGGAAAGAAACAATAAGGAGATGAGAAATTTGTGAGAGAGCTAACAAAATGAGTTTCAGTCACTTTCCAATCAAGTTTCAGATAAGAAAGAGAACTATAAAGAAAATGTATGTGTTAAATTTATTATATTTATATATCTAACAATAATAACAATATTAAACTTCCGGATGAATACAAAGCATTGTGTTGACAAATAACATGTCACGTCTGTTATGTTTCATGCAAAACATACAAAAATGGAGGACTAAAATATTAAGTTTTTCTTATTATGTATTTTTAAAATCTATTCTATATAATAATGGGAGAGGGGAAGAACTTGGTGTCCATTATTATTTAAAGTTTCCTTTTTACCCTTATTACATATGAGTAACTACACAATACCCATAACTTCCTTCCCACCTTCAATCCTCCACTCTCTATATTATTACTTTCATATTTTTTTTGTTAACATTTCTATTACCTATTATTTTCCTTTTGAAAATTTGTGCAAATTTTTTTAAATTCACACCCATAAGATGTGCCTTTTCCACTAGTATCAATAATTAAACAAACAAAGTAGTTAATAAGTATTATTAGGGTCCACAAATTAGTTTATATTTATTATTTAAATTAAAATCTACTTGATAGTTATGAAGATAAAATTAAAATCTAGTTTGTTGTGTGTGCTAAAATGATGAGCTGTTTGTTTTGCATTCAGGAATTGAAATCAGAATGGGAATCATAAACTCCACTATCGGTATGGATTTATGTCAGGAGGATCAGTTCTCCTTTACTTGATTAGTTTGAAAAAGGAATGGGTTTTATTATGTTGATAAGTTAATAATTTGAAACCCATGTCACAAATGGGGAATGAATGTAGGATTTTCTAATACTTTCATTCTCATAGAATGATTCCTATAGTGATTAACCAAACAATATCTATGGGTATCATGAATCTTGATTCCTATTTCTTCCCCTCAAATCCATAAATCAAACACCTCCTAAAATATCCTTTTAGTTAATCAATTATAATTAAATAAAAGTAATAAAAAAAAGTGACATGTGGAATCTTCTATTTAATTGTCATAAAGAGAGGTTTTGTTATACAATACTGTATAGATTAGATGCCTAAGTTAAAAGCCCTTAACAAAAGCCTTCAAATATTGTTCTTTTAGAGATACAATTTTGTTTTAGCAAATAAGTTTAGGAGTAAACTACGATAACAATAAATTATTTTTTGGAAAATCATAATGGAATAGAATAGAGCAAAGGTTAATGGATGACCATTTGATATTAAATTGATGACAAGAACACAAAACAAACAAGGGGGAACTTTAATTTTTTAACCACCCGTAAGTATTTTAGGAAAGAATTAAGAAAGAATAAAGACTAGTGAGAGGTTAGATTATTACTATGTTCGTTTTTTTTCACAGTCCATTTGGTCAAAGTATACATTTTCTACATTTGTAATTTTAGTTGTGACATTTATTGTTCTTAAATTCGTAAATTTGATGTACACATTATTTCTTTTGAATTCCATAAGCTACCAATTAAGATAATTAACTAATTAAGCTTTTGGATATGGTTTAATTGATTACTAAGTCCAAAAAGTACCATCTAATCTAATCTAACTATATCTAAAGAACGAAGACAACTTGCTGATGTGTCATGTCAAACTTAATGCTTTTCCTAAAATACCTATTTGTTTTCCTAAATATTTTTTCGTAACTCTTTTTCTTAATTACCCTGCATTATCCCACTATATACTTTAATATTAATAAATTTAAATTTAAAAAATCATTATGTAACTTCCTTTCTCAATTACCCAACAAATTTATTTTTATTTTAATAAATTAAATCTAAAAAATACTACTTTAGATTTTGAATTGAAATTCTAGCATGTAGCAAAAATGGATCCAAATCCAAATCAAGCTCTTGCTACTGCTAGGCGGAATTCTTTTTTAAAGATTTGGATATTATGTTGAAGATAGATTTGGTTTAAATAATTATTAGTTGTGACCCCGTTGATTAAACGGGACATTATTTGATATTGTAATAGTATTTTAAAACTAAATAAGTAAATTCCTATGGAGAATGATAGAAAATAAAGTTATAGATGTGATCCCGTTCCACAGGAACAAATACAGCATTGACGTCTTTCAGTATCAAATTTAGAAAAAAAAAATAACTTTCCTAAATTCCAAATAAGAATAATATTATAATCTTTAAAATTTGAGGCACGTAGCATAAAATGAATTGTATACCTCTCAAACTGCACTTTCTGAATTCTTAGTAAGTATATATAGTAAATAATTTGTAAAAGTTGGTCTAAAACTAAAAAAGCTAAAATTGATTTAAAGAATCCATATAGATGATAAGAAATAGGTTTCTTAAAGTGGCCACTTTTAGTAAATTAGAATACAGTAATGGGATAAAATTTCATTGTGTTTATGATCATTACTCAACCAAGATCACAGAAAATAAAATCAGAAAAAGGGGCATCATCTGTACTTTTATTTCTTTTTTGGTATCACCAAATCACACCCAATATACTTTTTTTTGTATACGTAGAGCTATATGGAGGTTCAAACTCAACTAACCTTCCAACAGATAACCCCATGATTTCTCCCTTGACAGTTTATCTACAACTACCTTGATATGCAAATGTTGTAACTAAATTGCAACATATCAAAGAGAATAAAAAAAGAAAAAGTCTAGCAAAGATATTTAATTATAAATTAGGAAAGATATATATTGAAACTAGCAAGTTGTTTCACCATTATTTTTGTTTATTACATGGACAATGCATGCCTAGTTATTCCACTCTCACTTAATTATAAAAATAAAAAAGGGAAAAAAGGAAAGACAAATTCAATAAAAAGCATTGATTGTTGGGTTAAATACACAGCTGTTTATAATAGATATTGAATATGCTAGCCAATTGTATAACATACACCAACCAAGAGTTTGGTAATACATTTCTACGATAATGACTATCATAATGGCCATACATACAAAGGTACATTTTTAATATTGAATTCAATTGACTAAATAGTAAATACATTCTCAATACCCTAAAATCAACATCTACACAATAAAACCATTACCCACCAGATTACTAATATAATAGTTAATCAAAATTACTAGCATTTATGTTTCCTACTCAATAAAAAATGCCACAAACCCACCTCATCAATGCCATTAATGAACCAAGAAAACCAAAAAGTACCTGAAGATGTTTTAGTCCAACCTGAGCTAGAAACTGGAAACTAGAAACTGTTTTTGCACCACACCTAGAACCACCAATCATGCCAATGGAATTTGGTAGAAGAATTAAAATCACAATTAAAAGTAATGTGGCAACTCACAGTAAACAATAGTCAATTGATTCAATAAAATGAAAACTATGGAACATAAAATTCAGCATTCATAACTTCAGGCATCTAAGCATTTAGTAACAGCATTAACCAAATTACATTACCAACGGGATTGATTTATACGAAATTATTGACCAAATCATATGCATATGATAGCATGAGGAATTTAAAAAAAATAAAAAATAAAATAAAGCCTTATCAAAAACCATCACAATGTTTCAGAAACAAAACAATTTGAAACTGAATATATAAAATTGAGAATTTTACAATTACATACTAATAAAAATTTTATTAGAACAATTGAATATCTCCTCCTCCTATCATCAATCCCTCCCAATAACAAAATTTTTATAGACTCCAATTTATCATGCATCCTGGAAAAACAATTAGAAATTTGAACAGACTCACAATCGACTTTGGCAAAGATGGAGAGGAGGCTTTTTTGTCATACATACCTCGTAGTTCAAAAGCTCATCTTGCCATTGTTTGTAAATTAAAGAATTAATAACATGCAACCAACATATGCATCCATCAAATTGGAGGATTAAAGATGACTGAACAAATCGATAATGTTAAGCCTCTATCTTTTTTGGGTTTAGTTACGTATCTAAGAGCACAATAAACAACTAATATGTTTTGATAATTTTCTTTGGAAATGATTTTCGTATACTAACATCTGGTGTTCTGTCTGTCTTAATTGAGCTCATTGCCCTCGTTTCAAACACTGGGATGAGATGTGCTTCCAATAGGCATGACTTTATTAGTGCATTTGATCCTATTACTTTAAATTCATTTTTTTTCAAATATTTGTTGTATTAAAATTGAGTAATGTGTGGATTGTTCAATTTTAAATCATCTATTTTACTTTTATTTCATAGAAGGCTAGGACAACCACTATTAGATTCCTGAAATAGCATGTTTTTTTTTTTTTTTAAGCAGTCACTAGACACTGTGAAGGATTTCATTTGAAACATTCAAGATTTACAATGGTGAATATAGGGCCAGCCTCTAGCATGTAAAAGTACCAAACCTTTTATATGTAAAATTATAGCATGTAAAATTATACATTATATTAAAAAGTTATTTTGACTTTTATGATTACTAAATATCAACCAAAGCCATTGACCCCCCATAATGCCACGGTCCATGGCTCCGCATTGATTACATACGTCGGAAGTCTCTGAGTTTTTTGCTAATGTCAAGAAAATCTCCCCTGTTTTATTTAAACTTTTTCATCATCAACTATTTTTGAAATCTCACGAAGGTCCCTCAAGTGTTTTTTTTTTCTTTCTATACAAGTAGTCATCTAGCCATGATTTAAAAAGTAACAAAAATTTTATGGACAAAAGAGTTAAACAAAAAAAAAATTAGGGTACATATTTGGATTACAAAAATACATGAGGAACAAAAAACTAAAAAAGTTTAAAAAAATGTTTGGCTATTTCTTTTGATTAAAAAATAAGTTAAGAAAAAAATTAAAAATATAATTTAAGGGATCACCATGAGATTTTAAAAATAGTTTAGGGATTAAATTTTGCAAGTTTTCCTTATCAATTTTTTTTTACAGAAGTATTATAATTGAGTTGCAAGAATGAAATTACTCGTACGTGTAATTAATGTTACATCATTTCCAAATTTATTAAGAATAATCCTATACTTAAAGCATGCATTTTCAAATAAATAAATATATTTTTAACTTATTATAAATAATATGACTTTATATTTGACATGTATTGTAAATAATTGTTACTTTCTCTTAAAATTTTTATGACACATATACATATATGTATATATATATACACATATTTATATATTTAGTGTTGTAAATTTTTGGGGAATAAATCAATTTTAGAGGTAAGTTATATAATAATAATGTGAGAGTCTTGAATAAATAGCATATACTAGTTAAGGATAATATCTAAGTATTAATTTTTCTTTCTATATTACTTTCTCTTAAAATTATCTTTTCTTTAAGAGACAGCTCGTAGGTAGTTAAAAACTTTCCGTCCGCTTTCTTTCTACATGTTTTTCTTTAAAATTCTCTTCATAATATAATTATTTTATGAAAAAATACAAAAATATGATAAAATTATTTATTATGAGGTACACATAAGGGTGTACAAAAATCATTAATATAATCATAATGTGAGTGTCTTGAATAAATATTTGTAGCTAAGCATAAGATCTATGTATTAAAATCAAATAGTTAACTTAAGTATTTTATTTTTACTTTTTACTATGTAATATGCAAAATAGTTTTAAGGATAAGATATAAGTAATTAATTTGAATTTAGATGGTAGGTTAAGTATTTTATCTTTTACTTTTACTAATTAGTATGCAAATTTTCTAATATACTTGCTACTTATCATCATGTAGTAACTTTTCAATAAACACTCCCTGTGCTATAGTATATACATATAGATATGATACCAGCTATTTGCACCCAATAGCCATATCATCATTACTTCATATTTAATATAGTTCAACTCAGTATCTTTTTTGATGTATTAAATATGAAACCATATCATAAAGAGTTGAAATAGTCATTTTTAAATCTTAACACAAAAAAGGATTTCTTTCAAACACCCAATTGTAATATTTTTAAATCCTAACACATACAGTATTGTTTAGAAAATGATGTATATCTGTAGATGTGAAACAATTTACTTGCTTCATTTCTGTTTTTTCCTTAATAGCCCTGGTTTAAATTATGATATGTACTTGTTTCATTTTTAATATGAAATCTCATCATCCATTTCCTCTTATCAAGAGTTGTACATTCTCAAATTTTGTTGTTTGAACGAATAAATACAGATCGATATATCAATGAAATATTAGCTGATGCAGATTCTACTGCTGATGTGACAAAGGCCTCTAGTTTGGGTGAATTGGCTCAACTGAAATCCAAGATCCATACTCTTGGTTAGCATTATTTGGGAAAAATCCATACTCTTGGTTAGTAGTTTTTATTTTTATTTGAATAGCCAGCAAAACTAAGTTTTTTTTTTTTTTTTTTTTTGGAAATATGTATGTATTGCAAAGATAGGTCAAAATTGTTTCATTATCTCCACCACATACATTGCAGATTCGTCATCTCACACCCACATAGCATCTTTAGTTTACTGCAGAATAATAATCGAATCTCTTCACGTATAGTTCCAGTTTGATGTTGGTAACTACCTTCTAAGTCTCCATGATCCTTTGTGATATAAAATATCTTCAATTTATTTTAGTTCACATGCAAAGTACTATTCTTTATTTTAGTTCACACCAGAAGTTTTTTTTTAGTAGTTTTCACATAGGTTATGATTGCTTGCTAGCCATTGAATTCATCCTTAATTTGTTATTTCACTACTGTTAATCAGTCACATAGTTTGTTCCGGTATTTGTCGTGGAGTATAATTGGGTTGCAATCGTGTTTGCAACTAACTCTATTATTTTGGTGATAAGTCAATTAATTAAAAATTTCTACAATTTATGTATCTTTTAATTTATTCATACTCATTTTATTGACAATCTTAAAATGTTATCAGCAACCAGTTTTCTTTTATTAAAGTTTTACAAGCTTTTATATATTTAAAAGCCAGAGTATTGATATAATGTAACCATAGATAATTCAAACTTGAAAAAAAAATTTAAAGTGAGAAATCTAATTAAGAACTAGACACAATATGGAGTGTCTTCTTCGCTCTTTAGTTAAGTTATTTTTTGCTTTTGCAACTTGTGTTCTTAGTTTGGAAGCTTTCTATTTAGTGTATAGTCCAAAGTCCAAATTTTGAAAACATTAAAGCACGCTAATAAAAGGTTCAATGTCATTATAGTATTGGCATTTTCTGAACTCTTTAATTCTAAATACCTCTACTTCTCCCTCTATAAGTATACACCCTCAATGAAAATGTTTAAGCTTTATGATGTTTTAAATTGATTTGACAAATGTGAGTTTCCATTGCCACAAGGTATTTTTCTTGACACATACACATGTTTAAGTAAGATTTTCATTTAGTACTAGCACAAAAATATATTTACATATACTCTGTTTCTTTTGGTTTCTCAACTTACGTAAGTAAATTACAATCCAAGAACTTCATTTACGTATTTATGCTTGCGTCTGACAATTTATTCCATGTACATGATGAAATCTAACCAATATGATTTCAAATTCATCCACAAGATCATCAATGGTAACTTTGTTGCATTGGTACAAATTGAAATATTTATTTTGCAAAATCTTAAAGACAACATAAATCTATTAACAAATGACTATTGGCTAAAAATCTATCATTTATATTAAATTCGATTTTGTTCTTCTGTTTCTAACCAATAAAAGTTGTTATTTTGTAGAAGTTGTTCTAATACTCACATTTTGTAAAATAATAATATATTTATCCATACAGGTCAATTGAGAGGATAAGCTATTCAAGGGATAGTTGCAGCAAAATTTCAGAAATACGAACCACTTTTGGTGGAACAAAATATAGATCACACCTATCATTTGCATCTTCTTTATATTTGGTATGGAAAGCAAAAAAAAAGTTAATTTAACTGCATACGTGCAAAATATTCTAAATTTTTCATGAGAAATTTACTTACTTCCAAATTACTTCAGGACCCCTTACAGTTATATAGTGAAACTACAAATACCATATTGCATATTTGAATACTCTTCAAATTTAGGATAAAACCTTTTGTAATAGTACATTACTGACTATTATATTGCATATTGTCAAAAAACGTTGTCAGACCTGCAAATTTCTTTATTTATTCCAGATTTTTATGCTTTGTATTCGATGCAAGCAACCAGTAACAAGCATTTGAAATATTTTGTGTTGTACAAATTTATGATATTTAAAAATGCGATTGCAATGATTCGATTATGTTGAGTTCAGTTAATCTATAATCTCCATCCAGATAATAGATGGGCACTAAATTTTTTTTTGTACTTTAAAATTTACGCACTCTAAGATTGAATACCTCCAAAATATTCTACCTTATTAGATATTCTTCATATTTATTGAGATAGACTGAGTTTTAACCAATATCTATCAACTTGAAGTCATCTCTGTATTCTCATTTTTACCTTTTTGTGTAATTTTGCTTATAATAATGTTGAAAATTTATGTATGTAAAACAGACAATTCTAAGCAAGAATTTGGGGAAAATTTAACACCCTTACAAAATCATTATGGATAGTAATTTTACTTTCGTTTTTTTAAGGAAAAGAATCTCAACTTTATACCTCTTTTTTTTTTGAAAAAAAAAATTACTTGTTTCTAAGATTTTGTATAAATGTTCTAAATTGATTTCAATAAAAAATAACAAAATTTGATAGCTTCACAATAAGTATTATCATTTCAAATACCACAAATAATAATAAAAATCAAGACCTTTACATAGATGGCTTAAATTCAATAATGGTCATCTTTTATAGTAAGATACATTTATAATTACATATCACAACACCCTTATGATATTATTAGTAGCATCTTTTACATTTAATCACTCCCACATCAATGCATAGATGGTCTTAATGGGATCTTATTTTTTTCCCAAAAATTTGACATTAAACCTCCGAGATACTTCACAAAAATAATGCATTATAATGATACTTTGTAAAAGAATGTATTGTACCAAGGTTCACAAACAATGCCACATATTAAAAAAATAATAATAACTAAAAAATTAAGATTTTATAAATAGATTTTTATAGTTGACGTGTTAAATAATGTAAGAAGCATTACATGGTAAAACTCATTCAAAACAAAGACTAATAACTAAATAACCATTTAATTAAGGAAATTTTGCCTGTTAGAAATTACTTAACTTGATTAACTTACTACTTTAGTTTAAAAGTGTATAATTTAACTTTACTATTGCATAGGTGGCTGAATATTTATACACTACAAAGGTACTAACTAGCAAATGTATCAAACAAACATTTTCATTCAATAATTTTTTGATATGCCAGTTACATATAACAACAAAATTAAACACTAAGTTGTATAGGACCTTTTTTAAAAAATTTAAGCGCCATTCACAAAAAGAAATGAATGCATGGTAAAAAGATCATGTGAAATAGTAAATCTACTATATTACATTTTGATACCACACAAAAAAAAAAGTTGAATATGTGATAAGCTCGAAAATTTTATGTATCATTTACTTCATCTTTAGTGATGCATAAGCAAGAATTGAGTAATTATGAGTTAAAATTGATTATTTTGAGTTTTGTAGGGTTTGACTGAAAAAAGAGTTAAAATGGATCACACAATTGGAGGGAAAATGGCAAATTTGGTATTTATATGCGAAGGCGAGGAGTGATGCAGTTGCAGTTTGGCGGAAACGGCCTAAGTGTCTTGTTTGAGCTCTGATTAAAGTGATTTTGGATGCATTGGAAAGCCAAGGCAAAGATCTACTACTTTCATGTTTTGAGTTTTACGAGATTCTAACAGCATCAGGATCAAAATTGAAAAAGAATTGGTAATCCCTTTATTAGAAGTCGCACCTGCAGAGCCCAGGCACGATGTCTAATAGCTGCAAATTTTTGTTTCTATAAGTCGCACCTATGACGCAACATTTATGCAGTGCCCAAGCGCACGTTGTTTTTCATGCCTTTTAATTGCTTTCCTTAGTCAAATTAGATTTAGTTGTCTTTCAATTTCAGTATAATTAATCTAGTTAATTTAGAAGTGATTTTACTTGCTTTCATTTACTTGCTTTTCTTAGATTAGGTTATTTATTCTTTCAAATTAGTAGTTTAATCACTCTCATCACTTGATTCACCTAACTAAACAAAGATTCGTGAATCTCAATACTTGCTAACCAACAATCTTCATGGGAACGATCCCGCTCATTCTATACTACTATTTAACACCCTATACTAGCGGGCGTGAGGGTAGAAGTTGGGAATTAGTATGGTTTTATTACTTGATGTTTTGAATGTTTTATTCTACCCATGGATCAAACAATGAATTAGCACTTGAATATGAGTAAAATTGCAACAATAATTCAGTTCAAAAGAGCAAAAATAAGGATACAATTTTCCAAGAACAAAAAACGAAAAAGAACAATCCTTAATTAATGAACAGGACAAGAATACCAACAAGAATAAGGCTGAAATGTTTTTTTATCCAAAATTTGAACAAGAAAACATTAAAAAAACAAATAGGATGTAATCTCAGAGGATTTATGAGAACAAAAGAAAACAAACATATTTTAGGGATCCCAAATCTCTGATGCCACTCTAATGTGAACCTCGCCGTTGAACTGACAAGATGCGAATTTATATTGTTCAACCAAGATCACCTTGATACACAACTTTCACAAGAATTCATGAAAAATAATATCTTGGGAAACCTTGGGAGAATTCATCCAAGATGGAACAACAAAGAACACCGAAATTAGCAAAAAATAAACAAATAACACAAGTTCCGACTTGACAGATTTAAAAATTTTGAGTAAGAAATCAATAATTTAAAGATATTTGTTCTTGACTTATGAGATATCAATTCATTATCTATAACGAGAAAAGAACAAATAGTATTCTTGGTTGGTAATCACAAGAATTACTCTCTGAAATACCACAAGTCTTTGGAAAACAGTTAGGAGAATTTTCTCACAAAAGTTTATTGAATAATGTTGAATGAATATTTTTGACTGTAGAGTGGGTATAAGTATTTTGAAAAGCAGCCCCAAACCCTACACAAAAATCCTACCAATACTAGGAATTCTAACTTGCCAAATCCAAACAGGTTTAGGATTGGCACACAAGAATAAAAATTGGCTATAAGACTAATGTGGACTAACACTTGCCCAAGTTAAGAAAACACAGAAAATAATAACTCCTAGGAACAAGTCTTGAAGCTAAATCCTTGGTCTAATAGGATTAAAGTAGCCTATTCTACAGTATGGCTAAAACTTGGACTTCCTCGACCCCTTCACGATGGATTAAATTCATCTTTAAGTCTTGGGCTTTTGGACTTTACTAACTCGAACACTTGACTTTCTTGGACTTCAAACTTGATTTTATTGACATGTTATGATCCACCATTCACAAGCTTGATGTTTTGAAAGATCTGAACATCTCAACATGGTCTTCTTGTATCAGGATCACTACTGAAATTGATAAAGCCAAAGGGATAGTGTTAAGGACTCTTCATCAAGGAGAAGTCCAAATCTAATAAACATCATAAAAGGTACATAATTCTATATCACTCCTATAAATACTAAGCATTGGCTGCAGCAAAGGTAAGCTTTTTGAGCTATTGCAAACAATCAGATACACATTATCAACCATTGGTTCAAGAGATCTAACTTAAGCATTGGCTTGATCCCATGGGGTACTCCCCCAAGTTCTTCAATTATGTTTTACAGACTTTCCAAAGTCACTACAAGACACCTATAGAATTTGGATAATCAGAACACATGATCATTAATTCATAAGAAAAGCTTTGTAAATTTGCAAGTGAAAAGTTACACAAATTAGTTTTTGAGCATTATATATAACATGCAATTGAGGGTGAAAATTTTGATGTAACAAAGAGACAATAATATTTCCTATAATCCAATTGATTTGAATCACATTTTTCTCAAATATGATGTATATTCTACATGAATGGGTGAGGGAAATGACAAGCCTTCACTGCCTGAAAACGACTTAAATTGATTAGATTAGATAATTTAGGTAAAAATGGTAATCATCATGATAGTGATGGTTGTGGGAAAACTTTTTCTCATTTTATATGAAAGAATAAGAAAAGTATTAACCAATCATTTGTTGGAAATGACAAGAGCAAGGCCTAAAAAGGAAGCATCATTTACCTATTTCATCTTCATCTGCCGATAACAGCGACAGATGATGATGACGATTATAGTGGAGCAAATGGAAATAGATGAGTAATGCATATCACATTTAGTTCTATATTTATAACATGTCTAAATCTTACTGCTAACTAGATGGTGCACCACAAGTATACAGGGTCAAATAGTAGCAAGTGGAAGTAGGGATCAAACCCATAAGGATTGGTCGGTAATTACTAAATATTTGATTTGATTACTATTTACATGATTTGATTAAAATTGACTACAAAAGATATGAGAAAGCGAATACTTAAAAGAGTTAGGGATCAATTAGTCAACTCTCATGTTTTGCTCAATTGATTAGATCAATTGGTTCAATGGGTACAATTGGTGAGTACTCTTCATTTTGAAGCAATACAGAGGCCTGGCAACTAACTCTAACACATGAATGTCGCTAGGAGTTTCCAACCAATTAGGAAGATAATATCTTGGTCCGAATACTAATTGATGAATCGTTTAAATTTAATACTCAACGACTGCAATTTTGTGTTAAAACCACAAATGAGTCTCAAAGAGTGGCCATCTGTTCAAATCTACCAGGAAAACACAACAATTACACAATTTTGCTCCACTTTCACCATTCAACCAACCAATTAATCATCACCTATTGGAAATTGGCCGTAACATAATTTAACCCAAGGCTAACTAGTGCATAATTTATCCCAAGGCCATCCTAATTAAAGAAGGTATTTTTAAGACAGAAATTAAAGAAAGAAAGTAAAGAGAAAGCATTTCAAGAAAGTAATTAACCTAAACTAAACTAAGAATTAACATTAATAATTCATGATTAAAGAAAGTCATGATTAAAGAAAGTCCATCAACTAAACTAAACATTATAGTAAGAAAACAAGTAAAGAAAGCAATAAAAATAAGGAAATTAAACTAATTAAGCTAAAGAAACATGATATTAAAGATGAACTATGCTAGTTTGAACATAAACTAAATAGTTACTAGACTTTGCATCTTCAACAAGAAACTAAAAATTGCAAAGAAAAAGGGTCTAAATTAAGAAAATCCTCCCCAAATGGGTAGGAAAAAGAAAACGAAAACTATCCTCAACTAATTCTGATCTCCCTACTAGCTAACTCAGGTCTCTGCCTTCAGGAAAACTTTAAAAAGGGTACATATAGTGTTAGGATTGGGAAAGAAGTTTCAACTACTTTTTGCCTTTATTTGTGAATTTTTCCCATTATAAAATGCAGATCCCAATCAAGATTTCTTAGGATAAATTCCTTGACCACGATTAGCAAATTTACTTCCAACACAACTTTATTGTTTTGTGCCAAAAATCTCCCTTCGATGTCCGATTGATGCATATTTTTTCATGCCATCCTAGAACGCAAATGTACATTGATAACTATAATAAAAAATTAAAAGAACACCAAAAACTAAACAAAAATACTCTCAAAAACTAAAAACCAAAAACGAACAAAGTCGGACAAAAACCCTAACTCCAGTCATAATTAGGTTAAAAGCAAGACACAAACTCTAAACACAAGAACATGGTAAAATAAGATTATTTATACCTAAATAAATACTAAAACACTAATTAAATGCACATTAACACATAATAACACATAATAGTAGAAATAGCAAAAACATGCACTTAAACACTCAAATGCTCGAAACTAGTACCAAAATCAAAAACATTAGGGTAAAAATAACACTAACTTTGAAGGGTTACTAATGGGAGGGTTTACTATTATATTTGTCTACATATAGGAGGCATGTCACAAGCTTAAGAAAATTATAATAATTATGCAGTAAGATTTACTTAAGATATTAATCATGGTTATCATCAGAGCATAGAATCACAATATGAATATTTGAGTAGATTAACTGAGCTCTCAAGTAATTCCTCCCACTGCTCACAAGGTGTTGACGATCAGGTACAAAATTTAGAAGGTGGACAAACCTAGGGTAGATTCCTTTTGACGAACATATGGTTGGTTCTAGTCAATATACAAGATGGTAAGTCATAAATCTACAAAGTAGTGTTTTTTCCCATTTACTTTGGTCTATATTTTAGCTAAATTCTCAGTACATTTTAATCTTTATGTGCTTGTTTTCATACTTTTCTTCTTTTAATGTTTTTATGTGTTTTTGTAGTATGTGCATATATTCTGTGTTTTCTATGTTGGTGGATGGTTTGGAGCTGAAATATTTGTAGAAAATGTGAGGCAGAGCTCAAATGAAGAAGTAATTCTATAGGGTTTACTGTTGCACCATTCTAGAAAGGCTTATTTTGAGCACCGCAACGTTCGTTAACAAAAATGTATGAACCTTTGGGATCAAAACACTGCAATGCTTTGTCCAAATCAAAATTCAAGCTTCGTGGCATCGTGTTGGGATTCTGGATGACATTCTTCATAAATTTTACAACTTATGAGTCTGGTTTTGGGCCTGTATGGCCCAACTCGACTTAAAACCCTACATTAATCCCCAAGATGCATTGTAACTATAAACAGGACTCTTAAAGACCTATTTTAACAAGTAATATGTTAGATTAACATATCGTAGGAGTAGGGTAGAGTATCTTTCATATTTCCTTTTATGTCTTAGTTTTGTCTTAGGGGTTGTTGTAACCCAACTATATAAATTATGAGTAATTTATTGGAATAAAAAATCAATCTTTTTATTTCATTTCTTCATAAGAGTAAGTGTTACTACTCTAAATGTCTTTTTTGTATATAACTTCTTGTTCAATCATACCTAGGGATTAATATTTGAATATTAGTCGAAGTAAATGCATACCATGATTTGATTATGTTCACAATGAATCTGTAGTTTCATTATGAGTAAATTGTATGGACCATTAGTGGCTAGAAAGAGTACTAACAACAAGGGGTTCCAAAGATCCTGATATTTTGATTATGTTTACCTAGATGAGCTTTGAAAAGACTTATTCAAAAGTGAATGTAATTAGGGCAGTTATTGGTTTGAGGAAGTCTAATACAATCTATGGAACTTTACAGCTTATGTGCATCCTGATTGATTCTTGTTTGATTTAAATTTCATGATTATATTGGTTAGTTGATGTTAATTCCCTAGCATTCTTAGTTTATTGTTTCTTGTGTCATCCATGCTTTTGTTTAATTGTTTTAATCTTTAGTTTAGTTTGGTTAGTTAATTTATTCTATTTTTTGATCACTCAGATAACATTTATTGTTTTGTTGTAATTACTTGTAATTAATTCACTCTTTCTCATGGGAAAGATACTCTACTTTATCAATTTATTTCTTGTTTTACTAATTCACTTGCTAATATAATAGCGCGCATCAAGTTTTTTTCATTTGGATCGCGTTCTAGGGAAAAGTTTGATTAGTTACTTTTGATTGCAACATGACTTGTTAATCGTACTTTTTATAATTTTTTTAATTCTTTATTTGTTTATTTTTTTTATGTATCAAAATTTTTGGGATTGGCAATACGGTGGAACTACTTGTACTTACAATGATGATATATCTAGGGAAAGGGCAACTCGGTTAAAATCATGGAATAGGTAGTTAGGTGGTTTGTTTCAGCCTACTTGTAATGATTATGGTGTATCCACTTAAGCTTTCAATGCCAAACAGGTAACAACATTGGTTTTTTTTCTTATGACAATTCTAACTTTTCTACTTATACACAACATATACAATTATCAATATGACCCTAAATACACTCTTGATTGGGGAGAGTATCCAGATTATTCACAGTGCCAAGATAAATAAAATTACACAAATGCACAATATGAATTTGTACCGTATCTGGACAATGAATGGTGCCATGTGGAATAAAATTCAAATCTTAAGGAAATGATAACACAATTTTTATCTTGAGGATTTGTATAAATTGGAAAAGCAGTTTAGACAACTTGTTACTGTGGTCTTAAAAAGGAAATGAGAACCACCATCATCTACTGTTCTTATTCAATTTGAAAAAGTTGAGGTCGTATTTGCAAGACAACTTGAGAATCAACTATTAGCGTGGATTCATATAGTGAAATAGATGAGAAGGGTGCATCTAAAAATTCAAAGGAGTAAGATAACACGGATTGCTTGATGAATGAATTTTATGATATTGTTTCTCCTCTTGTAGAAATTTTTTTTAATAGTTTGACTTGGAGGAAACTTCACCTCAGGCAAAACTTTATGAGCCCAGTGCTACCGTGAAGGCTGAGGTGGAGCAAGTTCAGCCAGAATTTTTTGACAACATGCCCACAATTGTAAATGACAGTGATGATCGAGATTTCCATGAAAATGATGAATCAACAATTATGTATGACCATGAAAACTTGAAAAGTTGAAGGCCACATGGGCATCATGATGATGCTTGAATTCCATGGGAGATGGAAGCCTATCATGTGAAGATAGCAAAACCACCAGGGAGTTATTCTAAAACTTCCTAATAGACGAGGGGTTCTAACTACCTAAAGATTCCTAAGCTAATTTGGCAGCATGAGAGGAGTATTCTCTATTTTTAAATTTTTGTTATTGTTTGGGTGGTGTTTTGGCATTAATATTGTCTTATTTTTACTTTTTGTTTAAGTTTTGTGCATGGGCTTATGGTGGTGTGTGGTAATTATTTTTCCTTTTGTGTCATATTTATGTGTTTCATCAATTTTCAATATCTTACTATTTAGAAGGCCCCATAGTTATTGGATTCCAGTTTTTAGGATATCTATACCCACTTTGCCTAAAAGTATTATAGTGGGTATACAAAAATATTAATTATGTTTTTAGTTTTGTTTCTTTTTAGCATGACTTAATATGGTTGTGCTTTGTCTTATTTTTATGTTTTCAGTGTGCATGTCTTGTATTTTAGTTGACTTTTATATTCACATTAACACATTAATTTGCAATGGTTTAAATATGTTTTAGTTAGTGCTTTGTTTTGGAGTAAAAAACAGTTAGGGTGTATAGAATGCTTTGGTTATCGATCCCATTGATTTATGATTTCATATTTTTTCATTGAGTGTTTGATGTGTGTTTTGTGAGTGTCTTAGCAAGTAGTAATTTATTTCTTTTGGAGTATTGTGTACTTGTCTATCATAGATTTGTGATTTGATTTAACTTGTGACATTTGTTGGGGTAACGTGGGTTTTTCATTGTAGCAAAATATTTATGAAACATGAATTTTGAAAATAATATAGACTCTCCTTAGACTATTAGAGCCAAATTTCCTACCTTTATGCAGATCTCTTGTATCCCTATTCGAGCATTATAAGTCATTGATATTCTTGCATGAGCCAAATAATATAGCCTTCTATCCATTATTTTGTGTTATTGTTGATCTTTTTGAACTTTTGCAATTCCATGATGATAGAATGTCTTTGAAAGGGTGTTTTAAAATGGAAACAATATGAAGCAAGATGTTTGATAAAGTAGTTAATTAAGTTTAAATTTTTTGTACATATTTTTTCATCCTCTAGGTAGTGTACGAATGTGAAGTAAATATTATTGTCCAAATAGAAAATCAAAGAAGAAAAGTGATACACAAAAGAGAAAAAGAAAAATAAAGTAATGAAGGTTGTTCATTATCTTTAAGTGTATATAGTGAATAATGTGCTTGTAGCATACTATGAGATCATGGTCCGATTTTCTAATCTTTTGTACAAGGTAATTAACCAATTTATCCATATATTTATCATACCTATTTTTACCTTAACTTACATTACAAGCTTATAAAATCATAAGTGATCCTTCATTTGAACTAGTATATATTAGAGAAGGTGGGGTGCATCACTACTGTCGATTATTACGTCCCTTGTATAGTCTTATAATCACTATAATCTTGTCCAGATAAATTTGTTGACTGAGTATTTGTTCTAAGTTTTTGTGCTTTTATTCTTTGTTGAGTGATTTAAGAGTGATGTTAGTATTTTTATATTAATGTGGGATTTTTGATCAATTTGTTTTTAGGACTTGAATGGTTCTTTCCTCCCATTGCTTTGTAATTGATTGTTACTACCGCTGTAATTTATATAATGTCTCATATGTGCTTTTAGTTTCTTTTATTTGTGTATTTGTTTTCTTGTTTTGTTAGGGACGGGCAGACGAGATATAACTAGGATCAATTAAATGGAGTTACTACTAATTATTATTCAAGATATGGGACCATATGGTGGACCTAGACAAGTTCAGAGGTCTACTAGCATTATTATTGGTGGATATAATGAGCGAACAATGAAGAGATATCATGAGAGATTTTAATCTGGTTCAACTAGCATTAACCATTGTTGATGCTGAAATTTACTCAATGTCAAATCCAAATGTAATTCAATCTAGTGCTTAGGTAAGAATTTTGCATGTAGTACTCATGTTCAGAATACTTGAAAAAAAAAAGTGCGAGGTTATGTCTTCCGAGATAGGTTCCTTAATAGTCAAGTCAATATTTAGATTAGAGAAAAATAATTCAAAGAGAATTTAGAACTTAAGAATGTCAGAATGTATTGAATTAAATCTACCACTTCGATATTTATATATGTGACTAATTGATCGGCTCAATCTACGGATTTATAAATATTTATTTATCCCATTTAATCCCAGTTTAGTTATAAGGTTAAAGTTACTAAAATGTACCTAGCAAACGTGGACTCGAAGTCACGTGTATATTTTTTTAGTAAATGTATTGTTTTGACATCATCAATTTATAAGAACAAGGTAATGGTTCTTCTATGAAAACTAATATTAGTGTTAGCTCTGAATTTGGATGATACAACCATAACCCACACCACATTCCTCCACCTCCCAACATGATTATTATGGTTGATCGAGTCAATTATTATAGCCACGAGATGCACAACCAAGTTCATTTTGTTCTACCCATCGAGATGTCTTACCTTATTCATATTATAATGCACAGGGACATGAAAATGATGTGGACCATTTTAGATGTTTCAACTTATGAACTTTCCCGTCATTCTTCGTGGTGTAGATATGACAAAAATTTTAAATAAAATTATTTTTTTATTCAATTATTTCTTGTTTATTTTATTTTTTTCTTGTTCAGATAACTAAATATGAAACACAAAATTTTTATTTTGACTTAGTACAATTACTTGGCATGCATAATATTTCCTCCTAAGTCAATAATATCATTTTATGTAGAGTAAATGTTCTAATCATCAAAAAATAATTGCTTCCAAATTTTTTTGAAGTTGGGCTCCTGCTACACATTCAAAGCTTTCATCAATATAGGAACAACTACTAGACTCTACTTCGAAGTAAAACTTCTCAAAAACAAGTGACGATTTTCCTAATTTATTAGAGACAATCCACTGTTTTGTCTTGTCCGACTTTATTAGGCATATATTTATTAGAGAAAGTTTTGACTACTCACTCCATAATGGAAAGTGAGTATGATAATTGTTGAATGACTGAAAAGTGCAGGTGGCTCACATAATTTTTTAATCATCCAACGATGTATAATATCCACTCCGTATTGAGGAATGAGTAGCAAAGAATTTTTAATATTTAATGTTTATTTGATTATCTTTTGTGCATTTGTGGTGTCTTGAAGAGCAATAGTTCAACAATGTTTCTCCAATTTATGTAACGGAAAAACACATTTTTGGTCTATCTTGTTTGCGGTATTTACTGAACTACTCTATAAAATTTCAGACAAAATAAATTTAGTCCCCAATGTTCTGAAATTTGAATAAAATTAGGACAATTAACAGAAAATGCCACGTGTGTGTCACATGGCCATTAAGTTTTAAAGAATAATAAAAAAAAACATAAATGGTAAAAGAATTGCACAAAACTGTCCCCAAAGTTTGTCTGAAATGCGGAATCGGTCGTCAAAGATAGAAAACTAATAAAAAAAAATTTTAATGCAAAAATTATAAATTTTTCAATGTCAAAGCAATTCATGCTATCTGGGAATTGAGGAGAGAGCGAAAATATTTGTGAATGCTAAAAATAATTTGAACTAAATAATTATCATACCCAAGAATCGTTGCGTGAAGTAGGACTTAAGGACTTGTTGTGCTGAATAATTAGATTTGAAATAAAACATTGAAAATAGATAACATTTGAACTTGTCAAAATATAAAATATACATTTCTTAATAAACTAATGTTCTACATCTATTATAAAATTTTATCCTTAGAATAAAATTTTTATAGTATTACAGTGATATAAATTTGTCCTTAGTATTATTATCATTATTTTATTACAAGAAATATAACATTAATGTTAATTAAATTTGGAGTCAATCAGCTAGATTTGGTGGCACAAATTCTAAGAAATTAATAATATCAAGTGTCATATTGTATGTTCTTTTTGACTCTTTATAAATATTTTTTTTTACTCTAGTAAAAGAAATATTTGTATATAAAGTGGTAATACAATTTCATTATATGTATAATTATTTTGTGTCCAAAATAATGTTCCATTGTAGCGCTAAAATTCTTTTTGGTCCTGGGAACATGATGACTTAATATCTTTCCTATTGATATTAGTTTATCATTTCATAATTGAATGTGGTTCACTTCGTATATTATAATGCCTAGCAAAATTTAGTTATTATAAACATGTTTATTCACCCTAATAATACTAGATATTTTTATAATACCACTATGATACTATGTCAATTTAATTTATAACAATAATATTTTACAATATATGTATACGGTTAATTTCTTAGCAAATATGTATTTTGTTATTTCAAAAATTCAAACATTTTCTATTATTAATTTTTTTCATTTTAAATCTAATTAATCATTCAGTACAATTAGCCTTGATTGGTGATGTGATATTAATTAGTCAATTTTTCATTTCAAGTTTCTAATTACTCACTATTTAATTGAGATTATTTTTAAAATTAAAAAATCTTTTTCTCTCTCCTCAAATCCTCGATGGCACGAGTTACTTTGACATTGAAACTTTTAGAATTTTGGCATTTAAAGAAAATTTTTCTAGTTTTTTTTTTTCTTGGTCTTTGGGGACCAATTTTGCGTTTCTGATAAACTTTGGAACCAATTTTGTTCAATTCTTTTAATATTTACTTTTTTAACCTTAACAAACACGTGACATGCCTGTGTCCATTTTTTGTTAAAAATTTTAATTTTCTATCAATTATCGTAAATTTGTTCACATTCTAAAACATTGGGAGTTAAATTTGTTTTGTCTGAAATTTTGGGGACTAGTTTGGTAAATATCCCTAACAAGAGGGACCAAAAAATTCATTTTTCCCTTTTTGTAACTGAAAGTAATTTATATAGTTTGGTAAATGAATTTATTATTCTACTGTATAATTTTTAGAATTTACAGAATTTTTGGAGCATTATATGTAACAAATAATACATAAGAACAGATGATATTGGTATGGAATAATCACGTCTGTGATCACCACTTGAACCGTGGCAATAATCCATGCCCGAGACCTTTCAACGAGCAGAAAATCCCTTTTGGCTTCTCGTCATTTCTCTCTATCACCAGGTCTCGCAGACGTTACTTAACTCAAATAACTATTATATCAATGAGACCCACTTAAGTGTTATAATGGAGGGTACTCTAATTTTACTACATTCCTCACATCTGACATTGGATAGTGATATTGGTGGGTAGATTTGCAACCTGCGGGATGGGTAAAAATATTGACACAAAACTTTTTTCATCTATTTAAAAAATGAAAGTTTTGTTTCAGTTTTTGTACCAATTGGAAATATTTGATGTACATAAGTTCATGATTGGGAGAAATTTTTTGTGATCCATGTTTTAATTTGTCGTAGTGTCCCTTTTACAAGTATTATCGTACATACTGGGTCAATCATAAATTAATTACAAGTTTCAAATGAGTTTAAGGATTACTAGTGCTTGTAAAAAAATATCTTTATAGATAGAATTGCAATATTATGAAATGAATATACCAAACTCTACTGATCAGTAAAGAAATTGATCAAATATTCATTGTCGTGCAACAAAAAAATATGAAAGCTTCTTGTCTGTTGAACCCCAGTTATGTTAATTATGTTTTGATGATGACCAAATCACACTAATGGTTTGAAAACAAGTATGCAGAAAAACAGGTAGGTTCGGACGAAAATGATCGTCTGAACAAAACAACCAGAAGACTCCATGGACACAAATGACTGTCTGAAAGACAGAGTTTCGGACGATGGTAATTGTCCGACACAAAGAATTTGAAGCAAGATGTGGACGAAGAACAGGGTCCGATCATATTTGCAGAAGACTTTGCTTTGATCAAACACATGTTCGGACGCATCCTCGGACGTCCAAACGATTATCCTTAGAGAACGGACGCAGCGTCGGATGCAGGGTTTAGCAGGGGCCGTCCGAACGGTCCAACGGCTAATTCGTTCGGACGCACACTTGCTGCATCGGCCATCCGAAAGGACCAACGGCTAGTTTTCCAGTAAACAGAAAATAGCCGTTGCAAAGTTGTTGGAAGCAGATTTTGGGCAACTATAATTGCCCATACCCCTAAGCCTGAATTAAAGGAAAAGAGACTTCTACATTGATTACAAATAATGCTTGAGCTATTTGGGAGAAATAGTGGGTACAAGTGTTGTAAAAGTGTAGGTAGTTTTGTGAAAGAAGCTTCGAAGTGTAAGAGTTCTTCAAGTATAATAGTGGAGAGATAACAATTGTAACAAAGGGAGGTTGTGAATGTAAAACTCTTGGCTCAACTAAAGGAAATTAGTGTGAGCAAGAGTGATCCTCATTTGTGTACAAGAGGTTATTGTCTCACCTACTTTGAAGAGACTTTAGTGGCTAAACTTCAAGTTGTGAACTTGGTAGTTGCCGTGTAAGAAGCTCTTTCCAGTTGTAAGCTCCAAGCTTGAGAAGCTTGGGTGTTTGGTTTGATTCTCTTCATCTCAATATTCTTATTTGTTCTTTAAGCTTAAATAGTTGAATATCTATTGTATTCATTTGTGCTTAAGTTTTTATTTGGTGCATAAAGTTTGAATTTCTAGTTAAGCACATAAAAAGGTTTTGTTTTAGGTACAACCTAATTCACCCCCCCTTAGGTTGCTCTTTGGGGCCAACATTGTCTTAATGTTTTTTTTTTATGGACTTTTTGTGTAGGATTACATGCTATTTTTCCAGATATACTGATTTGCAATAGATTTTAACAAAAATTATAATTTTTGGTGTTCATAAAGAAATTGGGTACAAATGGCTAACAACTTTAACATTAGAGTAGAAACAGTAAAACCAAATTCTCGTTTGGAAAGATAGCATAAATTAACGATTGAGAGGCAAAAATATTAATCCACTTAAAAAATGAAAGCTTTGTTTTATTTTTGCGTGTCAGTCGAGACAATTTGTTGTATATAAATTTACGATCGAGAAAAAATTTTTGTGGTCAATTTTTTTATTGGTAGCAGTGTCTCTTTGCAAGTATTGCTGTATTTAGTGGGTCAATTACAAATTAGCTACATGTTTCAATTAAGCTTAAGGACTCATAATGTTTGTAAAAAATATTTTTATGAATATAATTGCAATGTCACAAAATTAATCTATCAAATTCTATCAATCGGAAAAGAAATGAATCAAATATTCACTGTCGTGACAAAAAAGAAAATGAAGCTTTGTTGTTTTAATATTTTTCTTTGTGGAACATTTGTATAAGATTACAAGTTATTCTTCAATAGGTACTGATTTGCAAAGGATTTTAACATAAATTGTACGTTTTTGTGTTAGTAAAAAATTGGAATCAAATGGTTAACAACTATAACATTAGAAAAGAAACTATAAACCAAATTCTTGTTTGCAAAGATAACATAAATTCATGATTTGAAGACAAAAATGTTTCATCCACTTTAAAAATAAAATCTTTGTTTTCATTTTGCATACCAGTAGGGATGATTTGTTGTATAAAAATTCACAATCGGGAAAAGTGCTTTGTTTCATTGCTAATTCAGTTCAGTTCAATGATACCACAACCTACCGACACAATAAACATGCACACAAGCATTCATATGAAGAAGTGGTAGAAAATTTCAATTCTGCATTTTTTTCAATTACTCAACTTTTAAATTTAATAACTATTACCAACTATTAAAAAGTGTAATCTTGTTCTATCAATTGTGATAGTTTGTTACTATTATCTTATAGTACATAAAACCTACAAGAAGTTCATCACAATGTGTGAGTAGATTTTTTAGCGAGAAAATTGTTCAAATCATCTTTATTGAAGTTGAAGTTTCTTTTAAGGAGATAAAAAGTTACACCATTAATTTAATTAACTACACATGTTTTTTATATTGTAACACAATATTTCACATGAATTACTCCACATTTTGTTTGGGGCAAAAAATATTTGATAAAATTTTTAAGTTATAAAATAATTTATCTCATTTGAAATTACATGAGTACATTTATAGAAATAAAAATAAACAAACTTCAAAGGGATAATAGTATGCATAATTTCGCCATCAGGAGATAAAAAAATTTTCATCCACTTGAAAAATGAAATCTTTTTTCATTTTAAGTTCGTACCAGCTGGGATGATTTGATTTACATAAGTTTACTATCAGGAGAAATTTTTTGTCAACTTTTTAACTAGTAGTGATGTCCCAATACAAGTATTATTATACATAATAGGTCTATTATGAATTATTTGCATATTTCAATTAATTTTACAGGTTCCCAGTGCTTATAAAAAATATTTTTATGGATGGAATTGGAATATGATAAAATGAATTTGCCAAACTCTACCATCGGTAAAAAAATATATCAATTATTCACTATCATGACCAAAAAAATATGAAGGCTTCTTCTTTTAATTTTTTTCTTTATAGCCATTTAGTGTAGGATTACAGGTTATTTTTCTATAGGTACTGATTTGCAATCCAAATGATTATTTTAGAAAATTATTTCGTATCCGAACAATTTATCCAATTATTTCAAAAGTCAATATTATCTTCCAAAAATCACAAAAAAAGTTTTATCCAATATTATTGACCAAATAATGCCTAATTATTTCCAATCCAAATGGTCTTTACATCAATTAATCCTTTAATTTTCCCTTATAGTACTTTTGGTTGTTTGAACATTTAAGTTGTAGGGCCTCTAGAATACTTTAAGACATATTCTAAACTATGTTACAGTATATATCACTAAAAAAAGATAGTTCTTGTAACTTGCAACTTTTTTTTTACCTTTCTTATACTATTCAAATTCTGATCAATGTCACCAAGTGGTCAAACTTAATCCCAGAATGTGTAACCAATTTTTTATAAGTTTTGGTGTTGGTAAAAAAATCAGGAACAAATGACTAACAACTATAATATTAGAGAAAAAGTTGTAACCTAATTCTTGTTTGGAAAGATTGTTGGACCCCAGTTATAATAATCATGTTTTGATGATGACCAAATTGTACTAATGGCTTGAAAACAAGTGTGCAGAAAAACAGGAAGGCTCAGACGAAAATGATCATCCGAACCCAATCAAGAAAAATGACCAAAAGTTGAATAACAGCTTACGGACTATGAAGAGCGTCCGAAAGAAAGGAACTCAATAGCATGTCTATAAGAGACAGTGAATGCAAGAGAGCGTTCGAAACATGATCAGAAACTGTAGGACACATATGGTCGTCCGAACTAGAAGTCGAGCGATAGGACGCATATGACCATCCAAACCATAAACTTTAGAACGCACATGACTGTCCGAACCAGAAGATGAGGGATAGGATGCATATGACTGTCCGAACCATAAGCTTTAGGACGTACATGACCGTCCGAACTAGAAGCTGTAGGATAGGATGCATATGACCGTCCAAACAAAAAGATGTAGGACGCACAAGACCGTCCGAAGAAAAGATCCCAAAATGAAGAAGTTTTTGTCAAGCTGTAGGACGCATACGATCGTCCGAAGCACTGTTCATAAAGCTGTAGGACACATGATCGGACATCCGAACCTCCGTCCGAACTCCTAACGGCTAGTTTTTTAACCGTTGGAGTTCATATTTCTGCACATCTTTCATATATAAATAGACCAAGGACCTCAGATTAATGTGAGAAACTACCACATTCAATACAAACATTTAGTGTAAGAGCTATTTGGGGAGAAATAGGCTAAATTATTGTGGGTTGTATTGGTTTGGGTAGTATAGTTCTCTTTGCTCAACTAGTGGGAATTAGTGTGTGCAAGAGTAGACTAGTGAATAATCTTCAAGTGTAAGAGTGGAGGGATAACAAGTGTACAAAAGTGAGGTTGTAGTGTAAAACCTTTCGGCTCAACTAGAGGAACTTAGTTGGTGCAAGGGTGAGCCTACTTTGTGTACAATAAGATTATTGCGTCACCTTCTTTGAAGAGGCACTACTAGTGGATGTACTCCAAACTTGATGAGTTTGGGAGTTTGGTTTGATATTCTCAATCTCTTTATTTGTCTTTGAGCTTCAATTGATTGAATATTTATCTTTGATCATTTGTACTTTAGTGTTTATTTGTTACACAAAGTTTGCAATTTTCATTAAACACATTAAAATGTTTGTTTTTAGAGAAAACCTAATTCACCCCCTCTTAGGTTGCTCTTGGGCCCACAATTGGTTAAGTACCAGAACTTGGTCTCTTTCCTCTGGTTTAATCACCTTTGAGTAAAGATCATTATGGCAACCAATAATGCTTTGTTTTTAGAGGGGCATTCCATTACTAGACCTGCCATGTTTAATGGCATTCATTTTGTTTGTTGGATGGAAAGAATAAAAAATTTTATACAATCCATTGATATTGAATTGTGGTACATTGTTTATGAACGTCCTTTTGAGGCTAATATTCTTGCTGAAAATACACAGAGATTAAGGCTTAAGACTAGATATGAGTTAAATGCACAAGATAGAGTAAATTTGTCTTTAAATGCTAAAGCCATGAATATTTTGTGTAATGCTTTGGATGCAGATGAGTCTACTAAAGTGAAAGGTTGCAAATCCCCAAGGAAATATGGGACAAATTGAAAGAAATCCATGAAGGAAGTGAAGATATAAGAGAGCAAAAGAAGTCACTTCTTGTGGCTAAATATGAATCATTCAAAATGGAAGCTCATGAGAATATTGACAAAGGATGTGTTGTAGGTTCAATGAAATTGTAAAGGATTTGGAAGGTTTAGGTAAAGAATATTCCTTGGGTGAAAAGAATAGAAAGATTTTCAATGCTTTACCTAAGAAATGGGAACCTAAATCCACTGCCATAGAAGGGTGTAAAAATTTAAATTCTATACCTGTTGAGTCTTTGATTAATTCACTTTCTTCTTTTGAATTGAAGTTGAAATATAAGGTACAAGATGATGAGGAGGCCAGGATAAAAAGAAGCATAACATTGAAGGCTTCACAAAAAAATACAAGCAAGAAGCCAAGTGAAAAATGCTATAAATATGGCCAATTGGGATACTTTCCAAATGAGTGTTCATCCAAGAAGAAGAAAGAAGGAAGGAAGCCTCACTTCAACAATTTCCAAATCACATAGGATGATTGCAATTCGGATGGAGAAGTTGAAGAAGAACTTGAGGTGACTCAAATGGCTTTCATAACCATTGGAGATAATAAGGTATCCTCTAGTTATGATTCGTTGTAATGATTCGTGTGATGATTCTTGTGATGATGATGATGATGATGTTAAGTCATTTATTTTTAAAATGCATGAATGTTTGAAAGTATCACATGCTAAGAACAAAGAGTTAAAAATTAAGATTAATGCTTTATTGAGTGCAAACTCAAAACTTGTGCATGAAAATAATATGTTGACACAAGAAAATGATGTTTTGAAGAAAAAAGGATTGGATGCAAAAACCAAGATCAAGGAAGAACAGGCTTCATTGAAGAAGAGATTAGATGATCTTGATGTGCTTTTGCAAAAGAAAAAGAAAAATGTTTTTGAAAAGCAATGTACTAGAAATATGCTTATCAACAATAATTTTACCACCTTAATAAATGATGGTTTATGCTTTGTAAAATCTAAATCTTCTTTTTATGAAAATAAGAATATTATTTGCAATTATTGTCATCAACATGGACATGTGAAAAATGATTGATATGTTAAACAAAATGAGAAATTTGGAATGAAAGCAATTCCTGGAGTGATCAAACATGCTACTAACCCAATTGGACCCAAAAAAGTTTGGGTACCAAAAGTTGTTGTTTAATTTTGTATGTAGGTATGCTTGGATAGCACCAAGAGATTCAAGAAAGATTATCAATAAAGGGTGTTTACAGCATATAAGATAAGATGACATTGAAATGGGTAACATTTAAATTTTTTGAAAATGTGTTAATGTGAACTATGATCTCTTTAATAGTCAACTAAGTGATTGAATTTGTTTAGAATGTTTGGGTATGAGTATCGCCAAATTTTATATATATTAAGTCACTACCTACAAAAGAAAGGGGGAGCATTCTTATTTTTAAATGGCTTATTTGTTAGAAATTAATTTGCATCACAAGAAATTACATCAAATATGCTTTATTGTTTTGATGATGCTTTTTGGTAAGGAATGAGTAATAAAAGCCTTGATGTTAATCCTTGGCATAGATTTCCTCATTTCTACTTGATTTTATATTCTTGAAGGGAAGAAATATTCAAATTTGAACTTGACTTATCCTCTATATACTTATTTGAATTGCATGCATAGTTTAAGGGGAAGATTATGTGTACAAATTGTTTTTACTCTTATGTTTTAATGATACCAAAAGGGGGAGAGAAAAATTGACAAAACCTCTATTTTCTGCTTTGTATGGTTTGGCTGTTTTTAGAATTGTCCAATTGATTTGTCATCATCAAAAAAGGGGAAACTGTTTGACCCCAGTTATGATAATCATGTTTTGATGATGACCAAATCGTACTAAAGGCTTGAAAATAAGTGTGCAGAAAAACAGGAAGGCTCGGACGAAAATGATCATCCAAACCTAATCAAGAAAAACGACCAAAAGTTGAACAACACCTTACGGACAACGAAAAGACTCTGAAAGAAAGGAACTTGGCGCAAGAGAGCGTCCGAAACATGATCAGAAGATGTAGGACACATATGACTAGTCTGAACCAGAAGCTGAGGGATAGGACGCATATGTGATGCCTTACACACCCAATTATAAAGCCTTTATAAAACACCTAAATCCTACTACTAACTAGGTGGCATCCCGCAAGTATACGGTTGTCAACTAGTACCAAAGGGAAGTAGGGATCGTTCCCACAAGGATTGGTCGATAATTACCGGTTATTTGGTTAGATTTCAAGTTGAAGCGATTGATTAAGTGAAGAGATTTAACTAAAACTAGAACTAATGGAACTAATGAAGCAATTTAAATTAAAGCTTAATCACTAAGAATGCAATTAAAAAGGAAGTATCTTTAGAAAGTAAATAAAGGGAACAATTAAAAGGAAAAGCATATTAAGCAAGCAATTAGTTAATCTAAACTATTCATTATCCCAAAGCAAGTAAAATTAGAGAAAGCTCCTAATCTATTGTAAGATATCATGTAAAAATAAAGGATTTTTAATAAGCAATTACTAACCTAAACTACAAATTAACACTAAGAAAGCACAATTAAGGAAAACCGATTAACTAATCTACCAATTAAACTAAGAAAGCAAGCAAAGTGTAAAAGCAACCCACAAACTAAACGATCCTAATTAACTAATCTAAACTATGAATTCCCACTAAGGAAGCATAATTGAAGGAAACCGATTAACTAATCTAACAATTACACTAAGAAATCATGCAAAGAAAGCAAATATATGAAAGTAGTTAGACTAATTAAACTAAGGACATAAGAAATTAAAGTTTAACTAAAAGAGTTTTAACATAAACAAGGAACTTACCACTAAAAAGGTTCAATCTTTAGCTAGGAAATAGTGATTACAAGAAAGAGAAATTCTACTCTAATCTAAGAAAACCCACCCCAAATGGGGAGGAAAAAGGAAGAAAATTACTTTCTAATCTAGCCTACTTCTACTAGCTAAGTTCTTCCCTCAAATGAGTTTTAAAAAGGTTATATATAGTGCTAGGGTAGTGGGATAATTGTGTAGCAAAAATCACCCCCAAACAAAATCATTTTTTGCTCCAGCCGCCTCCAGACCGTGACCTCAAATTTGAGATCACGGTTCTGGACTGAAACTTCTGAAATGCAGCACTTCACAGTTTCGCTTCCAAAATCTTCATCCGCCGTCGATTAATGCACCATTTTATTTCATATGACCCTAACACATAGGAGAACATTGTTATCTATAATAAACACTTAAAATAACACCTTAACATATAAATAAAATTCTCACAAAATAGGCCAAAAAACGAAGGACAAACAAAGACGAACGAAAACTTAACTCCCAACGAAGTTAAGTCAAAGACATGACACAACTCTAAATGGAAAAACCTAATAAAATGTGCTAGTTATCACCTAAATAAGTACTCAAACACTTAATAAACAATACTAACACATTCTAACTCATAAAAGAAAAATAGATAAAAAAACACACGAAAACACTAAAAATACTCGAAACTAGGAGCAAAGTCATCAAGTTTAGGGTATATATAACTCTAGTTTGCTAGAGTTATCACACCCCAAAACTTAATCTTTTGCTCGTCCCGAGCAAAATAAATGACAAGAAAGCTATATGAACAACAAAAATGGACATCGCAAAACACATGACAGCACCAAGATAACAACACAAAATGTGAATAATGGATGTATTTTGAATAATTAGGATACCTCTCAAGAGACCTCAAATACCATATGACAATTGAACTATTTTAACTTGTCATTCCAAGCTTTTTAACTCTTCCAAATAAATCGAGTTCAAATGCCAACAAAATGTTTTAAATAACCAAGTATTAACCATCATCAAAAAGGTTTTTGAAAAACAAATTCCATTCATCTAAAACATATTTTTGCTAAAATCAAAAGGATTACAACATTTTTCAACCATCTCAACAAGTGTACATGGAAATAGAAGATCATTAGGAGTCTACTTAATATGTACGTGTCACACATTTCGGGAATAAACCTCTAACAAGGAATAAGTAATATGAGATTAATGATAAGTATTACAAACATTTACTCCTTAACTTATTGGTATATTAAAACGCAATTCCTAATGCCTTAATTTGGATAAACATTACATGGGTACATGTCAGAATCCCGTACTTGCCTTATTACTACTCCAATGGCTTATTTCGGAGAAACAACATGAGTACATGTCGGAATCCCGTACTCGCCTTATTCCAAAAATTATTATTATTTTTTTTTCGGTCCTAAACCAAGGAAAAGGAGTGAAATGTACCTAATATTTATCTCAAATATCAATTATTCACAAGTTAGAAGAGCATTCCCTATGCAAACACACAAAATGTCCCAAAATTTCTTCTACTTCATTTAACTCATTCCTTTCCAAAAGATGAATTGACCAACAAAGCAATCCTATTGATTTGGTCAAAAACAATGTTTCAAATTAACTGCTATAAAAATGTGAATGCCTCACTTTTTGAACATAGTAATACATGGCTTTTGAAATTCTTTTGTGGCAAAATAACTACTCAACACACCAAAATTCGCGGAATGCCAAGTTTAAATAACTCAATCATATGATATTTCAAGTCATTTGTTATCATCGAGTACCGTAATCTGCGAATCAATTTTCCATCCAAAATTCACCACATAAATATTTACATTCATGAATAGAAACCATTCCAACGCAAGTAAATAACACCCCCAAACTTGTCATTTTATTTAAGTGACGAGTACAACTCACCCTACCGCTCACCCAAAATAGAACAAACGCATCATAATACTACTAGAAGGCTTAAAAACAAAAGACTAGGCAATGATTTTGAATTACACTTGGACAATCAAAAAGCAAAAATAGAAGATGAACAACATATTAACCAAGTGCATGTGAATGCAATCAAGTAAGCTCAAATTGAACATAACAACAAGAGTTCTACCATTTAATTATGGCCTTCACCAACATTGAGCACAACACAAATCCAGACTAAGCAATGAGCAAATTTCAAGTAGATCATAAAAATGCAATTTCCATTTAATCATGAATCCTAAAAATTAATTTTTCTTCAACAACCAATCATGGTTATACTAAGGAGGGGTCCTCAGGGCTTCACGGGGTTCAAACAAGTTTAAAGAAAAAGAAAAGCACATATAAGGGTAACAAGGTTTAACACAACAAATGGGTTATCTAAATGGCCAACTCATCCCCCAGAACTTAGTTTCACACATAATCAGTTTCAAAGAAACAATCGACCACCAAGACTACTCTCAATCCAAATCAATCATTCAAATAATTTCCGCAAAATGACCTCAACTATTTCGCACTTGAAATGTACAACAACTAGAATGTCCACAAGTAAAAAGTAAAAATCAAGTCAAAAGTCATTCCATAAAGTATGTATATCATTCACAAATTACAATAAGTCATCCATTGTCATCAAAATTTTCATCAATGGCCAAATTCATCCAAGTGTATCCAAATTCAATTGCCAACAACAAAATATAAGCTAAACTAATCACAAGGATACAAGCCTTTATTACCAACGGGGTACTTAATTTAAAGTAAGAAAACTAAAATAAAGCATAATAAATAAAAAGGAAAGAAAAACTCCCTCAACACCAAGGAGGCTTCCTTCCGAATGAAACTAAGGATTTGTAATCCTTGGTGAACTTGCACCATTGCTTAGCTCCTCCAAAGTCTCCAAGGAAATAAACTTCGGCATATGTAGGTTGTGCCTCATTGGCCCCCTCTAGAATGTATCATTCTTCTTCTACTCCTCCAACAACCAGTTCTTTCACCATGAACACCTCAAATAGAACCTCTTTTATAGTAACCGGGACAAATGCACACTTATGCAAAGGGAAAGTTGGTGATTCCTCTACATAAGCATTGGTTGTCTCGGTTGTTGTAACTTCAACTTCATGAGGCTCTTGAGAATCGGTTTCTTGCAAGATATTTTAATTTGTTCTTCTTGAACTAGTTCTTCACCCATTGGTATAGGTTTTTCAAATACATTGTTCTTCACCATTTCCTATTCCTTGAATCTCAGCAAGTTGGCCTTGTAATAGATTATTGGATGTGGCTTGCTCTTCACGGATTCTATCTATTTCTTTTTGAAGTTGAGCAAGTTTTTCCCATTCTTTGGCTTAAGCTCGTAATTTCTCAAAATTGAGTCCTTTTGTCTAGAATTTGGGCTATTTCTTCTCGAAATTCTTGAATTTGCATCCACTTGTCCATCGTTCTTATGTCTTCACTCTCTTGAGTTATTTGGTCAAGGAAATATGACTCCATTTGATCATATGAAGGCTCTTGTGGTGGAGGGAAAGAGTAGGAATTTTCTTGTAGCTCTGATAAGGATATGGATGGCTAGACCATCCCATTTGATAATTTTGGTGGCTCTCATAAGCGTATTGATGGCTAGACCATCCCCCTTGATAATCTAAAGGGTAAGGAGAGTAACCATAACAAGAATCATGCTCATTTGGCATACCTCCATTACCATACAAATGATAATCTCCTTGGTATGAATCATTCCAATTAGGTCCTTGCATGTTCTTGAACAACAAAAAAGACAAATAAAAGCAAGAAAAAAAACTAAAACAACACAAACAAGAAAATTAGGAAAGCTTAGACTTCTAGCTAGTCCAAACCATACATTAACACTAGGAAAATCATTTTGTATTTTTCAAAATAAGAACACAATTACAAAAGGAAAATCTTTTTGGTTTTTCAAATAGGTGAAATAACTATACAAGAAAACAAAAGACTTCAATCTAGTCTTCCAACCAAATTATATCGATATTACCGAAAACCAATCGCCGGCAACGGCGCCAAAAACTTGATGCCTCACACACCTAGTTATAAATTTATAAAACACCTAAATCCTACTACTAACTAGGTGACATCCCGCAAGTATACGGTTGTCAACTAGTAGCAAAGGGAAGTAGGGATCGTTCCCACAATGATTGGTCGATAATTACCGGTTATTTGGTTAGACTTCAAGTTGAAGCGATTGATTAAGTGAAGAGATTTAACTAAAAGAGTCAACTAATGGAACTAATAAAGCAATTTAAATTAAAGATTAATCACAAAGAACGCAATTAAAATGGAAGTATCTTTAGAAAGCAAATAAAGGGTGTTGGTGTCCCAAAGCAACCTAAGATGGGGGTGAATTAGGTTTCTTAAAAATATATTTTCAGAAATATTGAGATTTTCTAATTGAATGCTGATATAATAAAATTATTAGAACTGTAAGGTAAAGAGAGAAAAATTAAACAACCAATACTTCCAAGCTAGCAAGCTTGAAGTATTCAATCACTAGAATGCTTCACACACTTGGTGAGCCAATAATCTTTACAAAGTTGGGAAGTTCTTGCTCACACTAAAAACTCTTTTAGTTGAGCCAAGAATCTTTCTTACAACCACACTTTCATACAAGATTATCACTCCACTCACAGTTGAATTACACTCACAACTGCACACTAATACAACAAGGCACTATAGTTAATTTGTACTCAAATTACTCTTTTCTAAGACTTGTATTCAATGTATTAGATGATCTTTACTGAATGTCAAAGCAGCTATTTAGAAGAGGAATAAATGGTGGTTGCAACTACTTCCTAACGGCTAAACAATAAATGCACAAAAAGTAGCCGTTGGGGTTTCGAACGTCTCGAGATATTTTGGATGCGTCCGACACTTCCGATTTTTGACAGTTGATAAGAGGATTTTACTCTTGCACACGTCTATTCCTTTAAATAATTCTTGCTTCGGACCGTCACTTCGTCCGAAAAGAGAAGCAATAGAATCCCATTTCTTTCTGTCTAATTGTTCGGACGGTGCAATGCGTCCGAGAAGTTTAGACCTAGTTCGGACGGTTCAGTGTGTCCGAAAGCCCTGTCTCTAGCAAAACAGATAACAGTCTTGCAAAAAACTTGTTTACAAAGTTAAGTGTTTATGTCATCATCAAAATAAGGTTTGGAAAACATCAAAGGGAACAATTAAAAGGAAAAGCATATTAAGAAAGCAATTAGTTAATCTAAACTATTCATTATCCCTAAGCAAGTACAATTACAAAGAGCTCCTAATCTATTGTGAGATATCATGTAAAAAGAAAGGATTTTTAATAAGCAATTAACTAACCTAAACCACAAATTAACACTAAGATAAGCACAATTAAGGAAAACCCATTAACTAATCTACCAATTAAACTAAGAAAGCAAGCAAAGAAAGCAATTAAATGAAAAGCCCTTAAACTAAATGATTCTAATTAACTAATCTAAACTATGAATTCCCACTAAGGAAGCATAATTGAAGGAAACCGATTAACTAATCTAACAATTACACTAAGAAATCATGCAAAGAAAGCAAATATATGAAAGTAATTAGACTAATTAAACTAAGGACATATGAAATTAAAGTTTAACTAAAAGAGTTTTAACATAAACAAGGAACTTACCACTAAAAAGGCTCAATCTTTAGCTAGGAAATAGTGATTACAAGAAAGAGAAATTCTACTCTAATCTAATCTAAGAAAACCCTCCCCAAATGGGGAGGAAAAAGGAAAAAAATTACTCTATAATCTAGCCTACTTCTACTAGCTAAGTTCTTCCCTCAAATGAGTTTTAAAAGGGGTATACATAGTGCTAGGGTAGTGGGATAATTGCGCAATCAGCAAAAATCAGCCCCGAACAAAGTCATTTTTTGCTCCAGCCGCCTCCGGACCGCGATCTAGACTGAAACTTCTGAAATGTAGCACCTCACAGTTTTGCTTCCAGAATCTTTATCCGACGTCCGATTAATGCACCTTTTTTTTTCATGCGACCCTAACACATTGGAGAAAATTATTATATAAAATAAACACTTAAAATAACACCTAAACATATAAACAAAAGTCTCACAAAATAGGCCAAAAAATAAAGGACAAACAAAGACGAACGAAAACTTAACTCCCGACGAAATTAAGTCGAAGACACGACACAACTCTAAATGGAAAAACCTAATAAAATGTGCTAATTATCACCTAAATAAGTATTCAAACACTTAATAAACACATACTAACACATAAAAGAAAAATAGATAAAAAAACACACGAAAACACTAATAGTACTCGAAACTAGGAGCAAAGTCATCAAGTTTAGGGTATATATAACTCTAGTTTCCTAGAGTTATCAATATGATCGTCCGTATAACCACAAACTTTAGGACGCACATGACCGTCTGAACCAGAAGTTGAGGGATAGGACGCATCTGACCGTCTGAACCATAAGCTTTAGGATGTACATGACCGTTCGATCCAGAAGCTGTAGGATAGGATGCATATGACCGTCCGAACCAAAAGCTGTTGGATGCACAAGACCTTCCGAAGAAAAGAGCTCAAAATGAAGAAGTTTCTGTCAAGCTATAGGACGCATATGACCGTTCGAAGCACTGTTCATAAAGCTGTAGGGCGTATGATCACACATCCGAACCTCCGTCCGAACTCCTAACGGCTAGTTTTTAATAGCTAATTTTTTTATTGTTGGAGTTCAAATATCAGCATATCTTTCATCTATAAATAGCCCAAGGACATCAGATTAATGTAAGGAATTACCACATTCAATACAAACACTTGTAAGGGCTATTTGGGGAGAAATAGGCTAAAATATTGTGGGTTATATTGGTTTTGGTAGTATAGTTCTCTTGGCTCAACTAACGAGGGAATTAGTGTGAGCAAGAGTAGACTAGTGAGTGATCTTCAAGTGTAAACCTGTAGGACGCACAAGACCATCCGAAGAAAAGAGTTCAAAATGAAGAAGTTTCTGTCAAGCTGTAGGACGCATACGACCGTTCGAAGCACTGTTCATAAAGCTGTAGGACGCATGATCGGACATCCGAACCTCCATCCGAACTCCTAACGGCTAGTTTTTAACAACTAGTGTTTTGACCGTTGGAGTTCAAATATCAGCACATCTTTCATCTATAAATAGCCCAAGGGCATCAGATTAATGTAAACTACCACATTCAATACAAACACTTGTAAGGGCTATTTGGAGAGAAATTGGCTAAAATATTGTGGGTTGTATTAATTTGGGTAGTATAGTTCTCTTGGCTCAACTAGAGGGAATTAGTGTGAGCAAGAGTAGACTAGTGAGTGATCTTCAAGTGTAAGAGTGGAGGGATAACAAGTGTACAAAAGTTAGGTTGTAGTGTAAAACCCTGTGTGTTTGCCTCAACTAGAGGGACTTAGTTGGTGCAAGGGTGAGCCTATCTTGTGTACAAGAAGATTATTGCGTCACCTTTTTTGAAGAGGCATTACTAGTGGGTGTACTTCAAGTTTGATGAGTTTGGGAGTTTGGTTTGATATTCTCAATCTCTTTATTTGTCTTTGAGCTTCAATTGATTGAATATTTATCTTTGATCATTTGTGCTTTAGTGTTTATTTGTTACACAAAGTTTGCATTTTCATTAAGCACATTAAAAGGTTTGTTTTTAGAGATAACCTAATTCATCCCCCTCTTAGGTTGCTCTTGGACCAACAAAGATAACATAAACTCACGATTAGGAGACAAAATTTTTTATCCTTTTTAAAAAAAATGAAATCTTAGTGATGCGAACCCCACCTATAAACTGACGAGACCCAAAATCGATACGGAACCCAAGAACGCTTAAACAAATCAGACTTGACGGATTCAAACCCGTTGATTAAGAAATCAAGAATTTGAAGTATCTAGGTTTCTGCGCTTTTCTCGACTATACAAGATATCGACCCATTGTCTACAACAAGACAAGAACCGACAGTGTTCAAGATAGGTAGTCGCAAGAATCAATCTTACAAAGTACCCATATTTTTTGAAGACAAGTTGCAGAATTTTCTCACAAAATTTTTTCTGAATATTGATGGTTGAATAATCAGCTAAGGGGGTGTTTTGAACGTAACAAGGGGTTGGCCAAACCCTTCAAAATAGGCCTAATACTAATAAGAAATAACCTTGCCAAATTCTAGCAGGCTTAGAATTTGAATACTAGACATAAAATCGGCTAAACTAACATTGATATAGGCTAATATTTTCACACCAAATAAAACAAAAAAAAAATCTTATATACAAATGCTAAAATATAAATCCTAATTTAATTTGAAATGGATAGCCGAATTGGGCCTTGGTCCAAATTAGGGTTTTTCAAACCCTTCGTGAAACTCTTTAATTCTTGGACTTCTTGGACTTGAATCTTATTGAAGTGGACGTTATCTGGCCAAACTTGTGCTTTATTTTGAAGAATTGGACTTTATATATTAATGAATTGAGGATAGTCCAGTCCAAATTGATCATAACACAATGATTACACTATAATCTTGGTGAGTTTGTGTCCAACCTTTCTCTAGTTTTCGTCTCCTAAACTTAGTACATTATTAGCCTATCCATACTCAAATCACTTTGTTTCAATTTTTCGTACCAATCAGAACGATTTGACATATATGAGTTCACGATCGGAAAAAAAATTTTGTGATCAATTTTTTAACTAGTAGTAGTGTCCCCTTTGTACGTATTTCCATACTTAGTGGGTCAATTACAGATATGTTGCATGTTTCAATTTAGCATAAGGGTTCCTACTGCTTGTAAACGATGTTTTTATGGATGGAATTACAATATCGTGAATGTGAATCTGCCAAACTCTACGATTGATAAAAAAATAGATCAATTACTCACAGTCATGACAAAAAAAAAACATGAAGGCTTTTTGTTTAATATTTTTCTTTATGGATTTTCCAAGCAATTAATTGTGCAGGATTACAGATTATTTTTTAGAGATACTGATTTGCAATGGATTTTAAAATAAATTGTCACTTTTAGTGGTCCTAAAGAAATACGGAATAAATGGCTAACAACTATAATATTGGAGAATAAACTGTGAATCAAATTCTTGTTCAGAAAGACTAGGTAAATGCATGATTGGGTGACAAAAAAATTTTCATGTGTCTAAGACTGAAAAACATCGTTATTCTGGGATAAGGCTTTAGTGAACAGATCAACAATGTTATCATCCGTGGGGATCTTTGTATCTTTACCTCATTTCTATCAATGATCTCTCTAATCAAATGATAGTGGCGTAATACATGTTTAGATTGCTGATGTGACCTAACTTCCTTTGCTTGTGCAATAGCTTCATTCTTATCACAATACAAGAAAATAGGAATAGTAATGGAAGGAACCATTCTAAATTCAGCCACAAATTTCCTAATCCAAACTGCCTCTTTTGCTGTTTTTGAAGCTGCAATATATTCGGCTTGAGCCTTGTCCGTTATAAAATCAGCTGTGGTGTCTTGTTTGGAACTCTTCCAACTAACCCACCACCATTAAGAGTAAATACATATCCAAATTGCGTCTTTCTATCATCCTTATCAGATTGAAAGCTAGCATCTATATATTCGCGAACTGTCAATTCTTGCCCACCATAGATCAAGAATTAATCTTTAGTCCTTCTTAAGTACTTAAGAATATTCTTGACCCTATCCAATGACCACTCCTTGGGTTGGATTGAAATCTACTCGTAACACTTAGAGCATAGGAGACATCGGGTCTAGTACATAGCATAGCATACATTATAGAACCTATAGCCGAAGCATATGAGATCATTTTCATGCTATCTCTTTCCACATCTGTCTTAGGACACATATCTTTAGAAAGGTACACACCATGAGACATTGGTAAGTAACCCTTCTTTGATTGATCTATGCTAAACCTCTTTAGCATCTTGTCTATGTACGTTGATTGAGTAAGACCAAGAAATCTCTTTGGATCTATCTCTATTGATCCCCATTTCCAGAATATAGGTTTCCTCTCCCACATGTTTCATAGAAAAATTCCTAGACAACAATACCTTTAAACTTTGAAGCATAGGTATGTCATTTCTTATCAATAATATGTCATCCACATAAAGTATCAAGAAAATAATGGCACTCCCACTAACCTTCTTGTATACACAAGGTTCATGCTCATTTTTGATAAAATCAAACTCTTTGATTGTCTCATTAAAATGAATGTTCCAACTCTTAGAAGTTTGCTTTAGTCCATAAATGGACCTTTGTAGTTTGCATACATTGTTAGGCTCTGTGGATATACACCCTTCAGGTTGTATCAAATACACCTCTTCCTGCAAATTCCCATTAAGGAATGCAGTTTTTACATCCATTTGCTACATCTCATAATCATAATATGCAGCTATCGCATCTGAATAGATTTCAACATTCCAACTGGTGAGAAAGTTTCATCAAAGTCAACTCCTTATTTTTGTGTATAACTGTTTTTACCATCCAATCACGCCTTATAGGTAATCACATTACCATCCATTCTCTTAAAGACCCACTTGCACCCTATGGGTTTAATCCCTTCAGGTAGATCAACTAAGGTCCAAACCTCATTGTCATACATGAAATCCATTTCAGATTTCATGGCTTGTAGCCACTTTTGAGAGTCCCTATCAGATATTGCTTCATTGTAAGATGTAAGTTTATCATTCGTAATGAATAATACATCATTGTGCCCACTCACAAGAATCTCATATCTCTTTGTAGCATGACATATCCTAGTAGTCCTACGAAGAGCTAGTGTAGCATTAGCTTCATCCTCTACCACATCATCATGTGATTGAAGCTCTTGTTCCAGTTGTTGATTTAATACTATATTGTTTTTCTTGAACTTCTTCAAAATCTATTTTGCTCCCACTTGCCTTTTCAAGAATAAACTCTTTTTCTAGTAAGACAGCATGTTTCGAGACAAACACTTTTGCTAATGAGATTATAGAAATACATGTATCCAAACATCTCCTTTGGAAACCCCACAAATCAGCATTTATCTGACTTAACTTCAATTTTGTCAGATTCTACTCTCTTCACATAAGCAGGGAAGCCCCAAACCTTCAAGTAAGAAAGTTTAGGTTTCTTTCCAAACCATATCTCATACGGAGTGGAATCAACAACCTTTTATGGAACACAGTTTAGTAAATGGGAGGCAGTATTAAGAGCATAGCCCTAAAACGATTTTGGGAGGTATGCAAGACTCATAATTGATCGAATCATATCCAATAGAGTTCGATTACATCTCTCAAATACACCATTTAATTGTGGTGTATAAGGAGAAGTCTATTGAGGTAGAATCTCATTCTTCTTAAGATAACCTTGAAACTCTTGGTTTAAGTAGTCCCCACCTTGATCAGATCGAAATATTTTAATATTTTTACCAAGTTGTTTTTCAACTTCATTCCTGAATTCCTTGAACTTTTCAAAGGTTTCGGACTTATACTTCATCATGTATATAATAACCATATCTAGAATGGTCATCCGTGAAGGTAACAAAGTATGAAAAACCTCCTCTAGCATGAATTGACATAGAACTACAAAATCAGTATGTATTAAGCCCAACAATTCACTAGATCTTTTATCTTTTCCAAAAAACGATGATTTGGTCATCTTACCTAGTAAACAAGATTCACATATATCATATGATTCATAATCATATGATCTCAAATAACCATTATTGTGTAATTTGGTAATGCGTTTCTCATTTATATGACAAAATCTACAATGTCAAAGGAAAAATTGTTTCAAATTATCAATTTTAGACCTTTTTGGATTTATGCTGAAAATTTGATTTTCCATGTTTACAATATAAACATCATTATTCAAAGAAGTAGTTCCATACACAATGCCATCACGTAAAAAGGAACAACTTTTATTCTTTTGCATAATGACAAAACCATCAGTGTCTAAACACGGAATAGAAATAATATTTCTAATAAGAGATGGAAAATAATAACAGTTTATAATAATTTCTAAAACAATACATCTAGGCAAACAAAGATAATAAGTCCTTACGACTAATGCAACAACATTTGCTCCATTTACCACGTGCAGGTCCATTTTTCTCCCTTAGCCAATAGTCTACTTCTCGCTAGTCCCTACATATTTTTACAAATATGAGATGCTGATCCGATATCTAATACCCAAGAATCTGATTTAGAAGTAAAAATATTGATCTCAATCATAAACATACTTGAAGTAGAAGCTTTATTAAGCCTCTTCTGCTTCAAGGTATCTATATAGACCTTGTAATTCCTTTTCCAGTGCCCTTTGTTTCCATAATGGTAACAAGTACCCTTGGACTTGTCCTTCTTGACCATAGGTGTTGGTTTCAACCCAGATTTGGCTTTCATAAAACCAATCTTGGATTTATTTTTCTTCTTATTAGAAGAATCAACAACCATCACTTGTTTCCTTTCATTTTTAATGGTTGTCTCATTAGTTTAAGCATGTTCAACAGTTCAGTCAGAGATCCGTTGTGGATAACTTATTCATGTTATAGTTCATAACAAACCGTGAAAAGCTACTAGGAAGAGATTGCAAGATCAGGTCAATATTTAACTCATGATTTTGCTTAAATCCCAATCGTTCTAATTTTTCAATTAGTCCAATCATCTTCAGTACATGAACCATTACTGAAGTACCCTCTGTCATTTTACAACAGAATAGCTCTTTAGAGGTCTCATACCTCTCATTCCTTGACTCTTCATCAAACAACTCCTTGAGATAAAGAATCATAGAATGAGTATCCATGTTATCATGTTGTTTCTGCAATTCAGAACTCATAGTGGCCAACATGATACAAGAGGCAGTATCATTGTCCTCAATGTGCTTACCACAAGCATTCTGAACTGCATCATCAGCAACATCTGCTGGGACATCAGGAATAGGTTGATCAAGAATATAACCAATTTTTTCATGTTTGAGAACAATTCTCAAGTTACGATACCAATCCGAAAATTTTGGCCCAGTGAGTTTGTTATCATATAATCGGAATGAGACGTAAATTGACGTTGTTACTCATATTTTACAATATATAAATAAAGATAGTATAAGAATTTATTATTCATGCATAAACAAAATTAAAATATAATATGAAATTTTTTTAATTTGGTTTTTCTCCCGCTATTTTAATTCAAATCAATAACCCTCACATATTGATTCGGGAGCTATCATTTAACCCCTAATGGGTTAGGATCCCATATAATTATTTGGATCTTGGGTGTACCCAACAAATTAAAACAATTTCGAAAAGTAGGTAACTGTTACCAATTATAACACTTTGTAATTCCTAAATAGTTAGGTATCAACTCTTTGATAACACATCTTATGTAACACCTAACCTTTACCTCAAAGAGATATAACCTTGAGTGAGCCCAACAAATTATATGCCTCTGTTAAGTCATACCCATTATTCAGAGATATCATCTCCTAGCTCAAACATGTTCAACGTAGAGTAATTTTGGGTTAGCCCAACAAATTAAATCTAAGAAGAACTTATGTTAACTCGTTTGTTGCTATAATAATAGAAGGCAACTTATTTATTAACTTATTATTAATTTGGGAGATTTTCTTTTATTTATTTTATTAGTTCTCATCAAAATTGCATGCAATATTATCATATCAACATATAATAAATAAAACATGCATAAAATCATGGATGATTACAAACTTTTACAAAACAAGTTTCCTTGAGTCACAAAGGAAACTGGATGATTAAACTCTAAGGGTAATCTTCAACTCTTGAATATTTCCTCCTGGGCTGCAACTTTGCACCATCTCATCATCTTGTTCATTAAAAATATAATTCTATCTAAACAATTTAGATATTCAATTCTATCCTTAACTTACCTCTATGTACATTATATGATTGGTTAAGAAATCTCGAGTTATATTCGAGGAAATTGAGATGAGAAAATAATTACATTCAAAATAATAGAGAAAGGTAGGACACGTATGCCCTATTTAAAAATTTAAAACCTTTGAATTTGAATCAAATAAATCAAACACAATAACATTGGTTTTAAGTCCGTAATCATCCATCGTGCTATTAAATAATTCAATAATTAAATAAAAGCATAAATTCGTATTTAGTATCTAATCATGAATCATTATACATCATAATTCCAATTCCATTGAAATTATCTATTTTTTTGAATTATTTATGAAAATATTTTATGAAGAAAATTTATTATTTTTCAATCTCATTAGAAAATAATCTTTTAAATAATAGAATTTCAAAAATTATATTAGAAACAATTTCTAATTTTTTTTTTTTACATTTATTAAATCCCAATCTCATTGAAAAATGATAAATGTCTAAAATTTAAAGAAATTATCTCACTCTAATCTCATTAGAATTAAATAAATATTTTCAAAAGTTTTCTACTTTCTAAATTTTAATCAAATTAAAATAAAGAAAGTTTCTAAATCTTATAAATTAATTTTACACAACAATTGTCAAAAATTAATTGGTGACTTCTAAAACCAAAATTTAGACAAACCTTCTATATTGAACGTAAAAATATTAAATTAAGTGTCAATAAAAATTATTTAACTAATTAAATACTTTTAGTGACAAACATTAATAATGTCACTAAAGTGACACTATTAATTAATCATCATGGCTTGTCCATATTAGTCCGTATCTAATATGGACAAGCCATATTGCCGTGAATTTCATTCACGGCAATATGACATTTCCCATTTTTTGTTTTATATTTTCATAAATAAAATTCAAAAAATTTATATAGTTTGAACAATTCAATATCCATGATAACTAAATACATCTACATCATAAATTATTCAAGGGTGGCTCTTATACCACTGTAAGAAAGTAAATAAACAGATAACACAGTGAAATTTAAAATTTTTACTTTCCTATCACGGATCACCTTGATTAATTTATGCGTAGTACAAGAAAAGTATAAAGATTATACTTTAAAATCGTAGTAAAATCTCCAATTTATTTGAGATATCCAACCACAAGCCACACAAGTGCCCAACCTCTTATGATATCCAGAAAAATAATTAAATCAAAAATCTTCACTAGATTAATTGATCCAAATCACGGAGTGTTAGTTCCTAAATTTCCAAATTTGACTTTCACTTTGTTTTTTAAATTTTTTTTTCACGGCTTTTCAATGATAAAGCCATACTACTACTTTTCTTTTGGTATACATATGTATCACATACATATGTGTAATGTATATAATATAATATATATTTAAATAATAGCTTAGAATCCCAATCGAATTGGGTTCAGAAAATTATAATAATCCTAATCCGTTTGGGTTAAAGGCATACGATAAGTATAAAATCATTAAGACTTTTAATATGTAGTACATATTAACTCCTAACATTTATAACTTATTAAAATTAAGTACAAAATTTAATTTATCTCATAAATTAACCCATAAGTATCTTATACTTACCAAAATCAATTTAATCTCGAATTAATTATTCTTATGTGTGTGACCTTATAGATTCTCAATCACGTTAGCAGTAAATATAAATTATAATATAAGATCCTCAATTAATTAGGATTAGATAAATAAAATACCTTCAATTTATCATTAATTTTTTAGTTAATTAATTTACACTTATAGATCCAGATTGGCTTCTAGCAAAGTATCATGACTACCCAAGTGTTGAGATATATCAAGTGGTTCGATATCACCCATCCATGATTAGTTCCCATGCAATTATTATCATTTCACTAACTCATATATAGATTAATTCAAGAGTACAGATATAATACCAACTTTTATTGAATTAATCAATTTACTTCTTTCCATAATACAATTCACTTAAAATAGAATTTAAGACACTCTAAATTCTATTTCTATTTTGCGCAAAAATTCACGAATTATATTTTAAGAAGTGACCATATTGGAAATACTCTCTTATTTATAAGGAGTGGTAAATCTTCTATTGGTCATATCTTATCTTATCATGATTCAGATTATACCCGAACTCCGCAGTATGTGCGAATCATTAAGAGGAACGACTAAAAAAGCAAAAATATAATTCCCAATTTACAGTCAAGATAAATTCATGACCTCAAGTCAAATGATCATTACACTATCACAAAGAAATTAATCCACTGGCATTTAAATAATAATCTATGTGAAATATTTTTAGCGGGTCAATCCGATACACTTATTCTCAATAAGCATCTACATACACTTATGTGCTAATCTACTAGTGTCATAGACTATGATTAATAATATTCATGAATAAAATATAATTACTTCTTAACTATTTATGATTTCACATATATATATTTTATTTGAATAATGTCATACTACAAAATATATATAAATATAAAAGTGTAATTTATCCCTAAAACAAATTCCTTTAAGGGCATACACGAACACATAGTGGATCAATTATAAATAGCTGCATGTTCCAATTAATTTTAAGGATTCCTAGTGTTTGTAAAAAAATATTTTTATAGAAGCATAATATATGCTTAAATTAATGATTCATTGTTTTGCTACTCTAACCAGGATATGTCTTCTTTATTCATTTTGGACAGAACAAAGAATTTATAAGTATACATGTTTCAATTGGGACTATTCCATCAATAATAATTTTGACTAGAACAATAGTTACTGTTTATTGGGTGTATTTTAAAAATCCGCATATTTATGAGTTTCACCCAAAATGCATATTCATCAGTTTCACCCAAAACATCATGTAGAGCTTGTTTCTTATCATGTCATATTCGTAGTATGTGTCTGACCTATTTACTATTAATAGAGATGTATCAACCTATTTGACAAGTAAAATAACTTGCGATCTATTTGAATTAAAATATCAAATTTTAATTCTTTTATAATTTAAAAAACTATTAATACTAACTTTGTTCTCATTGTAATTTAGAACATATTATTAAAATTATTAAAAAAATTTAGATTATATTTAAAATAATTTTTATGTTTGATTTAATAATATCATATTAAAACTATTATTTACAATCGTAAAATATACTGTATTAAATTATAACTGATGTAACACTGACCCACCCGATCCTTTGTACTTTTGCGTCATAAACAGGTTAATCTAATAATAATTTGATAAAATTCGAATCGTATAACTTGTTAATTTTGTGTCGTATTATCGAGTCGTGTGAAAATTACTAACCCTACTACTATCTATCTTATATTCCGACATTATTTACCATTTCTTCCACGGCATATTTACTTGCACCTTGTAGAACTTTAACCACTAATTTTCATTAATTCCCTCCTCAAGCTCTCCACCATGTCTTCCATTCATTCTTCAAATTATTTGCCCATAAACTATAGTCCCGATTGTGAGTATCAGTCCACTAGTAACTTCGATCGCGAGAAAATCAGAAGTATATTTACCAATTTTTCCTTCCTCGAGCACAATCGGGCCGACACATTCATAATACATCTTGAACTTCACTCAAGAATCAAACAACAACATCTAATCCATTATCCAAATTTTTTAATCTAAATATAAAATTGACAGTGATTCCATCATAATGCTGAAATTAAATGTAAAGATGATAATATGCTAACAACATCGACTAACCTTAATTCACTTTTGTATCACAATCGCAAAACGTTCAAGACTTCACCTCCATATTAAGGTATTCCCGGATTTTGAATTTCACATCAATTTCCCTTTCAGGATATCCAAAAATTCACATTTCTATGTTTTTCTCTTACGTTAATTGGCTTAATTAAATACAACCATTACCATCTTCTTTTCTAACCATACCAACCCAGCATTCATAGCGCATCCACACAATTAAAAATACCAACCTTTTAATTAATATACTTTCTCTTATCAGTAAAAAATAATTAAATTTCTTTTTCATCGGTTCCCTTATTTACTTATAACTGATGCCAATTATTTAACTGAATACTACAAAAAATTAAATAAAATACAACATGGTGGAAAATATTTAAAAGTTTTATTTGATTCTTACGTGCCTCAAGTGCCATTATAACTAATCAAGATAAATGAGTAACTTAAAAAGTGCCAGTCATGATTATAAGTTGCCTTAATGGATGGTACGATCGGAACTCTTTGTTTGCCTTATATTCCGATATTTGATATTGCCCATTCTTTTTAATGTAATAAGAAAAATAAAATAAAAAATAATTGAAAAAAGCCAAATCACATGAAAACGGCTTCCTCTCTATGTAATACCTACGATTTTATTTTATTTATTTAAAATAAAATATTTAAATCTACTAAAAGATAAAATCATGTAACAGTTATAAGGGATGAAATAACTGGAATAGTTTATCCTACACCTGCAGTAAAATTATTTCGGTAGTATATATCTGCAAATAATGATACACATATTTACGAGTAACGATTAGGATATATATATATATCTTATAGAGTACATATTTGCAAATAACGATACACATATTTACAAGTAACGATTAGGTTATTTATATCCTATAGGATAGAGTATCTAATTCATTTTTTACGTGGAGAGAATTTCATCCATATTAAAGGTTAGTGTTTTTCTTCCTTAGTCTTAATTAATTATTTTCATTTTTAATTTGTAAAAAAATTAGATGCTTAATTATTTTAAATATTAGTTATTCACTTTATTAGATTATTTGCTTATAAAGTTAGCTCAACTAATGTAAAAGTTATTATTGGTAGTTAATTAATAAATTTTTTTTTTTTGAGATTAAAATCGGATTTGTGTATATGAAAATTATATTTATTTTTTTTGAAATTATAATAGTATTTTATTATTGATAAAATTTTTTATTTTAAGGAAAAAAAAAAAGATGAAAGAATGATTTGATCGTAGAGACAATCGAAGGAAGAGAGAGAGCAATTTGAGTGAGAAGGATTTGATTTAGATTAGAATTAAAAAAAAGAAGAAGAAGAAGAAAAAAAAATTTAGTTGCAGAGACGGCTTGTTAGAAGGAAGAAGAAGATGGGATTTCACAAAAGTTTTCAAAATTGCATCTTAACCCCCAAAGTTTTATTCAACTTTTACAAAAGTCCAAACGAACTTTTATAGTGACAGATTGAGTCCGTTTGAGGTTTCGAAATTATAGATAATAGCTAGGATGATTTTTCAAGGGACTGTATCAGTCCGTAGAAGGCTTCTGGAATTACGAAATGGCCCTTATAGTTTGTCAATATTTCACTTAGGTCTCTAAAAATTTCTATAAATGATAAATTGATCTCAAAAGTTTAAATGAAGTTAATATTTAAGCCCAAAATATTCTATATAATATGTAGAGACCCCAATGACTTTTTAAAATGACCAAAATACCCTCAAGTATTTTAGAAATTACATAAAAGCCCAAATTATTTTTTCAAAGTTACGAAAAGATCTCGAATAGATTTCTAAGTTTGTAAACTATTCTAAAATATTTTCTTTAGCTCAAATAGAGTCCAAAAAGTTTTTTAAATATTATAAATTAGTTTTATTAATCATAGTAAGTCTTTTACGGTTATTATAATGATTTCAAAGAGCTTTTTTACTACAAGAAAATATGATATGTAAAAATATTAATTTTGCGAAAATTAGGACAATTATGGATGTTTGTAAAGGTTGAGTACTATTTAGGGATTTGTTATAGAATATTTAAGTAAATACCAAGCATGTACTAAGTGATAAAAACGTGCATTTTTTTATAGGAAATACTAAAAAGGAGCAAGTACAAGAGTAACGTGATTCTTTGGCATACCGAGATATGTGGTGCTTACCCTCTGATTTGTAAATTATTTTACGAACCTATATATTTTCTTAAATGGTTTTATGAACTTGCATGCTTTTTTGAATTGTTTTATGAAATGTGTTTTACGAAATGATTATTTGATTATGAAAATCTGGATCATGTAAGGCTATTTGACTTGCTTGATTTTTAAATTATGAAAACGTGATATATGCATGATTTTTGATATGTATGAAATCCATGTGACGAATGAGTAAACGTTACTTGACAAAGGCTCTAAACGGACATGAAATAGTCGGTAGGGATTATAGTCTTGATTTATACTGATATACTGGTATACTAATAAACGATAAATGATAAACGATAAACCATGTACGATAGGTCAAGTTCATATGGTTCCATGAAAACTTCTTGACAACCTTTTCTAGTGAGGTTTATCACTAGGTTGAGTACTCAGACCCGATGAAGGCATGTATTTGTTTAGAACCTCTAAGAAAGTGTACATGATTTAGAAATGAATTTGTGATATGTCATAGATTATTTGAAAAGTATATGTTATATGATTTAATATAGATTAATGATACATGAATTTTGAAATGCAAGTTGAATTAAATGACTATATATAATGAAAATGACATACGATTTAAAAAGATGATTTTGATAAAAGCATATGCGTGTGATAGTATGACTTGTCTCTGTGAAAGTATATGTATATGTAACTGCATGATTCAGCTGGGTGCAAGTGCTATCTATTGGATGATTTATCGCTCACCCCATTTTTTATATTTTTTACAGACGACGAGTACGAGTACATCATCATAGAGGATGTAGCATAGACGCACTCGGATAAAAAAAATTATTATTTAGTAATAGGATTCTATTATAGTTATTTATAATTTATTTTGAATAGTCCATCTATTGGAATAATTAGAGTATGTGTGCTTGTGACAATATGTTTTTTTTTAATTATTTTAGGATTTGTTATTTGAATAACTGCGGCATTTAAGTGAATATCATTTTAGAGTAGATATTTTTGCTGCGTAATTTATATTTAAAATTACTATATATGAATGATGTTTTGTATTCGTGAGAGTATGGTTTAATGGATATAGCGAATGACACTTGCCTGATAAGTGGTGCGGATCAAGAGCGTGACACTCTCTACCGAGAACAAAGTTCACAAGCTTCTAAACACGGTTCACGAACAACACATGTCATCTTCTGTTGGCCATCATTATTTTTTCTGCAAAATTTCAGATTTAAACCTGTGCATTTCAGCCTTTTTAAACAGCATTAATTAGGCAGCAATCATTGCTACAATAATTTGTGTAGCTCTTAATAATTTTCTATGTCAATTGGTATATCTTTTATTTCTTTTGTCCTTGTTCTGGCGGTCCTATTGGACAGGATTTGTCGAATTGAATGGAGGGCAGATCCTGAAATCGATGGGGAATAATTAAATCGTCTATGCAATACAAACAGACAAACAAAAGCAATTACACGTGGGGTGACCGCGTGCTCATTTAATAGGACAAGCTAAGGTACATACGGGCCAAAACTAAAGACCAAGCAAATTCAATTGCTTTTGTTGTTAAGTGGTTAAGATCTGCAGACAAAGAATCAATTGCTGGGATTGGTAGAAATGATGGCATGAGTGCAAAGGCAAGATTTGGAGAGAGAATGGAGAAAGAGGGAGGTGTAGGGGTTGGGAAGGGCGATGGTTAGGAAAGATAAATCAGTCGGTATATTGGACCACTTGCAATGTGGAAAACCAAAAAAAAGTGGAGTGTCACCTAGATCGGGATGCCGCCTGCCGGAACTACCAATTTGGCTTTATCTGTTGTGATTAGGGGTGTTCAAAATAACCCGCTGATCCGAAAAATCGATGGAACCGGTCTATTTCGAACCGTAAAAGAAGGGTATCCGAATCGGGTCAAACAACCTGTTCGGATAGTGAACCGGTCCACATTAGATCGGTTCGGATACCGGTTCATATTGGTGAACCGCTGGCTACCCGAACCGGTCCATAATCAAGGGCAATTGTGTAATTTCACCAAATATGGCTAAATTTTTCTATTCATATGTTCATAGATTATTGATTTATTTTGTAGCTGTAAATTTACTTAAAGGGATATTTGATAATTCATTTATTTTTTTGATAATTTGCTTAAAGAGATATTTGATAATTGATTTTGATAGTATGTTTTTTTTTTCTTCCTTTTATGTTCATATGTATGATTGAGTTATATATATATATATATATATATATATATATATATATATATGTATATATTTTGTCTAAAGGGATATTTGATAATTTAAGAGAAAAAGAATATTTGTCTAAATTATAATTTCAGTTTGAAAAAGGAATTTTATAAAATTGATAATTTTATTGTAGTTAGTTGTATTTGCTTGTAATAAATTGCCTATAATGTGGAAAATGAATTTTATTTTATTTTTTAAATACATGAAGTTTGCTTGATATGAACCTTTAAATTTTGAGATTTTTAGGGCAGCTTTTTTTTTTTTTTTTCCACAACGGTTCGGGTATACGCATCTAGATGTGTGAACAGACAACAATCGGGTAAACGGATGACCGGTTACTCGAAATGTGTGGACCGAATACGGTTCAAAAAATTAGTGAACAGGTAAGACCGGTTCGGGTCACTCCACATGAGCACCCCTAGTTGTGACCATTTAAACAACAATTAACATAACTAGAAATCGTACGCGAATCAAGGACGTAGTAGCGTTTTGGGTGAATTTGATATTTATTTTAGTATAATTTACTAACTAGTTAAGTGTCACATGTTATGTATGAGAGCACTATTATTTATATTCCATTTTTTATAATAAAATAATTATGACAGCATAGAATTTTTTTATTAAATTATACTTAAAAACCAATAAAATTGAATAATAATATTTATAAATTTATTAACTACTAAATAAAAATAAAAATATCATTGGTAAATATGTATTTAAAATAGTTTTAATTCAGTCATATTAAAATAATTAAAAAATAGCTATATATAAGTTAAATTTTGGTTGAAGCCACTTGGCTTCTATTTTTTTTTTTAAATAACAATGATATTATCTTAACTTTGATATATAATTGTTTTTAAAACCATAGAAAATATAGGATAAAATTCTTTTTGTTGAATGTGAATGAACACAATATTTTATTTTAAGTGGTAAACAAACACAACAATTTAGAAGCATCTTTTTGTGTAGTATGGATTAACATAATTACGTTGATATAAATTGCCAAAACAAAACAATAATCAAGTAGTATTTTATCACATTTCATAATTAGTTTAAATTTTTCGAATCAAATAATATAATTTTCAAAAGTGTGAATGAAATTTTTAGATAGAATCACATTGAACGGGGTGATGGAAATAGGCTTGAGTTAGATTGACTAGAAATTAATGTCTTTCCAAGAAAAACCTTATACTTCCAAATGTGTATGTGATTATTCCAAAAATAAAAAAGACATAATCTTTTAAAAAGGAACATAATATTTAATTGGGAGAATTTTGTATTTATCAATGAAGGGATGCACTCGAAAAAATTCCTCCTATAGTAATTATACACAGCTAACATCTTCTAGTAATTTCAAACAATATAAATTAGTAAAAATTATCTCCCCAGCATACTTAATCCAATTCTTTTCATATTTAGTATTTAGAACCCGTGCTATGTACAGGGTAATCACAATTTTTATATTTATTTGTATATTAGTTTTTAAAAATTCGTATTCTTTAATAAATTTATTTTTAAAAGATTACACATGTTATTTTAAGCAATAAAATTTTAAAGGAAAGCATGAGAACAAAATCTAAAAGTATTTGATTTTATTAAAATTGCATAAAATAAAAATAACATACATCTATGAAATATAATAAGAAGGCGAGGGAAATTTTTCAAGATTAAAAGAAGAAAAATAACACTTGTAATAATCTCTCAATGATTTTAGGTCTCACCATCTATACTTGAAGCGCATCTAACAAAGTGAAAAAGTGAGGTATCACTAAATCTTGAAAGGATGAATGATGGCTGAGTATCTAAAATCAAGAGATTAGTGATACAACATGATTTTGCCACGTAAAGTGCCTTTGCAAAGTGGTTTTGAATTTGTGACTTTGTAAATCATTTTTCCTATACTATATATAAAAGAAAAGCTCCCATTTGGTCTAGTGGACTCTCCCATTTACATATTTTTTGTTTCCGTTTTAAAATTTTAAAAGTAAATTTTTTATTAAAAAAGAAAAAGAAAAATAGCACTAACCCACTACCACATGAATTTTACCATTTTATAAAACCTAACTATCAACTTTAACTACCAGGTAATTTTTAAAATTTTAAAAGTAAATTTTTAAAGAAAAACGAAAAAGAAAAATAGCACTAACCCACTACCACATGAATTTTACCACTTTATAAAACCTAACTATCAACTTTAAGTACCAGGTAATTATCATCATTTTTAAAACCACTATCTAATATGTGCAGCTTACCCACTAGTATATATAAAGCATACATGTAAAATGATTTTTTAGTATATTAAGATTGCGTAATCACTGAAAAAAAAATATTTATTTACATGGAATGGTTAATAACCAATAAATATAAAGTTGCAAGAAAATGGAAAGAAGGAAGTGATATTAAAATTTTGTTATCTTTCGTGATATAACAAATGTTATAAATATAAAGAGATGTAACTAGGTTTCAAAAGAGATATTATTTAGACATAGTGGGTTAAATATTATCTTACTTTTATGAAAGCTATTAGTTGTAACGTGTTAAATATATCTAAAATTTATTCATCAGAATTTTTTTTTTATTAATAATGATATGTATATAAAAGTTTTTCATAATTAATATATATTTGTTCTCTTAATTTATTGTTGATAACTTATACTTATATGGTGATTTATAATACATTTTTAATTTTATAATTTTTTTTTGGAAAAAAATAACTATAAGTGGTGCACATTATAAAATAAGGATTTGAAATATTTAATGTAGTTAAAGATAAGATTTAGATAATTAAATAGTTCATTTTTTACCAAGTAAATTTCCTTTGTATAATATGATGCCACATGCCAACTTCTTAGAACTCCTCACTAGAAGGGATTTTGCTATAATGTAGATATATAGATACTTAAATGTAACAAAGCAAATATTTTAAATCACAAAATTAATCAATAACTCAATTTCAATAGAAAAGGTAGACAACTAAAATTCTAAAATGCAGTAGAAAATAGCTCTCTTGTATTTATAAAATACGACGTTATCATCTTTCTATATTACCTTCTATTTGTTTACAATAACAAACAAATTTGTCATTATTTATTTCTTGTATACAGTCAATTAGGTGTTTAATTTAGTATCCTAAATCATAAATTTAAAACTATAAAACAATAATATAGTATTTTACAATGGGATAATTTGACATACCTTCCTTTGTAGTTTGTCACATTTACAAAATTACAACTTAGCACTTCTGAGGTTTCAAAAATTATATCTACATTTCCTATTTTAAGTGTTTAATAACAAACACACCCAAATTGCCTACATAGGCAAATTTTCCTATGAATACACAAAAGTACCCCCAATAGTTAAGAAAAACAAACATTGCTTCTCATTTAACAACCTTACACTTCCATTCAATGATTCAATTGTTGTAATTGGTAACCCTACATCGGGCACGCCGCATTCCACCTTTTTCTTGCCATATCCATCATCCCAAAATCATCTTCTTTCTCTTCTATGTTTGTATAAGATCTAACACACCCTATGCTAAAAACACTCAAAATATCAACAATAATAACCACCAGATCACTACCATTCCAAATCATGAAAACTTAAAAACCCATATCTCGATTCCTTTACCTAAATCAACCCCCTTAATTAAACTAAAATTCAATTCTCTTCAATCTTCTTCTCATAACTCTTACTCCATCAATAAAACTAAACTATTAACCAATTGCATATGATAGTTGATTAGTGATTTTAGATGACATGGATTTGCCTCTACAATTAACATTCACCATATCAAACTGAGTTGGGTTTAAGTGGTTGCTATGTATTTCACATTTTCTTTCTGCGAATTATTTTTGTTACTTTCTCTATTTTTGTTACTAATGGAGAGAAGGGTTGGGGGTATGTTGAAGGTGAGCTTCTGATTCTGAAAGAAGTGGAGGCAAGATTGAGATTAAATCCAAGAGAAAATAAGGAAAGATTGAAGGAAAAACTAAAGGGTTTGAAAGGTTAGCCTGAGAGAGTTGATCGAATTTGCCTTTTTTTTTATTTATTTTGAACATTCATGTTTATTTAGTTGGTAATTGGTTAGGGTATGATAGGAAATTAACACCACCAAGGAGGTAACTGTAATTATCTAAATTTAAGAGAAACTATCATTAATTATGATTAACATCAGAGGAGGTATGTAAAATTATCCCTTTTGCAATTGTAACAAGCTAATAATCATTACTTGATTAGTACGTCATAGGGAGAAATTTTTTTTGTCATTTCTATTAAATTTGATTGATTTCTATTCTTTTCCCAAGAGTGTGACTTTTGTTTTTGTCCCCAAAGAATATTTTTGATGTTAGTTCTTCTCCAGTCTGAAAATTTATAAGACGAGAAATATTTAGGTACATTTGTAATTTGACCCCAATTTTGAATCCTGTAGTGTAGATTAAACTACATAAAATAAATGAGATCAATTGATCTAAGAAATATTCATTAAGATTTAATCTTGACTACAAGATCTACAGGTAAGGTTCAAAACTGGGTCTACCTAAGTATTTTCCTTGTAAGATTAGGGATAAAAGAAAAAAGTAATAAATTGATAGGTAGTGGGAATAAAAGCGTTATAAAATAAAATAGGATAGTTATACCGTCCAATTGAGGAGCTATCCTCCTGTTGACTTGAAAAAATTTTATAGTACAAGTTTTAATGGTACATTATGTCATATACTTTTAAATCCCAACTACATAGTTCCCAAAGAGATCATGTAACAGAATTTTCTTATAAAATATTTTGGGAAGGTAGTGAAGTATTGGGATAATAGTTATATAACATCCTTAAGTGGACCCTATCAAGTTGTACAATATCCAAGATTTAAAGTTAGAAAGAAGTTCAAAAGTTTTGTAGAGGTAAAAATAAAGTTGAGTAAAAATGTTATTAAATTTCATTCTATAGATAATATTTGGCCAACCCCTATGTACTCTCTCCACTACTTGCTTGAATGATCTTGTGTTCAATGTCCAACTTGTCGAGTCTGAACTATGCTAAGCTTTAGACATCATTTGTTTGCTAGTAATTATTTTTATTCGCCGCCATGAAGATATGATCACAATAATTAGTGAAAGAACAAGTAAACATATTACTATTGATGACAAAATACAGCTTAGATGATAAAATGTTTCCTCTATAACTTATTGGTCATGAGTTCGAGTCACTAGAGGATAGAAAGAGAGGTGAGTTAAAAAAATTACCACTACTTTTGAGTTTTCCACTTTGCATAAACTTGTACCTAGCCTTGAAATCTCCTTATTTATGGGTTTTTAATCTTGTTAGCTTAAAATTTTATTAGTGTTTTGTTAGAAGCGTTACCTTTTTATGTTATTTTACGATCGCAGTAGAATTTCGGATCTTCTTGGATCAAATCACATGCTTGGGTTGGCGTAAAATCACAAACAGAAATTACATGATATTCACAATCCAAAATTTTCTATGATTTTAAGAGAAAAAAGAGAGAGAGATTGGAGAGAGCTTCAAGCACACCTCTTTGTAAGAGCTCTTCAAGCTCTTTATAAAGAGACATTTGGCTCTATCATTTGGGGAGAAAAACTGGATGTGGAAGCATGAGGTGGAGTCAGAGGCTTGAGGTGGTGCCATCTCTTCCATGGTGATGCCATCTCCTCCATGGTGGTGATGAGTCTCTCCTTCTCCTTTGAAGAATGTGTGTATTTTGAAGCTAGAGGTGGCAGCCAACACCTCCATGGTTCTAATTAGCCATCCTCAATCCTTTTTTTTTTTTTAATTTGATTAGAAACCTAGTTGGGTCAGCATATCATGGGCGACCCACCAGTTTGTTTCTACATTCTCCCACTCGCATATGATGGGCAGGCCCATCAAATATTTCATCAATCTCTTTGAAAAATCTCAACTTTCATACAAGAAAACGGGTCATGCGACCTATGAGCATACCTGCTCTTAGGAGCTCAGCTATGCACCTATTAGGGATAACATAGTGGCTTCAACCCCAAAAAAGATTTATCATATCTTGTTGTACCCTAACTTATTTTGTTACACAAATCAAAGTATACCTAATCTCTCAAAGGTTATACTTGATATCCTTAATCCATCATGAATTCACAGTCATATTTCAATCCAGTGGGAAACATAATGGTCAACTCATGTGAAGGGTATAATCAAAAGAATCTTCCCTTCGCAAACATGCTACTTAGTAACGAATAAATTGCTTTCCTAGTCATGCCTGGAAGGTCAAATCAATCATGACATATGGAATATGCTAAAGTAGCGAATATTTACTCGCTACCTTGTATCATGGTCAAAAGTCACAAAGGGCACATGTAGAGCGACTCGTACAAATAAGGAGGTAGAAATTTACATAAAGAAAAACTCATTCACTTCCCTTCTTTGGTCATTTTCGCACATGCAATATGAATCACATGCTATGGTGGAAAGACTCTATACGTAAGAGCGTATGTCAATTACCATATATACCACCATACGGATCTTAGTTTAGTCACGACATCTCATGTGTGCCTAGCCTAAGTCTTTAGCAACTTGCTATCACGAGCGCCTCGTTAAGACTTCGTATCTGGCTTTCACCCAAGCTTACATGATCGTGGGGTTTCATGTTCATTCTATATAAAATTTAGACCTCATCTTGACCCCAGTCAAGGTGATATTACACATTAATCAGCACCTAATCTAGGCTAGCTGTCATTTTTCAATAGTGTGTGTTTAGTCTCATCTCAACTCGCTCTGAAAATGCCTGAGGCGGTCACTCGTATGAGAGAGTCGACCTATGCTTAGTGACATACTTATTATAATGTACATCAGTTCTTAGAAAATAAACATGTAAATAATAGATATCATATGAATTCATTGCAAGCATGGTGTATTTACATCATGACTTAAAACACATAATACAACATGTTATCACAATCCATGAAATCCTAGAGCTTTAACATGATACAAAAATACATTTCTAGGAATTGGTCTAGTAGGAGGATTTGCAACCATCTTATGCGTAGATATATGTTGTAAAGACACTTCCTTTTGCATCACAATATCTTTAACAAAATGATATTTTGTGTTTATATGCGTTGTCCAACCATGATATTTTGGATCTGTAGTATAGTCAATAGCTGTTTGACTATCAATGGAGGCATCGGTGACAACTTTCAGATTTTACAAAAATCATTTAAGCTAGATTATAGCTGCTGCACATGCCACAAACTCAGCCTCCGTGGTGAACAATGCTATGCATGTTTGTTTACAGCTTACTACTCCAAGATATAGGGCCATTATTTAGTAAGAATACATATCGTGACTTGGATTTTTGTTCATCCTAATCCCCACTCCAATCTGCATCAGAGTCACCTACCAGTCATAGATCACTTCCCTGTTAGCATAAGGCATAATTGGAGGTACCCTTGAGATATCTCATATCCTTTTCACTGCTCGCTAGTGAGCTGGTCTAGGGTTTGGTTGATATCGACTTACGATACCGATCGCATAACAAATGTATGGACGAGTGCACATCATGACATATATTAAACTTCCTATGGCACTTGCATATGGAATTCTTTCTATATTTCTCATTTCTTCTGGAGTCTTGGGGCATATTTCTTTACTAAGGAGATCATTTTTTGCAATTGGTATGTCAATTGGTTTGCAATCTTGCATATAAAATCTTAAGAATTTTCAAAATATAAGGCTTCTATGAAAGAGCAAGAAATTTCTTTGGATGATCTCTTTGAACTCCAAGAATATATGCTACTTTGCCACATATCCTTCATTTCAAAATTTGAAGATAACCATTCTTTAATGGCAATAACAACATCTATGTTGTTTCCAGCCAATAGAATATCATCTACATAAACTGACAATATTACAAAGTTATCTTCAAACTGCTTTATATGAACATAATGGTCTTCATTGTTCATCGTAAACCCATAAGAAGTTATGGCTCGATGAAATTGAAAGTACCATTGTCTAGATGATTGTTTAAGGCCATAAATAAAGCTTTGAAACTTGCAAACTTTGCACTCCTGATCTTTAATACTAAAACCTATAGGTTGTTGTGTGTAGATTTCTTCGTCTACTTCTCCATTGAGAAAATTAGTTTTGACATCCATTTGGTGCAATTCTATATCCAAATGGGCAACAATAGCCAGGATAAGGCAATTGAAGCAAACCTTACAACAGACAAAAAGGTTTCTTCATAATCTACACCATCTTGTTGAGTATAGCCCTTAGCCACTAAACGTGTCTTGAATCTTTTAATAGATATAAAATCCATCTGCCTTTCTCTTAATTTTCAGAACCCATTTGTTCCTAATAGCTTTTCGTAGACTCCATTTTCTCTTTCATCGCCCTTTTCCATTCTTCTTTATTTATTGATGAAAGTGCCTATTTAAGCATTTTAGGCTCACTTTCATCTAGCGGGGCTATTAGAAAAGCTTCTCCTTAATCTCAAAATGGTGATGAGAAACACTTTTATGATTGCTTCTACGTAACTAAATTTTCGGCAAAATTGAATTCTCTGATGGCATTTCGCTCCCACTTGATTCAATGTGTTGTGGAATTTCCTCTTGTCTCACAATTGAACTACTTGGGATGCCGACCTCATTAGAATCTTGCATTTCATATAAGAGAAAATCTTTATCAATTTCACCCCTCGATGAAATTCATTTTCCAAGAATGTGCAATCTCTTGATTCTAATTCAGTTATACTTCCATCTGTGTGTTCACCAATGAACACATATCCCTTTGAATGCTCACAGTACCATACAAAGATACATTTCTTTCCTCTGGGACCCAATTTTTCATATTTATGGTTTGGATCATGAACATAAGCTGTAGACCCCCAGGATTGCAAATTTCTTAGATCAGGTTTTCGACCTATCCAAAGTTCATAGGGAATGGAAGTAATTGATTTGGATAGCACACGGTTAAGCACGTTGGCAACAGTCAACAAAGCATCTCCCCAATAGTAGATAGGCGAATTTTCTTGCGCCATCATTGATGTAACCATGTCCAGCAAAGTTCTATTCCTTCTCTCAGCAACACTATTTTGTTGCATTGTATTAGGAATAGTTAATTGCTTCTTTATTCCTTTTTCATCACATAAATCCTTAAATTGATCAGACAGATACTCACGTCCACGATCTGTCCTTAATGATTTAACCTTTTTGTCCAATTGATTCTTAACCATATTCAAATATAGTCTAAAGCAATCAAATACTTCTAACTTATGAGAGATCAAATAAATATGATCACAATGCGTAAAATCATTAACAAAAGTGAATCATGAAATATGAGGATTCATGCCTTGCCTTCACATTCATTGGACCACATATATCAGAATGGATTATTTGCAATAGAAGTCCTTCTCTGGTTCCTTTAACGAATAGTTTCCTTGTCACTTTTTCAGCTAGACAATGCTCACATATTGGCAAGTCTACTTTTGAGATATTTCCCAAAAGCCCTGCTTTGGCCAGCTTGTTCATTCTTTCTTGCCTAATATGGCCAAGTATAGCATGCCAAACATTTGCATCTACATGATTGCTACTAGAAAATACAATCAAAGAAAAACAAACACCATCATAATTTTCATCATTTTGTACATCTAGTACAAGAAAATTGTCCAAAAGATAGGCAGAACAAACATAGTTAGTTCCATTATAAATATTTACATCACTACCATGAAGATACATATCAAAACCCAAACATAAAAGGACAGTAACTGATACTAAGTTACGCCGAATAACCGGTGCATACAACACATCATGTAGGAATAATGTGTCACCACCTTGTAAGATCAAAACAAGTTTACAAGTGCCAATGCCTTTGACTTCAACTCTGGCATTGTTTTCTACATATATTCACTTCGAATCAACATGGATTCGGTGATATTCGACAAAGCCTCTTTTGTCTCTAGCTACGTGATCTGTGGCTCCTGAGTCAAGAGTCCATAAAGGGTTCGATTCAGTAAGCGTATTAGTGCTAGAAACAAAATTGTAACACAGAGGAGAGAGCAATACCTTTTTTCAGGTCAGTGCATTCACGAGCATTGTGGCCTAGTTTGCTACAATTATAACATGATTGATTGCTCTTGTCCTTTTTTTTGGCCGCCGCGCTTACTTCCCTTGCAATGAAATGTTTGAGTCTTTTTGAACTTAGGGATAGCTTTCTTGAAGAAGTTCTTGTTCTTATTTCTTTTGGAGTTCGGAGGTTTACCTGAGCTAGAATCAGCAACATAAGCTTGACTGAAAGATCGAGCTGCCTCTGGGCACTAATCTTCTACTCAACATGATGCCTTGCATCTTGAAAGTACTTTTGATGCTAGGATTGTGAGTCAAATTAACTTTCATGTGTTCCCAATTTTGGGGTAGCGACTTGATCACAACTTGCACTTGTTGCTCACATTCATATTATATCCAGTTGACTTCAACTCACCAATCATGTTTGACATTTTCTTAGATGCTGTTTCATTGAGTAATGATGTTTTTTCATAGTGTCAAACTTGATTGTATGCCATCTAAACTTAGTGGATCAAGTTACTCCAACTTGGCTTTCAAATCAACCCATAGTTCATGAGCTGTTTTGTACCCCTCATACTTAACCATCAGATCATCTTGCGTATTGCTCAGAAATGTAATGCGAGCACTGTTATTTTTATTTTTCCAGATCTAATATGCCTCTAGATTTCTCTAATGTTGAGAAGTGTCACCATGCTCTGGTTCTTCCATGTCATGATAGAGAGTTTCTAAATATTCTTGTTCTTCAAAAATATACTGAACGCAACAATGCCAAACATCGTAATTATCATTGTTATTCACAGTTTCTCTCCCTTGTTTAATTCAAGCAGAATATTCTTTGTAGCAACAGCAATTTTTTGCAAACTACATATAGACAGAGGTACAAATAAATGCAAGCACTAATTATATTTGACATGTTTAACTTTGCCGCATAAATATCTTTAAATAATAATTATTAGACATATAGTGCAAGATCAAAAGTGAGCAAAGCTCCCAATCATCTCCTATTATCTAAATGTATATATAATATTATTTTAATATATTTGTGCTAAGTTTCGGGCGAGAGTCTTAAACTCAACCGACCCTTGCTTCCACTAGAACAAAAATATAAATATATATGGCATAAATTCACACATATTGAATTATTATAGCATGCCCAAAACAAATTGCATGCAATAATATATGCCACTATTTTATAAGGATAAATAATTTAAAGAAACATTTTCTTGAATTTTCATAAATTTAATTTATCCTTCAATTATTCGTGAATAAAATGAATAATGCATTCCCTAATAATAATAATAGATTGCAACATTCCAATTGAATGTGCATGTGATTTCATACATAGATCACTCAAATTAAATATTAGGAAATTTAATTCAACTCTAAATTCATTTTTTTTTTCTCAATTTCATGAATAACATAATATTTCACAAATTTGGAACAAAAATAAAACATGTCCAAATATTCAACATTTTGTGACATTCATACAAAGCATAAAATTAGAAAATTTTTGGCGCAAGAATCACATTTTTTTTTCTTTTATTTTCTACGATTTTTCGAAGGGAAAATACATTTTTTTATTTTCCAGATTTTTTTTTCAAATTTTAAACATGGTCCACTCACTGAGCCCACGCGCCTTCTTCCTCAATAGAAATGGGCATAGGCAAACAAAAATCAAATTTTTGACAAAACATTGAACTCAATTTTCTCTCAATTCAGACGTCCGTTAATGCGTTGCAAAGCACTTTTCGCATAGAATAGGAATATGTAAAATTTATACCTTTATGTTACTCATATGTATTGCAGAAATTCAAATAAAGGAGAAACTAAGTTTTAAGAAAGTAAACCTTATTTCTCTCTCGCTCTATGGTGAAATTTAATTCACTAAATTTTACAAGCAAGCTCAACTACTGAATAGGAGCTTATTTCTATAATTTTATGGCTCAAAACTTCTCGTGCATGAAGTTTCCATGAGAGAACTTTTCCTAAGCTCTCGTGAAAATTCAAACAAACCCAGCATATTAAACATGAATTTCGAATTCATATAGCACATTAAAGCATGAATTCAATCACAGAAAACTTTGATACCAGTGTTAGAGGCATTACCTCTTTATTGGAGCTTGTATGATCGTAGTAGAATTTCAGATCTTCTAAGACCAAATCACGTGTTTAGGTCGGTACAAACTCATAAACGAAAATTACACGATTTTCACAATCCAAATCCTTTCTATGATTTTAAGAGAGAGAGAGAGAGAGAGAAATTGGAGAGAGCTTCAAGTTCACCTCTTTGTAGGAGCTCTTCAAACTCTATATATAGAGACATTTGGAGCGGCTCTATCATTTTGGGAGAAAAGCTAGAGGTGAAAGAATGATGTGGAATCAGAGGCTTGAGATGGTGCCACCTCTTCCATGGTGATGCCACCTCCTCCATGGAGGTGATGAGTCACCTCTTCTCCTTTAAAACATGGGTGTATTTTGAAGCAGGAGATGGCAGCCAACTCCTTCACGGTTCTGATTAGTCCTCAATTTTATTTTATTTTTGGGAAAACTAGGTTGGGTTAGCCTATCATAGGTGACCCACCTGTCTATTTCTATATGTTTGAATTTTTTTTATTTATTATCTATTAGATCTATAAACACTTGTGGAGATTCTTTTTCAAATCACATTCTACATACATGTCAATAGTATATAAATTTTGTTTGGAAAAAGAAAAAAAAAGGGTGACCCACCTATCTGTTTCAACATGTTTGAATAAAAAAATCTTATTAGCCATTAGCACTATAAACACCTATGGAGATTCTTTTTCATATTAGATTCTGCTAAGCAATACATGTCAATATTTAGTTTATAAATTTTGTTTGGAAAAGCAAAGAAAAAGAAAAAAAAAATGAGATCAAGAAAATGTTGGCTATATCTTTTCGGGCAACCTTACAAGATCAGTACATATACATATGAGGAATAATAGTCATAGCAAGATCTTTTCGGGTTTTTTCTCCTCCTTCTCTCAACTTTCCTCTCATTAAAATATAGCAACCATTGTGATCTATCAAACTCGGCTGTGGAAGAATGGGAAACCCTTCGACCCTTGGTTGATCAATCGGCAAAATCATTTGCGGATGCACTCAAGGGCTTGCATCAATCCCTAGCACCAATATAGCAATCAAATCAGCCATTGAAGATGCTCCAATCTTACAAAGGTGAACCAGCCGCCTTTTTCACCGAAGATGAAGTCCAAAAGCTCATTGCTCCATTTCGTTTCACCTTGGTGGGGAATTTTCCACGAGGCAAACCCAACATAGAAATCATGAGGAAGGGTTTCAAAATAATTGGATTCAAAGGAGAATTTTCAGCTCGGTTTCCTATATTACAAACATGTGCTCATTCGTTTTTCCTTGGAGGAGGACTACCTTCGATGTTGGCTCAAGAACACGTGGTTCATCAATGGCTTCTACATGCGTGTTCTTAAATGGCATCCATTATTTACCCCAGAAATAGAACCTTCCATATTGCCCATCTGGATAACTTTTGAAGGATTGCCAGCACCTTTTTCACAAAACATACTATTTTCAGCCTTGCACAAGTAGTTGGTAACCCCTTAAAACTTGATTTGGCAATGGAGAATTTCAATCGTGCCAACACGGCTAAGGTTTGCGTAGAAGTCGACTTACTAGCTGTCCTCCCTTCTAGAGTTTGGCTAGGAGTGGGAAACAAAGGTAAATGGTAGAAAATTAGCTATGAGGACATCCCCCATTATTGCACAACATGTCACAAGATTGGACATAGCCCGACAGATTGTCTTACTGGCCAAACAATCCAAAAAAACCACTTGGCTCCCATCAAAGCACCACAAAAAAAAAAGCTGAAGTGAAGCAATGGTAGCCCGTTAAAAGGAATGAGGTTGGCCCTTCTGGGGTAGCTCATGGAAATTCACAGGCGAATGACCATATGGATCATGTTGACTGCACAAACAACCTAGAACTTTTAGCTAACAAACGGGATGCACAGCCTAAGGTGGTTGAACAGCCACGACAGGAGAAGCAATGCATGGAGAACACCAAGACAATCCATTGGCAAATCAAGCAACGTGCGGCTGATCCTCCAGGCATTTCCAAGGAGTATATTCCAGAATTTACAACGAGCAATTCAGTGGTTGTTGTACAACACCAAAGGGAAGAACCTTCTGAAATTTTGGCAAGAAATGGGCTGGTAGCCTTCAACCAGATGGCGGAACAGTCATCTTACCAAGAACATGAAATTTCTAAAATTCAGGCAAAAAATGGGATGGAGACCACCAATTCCGTGGCAGAGCAACCACTTCCTCAGCTCTCCCAGGCGAATGAACCACCCCCAACAACTCAGGAGATTCAAAAGAATTTTTGAATTCCCCAACTGATGGGGTGGTTTTAACCCTTTCCACAATTCGTGCAATTCAAAATTTTGACCCTTTGGGTAAGGGGCTGACCAATTCAACTTGCACAGCACCAAATCTGGAGTTATCACAATCACAACAACCTGACTTGATCCACTCAGAGGAGCAACCAACTACCTCAAAGGAGCCACAAGATCAGCCCATAACCGTTACCACCAAAGACGACCGAGCTCTCACCGCAATCCAATTAATGGAGGAACTCCCTTGCTACTTTTCGGACATGGATGTTCCAAGTGCTCCAGCAACCTCTACGGTTTAACATCTTGAGAAATTGGGTGATCCTTCTGATACCTCTTTTAACACATCTAGTTATAATTCAATGAATACCAAAATCCTATTACTAACTAGATGGCATCCCGCAAGTTTATGGTTGTCAATTAGTAGCAAAGGAAAGTAGGGATCGTTCCCACAAGGATTGTCGGATGCAATTACCAAGGTTTAAAGGTATTTGTGCTAGTTAAGCTAAACCACTTGGTAGATGATAGAACTATTCCAATGAAAACTATAATTTAAATTCTAACCAAATTTAATCTAATTAGGACTAAAACTTAGAACAAGTGAATCAATCAATTAAAAAGACTAAAGAAGAAAGAAATATTGAATACTAAAAGCATTCATTTCTAAAGTAAAAATTTGAAAAAGATAAACTAGGAAATTAAATATTTTTGGATTTTTCTATTGGAATTAAAGAAACCCACTAAGAATTGACTAGAAATTAAAGTTGGAAATTAAAAATTCTTAAATAGAAAGCAAGAAATTGATAAGAACCCTAATTTTCCTAAAAACCATAATTTGAAAGCAAAGAAATTTTTACTAAAATGGATAAGAAAGCAATTAAAAATTATATCTACTTGAAGCTTACGAAAAATCCACTACGATTATCAAATAAAAATGTTAACTTGACAAGAAATTTAAAGAAGATCTAAGATGAAGATAACGAGAAATTTCTATTAGAGAAAAGGTAAATTGTAGTTTAAGCTATCCTAATCTATCTAGAATTATCTCAAACTCTCTACTCTAAACTATCTACTCTTACTCTACTTTCTACTTACTTCAAAACTAATTCTACTTAGCTTAAATAGTTTAGCATTATACAAGGCAAAATCAGGGTTTTTGGGCTGAAAGTTTACAAAATTGCCCTTACAACTTAGCATTTAGTGAGTCGAGATCGCGGTCTGGAACAGTCGAGACCTTGATCTCGACTCTCCTTCCAGCAATCTTCATTTCCTCCATTTTGCAATTTGGTCCCTTGAGCTTTGTTCCTTCCAGCTTCTAACCTTTAATTTTTAACCTGCATAATATTAACACCATTAAGCACTTAATTAAACTAAAAATTTAACACAAAATTATCATAATCAATTCAAAAATGAAAATACAAATACATATGAAAGAAATTAACTAAAAGCTTAAATTACTTATCTAATTTCAGAATTTAAACTATCAAAATGCTATAATTTAGTAGAAAAATAACTCTAGTTTACTAGAGTTATCACACCTCCAAACTTAGCGTTTTGCTAGTCCCGAGTAAAACAAAGATTAACAACAAATGAAACCTACTAACATTCAAACATTTAAACACCTCCAAAGTTGACGTGACACTTGATGAATAGTGGATGTACTTAGAACAATTAAGCGATCTCTCAAGAAATGTTCAACACTACGTGATATGAAGAATATGAGTAAATCAATCCAAAATTGAAATTTCATTTTACAAAGAAGCACACATTCATTCACTATACAAGATTTCACATCACCAAGCATTACCATTCTCGAAAAGAGTTACCAAAAGTTTTAGTTCTTTTCATTTGAAACATCATTACTTTTCAAATCACAAATATTATAAAGTTAATCAACTTTCTCGACTAAGCATCATGAAAATAGAAGTTCAATTAGGAATTAACTTAAATGCAATTGTCACACATTTCGGGAATAAACCTCTAACAAGGAATAAGTAATATGAGTTATTAATGATAAGTATTACAAACATTTACTCCTTAACTTATTGGTATACGAAAAACCCAATTCCTAATGGCTTAATTCGGAGAAACAACATGGGTACATGTCGAAGTCTCGTACTCGCCGTATTACTATTCTAATGGCTTAATTCGGGGAAACAACATGGGTACATGTCGGAATACCGTACTCGCCTTATTCCTTCTTTTTTTTTCAGCCCTAAACCAAAGAGAAGGAATGAAATGTACCAAAAATTAATCTCGAATATCAATTATGCACAAGTTAGAAGAACATTCCCTATGCAGACACACGAAATGTCCCAAAATTCCTTCTACTTCATTTATCTCATTTCTTTCCAAAAGATAGTTCATCAACCATATAAGACAAGTGATTTGATAAGAAATAATATTTCAAATAAAATTTTCCAAGATTTTAGCACTTCTTTTTGAAAAATAGCAATGCCAAGTTTATAAATTCTTCATATTGCAAATGAACTACTCACTCATACAAAAATTGAGTACTTGAAAAGAATCAATCATATACTTCACTCACAAGGCATTGAACATCAAAATTATCATCATTGAGTACCTAATTGATCAACTTTCCATCCATTAATCATCAAGTGGCAACAAAATATAAAAAAATGACCATTTCCAACACAAAAACATAAACACCCCCAAACTTGTCTCTTTTATTCAAGTTGATGAATAAATCATTCTTCCACTCACCCAAAATTAAACATCGCTACAAAACCCAAAAATAATGAAAACTACTTAAACTATGTCCTACTTTTAACCCTAGAATTAAAATTGAGTAAAAATGTTAAGGGCAACCATGCCATGCATCTCACCAAGTAAGTTTCAAACAAGATCAATATTCCATTCAACTCATCAACGAATGCAAAGATGGCATCAGCTTAGGGCCCTTTGCCATATTACTGTTATTAGGCCATAACCAAACTTCACCAAATGTCAGTTTAATAATCCAACAGAAATTTCATCCATATAGCATCGAAATGTATCATCACATCTTGGCATCAGCTTAAGGCCATTAGCCAAACTATTTAAAAGAAAGAAAAACTGAAATTCTTCAATTCCAAAAACTGAAAATAAAACAAACATAATCTAAAGTAATTAAAAACTATGGTGTCCAATGAAAACAAGGAAAAATCATCATCATCCATTAAAGTAGTTCAATGATCAAGGCTGGTCTTCTTTCATGCACAAATAATTGGTGGCTTCTTCTCTTCATTCCATCTCGTCTTGACCTTCTTCTGCATCACTAGATTGGGCCTCCTCGTGATCATCATCTATGTCTCCTCCAGTCACACCCGCGTGGCTAGATCCCTCATGATGTATGGTAGCCGCCGGTGGTGTGTAGTACTGTCCACGAGGTGGACCAAAGTGCCATGCCGGAGAAGATGGTGGCTGGACCCAAGTACCTAATGAAGTCACCCTTAAAGCTTCTCCAATAATGGTCAAGTTGTTGTGCATGTAGTTTTGGGATCTTCACTTACCGGAGCATTGAATACTACACCCGAGGGTATCGGAATCATTGAAGTTCTCTGAGGTAGTGGAGGCTGAGGCTGTGGCTGTGGCTGGGCAGGGTGCTCTTCTTGGTGGTGCTTCTCATATTCTCTCACCATCATATAGACATATTCCCGATTGATCCTCCCTTTAGGATGTGTCAATGACTCCAAAGGACCAATTGGGCAACCAGCTATTGTGCAAAGATGGTGAATTAGACTAGGGGCATAAAATATAGGTCATCCCGACTTCCCACTCTTTAAAAACCCCTGTCTAATTAGGCTACCAATATTTATCGGGATCCCAGTCATGATGGCATAGACTACGAGTACCTTGTCCCTTTGTATAAAGCTCACTGCGTTGGACCCCCAAATGTGGCTATTAATGAAATAAAACCACAACTTAGCCACTAATGAGAGTACTTGACGAGGAAATTTTAATTCCATAGCAGAAGAAGTACTCTTAATCCACTCTACCCTCCTATCACAAATCAAGCCATCTTTGATTGCTTCCATGTCCTTATTTTTATTGTTCAAAAATGCCAAGTGTTGACTAGAAGGTACGTATGTTAAAATACGCGTTAATCACATCTGCACCAAAATCTACCAAAACACCCCGTATGCGCACCTTGCCATCTTCTAACTCACATAAATTGCATTGAAATTCTTTGACTAACAGGGTAGCCCCGGGGTCAACCTGAGCATTAAAACCATCCCAATGCCTTGACCTAATTTGTTCTTCTATCGCTCTCCTGGAATTTTTGTATACTCCCCAACGCATGGTTAGGTCAAAGTTCCTCTCTCTAATTACCTCATGCTTCTCGTTACTTTTGAATAACTATTGAGCTCTATCACTCGAGAATTGAGGTTCAATTTGATCACCACCCTCAAATGGTTGTTCTGATCCCCCTTCTCCGCTTGTCCCCTCTCCGAATTTCCTTTTTCTTGAACCAGTACCTCTCCCTCTCAGACAGAACACTCTTCTCTCAACACTGCCATAAACCCCTTCTCGTTATATTCTCAAAGGAATTCAATCACCAATTCAAAAAGTCAATTTTCAAGCAAAATTCAACACCAACAATCACAATCCAAATTCCCAACAATTGCTCAAATAATTCAATTCAACTCAATCACAATTCAAACCAAGAATTTCAACAATTGGACAATTCAAAATTCTTCTAACACAAATTAGCCCCAATTACTTGTCCACAATTCAATACCACAAATTTTTCACTAATTAATCTACCAAATTCCACAATTGCCTTCAAAAATTGCTAATAATTCAAGGAAAGATATTACCCGTTCTTTATTTTTGAGTTGAAATTCTCCAAAAATTGCCTTTATGTCAATCCCCCTTGATGCCAAATTTCTTCCACAAATCTTAAAAAATGTGGTAGCTTTGATATTCCTATAGAAAAACAAAGTGGAATTAGTGGTTGGGTGTGGAGTTTTTTGGTGATTTTTGGTGAAGATGAAAGAAAAATTGGAGGATTTGGGGCTAGGGTTTTTGAAAGTAGGGAAGAGGAAAAGAGAGATTTTGTGAGAAGAAAAGAGGAAGTCGAAGCTTTTAAAATTTTCTGGTAGTCCAGACCGTGGTCTCAGTTTTGAGATCATGGTCTGGGTTGATGTTGAGATCGCGGTCTCAGTTTTGAGACCACAGTCTCAACTCAGTGTAAAATAAGCTTTTGCAGAAGTTTAGAGTTGAGAGCGCGGTATTGACTTGGCATAAAAATGCCTTTGTAGAAGTTTCGGTTTGAGACCGTGGTCTCAATTTTGAGATCGTGGTCTCGACCCAAATGTCTATTTTACCCTCCAGGAGTTTGAGTTGAGACCGCGGTCTCAAGCTCAACTTCTGCAAAGTGAATTTTTTTTACACTTAGCCGAATTTGCTTCACTCTTGACCACTTTTCTCCATTTGCAAGGATAATCTACAAACAAAAAATTCACCAGTTAGGATGACAATTTTTTACTCATTCTTTAGCACCATTTATTCAAATTAAAAACTCAACTTTCTTTTTTTTTCTTTTTAACAAAAATTGTAAGCTAATTCAAACCAATTTACTCACAATCAAGACAATTAAAAATCACACCAAAAGAAAGCAATAAAAACTAAATTGAAGACTTGGGTGGCCTCCCAAGAAGCGCTCTTTTATAGACCTAGCTTGACTATGGCATGACCCTGATTCTAAGTAATTGAGGATGATTGATCCTCTCTTCCCTTTTGGTTTCCAAGGAAAAAGTTTGATCCCCTTTTTCTTCATGATTAAAGCTTGATTTTTTGGTTTTCCATGCACAAGTCCTTTCTTTCTAGCCTTAGCCATTGCTAGTGCCGCAATTAACATCTCCAATTGTTTTTCAAACCATTTTCTTTTCTTTTTGTACCTTCTCAATTTCTTGATATCACCATTGTACTTATTCTTTGCAAAACTCTCTTCATCCTTCATCAACACACATCCTTTATCGAGTGGTTTTTCTTTCAAATAATTTCTCAGATTTTCCTTTATTTCCAACACTTGCTTGAGCGAATTGTATACTGTGCTTTGGCTCACTTCATTTTGCTCTTCATTTGACCTAGCAAGGATAGAATTAAAAGATTGGTTAGCACATTTCTCTTCAACAATGGAAATATTATCATTGTAGTCAAACACATCAAATTCAATTGATTCAGTTTTAACTCGTAAGATCAACTTCCCTTTGTACACATCAATTAATGCATGAGCGGTCGACAAGAAAGGCCTCCCTAGAATCAATGAAATCTCACACTCTTCACCCGTATCTAGCACGAAGAAATCAACGGTAAATACCAACTTTTGAACTTGTACAAGCACATCTTTCAACAAGCCATATGGTTTCCTCTCGGATAAATCCACCAATTGGAGTGTGATATTAGTGGGCTTGACATTGTTGATCCCTAACTTGTCATAGATGGCCTTTGGCATGATATTTATGCTTGCCCCCAAATCACAAAGTGATCGATGCCACGTTTTTCTTCCAACATTCACTGGTTTCATAAAACTACCGGGATCCTTCAGTTTAGGGGATTTCATAATCGCCTTTGAACAATGGCACTACATTGGGCATCAAGACATACTTTCTCATCATCATCCCATTTTTGCTTCCTTGCCAAAAGATCCTTCATGAAACGAGCATAGTTGGGCATCTTGGTGAGGACATCAATCAAAGGAATGTTGACATTAATCTTTTTCAACATATCCAAGAAATGGGTGAATTGCTTCTCTTTTTCCTCCTCTCTTGGATCAATGAGTCTTTGAGGGTATGGCACTTTTATTGATGGATCTATCTTCAAAGGTTCCTCCACATGCTTCTTCTTGGATACCTTGATCTCATTCTTTTGCTCCTTCTTGGCTTCATTATCAACTAGTTCTTTTTCAATTTCAAATACCTTGGACTTTTGCTCTTCGCTTCCTTCCTCCACCTTTTTCTTCTCCTTAGATTCAACCAATTATTTTCCACTCCTTAAGGTTATAGCATTGCACTGCTCCTTGGGGTTTAGAATAGTATCACTCGAAAATGCCCCAATAGGTTTGTTACAAGTGTTTCATTATTCAACCTTGCCTATTGCCCCAATTGAATCTCCAAATTTCTTGTTGAAGCCTTCAAATTCTCATAATCTCTTTTATGCTCTTCCGCTTTCCTATCCAATTCCCTTCTCAAATTCTCGGATTCTCTTCTCCAACCTTCTTCACCCAAATTCTCTCTAGGAGCATATTGATCATGGTACATGGGTTGGGAAGAATTTGCATAATGGAAAGGTGGTCTTTGTTGTTGGTTTTGAAAAGAAGGATTGGGGAAATTTTGATATGAGTTGGGTTGGACATTTCTTTGATGCGGCGGTTGATAAGGTCTAGATGAGGAATTCAGAGCTCGAGTGTGTTGGGCATTTTGAGGTGGAGGATTTGGTTGGTAAGGAGGATTGGATTGGTTGTTGGTATTAAACCAAGAGAAATTTGGGTGATTCCTCCAAGACGGATTGTCAGTGTTCCCATAAGCTTCGGATTGGTTCCTTGGAAATGAAGATTGATTAGCCACATAATTGATTGCTCCTCATTAGTTCCATATGGCATTTCACAATTCCCATTGGCATGGCCGCCTCCACAAAAATCACATGTCATGCTTGGTTGAGTTGGAAAAGAAGTCATCGCATTCACACTATTAGGTTTCCCTAGATTCTCCAACGCTTTTGCCATGTTATTCATCATATTCATGAACATGCTTTGTTGAGCTAAAAGGGCGTCTTGCATGTTTAGATTCAAAGATCCACTATTTGCATTGGCTTGATTAGCTTGATGTTGAACTACCGGTGGAGTTATCGGTCCATGATGGTAGTGGTTGTATGCAATCCTATTTAACAACTCTTGAGCTTCTTCCGGAGTCTTATATGAGATAGAACCGTCAGCAGAGGCATCTACAATGGATTTCGTCTCTTGAAGTAAACCATTATAAAAAGTTTGTACTTGAAGCCACAAAGGAATTGCGTGATGCGGGCATTTTCTTAGCTACTCTTTGAATCTTTCCCAAGCTTCCCCTAGGCTTTCACCAACATCTTAGTGTTTGAACGATGTAATCTCATTCCTTAATTTAGCGGTTCTTGCGGCAGGAAAGTACTTTGCCAAGAACTATTGAGCAAGTTGGTTCCAAGTGGTGAATGTTCCTTGGGCATGGGATTGCAACCATGACTTTGCCCTATCACGAAGAGAAAAAGGAAACACCCTCATCCGAACACAATCCGGGTGTACTCCATTAAACTTAAATGTGTCCAAGACTTCTTCAAAATTCATGAGGTGGGTGTAAGGGTCCTCATTTGGTCCACCTTCGAACATGGCATGGGCTTGGAGCATTTGAATTAGGGCGGGCTTGATTTCAAAATTGTTTGCTTGCACGAGCATTCATGCAACGCTTGAGTTCACCATCAAAATTAGGTAAAGCATACTCCCTCAATGGCTTTCCATTCCCATTCATGTCATTTCCATTCCTATAGCCACCCATTCCATTATTTCCACCTACCTCTTCTTCTTCATTCTCCATATTCACATTCCCTTGATGAGCACTAAGGCATGTGCCATTTCTATCCTTTCTTGCTCTTCTTTCACCCTTCTCAACCTTCGAATTTGTCTTAGCTCTTTCTCCCTTTCCTTGTCTAAGAAAATGAATGGCTCTTGAGCACCTCTTACCATGCACTACATAACCAAGGAAAATAGTCAATTGAAATTCCAAGTCAATTCCACAAGACAGCCAAATCCACAAAATTAAAAACTAAAATAAACAAATCTGAAGTGCTTAATCTACACGGCCCATAAAGCGCTTGATATTGCCAAAAACTAAAGACAATCCCTGGCAATGGCGCCAAAAACTTGATGCCTCTTTTAACACATCTAGTTATAATTCAATGAATACCTAAATCTTATTACTAACTAGACGGCATCCCGCAAGTAGGGATCGTTCCCACAAGGATTGTCGGATGCAATTACCAAGGTTTAAAGGTATTTGTGTAGTTAAGCTAAATCATTTGGTAGATGATAGAACTATTCTAATGAAAACTATAATTTAAATTCTAACCATTGACTAATTTAATCTAATTAGGACAAAAACTTAGAACAAGTGAAGAAATTTAACCTAATTTGAAAGTAAAGAAATTGTCACTAAAATGGATAAGAAAGAAAATAAAAATTATATCTGCTTGAACCTTATGAAAAACCCACTACTCATCTAATAAAAATTTAAACTTGACAAGAAATTTAAAGAAGATCTAAGATGAAAGTTAAGAGAAATTTATGTTAGAAAAAGTAACTTGTAGTTTAAGCTATCCTAATCTATCTAGAATTATCTAAAACTCTCTACTCTAAAACTATCTACTCTCTAACTATCCACTCTAAAACTAATTCTACTTAGCTTAAATAGTGCAGCATTATACAAGGCAAAATCAGGGTTTTTCTGGCTAGAAATTTACAAAATTGCCCCTACAACTTAAAATTCAGCGAGTTGAGATCGCCGTCTGGAACATTTGAGTCCGCGATCTCAACTCTAAAATAGTAAAACGAATTCCCTAGTCGAGATCGCGGTCTGGAATAGTAATAATCGAGACCGCGATCTCGACTCTCCTTCTAGCAATCTTCATTTCCTCCATTTTGCAATTTGGTCCATTGAGTTTTGTTCCTTCCAGCATCTAACCTTTAATTTTTAACCTGCATAATATTATCACCATTAAGCACTTAATTAAACTAAAAATTTAACACAAAATTATCATAATTAATTCAAAAATAAAAATACAAATACATATGAAAGATATTAACTAAAAGCTTAAATTACTTATCTAATTTCGGAATTTAAACTATCAAAATGCTATAATTTAGAGGAAAATAACTCTAGTTTACTAGAGTTATCACCTTCTGATAAAAAATCTGCCTCAAGGAAAAAGCCAAGAAGAGAACGTAACTACACCATGCCCCGGATGAGGACTAGATTGTCCAAGCCGCTCTTTCCCTCCTTCAATTAATATGGAGCGTTTCTTGGTATGGAACATTCGGGGGATCAACAATAAGCCCTCAATTCGAAGACTAAAGGTTTTGACGAAAGAATATAACCAGCATTAAGCATTCTCGCTGTGTTAGAACCAATGGTAGCCAACGACAAAATTCTTTTCTTTGCGTAAAGGCTAGGGTTTGATAGCTGCTTAGCTAATCCCAATGGAAAATTTGGCTTTTCTGGAATAAAGGTATTGCCGTCACAACACGAGCAAATTCAGCCCAACCCATTCACGTTTCTATCTCATCTAGCCAACTCCCACATGACATTCTAGTCACTATCATTTATGCCAAGAGCACCAAACATGAAAGAAGTAGCTTATGGCATGAGCTCCGAGCTATGCAATCTTCGACTCCATGGCTGTTTGGGGGTGATTTCAACGTCATTTCCACTTCAGATGAGTATAAAGGTTCTTCATCCTTGGATCTTGGAGCCATGAAGGACTTTAATGATTGTCTCCTTGACTGCGGCTTGATGGACATCGCTTATCAAGGATGCAAATTCACTTGGCGAAGGAATAGCGACAACTTAGTATGGAAGAAGCTCAATCGTTATGTTTGCAACCATTATGCATTCCTCTCAACCTTCCAACATCGAATGGTAGACCACTTGCCTAAAACATGTTCGGACCGTTCTCCACTTCTCCTCAAAATGTCAAATGGAATGATGTCAAGACCTAGACAATTTCGGGTCTTAAATGCATGGACTAACCATCCCCACTTCACAAAGGTTGTACAAAGTAATTGGCAGTTACCTTGCTTGGGCAGCCCACTAGGAATTCTTGCCTCCAAATTCAAAAGACTAAAGGCGGAATTACGCAATTGGAGTCATACCATCTATTTTTTTTTTTTTTTTACAAGGTGAAAAATGCTGAGATGCATGTTAAACAATGTGAGGCTATTTGCTTACAAAAACCATCACAACCTAACCAAATTTCTCTTACCCATGCACGCTAAATGCCTTGCCGATGAACAAAGCTTTTGGAGGCAAAAATTGGGTATGAAATGGCTGAAACAAGGAGACCAAAACTCAAAATCTTCCACTCATCACTCCTTACAAAGAGACAACAAGCTAAACATTTTGAAACTAGAGGTGCAAGGGAACTAGACTGATGATAGGCAGCTTATTGAAGATGAGGGAGTACATTACTTTAAGAAGGTTTTAACAGCTTCAAATGATTCGACCATTAACCACGCCTTTTTAACTACCATTACGTAACACAAGATGAGAATGAAACATTGCTTGCTGAGCCGTCCTTGCACGAGCTTAAGGAGGCAACCTTTGGTCTCAACCCACACGGAGCTGCAGGAATTGGTGGCTTCAATGGAGTGTTCTTTACTGCTAGTTGGGAAATCATCCAAGCGGATCTCCACAAGGCAGTGAAAGCTTTCTTCCGAAGCAAGGTGTTACCTAGAACTTTCACAAGCACACTCATAGCATTGATCACCAAAACCCTGAACCCCTCATCTTTTGATAATTTTAGACCTATTAGTCTTTGTACATTCTTCAATAAAATCTGTACTAAAATATTGGCTAATAGGTTAGCTTTAGTTCTTCCCATGATTATTTCTACCAAGAGCAGGTAGCCTATGTAAAAGGGAGAGACATTACTGACAACATATTGTTGGTGCAAGAGCTTATCGAGTTCCTGAACCAGAAAACAAGAGGCGGCAACATTGTCTACAAGCTTGATTTAGCAAAGGCCTTTGACTGGATCTCTTGGCCTTTTCTCTATGCCGTCATGAGAAAGCTTGGATTCAGTGAAAAGTGGAATGTTATCGTAAAGAACGTCCTCAAAAATTGCTGGTTTTCCTTTCTTATTAATGGCTCCCCGAAAGGCTTTTCCAAGTCCACTAGGGATGTTCGCCAAGGAGACCCCTTGTCACCTCTTATTTTCATAATCACAATGGAGACTATTGTACGAGGTTTGCGAGCACAATTTCATGCAGGAAATATCTTGGATTACATATTGCCAAGGAAGTGTCCACCAACCACTCATCTTACGTTCGCGGACGACATAGTAATTTTTACTAAAGGAGAGGCCAAATCAATCAAGAATCTCATGGAGTTCCTCGACCGAGTTTGAGCCTTCATCTGGGCAGCTTATTAACAAGTCGAAAAGCTCCTTTTACATGGCCAACAACGCTCCACTATCTAGGATTAGAAGGGTTCAATTTTGAACAGGTTTTGTGAAACATCCCCTCCCTTTCACATATCTTGGCTGCCCCATTCAGAAGGCGAAGAAAAGAAGGTCACTCTTTCAGCCCATGATTGAGAAAATTACCTCTAAAATTGCAGGATGGCAAATGAAATTTCTCTCTCCTGGGCGAAAGCTAATCCTAATCAAGCATGTTTGAAGTAGTATTCCAGTATACCTTTTCACGGTACTCCAGCCCCCAAAAGCTGTAATCAAGGACTTGGAGCTCCAATTCACAAACTTCTTCTGGGGCAATTTGGACTCGGGAAGCAGGTACCATTGGGCTTCATGGAAGTCATTATGTAAGCCAACAGCTGCCAATGGCCATGGAATCATGTCCCTCTTAGATTTGGTCATGGGTTTTGGCATTAAACTATGGTGGAAATTTCTACGAAAGGGAAATTCTTTATAGTGATCTTTCATGCGTTCTAGATATTGTCATTCCCACCCTTGTTTAACAAATGAAAGGCACAATGATTCATATACATGGAAGTGCATGCTTAAAAGCTGTGAGAACGCAGAACAAAGGCTTTTATTTTTGTTACGTAATGGACAAGTCTCCTTTTGGTATGACACTTGGCTGCCTCAAGGACCTTTGTTTCACGAGGTTAGTCAAGTGTTCGAGCCAACCCTTACAGTTGCTGAATTGTGGAGTGCAAATGGCTGGAATCTTGCAATTTTAAGTGAGCGTTATTCAGGCCTTGAGATAGAAAGACTAGAGAAGCTTCTTTGTGGGATACATTTCCAAGTTAGTAATGACTCGGATCTGCTGGTATGGACTCTCTCACCTAATGGCAAGTTTTCAGTCTCCTCTACCCTTCCTTCACATGTTTCCACGCTCTCTCTCAGAATGATTTGGGACAGTAAATTCCAATTCACAATCTCCATCTTCATGCCGTGTCGCCTCTTGAATAGGAAACTCCCACTTGACGATATCATAACTACCTTTGGGGGTTTCCTTGGCTTCAAAATGTCCCTTTTGTCACCATTAAGAAACATTGGATCATCTCTTTGCAAGTTGTGATTTCACCAGCCAAGTCTGGACATACTTTGAATCTTGGCATGAAGTGCACTTTTCCCCGGCATCTACCGCACTAGGAAAACTTAATTCGTGGTGGCGGTACGATCCTCCTACGGTAACCCTTGTAGCTGTTCAGAAACTTATACCTACTCTGGTATGTCGGTTTGTATGGAAAGCACAAAATTTGGCAATTTTTGAAGACCTTTCCATCACACCTCAGCGAGCCATAACAAGAGACAGCTCCATTTTGCGAACTATCTCCGTAACTCACCCTTTTTATAAAGCTGGACCAGCGGATGACAGCCTCTTAACTCATCATATTTGCCATCAAATTCTCACCACACGACCGAGGAAAGCTTTAGCAGTCAAATGGAATCCAATCTCCCCCGCACGGGATTGCAAAACTCAATGTTGATGGAGCCTCAAAAGGAAATCTAGGACCTTCATCCAAGGTTGGAGTCATTCGAGATCATCAAGGACACCTCGTCAAGGTTTTCAGTAACACTTACAACCTTCAAACCAATTTGCAAGCTGAAGCATCTGCCTTAGTGGATTGCCTTAAACTTTGTGAGAAGTTGCAGCTCATGGATGTACAAGTGGAGCTTGACTTCCTAACCTTACCAAACATTATTAAAGGCCGATCACAACCAGCTTGGAGCATTGATCAACAATGGCAATTCATTAAAGCCTTTATTTCAGATAGCAACTTTACTTTTCCTCATATTTTTAGAGAAGCTAATCAAGTAGCGGATAGGCTAGCATCTGAGGGTATTATCCATTCTTCTTATTTAGAGTATAACCAAGACACAATTCCCAAATCTCTTAGAGGACTGCTGCACTTGGATGCTCAAAGTTGCCCTTATATAAGGCATTGTAAATCATGAATGTTGTTAAATAAATTTTCACCCATCGGTGTTTGGTCAAAAAAAAAAAAAAAACATATGAGGAAACACATTTGAGACATTCTCTAACGTCTAAACTTGCTTCTCCAAAGGCCCAAGCACTGAAAATCTTTCTTTTCATCTCCTATACTAATGCCAACTTTAAGCATTGGAGATTGATGTTCTTTACACACCTAGTTATAATATTTATGAAACACCTAACCACTACTACTAACTAGGTGGCATCCTGCAAGTATATGATTGTCAACTAAGAGTAAAGGGAAGTAGGGATCATTTCCACAAGAATTGTTGGTAGGTAAATACCGAGATATACGGGTATTTGTATAGTCAAGCAAAAACCAATCAATGAGAGATGAAACTACACTAATCAAGTTCATATTTAAACTCAAATAAACAAGACCAAATTAAGCTAATTTATCTACTAAAACAAGTAATGCAAACTAAGAAATTACGAAATTAAGAGACTAGCTACTAAATTTTAACAAAATTGACTGTCAATTAACTAAAAGCACTTAATTCTAACCTAGAATGATCAAAATAAAGCTAAAATTAAAAGCAAGCAAGTTGCCAAATTAAAAATACTACAAATAAGAACCTTGAGAACTAAAGCAACCATTTCTACACTAGAAATTGGAATGAGTTAAAATTGAAATCTAAATATTTTTGGATTTTTGACGATAATAAAGAAAGCCCACTAAAATTAACTAGAAATTAATGCAAGAAATTGAGAATTCTTAGCTAAAAAAAAAAGAAATTAACAAGAACCCTAATTTTTCTAAGAAACCCTAGATTGCAAGCAAAAAGATTTTCACTAAATTAAACTAGAAAGAAAGTAAAATTATATGTACTTGAAGCTATTGATTAGCCCACTACAACTATCTAATCAAAATTTAAACTTGCAAAGAAATTAAAAGTAGATCTAACAAATGATTAAAGAGGACTTTTCATTCAAAAGAAACTTGAGACAAGTTTTTCTAATCTGTCCTAAAAGCTACTATGTATTTCCTACTTAATTCTATCCAACTTACTCTATTACCATTTTTGAAGTAGCTTAAATAGTGTAGTGTTATAGAAGGCAAAAATCAGAAATTGTTTACTGGAAGATTACAAAATTTCCCTCACAACTTATCCCTCAGCGAGTCGAGATCACGATCTAGAGGATTTGAGATCGCGATCTCGACTCTAATACATTTAGGGTATTTTCCTGAGTCGAGATCGCGATCTGGAGGATTTGAGATCGCGATGTCGACTCTAATACATTTAGGGCATATTCCCGAGTCAAGATTGCGATCTGGAGGAGTCCAGATCGTGATCTGGACTCTCTTCCCAGTATTCTTCCATTTCTTCCATTATTGCAATTTGGTCCTTTGAGCTTTGTTCATTCCGGCTTCCAACCTCTAATTTTAACTTGCATAATATTAACACTATTACACAATTAATTAAGCTAGAAATTTAATAAAAACTTATCATATTTAACCAGAACGAAAATATAAACACATATGGTTGAAGTCAATATTTAAAGAAATTAACTAAATCTTCAATTACTTACTCAAAGTTCGGGATTTAAACTACCAAAATGCCATAATTTAGAGGGAAATAACTCTAGTTTACTAGAGCTATCACACCCCAACATAGCATTTTTCTAGTCCCGAGCAAAACAAAAATTAAAAGAAGCCTACTAACACATAAACACCACCAAAATTGACGAGATGTTGATGAATTGTGGATGTACGAAGAGCAATTAAGAAATCTCTCAAGAAGCTTTCAATACTGTATGATAGGTGAAGTATTTAAGTGAGTCAATCCAACATTGCAATTTTTCTACAAAGAAACGCACATTCATTTACTACACAAGATTTCACATCACGAAGAATTCAAAAAGAGTTACTAAAAGTTTTAGTTCTATTCATTTAAAATATCATTGCTTCTCAAATCACAAATATTATGAAGTTAGTCAATTATCCCAACTAGATATCATGAAAATAGAAGTTCATTTAGGAAACAACTTAAATGCAAATGTTGCTCACTATAAGACACATTTTGGGAATGGACCTCTAACAAAGAAAAAGTAATATGAGACCAATGATAAGTATTACGAACATTTACTCCTTAACTTATTGGTCTACTAAAACGCAATTCCTAATGGCTTAATTCGGAGAAACAACATGGGTACATGCCGAAATCCCGTACTCGCCTTATTACTACTCTAATGGCATAATTTGGAGAAAACATAATGGGTACATGTCGTGATCCCGTACACGTCTTACTACTACTCTAATGGCTTATTTCGGAGAAAGAACATGGGTACATATCGGAATCACGTACTCAACTTATTCCTAATATTTTTTTTTTAAAGACGGTCCTAATCCAAGGAAAAGGAGTGAAATGTATTGAAAATTAATCTCGAATATCAATTATTCACAAATTAGAAGAACATTCCCTATGCAAACGCACAAAATATCCTAAAATTCCTTCTATTTCATTTAACTCAATTTTTTTTCAAAGATAAATCGTCTAACAAAATACTATAAGTGATCAGGTTAATTAGAAACAATATATCGAGTGAATTTTCCTACATTTTCAGCACTTCTGTTTGAAAAATAATAACTCTAAGTTTTTGAAATATTTATGTTGTAAAAGAACTACTCACTCACACTTAAATCTATGAAATGACCCAATCAAATATTTCAATTATTTAGTATTGTACATCATAATTCATCATCATTGAGTACTCAATTGATCAATTTTCCATCTATTATGCATCAAGTGACCTCAACATGCACAAAACAACAGATCCCAACACAAAAAAATAAACACCCCCAAACTTGTCATTTCATTCAAATGATGAGTACAAAACATTTACCGCTCACTCAAAATCCAACATAATAACATATCCAACAATATTAAGAACTACTCAACTACGACATCATTTAAAGTTGAAAATTAAAACTGAGTAAAAGAGGTAAGAGTGTTAAACCATTCCATGCATCTCATCAATTAAGTCCCATAAAAATCAACATCTAATTCAATTCATCAACAAATGCAGAAAAATGGCATCAGCTTAGGGCTCTTAGCCATTCTATTCTTATTAGGCAATGACATGACCAAAACTACGCCAAGTATCCAACAAGCAATTGCCAAAAAGATTTAATCCACGAATCATCACAATAGATATCTACTTGGCCTTAGTTTAAGGCCATTAGCCAATTCTACTAAAAAGGAAGATTAAAATATTCCAAATCAAAGGACTGAAAATAAAATAAAATAAAAATAGTCAAATGTCAAGGTGCTAAGTAATGAAAAATAGATAAAATTGTTCATCTTCCATAAATGGCTTCAATTGCTTGGGTTGGATGTTATCAATGCTCAATACAGTTGGTGGTGTCACTCCTCTTGCTCCGTCTCCTCTCGACCTTCCTCGGCATCACAGGGCTGGGTTTCTTAATGATCATCATCTAGCTCCCTTCCGGTCACACCCGCTTGGCTAGATCCTTCTTGATGTGTTGAAACTACAGTTGGTCTGTAATGTTCTCCACGAGGTGGACCAAAATGATTTTACCATTCCGGAGGTGGTGGTGGCCTGATCCATGTGCCTAATAAAGTAGTCTTGAGAGCTTTTCCAATCAAGATCAAGTTGTTATGCATCACCATGTGACTGTATATCCAATACCCTTGCTATTCATTTCTCTCATCTTCATTAATAAGAGCATTTAAAACATAACCTGTAGGCATCAGAATAAAAGAAGTACTCTGAGGCAGTGGTGGCGGTGGCTGGGTAGGGTGTTCTTATTGATGGTGCTTTTCGTACTCTCTCACCATTTGGTAAACATACTCCCAATTAATCTTTCCTCGTGGATTATACATTATTTTCGTAGGATCAATCAAGCAAACCTGCTAAAGTGTACAAATGGTGAATCAAGCCTGAGGCCTAAAATATAGGTCACCCAGATCTCCCACTGTCTAAGATCTCCTGTTGACAAGGCCACCAATATTCACCGGCACCCCTATCATAATAGAATGCACTAGGAATACTTTATCCCTCTGAATATAACTCAAAGCATTCAATTGCAGAACCCCCAAATTCGGCAGCTGATAAAGTAAAACCATAATTTGGCTACCAAAGAGAGTCCCTGACATGCAATTTTGAACTCCATATTGGAGGAAGCACTCCTAATCCAATCAACTTACTTATCACAAATGGCATTCTTGATTACATTCATATCTTTCTCATTGTCATTTAAGAATGCCAAATATTGACTGGAAGATACAGGGGTTATATTAAGTAAGCATTAATCAAATCTGCACTAAAGTCCACTAACAACTCCTGTACTCGCTCCATACCATTCTCCAATTCACACAGATTGCAGTGAAACTCTTTTACTAACTGGGAAGCCCCGGAGTCAATTGGATTGTTAAATCCCTCCCAATGCCTCGACCTAATTTGCTCCTCAATATTTTTTCTATCTTCATCATATGCTCCCCAATGCATAGAAAGGTCGAAATTCTGCTCTCGAATGACCTCACGTTTCTCATTATTCTTATACAATTGATGAGCTCTAACACTTGATAACTGTGGTTCTACAGTGCCCACCACCCTCCAACTCTTGTTCCATGGCTCTTTCCCAACTAGTTCTTTCTCCGACTTTTCTTTTTCTCAAACCTATCCCTCTTTCCCTCATTCCATCCCTTCTTTCAGCACTACTATAAACTCCTCTAGTCATTTTAACAGCACAATTCAATCAAAATTCAGACAATTTTCAACAATTCCAAGAATCACAGCCAACACAATCAATTCAACAAATTGTCAACACACTTTCAAAATTTCTCAATAACAAATCAAACCATTCCAAACACCAATTCAATAATTCAGATAATTGAACAATTTAATTGCAGAATTTTTCCTTCAAGAAATTCGCACAAATTTTTGTCCAAAAATCACCAACTGGCTAACAACAATTCCACCACAAATTCATCAACAAAACCCAACAATTCTCTTCAAGAAATTGGCTATTGGAACTTCAAATTTAAAGAAACATATTACCCGAAAAAAAACGGGTTGCAAAATTCCCAAAAGGTCTTGTATGTCAATCCTTCTTGATGTTCCAATATCTCCACAAAATCTCCCAAAAAATGCTTTCTTTGACAATCCTAGAGAGAAATAAGATGATGTTAGTGGTGATTATGTAGTGTGGAATAATTTTTGAGTGAAGAGTATGGAGGAGTTTGAGAAATTGTGGAATGTGTTTTTGGTTGAGAAGAAGAAAATAGAAGAAAATTGTGAGAAAAGAAGAAAAAAAAGATGAATTTAAACGGTTTTGAGATTGCGATATGGAATTTCCAGATCACGATCTGGCCTGATGTTGAGATCGCGATCGAGATCTCGATGGAGTTGAAATCGCAACTTCGATTTCGAGATCGCGATCTCAACTCGGTAAAAAAATGCTTTTGTAAAAGTTTGGTCTTGATATCGCGATCTCAATTTTGAGATCGCGATATCGACCAAATTACAATTATGCCCTCCTGAAGTTTGAGCTTGAGATCGCAATCTGAAAATTTGAAATCGCGATCTCAAGCTGAACTTCTACAAAGGTTTTAAAGATGTATTTTTTACACTTAGCCAAAATTTGTCCAATCTTCATCCCTTTTCTCCTATTCCATGCACAACCTAGAAGCACAAAATTAGCACATGAGGATGAAAATATTTTTCTCATTCTTTAGCACCATTTATTCAACTAAAAAAAACTTAGATTTTTAACTAAAATTCTAATACAATTCAAACTAATTTACTCAAATTTGAACTAATGAAAAAATTACACCAAAAAGAACATAATAATAACTAAATTCAAGACTTGGGTTGCCTCTCTAGAAGCGCTCTTTTATAGTCACTAGCTTGACTATGGCACGGCATCATTCTTGCAGAAATTGAATGATCTCTCATCTAACTTCAATGATTCCTCCAAAGTAGGGTTTGAGACGATGACCATTAACCTTGAAAGCTCCCTCTTTTCCTTTTATTTTCACCGGTCCATGAGAAAAAGTTTGAACCACTTCAAAGGGGCCACTCTACCTTGCCTTGAGTTTTCCCAGGAATTGCTTGAGCCATATGAATTGTAAAGTAGCAACAAATTACCAACTTTAAATTCCTTCCTTAAGATGAACTTGCATTGCCATGCCATGCCATGCCATGCCTTAGTTTTCTCCTTATAGATCAAAGAATTTTCAAATGCTTCCCTCCGGAATTCATCCAACTCATTCAAATGAAGCATCCTCTTTTCATATGCTTCCTTCAAATCGAAATTCAAGTTCTTTATTGCCCAACATGCTCTATGCTCAAGTTCCACCGACAAATGACAAGCTTTTCCATACACAATACGGTACAGAGACATGTCTAAGGGGATTTTAAATGTCATCCGATAGGCCCACAATTTGTCATCTAACTTAAGTGCCCAATTCTTCCTAGCATTATTCACTATCTTCTCTAAGATCCTCTTCAATTCTTGGTTTGAAACCTCAACTCGACCCGATGTTTGACGATGATAGGTGATGCCTCTTTTAACACCCTAGTTTTAAATCAATGAAAACACCTAAATCCTATCACTAACTATGTGACGGCATCCCACAAGTATACGGTTGTCAACTAGTAGCAAGGGAAGTAGGGATCGTTCCCACGAGGATTGTCGATTGCAATTACCAAGGCTTTAAGAGTGAATGTGTAGTTAAGCTAAATCAATTAGTGGATGGAAGAACTATTATAATGAAAGCCATAACTTCAATTCTAACTTAACTTAATCTAATTAAGAGTAAGATTTAGAACAAGTGCATAAATCTACTAAAAAGACCATAAAGCAATAAAAATTGATTACTATAGCATTCATTTCTAAAGTATAAATTAGGAAAAGATTAACTAGGAAATTAAATATTTTTGGATTTTTCAATTGGAATTAAGGAAACCCTCTAAGAATTAACAAGAAACTAAAGCTAGAAATTGAAAATTCTTAAATTGAAAGCAAGAAATTGATAAGACACCTAATTTTACTAAAAACCCTTAATTGAAAGCAAGGAAATTTTTACTAAAATGGATAAGAAAGCAATTAAAAATTATATCTACTTGATGTGTATTGGTGGCCTTAGCTTACGAAAAACCCACTACGATTATCTAATAAAAATGTAAACTTGACAAGAAATTTAAGGAAGATCTAAGATGAAAGTTAAGAGAAAATTCTATTGGAAAAAGTAACTTGTAGTCTAAGCTATCTTAATCTATCTAGAATTATCTAAAACTCTCCATTCTCAACTATCTCCTCTCTCTCTATTTTCTTTATTTTCTAGCTTAAATAGTGCAGCATTATACAAGGCAAAATCAGGGTTTTTGGGTTGGAAATTACAAAATTACCCTTACAACTTAACATTTAGCGAGTCGAGATCGCGGTCTGGAAGTTTTGAGACCGCGATCTCGACTCTAAAATTTTAGCACTAATTCCCGAATCGAGATCGCGGTCTGGAATAGTCGAGACCGCGATCTCGACTCTTCTTCCAGCAATCCTCATTTCCTTTATTTTGTAATTTAGTCCCTTGAGCTTTGTTCCTTCTAGCTATAACCTTTAATTTTTAACCTGCATAATATAAACAAAACCATTAAGCACTTAATTAAACTTAAAATTTAACACAAAAATTATCACAATTAATTCAAAAACGAAAATACAAATACATATGAAAGAAATTAAATAAAATCTTCAATTACTTACCTAATTTCGAAATTTAAACTATCAAAATGCTATAATTTAGAGGAAAATAACTCTAGTTTACTAGAGTTGTCAATAGGCTAAAGCAACCTCGTGTTTCACACCATACTTTGTCATCAAGGTCTCAAAATGTGAATTTTTGAAGTGAGATCCCACATCACTAATGATAGCCTGAGGCACTCCAAACTGGGAGAAGATGTTCTTTCGAAGGAATCTAGTGACCACTTTGGCCTCATTGGTTGGGGTGGCGATTGCTTTAACCCAGTTTGACACATAGTCGACCGCAACCAAAATGTATTTGTTGGAATATGAAACCGGGAAAGGTCCCATAAAATCAATTCCCTATGCCTCAAATACTTCCAACTCAATAATGCCATGAAGGGGCATTTCATCACGATGTTTCCTTCAAATATTACCCACCCTTTGACATTCATCACACTTGAGCACAAATTCCCAGGAATCTTTGAACATAGTTGGCCAATACAAACCATTTTGAAGAACCTTAAAAGCCGTTCATTGAGCTCCATGGTGTCCACCAACTAGAGATGAATGACAATGTCTTAAAACATCGGGTACTTCACATTCCGGAACACATCTCCTAAGGACTTGATCATTGCACCTTCAGAACAAATATAGCTCTTCCCAAAAGTAATGCTTAAGTTCCGCGAAGAATTTCCTTCTCTCATTGACATTTAACATCTTTGGTACTATCCTTGCCACAAGATAATGCACAATATCCGCATAACATGGACTCACTTCCTTTACTTCAAACAATTTCTCGATTGACGATTCTTCATTGATGGCTCTTTCTTTATGATTGAGAAGACTAGATACTTCAATTCTCGAAAAATGATCGGCTACCATGTTTTCCACACCCTTCTTGTCCACTACCTCGCAATCACAAATTCCTACAACAAAAGTATCCAACTCAATAAACGTGGCTCGAAATCTTGTTTAGAAAATAAATACTTTAATACGGAGTGATCGGTATGAACAATTACCTTTGATCCAATCAAGTATGATCTAAACCTATCAAATGCAAAAACTATAGCAAGTAGTTCCTTCTCCATTCTAGAATAATTATGTTGTGCATCATTTAAGGTCCTACTTGCATAGTAAATGACATGCGACATCTTATTTACCTTTTGACATGAAATGGCACCTATTGCATAGTCACTAGCATCAAACATAAGCTAAAGTGGAAGAGACCAATTTGGTGCTACAATGACCGGTGCAATTACAAGAGCATGTTTTAACTCATTGAATGCTTTCAAAGAAGAATCACCAAAATGAAAAGGAAAATCTTTTTGAAGTAATAAGCACAAAGGTCTAACGAAAAATTGTTAATGAATCTTCTACAAAAGCCCGCATGACCTGAAAAACTTCTTACCCCCTTAACATTAATAGTTGGAGGAGGAAACTTTTCAATCACTTCCACATTTGCCCTATCAACTTTTATCCCTTTTGATGAAACTTTATGACCCAAAACAATTCTTTCCGTCACCATGAAATGACACTTTTCCCAATTGAGAACCAAATTAGTTTCTACACACCTTTTCAACACATTGGACAAATTTGCAAGACAATCATCAAATGAGACACCAAATACGCTAAAATCATCCATGAAGATCTCTATGCTCTTTTCAACCATGTCATGAAAAATGGCAAACATACAACGTTGAAATGTCTTGGAGCATTGCAAAGCCCAAAGGGCATTCTCCTATACGCAAAGGTACAAAATGTGCACGTAAAAGTTGTTTTTTCTTGATTTTTCTGACAAATGACAATTTTGTTGAACCCCAGTTATGATAATCATGTTTTAATGATGACCAAATCGCACTAACAGTTTGAAAACAAGTGTGCCGAAAAATAGGGAGTTTTGAACGTAAATGATTGTCTGAATACAATCCAAGAAAACAACCAGTAAAACGTTGATGATTGTCCGAAAGGAAGACAATTCGGACGATGATAATCGTCCGACACAAAGAATCTGAAGCTGGCTCGGACGAAGAACAACGTCCGACCATATTTCCAAAAGACATTGCATCGACCGGACGTAGGATCGGACGCTTCCTCGGACGTCCGAACGAATACCCACAGAAAATGGACGTAACATCAGACGCAGGGTTTTGCAACGGCCGTCCAAACTGTCCAACGGCTAGTTCATTCAGACGCACACTTGCTGTATCGGTCGTCCGAAAGATCCAACGGCTAGTTTTCCAGTAAACAGAAAATAGCCGTTGGAAAGTTGTTAGAAGCAGATATTGGGCAACTATATATACCCCTAAGCCTGAATTAAATATGAGAGACTTCTACATTGATTACAAGTAATTCTTGAGCTATTTGGGAGAAATAGTGGGTACAAGTGTTGTAATAGTGTAGGTAGTTTTGTGAAAGAGCTTAGAAGTGTAAGAGTTCTCTTACTCAAGTTTAAGAGTGGAGAGATAACAATTGTAACAAAAGTAGGTTGTGAGTGTAAAACTCTAGGCTCAACTAAAGAAAATTAGTGTGAGCAAGAGTGATCCTCATTTGTGTACATGAGGTTATTGTCTCACCTACTTTGAAGAGACTTTTAGTGGCTAAACTTCAAGTTGAGAACTTGGTAATGGCCTTGTAAGAAGCTCTTTGTGGTTGTAAGCTCCAAGCTTGAGAAGTTTGGGAGTTTGGTTTGATACTCTTAATCTCAAACTTCTTATTTGTTCTTTAAGCTTAAATTGTTGAATATCTATTGTATTCATTTGTGCTTAAATCTTTATTTGGTGCATAAAGTTTTCATTTCTTATTAAGCATATCAAAAGGTTTTTTTTAGAAATAACCTAATTCACCCTCTTCTTAGGTTACTTTTTGGGCCAACAAATTTGTAGATAATCGGAATAACCATCAAGGAAACAATAATATTCAAAACCGGCTAACCTCTCAAGCATTTATGATCAATAAAAGGTAAAGAAAAATGATCATTTCAGGTGGCCTCATTCAACCTTCGAAAATCAATGCACATACATCATCCCGTAACCAATCTAGAGGGAAGGAGCTCATTGGTTTCACTTATAATTACGGTAATACCACCCTCCTCTGGAATGACTTGAGCGGGACTAACCCACTCACTACTGCTAATTGCGTAAATAATACTGGCTTTCAAAATCTTGATAACTTCTTTCCTCACAACCTCTTTTAGAGTAGGATTCAATCTTCTTTGAGGTTGCCTTACTGGTTTATTTCCATCATTCAACAAGATTTTATGCATGCATATGGAATGGCTAATTCCCTTAATATCATCAATGGACTAAGCAATGGCATCTTTATGCATTTTAAGCACCACAATCAATCTTTCAAGTTTCTTATTTGTCAAAGATGCATTCACAATCACTAGGTATTTCCCATTTTCACCAACATATGCATACATTAAGTGAGTAGGAAGAGGTTTAAGCTCATCAACTTAGGGGATTCGTGGGTCGGAGACCCCTCTTTGCCTTTTTCTTGATTCTCCTCATCATTTTTTTTTGTAAGGAGTGCGCTACAATTCTCCGTTGAGCATAAGATTTCATCCCCATGTAATTTTCTTTTTGAAGTGAGGATTTGTTTCATGAATTTAGCAAAGGCGGGCATGTTCTCAAATGCTTCAATGAATGGAATGTTGATTTCGATCTTTTTGAAAATCTCAAGAAACTACTTAAATTTCCTTTCCTTGTCTTCATCCTCAACTCTTTCTTTTTCTCTTCTTTTCAACAAATTTCTCCCAACCCTTTCTTCCAACTCTTTACCACTCCTAAGAGTGATGACCTTGTATTGCTCCATGGGATTTGGAATAGTATCACTTGGAAGCACCCTTAAAGGTCTCTCATTTTTCAACCTCGCTAATTGGCCCAATTGAATCTCCAAATTCCTCGTGGATGCCTTCAAATTCTCATAATCTCTCTTGTGTTTTTCATTTTTCCTATGACCAACTCTCTTCTCAAATATTCGGCTTTTCTTTTCCAACCATCTTCTCCCACATTCTCTCTTGGAGCGTATTGGTCATGATACATAGGTTGGGAAGAATTTGCATATTGGAAAGGAGGTCTTGGTTGTTGGTTTTGAAGTCAAGGATTAGGAAAAGATTGATCTTAGTTGGGTTGAAAATTTCTTTGATGTGTCGATTGATAAGGTCTTGAGTGTGTTGGACATTTTGACATGGGGGATTTGGTTGGTAAGGAGGATTGCATTGATTCTTGGTGTTTCTCTATGAAAAATTAGGATGGTTCTCCAAGAAGGATTATATGTGTTCCCATAAGCTCCAGATGGGTTCCCTGGAAATGATGATTGAATAGACACATAATTGAGTTGCTCATTGGACCCATAAGGAATCTCACATTGTCCATTTGGATGAACGCCTCTATAAAAATCACATACCATGCTTGGTTGAGTTGGCAAAGAAGACATGGCATTTACACTACTTGGTTTCCCTTGTCCAAATTCTCCAACACCTTTGCAACGTTAGTCGTCACACTCATGAGCATACTTTGTTGTGCCAAAAGAGCACCTTGCATATTCAAATTCAACACTCCACTATTGGCATTGGCTTGATTGGCTTGGTGTTGAGCCACCGCTGGAGTCATCTGTCCATGATAATAGTGATTGAATGTCATCCTATTGAGCAAATCTTGAGCTTCCTCCGGAGTCTTGTATGAGATAGACACATCGGCGGAAGCATCCACTATGGATTTGGTCTCTAGAGTCAAACCATTATAGAAAGTTTGGATTTGAAGCCACAAAGGAATCGCGTGATAAGGATATTTCCTTAGCAACTCCTTGAACCTTTCCCAATCTTCTCCTAAGCATTCACCAACATCTTGCTTAAAGGACGTGTTTCATTTCTCAATTTGGCGGTTCTTGCGGGTGGAAAATGCTTTGCCAAGAACTCTTGAGTAAGTTGATTCCAAGTAACAAACATTCCTTGGGTGTGGAATTGTAAATTGATTTAACACCCTCCATGACTTTGCCCTATCCCAGAGAGAGAAAGGAAACACTCTTATTTGCACACAATCTGGCTGTACTCCATTAAACTTGAACGTGTCCAAAACTTCTTTAAAGTTCATGAGGTATGTATAAGGATCTTCATTGGGACTACCCCCGAACATGGCATGAGCTTGGAGCATTTAGATTAAGGCGGCCTTAATTTCAAAGTTGTTAGCTTGCACAGCCATCCGTGCAATGCTAGAGTTCGCTCTATCAAAATTCGGTAAGGCATATTCCCTCAATGGCCTTCCATTCTCATTCATGCCATTTCCTTTCCCATAAGCACCACCTATCCCATTATTTCCAGCAACCTCTTCCTCATAATTTTCCATGTTCAAATTCCTTTGATAAGCATTAACATTTGCCATTTCAATCCTTCCTTGCTCTTGTTGTACACTTCTCAACTTCCGAATTTCCCATAGCTCTTTTTCCCTTGTCTTGTCTAATCAAATCAATGGCCCTATATCACTGCTTTGTAGTACCATGCACTGGCCAAAGCATATAAATAATTGAAGTGCCAAGTCAATTTCTCAAGACAACCAACAAACCTAAAAGAATAGACAAAGTTAACACTTAAAATTAAACAAAAGTGCTTAATCTACACGACCCGTATAGTGTGTGATATTGCCAAAAACCAAGGACAATCCCCGGCAACGGCGCCAAAAACTTGATGCTCTTTACACACTGAGTTATAATGTTTATGAAACACTTAACTCCTACTACTAACTAAGCGGCATCCTGCAAGTATACAGTTGTCAACTAATAGTAAAGGGAAATAGGGATCGTTCCCAAAAGAATTGTTGGAAGGGAAATACCAAAATATACGGGTATTTGTATAATTAAGCAAAAGCCAATCAATGAGAGATGAAACTACACTAATCAAGTTCAAATTTAAACTCAAATAAACAAGTAATGGAAACTAAGCAATTACGAAATTAAGGGACTAGCTGCTAAATTCAAGCAAAAGCAATTAACTAAAAGCACTTTTGAGTAATTCTACCCTAGATTGACCGAAATAAAGCTTAAACAAAAAACAAGAAAGTTTCCTAATGGCCAAAAAGCAACCAAAGAGGGGGGAGGGGGGGTGAATTAGGTTGTCACAAAAAACAAACCCTTCAAAGTACTTAATGAAAATGCGAACTTTGTGCAACAAATGAACACTTAAGCACAAATGATCAAAGATAAATATTTAACAATTGAAACTCAATGAACAAACAAAGATATTGTGATAAAGAATATCAAGCTCCCAAGCTCCTCAAGCTTGGAATACATCAACTGGTAGTGCCTCTTCAAAGAAGGTGAGACAATAACCTTCTTGTACACAAAGTAGGCTCACCCTTGCACCAACTAAGTTCCTCTAGTTGAGCCAAAGTGTTTTACATTACAACCTCACTCTTGTACACTTGCTATCCCTCTACTCTTACACTTGACGATCAAGCACAAGTCTACTCTTGCTCATTCTAATTCCCTCTAGTTGAGCCAAGAGAACTATACTACCCCTTAAACCAATACAACCCACAATATTTTAGCTTATTTCTCTCCAAATAGATCATACAAGTGTTTGTATTGAATGTTGTAGTTCCACACATCATTTGGATGTCCTTGGGTTATATATAGATGAAAGATGTGCTGAAATTTGAGCTCCAACGGTCAGAAGAGTAGCTGTTAAAAATTAGCCGTTAGGGATTTAGACGGTGGTTTGGATGTCCGATCATGTGTCCTACAGCATCATGAACAGTTTCTCGGACAGTCATATACATCCTACAGCTTGATGAGTAGTGTCTCGGACGGTAATATGCATCCTACAGCTTTAAAAGAAAATTTTTTCATTTCGAGCTCATTTCTTCGGACGATTTTCAACGTCCGAATCTTTTGTCTTTCGGATTCCTTGTCTCGGATGGCCTTTTACGTCCGAAGTACATACTTCAGAGAGTTGTCTGCGTCTGAAAGATGTGTACTTCTTCAGTGTTGTCTGGTCATGTTTCGGACGCTCCCTTGTGTCTGAACTAGCCTTTCTTTCGGACGCTCTTCATCGTCTGTAAGGTGTTGTTCAACTTTTGGTTGTTTTTCTTGATTGTCTTCGGATGATCATTTTCGTCTGAGCCTTTCTATTTTTCTACATACTTGTTTTCAAGCTGTTAGTATAATTTGGTCATCATCAAAACATGATTATCATAACTGGGGTCCAACAATATCTCCATTTTTTATGATGACAAATCAATTGGAAAATTCTAAAAACAACCAAAACATACAAACATACGAAGCACAAGACAAGAGGTTTTGTCTATTATTTTCAACCCTTTTGGCATCATCAAAACATTATAATATAAAGCAATTTATGCAGACAACCTCCCCTTAAACTATTCATGAAGTTCAAGTAAATATATAAAGGATAATTCAAGTTTAAAATATTTCTTCTCCTCAAGAATAAATAAATAATCAAGTAGAAATGAGGAAATTCATGCAAAACATTCTAAACAATTTGAAAAACATAGTTGACGAACATTTAAGATCTAAGAGATTATAGTTCATATTAAGAAATGAATGCACATTAAAAACTTTAATTGTTACCCATTTCAATGTTATCGTAGTTCATATGCTTTGAACACCATCCATTGATGATCCATCTTGAATCCCTTGGTGCTCTCCAAGCATACATACACTCAAAGTTAAGCAACAACATTTGGTACCCAAACATTTTTGGGTCCAATTGGGTTGGTAACATGCTTAAGCACCCAAATAGAATTTATTCCCAACTTTTCAATTCTTTTGACATAACAATATTTCTTTACATGTCCATGTTGACAACAATAATAGCATACAATATTTTTGTTGCCATAAAAGGAAGATTTAGATTTTACAAGGCAAAAACATTCCTTTCTATAGGTGATAAAATTTTTGTTGATATGCATAATTCTTGTTCTATTCTTTTCAAGAACATATCCCTTTTTCTTTTGTAAAAATTACATCGAGATCATCAAATCTTTTCTTTGATAAAGTTTGTTCTGCCTTAATCTTGGGGATTTCCACATCAAATCCCTTTTTTAAAGAATCATTTTCTTTTGTCAACAAATTATTTTCAAGCACAAGTTTTGTGTTAGCACTCAATAAAGCATTAATCTGGATTTTTAACTCCTTGTTCCAAGCATATGATTCTTTCAAACATTCACTCATTTTAAAAATAAATGATTCAACATCGTCATCATCATCATCATCATCATCATCATCATATTCACAAGAATCATCACAAGAATCATAACTAAAGGATACCTCATTATTTCCAAGAGCCATAAAAGCCATTTGATTCACCTCATATTCTTCTTCAACTTCTCCATCAAAATTGCAATCATCCCATGTGATTCGTAAGTTATTGAAGCAAGGCTTCCACGACCCATTCTTCTTCTTGGATGGACATTCATTTGCCAAATGTCCCGCTTGGCCAATCTCGAAGCATCTATCATTTTGAGAAGCTGTTAATGCTATGCTTCTATTGGCCCTTACTTCCTCCTCATCATGTATCTTATATATCTTCAACTTCAATTCAAAGGAGGTTAGTGAATTAATCAAAGACTCAATAGGCATTGAATTTAAATCTTTAGCCTCTACAATGGTAACGGATTTAGGTTCCCATTCCTTAGGTAAAGCATTCAAAAAATTTCTACTCTTTTCACCCGAAGAATATTCTTTACCTAAACCTTCCGAAACCTTTACAATATCATTGAACCTACAACACATCTTGTCAATTCTCTCATGAGGTTCCATTTTGAAGGATTCATATTTAGCCACAAGAAGTCACTTCTTTGGCTCTCTTGTATCTTCATTTCCTTAATGGATTTCTTTAAATTCGTTCCATATCTCCTTGGCCGATTTGCAACCTTTCACTTCTAAAGACTCATCTGTATGCAAAGCATTATACAAAATATTCATGACTTTAGCATTTAAAGATAAATTTACTCTATCTTGTGCCTTTAACTCATATCTAGTCTTAGGCCTTAATCTATGTGTATTTTCATAAAAATCATTAGCCTCAAATCAAGGATCTTCATCAACACTGTACCACAAATCAATATCAATGGATTGTATGAAAATTTTCATTCATTCCCTCCAAATAACAAAATGAATGCCGTTTAATATGGATGGACTAGTAATGGAATGTCCCTCTAAAAACAAAGCATTATTGGCTGCCATAATGATCTTTACTCAAAGGTGATCAAACAAAAAGGAACAGACCAAGCTCTAATACCAATTGTTGACCCAAAAGCAACCTAAGAGGGGGTGAACTAGGTTGTCTCAAAAAATAAACCTTTTGAAGTGCTTAATAAAAATGCAAACTTTGTGCAACATATGAATACTTAAGCACAAATGATCAAAGATAAATATTTAACAATTGAAACTTAATGAACAAATAAAGAGATTAAGATAAAGAATATCAAATCAAACTCCCAAACTCCACGAGCTTGGAATTACTCAACTAGTAGTGCCTCTTCAAAGAAGGTGAGGCAATAAGTTTCTTGTACACACAGTAGGTTCACCCTTGCACTGATTGAACCCAACTAAGTTCCTCTAGTTCAGCCAAAGGGTTTTACATTGCAACCTCACTTTTGTACACTTTCTATCCCTCAACTCTTACACTTGAAGATCACTCACTAGTCTACTGTTGCACATACTAATTCATCTAGTTGAGCCAAGAGAACTATACTACCCAAACCAATACAACCCACAATATTTTAGCTTATTTAGCTCCAAATAGCTCTTACAAGTGTTTGTATTGAATGTAGTAATTCCACACATCCTTTGGATGTCCTTGGGTTATTCATAGATGAAAGATGTGCTGAAATTTGAACTCCTATGGTCAAAAAGCTAGATATAAAAAACTAGACGTTGGGGTTCGGACGGTGGTTCGGAAGTTCGATCATGTGTCCTACAGCATCATGAACAGTGTCTCAGAAGGTCATGTATGTCATACAGCTTGATGAACAGTGTCTCGGATGGTCATATGCGTCCAACATCTTTGGCAGAAAATTTCTTTATTTTGAGCTCATTTCATCACACTAGAGGACAGGTTATCAACGTCTGATTCTTATGTCTTTCAGATTCCTTGTCTCGGATGGCCTTTTACGTCCGAAGCACATTCTTTGGATAGTTATCTGTGTTCGAAAAATGTGTTCTTCTTCAGTGTTGTCTGGTTCTTCTTCAGTGTTGTCTGGTCAATGTTTCTAACACTCCCTTGCGATGTGACCTCCTTTCTTTTGGACGCTATTCATCGTCCATAAGGTATTGTTCAACTTTTGATTGTTTTTCTTGATTGTCTTCGGATGATCATTTTCGTCCGAGCCTTCCTGTTTTTCTGTACACTTGTTTTCACGCTGTTAGTATGATTTGGTCATCATCAAAACATGATTATTATAACTGGTGTCCAACAACATCCACCTTTTTTATGATGACATATCAATTGGAAAATTCTAAAAAAACAACCAAAACATACAAACATACGAAGCACAAGACAAGAGGTTTTGTCTATTATTTTCTCCCCATTTTGGCATCATCAAAACATTATAGTATAAAGCAATTTTGAACTTAAATTGTCCGTATGCAGACAACCTTCCCCTTAAACTATGCATGAAATTCAAGTAAATATATAAAGGATAATTCAAGTTTAAAATATTTCTTCCTTTGAAGAATAAATAATCAAGTAGAAATGAGGAAATTTATGCAAAGGATTAACATCAAGGCCTTTTTTGCTCATTCTTTACCAAAAACATCATCAAAATAATGAAGCATGTGTGATCCAATTTCTTGTGATGCAAATTAATTTCGAACATATAATCCATTTAAAATAGAGAATGCTCCCCCGTTCTATTGCAAATAGAGACTTCCCCTTTCTTTTGCAAATAGTGACTTAATATAGACAAAAATTAGGATACTTATACCCAAGCATTCTAAACAATTTGAAAAACATAGTTAACGAACATTTTAGACATTATAGTTCATATTAACAAATGAATGCACATTAAAAACTTTAATTGTTACCCATTTCAGTGTTATCTTAGTTCATATGCTTTCAACACCATCCATTGATGATCCATCTTGAATCTTCCCTTGGTGCTCTCCAAGCATACATACACCCAAAGTTAAGCAACAACATTTGGTACCCAAACATTCTTGGGTCCAATTGGGTTAGTAACATGTTTAAGCACCCAAATAGAATTTATTCCCAACTTTTCATTTCTTTTGACATAACAATCTTTTTTTACATGTCCATGTTGACAACAATAATGTGTATACAAGATTTTTGTTGCCATAAAAGGAAGATTTAGATTTACAAGGCAAAAACATTTCTTTCTAAAGGTGATAAAATTTTTGTTGATATGCATAATTCTAGTTCTATTCTTTTCAAAAACATTTCCCTTTTTCTTTTGCAAAACTACATCAAGATCATCTAATCTTTTCTTTAATGAAGTTTGTTCTTCCTTGATCCTGGTTTCCACATCAAATCCTTTTTTTAAAGAATCATTTTCTTTTGTCAACAAATTATTTTCATGCAAAAGTTTTGCGTTAGCACTCAATAAAGCATCAATCTGGATTTTTAACTCCTTACTTCCCAGCATTTGATTCTTTCACATGTTCACGCATTCTAAAAAATATTATTCAACATCATCATCATCATCATCATCACAAAATTTATCCCAAGAATCATAACTAAAGGATACCACATTATTTACAAGAGCCATAAAAGTCAATTGATTTACCTCATATTCTTCTTCAACTTCTCCATCCGGATTGCAATCATCCCATGTGATTCGGAAGTTATTGAAGCAAGGCTTCCATGACCCATTCTTCTTCTTGGATGGACATTTATTTGCCAAATGTCCCGCTTGGCCAATCTTGAAGCATCTATCATTTTGAGAAGCTGTTAATGCTATGCTTCTATTGGCCCTAACTTCCTCCTCATCATGTATCTTATATTTCAACTTCATTTTAAAGGAGGTCAGTGAATTAATCAAAGACTCAATAGGCTTTGAATTTAAATCTTTAGACTCAACTATGGTGACGGATTTAGGTTCACATTCCTTAGGTAAATCATTCAAAATTTTTCTAATATTCTTTTCACCCAAAGAATATTCTTTACCTAAACCTTCCGAATCCTTTACAATATCATTGAACCTACAACACATCTTGTCAATACTTTCTTGAGGTTCCATTTTGAAGGATTCGTATTTAGCCAAAAGAAGTCACTTCTTTTGCTCTCTTGTATCTTCATTTCCTTAATGGATTTCTTTCAATTTGTCCCATATCTCCTTGGCCGATTTGCAACATTTCACTTTAGAAGACTCATCTGCATCCAAAGCATTATACAAAATATTCATGGCTTTAGCATTTAAAGATAAATTTACTCTATTTTGTGCCTTTAACTCATATCTAGTCTTACGCCTTAATCTATGTGTATTTTCATAAATATTATTAGCCTCACAAGGATTTTCATCAACAGTGTACCACAAATCAATATCAATGGATTGTATGAAAATTTTCATTCTTTCCCTCCAAATAACAAAATGAATGCCATTAAACATGGGTGGTCTAGTAATGGAATGTCTCTCTAAAATGTGTAACAAAGCATTATTGGGTGCCATAATGATCTTTACTCAAAGGGGGTTGAACCAAAAGAAAGAGACCAAGCTCTGATACCAATTGTGGCCCAAAAGCAACCTAAGAGGGGAGTAGATTAGGTTGTCTCAAAAAACAAACCTTCTGAAGTGCTTAATAAAAATGCAAACTTTGTGCAACAAATGAACACTTAAGCACAAATGATCAAAGATAAATATTTAACAGTTGAAACTCAATGAACAAATAAAGAGATTGTGATAAAGAATATCAAACCAAACTCCCAAGCTCCTCAAGGTTGGAATACATCAACAAGTAGTGCCTCTTCAAAGAAGGTGAGGCAATAACCTTCTTGTACACAAAGTAGGATCACCCTTACACCAACTAAGTTCCTCTAGTTGAGCCAAAGTGTTTTACATTACAACCTCACTCTTGTACACTTTCTATCCCTCTACTCTTACACTTGACGATCACGCACAAGTCTACTCTTGCTCATACCAATTCCCTCTAGTTGATTTAGGTGAGCCAAGAGAACTATACTACCCAAACCAATACAACCTACAATATTTTAGCTTATTTCTCTCCAAATAGATCATACAAGTGTTTGTATTGAATGTTGTAGTTCCACACATCATTTGGATGTCCTTGGGTTATATATAGATGAAAGATGTGCTGAAATTTGAGCTCCAAAGGTCAGAAGAGCAGCTGTAAAAAATTAGCCGTTAGGAATTTGGACGGTGGTTCGGACGTCCAATCATGTGTCCTACAACATCATGAACAATGTCTCGATTGGTCATACGCATCCTACAGCTTGATGAACAATGTCTCGGATGGTCATATGTGTCCTACAACTTTAACTGAAAATTTCTTCATTTGGAGCTCATTTCTTCGGATGGTTTTCAACTTCCGATTCTTTTGTCTTTCAGATTCCTTGTCTCGGATGGCCTTTTGTGTCCGAAGCACTTTCGGACAGTTATCTATGTCCAAAAGATGTGTTATTCTTCAGTGTTGTCAGGTCATGTTTCTCTCTAGGATGCTCCCTTGCGTCGACCTCCTTTCTTTCCGATGGTCTTCATCGTTCGTAAGGTGTTGTTTAACTTTTGGTTGTTTTTCTTGATTTTGTTCGGATGATCATTTTCGTTCGAGCCTTCCTATTTTTCTCCGCACTTGTTTTCATGCTGTTAATACGATTTGGTCGTCATCAAAACATGATTATCATAACTGGGGTCCAACATTACCCAATTAAAAAGGTACAAATAAGAACCTTGAGAACTAAATGCAACTATTCTACACTAGAAATTGGAACGAGTTAAAAGTGAAATCTAAATATTTTTAGATATTTGATGATAATGGCGTAAGCCCACTAAAAATTAACTAGAAATTAATGCAAGAAATTGAGAATTCTTAACTATTACCATTTTTGAAGTAGTTTAAATAGTGTAGTGTTATACAAGGCAAAAATTAGAAATTGTTTGCTGGAAGATTACTAAATTGCCCTGACAACTTATCCCTCAGTGAGTTGAGATCGTGATTGAATGGAGGATTTGAGATCGCGACCTCAACTCGAATACATTTAGGGCATTTTCCCGAGTCGAGATCGCGATCTAGAGGAGTCCAAATCGCAATCTGGACTCTCTTCCCAACATTCTTCCATTTCTTCCATTATTGCAATTTGATCCTTTGAGCTTTGTTCATTCTACTTTCTAACATCTAATTTTGACCTGGATAATACTAACACTATTAAGCAATTAATTAAGCTAGAGATTTAATAATAATTTATCATATTTAACAAGAACAAAAATACAAACACATGAAAGAAATTAACTAAAATATTCAATTACTTACCCAAAGTTCGGGATTTAAATTATCAAAATGCCATAATTTAGAGGGAAATAACTCTAGTTTACTAGAGTTATCATAGGTTATCGAAAAAGAAAAGTCTCACCTGTTTACAAGCGGGAGGTAGATGTAGAGAAGCACACATGACATAGCACTTTTAGGATGTTTAGGATCTCCAAAATAGTTCGAAATTAATGTAGAAAACTCTACTTAAAAATAGAGTGAAATTTGGTAACAGGTCAAGAAGTTGAGCTCCTATTCTACTACAACTTCTACTTAAACAAAACACTATCACATTTGCATTTTTGCCCATGGAGGCCCCAACATTAGAGGAGTATTTCATCCTTATAAATTGCCTTTTGCATTCTTTTTCACATTAGAATCCTAATTATCACATTTCGTCATCTAGTACTTTTTGTCAGTATGACATTTCATTGAACTTTTGCTATTCAACTTAAAAGCATCCCATTTGGATATGGAATAATAAGGCACTGTTGACATTTTTTGGTCTACCATTTTAATGGGTTTTGAGAAATAGTTGTCTTCTCGAAATTTTACAGCAATAATATTTTGGATAGAAAATAATTAATGATATAACAAATAAATAATCGTTTGAATATTCAATAATATTTTTTAAAATAATCATTTGTTTAGAAAATATTGACAATAAGTATCCGTTAATATTATTGAAAATACCCTCCAAATCGGGTGTAATCTTGAACTTAAGTTTGCATGGGGCCTTACTCTACTTTGCACCCTACAACTTATATTCAATTCTCCATGTACTTATTTTTAGTCATATTACACCCTAAATTGTTAGAGTTACCCATTCAGTCCAAATTTTAACATCATTATCAAAAGTTAACGGTTGCGAAGTAAGTGCAAAACACGCGCTTATTTAGGGGCGTATTTCACCAATAGAAATAGTTATGACTGTTTTCACTTAGCACCTCTTACTTTTGATCAATTTCTCACTTTGTACCCCTAATTCTAAATTTTGGATACATTGCACCGCTAACTCATAGATTTGTCTCACTTTGGCCAAATTTTTAATAGTGTAAACAAATTTGATGAATGTATAAGGTGCAAAGTAATACTGCAAAGTAGAATATGCCCTTTTGCATGGCATTGGGAATAGGTTAGTGCTGTATGGTTTGGAACAAAAAATATGTACAACGCAACCAAGAGTTTGGCCCTGCGATTGATGTTATAAACACTTATTGCGAACTTGTTATACAATACAATTTTAAGGGTATTTTAGTCTGCATTTGGATGGTGCACTTGAAACGTTAGGAGAGGTTTGGATCCTGATGCATATTCACATCTAGTTCTACATTTATAGACAACTAAATCATATTGCTAACTAGATAGTGCATTGAAAGTATACAAGGTTAAATATTAGCCAGTGGAAGTAGAAATTAAATCTAAAAGAATTGGTTTATATTATCAATTATTTGGTTGAATTACTACGCGAAGGATTTGATTTAAGAGAATTTTATTGACACTACGTACAATAGACTATGAAAGAAAATTTAAAGGGATTAGCTTTCGATTAGCCAATTCCTTTTTTTTCATTAGGTTAAGTGGTTCAATGGGTCCAATCGGAGGTTACTTAAAATAGTAAATCAAACTATTTCCAACACAATATGACCCTAGAAGTTTCCAACTATGTAGATAATATCTTGATCCGACTGCAATCTAGTCTAATCTAATTGTTAAGTGGTCTCTCTCCAAATTTAGGATTCAACTTCTGTAAGTTTACCTTAAATTCACAAGTGAATTTAAGAAGTGAGCTCTCCTTCTCAAACCCTAACAATAATTTCTCAACAATTACCCAATTTTACTCCATGTTCACCATTCACCTAACCAATTAATCTTTACCTATTAAAAATTGGCATTATCAAATCTTAACCAAAGACTAACTGCTGCATAAAAGTAAGCATTAACTCTAAAGACAATATTTTAAGAAAGAAATTAAGGAAAGCATTTTAACAATGTAATTAAACTACAATACACTAAATTAGCACTAAGAACCCGTAACTAAAGGAAGCCCACAAACTAAATTAAAATTAAACTAAGAAAGGAAGTAAAGAAAGCTATTAACAAAGCATTTAATCTAAACTATACTAAATTAACAGAAAACAATGTAAAACAAACATGAAGGAAAGATCTTTTCATTATAAGTCTTTAAATCTTCAATAAGAAATGACAACTAAAGAAAGAAAGAAACCCTTAGTTGAAGTTAAGAAAACCCTAAGAATTCTCCTGTACTCTATAAACTATCCTATACTACTTCCTAATACTTAAAAAGAGGATTAAATTTAGTATTTATAGTGGTAGGCTTGAGGAGAAAAGTTTTAGCCAATATTTACCCCAAATTGGATGATTTTGCCCTTGAACATTGGTTGACTGTGGTTAGCTTTTCTTAGGCATAAAAAGCTTGATTGCAGTCCACTCCGGCTCAATTGGTCGTAGAAGTTTTGGACCATGGTCATGTTTTATGTTTAAGGAAACCTTGACTGCAATTAGACCTTCTACATCATCACTTTCACAACCGATTTTGTTATTTTGTTGATTGATTTCCGTGTCCTTTTCTTTGACCAAACCTTACACATAATAACAATAAAAATAATAAAAAATCCTTTTTTTTTTTTTAGTAGTAACCTTACACATAAATACACATTAATAACAATAAAAATAACACCTAAACGCATAAGAAAAACACTAAAAACCAATGAGGAACAAGTATATGCACAAAAACCTAACTCCTTGTGGAAGTAAGTTAAAAGCAAGACACAATAAATTCTAAAGGCAAGAAGATACTAAAATAAGATAATTAACCCTGGAATAAGTACTAAAGCATTAAATAAATGCATACAGACACATAAAAGTGGATACAGAAAAAATACACACTTAAACACAGACAATGTTAGATACACGTAACCCTAATTTTCTAGGGTTACTAGATCCAAACCCAACTATTTTTTGTTTTGGATTTTTTTAATTTAAGTTTAGTGGAGATTTAGTCCAACAGTTTCTACTTACTTTGAAATTCATGAATTAATTATGTGATCATATTAATTTTTTGAAAGAGAATTTAACAGCCCGAAATTCTAAAAAGTGTTATAATTCTATAATTAGTTACTTAGACAGAAGAGAAACAAATTAAAAGACAAGGCATGTGATCATTGCTCTTGCAAGTGATTTCTCTCTTTACGGGATTGTATATTGGTGCAAAAGTGATTTTTGGGCGGTCCCGTCACTCTTCGAGACACAATGACACTCGGTAGCATGCACTCGCAAGCAATGATTTAATCCTACTATAGGACTACTCAGTACTGAGAAGGGAGAGAAAGCTAGAACAATTAAGAATATTTAGTAAGCCAAAAGAGATTCTCAAGAAAGGTATTTATAGGAAACGATTATGTGAGATTTAAAGCATAAGTTGTAAAAATTAAGAGAAAAGAAAGGAGAGGAACTAGTTTTCTACAAGGAATTGGACACCAAAGGTTGTTGTGTTCTATAAACAATTGGACAACAAAGTCGATTTAGAATTCTTGAGAATTAAAACACCAACTAAGATAATACAAGAAGTAAAATTGTAACAGTTTACATGCACAATACCATGCCTCTCGGGCGCGTGTGATATAGAAAATTATACCAAACCATTAATCATGCATAATCCTTACTCTCAATTAGTGATGGCTGAGGCAGACTAAGCATAGTACTAAATAAACACACACTCAAGTAACAACACCTCCTAAGCAAACACTAAACCCGCAAGTATACGTAGAAGATTAATAGAAAGTAGTCAAAGGATTGCCCCACTAGAATTCACCTAATAAAAATTACCAAGACTTTCAGGAGATACGCACTATTTAGACTAATCAAAATGTTGGAAGCAATGAACTACAATTAAGTTAAGCACGTAAACAATAGCAATCACAAGTTATTCACTAACAACAAGAAGTAAAGCAGAATGGGCTAGGAAAATGCTATTTCTGTCCTAGTTGTCATTCCAAATGGTTATCCAATCAATGGGTCCAATTCAGTAGTCAATCCCGTTAATGAATTAGTTCCACGGTTGACTCAAGATTCTAGGCTGTACATTTCCCATGAAACTATGGAAAGCAACTAGAAAAAGTGATATCTTGACTCGACTACCATCTTTTCTAATGTTTGGTCTAGGAATAGCATGCAATCGTCCTATCTAATACTAAACCCACCGAACAAGTTCTAGGATTTGCTACCTCCCCTACTTGGCTATTTCAAAACACCATCTACCACAAAATTTTCCATCACTTCCATGAATATCTACTTGGAATCACCCACGCATAGGTAGACATCACATATACATAGCCCAATCCAAAGGTAATTAGCTACACATGATTAAACTAAAAAGCATAAATACATAAATAAAGCTAAAACTAAGCACACTTTGATAGCAAGAAATGAAATTGAAACTAGCAATTAATATGTATGTTGAAAGTTAAGTAAAAAAGAAAAAACTAAAATTAAGAAAGTTTTATGCTTGCAATAAATTAAACTACGAATTTAAGATTCAAAGTGTTAAGTTATTAGCCAAAATACTAAGTTACTTGAATACTAAGCTAAAAATTACACTAAATCTAACTACTATAAACAATTTACTATGTGTTTTTGGAGTACTCAATAGTAGAGTATATTACAAATTCGCCTAAGTATTTACAAAATTGGATTATTTTCCTTTTGAAATATTTACTCGGATTACGGTATGGAATTTTCATTCTTCTAGATAAAAGTGATACCGCGGTTCGAATCTTGCTTGGGCAAAGACAATTGGCCTTTCCAACCAGTGTATGGAATTTACTTCCATTGAAATTGATACGCAGCAAAAACCTCGAAATGCTAGATTGTTTTGAAATCTTCTCTTTTTGCACTTGGACTTTCACTCTTTGGTTCTTCTAGCTTGTGCCCATTTTGTGATATTAACCTAAAATGAAACACGAAAACTAATAAGTACCAAAATATATCAAAAGTAGCATAGAAATAGTACTAAAATACTAATATTACTCTATTAAAAAAAAAGAAAATCTATACTAGATCTCCACCTACTTCTTTGGTGACTCGAACCCTTGACCAAGATCAAAGGGGAAGTGTAGTCTTACAATTTGGGTTATACTTCACGTCTACTAATATTACTCTTTTTTGTTTTCTTTTGTCTTCTAATATTACTCTAATGAATATATAAAACCTAATTAGCACCAAATAAAAAAAACACAGAAACACTTAAATGGAGAAAACATCTGATACTATCAAAATACTAGGATTTTATAGGTAAAATAACTCTATTTATTAGAGTTATCACACCCCAACCTACCGTTTTGCCAGTTTCGAGCAAAACAAGAAAGAAAAGAACTAAAAACACATTCACGAATAACACCACTAATCTTCACATAATAAATAAAGATAATTGGATATACTTTAGATCAATTGGTAATATCTCAAAGCCTTCGAATAACATATGAAGTTTGAAGCATTCAAATAGTCTCAATAGTAATTTATCTTCTCAAAAAGTAGTTTAAACACCAACAAAATCTTTAAAATACCAACTATTCTCCTTAATCAAAAAGGTTTTCACAAACAAAGCTAGACTTGTGCAAAACATGTTTTACTCCACTTAAAAGAACTACAAGTTAATAAAGCATTTTCTAATAACCACTTAGAAATGGATGGATGGTCAGAACTACCTTGAAGCAAATGTCACACAATGAAGCCTTAGTCTAATTAATTTAATTCGATATTATTGGTGAGACAGTATACAATATTTTACTTCTAAATTATTGGCATAAACTAGCACCTACTAGCAATATTCCAAAAATATTGTTTCTACTTACATTATTTCTACTAATCGCATACTTCGAATGCACGCCACTAGTGATGTCGATTCCTCTACTCGCTTTATTTCAAGAGCAAAATATGTTTTTGAATTTTTTTGAGTGTGTTGGGATTTTTATAGTGATAAGGTTGAGGTAACATAGCCAACAAGTAATAAAAAGAACTCAATCAAACAATAAACCTTCACCCACAATCTCGCAAATATACGAGGTAGGATAATAGGCAGTAGTGAGCGAGTATCGTTCTCACGAGGAATTGAAATGCCAATTACTAGACTTAATGGGCCTTTGCACAATTTAGGCAAATCACCAAATAGTTTGTCATTAATTATGGAATTAAACTGAGAAAGCAATTAAATATTAACTAATTATCCAACTAAACTAAGGAAGCAATTAAATAAATTAAACTAGGAAAGCTTGTGAATTAATAATTATCACTAATTACTACACTACAAAGCATAATAAGACCATGAGAAGCTATTAACATTAATCTAGAAAGCAAGTAATAACTTAGTCTAGTAAAGCTATTAAAAGCTAATCGTAAGAATGAAAGTAAAAATTTAACTAATAAAGCAAGTAAAACTAGATTAGGAAGTTAAACTAGATTAGGAAAGCAAATAAATTTTAATATAAGAAAAATAATTAAACTATGTAGAAATGCAAATAACAACTAAACTAAGAAAGCTTAAATAAACTATTAAGACTAAATTTAGCTAAGAAAGCATTAAATAGACTAGAAAATTGAGAAATTTTCATTTTAAACTAAACTAAGAAATTCTAGGAAATTGTAATAAATTTATAACTAATGACTAAGGGTTTTTAATCTAAAAGGAGATTTTAATGAAAGACTACTAATATCTAATGGATAAAAACAAGAATTGAAGGTTTAGGCTAAGATTTGAGGCATATAACAAGAATGCTATTCAGAACTTTTTCTAAAAAGAATAAAATTCCAAGTACTTAAATTGCAACAAATTTAGAGGAAAAATAGGCAAATATTAGATCTACTTGATGCTAATAAAAAACCAATTAAATTAACATTAAAAAGATTAAATCTTGCAAGAAATTGAAGAAGAAATCTTAGATTAACTGAAAGAGAAAGTGTGTTTAAGACAAACTAAGGTCTAGTAGGCTAAAAAGTACACTATTCCTAAGGTTAAGGCTACTATCTACGACTACACCTATAACTATATATTTTTGGGGTAGGTTGTAGGATTATTTCAAAAATCTGCTAGTCAATTCGTTTACTTTCCTCCATTACTGTATTTATCAGAATTCCTTCTTAGAATTAGTTACCACGGTCACTGATTCTGTTAACCAATGTCTTCATCATGTTGGTGACCGAGTGACTCGATTTCCTTCTCTAATCTAGTGATCACGGTTACTGGACTACGAAACTTGAATGGCTAAACAACACGATCACTGAAATGAGGCTTTTTTCATTGATCATGGTGACCATGATTACTGGCTTGGTTAGCCTTGAACTTTTAGTCTTCACTTTTCTTCTAATTGCTTCTTTGGTCTTTGGCTTCTTCAACTCTTCACTACCCAATCACAAATAATCCCAGCAAAAAACCCCATAATTCACTTAGTTAATATTCACCTTAATTAATAAATGCCAATTAATCCTATTTTAGTGCATAAATACTACTAAAAGTCCTAATATTACTCTAAGACTAATAAAATTACTACTAGACAAGAATTTCAATTAAAATGAGACTAGCATGGTCAAAATTGCATGGTATATAGAGGTAAAATATCTTTATTTACTAGAGTTATCACACTCCCAAACCTAGTGTTTTGCTAGTCCTGAGCAAAACAAGAAAGAAAATGAACTAAGAATACCATCAATGAAAAGAAGTTAAGTTGAATATATCAAACTCTAGAACACTTGGGAATGTGGAGATGAGATTTTAACTCAACAAACTCGTCTGCTTGAATCATATTTCAAAAGGTGTACATTAGTTTTAGTTGCAAACCTTACTTTGACAATTGAAGACTTTCATGAAATGCCAATTCAATTTCAAGTTGATCTAGAGTAAAGAAATCAATTTTCTCAAAAATTTTCTACAAGTATAGAAATACCCTTAAAACTTGTTTTAAATAGCAGAAAAGATGCAAATGAGCATGCAAGGATATATATAGACACCGTAAAGTTTAACAAAGAGCATCAATTGAAGCAATATTTCACCCCCAAATCTCTAATATCTCATATCCTATATTAAGGATCATTTAGAACCTTTGAAACTTGTAATGTAGGCTAAGTGATGAGGGAGGGATAAATATAGATATAAGTGACTCAATTAACCTTAGTCATTCCAAAACAAACCCTTGGACTACTATCCCTTAAACAAAAGTCCCAACAATCATCATAATTAACCAAACCACACATCAGGTACAAATTTACAATTTAACTAGATCAAGAAGGTATTTTTTGAACATTCCATCTTGCTTTATTTAATTCATATCTACAAAGTTGATATAAATTGAAATAAGCATAGCCTAAAAGTAATTTTATTTTTTTGTTGAAGAAGAAATCTTACAAAATAAAGTGAAACTATACATTTGCTAATTACAAGGGCAATCCAAACAAGATTAAACATTTAACTTCAATTCCAAAGCACGTGCAAAAAAATTTATCTCCAATCCATCATATGGACTTTAAATACTCCATTGAAGAACTAATACATCTTCAATAATGACTAAGGTGGTGGGATAAAGAGAGGATAGGAAACAAGTGGAATGGTTAAATCATATATTTGACAAAGAAATTAGACTTTAAGGCTCAACAGGACACTAGAGATATATTTAACTCAAGGTAGGCTATTTGGTTCAAAAGCTCCAACAAATTGCCTATATCACTTCCAAAATATGGCTATTTGGCTAATAGGGGATTCACACAACCCCAACTAAAGCACCAAGTCAAACCTTACAAACCCACAAAATATCCACAATCCTATGTACTTCATGCAACTGATTAAAGATACTTAATTCATCTCTTCCTATCCTTAAAGCCAATTTCTAAAAAGTTCAAAATGTTTAAACCCAGTCAATAAGCAATTGAACATGGCAATAAACCAATACTTACGGAAAAAGCAAGGTTTTGCGTCAAAACTAGTTAAGAAAAACATTTTACATGAAAATGATTGAAAACATTTTTTAGTTTAAAGAATTAATTTCTATTTGTACATGAAGTGTTTCCCTAGTTCAATAATCAATTTAACTTATCTTGAAAAAAAAAGAAATCACAAAAGCACAATTCTAACATATAACACTATCACAGTATTCACATTATTCACTTGATGAGTACCACTCATCCATCCACTCATCGTTTAGCACAAGAAAGAAAAATAAAGGCTATTCTAACCAAAGTATGTAAATAAAAATCAAAATAGAATCTTGCCAAAATGGATCAAAAATTCAATCAAACAATATAAGTAAACATCCAACATACCCTAATGGAGTGACTAGGCCAAACTAGCCTAACGGTCATCCTTTCTATCCAAAGTACTACTAATACCAAGTGGTCATAAGCAAGTCACTAGTCACCAAAAACCGAACCATGTAATCAAAAGCATTATTTAAAGCATTAATAACTACCAACAAACAATCCAAAGCAACAACTAATTATCCTGTAATTGAAAGACTAAAGATAAAGGAAAAGGAAGGGAAATGTATCTCAATCTCTTAAGCTAGAAATAATATAAAGGGGAACTAGGGGTAGATAGCATGTAAATTTAAGGGAGATGAATGGGTCTTCTCTGGGCGGCCATCGGGGTAAGCAATCAGTCATCCTTCTCCTTATCTCCGAAGGTCTCATATATTCTATCACTTGAGCCTTCTTGGACTCCCTCCTCATCGCCACCTTGACCTTCCTCAAAGTTTACATCTATATTAGTCCCTTCTCATTCACCATCCCCTTGTTGTGGTGCTTGCTGTTCACCTTGTGGTTGGAAGAAAGATTGAGCAAGCAGTCCTCATGTGGAGGCCCAAAATGCCATATTAGTGGAAGCCTTGGGTGAACCCATGTGTCCGGGGTTGTAGTTTGCAGTTCTTGCCCCATGAGTGTTAAGTTGTTATGGAGGATCATTTGACTATAAGTCCAGTAAGCGTGCATCTTGTTTAACTAATGATCCATTTGCGGAGGGTTGTAAACAAATCGACTTGGCGTATAAATTGAATGGACTTTGAGGAGACATTTGTGGAGGTGGTACACTTTGCATTTCTTCTGTCGGATGGTGCCTTTTGAACTCTTTGACCATATTTTTCACTATGCTCTATCGATGTGCCCCTTTTCATGCACTTCCTCTTCATTAGAATTGATCTCACAACCTACATCAATACACAATTGAGTGACAAGGCTAGGTAAAGAAATTGTAGGCTTCCCCGATTTTGAATTCATCAAGAAGTCCAAATAAATGACCTTCCCCAAATTGATGCACAAATTCTCTAGAATGGCAAAAACAAACATGCCTTTTATGTTCCCTTTGCACAAAGCTAAAGATAGAGGTCCCCAAGATCTAGCAACATATTCATCAAATCCCCTGTTGACCCACAATCCTAGTATTGATGATGACAAATACAATCTAATAGTTTGACCTTAAGTTGTGCAGGAATTTTGTTTGATTATGGTTGTTTGATTGATTGTTTGAAATATGGTTGGTTATGATTGGTTTGCCCTATGATTTGTCATCATCAAAAAGGGGGTGATTGTTGACCCACAATCCTGGTTTTGATGATGACATATATAATCTAATAGTTTGAACTTGAGTTGTGCAAGAATTTTGCTGTATCTGACACAACAAGGTTTTGGATGCTGTACATCATCCGAAATGGAAGAGTTTCAGACGATCAACATTGTTCGAATGTCACTAAGTTTCTAAGATGCAAGAATTCGTCCGAACAAGAATTTCTCAAAAGCAGTACACTGTCCAAAAGGTCAGGCAGTTCTCTCTTATGAGCAAAGATTTTGAGGTGTTCATAATGGATGCTCAATATCATTCGAAGGAAATTCTATCAGACGCACCTGACTGTTCGAAGGTAGATTAACACTTTGATAGTATTAAACCTTTCGAACACACTACACTATCCAAGGACTTGACTCAACAACCTACCAGCTTCGGACATAGGAACGAATGCAACCTCAAACGTCCGAACGTAGATTTCAACCTCCATGTTATCATTGATTAGATGCTTGATCAGACACTCATAAAGGACCTCGGACGTCTGAAACCTATAACAGCTAGTTTCTTAGCATTTATTACTTAGCCATTGGGAGGTGGTTGGAAGCTATTTTGTTGCATCTATAAATGCCAACCAATCTGAATTTACGAGGAACAACTTCCACATTGAATACAAGCATTTACAAAAGCTATTTTAGTAAAAATATGTTGTGTTAGAAAAGTGTTAGAGTGAATGATCTTCAATTGTAAAGAATGGAGAGATAATTATTGTAGAAAAGTTTAGTTTATGGGGCTGTGTGTAAAACTCTTGGATCAGCTAAAAATAATTAATTTGAGCAAGAGTGATCCTACTTGGTGTACAAACACATTATTGTCTCACTTACATTGAAGTGGCACAAAGTAGTGGAATTGTATCCCAAGCTTGTAAAGCTTGGAAGTTTAGTTTGATTTTTCTAAATCTCATTATTTGTCTTTCTTTTTATTTGTGCATTTATTGTTTTGATCATTAATTATATTGTATCCATCTCACTTAAGTTTTATCACTTAATAGCCAAGGTTTGTAGAATCGAGATCCTATATAGGATCGTTTTGAAAGTTACAGGATCGAATCGTAGATAGGATCGTAGGATCGTAAGATCCTATCAAAAAGACAAAAATATAATTTTTATTTATTTTTAAAGCTAATATTCAATAAAAACTTATACAAATAAATATAAAATTTTAATATTCATCATGAAATAAGTTTCTTTAACTAAAATTTATAACATTTGACATTATATACTAGTATAGTAAAAAGTTATGCGTTATCGTAAATTTAATACTGTTCTTTAATTAAAAATTAAAAAAATAATATGAATAGTATAAACTCATAAAATATAACATTTGAATGAAAAATTATCAAAATACTGACTTAACTTTAGTAAATATATATATAAATTACATGACTAATGGCACCAACTAGAGTTTATCTATAATAGCGATCTTACCTCTAGGATCGGGATCGATTTTATAAATTTGGATCGTAGAATCGTAGGATCGTAAGGGTAGGATCGAGATTGTAACAACTATGTTAATAGCTACAATTAGTTTTTAAATAATCTAATTCATCCCCCCTCTTAGGTTGCTTTAGGGCCAACATCCCCGTACCCACTACCCATAAGATTGGGAACACCATAAAATGCATTAATCATTTTCTCACTCACATTTATCCATTTATGCCAAACAAGTCTTTGAAATTCTTCATGCCACTGTGATTGCAATAGAACTCCTTCGCAAGGTTGACAGAGCAAGAAGGGGGGACCTTGGCATCAAACATCTCCAATTACGTTCATGAAGTTCATGTTAAATTTGTTTTCGTATCCCTTCAAACTCCCCCCTCCCCCCAACTTTTTGACAAATCAAATCCCCTTTCTTGAATTACATTGTGTTTGATTTTTCTCAAAAACTGCAGCGGCCTTTGCACTCACACAAATATGATCATTATAAGTCTTGATACGACTACTACTCCTAGATTGACTACCTGGTCTTGTTTTTCTTTTTCTTCTTGGATGAAGTGGTAGCTACCACTTTTCTCTTACCCTTGTCTTTTGCCATAACAATCAACTAAAATGAATTTAACAAGAATCACAAGGAATTGCAATTAAGCAGTCCAAATAGGACCTCAAAAAGTAGTCCAAATCACAAATAATTCAACCAATAAATTCAACAATAATCCAAAAAATTTATCTCAAGATTCTTAACACAGATAAATTTGAAGAAGTTAGAACCCTTACAATCCCAATTGAAAGAATTAGAGTGAGATTACCCATTGGAGTCACCTGGTAAAATATTTGAGACATTGATCCTCCAAAAAGCGTATGAAGCTGATTGTTAAGAGTTTGGAGAGCTTTTGGAGTGATTTTGATGGTGGAAATTGATATTTCCTGTGGGAAGGGAAGAAGAAGAATGGGTTTTGGGTGTTGAAAGTATGAAAATGGGATTTGTTTGAAAATTTTGGCTAACAAAGGGTATTTATACTCGAGCATGTCGGCACTACGGTCATTATTTTTCCCTATTTAAAATGGTTATCGTTGTTACCAGAGGCAATTAGGATTTCTAAAAAAATCTTTCTAGTGACGGCGATTACTGGATTTCCTTCACTGAATTAGTGACCACAGTTATTGACGCATAGAAAAATATTTTATCAAAAACCTGGTGATCGCGGTCACTAGGGCACAGTTAAGTTCTAGTGAGAAAAGTTTTGTTGGTGACCATGGTCATTGATACTTAGAAAAAAAATTTATCAAAAACCTAGTAACCACAGGGCACAGTCAAAATGATATCCAGAGAGTCCAGTTTGCCTATTGATCATGGTGTCCAAAATTAGTGACAGCGGTCACTGGACTAAAATTTTTCATTTTCAGCACTTTACAACTTTTCTCATGACTTCCCAATCTCTTATAATCACAAAGACATCATTTTAGAGATAATTTCCAATTGCAATTTGACTAAAACATCTAAAAAAAATCCATTAACCAAATTACACCTAATTTTAAGCTAATTTACCCAACTTAAAACCTACTTAAAACTAGATAACCGAGAAATCAAACAATGCATAAAGAAATGAAAGAAAAGCTTGGGTTTTCTGACAAGAAGTGCTTGTTTATAGTAATTAGCTTGACATGGCACGCGATGCATGGTCGAGTGGTTATGAAATGACCAGCTTCCCTTTCTTCTTCTCTTTGTTTCCATGGGGATCATTTCACATCCTTCTCATTAATTATGATTTCTTCATCTCCATCTCTCACATGGAAATACCTTCATTTCAAAATATTAGTGACGGTCGAGAAGGACCAATCAACATTCTTGAAACTTCTCTTGACCATGCCCTTTCTTCATCTTTGCCATGATTTCATTACCCACATCAACTTTTCTATTTTCAATGCTCATGTTTGAATTTTTCATATTGTCAACATTTGGTGGTTTAAATTTCTTTCAATCTCACACTCCTTTCATTAACCACCTTAAGTTGCTTGCTTTTGTTAACATGGGTTGCCGCTCTCTCCTTCCTATTAACCCAAGGACATATTGAGTTAATGAGGTAACATTCTTTAACTTTAAAAGCCTTCTCACATGACTCAAAAACATTATATTCAACAATTTTGTCTTCAATTGGTAGTGTTATCTTCCCTTTATGCACATCGATGACGGCATATGAGGTGGAAAAAATGGTCTCCCTAGGATCAATAGAAGGGAATAATTTCATGCCATAACTTTGAGAAGTGGCAAAGAATTGCTTGTGAAAAAAGATGAGCAAGAAGTTGAAAAGAAGTATATATTAAAAAATCCAGCAGGTTATCAAAAATCAGAGTGATGTTAAAAATGATGAAGAAATAGGGAATGAACAAGATGAAATCCAATCTCAAAAGAAGAAAGAGTATAAGAACAAACAAAATGAAGATATCGTTTGCCCAAAGATTGATTGACCGAAGGAAGGAGGACAAGGAGAAGCAATTTAATCAATTCCTTGAGGTGTTTAAAAAGCTCCACATCAATATTCTTTTGGTTGAAGCACTCACAAAGATACCCCACTATACTTATTTACGAGGGAGATTCTAACTAAGAAGAGAAAGTGAGACAATAAAGAAAAGGAATGTCTCAATGCAATGTGTAGAGCGATAGTGCAAAAGGAGTTGCTGCCTAAGTTGAAAGATCCTGGTAGTTTCTCAATACTGGTAAATATTGGGGGCTATACATTGAATTGAGCATTATATGACTAGGTGCAAGTATCAATGTGATGCCAAAGGTCATCTATGACAAGTTGGGGATAACAAATACAAAACCTGCACAAATCAAGAGGTCTCTCCAATTCGTAGATATGTCCAAGAGAAGACCCTATGGCCTATCGAAAGACATGTTATTGCAAGTGGATAAGCTCATCTTTCAAGTGGATTTCCTAGTGCTCAAGATGGGAGAAAATTCCAATATTTCGTTGATCTTGGTGAGACATTTTCTATCAACCCATATGCAATGATTGATGTAAATCAATAGAAGTTGACATTTCAAATAGGAAATGAAATTTTAGAATTTAATATTTTAGCGTGAGAATGTTCTAATTTTTAAAGAATGTTGTGACAACCATTCGCTTGATTCTTTTGTTGTTAGTTTAAATGATGATAAATTCAAAGTTAATGAGTTCAAGCAACCTAAGGTAGGGGATAAAGAGAAGGATACCTTGAAGGAAAAGCCACGCTATATTGGTGGTGACATGGAAATGAATCAAGAAATTTGTGCCAATTTTCAGGAAGTGAATGATGACAAAAGACTTAAGATGCGCAAGAAGAAAAGGTGTTGGTATGAAAAATGAAAGTATGAAGGTGTCTGGTTTGGTCTAGTGGATATGGAAAATACCTAGAAAAAAGGCCACATCAATGTGAAGTCCAAAAATAAAGCATTTGAAATTGACAATAAACGAATTTAGCTCTATCCACGGAAGTGAAAAGGGAAAGGGTAGCCAACCATCTTTGGTTATCTGACTTGATCATCAATGCCATAGTCAAGCTAATGACTATAAACAAGTGCTCTTGGGAGGCAACCCAATTACTTTTATGTCTTTTGTTTAATTTTTGCTTAATTTTATGATGAATCATGTTCAGTTTTGATTTTGGTAGAATTTAGGTTTAACTGTTTCACTATGTTTATAATAATTTTTGCCAAGGAAATGTCTGAAAATGTTAGCTAACACTTGTGTTTTTCATGTTTATAGGTGTTGAGAAGGTATGGGGTGAAGTTGAGAAAGAATGACAAAAGAAAAAAAAAATTGGGTAAATATGAAAATCTGCCTTTGCAGAAGTTCAATCCGTATCTAGATTCTCTATGGATTTCATATCTCGATATAGTCTTAAAACTTTTTCAGAGAACATAGCGATAAATTGGTATCGCGATATGAAGGTAAATTTATGAAAAAATTGGTTTAGTGTTGAAGTTTGCCTTTGCAGAAGTTAGTTTCTTATACAAAATCCACATGGCAATAATGGCCATCTCACTGGGGCTATTTTTTTACCCCATATTGCAATATGAATTTCCTGTACAATCCCATATTGTAATATTGAAGTTAGGCAGAACACTTTTTAAACAATATTTTAGCCATCTTCCTCATATTTCACTTCAAAAATCCTAGTCCCATTTGTTCTTTATTTTGTCTCTAAAACTTCAACCCTTTCGAACAACCACCATAACCCACTATAATCTAACAAATTAAACCTTCTAAAATTCAATTTCTACCATCAAAGTGCCAAGAAGGGGGGTTTTTCTTCAGATTCAAGGACTTTGAGGTCTTCACAAGGGGAAAATTTCACAACTGTTTTTGGGTAAAATTAGTCAATTGTGCATTTCTTGTTCTAGAATCACTCTTGAGGTAATGGAATATTGATTTTCAGCATTATTATTGAGAAATCCCTTGAAATTTTTATGGAATTGAATTATTGTGAAGAGACATAATTGAGTTGGAGATTTTAACTAATGAGATTTTAAATTCTTATCAAAAGCATGACATTATTTAGGAGCGAGCATTCGATTTGACTAAAAATTGGGATGATCTTTAGTTTATTAGATTGGAACGAGAGGAGCAATTGCTTGGAAGGAATCAGGAGCGCTTTAATGAAGAAGTAAAACCGGGCTACACAAACCTAGTTAAGGAATTTCATTGCAATATTTGTTATTTGGTTGAAACTAATGTAGAGTTTGAGGTGTGTTAGCAGATTTTTCTACTGAGAAAATCATTTCTTTTTATAACTTTCCTGAGGTTTCCCATGATGCTTATAAAAATTTCTTGAGAATTAGAAAAGAAATGGAGGCAATTAAGAATCGGTTGAATGAGCCAGAGTTGCAGTGGTTTATGAATACTGCCGATAATACTTACTTGAGACTGTCTCATAAGGCTCTTCGACTTTTGCCCAAAATTTGGTTTTATTTTGTTAGTGACAAGATTTGGGGTTCAAGTGCAATAAGTGTGGTACAAAAGGATAAGGCTTTTCTCATCTATGCTATTTTGGAGGGTATACCACTAAATGTTGGAAATCTATTCAATGCGGACTCATAGAAAATAGAATATCAAACCGTCCTAGTGTCTATTTACAAGAATTGATATCATTTTTATGTGTTGATGCAGGATGTCCAATAATTCTAGGAGAGCCTCAAACATTTGAGAGAGGCCGAATCAATAAGAAGTATGTACATAACATGGTTCATGAGCGTGAGCAGGATTATCGTCATCCTGAACCACCAATTTTACCAACTCCATCACCCTTCTTTCAATGTGGCAACATCTTTAATGGACCACAAAATGAGGAAGAAAGGAATGAACTGTACAGTTATTGGACCTTAAGTCAAATGCTAAGAAACATCTACCGCAACATAGCATTGATGGTACAACATGCAAAAACTTCCTCATGAACTCATGGATTCATTAACCGCCACCACCTACATGGCACTATGGAGTTCCCCAAGGACAACAATTCTATTTACCACTTATAGGGTCAACTCAATCAGCACAACAGGGACAGGAAATAGGAACTGGGCCCTCAAATGACACTCGAGGAGTTCGTGAGAAAGACTTTGAAGAGAACCAACAAGGTGGAGTAGATGATATTGAGGAGATGGTCATTGGAGATATTAATGTTGTCAATAATAAAGCTTAGCTTGGAGAAGAATCAACTCCCTATATCTTTCAAACCTAAATTTCCCCTTTGATTATGAGCGTTTAGTGATTTGAAGAAACTTTTTCACCTTTAATTTCCTAAGCATTCCTGGTACTCTTTTATTATGCTTTCTTTATTGCTTTTAAGATACTACTGTCTAGTTCATTTTTGCTATAATAAATTAGTTGAGGACAGATAGCTGAGACCAATTCAGAAGACTCCATATTTGTGCTCAATTGATTGATTGATGTTATTGAGCTTACCTTGATTATTACATTGTGTTCGATATTCATGCCTTAGTTTCTTTTTATTCATGTTGGTTGTTTAGTTTTGAGTAAGTTCTTGGGCCGATTTGGTAGGACTTTACTCTTTAGTATTGCATTCTATGTTTCATTTACATTCTAGTCTTCTTTTGTTTGATTTTGGGTAAGCAAAAGGATGAGTTGTACTCATCATTAGAATAAAATGACAATTTTGGAGGGGATCATCTACTTGTGTTGGATTGGTGTTTTTATGTGCTTGTATTTATTGTTTGGTGAAATGTTGGATGGAAAATTGAGTAATTTTGGTACTTAATGATGATAATTGACTTGCAATATCATGTGATTAGTTTATTCAAATTTGGCATTTCAAGGATATTTGACTGTTTGTTGTGTAGTTCTTTTGTAAACAAAAATTTTCAAAAACTATGTATTACCACTTTCAAAGAGTAAGGGAAAGGCAAAGAACACATATTTTCAAATTTGTTCATTTGAAATGAACTCTCGTTCAATTCACTAGCATTGCATTGTTAGTTCACTCATTTTTTGGAAAAATTGGTCTAATTGGAACAGAAGTGATTTAGGCCATTTGTATGTTTGCAGAGTGGAATTTTATTCTATCATTGAAACTGATTGGTTTGGATATGATCTTGGGTATGTTTTATTCTTCTTTCCTAGTTTCGGGCTGTAAAAAAACATTAAGAACAAGGCAAGTACAGGATTTTGGCATCACCTATGTTGTTTCTCCAAAATATGCCATTAGAATAGAAAATAAGGTTAGTATGGGATTCTGACATCACCAATGTTGTTGCTCCAAAATGGCCATTAGGATTGCTTTTAAAATGAGGCAAGTAGAAGTAAAATTTTCGAAATGAGCCTTTACATTTTAGTATACCAACAAGTTGAGTAGAAAATATTTGTAATACCCATCATTGATATCATTCTACTCACTCCTTGCTAAAATATTATTCCCATTTGTGATATCTGTTGCATGTACATATTAGGTAGAGTCCTAATGATCTTTCTATCTCTACTTAGCCTTGTCGGGATGGTTGAAATATTTTGTAATCCTTTTGAATTGGACAAAAGTGTGTTTTGGGTGAATGGTTTTTTGTTTTTAAAAAATCTCTTTGGTCACAGATAATGCTTGGATATTTCAAATCTTGAATTTACAATTGAACACTTTTTCCTTGGAAAAATTAAAAAAAAAAAAAACTTAGAATGGCTAGTTTGAATGGTTTAATTATCATATGGTATTTGAGGTCCTTTGAGAGATCACCTATTTATTCAAAGTACATTCGTTATTCACCTCTTGTGTTGTCTTTTTGTTGGTGGTGTCTTACTTTTTATATGTTTAATTATGTTATTTTTCTTTCTTGTTTTGCACGAGACTAGCAAAACACTAAGTTTCGGGGGTTCAATAACACTAGGAAACTAGAGTTATCTTGCTTGTTTATTCTTGTATTTTTTTTTCAGATTTTAGAATAGATTTATGTCTATGTTTTTATTTAGTTTCAGTGTATTTAGTATTTTCATTTGCATTTTTTAAATATCATGATATTAGTGTTAATTTTAGTGTAATTTGGTTTGCAATATGGACACGTATCCAGCGTTGTAAATTATCAAATTTTAATCTTTTAGATCAAATAACCTTTAAATACTAAACTTCTACTATTCCATAAGTAAGTAGTAAGTAGGTAGTTAGGAAAGTACATATAGTTTAGGTGTAGTGAGTATTTTGTAGTTTTATCTTAGAGTGGATTAGAAGTTTACTTAATATTCAAGTTGTGTTTCAATTAAAACTTCTCTTTCAATTAATCTTAGATCTCCTTCCTAAATCTTAGCTAGTTTTAATCTTTCTTAATTAATCTTAGTGGGCTTTCCTTTAACTACAAATAGATATAATTTTTACTTGCTTTTTATTTAAATTTCTTTGCAATCCAAATTAGGTAAAAAAATAGATTTCCTAGAAAAGTTCATCTTGTTGCTATTTATAGTGATTAGTGTTATTCTTAATCTTAGTTTAAACTTCAATTTCTTACTTTAATTCCTTTAGAATTAAGTGGGCTGTTTTAAAAATCTGTCAAAAAAAAAAAAGTATCAGTTTTAATTTTAAATTTCAAGTCATTTCTTTAATTTTTCAATTTAAAAATGAAGTTTTCTCAATTCTCTAATTTAATTAATGCTTCCTTAGATAAAATTTGTTCAATGGTTGTCATTATGATCTCCTAGATTAATTTTAATTAATTTCTTAATTTAATTTTTACTTGCTTTATTAGATTAAAGTTTATTGCTTTCTCAGAGTAATTTTTAATTTCTTTCTTATATTAGACTTTTTAATTTCTTCCTTAGTGTAATTAGTTTGATTAGTGTTTAATTACTTGTTCTCATAGTTAAGCTAGTAGTTTAGTGACAAAACTATTAGTGATTTTGTCTAACTAGTGCAAGGATTCTTAAGTCTAGTAGTTGTTACACCCCAATCCTCGAGGGTATGATAGTCACTCGCCCTAACTACAAATGCCCATCTCATATACTTGCGAGCGTGTAGGTGAGTTTTGATATTGATGGAGTTAATTTTATTGCTTGCAATGTGACTTTACATTTTTTCAATCATATCACACACAAATGATTCTATCAATGGGATTTTAATATAAAAGGAGATTTTAATGAAAGGCTACAAATATCTAATGGATAAAAACAAGAATTTAAGGTTTAGACTAAGATTTGAGGCAAATAACATGAACACTAAGAACTTTTTTTTGAAAGGACTAGAATTCCATGTACTTAAAATGCAAGAAATTTAGAAAAAAATTGCCAAATATTAGATCAATTAGAAGCTAATGAAAAACCCACTAAATGAAGATTAAAAAGATCAAAACTTGCAAGATATTGAAGAAGAAATCTTAGATTAATTGAACGAAAAAGTGTGTTCGAGACAAACTAAGGACTAGTAGGCTAAAAGTACATTACTCCTGAGGATAAAGCTCCTATCTACTATTACACCTACAACTATGTGTTTTTGGGTATATATTATAGGGTTATATCAAAAATCTGCAAGTCAATTCGTTGACTTCTCCTCCATGACCGTGGTTACCAAAATTCCTTCTTGGAATTGGTCACCATGGTCACTGAATCCGTTGATCAAAATCTTCATCAAGCTGGTGACCGGTGACTGGATTTCCGTCTCCAATCTGGTGACCGCAGTTACTGGACTTTTAAGCTTGGATGGCTAAAAACCGTGGTCACAGAATTTCTCCTTTAATCTTGGTGACTGTGGTTACTGGCTCGGTCGGCCTTAGACTTTTAATCTTCACTTTTCTTCTGATTGTGTCTTTGGTCCTTGGCTTCTTTAACTCTTCAAATTGCTACCCAATCACATATAATTCCTACAAAATACACCGTAATTTACTAAGTTAATGGGCACCTTAATCAATAAATATCAATTAAGCTTATTTTAGTGCAAAATATTGCTCTAAGAGTACTAAAATTACTACTAGACATGAATTTCAAGTGAAAACACATAAAAGTAGTTAATTAAAATGGGGATTAACATGGTCAGAATTGCATGGTATATAGAGGTAAAATAACTCTATTTACTACAACTATTAGAGTGATTAGCAACCTAAGCAAAGGAAGAGGGATGAAACACATCCAAAATCATATCTAGAATTAAACACCCAAAAGATAGATGAAATACTTCGAAAATGCAAAACATATAAATAACTCATTTCTAACCATTTAAACGTTTTCCTAAAAGAATTACTCAACAACAACTAGCGCCTGAATGTGAGTAAAAGAAATTTCAAATAAACTATTTTCAAAACCAATGATACTACCTCTTTTGAAATTAGAAATAATGAGTTTTGATAATTTTGTTCACAAAAGAACTATGACAACACACTTCTAAAAACTTGAAATGACCAATCAAATACCACAAACTGTCAAAACCCTCATGTGGTATGGCCCTTGGATTCATAGCCCCCAAATGCTTTGAAAATAAATTCTAAATCCCCATGTGGTATGAACTGAAAGGTAACAGACACAAATGGAAATTATCCAAACTCATAGTTTTGGTTAAAATTACATTTTTACCTCATTTACAATATAACATTAAAGCTTTCAAATAATTTATTTTTCCCTATTTCTAGACATTTTACCTTTGAATCGTATGATGAAAAAAATAAAGAAAATGACATTAGTTTATTACAATTAAAGATTTGTAAATAAATGCACGATAAAAAAAAAGAAACGAACTACAGAAAAATACCATCTACAACATATAGTGGTGCTTTTTGGGCGTATATGATGGATAAGTATAGCAAATTTGATTATAGGTTTATATAAGAAACAATAAAGGTAGGTTGGCATAAAATGCTAATTTTTGGAGGAAAACTGAATTTTCAGCCAATAATTCGCAACAGGAGCGCGTGTATATTAAATGTAGTCAGTTTGGATGATTTTCATCTATTTTAATATTCAGTCTAGACCACATGGGGTTTTAAGATATATTTCCAAAACATATAGGGGATATGGGTCTGAGAGTTTTACCACATAAGGGTTTATAGAAATGTGCCTTAAATTTTTTAGGGAAAATTATGTTTTTTAGTAAACACTCGCTTCGAAGTGCATACATTTTCTAGCACAATTAATTTAGAAGATTTCCGTTCACTTTATGTTTTGAAACAAACCATACTAGGGTTTAATATATATTTCTAAAACATATTGGGTTATGGGTTGGAGAGGCTATACCACATAAAAGTTTACAGTAATTTGACACTCTTTTGTTGCACAAAGAGTATGGAGGTTTTCCCTTGTTCAATGGCATGGGCCACGAAATCTCACAGAAGGGTTTCTTTTTATGAATTTTTCATTTCAAATATTAATTTTAAATAAGTCGTATCTTGCTCAAACCAATAAATAGAACTGAGGTTATAGTTAAAGCTACTAGTAGAAAACCAAAATAACTAGTTAGAGTAAGCATGAAGGAGCTAAATGAAATATGGATTTGAGGCATCTTTTAGTTGATGGTGGGAGCAATTAATGAATGTGAAGACCAAGAACCAAAGATGGGAATGAGCATCTGGTGTTAACAACAAATATACTTTGGCAAATATGGAAGGCAAAGAACAAGAAGATCTTCAAGAACAAAGAAGCTGATAGGATGGATATTATACAAAAACTGTAAAAGAGTGGGGATAATTTTTGAGCTCCTCAGACAGGTCAAGATATGGAGAGCAATTATGAACCAGCAAGATCAAAAGTAAACAAACAAAGAGTAATTCCTAGTATTAACGAAATTAAAATCATCATAGAGGTAAGTAGAGATAACCAGAATTTGAAGATTGGGATTGGAGTGGTAGCAAGAAGCTAGGAAGGAAATTTTTTGAAGGTTTAGACCCTGAAGTAAATCATTAAATAGGATGTTGAATTGGATACAAGTGAAGCAATTAGGATAGGTCTCATTAATGCTAAAATGCAGGGGTGGCAAAGAATAATTATAGAAGCCAACCATAGGAGCCTTATGAGAAGACTTGCAAATGGTGATCCCAAACATGTGAAGGTAGATGTCTTGTTTTGTTGGAAGATGTAATTATTTTAGGTAGTTTGTTTCATTCTTACTCCTTTATTTTTGTGTATAGGATACATCACAAGATAAGCAAAAAGATAGCTAATTTGTAAATAAAACTAACAAAGGATGTAGAATAGGAGGACTACTAAAACTAACAAAAGATGTAGAATAGGAGGACTACTTTCTCATTTGGGTTGCATTAGTAGTGATAGCATAGTTGTCTTTCTTTTTTTGGGTAAAGGTACTATTGTGAAGAAATACAAATTCTAACATTAATGAGTAAAAATTTATCCCACTCATTCTGTTGGCTTTACTAGTCATTTATATTGCTTTATTAATTAATGTGTCCATTATTGTGCCCAACTATAGTTACTAGAAACACAGGACATTAGGAAATACAGTACAGGTACGGAAAAGCGATTCACTACTTTTTAAAGTATCAGATTACATAGAGGTAGACTTAGTTGATACGTCGTAATATGCCACTTCTTAGAAAAAGTTGCTGCTCACATTATAAGGATTATAGAGATAAAAAAGTAGTTGATGATAGATCGTATTAAATTTCTAATAAATGTTGAATTTTTAGTGACTAGAAAAAAGAAAATGCTCAACTTTCAAGAATCATTATCCTATCAAATATAAATAGTTCTATTTAGGTAAATTTAGAGAGTATTTTCTCATTTTCTCAATAAATAAATGAAAAGAAGAAACATGTAGAAAAAAGAAATATGTAGAAAAAAGAAAAAGAAACAAAGCAGCCTTATTAGAATAAGGATTCACAACATTTGATGTTCCGACAGGTAAATCGCCGAATTTTGGTATGCAAATAAATCGTATTTTGATACGTTTGAATCAGTACGCAATTCGCTAAGGCATGAAGGGTTTCTGATAACTATCCTAATAGTTAATGCAACAACCTATATGTGTAGCTCAAAAAACAAGTGAGAATTTTGAGTATTGTGATGTGGTGTTAATGTCCTACTGTTCTAGGCATCTAGTTGATACTGGCTTTGGTAGCACTCCATGTTGATTTTTTAGTAAATCAAATGAGAGCATTTAGCTGCCAAGCTCTTCATTTTTCTTTCTTTTAATCCATAGGAGAGGGTGTGCCTGCATTACATATTACGGGGTTGTCATGTTCCTACTTTAACAGTAAAGCCTACTTTTGAAGCTTATTATCCACGCACAACCATTATTAGAAATTTCCTTTTGGTTGGGTTTGGAGTTGAGCATTTCTAATCTAGCTAAATGCCTAACTAGATTGAGATCCTCGATACCCTTCTCATGGAATCAAACAGGAGCCCTGCATCAAATATTTTCACGTGGAGCTTTAAATTACGAAATCATCTTCTCTGTACTCTTTCTCTTTCATTCTAACGTCCAACTCTGACTCCTTCTTTGAAATTTCTCCAACTTCTCTCCAATCCTAATTAAAAAATGGACAAAAGGATCAGTCAAAATGAGCCCCACAAAATACTTAACTTCTTCCATGTTTCCATCTCCTCAACTTCGAAACTTAATGTCGTTATATTGTAGTTGGGATGAAACTCAATTTTAGATTTACCATTTGCTTTGATTAGTTAAGGAATACTATAAGCATCTCATATTTCTACAATAAAAATATTTTATAAAGTTCTAGATTTTTGCAGTTGAACTTTTGGACTAAGAATATGAATTATTTTTTTTTCACAAATGATAGAAAAATATATGAACTAAGAAGAGTTTGGTAAGTGGCATACATCATTTTGAGCTAGAGAGAAGCCACAAAGGAAAATTACAAATCCATTCAACATTAGACTGAGCACAAAGAGAAAAGTGAGAAAGTTTATGACTAACACTATTTTTCTTCCTTGGAATACAGTTGAATGAATAAGACTCAAACCAAACTGCCAGACATAAAATATCTGACAACACAATTCCTATCATTGCATCATCATTTTTTATGTTGCAACAATAAAGTGATGACATTCAATGCATCAGATGCAACCTCAAAATGCTACAAATCATGCCTCTGTGCTTGAACAAGTTCGAATAGCATCCTAATTGCTAAAGCTTGAAGAAGCTTAACATTTGTATTCTCTGCACAATTAACAGCCCAAGCACCAAGTAAAGCAGCTTTGAATCCCTTGCAACCACTCCTATACCAGATAACTTCTTTGGAAGAATTGCAGCATTAGTACTGAATTTGGCAAATCCAGCCTGAGGGCACTACCAATGATCCATTGCCAAAGTCCCATAAATAGAAACAGAGTGAGACAATCGACCAACATCTTGAAATTCTAGCCACTCATAGTGTACATAATATGATGTTTCAAACTGAGAAAACCAAATCTTATTAAGAAACCATCTATTCCTTGACTTCCACAAAAGCCAAAGAATAAAGGTATTTAAGAAAACGTGATCAGTTAAGGCATTGGTCTTAGATGGTTTTAACAAAGAATCCTACCAACACTAGAAATCAAATTCATGAAGCTGCAAAATAGACCAACTAGCAGGAGATAATTTCCACACCAATTGAGAATAAGGACATTGGAAATAAAAGATATCTAGTTCCAAAGTTTCAACATCACCACCACACCTAGAACAATTAATATTAGAAATTTGAAATCTAGAACAAACAACACACCTCTAACAGGAATAATACCCTTAAGACACTTCCAAACAAACTATTTTATTTTATTTTTCATAGGCAAATTCCAAATATTTTTCAAAACAAATTTTTTATTATTAAGTGAACTAGTCTAAGCATCATGCTTCAATGAATTCCATTTTAGAATTATTCATCAACTTAGCTTGGCAATAACCAGACTTAACACTGTAAGAACCACTTTGAGTATAAGACAAAAACTTTTTATCCCTATGCCTTACAATGGAAATAGGTATTTGAAGGATAACTTTATCATCATCGTTAGAAAAAAGATTTATGATTAAATGATGATTCGAACCAATTCCATGAGAAACCAAAGTCAAAATGCAATAAGGAGTTTACAGGTTTTAGGTTTGAAAGATATTAGAGAAGGAAACTATGGATTATCCCAAATCTTAATATTTTTTTCCCATTTACAATAGATAACCTAGAACCTTGACAAATCAAACCACAACCAGACATCAAACTTTTCCACAGAAAATAGGCAAATTGTTTAATAGATGAACAAATGACAAAGTTATTAGGAAAATATCTACCTTTCAAAATACAACTAACCAAAAGATCACGTGCTTACCCAATAGGGTGGTATTAAAAGATTAGAAGTCTCTAAAACCTATTCCCCCATCCTCTTTAACATCAGCCAGTTTACACCATGCTAACCAATGAATTTTTTCACTACCAAAAGAATCTCCATTCCACTAGAATTTTGCAAGCAAACTGCTTTGATGTTTACAAAGCCTAATAGACAACTTGAAGCATGACATAATATAAATAGGAAAAGACATTAAAACTGATTTGATTTAATTAAGAACCTCTTTTAAGCAGGTTTTAAAAATTTTTCTTTCCAACCATTAAGCTTATGCAACAACTATTGTTTAAGAAAAGAGAACGCCTAATTTTTCATTCTTCCTCTAGTGTCATGGATATAGGAAGACGTATATATTTAGGAGTTCCTCTATCAACCACACCCCCCAAAAAAAAGATAGATTTGCCTTTTTATATCAGAAGGTGTATTCCAATTTAAACAAATAGAGGACTTATCAAAATTAACAATTTGTCCATAATAGACTTGATATTTTTGTAACAACATAGAGACATTTTTGTTCTCCTTGATACCAGCTTTGCAAAACAATGAAGTATCATTAGCAAAAAGCAGATGGGAAATTTTATGCCTTTCTTGCTGATACTAACACTAGAAATATCATGAGAAATAGCGGCTTGGTTGAGTAAACTACTTAAACCATCTGAACAAAACAAAAGAAGATAAAAAAGATAAAGGATCCTTTTACTGTATACCCCTGGAAGTTTTAATATAGCCCAAAATGTTTTGCATTAATATTAAAACAATAAGAAACTATAGAGATACAATTCATCACTCAACTAATCCATTTAGAAAAAAACCTTTTTTATCTATAACCCTTGGCTAAAAAATCCCATTCTACTGTGTCATAAGCCTTAGACATATCAAGTTTAAGAGCCATAAACCCTAGTTTACCATTTGTTTTCACATAAAAAAAATACATGTATTCCTGCACAATTATAACATTAACTAAAATCTGCCTACCAGGTACAAAAATAGGTTGAGATTTATGAATGCATGTTGACAAAAAGGGTTTCAATCTGTTAACAAAGATTTTTGAAACAATTTTATAAAGAATATTACACAAACTTATAGGCCTATAATAAAAAAGATGAGTAGTAACATTAATCTTAGGAATCAATGACACAAGTATGATTAATAGTAAACAAAAGATGATCAAAATGAAAAAAAAAAAAAAGAAGGGAAAATTGTATCAATAACATCCTATGCAACAATATTTCAGTATATTTGAAAAAAAGCAAGGTATCAAACAATTTGATCCTGGGGCTTTAATAGGCAACATAGAAAACACTGCTTTTTTAACCTCAAAAGCAGAAATAGGCTTAACCAAATGAGTATTCAAATCAACAGAATAACAGAAGAGGAAATAATTGATAAAATTTCATCATAATTTGAAGCAGAAGAAGTGGTGAACATATTTGAGTAAAATTTGGAAATTTCATTCACAACATCATCCAAAGATTCACATACCTCACTATTACTCTTAACAAGATTCATCGGGTTATTCTTCCTCCTATGACTCATAGCAAAAGCATGAAAAAATTTTGTATTTTTGTTTCCATCTTGCAACCATTTTACTCTAGACTTCAGATGCAGAAAATATTTCCTTTTCTTTGTAAGCTAGCCCCAATGCTTTTATAAACCTCTCAAGAACTGTTACGATTCAGACCCACGGCTTTGAGAAATAGTATTAATTTTATTCTTTAAAGTTTGAATTTTATGCTTAGAATTAAAATTAATATTGTTCTTCCATTTTAAAAGAGCAACCCTATAACCTTTGAACTTCTAATTAACCTGATACATCCTTGAACCCATACAAGGAGATGCCCAATCTTTCTTTATAGCAGCCACCATAAATTCCATTATGATTTAACCATCTTTGATCAAACATAAACCTTCTTTTAAATTTAACAATTGAAAGTTTAGTGTCTAAAAGTATCATCAACTGGTCAGAATATTCATTAGATAAATATTAAATAGAAGCTCAATCAAACATTAATCTCCAAGTAGCTGAAGAAAAGAATATATCTAGTCTCTCCTCTTCAAATCCCTGATCTTTTCAAAAATTAGCCCAAGTCTACAGAGAACCAATAAAGCCCAAATCAATTAAACCATTACCAGCCACAAAATTTCTAAAAGACTGATAAGAACTCTTTGTTCTTCTCTTAGTACCAAGCTTTTCATCATGATATAGAATATCACTAAAATCCCCAAACAAAATAACATCAGAACCCTACACATGTATTTAGAAGAGATCCAAGAAAACTAACTCTTTCTGGTATTTTTTATTACAACTAATATAACAAACACAAACCACCAAACATTACTAAATTCATCTTAAATTTTAACCTCAATATTACAAAATCGGAACTCAAAAAATCTAACATAGAAACATTATTATTCTAGAACTAACATATACCTCAAGACTTGCCGACAGAATCAACACAACAGAAATTAGGGCAATTAATTTTCCTACATACCTTTTCCATGAACAACTTATTATCCTTAGTTGTAGATAAAAGAATCAATTCAGGAAAGTGATCAGAAATCACTTTCTTCGTTGTGGAATTGTCAAGAACTACTTATTTCTCGACAATTCCAAACCAATATATTCATTTATAAAGATGGACCCATTTTAGGTTGGCCACCTCCATCTTCTTAACCTCAAAGGAAGAACATACCTGCGATTTAGCTCTTTTAACTTCAGAATCAACAGATCCATCACCTCAAGCAACAATTACATCTTTATGCATAAGGGGCTTTAGGGAAGATTCAGTCATAACCACCAACTCACTCCTTAAAGCTCCACTCTCATCCTCAGAAATTGAATCCACGGTGATAGGAATAAAATCACAGGTCTTATCAATAATAGTGAATTTGGATGATGAGATACTAGAATTTCATGTAAGGTAACCGAGGAAGAAGATGAAGGATAAAAGAGGTTAGGGTTAGTAGGTAAAATATGAAAAGAAATGAGTGACTGTTAGGAAAAGTAAAAGAAGTGCTTGATGGAGGAACAGATGATCCTTTGGAGGTCTTCTGTTCTAAGCTTAGAAGACTTAAAGTGCAAGTGGAAAAACTCAACCATACTTACTATAGTCAGATACCTATTAGAGTTCAGGAAACCATACATGAGCTATCCATGCTTCAGTAAGAACTTGTAGCAGGCCCTTTGATTATTGTTTGCAGCAGCAAGAAAAAGGGCTTATTTGTAAATATGTTGAGCTTAGTCTAGCTGAAGAAAGTTTTTTCAAAGAGAAGTCTAGAACTAAATGGTTACAAGAAGGAGATGCTAATACAATATTTTTTCCACAAGAAAATGAAATTTCATCATGCCCATAATAGAATCCTCACTATCACGGACTCCTCAAGTGTTTATTATGCTTACAAACTATGAAGATGTGAAAAATGAAATGGTCAGTTTCTATAAGAATCTTTTTGCTGAAAATGGTGAATTTTCTAAGCCCATGGAATCCAAACTAAGAAATGTGTTGAAGAACAAGCTTACAATTGACCAGAAGGATATGCTTGCCGATGTGGTGAAAACTGAAGAAATCAAACAAGCCTTATTCTATATGAAAGAAGGTACCTCTCCTGGACCTTATGGATTTACTACGAAATTTTATAAACAAAATTGGGATTGCATTGGTGAAGATTTTGTGAACGCTATTAAACACTATTTTGTGATTGGAGTTATGCCTTTTGGACTATATAGCACTATTCTTACTTTGGTACCCAAAATTATAAATCTTGTTGATGCGAAGAAATATAGACCCAAAGCTTGTTTCAATATATTATACAAATGCTATTCTAATGTTCTTGCTGAGAGAATTAAAGGAGTCATACAAGGTCTGATTTCTAAATATCAAAATGCTTTTGTTTCTTGAAAGGAAGAAAGATCACAAAAAAATATTCTGTTCATGCATGAAATTATGAGAAACTATCATAGAAAAGGGGGGCCTCCTCGATGTGTGATGAAGACGGATATTATGGAGGCCTATGATACTATTAGGTGGAGTTTTCTTTCTGGAGTATTGAAGATAATGGAATTTCCAAATGTTTTTATTTATTTGTTGAAAAATTATGTGATGACAGCAAAATTTTCAATTAACTTAAATGGTTCTCTTTTGGGGTATTTTGCTAGTTGAAGAGGGTTGAGACAAGGTAATCCCATCTTATCACTACAAGAAAATGAGGCTTTAGTGACGAGCAAAATACCCCAAAAGCTGTCTCTTATACACATCTAGATGTGTATAAGAGACAGACGTGGCTCTTTGCATTTATCGTAATTTTCAAACTTTACTTTCTAATGTGTAAATACCTGAAATCTTATTCACACATCGCATAGATTTGTATAATAAAGAAAAGTTATCTAATGTCTCTTATACACATCTAGATAACTTCATTTTTCTTATCCAGCAATAAAAATATTTACATCTTTAGATCTTTAAATGAAAATATTAAAATAAATATTGAGTTAAAGAAAGAAAATAAAAATATATTGTTTATGATATATATGTTTAAGTTATATATTTGTAAAGATTATAAATTTTATTAATGTAAATTCTAATCCAACATTTGTAATTGAAGGGGAATTCCATATCTCTGCTGCGCAAAACGACTGCCGAGACTCAAAGTGAAGATCGAGTGGAGTCTCGATTTCTTCTTCGACGAATCTACCTTTTCCCCTTCCTTTTTCCTTCACCCCTCTTAACAAAAAACCCCTAACTTTCTGCCGCCCCCCATCTTCCCCTGAAAACACCGCCATCCCACACACTCTTAGTGGACCATAAACCGTTGCAACAACCTCATCTACCACCATGCCTCTTGCACACTCTTTTCTTCAAACTTCCACCCGATCACTATCACACCCAAACCTACCCCGATTCACACCACCAATTCACACTCAAACCTCTACCCCGATTCACACCACCCACTCAACCTCTACCCCGATTCACACCACCCACTCAAACCTCTACCCCGATTCACACCATCCCTTGAAGCCGCACCACCAATTTCAAAGTAACTCCTCAATTCGCCGCTGCCTCCACCACATCGCAAGTAAAATCTCTCTGTGATTTGTACTAATTTTAAGTTTTAAACCAACAGGCCCCCGAATTTCAGCCGCTTGGATACTTGTGTAGATGTTTATGGAATAATGTCTCATTATCTACATCTTGTATGTATAAGAGACTTGTCTCCGTGATCACTTCATGCATGACTAAGGTAGTAGGATGTGTGGTTCTAATGAGAGCATATCCTGCGAGCTTTATTATGGACATATCCTTTCAATGTCCCCATTTTCCTGTGCATACTTAAAATGTTTAGCTTTTCTAGCAATTGTTGTGGTAGTTGTATTTCCTGAACCTCCTGGTGAATATGTATAATTACAGATAATCCAATGCCCATTATTGGAGGAACTCTTTGTGACTGCTAGAGCTTGTGAATTATTGACAAGTAGCTTCTACCCAAAATAACATTGTAAACACATCTAGATGTGTATAAATAGACAGTACTGTGTTCTATTAATTGGGCCCAATGCCAGTAGATCTTATTTCATCGTTACAATTTAGTTAAGTTTTTTGTTCTATATTATGAAGATGTCCATGGAAAGATGTAAACATGTTTTAGTGATGATTTTCCATCAATATGTGAAAAGTGCCATTTTTTGTCTTTATTGGTTATTGAATGTTTGACTTCAATAATTTTGAAGTTATTGAACTTATACAAAAATTGGTTTTTGTTTCGAAGCGTCTGGAATGAAAATAAGTTTTAGAATTACTTACTTAAAAATAGGAATCAGCTTTGCAATACCTGTCTCGTCTACACATCTAGACCATGAGTGGTTGGACTATCCAATATAGGTTGCAGGACAAGATACAATCTACATATAGTAGAAGAGACAAAACTAATGAGTAATTTATGAATTTTAAATTATGTAACGAAACAAGGTACTTTTTTTGTCTCTTACACGTTGACGAAACCATGAAGTAAATTGGTTATCATGACGTTTCTTAAGAATATGCATCCAATACCACAACTGTTAACGATAAATGCAAAGAGCCACGTTTTAAGGAAGAAGGTCACAAGGTTCCTAGAAAAGTTCTTCGCTACTTTCCTCTAAAACCAAGGTTAAGGTCATCATCCTCATCTTCATCATGGAACCCTTCATATAGTACCTGTTCCTCATCTGAATCATCTTGATATGACTCACCATGATATACCCATGTACATAATCTTTACTAATTCCATGCACCTGTCTCTTATACACATCAGACCCAAGAAGTGTATATTGTGTAAATTAATTAGTTATATAGCTGTCTCTTATACACATCTAGATGTGTATAAGTATATGGCGTTTTTTCTTGTCCTTACAACCCTCGCCTCGCCTTGGAAGTGCATGAGAGATCCTTTTATCATTATGTCAATGTTAATTCAGGACCTAAATCACCAGAAAGGATATATATGTGTATTTTCAACCATTGATTGATGAATTGAATGAGTTATGGGAAGTAGAGGCTTATGATGCATACAAGGGAGAAAAATTCAAGTGGTATCTATGGACTATAAATGACTTTCCGCACCTTATGCAAATGTTATCCATCCGGTCGGATCTAGATGTGTATAAGAGACAGGTAGATTTTAGACCTAGCTACTCCAAACTCGATCTTCACTTTCTGAGTCTCGACCCTGTCTCTTATACACATCTAGATGTGTATAAGAGACAGTGGTTACGAGAAAGGATAAGAAAAATTTCAATGGCAAAATAGAAATTCGAGGGCACTTCGAGCCCTTTGTGCCTAAACGATATGAAATTTTAAATGAGGTTCAAATGTTGAATGATGCCATGAACTCTTTCAGTAAATCTTGAGACAGCATCTAAGAAAAGAAAGCGCAATTGAAGAAAACACTTTTGTTGGTCCAATATAAGTGTTTTCGACAGATGTGTATAAGAGACAGTCTTCTTCATCATTTTCAACCTAGACATCATGCATGTTGTCAAAAAAATGTTGTAGAGCTTATTAGCTACCTTATAAGAGACAGACTGTACTCTTACTGAATGGACACATGGAAGTCACGTAATTGAACCTGCCTGCAGTTGAATTTGAAAAAGGAGTTGCACTTGAAACAAAATGGAGATTCCTTCACCATGCCGATGGCTTGCCTACCATCTAACGAAGGAGGAAAAAGATAAGGTGCTTCAATTCATGACATCAATTAAGTTCCCCGATGGTTTTGCTTCAAATGTCTCGCGTCGCATTGCATAAAAGGTGAAGAGTTTCAATTGTCCGAATGAAAAGTCATGATTTTTATGTTTTCACACGGAACGGATTCTCACATGTTTTATAGTAAAATAATCAATTACTTGCTAAACATTTGGTATAATTATAAAGGCTGTCTCTTATACATTATTGCTCAATTTGCCTAGGCATTTGAAGTAGGTGAAGCAAACGAATTTTAACTGGAGTTGCTGCAAAGCTTTTACACCCTTACTATATGTAGGTTTTATCTTGTCCTAGTACCATGCGATGAAATAAGATCTTTGGCATTGGGCCCGATAATAGAGTTAGTAGGTAATCGGTTGCGTTTATGGTAAATGGCTACCGATTTCATACAACGAGTAGGGAAAAGGGTAGAAAACTCAAAAGCGGTTGTGGTAAAGGGAGAGCATGGAAATAACGTTGTTGATTTTTTGGGGTATTGGAGTATTCAACTTCAATAATATCCCTGTCTCTTATACACATCTCGTAGACTGTAAACATTCCAATTTTTTCTACTCTGGAGATAGGAATGGATTACATATCGTTCGTCCCTCCTGTTGTCCTGTCTCTTATACACATCTAGATGTGTATAAGAGACAGATATAGGCTGAGGCTAATAGACCAACTTTGTCACAATCATTCACGCATGCATGAATCTGTCGTTGATTTGAACTTCGACATGCCATCTCTTGCAAGGGGCACTTTGTCTTTGCAGGATGTTGCTGCTATCGTCAACCAATGCAATGAAGGGTACACATATATATCCCTGTACTATAATCTGTCTCTTATGACATCTAGATGTGTATAATGGACATCTAGTCTTTGTATAAGCCACAAGAAAATCAAGACTTATACAAACAGATTCATTGATTTCCACTAATCATCATCGGCACCATGAAAATGATGAAGAAGATGGGCACAACCAGCGTGAGAATGATGAAGAAGATGAGCACAACCACCATGAGAATAATGAAGAAGATGTGGAAGAGCAAACAGCTCCTCCAGGTGATTCGGCTCTTTTGTTTATTGGATAGGGAAACATTTCCTTCATCTATACTCAACTACTTTAATCCAAAATCATTTCTACTTTTTCTTTTCTTCTTTGGGTTGGGTTCAATTTTCCTTTTATCGAGTCAGGGTGCATTTTTGTTTTTGTTTCCTCTGTTTCTATTTTTACTTAAGATAGGGAGCACAAGAATACATCATAAGATTACAGCATGCTTTAGGCCAATTGACAGAAAGATACACAAACCCAACATGGTCCAAATTGAGCTCGAGTTGAAGGATGACATATACAACAACGCACGGTATTGATTCTTTGATAATTAGTTTAACTATTATGACATAATGAGATCTTAATAATAAAAGAAGCTTCACTGCATTTGCATGATTGTTTGTAAATGTAGCAACAATATGAGGTTGGAAATAGTTCAAGTAAAGACACGTATTCACCAAAGACTTGCTTCTCAAATGAAGTCATTTAAACATAGGCTACATAGTTTTCAGAAGTATCCATCAAAAGAAGAGGCAATGAAGCATGTTCCTGAGGGCTTTGATAAAGAGGCGTGGATTAAATTATGCGAGGAATTTGACTCTAAAGATTTCAAGGTATGTTGCATAGTTTTAAATTTCTTTTATTTCTATTTTTCTATAAGTTCATACTTTCATAGGATATAAGTATGAAGTTTGAAATTTTGAATGATAGATCATAGATTTGTGAAAGATGGATCTGTTTGTATAAAGTTATTTAATGAGTAAGAAAAGAGAGTTTTCATCCTAGTCAAGGCATCAACCTTAAATAGATTTTGAAGTGATTCTATTATAAAAAAAGTTCACTGGTTTTAAGTAATGACCATGTTGCTATGTAATGACACAATTCTATTTTTATATGTCCTTTCAAATCTGGTTTTTTTTTTTAAAGGATCAAAGTGCAAGAAATCAGAAAAACCGTGCAGGATGTCGAACTCCAACTACTGTTGGAACAAAGTCAATTGCAAGGATGATCGATGAAAAGGTATACAGTAAATTTATTTTACATGAAATCTTCTTTCATATGTTTTGCACCTTAACAAATATGTATTGAAATTGCCACAGAGGAAGGTTGAAGGCCAAGATGTTTCTGCCATTGATGCTTATAGGATGGCTCATTTCTCGAAAAAGAAGGGCAAGATGGTTAATGATAATGCTAGTGAAATATTGGTGAGTACTTACAGCTTATTATTACATGATCAATTGTTATGGCCGAACATGTGCCAACTCATACTACAGAAATATGGCACGTCGTCACTAAATGCCTTATTTTATAAGTCTCTGACAGTGATTGTCACCAAATGAAATTTGTTTGCAAGAGTTTAACTCCATACCGGACATGTGCGGGTCGTTCTTTCACCAAAGGGGCAGCTTCTTGCCTTTGAAAGATATCGCACTGAAGTTCAAAAAGAGAAACAAAGAGCAAACGAAGCTGAAGAACGTGCAACAGCTTTGGTCCAGCAAGTCAATACTCAACAAGAATTGATCAAAGAGCTCAAAGACCAACAAATGGCTACCGATGCGAAGATGGATACACTTCTTGACAAAGTTGGTCTATTAGTTACGATGCAATCCGAAAAAAATGTAAGTTATCATCCATTTAGCTTTTACATTTTTTCACTGCCTCTTATACACATCTGTCTCTTATACACATCTAGATGTGTATAAGAGACAGTATAATTGCTACACATAATTGAGCATATTCTAAAAATATTATGGTTCCGACTATCAAGCTGGAGCAGTACTTGAACTGTCTCTTATACACATCTAGATTATGCTGTATAAGAGGTACAGCCCATACATAGTATCCCCGAAAATCCAGTTGGTTCTATATTCTTATGCTACATCTTAGTGAGTGTATAAGAGTCAGCTTATACAAAATATAGAATAAAATCTAGAGAAAGGCTGGATTTTAGGGATACTATGTAGCAGAGTGTTCTAGTTACTTTTTTCAGCAGTTTTATTTTGCTTTCTAATTGTCGTTTTAAAAGTGCAATGGCGTAGAAAGAATCATGCCGCCGACCCCACTTAGTGCGAATAAAACTTGGTTTATTGTTGTTGTCATCGTCATTTTAAGAAGTTAAGGGCATTCAAGAAATTAATATTCTCGTCATGGTGTTTTGTGAGATTGCCTTCATATCTATAGCTCTTTGTTCACCAAATTGTGTATTATTCAAGTGTTCTGTCTTGCATGTTTACTTCAATTATGGAATAATTAATATAAGTATACAAGAGCTATAGATACCAATATCTTACTTTTGCAATCATATAGACTAGAACTGTAGAATAGAAATAAAATGACTTGGAGTTTGATAAGGTTGATCTCCAACTTTATGAACATATGCCGGAAATAATTATTTTAGTCTTCTGAAATGCTCTCTTGATATCCTTGAGACATGTCTGGATGTGTGGCCATATGCAAGTTTTAGGTTCCCTTCCTAAACTGCTTTTTCATTTGATCTCTCTTACTTTAGTCCAAAAGTGTTCATTGAGCTTTTAGTTTAGAAAACTTAAATCTTTTGACGGTGTTTGCTAATTTCCATCTTCTTATGACCTACTCTTTTATTTTGCTTGCTTCATAACATGGCTTGTCAAAATTGATACTTGGGTGATCCTATTTGTGCTTTTGTGTTGTCAAAGAGATGTGCTTAAGCAAAGTAGCTAGGATGTGTTTTATTTATGCTATCTTATACACATCCTATGTTTATGTATGTATGTGTTTGTGTGTGTTTATATTAACCTTACGGAATTCGTGTTAAGTGGTTGTGATTTTTGGAATTTTTGTGCTTTTGTTGTCGAATCTTGCTTAATTTAGTTCAGAAATAGTTAGTATTGGAACTCTCAACTCCTGTGTATATGTGTGTGTATATATATTAGCTTTCCTGGAATTCTTACTTGTTATTTGGTTTTTGTTTCATCCCTTCATCTTACATATATACCCTGTCTCCTGGAATTCTTACTTGTTATTTGGTTTTTGTTTCATCCCTTCATCTTTTCTTCCATAGCTAGATAAAGTAACCGTAATTCAGCATATCTTTTCAGCATATCTTTTCAGCATTATGTGCTTGTCATTATGCTTGTGTATCCTAGACAATTGAAGAAAAATTAGGCTTATTTTTTTCCCTCTCATAAAAAGAAGTTCGTTATCTGTCTTGGTTGCCTATCGTTTTTGTTTTCCTTATGTTTAACATATTCAACAAATGTTTATTGAATTTGGTATTTGTTTAATAAGTCCAGTTGTCATACTTTAATGGACCTAATAAATTTGTTAATTAACGTATTTTATCTTGCAGTGAAGCTCACCGACAAGCAAGCTTATTTGGGAAGAAGTGTAACTTTTTTCTTGCCCATGCTTTTGATGTTGCAGGCCTTGTTTGGCTCTTTTGTACTGTTGAATTAATGTTAGTTACATTTGAAGACATGGATATTGTAATCTAGTAGGTGTTGACTATTATAGTTATTTGGCACTCTATTATGCTGTTGGACTGTCATTATGTTGTTGGATGTCATTCTGACAATGAAATCCTATTTTGCAGGTTATAAGTTTAGTTTTATAATTGGATTTCAGTAAAATGTCAATGTGTTTTTTGGTTTTGGCATTGTTAGTAATTACATTTCCAAGGAAAATTGCTTACAGGTTTGGAAAACTTGTGACCAACTTCACTTGTCACACAAAAGTTTAGAAAGTCGTCACTAAATGTGCTGACCGAACACACATCTTATTAGTGGCTACTTTTATTCGTCACTAAATGTAGTGACCGAACACATATTTAGTAACTCCTCTCCCATCATCACAAATGTCGTAACTAATTATATTTACCGAATGCTTATTTAGTGACACCACCGTCGTCACAAAATATTGACACTAAATGCGTTGACCGAGTACATACTTTGTAAAAGCTAAATGGATGATAACTTAATGTCGACACAAAATATAGCATTTAGTGACGACGTGCCATATTTAGTTACCATTTTTTAGTGCCTTTTGTGTCTACGTATACTCGTCACTATTTTGTGACGAATGTTTGTCGTCTCTAAAAACACTCATTCAGTGACGACTTTTAATTGTCGTCACTATAAGGCTTTAGCATCGAGCCTTTAGCCTCGCACAAGTTTGAATCTGTGTCAAGTCTAAAGTATTTTAGTGACGACTTCTTAACTTTTTCTGACGACTTGACATGGTGACTAAAACTCTATTTTCTTGTAGTGTATCTTATCTTTTCCTTTTTTGATTGAAGGTTTTACTCAACTGTTAAATGATCAGATTCTTAAGAAAGGCTATGATTTCTACCCAAAATGTGCTGAGATTCAAACCTCCCACATTCCTTTGGCGATGATTTGTTTGTTCTTTTTACTGCAACTAAAAATTCGTTATAGGTAGTTAAAGAGATGTTCTAGGACACATCTATGATGTTGGGTTTTCAACCCCATTTGTCTAATTCTGAAATTTGGGTGTGTTGGGATGAATGAGAATGAGATTACTGAAATTGGCAGTTTTACGGGAGTGCGAATAAGTAAATTACCTGTAAAGTATCTCGGAGTGCCACTGATATCCACTGAACTTACTCCCACCGCCAACCTATTTTAGATAAAATCATGCTGAGAATTAAAAACTAACTAGTGAGGAATCTTTCTTATGGTGGTAGATTGATCCTGATCAAATCAGTTCTCAATAGCTTTCTTGTGTATTTGGAGATCATTATACTTCCAAAGCAATTGTGAAAAGGGTTGAAAGTCAATAATGTTGGGTCTTCAACCCCATTTGTCTAATTCTGAAATTTGTGTTGTTGGGATGAATGAGAATGAAATTACTGAAATTGGCAGTTTTATGGGAGTCCTAATAGGTAAATTACCTTTAAAGTGTCTCGGAGTGCCACCGATATCCACTGGACTCACTGCGACTGCCAACCTATTCCAGATAAAAGCATGCTGAGAATTCAAAACCGGCCAGTGAGTGAAACTTTCTTATGGTGGTAGATTGATCCTGATCAAATCAGTTCTCAATAGCTTCCTTGTGTATTGGGAGATCTTTATACTTAAAAAGTAATTGTGAAGAAGGTTGAAAGCACTTTGAATGCATTCTTTTGGTTTGTCTTTGATCTTGTTCATACTAAAATCAAAGTTGCTTGGTCTGATGTATGTTGTAGTACTACTGAAGATGGTTTGGGACATTTTACCTGGAACAATAGAACAGGGCTATGGTTCTGAGACAAATACGGGACATATGCCATGAGAAAGACTTCCTGTGGGTACATTGGGTTCGCCCTTATTTTTTAAAAGGGGAATGTTTTTAAGTTGTGAAGGCTTCATCTCCAGCTATTGGAATTGGTTCAAATTGTTAAAACTCAGACATGTGGCTAGGAAATGCATTAAAGTTGTGCTAGGAAATGGAAGACAAACTTTTTTTGTGGCATGATTGGTGGCATCTAGATGGACCCATACTTCCGAATTATTCTCTTCTTCCATTTCCTAGCACTGATCTTCTAAAGTTATGTAACGTTAATCAACAAGCCAAGGTTGCTTCTATTACTGAAAATGGAAATTGGAGCTGGCCTCAAAGAAGAAGGTTGAGAGGAGAAGCTTTAGATCTTTGCAATTCTATTCCATCTAACCTTATTACCATGATGGATTATGAAGATGAAGTTCGATGGTTGCCTAATAAAAGCTGAATATTCTCAATCATATCTGCTTACAAGAAACTGATTACATCAGAAGAGAGAGTGAAATGGCATAGAACTGTTTGGGGTAAACGTTTCTATATGAGATACTAATTCATTCTTTAGCTAGCATGCAGAAAAATGCTTCCCACCAAAGATAGACTACTACTACAATGGGGCATGGAAGTTCAAACTTTGTGTTTTTAATTTAACAGCTTAGATAAAGACCATAACTATTTATTCTTTAGCTGTCCTTATGTGCCCAAAAATTGGGACCATGACACGCTAGATCTCAGGGCTTATACCAAGTGTACAAAATAGTTCAATATCAAGAACATCTAACAACCATAATCTAAATAAGAACTTCCAATACCATCACACCAACTATAATATACAGCTAGAATAGAGTTAATCATTTTTTATACAAACACAAGAATTCATAAGAACAACTAAGAGTAAGGGAGGTTTAAAGGTACAAATAAACTATTCAATGACAAAATAAATTCTAATAAGATAGTTTGGCACGCAAGCCAAGCATATGGGAAAACCTCTCACTATACCACCATCATACTCCAGCTACAATAGCTAGTTAGAGTCCACACCAAAGTCCCTTCCCAACTCAAGTCTACAACCAGAATAGCAAAACCACCACGGATAGAGAAACTGCAAAATAGTATAAGCACATGGGATGAGCTAAACAATGCTCAGTAAATAGCACTTAAACCTAGTTACTGAATGTAAGTATATATTCAATGCAGTGTTCAATGTAAACAATATAAGTAATAATCAAAATATGCATGACAAATTCATTAAGCTCATAGTTCGTTCGCAGGATAGTCTTCCGATTGCTGGATCCAGATCTATCTATTATCTGCCCGAATAGATTAGGCATAAGTAGTGTTGGGAACAACCAGCATATCAGTAAGCAGAGTGAGTATTCCAGTATATGACATAAAGTAAAAATCAGTTCACTAAAGTGATCCACAGAGCTTTCAGTAAGCAATCAACATTAAAAGACATTACATATCATATATGGAATTTAAATCACATTACATAAGTATCACGTAAACCTTTATAAATCGATCATACTTACTTTATTTTAACACATTTCACAACTGCACATTAAACTATATAACATACAATCGATAACAAGATTCAAGTACCACTTAACTTGAAGATTAACTTCTTGGTGCCTAATTTTGGTTGGTCGAAAACCCAGTCTTCTAGACCTATAATCAAGGGAGAGTAACACCATTCAAAAGTGCAAACATTGAGGGACAATATAGGATACAAAAGAAAGAAAAAAGAAGAAAGAAATTTTGGATGAATAAGCTAGCTCGTAAATGCACTTGAATAAGCTAGTAAGTGAATTATGAACAAGCTAGTTGGTGGCTATGAACAAGCTAAATGATCACTTAATTGCAGCCATGAAGCAACTCAATTTGGGGATAAAAAATCACACCAAATGTTTAGAAACAAGTGTTAAAAAATTTAGGACCAAGTTGTAGAAATTCAAGACAGTAAAAGTGTAATTAAACATCAAAATTCTAGGCTTAAACACCAAGATTCTGAAATTTGTCCAAGCTTCCTGCCCGAAATGTAATACCCTAAAATCTTGTTTAAGAAGTGTTTTTAACTACAAATAAAGGCTGGAGAAAGTGGGAAATAATTTGGCAACAAGAATCAATGATTAATAACAATATTTAAGCACTTTCAATTCATGGGGCTGCTTTGAAACCCTCATTCAAATCCTTCATTTCAAGTGTTTTGAAGTGGTTTGGAACCACAATTCAAGGCTAGATAGTTCAACATTACATTTTGTAACAAGAAGATTAAATCACAAACAAGCAAGATTGGAACAAGTTTGATTCTTGGCAAAAATCTGAAATTTTACTACCAAAAACCTTGCAATAATTTTCCATAAAACTTACCTACAAAGCTGTTATGCTGATCATGGAGCAGTCTTGCACCTCAATTTCAGCTTAGGTGACAAGATTCTAGTCTAATTTTGAAAGATTCGTGAAGTACAAGTTTAAAAGGATTTTGAGAGATTTTTGGAGAAATTTCTAAGTGTTAAGAAAATAAAGTATAGTAGCACCTGCAAAAATGGCTTCTTAAGGAAGCCTTAATGAGTTTTCCAAAAATTACACTTTGGTCCCTCAATTTTCACTTAATTGCACTTTGACTCACCGACTTAGGAAAATGACAAGAAAGGACATATTGATCAATAAATGTGAGAGAAGGATATAAATAGATATTTTAGGAGATGAGAACAAATATACATGGATGTGGAAAGATGGAAAAAGTTTAGTTGTTACAGAACGTGGAATGATTGGAAAAGTCTAAGTAGCAATGATCGAAAAAAATTTCAAGTGTCATGCTAGAAAATAGGGAGGATAAATTGATCACTAAACTCAAGAATAAAATTAATGACTCTTCTTAGGAATATCAAATTGATGATTCATGAGGATATAAAGAAGATTATTGCTATATGGAAGAATATAGAAAGGAACTAGGAAATCTAACAACTTTGCAGGGAAATTGGTGTGTTTGTATCTATTCTTAGGCCTAAAGTTGTCTACCATAGATGGGCTTCGTCTTGAGCTATATTCTTGATGTAGATGCTATGTATTTTGGAGTCCCCTTACTTGTGTATTATCATCTTTGCTAATCTATTAATACAAAAATGTGAAATTAAAAAAAAAAATTGATATTTAAAGGTTTGGTAAAAAAGATGAACACGACTTTTGTGGGTAAGAAGTAGTTGATCTATGCGGCAAGGCAAATGACATTGTTTTTAGGTCTTGAACACTAGGATTAAAAAACGGTTTTTTTGAATTAGAAGAGTTAAGCAAATTTATCACTCCGACTGATTTGCCTTGAAATTCATATTCCTCAATGAATGAACCAACTACTTCCTCTTCCTTCAACCATCCTTGGCGGCAACCCTGATCTGCCCTAATCATCAGACTAAATTCTAGAATTACTAGAAACATTAGGCAAAGCCACCATCAACACTTTTCTTTACTAAATCCTTAAGCCCCACTTCAGTCGTTGGCTTAAGAACCAAAGTTTTTTTAGTAGATGAATTATCAGCAGATGCACAAAGAAATAGACCATACTGATTTTGCGTCAAACAATTATTACGTGAATCTCCTTATTTCGAAGAACACTCTTTCTCACTAGGACCCACAATACCACAATAGAAGCAAAAAAAAAAAACAGAGGAAGGTTTTCTTAATTAAAAGTAATACATCAAGCTTTATCCATATAAGTAACCATTAACCCTATGAATAAAACCTTTTGAGATTAAAAGTAACATGTGTTGAACCCCAGTTATGTTAATCATGTTTTGATGATGACCAAATCGTACTAATGGTGGAAAGGTCCAACGGCTAGTTTTCCAGTAAACAAAAATAGCCGTTGGGAAGTTGTTGGAAGCAGATATTTGGCAACTATAAATACCCCTCGGTCTGAATTAATTAACAAGAGACTTCTACATTGATTACAAATAACTCTTGAGCTATTTGGGAGAAATAGTGGGAACAAGTGTTGTAACAATAGTGTAGGTAGTTTTGTGAAAAGAGCTTAGAAGTGTAAGAGTTCTTCAAGTGTAAGAGTGGAGAGATAACGATTGTAACAAAGGGAGGTTGTGAGTGTAAAACTCTTGGCTCAACTAAAGGAAATTAGTGTGAGCAAGAGTGATCCTCATTTGTGTACAAAAGGTTATTGTCTCACCTACTTTGAAGAGACTTTTAGTGGCTAAACTTCAAGTTGTAAACTTGGTAGTTGCCTTGTAAGAAGCTCTTTGTAGTTGAAAGCTTGAGAAGCTTGGGAGTTTGGTTTGATTCTCTTAATCTCAATATTCTTATTTGTTCTTTAAGCTTAAATTGTTGAATATCTATTGTATTCATTTGTGCTTAAGTTTTCATTTGGTGCATAAAGTTTGAATTTCTATTAAGTACATAAAAAGGTTTGTTTTAGATACAACCTAATTCACCCCCTCTCTTAGGTCATTGTTTGGGGCCAACAATTGGTATCAGAGCATTGGTCTCTTTATTTTGCCAATTTATAAATTGCGTTAGAGTAAAGATCATGGCAACCAATAATGCTTTGTTTTTAGAGGGGCATTCTATCACTAGACCTCCCATGTTTAATGGCATTAATTTTTGTTTTTTGGAGGGATAGAATGAAAATTTTTGTTCAATCTAATGATATTGATTTATGGTATATTATTTGTGAAGGTCCTTTAGAAGCTAATATTTTTGATGAAAATACTCATAGATTAAGGCCTAAGACTAGATATGAGTTAAATGCACAAGATAAAATAAATTTATCTTTAAATGCTAAAGCCATTAATATTTTGTACAATGCTTTGGATGCAGATGAGTTCTCTAAAGTAAAAGGTTGCATATCGGCCAAGGAGATATGGGACAAATTGAAAGAAATCCATGAAGGAAGTGAAGATATTAGAGAGCAAAAGAAGTCACTTCTTGTGGCTAAATATGAATCCTTCAAAATGGAACCTCATGAGAACATTGACAAGATGTATTTTAGGTTCAATGATATGGTAAAGCTTATCTGATTTGGAAGGTTTGGGTAAAGAATATTCCTTGGGTGAAAAGAATAGAAAAATTTTGAATGCTTTACCTAAGGAATGGGAACCTAAATCCATTGCCATAGAAGAATCTAAAAATTTAAATTCTATGCCTATTGATTCATTGATCAATTCTCTAACCTCATTTGAATTGAAATTGAAATACAAGCTACAAGATGAGGAGGCAAAGGGAAAAAGAAGCATAGCATTTAAAGCTTCATCAAAAAGGAGAAAAGACTCAAGGAAGCCTCACTTCAACAACTTCCAAATCACTTGGGATGATTGCAATTCGGATGGAGAGGTTGAAGAAGAATATGAGGAGGCTCAAATGGCTTTTATGGCACTTGGCAATAATGAGGTATCATCTAGTTGTGATTCTTGTGATGATTCATGTGATAATTATATCTTGGCTTCACATACCTGCCTTCTTTACTACCCATCTCAGCGATGATTATATCATGAGCTTCATCAAAATACTAGCAATTTCCTTCTTCTAGAAGCCAAAGTAAACTAATTTGTTGGCAAGTTCCACAACTAGATCCACTCAAGTGATTCAAAAAATTGCCTTACTTTATCATCCAAACCCGATTCCCAACGCTTTAATATCAAAAAATGATTGTCAAAGAACCAAGGTCTATGAGCCAGAATCTGATTGATGTCTTCATCATCAGCAAAAAAGAATTGGTAAGAATTAGTGCCCAATTCAATCACTTTAAAACCATCAGGATAATTCCACGCAATTTGTATGGTGGACTTTAAACTAGTGAAATTAACCTGACGATCACCAAAAACTCTACCCCATAAACTTCTTCGACAATCTACTAGACAATCACTAGTCTAAAAAATTTCCAAATTTACTCCATGCTGTAGAATATGAGATTCGAGTTTCATAAATTTCTCATTTCTCACTGTGAAAATTGGGAGGTTACATATTATTGGGGGTATGATTTAATCTTCAACAACTTAAATTAATTATGTTGAATTTTGGTTTGAAGGAATTTCATAGTTTACATATAAAGGGTTGGAGAATATTAATTTCAAATTACAATTGAGTTTCTTGTAGTGGATGTGAAAGGGAGAGAGAGGGAGTAGGAGAAGAGTTCTTCGAGTGGGTTTCTCATCTAAATCTCCACGTGGCAAAATTTGGTAAAGGGAACCCATTTAGTACTTAAGGGAGGGGTACCGAGGATTTGAATCCTAGCGAACGAGTTTCTTTTTTCCTAGAATCATAACAAAAATTAATAGTGACTATTTTTTTTTTTTTTATTTACTTTGCTTTCTTAAACATGGATATCAATTTTGAGTCTCTCATACCAATTTTGAGTATGTCATATGCAATACTATGAATTCATTTTTGATTATGTTGTATGCGATGCTACATGGGCGTGATGTAACGCCTAAAACTTGCCTAGCTCTCAGTAATTATAAAGGATTTGGTACTGGTGAAAATATATCTTTCTGCAATTTCTTAACGACTCAAATCCTCGGCATTCTTAGTCTTGATACCCTTTCGGTACCATGGACCAAATTCTGCCACGTTGAGCCTCAGTCATTGAATCATGTTTCCCCAACTTCTAAGTCCAAAACTGATATTCTTTGACTCGTCTCTGGACATGAAAATTCCTTCAACCCAAAATTGAAGGCTCATCCATCAAAATACACCTCATTACTATCAATTTCTTTCCAAGAAATTTATTTTGGTTTACCTAATTTCCTTCGGCCATTAGAGACCGTTACTTCGCATGAAGAGGAACCAAAACAGAGTGTCCTACAATAGAAGTAATAGGGTTTCTAGGATAAATTGAGTGGAGAAAAAGAACAGAAAGAAAATGGGATTTTGTAATGAAGGACTAATGATATATTTTTAGGCCAAAAGGGTCATAATCACTATTTAATCATGATGCATATGCCTAGTTTCTCCGAGGGTTGATGGGGTGGAGAGGGGTTTACTATTAAAACATTTACTGAATAAAGCTTTTGGCAACTTTGTTGTAAATTGTTTTTGCTCCTCTTTTTTTTTTAACATTTTTCATTCGAACTGGAGAAAAGTTGAGAAAGAAAGGGGAAGTTGGAGTTAAAAAAGAACAAGGAGAGTTGAAAAAGTTTGTTTATGTACATTTCTAATTTAGAGGTCCACAAGGCAAAATCTAGTGGAGGACATTCGTTTGGTATTGATGAAGGGGTACCGAGGATTTGACTCCATTTCTTAACCTATAGGAAACATTATAGTACTAACTTACTTACCCATTCTAACCTGAATAATTAGAGCTTATCATTAGTACTCTATATGATCTTTCCGTTTTATCTTCGAGTGTTTTGGTGAAGGGAAAATGTCTAGTTTTGTTCTTTATTTTTGGGTATCGATTAATTTGGTCTCTTATCTATCATTACAGATCAATTTAATCATTTATGTTTAAAAAAATTAACCAATCTAAGGTCTATGATAGAAATTACGGACAAATTAATGGATCAAATCTGGTGATAATTACGTGGGCATTAGTCAGCAGTAGATATTGCCAACGACTCCATTATTGTCTATATTTTCATCACAAAGGTTAAATTAGTTAATTTTTTTAAAGAATAAGCGACCAAATTAATCTTTTTAATAAACAAAGTACCAAGTTGGTTGATGTCCTATAAGAGACCAAATTAATCTTTTCTCTATCGACCCAAGATCACTAATTTTCGATAAATTCTTGTATAGATTAAGATATATAATCCTATCGTATACCTTTTGGTTCTCATTTAGTCACATGACCTAATAAGAAGAATGGTTTAAAATTTTTAAAAAAAAAAAGTTATGTGACTAAACAAGATCACAAGATACATATACCTTAAATCATAGAGAAATTTATCAACCTTTCATGATGCTCATCGTTTTTCACTAGTTTATTTAAGCCACTAGTATCTTGTTTTGCCAGTCCAGACCACGTTTGTCAAACTCGTACAGGTGACATTGTGTCAGTTTGTTCCCGCAACATGAAGCAAGGAATAAGATTCAATCATTGGTATCAACTGCTTCAGTCTTTATTATAACTCTTAAACACTCTAATGGGCACTAAAACAGGATCTGGCAATCGGCCTACTTAAGCTGGCGAGAAAGAGTTTGGCATGTTTAGGAATTAAAAAACTTTACCGGTTGATTGAATAATTTTTTCCCGAAAATGCACTTCTCGACTAGGACTAATCTAAATCTATCATGTCAAATAGCAGAAAAATTACAAGAGTGAAAATTAATAATTCTTTCACGACACAAAGCAAGGGGAACAGATAACACGAGTATAATTTTGACCCCACTTACTTCTCAGCTGAATAGTGACACAAAGGGTATGCTAACAAAACTCTGCATACCGCAAAGAATGTTGAACGGATACCAAACCAAGTTGAGAAAGACACTACTGACATCAATTAGGCCTTTCTAAAGCAAATCCCAATTGAATCTAGATTGAGCTGAAGCCACCATGGTTGTACTTGTTGAAGTTGACGATGCTGAAAGAGGGATTGACACTGGCACTGGCACTGCAGGGACAGGCAAGGAGTCAAAAGTTTTGGTCCCATTGTGTTGTAATAACTACAGGCCCTGAAGATGAGTGGCTCGACGGTTGCTGTGGCCGAATTGGTACCCCAACTGAATGCGTAGCTTGCTGTTTTTCAACAGAGGAAAACACATGGTCATTCGAAATCCTATGACGTTGTTGGATTGAGGATGATTGCTGCTGTAGCACGGGAATTCGGATATGATTTTTCGCGTCGGTTGCAATTGCATTGGCATTGTTGTTTGGCATTGAGTTTTCGATCTTCAACATATCCAAAGTTTCAACATATTTTTGCACTCTTTTTACCTTCAACCAATTGAAAATTTTAAGTTGGTTCAGGCATTAAATAACTTTAAATTCCTATATTCCACAAATTATCAGATTTGTAATGAATGAAGTTCAATGAATTGTACCTGTATTTTCCTCTGCATTTTGACTTTGACATCCACATCTTCAATAATTCCATCTAACTTGAGAAGTTGATTCATCAATAACTCAATCAGATTTGCTACATCCTTGTGACTCCGCAACTTTCTCACGTCTTGAACTAACAGATTCAAGCTCCGCCACCTACTCAATTTGGAGAAAATTCAACGAGTGTTCACCATATCCAAAAGTCAAAAGTCAAGAGGGGGTCGAGAATTTAACAATTAAAAACATAACAAAGAAAAAATGAGATTACTGATGGAGATATACCTGTCCAGCCAGCATATTGACCTCTAGGCTGATCTCTGATATTGATTTTGCAGCCTTCTCCAATTTAGCAGTTCTTCTCATCTCAAGGTATCTTTTTTCTTGGCTGATTGGCTCCTCCATTAACACAATTTTGGACTTATTTTTCACACCTGCAGTATCAAGAAAAGCCTTTGAATCCCTCTCTTTATTCTTAAAAATCAGCTTCTGATCTTCATGGTGCAAGCCGGTTGGCCCTGTTAACATCTTCTTTAGCTCCCCTGTTACGTTTCACCACAAAAATAAACATAAAAATGAAAAGGATAAAAAACAAAAATAAAAAAAACCAAAAAACATATTAGATAATTAGCTCATAAAAATCAGTACTTCCATCAAAAAAAGAATTACCAAAGGTGGCTTGCGAGCTGATATGGAGTTCATGATAAATAGAACCATATTTGACCCGAACCCGGATAGAGGGGGGAGGTGGTAGATTTTGATAAGAATTTGTACGTTTTTGAACAAACATTCCACCGGGCCTCTTCTCCCAATTATCATCAACATCTCCTGCTTCACCTACGGCGGCTGTGGTGGCAGTATTGCCTGTCGGTGGTAGTTCTAAGCCCATTCTGAGAGTTTTAGTTGTCACAGGCATCATATTGTTGTTCCTATTCTGAGAGCATATTGCTGTTAAAATTTCACTGCTCAGAAATATAAAGAGAGCGGGAAGAGGAAGGCGTCGGCAAGCAACCAGGAAATGGAAAAAGGCTGGTTGACAAAGACTTATTAATGACGTTGAAGCTGGACTCTGTTTCTGGTGTCGAATGAGAGAAGAAAGAGATCGTTTATTCTTTGGATTCCTATAATTGCATCTGTATATTATGCCCTTTTAGTGACATTTTTATGCCTTATTTTCCTTTTTTTATTTGAGAAATAGATAGCGGAATTTGCATATCTCTAAGTGGGTAAAAGAATCACACTGAATTAAAATCCGTAGCATTCAAGTCTGATTTGGTTTATAAATTGGCCTGTAAAATATGTTCTAGATTAATTTGATTACAACTTTAATTTGACTACTGGTGGACAAGATTTTACGGATCAAATTTGAGTAATTTAATTATGTTATTTGTAATGATTTGGTTTTATTCTGGTTCAGAAAAATTGAAAAGTTGATAACAAATAAATTTTGTTAACTTTTAGCTGAGTTGAATATTAAATCATTTGATTTTCTTTTAAGCCTTACATATTCAATTGATTGACAGATAAACTACTAAAATTAATTATAGGTCTTCTTCTTATCCATTAAAACAAAAAGATAAAACAAACATTATATACGCACACATATTTGATGGATAAACAAAAATAAAATGCACATGTTCAGTATTTGCTTGTATGTTTTTGGTAAAAATACCAGTAAGACGTTGCATTTGTGGGACTGCGTTTGGTTTTTTGGTCCTTTCCTTTAAATAAATGATGATGTATAGGTTGTGTCGTATAGTGGTATTACTTATTTCTCGACCAAAATACAGTTAGTTGTTGACTCCATCAACTTCATGAACAATAAGGAGTTGTGATAAAATGCATTGTCATATATTTTGTACTTGCGATTTAGTTTTGAACAGAAAGTATTAGCAAAGATACAGCTCATCATCATTCACCTGATTTTCGCTTGTGTTCAATAAATCAAAAATTCTATAATTCCTTTAAAGAACTATCTTTTTGTGTTTTAAATGTTTTTATAGTATTATAATTATACTGTATAAATATATATTTTTTTTAAACAACTAACCATCGGTACCTTGGTGGGTGCCGTTCCAAAGTTTTATTAATAAAGCAAAAGTACACGGGGGGACCTTCCAGTATTAGATACGAATCAACTAAACCAGATAAATCAAAAGCGGAATGAGGGATAGCCAAGTGCATCCATGGATGCAAGTCCACGCAATTGCCTTGGGCAAGAATCTGCATTGTAGAAACAAGTGGCAAGGGTAGAGCTTTCGAAACAGGCTGCATGATCTGTAACTGTATTAGCTTTTCTGAAGACATGATGAATCGTAAAATTCCCTAGTGAAAGTAAGCTCTTGATTTGTCTGACAATGTGATCTTGTTGCTAAGATGGAAAGGAGTTTTGCAAAAGTATAGCAGATAAGAGGTAAGAGTCTATCTCTATATTAACTGAAAGCATGCCAAGTTGGATACATAGCTGTAAACCCTGTAAAAAAGCATTAGATTCCGCAAATGTACTCGTTCCCACGCCAAAATATTAAGAAAAGCCATTAAGAAATTGGCCTGAAGAATCTCGAATTACCCCACCGCCTGCTGAATGGCATGGATTCCCCAGTGAAGATCTATCTACATTAAGTTTATAGCTGACCTTTACAAGCCTCGACTCCACGCAACAGCAAAAGGGAATTGACTAGACTCGGTGCCACTGTACACGACAAGGTAAAGAGTACAGGATATGCCCTATTCGCATGAATTGAAAAGGGACACTCCAAACCAGAATGAATCAATGAAAAACGAATCCGAGACAAAATAGTTTTTATCAATGAAGAACAATTATCATGTATAGAAGTATTACGAGCAATCCAACGATGCCAACAAATATAGGCAGGGATTATAGAGAAAAGCTGAGCATCACCTATATTGGTTGAATGCAACAACCAAACCTAAAACTTTTGTTGAAGAGAAAGGACCTCAAAGTCAGGGATTCCAAGCATGAACTAAAACTCTCTCCAAATGTGTCGTGCTACTCTTCAATGAAGGAAAACATGATCCAAATCATCAAGAAAATTGTAGTACCAATATTTAAAGGATAGATGAAAACCCATTTCCATCAAGACATCGACAAACAGGATAAAACGATTGAGCAATTTCTATAGCAAGATGATGAAAATTTTCAAAGGAATTTGTGCACTCCATATGTAAGCTTGAGAGTTGTGTTGTGATTTGTGGTCTTGAGCTACATCATATGCCGAAGAAGTTGAAAACTTTCTGGAAACGGATGGGTGCCCAATAGGGATATCCGGCTCATTAGACAAAAACAAGGAGTTGGACGAGATCTTGCTCCCCACCTCCTCGGGTAATTGCTGTTGAAGTAAGGAAAATGACCACCCAAACTCGTTGCTGTACAAGTCACAAACTTGAATGGAAGGATTAACCACTTAATCCACATAATCAGCTAAGACCCCATCACCAAGCCAATTTTCAAACCAAAAGAAGGAAGCACCATTATGAAGAAGGATTTGAAAATTAGCATTAGCAATAGATGTAACCCGAACCATACGCCGCAAAATCGGAGAAAACTGCGTAGACACACCTACACCATACTTAACTCACATATAGCAAGCCCATAATGAGGATGAAGAATAAAAATTCCACCACATTTTTAAGTAAAGAAATCAATGGCTTGAATAATGGAGTCAAAAGACCGAATTCCTAGTCCGTTCTTCGTTGTTGGACCGCAAACCTTTTTCCACTTCATCTGATGCTTTCGAGCTCTCAGTTCTAAAACACCCTAAAAGAAAGAGGATAGTAATTTCTCCAATTGCTGAACTATCTTTTTAGCATATTCAAGAACTACCAAGATGTGTATAGGAAGGAAGAAGAGTACATGTTTAATGAGTACTAAGCGACCTCCCGGTGAGAGCAACTTTTGTTTCTAGCCAGCCAATTTATTCTGAACTTTCTCCAAATATGGAGTAAAGAGATTGGAAGACTTGCATCCTATGTAAATTAGCCAACCAAGATAGAACAAACCAAGATACAACAAGGGTTAGGTTGTCCGCTTCATACCAGTCAAAATAGCAACAGAGCGTCTAAAAATAGAGGAGCAACGATGGGGAAGCACAAACGAGCTCTTCGAGAAATTGATTCATTGACCCAAACCATGTTGATAAATGTCAGAAAATGTTAACAAACTCTTTAGAGACCGCTTATCCCCCCTAGTGAAGATTACCAAGTCATCAGCATAGGCAAGATGGGATACCAGCGGTGCACCTCTTGAACTCCAGTAAGGTAGAATGCACCCTTCACGCGATAACTGATTCAACCCCCGTGAAAAAGCCTCAAAGGCTAAGATAAAAAGTAGCAGAGAAATAGGATCAACTTGTTTCACACCATGCGTAGGCAAGAAGAACCCTGTGACTTCACCATTTAGAAGAAAAGAAAACCAGCTAGCTTTAAGAATATTCATAACTAATTGCACAAACAATTGAGGGATGCCAAATTTCCTCATTACAGCTTCTAAGAAACTCTACGACACTTGATCAAACACCTTCATCATATCCAATTTAATTAGCATGTTCCCACCGCAAATTTTTTTTGTCCAGCAAACCAATAAGTAATTGTTCTAGAAATATGTTATCTGCAATGATTCGGACAGCCATGAAAACCGATTGCTCTGGAGAAACCAAGCTAGGGAGCAAGGACTCGCCAGCCGGTTAGCCAAGATTCTTGAGAAAATCTTGTTAATAAAGTTGCAAAGTGAAATTGGATGGAAATCCCTGAAAGGATTAGGGTGATCTGATTTAGGGATGAGAACCAAAAGAGCACTAGCCATAATTCTTGGCAAAGCTACAAAAAATCCATGACTACTTGGAAGAGATACTTAGAAATGATATCCCAACATTTGATAAAAAAATAACCCATATAACCATTCGGGCCTGCCACACTATCCCCATCCATTTTCAAAGAATTCAATTAAAAGCTCATCATAGAAGGTAACTAATATAAATCATTGTGCTGGTCTGGGTTAATCTAAGATAGAATTAGATCAATTAATTTATTCATGCATTCCTTATCAATCCCTTCATCAATAAAAAGTTGTTTACAGAAATCTTCCTCTTCAACTCATATATCTTCTATGGACTCAAACCAATCTTCACCTCGGTTCTTCATAAGGCAAATCAGCATTCTGGAATGCTATTATATTTGTTAGCAAGCGTGGCATGAAAGTACTTTGTATTTAGGTCTCCCTTCCTAAGTCATTTACATTTCGATTTTTGCCGCCAATAGTTCTTTTCCATCTTAAGAGTGCGAAAAAGCTCCGCCTGCACTCCATGGACATTAGCCCTATCTAGAGGTGAACCACTAACTTCATAAACAATTTCTAGCTCTTTCACTTTGTCTTTTGCCTCTTGGACAACTTGGAAAATATCCTCAAAGTGCTGCTTGTTTAGTTTTTTAAGAGAATCTTTGAGGCGCTCGAGTTTTAATGAAAAGGCCAACACAACCGAGGCCTCAATAGAGTGTTCCCAATCTTGCCAAACCATAGTTAAAAAATCCAGATGGTCAAACCATACATGCTGAAAATGAAACAGATCATCTGTTTACCTAAATCTGCTAAAGGAAGCTCCAAAAACAAGGGCGAATGATGCTAGCAAGACTTATTCAAATGCTGAATTGAGGTACCCGAAAATGTTTGAAGCTGCTCATAATTAACCAATAATCTATCCAATCTCATCCAAACTACCCTGCCATGTTGAACCCTAAAAAAAGTAAATTTATTTCCCGAAGAAGGAAGCGTGTAGACCCCACATTGATCCATAGCAGTATTGAAAACTTGTATTGCATGCAAGTCTTGACCCGACGACCCCAGATGCTCAAAGATAGAAGATATTACATTGAAATCCCCTCCTAAGATCCAAGGCCTTGACTTAGGGAGGTAACACGCAACAAACCAACCCACAATTTGGTTCACTCTTCTCTAGTGCATTTGGGGTACATAAAAGAGGCAAACAGATAGTTATCCTGTCACGCCCCCAAAACGGGACAATGACACGCCGTACCTCGGGATCACCCCAAGCATGCAAGGCACAGTACAAGAGCAATATACAAACCATAATACTTGTCATTTGAGCTCAAGATCAACCAATACAAGACCACCAAATATATTCAATTGCCATATCCGTAACAATCCACAATAACCAAATCACAGTCATATACAAACACTACAAACCACAATCCCACAACAGTCAAAAATTCGATCACAAGACAAATCTAATTTGTCCATAGGCATACAGGCCTGAGTATAAAAACCACCTAGGATGGTAAAAATATACACATCTAGATGTGTATAAGAGACAGGATCCTACTATAGTGGCTATAAGATATCATTTCATTCGCTCACTCATAGCCAAGTCCACTAAAGTGACCCATTGAGCTCTTCATTGAATCATTCATTAACACATAGTACAATAATGAACAATTGATACATTACATAACAAACATATATAATTACCTTATAAAAGTGACCAAATATTTGACCTATTATTATATCAAATAAAATACTTCCACCTGCTCTTTCTATAAGTAAGATAGTGTCTCCAAATCTTCTCAGCAAATACAATGTCTAATTCTAGATCATGAGTAGGGTAGTTCTATTCATAAGGCATTCGCCCGAGGCATAGGCAACCTACCTGCATCAATTTCGCATCGCACACAACCCAAACCATTCTTATCACTCAATGATCACATAGCCTCCAATCCCGAGCAAGGTTAATAACTATCTTGTGCCTGATCGATCACTTCTTCAATCTGGAAAACTAGCCTCACATGTCACCACAAACTTGGTCTTGTAAAGTCGTGCTTGACTAACAAGGAAAATCCTTCTACAAACTTCTTGTACCCAAACTCAATCACAACCTCTTCACACATCGCTCTGTCGCCCAATCTACAATTGCCTCAATCTTCTTGGAATCACCTGATACTCCACTTCGATATGATATGGCGAAATGTTACATTCTTGAGCCAAAATTCACATTTATTAAACTTTGCATACAACTCACTTCGCTCCTTAACCTTCGTCTCGGCCACCGAGATGGGTTTCGTGCTCTTCCGAAGGTGATTAAATCAAGATATCATCAATGAATACTATCACAAACCTGTCTAAATAAGGCTGGAATACCCTATTCATCAAGTCCATGAAAGCTGCAGGTGCATTAGTTAACCCAAAAGGCATCACCAAGAATTCATAGTGCTCGATCTCGCTCGAAAGGACTCTTTGGAACATCTCCGACTTGAACTCTAATGGTATCATTTTAGATCTATTTGGAATATACCTTTCAATTGGTCAAACAAATCATCGATCCTTGACAAAGGATATTTATTCTTGATGGTGACTTTGTTCAATTCTCCTCTAGTTTACACAACTGCCATCTCTTCTTCTTACGAACAACTTGGAGCTCCAAGGAGATACACTGGTATAATGAATTTTATCTAATAACTCTTGTAATTGCCTTCAATTCCTTAAGCTGTTGGGGCCATTCTCAGGAGCAGAGATTGGAACAAGCTTGTTTGGTAGATTAATTTTAAACTCTCACTTCTCGCTTAGTGGTAAGCCTGCAATCTCCGAAAGACATTTGGAAATCTCTTCGGACAACGGAATATCTTCTAGTTTGGCACCTCCTTTGTATTGATCACGTAAACCAAGCTTCACAACCCTTTCTCAATGCCCTCACTGTAATATAGTAGGTATAGTTGTGCATGCGATTTCTAGATACCACCCCATACATAATTTCCTTCTCTAGAAAACAAACCTAACTCTTCCTCGCTTCAAGGAGTGTGCACGAGATCACCAATCTGTTCCCAATATCTACATCAAAATCAGACATATTGATCTTATGCTCAAAACTGCCACAGGCTAAGCAAGCTCCGGACTCAACCTACACTCTCTCACGTGATAATGATGACAATAAATACACTCTGGAATACGTAGGCGTGCCTGAAGTGGGACTGGTGCTGATACTGTCCCTCTCCTCTTGTCAATAACCCGAGAGGGTCCATAATAACTAAGGGTGGTCGCGGTCTTACCTGTGGTGGTTGGGGCCTGAAACCACAAAATTGTGAAAATGGTGGCTGCGATGGTCCCTTACGATCCACTATCTGGATGCATCTCCAACCAAATAGGGCTTGACTATCGAGATCCTATACATCACACTTTCAACAATTCTAAATTTTCTTCAATTTGGCCCAACCATTTTTCGCCAATCATTTGGATCGTGTCCTCAAAGGTATTGATCTTCGTGATAGTTGATACACCTCTATGAATAGAACTACCCTACTCAGACTGACACACTGTCTCAGTACAAGAGCAATATACAAATCATAATACCTGTCATTTGAGCTCAAGATCAACCAATACAAGACCACCAAATATATTCAATTGCCATATCCGTAACAATCCACAATAACCAAATCACAGTCATATACAAACAACAAACCACAATCCCACAACAGTCAAAAATTCGATCACAAGACAAATCTAACAAGTCCAAAGGTACCATCCTAGTGTGAGGTTGGTTTTTATACTTGTTCACTGTCTCTTATACACATCTATGAGGCCTGTATAAGAGACAGGTTTAACTCCCTCACGATCTGACTCACTCAGTCATCGGGACCCTGCTAACGTATCCTGCTGGTCCTCAACTGCAAACATAGGGGAAATAATAACGGAGTAAGCACATCGTGCTTTGTAAATAACATTTAAACCCAATTATAGATAACATGTATACAATCAGTACAATTGAACATATTTGGTGGACTTGTATCTGTCTTGACTGACATTTGCAGATGTGGTCTTCACAGTAATCATTCATTAACACATAGTACAATAATGAACAATTGATACATTACATAACAAACATATAATTTATAAAAGTAATTACCTTATAAATATTAATCGAAATAAATATACTTACCTTAATACAAATTATTCTATGATTACAATACCAATCATATACAGGGTATCGATAAAAAGGAGTAAACGTTACTTACCTCGAAAATCGATTTCGTAGACGTATCCTAATTTCGGATCTATAACTCTAATTCCAAATCACCTAAACCATTAAGTGTTATACCATTAGGATAAAAATTGAGATAGGGATTCACTTTTGGGCATCACCCAAAATCTCAAATTAGTCATTAATTGAACATAATAGAGTAAGGATTGACTTAAATTTGTGAAAATAAGATAAAAATCTAAGAATTAGGGTTTATAATTTCAAATATCTCACTAGGTTAAGAATTGTCAAAACCCTAATTCAAATCTCACAAAAACAATAGTTAAAAAGTCATCCCTTCAAATCATAAATCCAGTTGCAATAGCTTATGAACATATTTGGTAATCAAATCAATTCATAGACAACAAAATTAAACAAATTAATTTCTTGAGGAACTTAAAATTTAATATAAAAATCATACAGATCTGGAAGTAAAACTTACTTTTGAAGTTGGATTAAAGGTCTACGAGTATTCCTGGATCACCAATTTGATTTGGGAGTAAATTTTCTAAGTTAAACTTAAAGATTTGGATTTTGAATTGCAAGGGGTTTGTAAACTTCTTCAAGGATATGCTTCTACTGAGAATGAAATGGGTTTGGCACTTTAAAAGGAAAAGACTTCGAGAAGAAGTCTTGTAAAATTTTAAAAATTTACACTTTAGTTCCTCCAGTTTTGTAAAATTATACTTTTGCCCAAAATTTTTAGAAAATGCTTAAAAAGGGTAAAACGATTATTTAACATTTAGAAGGGATATTAATGAGTATTTAAAAGTATAAAATCAAATGCGAAAATGTGTACATTTAGAAATGATTAGAAAAGTCGGGTATTACATATCCCAAGCCTTATTCTGGAGCTAAAGATGAATAAATCGTTCCTCATTGACCAATACATTAACATTGTAGTGTGGCTTCCTAAAAATGCCTAATTTTATTCAACAGATTAAGCATACAAAGATGGAAACCCAAGCGGATACGGAACTCTTCTAGCTGAAAAGCCTTCACCAAAGGTTCTAAGATTACAAATAAAGAAATATTGTGTGTACAAATTGATTTTTTCAAGCGTTTGAGAGAAGATTTGCCAAAGACACCTCTATTATTCCAAATGAGGCTTCTGATCATTGGGAAATTTTAGAAGAAAAGCCAATGTTGGACTCGACAGCCTATCGGGTAAGAATTGTACATGGCATAGTATATTGCTTTACACGCCTTGAACGGTGCTTAGGTGCTTCCAAGCCAGTAGTACCAATTCTTTTACTTTTAAAATTATTGAGGAAGCCAAGCAACTCTCCATGCGGAACTTCTTGTGGAAAATCAAGACAAGACACAGAGTCCGAGTCTGATAAAGAATCCAAAATCTAAGAAGGTAATAGCAGTGTTATTTTATTGGAGCATCGAAACTTTGGATGATCATCATAAACAACTTGACAAAGCTTAGCAGTCATCTTGTTAAGGGAAGTCAATAATTCCTCATCTAATGCAATGACAACACTTGAGTTAGCCATTAACACCAATGACGGCATAGGATGAACGGCTGATGAGTCGTTTAACAACTCTTCTCATAGAATCGCATTCACTATAGCCACTGGAGCGTCAGTAGGATCTGCATCAGCAAGTGGAATGTCAGCGGCTAAAGCAAGCGATTCTTGTGGAGCTAAAACCATTTTGCATGAACTTGTGATGTCAGGGGTTTCAAGAACTTCATGCTTTGGCATAAGGTTTTCAGAGATGGAGTGATCAGCCATTTTTTGCACCAGCTGTTCCAAATTGCTGTCTCTGTGAAGAGGAGAAGGAAGTCTGTTAGTGCTGCCTGTCTATGGTGATCAGTGGGTGACGGTTCAATCATATCTCCAACAACTTGAAGTTTTCCTCCTGTTGGAATGTTTTTTTTTTAGTAGCCGTAAGGGTGGAATTCCTCGGCTGATGAACAGGTTTTTTTGGCTATCATATTGAACCCTCAGAACTCTTTGAGGGTAGAGAGTTTGATTTCTCCTTCAAGTTCTTTTCTTCCATCAAACTTTTGATCACATCTTTTGTGGCGTTCAATTGACAATCAGCAACAAATGCCCTAGCTTAAACAGTTAGAGTAATATTATGGGAGATCTTCATAATGAATGTATTGCCAATGCCCCGGGCTAGAGCCCTCATTTCCAATCCAAACTCTCTGCAATAATGGTTTTCAAACATCAACTTCAACACAGAATCGCTCAACACTGGAGCAAGAAAGAGTGGTAGTGGAGGCATCCATCTTGAGAGGGGTCCCAATCATTGATGCAATTGAGAATACCAATTGCTTTAGCGAAAGACCCAAACTAGAGCAACCAGGGACTCTTGATCAACACGAAAGTCAACAATATTGGTAGTCTTCCTTTTTTTCAAAGTGATGAGAATGTGACAATGATGAATAAAGCCTAGAATAAAAGATCCTACAAATCCAACCGAGCTAAAGGATTTTTAATGCCTTCCATGCTAGATTTTCCTTTTGGGAACTTACCAATCAAAGCGTGCTTCAATGTCTTTGAAAGAATTGCAATCTCCTCGTCTGTGTAAAGTAGGTCAGCTTTCCACGGTATAGTGTAGGCTTCTTGACTGGCAGCATAGAAGAACTAGTCAAAACATACGCAAAAGACTTAGGTGCATGAGAGTGGGGTTGCCCTCCAGTCAAAACTTTTATATGTACATGTTATTAAATATAACAAGATCATTCTATCAATTCGTAGAACTTCCCTAAAAAGTAAAAAAGTTATAGATGCACAACAAATACAGTATACATACATACACACACACACACACACACATATATATTATCATAGTTAACCTTTCCTATACCATCAGTATAGAAATTTCTTTACACTATTAGATATAGATGTATGTCACATATGCAAACATAACATTTAAAATTTAAAAGATGATTCTATGACACATATCTACACTCGTTATTGTAAAAAATTCTCAACACTATTTGTGTACAAAAGATTTATCCACTTTGATATGTAGACTAGATACAAATGGCCTGGCATGTAAGAAATAGAAAAGGTTGTATGAATATCATACATATAATAATATGAAAAATTGGTATAAAAAATTTTCCATTCAAAGCGAAATTTTTTCTCTCCTTGAAATTTTCTCTCTTCCTTCTTTCTTGATTATTTTCATGGTTACCCTTCAGGAATATGTAGAAAGCAATCATCCATTGAGTGTATTCTTTATGCACAAGAACCTTTACTGATTGGTAATCTAATTTCAAGATACAAGGATGAACCAACCATTTTTTTATTGAGAAGGAAATTGAGGATCCAAAGCCTTTCAAGTAATGCTTTGGTAGGGAAATTTTTATGTGGAAGGCTTAATACGGATGGGATTTTTGTAAAAATTTTTCGGACAAACTGTTTTAAAAGGGAACTATTCACTAGGCTTCTGGATTACAAACGTATTTTTATTCATTTTAGAGTTGAAGAAGATTTTGTTCATTATTGGTGAAGGAAGTTAGTATATTGTTGGTTATTCTATGAAGGTGGTAAAATAAACTCCTTTTTTCTGTTCAGAGGTGGACTCTTCAATTATTCCTTTTTAGGTCAATATAGGAGGCTTGCCAGTTTTTTCTTTAATAAACCTACTATATTTTCCATAGCTTAAGTTGTTGGATTTCCATTGAAATTGGATGAAGCCATAGTCACCAAATCTAGGCCAAAAGTGGCTACAATTTGTGTGGAATTGAACTTGCTTGCTGAAATGCCTCAATGTATTGTGGTTGGGGTTGCGTATAAGGGACAATGGTAGAAGATTTCTTATGAAAATATTCCTCAGTAATATACGAATCTAACCCTAATGTAAGACAATTGGCCTTTCAATCTAGAATTGCACCATGACTAATGCACGTCTGGTGGTGTTAAATAGGTATGGATTGAAGTTAAAAATTCAAAGATGTCTAAAACTAAGGAGGTTCAACATTCAAAAAAAAGAATTTTCACCTAGGGGATTCTTCTAATAAGGATGACTAGTCAAATCATGTAACAAAATTAGCTAGAGTGATTCCAACTCAGTTGGAGTCAGAATTACCTATTAATCATAACCCAGTAACCCTAATCCAGAAAACATATAGTAGATCTCTTATGAAGAACCACCTTTAAAAGATTGTCCTACTGCTCTTGTGGACCATAATCTAGGCCTTGTCAAATATTTGATAGTTGAAAGGTCGAATTATGTCTCGAATAATAAAGAACCAACGATCTCAGTGTTAGATAGGGTTTCCCAGATAGAAGAGTGGATATTTATTTTTGAAACTCTATCTTCAAAATTGAACAAATTTCAGCAACCAATTGTCCCCAGCTTGACAAAATGAGAAGACACAAAAGGAAGAAAATTCATACTAAGGGGCATTCTATGATTACTACGATTGCTTTGAAGGTTCTCAATCAATCTCCTACTTCCTTGAATTTAAAGTGAATATATTGTTATAGAACAATAGAGGAATTGGTGATAAGATTTCTATTCGTTGGTTTAAGTTTCTTATTCGTCCTCATTTCGCTTAGTTTGTATTTGGTTAGAGCCTATGTTAGATTCCAATAAAATAGATGTTGTTAAAAGAAAATTAGGGTTTGATAGTTATTTTTCAAATCCTTGTAGCAGTATTTGGTTGTTTTTGATTTGTTTGCTTAGCTTTGCAGTCTTGTTAGCAGGAACAAGTTATTCATATTTCTCTATAGCTTCCACAAACTGCTCCTACCATCTATGCTTCATTGGTTCATGCAAAATGTACTAATGTAGAGAGATGGAAGTTTATGGTCTTCTTTGGAGATTTTTTTGCACCAATCATGAAGAAGTGGTTTGTGGGGCCAGGTGACTTCAATGTTATCACTTCCTTATCTGAGTATGTAGGTAATTATCCCGATTTTGGAACAATTGAGGAGTTGAACAAGTTCATTCAAGGTTGCTCTCTTGTTGATATTACTAATACTGGATCAATGGTAAGACGAATAGAGTTGTTGTGTGGAAGATGTTAGATATAGTTCTTGCTTCCTCTCAACTGTTTCTTCTTTCAATTAGACAAGTGTCACTCATCTTAGCAAGGCATGTTCAAATAATGCTCCCCTTCTCCTTCGCATGTTTCAATTGGTTTATGATGGACCTAAACTCTTTAGATTCCGCAATATGTCGGTTGGCCATATGGATTTCTATATGGTGGTGGAATTTAGCTAGAATTCATCAACTTTAGGTTTTCATTTTTAATATTTTCTTATAAATAAAAAGGCTGAAAATTGACTTGAAGGGTTGGAATAAGGCAAATTTTGGTAATATCATCAAGAATTTGAAGAAGGCAAAGGACAATGTGATTTTTCAAAAGGAGTCTTCTTCTGATAAACATAGTACTGATTCAGCTCAAATTATGCTTGTAATGGTGAAGGCAAATTTGCTCAAGCGTTTGACAACTGAAGAATCTTACTGGAGGCAGAAGTCTGGAGTCAAATAGGGAAAGGAACTCAAAATATTTTCATCCTATTTACAAATTAAAAGGAATAGGCATTTTATTAAAAGGATTAAGAATAGTTCTGAGGATTAGATTGAAAACTATTTTGAAATTTAGTCTGAGGCAGTGAATTTCTTTGGCAGGCTGTTTTTTTTTTTTTTTATAAGGATCAATGTATCTATGAATTCTTTCTAAATAGTATCCTTTACATGATCTTCAAGAGGATATCTTGAAGCTTTTGTAGGATCATACTTTGGGGAGGGTCAAACAGGTGTTTTCTCTTTGTCATCTGAGAGCACAGCTAGATTTGATGGTTTCAATGGTTATTTCTCTGAGAAGTGTTGATTTATTATTGGTGCCGATCTTCTAGAAAATAGTGAAAGTATTCCATGTCTTGTTCAATATTACCTAAAAGACTATAACCAGCACCTTAGTCACTTTAATTTCTAACGTGGAGAACCCTGAAACATTTGGGGATTTGAGGCATATTAGCCTTTGCACATTCACCATTAAAGGTCCTTTCTAAATTGTTGGTGAATAGACTACTAAGCTAATAAAGTTAATCTAAAAGAATAATGTGCTTTTGTTGTTGGAAGGAATATAGAAGATAACATTCTCTTGGCTTAGGATATGATAGAGTCTACCAATAAGAAGAGAAGTTGGACATGGCCAAAAATTTTGATAGGGTTTCTTGGTCTTTCATCGGTAAAGTGATGATGAAGTTTAGCTTTTGTTTTGCATAGATTCCTTTGGTCATGAACAAACTTGGTAATTGTTGGTTCTCTATCCTTCTAACTGGTGTTCCTACTAGCTTTTCAAGTCTTCAAGAAGGCAAGGTGATCCCTTGTCTCCATTCCTATTTGTTCTAGCTCAAGAAACATTTAATCCTGACAAGTAGGAGTTTGCAGGAATTGTTCCTCAAAAGAAGAATAAAATATTATGCTGCTAGTAGGAATTGTATACCTATTTCTAATTTTTCTTATGTAGATGACACTATGGTTTTCCTGAAAGGTGAATCTAGATCTTTTAAGAGACTCATGTAGTTTATTCAACCTTATAATGACCTTTTTGGCCTAAAAATTAATAGAGCAAAGAGTTCACTTGTGATCTCTTCTAAACTTCCACTAGCCAAAGGGAGATTAATTTCTGATATTATAGGATTTATGATGAAAGAGTTTCCAATCTCTTATTTAGGTTGTCCTATGATGAAAGGAGATAGGTTAGAGTATGCTTCAGCCTATTATTCAAAAGATCATGTTAAGTATTTCGGGATGGAAGCGTAAACAACTTTCTCAAGGTGGTAGACTGTTACTCATAAAGCATGTGCTCAGTAGTATCCCAACAGACTTGCTTTCTGTGGTTCAAGCACCTAAATCGGTTATTAAAGATATTGAGAGAGAATTTTTTCAAGATTCTTTTGGGGCTCTTTTGTTGAAGGACAGAAACTGCATTGGGTAGTTTGGGAGAAGATACTCTATCCCTATGTTGAAAATGGTTTGAAATTGCTTGGTCTGGAAGATACTATGCAGGCTTGTCCTATCATGTTAAGGTAGTATTTATTGTCTTGGGAGTATTTGTGGTCATCATTTATGATTTTTAAATAATTCCCTAATAATAGATATATGTGTTGCCCACCTACAGTCTCAGATCCATCACTCTAAAAAAGAATATTAACTTTAAAGGTTGAGGATTTCCATCATTTACAATACTTAATCGGAGAAGAATCTATATAATTTTAGCATGACAACTAGTTGGGAACTGGAGCCTTGGTTAGTGTTGAGAATTTTGGGGACTTAAATCATTTAACTTTGGCAAAATCATGGGTTGGGAATTGTTGCATGAAATCTGGGACGAAAATTCAAAAAGGTGTGTCTAGTATCTTCAACTATAATGTCAGTGGAGGAACTTTAAAGCTACTCTTCAGTTCGTGAAGCTTATGTGGGATAGAAAAATGCCTTTAAAGTTGTCATTATTCTTATGTAGGCTATTAAATATTGCTATTCCTTTAGATACAAACATTCAGAGCAAAGGAATATAATTGGCTTCCAAGTGTTGCCTTTGTATTGCTCCAGAAATACTTGAGCACTTGTTTGTACACTGTAAGTAGGCTACAGAAGTTTGGTAGAAGGTCAGTCATTACTATAACTTCCCCATAGAAGTGCAGCATTAGAGGCAGTTTTTGTGCTCAAGGTGGTGCCTAACATCTAAAAAATCTACTAAGGGAAACTTTCTATTATCATTTTTGCTTAGATTCTTGGAAGTTTAAAAAGCAAGGAATTTGTCATGCTTTGATGATAGGATACTCAATGGCCAAATGAGGTGGTTTCTTCAATTCTAGCTAGTATTTTCCAACTCACTACTGTCTACTCTATTAATTTGTAGAAGCCTAAAGATTTGTTGCAGTTGAGGGATAAAGATTTAGGGGAAGGATTAAATCTACAATAGTCTGCTAAGCTTCATGTGCTCAAGTGGTGTCCTCCTAAAGCTTATTTCTGTAAGCTCAATACATATAGGGTTTTGAGAACAAACCTTGGCTCTTCTTCTGGCGGTGGAGCAATAAGATATCCAAACGGAAATTAATTTCTACTTTCTCAAAACACTGTTGTTTATCAACATCAATTGAAGCTGAAATTACGGATCTTCAAGTTTGTTTGCAATTAGTTTGGGATCAAGGCATTAACCAAACTAAGATTGAATTTGATTCGCTTATCATGTTCGAGGTCTGAATCGGTAAAGCAAAGCCTACTTGAAAATTAGCTCAAGCCTTATGGTAGCATTGTTCGATCAGATGTCATACAAGATTACTTATTGTTTTAGAGAAGTTAACTCTCTTGCTGATATTACCTTGTGAATGTTGGATTAGACTCTAGAGTTTTGGCCACAAAAAATGAGTAGCCCTATACCCATTGATTGAGCAACCGCTACTTTCTCAAGGGCACGACAAAACCCTAGAGGCCACATCAGATAAACAAGGGTTGGAGCCTTTGCCCATGATCAGTAAGTTACTAGAATCGATTATAGATGATCAGAACAAAATTTGTTGAGGGAGCCAAATGAAGGAAGCCTGCATGAATTTGAGTCACATATGGAAAGTGATGAGCCGCATGCCATGCAATATTTAGGAGCTTCATGTGTTTTACTTTGTCAGCTCTTGACTAAGTGAAACCGAAGTGCCTGACCAAGAGGGGTAGCCATGGCAGCCAGTTCGCAGGAAACGAAAGGATTATACGGTAACCCGAACCTTTCAAACTAGGCTCAGTGCAAAGTCTAACACAAATGATCCTCCAACAAGTCCTTATGAATAATTTAATCCTCTAGAATATTAGAGGAATTGGGAGTAAAACCACACAAAGATGTATTAAAAAATTAGTGCTCATCCAAAATGTTTCATTTTTGTCAATAAGTAAGCCTTGACATTCCACTTTGGTTGATTTTTCCTTGGCCGATGAGATTTGCAAACGTTTAGGTTTTTCCCAATGTCTGTTTAATGTTTCTAATAAATTTTGGCTTCTCTTTAGAGGGGATTTTCCATATTCATTTTTGAGTAATGAGGATCAATTCATGCACGTAATGTTGACTCATACTACTTTGAGCTAGACTTTTCAAGCTATCTTTATTTATGCCAAGTGTACCCGACAGGAGGGAATGTTTTTATGGGAAGGTTTGCATGGTATTAATGTTGGTTTTCAGGGGCTGTAGCTTTGGGGTGGTGATTGTAATGTCATTGCCTGGCTGAATGAATACATTGGCTGAGTAAGTTTTGACATCCAGGCCTCAGATGATTTTAATTCCTGCATTCAGGATTGTCACATGTTTGAGTTGTCTTTTTCAGGCAATAGCTACACCTACATGGGAGAGCGTTGTAGAGGTCATGTTTTGAAGTGTTTGGATCATGCTCTATTGAACCATGACTGGCTTACAAATTGTTCTCTTCTGCTACGGTGCAACACTAAAAGTAAACATCCTGGGATCATTCTCCAGTATTACTAAAGTGGAATCTTTCAGTTGAACGGGGGTCCTTCACATTTCAGATTTCAACATATGTGGATAAGACATCATACCTTTTGGTATTTAGTTGATCTCCAATGCGGGGATATGGCATGCTGGATCTGTAGGTGAAGATGAAGCGTCTCAAACAGGCTTTGAAGGTCTGGAACAAAGACGCTTTTGGGAACATTTGTGATAATATACTCTAAGTATTGAAGTTAGTCGAAGTGAATGAGCTGGTGTTCTAAGAAAATCCATCTATGGACTGTAGACAAGCTCTTCATTAGGTTCAGGTGGACTTATTATGGTATTTAAAAATTGAGGCGAAGCTTGTTCATCAAAAAGAGAGAATTAAGTGGCTTCAAGATGGTGATCAAAACACACAGTTTTTTCATATAACTCTATCTGAAAAACATGCAAGGTTGGCAATCCATCGTTTCTAAAAAGATAAGACAGTCGTTGGCTAGAGGATGGTCAGGGTGTTTGCACTGAGGCTACTTGGTTTTTCTAGCACCCATTAATGGTTGAGGATTTTGACCAAGTATGGCGAACCAATTATTGTTAAACATTCCTAGTCTAACTACTGAGCAACAAAAATCCTCTCTCACATGGCCCATTCCGATAGACAAAGTCAAGGACGTAGTCCATTAGCTTGAGAAGGAAAGCTCAGCTAGGCTAGATGGTTTTTTAGGCTATTTCTTTGTGTATTGTTGAGAGATTGTGGTGGATGATGTCCTTAACGCTATGCGGGAATTTTTTCCAGGGGTTCCTATCGCAAAGAGTGTTGTACTCTAATTATTTTACTTTCCCAGAAGCATAATCCCCTCACTTTTGTGGATTTTAGACCCATCTCACTTTGTTATTTTGTTAACAAAATTTATACTGAAGTGTTAACTATCAAATTGGATTCTATGTTGCAAGGATTAATTGCTCTAGAGCAGTCATGGACATTTGTAGGTAGTTGTGGCATCTCAGACAATGTTTTACTTGCTCAAGAGCTTTTACACTCACTGGATAGAAAAGCTCGGGGTCATAATATGTTGTTCAAAATGAACATGGTGAAGGCTTTTGATTGAGTCTCTTAGCCATTTCTGGAACAGTACTTCTGAAGTTCAGCATTTCCCTATATTTTGTCTCCTTAATTCTAAACATGTACCAAGCCTAGTTCTAAATTCTAATTAATGTGGCATGGCAGAAAGGATTTTCAGGCGACATGAAGCATCAAGCAGGGTGACTTGCTCTCACCTTATCCTTTTATACTTTGTTTAGAAGCATTAAGTAGGGGCTTGAATGAACTTTCATCTCAAGGGACGGTTCTTCCTTTTGCTTTTCCGAGAGGTTCTCTTCTAGGTTCGCATTTATCCTTTGCTGATGATCTCTTAATTTTCACAGGCGGAGAGAGGTACAGCTTAAAATCTCTACTCCGGACTTTGGAAGTTTACCAATTAACAGTAGGTTCAGGACAGAAGATTAGCAGGAAAAAAGCTTTTTTGCTGTAGGTAAGCACTGTGCTTCAATCCAGTTGTAGGTGCGGCTAACTGGCATGGCAGCAAAAAATCTTCCTTTCACTTACCGTGGCTGTCCGTTGTTTAAGGAGAGGCGTAAATCAGTATATTTCCAAAGGTTCAAGAATCTTTTGCATCAAAAATTTAGGGGATGGAAATCCAAATTTCTTTTTCCAGCCGACTGACTAGTTCTGATCAAGCATATGCTGTCTTTTATCCCTACACACATTCTTGTAGTTATGGACCATTCCGATAGGTTTTATCCTTGCTTGAAAGAACCATGGTAGATTTCTTTTAGGGTATGGAGGATGGCTTACCCAAACAGCACTAGAAACAGTGGCACTTCCTTTGGGGACCTACAAAGGAGATGGACCTTGGGATCCGAGGACTAGAAGATGTAGTAGATGCCTTTTGCATCAAACTTTGGTGGAATTTTCTCACATCCAACTCACTTAATGTTGGGTCACTTTCATGGGGGGTAGGTATTCTCGCAATGATGTGAGCAATCCTAGCCCGGTGTGGAAGACGATGATTTGGGCAAAGGAGATAGCTCTTTCAACATCATTACTCTAATACATGATGGCAGTTCGTCTTTCTGGAATTCTAATTGGACTGGTTGTGGCAAACTTTCTGATGTGAAAGATCTTATATGTCACCTAGAAATCGCAGTTAATCAACTTTTTTCCAACAATGGTTGGTGGGATTTTGGAGAAATTTCACCGTTCTTCTCATCTATCGATTTGCAAGAAATATAGAGCTCGCACATTTATCTTTCTCCCGAACTTGACAAACTAATTTGGCAACCCACTGCTAGTGGTGCCATTTCTCGATCTTCAGCATAACAGTGTGTTAGATGTCCTCATGCAACCTTGTCTTCAAAAAATACATATGGATTAGCTGTATTCTTCTTAAAATCTCAATTTTTATGTGGTGGCTTCTCAATAATATTCTCATTTTCTCAAGAAATGCGTTGATGAAACTTGGATTCACCTTGGTATACAAATGTCAATTTTGTCTGTCAATAGAGATGCTTGCACATCTATTCATGGCTTGCCCTTTCAGATTAGCCATTTAGGATCATTTTGCTTGAGCTTTTGGAATGCCATGCATTCGAGGTTGGTCATCCCTTTCTTTATTCCATTCTTGATGGATTGGATTGGCACAAGCTTTGGCATCTTTGAAAGTCATGGCACTCACACCCACATTTATTTTCTTGAAAATCTAGAAAGATTGCAACAAGACCATGTTCGACAGTGTTATTTTGTTCGGCTAACCATGTTATTTTCTAGGTTAATGCTTGGCTTAGAGACTTGTCCTCATTGCGTTCTTTCGGTCTAATGGTGGATTCTATTCCTCTCAACTTTGATGCAACCACAATGCCGAGGTGTTGATTAGTGTGGTGGATTCTATTCCTCATTGCGTCCTTATTTCCATTTGGTTTATTACAAGCTAAATATCAATGGCCATCTTTGCTCGGTAATCCAGGACCTTCAGGAGTGTGGGGTTTTCCTCTTTGGTTTTTCAAAATTCTTTGGCTGTGTTTCTTCCTTAGAAGCTGAATTTGATCATTTATAATTGGACTCAAATGGTGCTTACAAAAGGATCTTCTGCCTCTACTTATTGAATCGAAAAGATTTTGGTTGACATCAGCCACAATTGTACACAATCTCCATGGCAGCTTGATGGTCCCCTCAAGGAATACATTTCACTTGCTAGTGGCTTCCAATCACTATCCAACATCACTATAGACAGGCAAACTTAGTAGCATATGCACTTGCCAAAATGGCTAGTTCTAGCAAAATCTACACTACGTTGGTTTCTAGTACTATTCCCTCAAATGTTAGAGGGCTAATTGCTTTAGATGTAGTAGCTTTTCCATATTTACGCATATGTACTGGAAATTGATTCCTCAACTTATTAATAAAATTTGCCTACTTTATCAAAAAGGAAAAAAAAGAGCCAATTGCTGTAGGTACTGCTTTAACTAAGCAAAATTGGTTGTTATTACATTAGGGTCTAGCTTAAGCATGATTCATGCATTTGTTTGTGAGGTTTTTGCCTAATCCTCCTTCTTGTACTATTTTATTTTAATCTATCAATAAAATAGGTGTCCAGCAATCCATCAAGGTTCTAACGGTTTATTAATATATATATATATATATATATATATATAGGCAAGTTTCTTTCAGTCGTCGCGAGGGCTCAAGTAGTGTGACCCACTTTCACCTCTCCATTTGTGATTGCCTCTGAGGTTCTGTCTAGGGGGTTGAATCATTTGATTAATACAAAGGAGGTTCTGTTCTCCTTTCCACAGAGTTGTCCAATTACCACACATTTGGCTACTGTAGACGACTTTGTCATGTTCACACGGGGTGACAAAATCTCCTTGTGTAAACACTTGAAGTTTCTAGAAGCTTATCATTCTAGGTCCAGTCAAAAGATTAACTCTTTCAAAAGCTTGCAAATATTTCCATGTATAAGATGTTGCCCTGGTGTGATTCATTTGGTGGAGTCTTCAATAGAGATTTGTTGGGTCTCCCTGCCTATTAATTATCTCAGGATCCTCTTTTCCTTGGTAGAAAGAAAACCGCCTTCTTTAATACTTTGATTGAAAAAATTTGGGTGAAATTAGATGGCTGGAAGCAAAAGCTTTTGTCATAAGGAGTTCGACTGGTTCTAATTCTCCATGTTCTTTCCTTTGTCCCGGTTCACATTATTTTAGTGCTGGATCCTCCCAAAAGGGTGATTTGATGATTGGAGAGTCTATTTGCTTCCTTTTTCTGGGAAGAATCTGAATGGGGGACTCGTAAACACTAGAGAAAATGGGCTGCTATTTGTCTTCCAACTGACAAAAATGGACTAGGGATTCAGTGCTTGGAGACTATTGTTGATGCATTTTCTCTCAAGATGTGCTGGAATTTTTATAACTCTTCTTCTTTCTGGGCTTCTTTCATGCGATTTCGATATAGTATGGTATGAACTGCCGAGTAATTTGTCTTCGGTTTGGCGTCGCATAATGCGGGATAAATATATTGTAGATGCCTATTTTGAGAAGCTTATTATATCTGGGAATGCCTCTTTTTGAATTGATAATTGGTTGGGTAATGGGGTTTTGGTAGATTTGGCTGATCATGTTGAGCTGTCCTCTATCCAAGTTAATTAGGTTTTTTGTAATGACGGGAAATGGAGTTCTGATGTTCTACAGCAAAATTTGTTCGATGAGCTTCAAAGTGACTTACTTTCTTCAGCCAAGGACACATACATTTGGAAATATAGTCCACATAGTATGTTCATCACAGTGACATCCTTTATCAAAGTCACATAATCTCATGCACAATTTTTACATCCATGCCTAACAGCTGGTCAAAACATCCTTGAAATTCATTCAAGTGGTCAAAAATAGAACTTCCTTCTTGGCACTTCAAATTCATAGCCTATTTCAATAAGAATAACTTGTTATTGTCTGATTTGGAAGCATACAGTGACTCAAACTTCCTTCCACGGGGTTCTAAATCCACAAACCATCTCATGCTTAAAGCACAATTCAAATCTGACATGGAATCAGGTTTCTCATCAGAGAACACTGGTAATCCTTCATCTTGTCCTTCCATTTATGATAGTTAGGGCCATTCAAATTGATCATTCAACTATAATTGGTTGTCATATTTAATCAGGCAAAAATCTCGAGCAGGTGTAATCCCACTCTGATGTCACTTGTTGGGATAAACGGGAATAACGAAAGCAAAAAATTTCATGGGTGATTATTTTTCTTCCGTTATTCCTGTTTGTCCTGACATTTAGTTCTTACTTATTTAAACTTTTTGTTTTTAGAATTTAACGTCAAAATAAAGCTAGGCTTATATTGAATGAATATGTTGAAATTTTTAACGAAAAAAATTATGTTGAATGAATAAATCACTAATATTCTTATCATTTTTGTTGTTTATTAGAATTTCAAACTTTCTGAATTTTAATTTCATGCCTGTTTTCGATTTCTATAGCTACCAGTTGATTGGAATGTTTTGGCAAAAAAGCTAATATTAAGAGTTCCTGTTTATTTTTTATTTTACCTTTAGTTTCTTTTAAGATGAAAATAATTTGATTTTGAAAAATAGCTGGAGAAACTCTAAACCGTTGTTTTTGTGTTTTAGAAGTAAATCTCTGAAACACAAGCTTTCTTTCAATTCCTCAAATAATTGTTATTTCTTACAAATTAGCTTGTCTATAGTTCCTTTCAAAAAGAAAAAAAAAAAAGAAAAGAAAAGAAAGCGTGTCTGATGTCTAAACAAATCCATAATGATTTTTTTTTTCCTTATGAAAATTTAAGCTAGCATTGAATATTCTGTGATAGTTTCGAGTGCAAAAGAATAAAAATAAATAAATAAATCTATTGTATATATGGACAAAAGGGAGCAAGTGAAAGCAATAAAAGAAAATATAAAAGTATTGCGTCACCTTTCCTTTGTCAACCATTCAAAACAGGACTGTAGGAGTATCAATGGGTCGAGTTATTGCGATTATCGTGTCATGTCAGGTATGATCCATTTCTTATTGTTTTGTGTTCGTGTCGTGTCGAGTCGCGCGGGGTCTGTTTTGTTATCATGTTGTGTTCGTGGCTTACCCATTCCGTCTTGTATCGTATTAGTGTCTGACCTGTTTACTATTGATAGAGAGTATCAGCCTACTTAACAATTACATAACTTGCGATCCATTTGAGTTAAAATCTCAAATTTTGATTATTTATTAACTTAAACGATTATTAATACTAACTTTGTTATTATAGTAATTCAAAATAGGTAACTAAAATTATTGAAATTTTTTGGTTAATATTTAAAACAATTATTATATTTGATTTAATAATTTAATATTAAATCTATTATTCACAATGTTAAAGTATACTATATTAAATTATAATAAAGAAATTTTTTTAGCAAACTCTGTTCATACAATAGCTTAACAAGTTGTTGTATCAACTCATAGGTTAAAACAATCGAACCCGTTTAATTTCGTGTCATAAAACCCGCGGGTTGATCCAATAATGACCCGTTTCGAGTCGTGTCATAATTTGTTAATTTCTTATCACATTCTTATCGTGTTATTGGTTCGTATCAGAAATTGACAGTACTATATAGTTGGTTACATAACAATGCTCTAAAATGCACGCTTCAGTCGTCTGAACCAGTAGAGTACACAGCAATAATCTATTCTAGAAATTTTTTAAGTGAACGGGATCTATATTAAGGAGGTGTTTGGTTTATGGGTATGAGAGGGGGGAATCGGAATCAAAGTTAATGATACCCATAGATGGTGTTTGGTTGAACACTATGGAAATCATTCTATGGGAATGAAAGTGTTAGAAAATACACTACTTTCATTGCCCACTTGTTAATCACACTGTATCAAGAGACTAAATGAAACATAATGATACAGATTCTATGTTATACCAAACAAGTAATAAGGAATGATATAAACCCATACCAAGAGTGGGGTTTATGATTCCCATTCCAATTCCGATTCCCGAATGTGAACCAAACACCTCCTAAATGTCATAAATCTTTCAGTCCATATTTATCCACAGCAGTTTAAGTTAATAAAATAAGTTTCTTCAAGATGATATGAATAAATGTGAAACAAGAAATCCATGACACCTACTATAGATTCGATTTACCTAAGAATTTCGCATCTGTTCTGGATGTCTTTTTCATTTAGTAAATTCTTACATTGACCTAGTTCATCACATAATATTATGGATCGCTTAGTTAATAATTCCCCACGTTATCTCACATCATTCTGTATCATATATAGGACCCAATTTCCCTTTGGTGTCTATCCTTTCCTCTCTAATGAGAACAATATCAATTGGCACCGACACTTTTGGACCGCACGATTAACAAGCATCCCTTAGTCCTGTACACGTGGCGCGTTAAAGTCTACCATGAGTTTTGTTTCAGCCTTTGGGAGTAGGAGAAGAAGCGAAATTTTTGCTTTTACCCGACTTATGTACTAATATATGAATCTCTTATATTTTCTTTGATAACTCAACTTAATGTTAAAAATTAATTGTTAAGAAATTTTTAAATTTAGTATGTTTGATAAATGAATTCTCTTATTACTTAATACATTAAACATACTTAATTTGTATTCAAAATTTTAAGTGAAAATATTTTCCCTTAATCTGCAGAATTTTAAATAAATATACAAACACATAATCTAACACACACGTACTCTCTCTCACACATATTCACAAACACATATTCTCTCATACACAAAAACAGACACTCCCTCATATATATACATTGTCTATCTCACATACATACACATTAGTCTCTCACACATTATCTCTTGTACTTTTACAAACTTATATTCACACACAGTCACAGATGCATATTGTCTCTCATTCACATACATAGACTCTATCACACATACAGTTTCTCTCTCAAATACATACACATTCTCTCTCATACACATTTATATCATTCTTAATTATTCATTTTCTTTTCTATGCATATATGACAATTATTTATAAAAAATTAATACGTGTCATATACGTGTATGAAGTGACATATTTAATTCAAAAATTGAATTCAATTAATTGTCAAACAAAAATAAATTTATTAATTTAACAATTAATACTTTCAAAATTTACAATTTAAACTTCAATATTCAACATTAACAAACACCCCTTAGTCGTGAATATATCATATTACTTAGGAGTAAATTTTTAATACACTATCGGTGTATAAATTTTTTTATATTATCAGATTTGGATGCATGTTATTTGTGTATTATTTAAATTTTAAAAAATTATTTATATACATGTAATATGCATCTTGATCTGATTGTGTAAAAATATTTCTACATTGATAGTATATACAAGATTAATCCATTATTTATACAGTGATGTGACTTCTTCACAATTAAAGAATTCATGACAAATTAAAGACGTCACACAAGTAAGAGTTTGCCGGAAAAGAATACTCTGTCAATCTGTGCATGCGTTGTGATGGAGACCGTACAACACACAATTCTTTGGGTTTATGTTTGACCATTCTCACGTTCAAGTCGTATAGAATTATTGTAGCATAATGTCTTGATTAATTAATTGCAGTTCATACTTAAAGAAAAAAGAACACAATTATCTTTTGGAAGAATATAAGGGATTTAGCAGCAGGTATTGCGCCCAGGCTATGGATTATTGTCTTATTTTTCTACTTTTACACTCAAGAAAAATATATAGTTATCGAAAAGTTGTTTAGAAAATTAAAACTACTAATTCTTTATCTAAAAGATTTTTATTTTAAAAAAAATCTAAAGAATTGATCGTCAAATAAAAAAATGAGAATAGCTTAAAACCATTTTTAACAGCAAAAAGCTTCAATTAGCTAGTTAAAAGACGGGGAAAACGGGCCCAAAATATATTGAAAGATGTGCCATCGTTTGCTTCATTCTGATTAATTTATTGCATAGTGCATTTCATTCATTATTGTGTATTTACAATTGAAAACGGAGTTTAAATTCCGGACCATGAATTCAAAAATACACAAATAAATGTGTAAAATAAATATATATATATATATATATATCTAAAAAGGGACAGTGTGCCGACTATTTGAAATGTAGTATTTGCAGATGGCATTAGCATCTGTTTTAAGTAATGTTCAAATTCCAAAATTTTAGCTCTCCTATATAGAATTATATAGCGTGAATAAAATGTTTTTCTTTATTCGTTTATTTATTTATTTATTTTTGAAAAATAAGAAGAGTCGATTAACATCTTACATTAGGAGTAAACTTTACATCTTTCTTTCCCCTATTGATGATCATTAGGTCATGATGGCAACAATTATCACAACTATTATTTATAAAGTAATGTGTCATAGTAGTGACAATGAATGGCAGAATGCTATCCTTCAATATCCCTAATAATTAAGACTGATGCAGAGGCAATACAGTGTGCTCTTTCGCAGGCTCAAAGGAACTTTTATGCTGCTGTGGAAGTTCAATCAGATTCCTCAACCATCATTGCCCCACTTGACTACTCCTTAACTATTAATAATATTGTTGTTAGCATCGATTGAGAAAAAAAATAATTAAGACTGATGAACCAATTGGTATTACATGTGTAGTCAACGTTTTATATAATCAATCTGTGAATTAATATGGATCTAGAAGTGTCAATGTTGCTAAGACAGTACTGGTATACAACCGCAACCCGGCTGCTGCATCTTCATCAATTTTCAATTTTTCTTCGTTTGACAATATCGTGATTCAGGGGTTGATTTTAGTTAAAAATTTGATGCAGCCATACAAGGAAATGCACTGCACTCTCAATATATTGCACTCCATCTATTACGGAGAATTAGTTATGTTGAATATATACATGAAAAGAAAGTAGTATTAGACATCTTAGTTTGTGTCTAAATGCGATGTTATCTTTTGACATGTATTACGAGGAAACAAATAGATTTTCGTTTATGGGTGTGTTTGTTTGGATTGAAAATATTTTCTTGAGAAAAATATTTTTTTTGGAAAATATTTTACATGAAAAAATTTATTTTTCATACAATTTTCCGGTATAGGTTGGTTGATCAAATGAAAATATTTTGAAATAAAATTTTTTTAAGGGTTTCATCTTTAATTTTATTAATAAAAGTTAAAAACCTAATAACAATGGTAATAAATACTTTAAAAGTAATTGTAGCTAATAAATAATTAATTTTGTTCAAAATTAAATGATAGCATAATATAGTAGTAAAACATACCTAATATAGTTATATTAGTGTGAGACCCATGATTAAGAGAAAAACGAATGGACAAGAATTGAAAACGAAAATAAATTTAGAAAATAAAATTATAAAAGTAAGAATTTGAGATATAATGTCACTCTTGAATTATCTTGAAAATAACTTACGTTTCAAAAATTCTATAAATTATTTTCAGTCAGAAGAAGAAAAATTGAAAAATATTTTATATCGAAAATTATTTTTCGGTGTTTGGCACCAAAAAAATTTCTAAAAAATATTTTCAATTCAGACGAACACACCCTATATTGTTCTTTTTTTTCTTTCAACATTGGAAGAGGTTTTCATCTTAAATTCTGAATCATTCTCAGTTTGAAATTCAATAATTCTCCTTTATTCCACAGCCTTTTTTATGCAATCTAGGTTATCTTATCAAATTTTGGCTTTGATTTTGCTCATATTCCCACTACTTCATTATGGGAAAAACTTAGGTAGACCTGATTTATGACCTACTTGTAGACTATATGGTGTAAATTAAATGTTATAGAATATGTAACATCAGCTGATATAAGCAAGATTTTTTAAAATTTAATTTTGACAGCGAGATCTACAGGTGAGGTCCAAAATCAAGTTTATGGTAGTATTTTCCTTTCATTACAACTAAAATAGCTAGCGCCGGCAGACCATTAGAACGGGCCAATTGCATTGCATCATGTAGTACATTTGATAAGATTTGGTAGTGAAAAAAATTACTACTTGTCCCCAAGGATTTTTTTTTTTATATTTGGTCAATGTCCCTAAAATTTTTTGGGACTTAAGTTGTCATGTCTCATTATCATGTTAGCCCATTGTTTTTGTATTAAAATATCAAAGGACTTTTATTGGTCGTTTTTGTTTCTTAAATTCGTTTTACACATTGTTCCCAAACTTAAAGTTTTTATTGCTTAAAGAATTTTTGTTTGTGATTTCTATTAGGTTTGGAAAAACTCCAAACTTTTTTTTTCTTTTTTTTTTTAAACACTACTAAAAATTCGTAAATATTTCTCATAAAGACCAACCTTTGGATTTCTTTTAATTTAGTAGACGGAACAAATATCTATTTATAGTTTTTCCCTTTTTGCGTTTAAAAAATTCTAATTTTTTTTAAAAAATATTCAAATTATTTTCAGAGTTTAGTCTTTTATCTTGTTCTACAAGTGAAATCTTTGGCACAATTGAAATTCAAGTAAACTAATATACTATTATACTTTCTATTTTATTTTATTCCATTTTTAGATAAAAACTGTTGAAATAACTTTTTAGCAAGTCAAATTTAAGTTAGAGGCCTAGTATGCTCGAGTTAGTATTGAAGGAGTTATTTAAATCGAGCATAATAATTATATAAACTAATCATAATTTAAATATGTAGAGTATAGTCGAGTTGGAGCATGAATATTAATTAAGGCATTCAATTGAAGTCAATTTCAAGACTTATTTATCTACATCATTCAAATTTGAGTTTATCACTGTTTAATCTCGATTCAATTTATATACATTCTAAACCATTCTAGTTCCTTAATATTCAACTCCTGCGTTCGCACGAGAGCTATTACTATATGGCAGGAAAGAAATCTTTTAGTGAGACAACGTGTCGACAGTTCGAATAGGATATTTGAAGATTTCACTCTAGCAGTACAATAGGACATTTCTTAAAGTAAAGCTTCAGTGGGACTACTAGCGGTTTTGTAGAAATTCTATGGGACTATGTTTGGCCTATTACTCCCGTAAGATTTACTGTAATTTGTTCCCCTTTATTTTTGTGGTAAAAAATATAACCATCCTGTGATATCCAATTTGATATGATTAATGATGACATGTTGGAGTTTCAGACAAATCTTTCGTTTTATATCTTAAAAATGATATAGTTTGAATCTGCAATTTGCAAGTGGCTTTAAGAATAGAAACATGAACCAATGCAAAAATGATATGGGAGGGAATTAGCTGCCCCATGAAATTCAAAAATATAGTAACAAAATTGACACAAATATTTATGTGATTAGATCAATTCAATCTACATCCATAGGCGAAGGGAAAAATCCACTAAATCAATAAAAGGAATACAAATTTGGAAAATTCTCCACAAATTCAGAAGATCCCATAACAAAACACCCAAAAAACCTAGGAGAGCCATAATAGAATAAAAACCTAAAAGACCCAATTCGCTCTCACCAAAAGGTATATACAAATAAGATAAAATAGACTCTAGACACTATTATAATAAAAGTACAAGAGAGCCCAATATTCGTCAAAAGGCTAATTGAACATAAAGTCATAAAAGCTCACTAAAGTTCTCTTGCTTTAGTGCACTTAAAATTTTAACTAAAACTCTTAATTTATAACTTTAAGTGCAAGATAGTAAAACTCTTACCCAACTGATGTAGGACAAAATAAAAGGTATAAGACATACTCAACAAATCTCCATCTTGACTTGTATCGCATAATAAATTCTCATAAAATGGCAAATCTTCAACAACTGAAATTCTCCACCTTCTCCACAAAAGTTCAACAGCCCAAATCATCGATTCACAAATGGATCAACATAACTCCACATTTTCCAACAAAGTCCCAAATCTATATTCAACGTAAGGTAACTCTTCATTAACAAATTAAACCCAACAAAACTCTTTGCGAATACCAAATGGACCACCTAGAAGCTCAAAGGTCTAACACATAAAGAAGAGAGTAATAAAACGGCCAACACCAAGAAGAAATTACTTGCCCACAAGTAGCCCAAGATTCAAAATTTCTCACCCTAAAATTTCATTACCATCAAATCGTATCCTAATAATTGTTTGAATTTAACCCCAATCCTCAGCTCTGATACAAATTTGTTAGGATCGGTGTTCCGAAAAATTACAGGGTGAAAATTACTTAACAAACCTTTGAAGACCATATGAAGATAATCAAAGAGAAATATAGCAACAATAGGGATACAAATATTTACGTAGTTTGGTCAATTTGACCTATATCCACGGACAAAGGGGAGAAATTCACTAAGGCGACAGGAGGAATACAAATTTAGAGAACTCTCCACAAACCTAAGAGAGCCTATAACAAAACACCCAAAAACCTAGGAGAGCTATAATAGACTAAAGATCTTAAAAGATCCAATTCACTCTTACCAAAAGGTCTATATAAATAAGATGACATAGGCTTTAGGCACTATTATAACAAAAGCACAAGAGATCCCAATATATATCCAAAGGCTGGATGGCCATAAACGCCCTAAATATCTACTAAAATTCACTTGGTTTGCTACACTTGAAATCTTAGGTAACACCTTACTTTATAATATTAAGTGGATGAGTAAAACTCTTACTCAACTGATGTGGGATAAAACAAAAGATACAAGGCATAGTCCACAATTTTATATATAGTTGAAATATTATGTTGGAAAAGTAAAGATGGAAAAATAAAGAAGAACACACGGCTATAAGATTGAAAATTTAGCAGAATTAGCGATAAAATAGAGGAAGAGTTTGCAAGTGAAAAAATACTGCTCATTTGAAACACACTATAATAGATACTTCTTTCAAAGTAAATTTCTGTTGTTGCCTCACTGTAAATATCAATGATGATGACGAACCATGCAAAGATCTTTGATTGTGCACTCGAATAGAAGATGTAAAACACTCCTAAATTTTTCAATAACTCTTGAAGGACAATAGAATAAAAATAACTAAAGTTTAGAAAAAATCTAAAGAGTCAAAAATTGATTTTAGATTATTTAGAATGGATATTTTAAGCAATGTCTTTGTATAGTAAACATGTTCTGTGGTAACACACAAGCTATGTACATTTTTATTAAAGAACAGACTATTTATTAATCAATAGATTCTTCAAATGGATGTCTTTTCTTACAAAAAGGGACAGATATGTTTACTAACAACTAATTATTTTACATATTCAAGAGGCATATCAAAATTAAAATCACCCTCAACAAAAAATAACATGATTATAAAAAGAATTATGAAAAAATTACAATAACAAACATACTAGAATATCTTCTACTTTGTTGTCTCAAGAGATTCTCTCTATGGGTTTCCTCCTTGCCTATGTAAGTGTATATCTTTTCTAGGGTTTGCTTAGTGGAAGGTTGGAGATTTCATTGAGTTTTCTATGTTTTTTGGTTTTCCTTGTGTTTTGCTTGCTAGTTTTGTTAGTTTTCTTTACTTGTTCTTTTTATAGTTTGTGTATTTTTGAATCTCTCTTTGTATGCCATGTTTCTTGACTTCTTCTTTCTAGTTGTTTTCTTTGGTTCTCTTGTTCGTCTAGGTTTTATTTGATTTTTTTGTTCTATTGTGGAGGAGCAACCACTAATTAATTATTTGTCTTTCGATTTTGAGGGCATCTCTCTCTAAGCCTGTTATAACTATCTGTAGTGTGAAGTATTGTAGGAGGGTTATAAGATCTGTTTATAGTAGAGGTGAGGATACAAGAGGAGGAAGATGCTGGGTGTTCTTTACAGCAAGGGTGACTAAGTTTGTTATGGAAAAAAAAGCCAACATAGCCTATTGGGGAAGGTAATTGCTTCAAGATTAGTCAGCAATGAAGCATTGCTTTCTACAATGCTGGGTATTTGGAAAACTTGAAAAGAGGTGAAACAAATACTATTTAGTGGTGACGTAATGCTATTTCGGAACAATTTGATGGGAGATAAAAGGAGAACTCTATAGGGCGCTTCATGGGCTTTTGTAAAAAACCCGTTGACTCGAAGATCCCTTAGCTCTATTCCGCTCTGATCTAAAAAAATATAAATACCCGACTCTCCTCTATTAGTCAGGTCGATTGAGAGTTAGATATCCGCATTTTTTGGATCCAAATATGGATCAAAAAATTCAAAACCAGCGGGACCCGATCATAGGGTTACATAACTCATTCACTAAGAAAATAAGGAGTCTGTTTTCACATAATTTATACTAAAATTTTCCTCTCCCTTCCATCAACCAACTCTTCAATCACATCTCTACAACTACCTACACTTCTCCAAGTCTCAGTCCCTCATCCAACCACCCTTCCCCACCTTATCTCTTCCAAGCCATACCCTTATTCCTTCAAGTCTCTAACCACTCATCTCCTGATAACCCCCAACCTTTGCGATATCCTTTTCCTCGACAACCACCACAAGTTTCTTCCACCCCTGCTATACCCGCATCCCAACCTTGGCAACCACAATCTCTGGTAACCACAACCCATTAGTCTTCTCCTTTTCCCACACTAGAACAACCTAATACCCTTTCTACCACCCATAAGCCCGCTACTACCCACCTCAGACAACAACGCATTGACAATGACCCCAATCTCTCACAACAGCCATTCCTTTTCTTGAGTCCTAATCCCCAATTCCATCCTCTACATCGGTGACTACATTTACTCCTAGTGTACTATGTTTTTTTTTTTTTAAAGAAAGTTCCCTAGGGATATCGATTCTGTATATTGGAATCTATGGGTATCTTGAAGTGTTTGTGTGCTAGTGGTTGTTGTTTCTTATGTGATAATTTATGTGTTGTTTGTGTGAAATGAGTGTTTTTTTTTTGGCTTAGTGAAGGTTAATTTGTAAGGGTTAGGTATTCACATACTCCGACCCTCCTTTAGTGGGTATCGACATCTTGGTATCTGACGATTGATGAGCAAGTTAGGGCCAAAAAATTACTAACTTGCAAGGTGTTGTGCGGATTAGCCAAAAGGCTTGATGGGCAGGCAACTATCCTACACCCACTCTAACAAAAACCTTTTGGTCCTAAAAGAATTTGAGGAAGGGACCCATCCAACCATCAAATTTTCATTTCGATTCATGCCCTTTTTGGGTGAGAGTTTTCAACTTACCACTTGAAAGTATGGATCATTCTATTGCAATTACACAGGGAAACAGAAAAATTCCTTTTGGGACTGAGATGCTGGGGAAGAAGACATAGCTTAGGGAACCACCAAAGTTTTTAGAATAAAGGTCACATTCATAAGACGACTGATGACTCTAGTAAACTAGGTTTATTTTACTCTAAAATCATGATATTTTGTTACTTTAAATTCCAAATTTTGATTAATTAATTGAAGATTTTAGTTAATTTCGTCTTGTGTGTTTATATTCTAGTTATTGTTAAATATAATAAGTTTTGATATGAATTTTAGTTAAATTGATTGCTTAATTAGTTTAATATTATGCAGATTTAAATTAGAGGTTGGAAGCTGGAATAAACAAAGTATGAGGGCCGAGATGCAATTTGAGAAGAATTAAAGATTTTCTGAAAATGGTGTCCATGTCATGACATCAACTTTTCTAAATACCGACATGGATACAGAAATAGGCTAATGTAATTTTTGTGCCTTGTCGCGACATGGACTCGTTTTCAGCAAAAATAGTAATGGCAATTTTGTAATATTTCGTTAGCCCATTCCTTATTTTGGCTTTTGTAATACTCTACTATCTAAGGTACTACATTAGATGTGTGCTAGTACACATAGTTTAGATTATAGTTAGTAGTTTTTAGGTTAGATTAGAATAGAATAGAAATACTTGACTCTAAAGTTTTATCTTCTAAATAGAAATCCTCTTTAATTCTCAATTAGATCTAGCTTTTAATTCCTTGAAAGTTTAGATTTTGAGTACATATTTGTAGTGGGTTAATCTTTAGCTTTAGGTAGATATAATTTTTACTTGCTTTCTAGTTTAAATTCTTAAAAATCTCCTTGCTTTCACTTCAACTTTTCTTAGAGTAATTAGGGTTCTTGTTAAGTTACTGCTTTCCAATTAAAACTTTTCAACACTTTATATTAATTTCTAGCTAAATTTACTAGGCTTTCTCATTTCAATCCAAAAATATTTAGTTGGAATTTGGTTTCCTTTCAAAATCATAAGTTTCTTAGTAGAAAATGAATGTTGCTTTGTTTTCATGCTCTTTAGTTGCTTTCCTTGGTTTAAATTACGGCTACTTGTTTCTTTCAGATGCATTCTAGTATGGAATGAGTCTTTTTAATAGATTAGATTTAGTTTACTTGCTTATACTTGATTACTTTCCCTTGCATAGATTAGTTAGTATTATAATTGAGTAGATAATTATTCTCATTACTCGTTTTGTTAAATAGGTTATCTTAATTTGTGAATTGAAATATGCATTTTTATCAAGTTGTTGAGTACTTTAGAATCATCACTCATTACTTGAACCGCATAAATATACAAGGACTCATAAAACTCGGTCATTGCTCTCCAAGCAATCTTCGTGGGACAATACCCACTGATCCTATACTGCTATTCACGTTATATACTTGTGGTTGTGCGGTAGAGTATTGTGATTTGTGAGTTTTTATTATTTGTGCATTTTTCTGTTATCTCTATCTAAGGTAAATGCGCATCAATTTTTTGGCACCGTTGCTGGGGATTGTCCTTGGTACTTGGCTATATTGAGCACTTTACATGTTGTGTAGATTAGGCACTTTTGTTTAATTTAGTTATTAATTTTTGTTTATTTGTTTATGTTGGTAATTCTTCTTGTTGAATTGTCTTGGCATTTGAACTAATTACTTGATTTGGCTTTCGTAGTGCATGGTAAGAAGAGACAATAGACCTTTGATTTGCTTGGACGAAGAAAGAGAAAAAGAGTTGAGGGAAATCCAAAAGTATAAAAGAGTGCAACAAGAGCAAGAGATAATTGAAATGGCGAATGTCAATCAAAATCAAAGAAATTTGAACAATTGGAATAATGAAGAAGAAGTTGCCGAAAATCATGGAATGGGTGTTTATGGAAATGGGAATGGTATGAAAGTAAATGGTAGACCGTTCAGAGAATATGATGTAAGAAGCTTTGATGGGGCAAATTCTCATATTGCATAGATTCCTGTGCATGCAAATAATTTTGATATTATGCCCGCTTTGATATAAATGCTACAAGCTCACACAATATTTGGGGGTGATCCTAATAAAGGTCCATACACACATCTAATAAACTTTAAGATGGTCTGATTTAGACACATTTAAATTCAATGGTGTGCACCCGAGTTATGTGAGAATGATAGTATTCCCTTTTTCTCCAAGGGATACGGCAAAATCTTGGCTTCCATCTCTTGGCCAAGGGACGTTTACCATGTGGAACCAACAAGCACAAGAATTTTGGGTAAAAACATTTCCCATTTTCAAGGGCCACCAAATTGGGGAATGAGATTACCTCCTTCAAGCAAGATGTTGGTGAAAGCTGAGAAGGGGTTTGGAAGTGGTTTAAAGATTTGTTAAGACGGTGCCCTCATCATGTAATTCCATTAGGGCTTCAAATTAAAACTTTCTACTAGAGACAAAATTAATAGTAGATGTCTCTACCAATGGTTTCATATCCTACAAGACACCAGAGGAAGGTCAAGAATTGCTCATAGGATGGGCTACAACCATTACTATCATGGACCAATGACTCTACCGGTAGCTCAATACCAAGCCCCTCAGTCTAATGCGCAAAATGGAGTATGAATTTGAATAAGGGTGCAAGATGCTCTATTAGCTCAACAAAGTATGTTTGAATGTGATGAACAATGTTGCAAAGGTGTTGAAGAACTTAAGGAAACCGAGAAGTGTGAATGTAATGTCTTCTTCTCCAACTAAACCACTAATGGTGAGTGATTTTTGTGGGGGTGGACATGCAATTGGGCAATATGAAATGCCTTGTGGTTCTAATGAACAACTCAACTATGTGCTAATCAACCACCTTTTCCAAGGAACCCACCTGGAGTTTATGAGAACACATATAATTTCTGTTGGAGGAATCATCCAAACTTTTCATGGAGCAATACAAACAATCAATCCAACCCTTCTCGTTAACTAAATCCCCTACCTCAAGACTTCCATAACCAATCTTCAAGTTCATCATCTAGACCCTATCAACCTCCACATCAAAGAAACTTCCAAGCTAACTCCTATCAATATCCCTCTAACCCTTCATTTCAAAATCAACAACCAAGGCCTCCATTATCTATAATGACCAATTTTTCTTCTTACTCCAAGAGAAAATGTATGTGAAGATGGTTGGAAAAGAGAGGCGGAGTACTTGAGAAGGGAGTTGGAAAAAGAAAGAAGGCATAAGGAAGAACATAGGAGACACTTTAAGAATTTGAGAGCATCAACAATAAATTTGGAAATTCAATTGGGCTAATTGGCAAGGTTGAATAATGAAAGACCTATAAGGGCACTATCGAGTGATACTATTCCAAATTTTAAGGAGCAGTGCAAGGCCATCACTTTTAGAAGTGGGAAGGAGGTAGAAGAAAGGGTTGGGAGATACTCATTGAAGCATAAATAAAAAGAAAAGGTTGAAGATGAAGAGGAGGAAAAAGGGAAGTCTTCAGTGGGACAAGGAAAAAAGATGAATGAGCCTACCATGCTCAATTTGCAAAGCAATGAAGGCAAGGATCCTACTTATCAAGAGCTGAAGCAAATGAAATACTATTCGCTCAAAGGAAGGATAAAGAAAAAGTGAAGAAGTTCTAGGATTCCGGCCTGTACTCATGGTATTGTTTTTCTGAAATAAGCCATTAGAGTAATAATAAGATGAGTACTGGATTCCGACATGTACCCATTTTGTTTTTTCGAATTAAGCCATTAGGGATAACATTTTAGTATACCAATAGGTTGAGCAGGAAATGTTTCTAATACTTATCATTTGTATCATACTACTTAGTCCTTATTAGAGATGTATTCCCAAATTCAATAACGTAGGCGTTTAGGTGGATTCCTAATGAACTTCTGTTTTCATGCGACCTTATTGGGATAATTGACTAAATTTATAATATTTGTGACTTGAGAAGAAATGATGTTTTGAATGGATAGATCTAAAATGTTTGGGAATTCTTTTTGAGAATAGTAATGCTTAGTGACTTGAAATCTTGTGTAGTAAATGAACATGTGTTTTTTTTAGAAAATTCAAAAATTTGGATTGGCTCATTTAAATATTTCACTTATCATATAGTATTGAAAGTTCCTTGAGAGATTTCTTAGTTGTTCTAAGTACATCCACATCTCATCAAGTGTTTTGTCAATTTTGGTAGTGTTATTTTATTTAGCTGATAGTAAGGCTTTTTTCACTTTTTATTTTGTTCGGGACTAGCAAAACGCTAAGTTTGAGCATGTGATAAGTCTAGCAAACTAGAGTTATTTTACTCCAAATGAAGGCATTTTGTTACTTTAAATTCTAAATTTTGGTTAATTAATTAAAGATATTAGTTAATTTTCGTATTACGTGTTATATTCTAGTTATTGTTAATGATGATAAGTCGTGATTAGAATTTTAGTTAAATTGCTTACTTATTTGGTTTAATATTATGTAGCTCTAAATTAGAGGTTAGAAGATGGAATAAACAATGTACGAGGGCCAAGATGGAATTTGAGAAGAATAGAACATTTGATGAAAATGGTGTCCATGTCGCGACATGAACTTTTCCAATTCGTAACATTGGAAATAGGCTAATGAAACTTTTGGGCCATGTCGTGACATCATTTATTCCATGTACCAACATGGTACTCGCTTTTAGTAAAAGCAGTAATGGCCATTTTGTAATATTTCAACAGCCAATTCTTAATTTTGGCTTGTGTAGTACTCTATTGTTTAAAGTGTTTTAGATATGTGATAGTACACATAGTTTAGGGTGTAGTTAGTAGTTTTTAGGTTAGATTAGAATAGAATAGAAAGACTTGACTCTCAAGTTTTATCTTCTTAATATAAATCCTCTTTATTTCTCAATTACATCTAGCTTTTAATTCTTCCAAGTTTAGATTTTGATTACATATTTGTAGTGGATTAATCTTTATCTTTAAGTATATATAATTTTTATTTGCTTTTTTTGTTTAAATTCTTAAAAATCTCCTTGATTTCACTTCAAGTTTTCTTAGAGTAAATAGGGTTCTTCTTAAGTTAGTGCTTTTTGAAAATTTTCAAACCTTTGCATTAATTTCTAGTTCAATTTAGTGGGTTTTCTTATTTCAATCCAAAATCCAAAAATATTGAGTTGGAATTTAGTTTCATCTAGTCTTCAAAATTAATAGTTTCTTTTAAGTAGTAGAAAATGACTGTTGCTTTGTTTTCATGCTCTTTAGTTGCTTTCCTTGGTTTAAATTAGGGCTACTTGTTTCTTTCAATTCTTGTATGAAATGAGTCTTTTTGGTATATTAGATTTAGTTTACTTGCATTTACTTGATTACTTTCCCATGCATAGATTAGTTAGTGTTTTAATTGAGTAAATAATTATTCTCATTACTTGTTTTGTTAAATAGGTTATCTTAATTTGAGAATTGAAATATGAATTTTTATCAAGTTGTTGAGTACTTTAGAATCATCACTCATTATTTGAACGGCCTAACTAAACAAGGACTCGTAAAACTCAGTAATTGCTCTCGAAGAAATCTTCGTGGGATGATACCCACTTATCCTGTACTACTCTTTGTGCCACATACTTGCAGTTGTGCGATACAATATAGTGATTTGTGAGTTTTTATTATTTGTGCGATTTTGTGTGATCTTTACCTAAGGTAACACACACATAGGAAAGTCTTCAATATCGATATAGGAGGCAAAGAGCTATACTTGGATATGAAGTATGATCATATGCCAAATTTCTACTACTTCTTTGGGAGGATAAGACATTCAAGGAGGGAGTGTGAAAGAAAGTTGGAGGCAAGGGTTCGAGTGGGTGATGACCCACAATATGGTGAGTAGCTAAGAATGATGGAAGATTGGAAGAAGAGGAAGAAGGGGGAGCCGAAGAACAAAAAGGGATGCTTGGGTGGCACGGAGGGATATAGACTGAAAAGATAGATGGTGTGGGTGGAGAAAGATAGACCCCCAAAATTTGCGAACCTATAGAGAGATAGAAGTGTGATTTTTGGGTTCTTGAGAAAGAAGTTCTATCACTTTAGGAAACTTGGAGAATTCAGGAGAGCAAAAGGATAAAGAGATTGGGGATAGCATGGTTTTTGAATGTTTAGATGATAGGGTGTGGGAAAAATCCTAGGGAGTTTATAGAGGAAGAAAGAGGATGGGGTAAGGGTGGGAATTTTTGAAACACTAGTAAGGAAGCTGAGTTGAACAATGACCTAGGACAGATATGAATGTGAAATCCTTAAATGATACCGCTAGCATTAATTCTAACATAGGGACAATCTTAAATGATGTGGAAGTTGAATCAACAGTGGGTATCAGGCCTGATGATAGGCGTTAGGCCAAAATGATAAGAAGAATGAGGATAGTGGGCTATTTTTATCAACATACCTATTAAAGGTACAGTTGGCTAGGAAGCGAAAAAAGGAAATAACATCCTAGATGGTGTTGGGCTCGGTAAGGGGAAAGAATTGGGGAGTGAAAGAAAATGGACCATAAAAAAACAAAACAATGTATGCTAAGATCCTGCACCAGACAATTTACAGTTTGGTGGCAAAAGGAAAGGGCTATGGGATGAAGGTTAGGAAAGCTCTTTTGGGGAACCTATTAGAGAGAAAATGGTGGAACCAATGCAACTTCAAGCTTTGATCAAATCTTCTGAGGGAAAAGATGTAGGCTAGAAAATAGCTTTTCCTGGACTAATTAGTCTATTAAACAAGAACTACTGGGAACTAGGGAATTTTCAGATAGTTCATGAGCTCTATGAGTTAATAAAGAGGAATAATCCCTGCATTGTGTTTCTAACTGAAACTAAACATTGTCTGAGTTTGGAAAATAAAATAAAGAGTTCCATGAGGATGAACGGAATATTGGTTCCTTCAGAAGACAAGTCGTGGGTTCTGGAACTGTAGTGGATAAAAGATTTAGTGGTATCTTTGGTGGTTGTATAGTTATAGGTTCATAGATATTGAGGTGGAAGAAAAGGGAATGAGTTTGAAGCGGTGTGTTATTGATAACCTCATATTTTAGGGTTATTTTATTATTCTTTTGGGCTTAGTTTTGTTGCTCTTTTTACTGTTTTGTGAGTTATTTTTGTATTATTTAGGATTTTTTGTGTTACGTGAATTTTTATGTGTTTAGCACATTTTTAGTAGTTTATTATGTCTAGTTCTAATAAAATGGCTACTTATGTTTTGTAAATCCTCTTTACACAGGTTGAAGTTAGTTATGTCCATTTGTAGAGTTAGGACACGTACAAAAGAGGAATTATAAAACCACAAGAAGCCAAAAGCGAGGCTGTCAGAAGACCCTTGCCATGATATGGAGATTCATGTACCGGGGTGAGCTCAAGGAAGATTTAGACACAATAGATCCTCGACACAATGTGGTCATCCATATGTTGGGCAAGGCCATGCGTAATAGAAGGAAAAAATTTGTTCTACATATAAATACTCCTCGCAGTAGCTACTTTCAAAGAGAGTATTATTCGTGTTTTGAGTCAGAAAAGAGGAGCCAGTAGTTAGGGTTTCTTTCTTTGAGAACTCAAACACTTTTTACTCTTTCATTCTTACATCTCTTTATTTATACTTCTTAGATTAGATTACTGGATTCAAATATTTACTTTTCCAGATTTATTGGATTTCAGTTGAAGGCTTTGTGAGACACAGATCTTTATTATTTATGCATTAGTATTTCTTGAACTTGTCTTTCTTGCAATATTTTTTGGTTTGTTTTCATTTCCGTCATTTCTTTTCATTTCTATATGCAAATTGAAATCGCACTTTTACAATGAATTTAGTAGTTTACTTAGGGTTTGTGTTTTCTTCATCAATTAGTATGTTTTTCTATTTTATGTAATCCTGCACTAAATTAGCTATGATTAGGTACGGGTGATACAATTATCTACAATTTAGTTTGAATAATCATGATTCTAAATGATTATATTCTTGGGTAATATTTTGAACAAATTGACAATTCATGAACGTAGCTAACTCTTGTTTTAGTTAGGTTGGCCGATTGACATAGAAGTTGACCATCATAGATCTGTGCTAATTAATAAACTAAGTAAATTCAAAATTGTGACTGCTCGGATCACTTAGTTAGTTCATTATAAATTTTATATCGAAAAGGCTCAATTTAATTAGAACTAGGTCAAAGAAGAATCTATCCCATTATAAATCAATTAGATTGATATGACTCAATTTCACGAGGAATTGGGGTTGGGTTAATGATAGCTTTAGGAAACTAGAGTTATATGTACCTTAAACTTGATGATTTTGCTACAAGTTTCAAGCATTTTTAGTGTTTTTGTGTGTGTTTTTTGTCTATTATGCTTTTATGTGTTAGAATGTGTAAGTATGTGTTTATTAAGTGTTTTAGTATTTATTTGGGTCTTAATTAGCATATTTTATTAGGTTCTTGTGTATAGAGTTGTGCCGTGCCATTAACCAAACTTCGTTGGGAGTTAGGTTTTCCTTCGTCTTTGTTTGTCTTTCGTTTTTTGGCCTTTTTTTTGAGAATTTTGTTTATATGTTTAGGAGTTATTTTAAGTACTTATTATAGCTAATAATTTCTCCTATGTGTTAGGGTTGCATGAAAAAAAACAGTGCATCAATCGGACGTCGGATTAAGATTTTCATAGCAAAAGAGTGAAGTGCTGCATTTCAGAAGTTTCAGTCCATGGTCGCAATATGGATTATTCCATGTTGCGATATGGAGGAAGGAGGAGCCAAAAAGACTTTGTTCGGGGCTGATTTTTGTTGCACAATTCTCCCAATACCCAAGCATTATATAAATCCTTTTTAAATCTCGTTTGAGGCATAACTTAGCTAGTAGGAGTAGTCTAGACTAGAAAGTAATTTTCTTTATTTTCCTCCCCATTTGGGGAGGGTATTCTTAGATTAGAGTAGATTAGGATTTCTCTTTCTTGTAAGTTTAATTTTAAAGTTGAAGATTGAATCTTTTTTGTGGTAAGTATTTTGTTTATGTTTAAACGCCTTCAGTTAATCTTTAATTTCATGTTTTCTTAGTTTAATTAGTCTAATTACTTTCATCTAATTGATTCCTTTACTTATTTTCTTAGAGTAATTAATAGATTAGTTTATGGGTTTTCTTAAAATATGCTTTCTTAGTGGAAATTTTTAGTTTAGATTAGTTAATTAGGATAAATTAGTTATGAGATTTTCATTCTGTTAATTGCATTCTTTACTTGCTTTTTTATTTTAATTGGTATATTAGTTAATGGGTTTTTCTTTGTGCTAATTTTCGTTTAGGTTAGTTAATTGTTTTTTAAAAATACTTTCTTCTTACAAACTTTCTTAGAATAGGTTATGAGCTTTCTATAATTGTGTTTGCTTAGTGATAATGAGTAGTTTAGATTAACTAATTGCTTGCTTAATATACTTTTCATTTTAATTGTTTCCTTTAATTATTTTCTAAAGGTACTTCCTTTTAATTGCATTCCTACAAAATGTTTTCTTCGTGTTTATTCTTTACTTTAAATTGCTTCCTTAGTTCCATTGATTATAGTTTTAGTCAAATCTTTTCTCTTAATCATCCGCTTCAACTTGTAACCTAATCAAATAATCGGTAATTATCGACCAATCCTTGTGAGTACAATCCCTACTTTCATTTACTACTAGATGACAACCGTATACTTGCGGGATGTCACCTAGTTAGTAGTAAGATTTAGCTGATGTGTGGTGATTGTTACTAGACACAGCTCACAAACTATGCAAGTATACGTATCCAACAATCAATATAATGATGAATAGACTATCGTTCCCATATAGACTACGCTAACACCCCACTAAGCACCTAATTATCGTACTTTTGATCATATCTAAACGAAGAAATAACAGAGTAGAAAATAATAGAAAAAAAAAAACAAGACCAAGGAAAAAATTAAAGTAAAGAGTTGTGAAAGTCAATAATTAAGTTATCCAGGGATCGCTCATCCCATAACAATCTTCTCAATTGATCCATTTACTTGTTTTATCAATTCTTGATTTACTTGTGCTATTTACTAGTCTAGAGTCTTATTTAATTGTGAGTTATCTTTCAACTTCTCTGACAAATCTACTGAACCTAGCCAACTCACTATATCTCTATGTGAATTCGAACCAAGCTTAATGCATACATGACCATTCCATAGGACTACCTAAGATGAATAGGTATATTTCGATTTGTATTCTGAAACATCCGGTGTCCTTCTCTATAGAACTCCTAAACAAAGGTTAATTAGACCAATTCCTAACCCTAAAGCACCTCTTTTGGTTGCTATATTATGGTTACAAATTAATTTATAAGTTGATTGGATTACAAGCACATTTAATGCCATAAAATTAAGAAAATCAAACACGGACTATAATCATGAACGTATGAATCAAATCAATTGAGATTTATAGCAAGTTATGAATGAACCGAGAATTAGGGTTTCTGTATCATTAGACCAATTGATACAGTATGAGACGCAAACACCTAGTTATGAAATTTATAAACACACCTAAATCCTACTACTAACTAGGTGGCATCCCACAAGTGTAAGGTTGTCAACTAGTAGTAAAGTGAAGTAGGGATTGTACCCACAAGGATTGGTCGATAATTACTAATTATTTTTGTTAGATTACTAGTTGAAGTGATTGATTAAAATAAGATTTGATTAAAACTAAAACTAAAGAACTAAGAAATGAATTTAAAGGCTATCTAATGCATTAAAGTAAAGATTAACACTAAGAAAGCATGTTTAAGAAAGCAATTAAAAGAACCATGTAAAAAGAAGTCATTTATAGAAAGAAATTAATAAAAAGGAAAAGCAACTTAAGGAAGAAATTAACTAATCTAGACTACTAATTGTCACAAAGGAAGCATAAATAAAGAAAACTCATTAACTATTCTACAAAAGCATTTAAAAAGAACAGCAATTTTTTAAAGCAATTAGCTAGTCTAAACTACAAATTAATCCTAAGAAAGCATAATTAAGGAAAGACCATTAATTAATCTTCCAATTACTACTAAGAAAGAAAGTAAAGAAAGCAATTAAAGGAAGGCAATTAAACTAGACTACTCTAACTGACTAATCTAAACAACAAATTATCACTAAGAACCATTTTTAAAGAAAGTCCATACATTAATTTAACAATTACACTAATAAATCAAGTAAAGAAAGCAATTAAATTAAAAGTCGATAAACTATTCTACACTAATTAATGATAATCTAAACTACCAATGACCACTAAAAAACATAGTTAATGAAAACCAATCAAGTAATCTATCAACTACACTTACAAATCTTGTAAGGGAGCAATTATATGAAAGCAATTAGACTAAGTATACTAAGAAAACATGAAATTAAAGATTAACTAAAGGAGTTTTAACATAAACAAGGAACTTACCGTAAAAAAACTTGAATCTTCAACTAGGGCATTAAAATTACAAGAAAGAGAAATCATAATCTACTCCAATCTAAGAGAAACCCTCCCCAAATGGGAAGGAAAAAGGAAAAGCACTAACATCTACTCTAGCCTACTCCTACTAGGTTTCTAATAGGTTTTCTATGCCTCAAATGAGGCTTAAAGGGGTATAAATAGTGCTAGGTTCGTGGAAAAACTATGGAGCAAAAACCAGCCCTGAACAAAGTCATTGGCTCCAGGCGCCTCTGTGTCGTTACAGCAAAATTTCGATGTCACGACATCAACGCAACTTCTGCAACACTTCACTGTTTTGTTTCAAAAGATATCTTCGTTCGACGTTTGATTACACATACGAGAACATTATTAACTTTAATGAAAACTAAAAATAACATCTAAATATATAAATAATTTTTTCACAAAATAGGCCATAAAAACCGAAAGACAAACAATGACGAACGAAAAACCTAACTGCTAATGAAGTTAGGTTAAAGACACGACATAAGTCTAAACACAAGAACCTAGTAAAATACGCTAATTATGACCTAAATAAGTACTAAAACATTTAATAAACACATTAACATATTCTAACATATAAAAGCATAATAGATAAATAGACACACGAAAACACTAAAAATGGTCGAAACTAGTAGCAAAACCATCAACTTAGGGTATATATAACTTTAATTTCCTAGAATTATCACAACACAAGATTCAATTATAATCGTGAATAAAATATTGAATAGAAGACATGTGAAAGAGAATGAAAAACTGGGGTTGTCAAGTTGAGTCTTATCTTCTTCTTTCTTGCTCTCTTTGCTAATGATTACTAGGGTCTTGTGTTGATTCTCTCGTTTCCAGCTCTCTGACTTTTTCTGTTGACTTCTCACACTTTCTATGCATTTATTAATTTAAATGACCCTTATATGGTATTGATTAGGGTTTACAAGAATTTGTGTGAAAATATCCAAAACTCTGGTAAAAAATATAAAACCTATTAAACAACACTAGTGTAGGGCATTGGGTGCCCCTGCCAATCCTCTAGGCACTAGCCGTCAGTGGCTAGAAGTTCTGCTAACCTTTTGGGCACTGCCAATGCCTAGATCTCGCTAGGGATGCCTAGTTTTTTTTTATTTTGACCCGTCTATTGCAAATAAAACCTACAAAAAACACATTTTTAAGTCATAAACATAGATTTTTGTTAAAAAAAAAAACCAATAAAAACATAATTATGGACTTAGGGTGTAAAATTACGAAAATACCTGTACTCTATAAACTAAAACCCTTGAATTACTAACAAAAGTCAAGCTATAAAGTACATGAAAATGCTCTTTTTTATAGAATTAACAGGTGTGTTTCAATCTTTGGTATTAATAATCCAACCAAGCCAGATAAAGCGTAAAATATCTAAACTACTTTAAATTAATGTTTTCTTATAACTGTTATTTTTGAAATTAAAATAACTGTCACTATATCATTTTTTATTTTTGGTGAAGATTACATATTTTAATGGATGATGGCCACCTGTTCTTTTATTTTGTTTTTCATTTTACTAAGCATCATGCCTTGTTTTCCTTATATTTTACTTAAATGTTTCTTTTTTATAACACATATTTTTCAGGTGCAGTAAAATACTGTTAACTAAATGGAAAAATCTAATTGTTACAAGACGCTATATTCTTTATAATTTGTGAATTTAAGTACTAGTAATTTTTCAACATTAATTTAACGTAGTACTACTATTATAAATTGTATCATCCTTTGGTAATTTATGTATATATTTCAATAGTTTAATTAGTTTATTTATTTTTAAACAAGACATTGTATTATTTAAAAACTATTTAAACGTGAAAATTTGAAAGTAATGAAGAATATAATAGTGGGTAATAGTTAGAAAATATTTCAATATCTACAGTTCTTCTTTATTTATCATTTTCAATTAAAATCTAAAATAATATCATTATCAAAATATCTTGTCAATATACTAAACAAACCAAATACAAGATCTAGTTTCAGAGATGACACATCTCATGATTATCATTCAGAGATAAGTTATCTGAGGATGATTTATCTATAAACTAGATAGACCGAGTGGGTATTGATTGATTGGTGGGTTGAATGATAAAAATGGTGAATAATTGAGTATTAGTAAATACTTTCGAAGATTGCTAAGGGGAAACGGCCATTTCTTGACGCAATTTTGTGGGTTTTACATACGAGAAAGTAGTTTATTACTTTATTGGGAAGATTAGTAGTTGAGCCCAGATGCTAAGTTTTCTAGTTGATTCCTTGAACTCCATATTGATAATTAGGCTAGAATCATGAGCCAGGCCAAAGGATTGATTCCTGGTTGGGTGGGAACCTCTAGTTAGACCCATTGAGCTCTAGCCTACTTGACCAATCAATTGATTAAACCTAAGAATCGGCTAATCCAGCCCTACCTCATTTTAAATTGCTTTATTAGTTTCTTTAAATTTTGTTTTACTTAAATCCTTTATAAGAACTATTTGTTGAAGAAACGAAAAGGTAGATTCTCAAAATTAAGCCAAACTGGTGCAAGAGACGTCTACGAGTCTCGATAAAACACAGAACTCCAATTAAAAACGCTCATCGGGAAACCAAGAATGAACCTAAGCCCCTTAATCTGGCCACGTAAATAATCTTCTTCCTATCGAAATTAGATCAGAATAGGCCTCTGAACAATAAGAATAAAATTAATACCAACAATAAATCCAATAGTGAGAATGGCTTCATGTAGAGAATCCATGTTAATTAGGACAACCACGGTGAACTTTCCAATGAGAGATAATTTGAATGCCTAAGAGGGAAGGGAAAATTCATTTTTTTCTAAATAAGATAGTCAACTTTGCCTTCTTGGTGCTGAGGGGCTTCACATTAATACTTGTTGCTCCTTGATTCACCTTTACTGACCTTCGCAAAAGACAGTGTGTGATGCCTTTCAACATTAGGCTGAAGGGCATTCATGAAGGAACAAAAATCATCTTGCAGAGAAAGTTTTAGAGAGAAGGGAGGGAAAAAATTTAAGAGTGTGAGTGATGCCTTTACACACCTAGTTATAAATTTATAAAATACCTAAATCCTACTACTAACTAGGTGGCATTCCACAAGTATACGGTTGTCAACTAGTAGTAAAGGGAAGTAGGGATCGTTCGTACAAGAATTGGTCGATAATTACCGATTATTTGGTTAGATTTCAAGTTGAAGTGATTGATTAAATGACGAGATTTAACTAAAACTAGAACTAATGGAACTAATAAAGCAATTTAAAGAAAGATTAATCGCTAAGAAAGCAATTAAAAAGGAAGTATCTTTAGAAAGCAAATAAAGGGAACAATTAAAAGGAAAATCATATTAAACAAGCAATTAGTTAATCTAAACTATTCATTATCCCTAAGCTAAGCACAATTAGAGAAAGCCCCTAATCTATTCTAAGAAAGCATGTAAAAAGAAAGTATTTTTATAAGTAATTAACTACCCTAAACTACAAATTAACACTAAGAAAGAACAATTAAGGAAAACCCATTAACTAATATACCAATTAAACTAAGAAAGCAAGTAAAGAAAGCAATTAAATGAAAAGCCCATAAACTAATTTATCCTAATTAACCAATCTAAACTATGAATTATACCACTAAGGAAGCATAATTGAAGGAAACCCATTAACTAATCTAACAATTACACTAAGAAATCATGCAAAGAGAGAAAATATATGAAAGTAATTAAACTAATTAAACTAAGGAAATATGAAATTAAAGTTTAACTAAAAGAGTTTTAACATAAACAAGGAACTTACCACTAAAAAGCTTCAATCTTTAGCTAGGAAATTGTGATTACAAGAAAGAGAAATCCTACTCTAATCTAATCTAAGAAAACCCTCCTCGAATGGGGAGGAAAAAGGAGAGAAAATTACTCTCTAATCTAGCCTACTTCTTGTAGTGAAGTTCTTCCCTCAAATGAGGTTTAAAAGGGGTATATATAGTGCTAGGGTAGTGGGATAATTGTGCAACAAAAATCAGCCCCGAACAAAGTCATTTTTTGCTCTAGCCGCCTCCAGATCGCGGTCTCACATTTGAATTGCGATATGGACTGAAACTTCTGAAATGCAGCACTTCACAGTTTTGATTCCAAAATCTTCATCCGACGTCCGATTAATGCACCATTTTTTTTCATGCGACCCTAACACATTGGAGAATATTATTATCTATAATAAACACTTAAAATATCACCTAAACATATAAATAAAATTCTCACAAAATAGGCCAAAAAATGAAGGACAAACAAAGACGAACGAAAACCTAACCCCCAACGAAGTTAAGTCAAAAACACGACACAACTCTAAATGGAAAAACCTAATAAAATATGCTAATTATCACCTAAATAAGTACTCAAACACTTAATAAACACATACTAAGTGAATCTCACATTCAAACACATAAATGAAAAATAGATACAAACACACGAAAACACTAAAAATATTCGAAACTAGGACCAAAATCATCAAGTTTAAGGTACATATAAGTCTAGTTTCCTAGAGTTATCAGTTAGCTATGCATTTGGATCATGAGCCTTATACGAAATAATTGTTGCTGAAGTTAATTTCCCTAACAACTTTGTTGAATCAGATTTTATTCCATTCATTTTAGTTTAATTGTCAGTAGCTATTTAGTAATTAGAATGTTATTTATTAAATGAATGCACGAACTGAAATAAATCACATTTGATGTTCACCACATGGGAATGAAAATATTACTCTTTATCACTTTATTACTAGAGAGATTAAAGCACTTGCTTGGGTGGAATTACCTCCCGTCAAGTTTTCTGTGTTGTTGATGGTGACTAATTGATTTAGTTTATTTCAATTTTTGTAATTAATTAGAGACTTTTATTTATTTTGATTTTTTTTTTGTTTTTATACTAAATATATGGTGGTGATCTTTAGTTTAATTGTCATCTTTTTAGTTTATGACCAAGAGTAACAAGGCTGATCTTGAAGAGTTCAATTCATAGGTTGGAAAAGCAACCAGATGTATACGAACAGCTACACAAAAAAATACAATGGTAGAAATGGATTGAACCCACCAGGATTGATAGGTAATTACCAATTATATGGTTGAATTACTATTCAAAGGATTCGATTAAAGAGAATTTTAACTAAAACAAAAAGCAATAAGATTAATAAAGGAAATGTAAAACGGGTTAGGATTCGATTAGCCAATTTGCGGGGTATAATCAATTGATTAAGTCAAGTGGTTCAATGGGCCTGATTAGAGGCTAACTCCCAACTATGAATTGATCTCTTAGTCCAACTCATGATTCTAATCAATTGCTTTAGTAAATTGGTTGAGAACTCTGGTCGATCCCTATCCGTGAAGGGTCTTAAGCATAAATTCTCTCCATAGCATTCAATCCTCCAAACGTTTGAGTTATTGATTTCGTGATTGATTCAAAGATGCTATTTTTATTGAATTTTTGTCATTCAATTCTTTAGTTATGCAGCAGATTTATTACTTAGGGATTCATGTACCCAAAACTATATTCCATGACTTGATTTATGACTGAAGAATCAATCTTCTATTCGATATGAGTGTGTAATGTGATTGTTAATGCTTTTCTTTATTCTATCACTGATTTGTTCTCAGATTTATCTAGAAAGAGATTTTGGTTCATTGATTTGACGGTACAAAGAATTGATCTATGATTTTAGTCTATGATAATGCATGTCACGACTATCTCACTAGTAATTTGAGAGAATAATCATAATTAGTTGCATTATTCAATTAGTTAATTCGGAAGAATAACTAAATTCGCTATCTTGTGTGATATGATTGAATTGTTACGATTGAATGACGTTTTGGGTATGTTAGTTATGTGAAATCAATTTTCTAGCCCTTGCTTTATTTAAATTCAATTCGTTGATTTATTTTATTACCTTTTATTTGCTTTATTTAAGTATTTTATTTATTTGATAGAACGGTAGTAGACAATGTTCTCTTGGCTCATGAGCTTTTCTAGTCTCTTCACAGGAAGGTTTAGGGACATAATTTTTTAATTAAATTAGATTTGATGAAGGCCTTTGATAAAGTCTCGTGGAAGTTCCTCCAACCCTTAATTCTTAAATTTGGCTTTTCAGAGCTATTTGTCAGATTGGTTATGATGAATTTGGTGGATTTCAGTTTTACTTAATAGTGAAAGCAATGGTTTTTTCCATTCAATGTCTGGGGTGAAACAAGGAGACCCCCTATCTCCCTTGCTTTTTATTTTGACTTCTAAAACTTTTTCAAGAGGTGGCAAGACATCGAAGAATGCCATTCAACCTTTCTCTGGCCCAACAAGATGCCCTATTATCTTTGATTTAGCCTTTGCAGATGATATTCTAACCTTTGTTATAGGGGATAAAAACTCTTTAAAGAAGCTCTTGTCAGTCCTGGAGGTTTATCAAAAGGGTTCATGTCAAAGAATTACATCTGATTTCAAAGAGAAGTTCTCCAGCTTCGAACATGGCCATTTCACCCTTTCTTGGCATCAAGCATTCTTCTTTGCTGTTCGCTTATCTTGGCATCCCAATCTTCAGTGGTAGGAAAAAGTGCTCTTATTTCTAACTAGTACTGGATAAATTTCGTGATTGTTTGGAATGTTGGACAAACAAACTTTCTCCCTGGGAGGTAGGTTGATTTTAATCAAGCATGTTCTCTCAGCCAAACCTATTCATGTGCTCGCTCTTTTAGATCCTCCTAAACAAAGTGCCAACTCAGCTCAGTAGGATTCAAACAAATATTTGCTGGGAAGAATCAGAGTTTGGTAAAAGGATACAATGGCACAAATAGAGAGACTTGTGTTTTCCAACCAATAAAGATGGGCTTGGTCTCGTCATATTGACGATATTATTCTTCCCTTTTCTTACAAGCTACGATGGAATTTCCATACTTTGACCTCGCTTTCGGCTAAGTTTATGAGATGTTGATACAATCTTTTATATACTCCTTCTCCATCTTTGGCTTGATGTAGAATGATGAGGATCCATGATATTGTTGAGCCACACATTTAGCAAGCTATTCGTTTAGGAGATGCATTATTTCATTTTTCTCAATGGCTGGATATTGGTCCTTCGGCGGATAAGGTTGATCGAATTCACTTTTCCAACATTTGACTTAATGATGTTTTCTCAAATGATCTTGGTTGGTCAGGGAAATTCATTAGCCCTCCGGTGTCGACAGAGGTCAAGGAAGAGATATTGAGGCATCTTTTGTTCTTTTCAGAAGGTTCGGACATTTCTTTTTGGAACTTAGGCTCTAATAGAGCATTCAACGCCTCCTCGGTCTAACAACTTGTTAGGGTAAAGAGAAACAAAATGTGGTCAAGGGCTTTCATTTGGAGTAATAGAATCCCCATCAAAGTTTTCCATTCTTCTTTGGAGGATACTAAATGGCATGCTCCCGTTTGAAGATGTTCTAAAGGATTCGGTTTTTAGCTTGCTTCAAAAGGGATTGTTGTTTGTGCAACTATTCAGAATCCATGGACCATTTTTTGTGGGATGTTGCTTTATCACTTAGATTTGGGAATTCTTTGAGCAAACATTAGGTGTTCCGAGAGTTCAAGTCGACTCTATCCATAAAAAAACTTAATATTTGGTGGATGACTTCTTCGGCTACTCTTGCTGGACAGCTTGCCACAATTATGCTCATTGTTATGTCTTGGAAACTTTGCTGTGCTCGGATTTCTTTTCATTTTGATGGTAAGAGGTATTCTTTTAAGTATTTCATCTTCAACATAAAGTCCATACTTCATATAATGAGCTTCATGAAACCTTTTGAAATTTTCCTGCTCGACAAGTTTAAAGCTTGATTGGGTGGTTTCTAAGCCTTCTGAACCCCTAGTCACCTTCTCGATTAGTTGGAGTTTCCCTCTAGCCGGCACTGTTAACTTGATGTTGATGGATTGTTTATATCTTTCATGGGTTTATCTGGCAGATAAAGCCTAAATTGGGATTTGGCTGGTCGTTTGCTGAGCATCACGGTTTTGCTTGCTCCTTTGGCCATAACACAATCACAGTAGCTGAGTTATTAGCTCTAATGGAAGGTGTTTTGCATTTCATCAAGAATGGTTACTCAAATTTGATTATTGAGATAGATTCTCAAGCTCAATGTCGCATGATTCATGGTGATACGTCTTTTGCCTAGAAATTGGATGCTCTGATCCGTTAAGCTCAAGCTACACTTGCACAAGTTCATTTTTCTTTGTTGCATATTTATCGTGTAGCAAACTTTGCTGTAGACTACCTCACAAAGTGAGGCAGTAATTCAACTCACCTGCAACTAGTTTTCAACCTCGTCTCAGCTCCACGAAGACTTCTAGGTTTTGTCCAGTTGGATGCTACTCAAATAGCTTTAATTAGATAAGTTTGATTGTTGTAATTGTTTAATAATGTTAAATTTCATTATGTATTTACCAGGAGGTCTTGGCCTAGTCTCTCTCCTTGTAATCTTTATTTTTAGAAATTAATAAAATTTGGAGTAGACAGGTGTCCCCAACCAATGTACAGGTGGTTAGCCAATAAAAAACTTATTGCCTTTTAATTATTAATTGCTTTCTTTAAATCCAAGCTTCAATTTATTGCTTTCATTCATCTTTACTGTTAGTTCAGTTGCATTGATTTATTTTTTGCACTGAGTTAATTTCGATCTCTTAGGTAACACCTTGTGTAAATTGAAACTAAATTGTGATAAAGTATATTAGTTTCTATGAGAACAATACTCTTACTTAAAAATCAATTCATTACTTGGATGACTAGTGTACCTGTTTGTGTCAAGCATCGCATAGAATGGCCTGTCTTTGATAGAACACTAAAAAAATAATAGAGATATAATTGCTTTACTAAGTATGAGATAAAAAATCGGAGAAGAGTAATATAGAAACTGAAATTCACTACTGTTTTATTTTGAAATTGACATGCTTGCCGTGACTTAAACCTGTGTTTTCCACGACTAGATAGAAGAATTTGAAAACTAGGGTTTCTATAATGGCGCTCAACACTCATCGAGGCCAGTATTTCTAGTTACCGGGGCAACAAAGATCCTGGGATTTTCAATATTTAATTATTGCTTGCTCTCGCCATGATTAGTAACCTTATTGGCCGCTGCTAGATTCATGCAAATTCCAGAAAGCTTACAATGTGTGCATTCCCTTATGCATATTTAATTTCTTGCACATTATCTTCCAAAACAAAATCAAATAGATAGGGAAATAACATGTTACCAATAATGGTAAATTAGCCAGAAACGAACACAAATAGGTAACATTGTGTTTCTACTAACCATAACTAATAAAATCTAGTAAGATCAAATAATAAAAACTAAATTAATGACATACAAGTTGCTCATCCAAATACATTAATTTACTCGATTGGTTTGTCAGGAAACCCTTGTTTTTTGGCTAGACCATTGACACTTTAAGTGGCATAACACACCAGTAAAGTAAATTGAATATTCAAATTCACTATGGACACCAATCTTTTAGCATAGCTAATGTGCTTCACATCTAGTGTACTGTAAATTTATGAATCACCTAAAAAACTAAATGGCATCTCTCAAGTATGCAATGCCAAACAAAAGTAAGTGAAAGTAGGGGTTGATCCCATGATGATTAGTTGTCAATTACTGATTATTTGGTTAATTTTCAAATTTTGAGGATTGATTTGAAAAAGAAAATTTAACTGAAACTAAACAAAAAACTAGAAATGAGCAAAGAAGGTGAAATAGAGTTTATCCTAGCCAATTTCTAGGGATTTGGTTAATTAACCGAATCAAGTGATTTCACAAACCAAATTACAGGTTCATTGCCAAAATGTAACCTAATCACAATGTGTTGGTAATTAGATATATCAATCTAATTAACCTAAATGTGGATCCCTCGTATTACTTAAACTAACCAAACTTGATTATCTATACATGGAATTGTTACAACCAACTGGGTGAATTAGTTTCCCAAGATCAAATTCTAACCATAGTCCAATAATAACCTAGGTCTATAATTGAATTCCCATATCCCCATAATTGCTCAACTAACCCAAATTAACTAGTGGAGTGATCAATTTTTCTAATTAATTATTAAGCCCATTAGTATTGTCCAATTAGTCCATCTATCACCTACTCAACCCGTACCCTCCATCCATGTGACAACGGATCACAAAACCATAACTCCTAATAATTAGAGCATTTAAAGAAGACTTAATAGACCAAGTAAGAAGACATGAAATAATTGCATAAATGAAGTACATTGAATTTAGAATCGAAGTCTTACAAGTGGTCAAAAAAAGTTACACTAATGGAGGAAAACTAGTTTGAGATGTGAAATGGAAAATATGACAGAAAATTCCTCCCCAAGTGGGGAAGAGAAAAAAGGAGGAGGGGAAGAACACAGGGTAGGAACTAAATTAAAGGTAAAAAAAAAAGTAGATTAAACATAAAAAGAACACTTACAACCATTATTATTCAAGCTTTACAATAGGAAGGAAACCGAAGAACAATCAGTCTAAAATTCCTCACCAAATGTGGAGGAGAAAAGCAGGAGAGAAACTAAACAGGCACCAAATAATTGTATAAAAGTTGTAGATTAAACATAAAATAGAAGTCTTATAAGTAGGAAGTCAAGCTACAAAAATAATGAAAAATTTAGACTATAAGAAAGGAAGAAGAAGAATTATGCTAAAAAGTTCCCCCCAAGTACGGAAGAGAAAGGGAAAGGAAATTAAGGTGCATGACCCTATAATAAGCCCTTAAAAGGGTATTTGTATTGGGATTAGAAGTTGGAGCCAAAGTGCATAATTGCCCATGATAACAACTCAAAAATCTAAAAATTGAGCATTTCCAGCTAGGATGGCGGCGACCAACCATTTGCCTTGCCAGCCCCTTATTTCCTAGGTTGGCTAGTGGCCAAGGCTCTACTAGTGGCTAGTTGTGGCTGCCATGTTCTATGGTCACATGGTTGTGTGCCGTTTCTTCCCAATTTGCTCCTGTATCTTAAACATTCCAAAACCAAAATCAAACATATAAATGCATTATTAAAAGTTACAAGGTTGATATAACCAAAACGTATTTAACTAAACACATTAAAACTAATTAAAGTGAACTCAAATATTAGAAAATTAAGGAAGAATAAAAGCTCCCACATACAACAGTAGTTCTTTGATGAATTAGGTAAGCAACCTAAACGCCACCCTAAATACATAAGCACTAAAAAACTACATAAAGTACATACTAACACAATGAAATGGAAATACACAAAAGCACACACTTAAGAAATAAAAATCATCAAAACTAGAGCAAAAATCGAAGAAATTAGGGCGTGAATAACTCTAGTTTTATAAAGGTATCAATAGTTGACCTTCCCTAAGTTGGATCAATAGGAGTATCCTTAAAGTCCATGCCAGCTGCGGACGTTTGGCACTTATGAGTACTAAAGAGAAAAAATGTCAACTAAATTAGTTGAATTTTTATGTAGTTTTGCAAGTTTTCAAAACATCAAAAAGTGAAGCAACCTGCTAAACTCATTTTTATAAATTCTGCTTTTCTTAAATTTAGTGGGTTGGTTTCCATGTTAAGAATTTCCCCCACCCATGCTATGAACAAAAACACAACCATCAAGCACATCATGCGTCGATTGGTCGGATACTTTAAAGACATTTAGTTTAATCTACATATTTAAAACTGACACCTCTATAACCCCCGTACAATAATTAATTGTGGCACTGGCATTTTGAAAGAAAAGTATACCAAGGAAAATAGGAGTTTGACTTTTAGCATTAGTTGTTTGGTCCATATTGAGCGAAAAAAAAAAAAAAAATCAACAGGGAAATAATCTTTATCAACTTTCACAAGCACATCATCAATTCAACCTCTAAAAATTTAACAATAGCACCAGCAAGTTGAAGAATAATGGACTCAACCCTCTTAATCCTAATTCCTCATTAACAAAATAGGGTATCTATTTGACACTAGACCCTAAACCAAGCAATGCTCTATCTATTTTGTGCTCATTCATGTAACAAGTGATTGTGGGGGCACCAAGATCTTTAAATTTTGGAGGAATAAGAATGCTAAGCAAAATTGAATAACTTGCTCAGCGAGGATTACTATTCATGGCCCCTATGCACTAGATTTCTATTTAAAGGTACAAAGGTCCTTTAAAAATTTAGCATAAGCAGAAATTTGCTGAATTTGTCTACAATAGGTAAATTAAATTTTACTTGTTTATAATCCTCATAAATGTTTTTTCTTTTTTTTTGTTCTTCCCTTCTTAATAAAATAAAGATACTTAAGAGATAAAGGTAAAGATGATTTTGACTCAAAAGAAGAACAAAAATTGGTAAGGACTTGATTGGGTGACAGGGGTTGGAGTTGGGCACTTTCTTGCACATTATCATGTTTTTCCTCTCCTAGACTCTCTTCTTTATATTCTCCTACCTTACAAAAATTTTTTTGCCACTTTTAAAAGTAATGCCTGCTTTGGCTTACTCCAGCGACTACTCATTCCTAAGGTTTTTTTCTTTATATGCAAGCAATCTCCCCTCATCTACCCTATTCATGCCATTGGTCAAAGAGGATCTTGCTTGCTTGACCAATTTGTGTTTCTATCATAGCTATGGATTGAGTGTATGAATCAATTAATTGTTCCTAGCTACATAATATTCATCTAAACTCATTAAAGTAGTTAAAACTCTATCTTAACAAATAGAGGATGTAGGTGAATTAATTTAGCATGCTATGGTTTGGGAATACATCAACTACCAAAATATTGGGAGATTTTCCATAGCTATTGGTTGTCTTTGAGGCCGATAGTGCATGCCCTACTATTTGTTATTTCTTGTTTACTATTGCTAGCTTGCACATCCTTATCTTCAACAAAAAAATTTATGTCTGTGTCATCCCTTTATACTTGCTTGAGAAAGGATTATTTGGTTCGAGTACCCTTGCATATTATTGACTTATTCCTGCATATATTCTGAAATTTTCTAGGAACTAGGACAATCAAATAACTTATGCATAAGACTAGCACAAATATCACAGATATCTTTTGACGCATTATCTTTATTAATTACAGGAAGAAATTGTTTAACTTTAATCAAAGCATCAACCATAAACAGAACATTTGCATGATCAATGGATTGTGGGCGAGAAATATTATACAACTCTCTTGTGTTAACAGTTTTATTATTCCCTAGTCTTGCTAACATGTTCTGTTGCTCAAAATTTTCACTTAAGTGCTCGAGTAATTCCTGTGCCTTATTAGGATTTTTGTAAAGGAATGTCCACCCACTTATGAGCTCATAAATGTCATGTATTTCATATATCATTTACCTCAGTTTTCATCTAATGTGAAAAATAATTGAGTTAATTATGAGCCTAATTATTTTATTTGTAGTTTGTGTAGGTCTTGATTGAAAAAGCAGTCAAAAAGGTCAAAAATTTGGAGAAAAATCAAAAGAATATAAAACATACACCGGCAAGGGTCGAATTTGGCCACTGTTCCGCATTTTCTTGTCCAGGCATCAATTGAGGTGATTCAAGATGTTTTGGAAATTGAATAGAAAGATCTACAACTTTCATGTTTTGATTTGATCTAGCTTTACCAAATTCCATCAGCATCGAGGTTGAAATTGAGGTGGAAGTTGAAGCCGGCAAACTGTCATTTGCGCACGTGCGCGAGGAACTTGCGTAGGCTGAGACAAAAAGATTTTCGCCTCTGGAAATTGTGCACATGAATAAGAATATGCAGTGCATGTGCGGACATCGAGTTGCAGTTGACGTAAATTACTTGTTTTTTAAGTTTTCTCCACCCGATTGGACTTCTTAGCGGGTTTTAATGTATTTTTATCATCCAAGGGCTTAAACCCTGATATATCCCCCATAAATATCCCATTATAAGGGAAGGTCTAGGGTTTCATTCTTCTTGTTCAAGACTACAAGTTCCATCAACTTTTCATTCCGGCTATGCTACTGAATTTGATTTCTTGATTTAAATTTAATTTAATTTCAGTTCTTATTTTAATTTTGTAGTTTTAAATTAATTTTCCTTCATTTACTTGTCTCGTTCATTAATTTAACTTTTGTATTGGCAAACTTTATTGCTATTCTATTCGTTAGTTTTAATTAGTTTTAGTATTTGTTTTTTATTTCTAGTAGCTAAAATTACTTTAGTAGGGTAGAACAAAAATCTTGTAATTAATTTGTCTAACTAGTTCATAGGATTGTGAACCCTAGTACTTGAACAATAGTTCTCATGAAAGTGATCCTTACTCATCCGATCTACAAACATACCTCGTATCCTTGCGAGTATGTGTAGGTACAGATTAGAGTTAATAAGGCTTAATTATTACTTTTTGTGAATTGAATTACCCAATCAATATTACACCGAACACTCACATGATGCATCAACCATCTGTCTACTCCACCTAGCTAGAGCTAAAATAAATTGTTTACCTGCTGCCACTTTGGCATTTCACGGTGAGGACAACTCAACATGGCTCTAAAATGCTCCCCACTAGTGTATTGTTCAGAAGGCAATTGAAATTTTTTTGTCATTTCATGCCTCAATTCAGTCAATTTGCCTATTGGAGAATAATTTCTCAATATTCAAGGAAAGCACCAATTGGTCCCAAATAGTAATCACAATAATATTTAACTAGAACTCAGCTTTGTCATTTATAGGAACAGGAAAAAGCCTATGTTTTGCATCCTCTTCGGTTAGTTTAGGAATTTTAAATGTTGAACACAATTCTAAGAACTTATCAATGAGTTTATATGTGTTCTAGGTGCCTAAACAATGATATATGGTCAACAATGAATGTAGTCCGGTTTAATTTAACAATGATTTTCCTAGATCTCAGGCAACTAAATGCCAGCATTAGGCACATATGCTTTGGGCATGAAATATTCTTTTAAAGTTGGTTCTAGCATAATTACTTGATTGTTTGAATTATTGGGAATATCATTTTCATTAGACAATGTGCCAGGTGAAGGCCCATAAAGTATCTTTATGTGGTCTAAATACAGACAACTACATGCACCTATGGATCAACCAATCTCAGAAATTGGAAAGAGAATTTGCAAATATTGTGAGTGTTGCAAAGATTGTGCCATCTCTGTGATGTCAACTTGCCACACAATTCTCTAACTTGTTTATTTGCCGCCATGATGTTGTGTTTAGAAGTAGAAAGGTAACCCGAGGGATTGGGATAAGTCCTAGCTTTCAAAAGTACCATTTGGGTCCAAACTGTAGAATGAAAATGAACAAAATTGCGAACTGCCAATTCTACTTGAGGGCTCAATGTCGCGAGGACATTGAGAAAAAAAAAAAAAACAAAATCACAAGCTGCCAATTTTGCTCCGGGACATAGCTGCGACATTGAGCATTTCCTTGAAGAAAATGGCACGGTGCTTCACTCACGTTATTTGTATGAAATTCTTGATGAATGCAGCGACAGTTCAGTTACACTATAGAGGAGCCCTGCAACATTCAAAGTGCAGAAACTCTTCTTATAAACTCAGCTCTGCTTCACGCATCTAGTATTTTTATCTAATCAGTTCTTATTTCCAACCTAAAAAACACAAAATCACTCATAAAAACAACAAAACACAACTAAAAATATATAATTAATTTCAAATCAATAAAACGAACAAAACATAAACTAAAACCTAGCCAAGAATAGGCCAAAATTAACATAAAATAACTCTATTTCATAGAGTTATCACTATGTTCATCTAGGATTCATGGCTATTTTAAGTGTTTTGTGTATATTTGTAACATTATTGAGTATTATGTTTTTTGTTAGATTTATGTGTCTTTTGAGTGTTTCTTAGGAACAATGGATTGAGGTATAAAAGGGAAGAATAATGTGGAGGTAAGAAGATTAAGGGACATTTTTAGTGCAATACCATCGCATTGTTTCTGCAGTACATTTGGAAACCGTGGCCTTTGTCAAGACATTGTTGAGAATCCAAGTGCAGAGTGTCGTGTTGCTTTGGCAAGACAAAATTGTATACGGTGAATTTCTAGAATGGGGCAATTCAAGAAATAATCTATTTCAGGCCTCAATTTAAAGCCCATTTGCATCATTCACAACTTAATACTCTTCCTAACCTGAAGGGGCACTAGAAGCTATCATAAATGCAGCATCTGGGATTAACAGTCACTAGTCATTAGCTTATTATATACTTAGCCTAGCCAAATTTTACTTTTTCAGAGACTCTCGAGACTTGGTAAAGAAGAATATCCTAATCCGGAAGGAGAAATCTAGGATCTATTCTTTTACTATGGCTACATGTTTCTCAAGAGTTTGGCATAATTTACTGTTATTTTCCATGGCTTTAATTAGATAATCATTAATGAACTTTCCTATAGCTGTGGAGTAGTTCCTTTGTTTAACGTTTAATGTGGCCACAACCACATTTTATGCACACTTTTATAGAAAATAATTCAATTTGTTAATTTCAATTATAGGTATGTGAATTTTTGGGTTTTGTTGTAAAACTAAGTCAAGATTACTAACCTCGACTACAAAATTAACTAAAGTAAGAAATTTATAAGTGTAGATGAGAGAATAGTAAACAGAAAAATAGTAGGAAATTCTTTAAGATCCTATATTATAAACTTTTCATAAGTCTAAGCACAAAAAATTTACACAAGAGTTACAAAAGACTTACAAATGAGGTATCAAGACCCCCTATTTATAGGGTTACAAGTTAGGGGATTCATAAATATGATACATGAATCACGGGAACCAATAAGCCTTCACGGGAATCAATAAGTCTTCACAAAATTCAAGGGAATAAATATCACATTAACCGATATGTTTAGGAAGAGAAATGGACATCCGCCTCTATAGAATTTATAACACTCCCCCTTGGATGTCTATGCTTCAAAGAATACTCTTAAGAATTACTGCCTCGTTAAAAACCTTTACCAGGAAAAACCCAGTGGGAAAAAACCATTGTAGAGGAAAAAAGAGTACAACGCGTATTCAATGTTTATAGTACACTTTTGTATGCTGCCTCATTAAAAACCTTGCCAGGAATACCCATTGGGACAAAACCATGGCCAAGAGAAAAAGAGTACAGCGTGTACTTATCCTACCCCTCATAAAAGTATCACTTGATATCCTTGAAATGATGCATCAGAATCTTTTACAAACAGACTTCTCAAATGTTGTTGTTGGTATCACCTTTGGATAAATCTACTAGATCATCGCATAAGCGAATTTCGTTGGATATCAATTTCACAATTCTTCTAAAGATTATGAGAGAAGAAAAATGTCGGAGAAATATAGCCTCCCTTTAGCTAAGCAACATATTCAGCAATGTCTTTATATAATATCATTAGAAGTCTCACTTCTAATATTAAACACATAGCTTCTGGATATGTTAGGTCAATAATTGTAGCCAAACGTATTCACTACTTGCTTCATATTTTGCAATTATGTCAATAATGATTGCAACAAGTAGTGAATAAAATTTTGATCACCATGATATCAATTTCTTCATAACTTATTCGAAATCGAATTATGTTGGATGAAATGAACATCCAACATTTGATGTCATTCTAGTATTTTCGTATCTGAGAAGAACTAGATCGTGCTAACGAATTTACAGTACATGTAAGCACTGAGAGATATTGTACTTCAGGACCAATAAGTGATCTTTGTCATTCTCACGAGAACAAAAAATTATTATTCTTGATATCAATCAATCTCACAACTATTGGGATTCTCAATGGATGTATTTTATCCAAATAGAATCATTCTAATACCCTTTTGGTATAAGTTCATTGATGAACAAAATTTTCGTTCGATAAGTGCTCGAACTATAGATCTTTGTCAATATCAAATTATTCTATTTGAATCTCTTCAGGAGTTCTAACGAAATTCTCCAGGAGTTCTAATCAACTTCTTCAGGAGTTCAAATAATACTTATATTATTAACATATACAAAAGTTATTACAAATTTTAATTTTGTGCCTTTTGTGGAAACGTATAGACAAATTAGATCATTTTTATAACACTTATTCAAGAAATACTCATTGAGGCGATTATATCATATTCGCCTAGATTGCTTTGAACAAATCCAAACAAGGATTTTTGCAATCTCATTGAACAATGTTCTCGGGAAACTTTACATGTTTCAAGCATGTTAAATCCTTCAGGAGGCGATTTTCATATAGATATCGATATCAAAATGAGCCATACAAAATATGCTCAATATCCATTAGACGCATTTCAATTTTTATGAACTGTCACATAAATTAGATATCAAAAGGTGATTACATCCACCACAAGAGAATTAATCTGTTTATCATTGATGCCAAATTTTTTTTTGCGAAAACTTTCGCTCAACAATGTATACTTTATATAACACAATTTCATTCTTCTTATTTCGTTTTTGTACGAATATATTTGTACCCAACCGACTCTATCATTTAGAAATTTGAACTACATGTCCAAAATCTTCACGTTTTGAACTTGAATTTTCTTTATATTGCATCTTTCAATCATTTCTATGTCGATATTCTTCGACAAATATTTACTCAAGTTCAAAATCCTCGATTTCTATTCAAAATATCATCTGATATTATAAACAATAATATGCTGTCGACAACAATCTCTTTTCGGTTCCATCATTTTCAGTAGTGACATAACTTATCGAGATCTCTTTTATGGTCATTAGGTACTTGATCCACTTCTGGGGTTTTATGATTAGTGATGTCTAGGGTCTCTTCAGGAGCACCCGCCTTCACTTTATGACCATCTCTAATATTTGCTCCTTTCCTCTGACAAGGATTTTTATCATTTGGAACCGATTAGTCAACCACAATTTATGCGTGGCTGGCTATCATTTATATTGATGGCTGTCTTGCTGGGGCACTAATTGGAGCATTTCAGCTGGTATATGAGATTTTTCTCATTTTAGGTCAGTAATGAATCTCGCAGTTGATTCATAATATTTTGTAAATAAATTATCTTGTGAACTTCAAGTTCACATACTTCGTACGAGGATCGAAATATGATAATTCATTTCATTCAAATTTCTATCCAACTGCTTATCTTCTCTCCCTGATGTTGGGAAACATTTTTATTCCAATCAACAAATTATGTCATATATAAGTGCCCTATAATATTTTAAAACATTTAATCATAAGGACAACTTATATCATGCATATATTCTCTTATTAACCAACTTTCTTTTATAACCCACCTTTGTGCGTTGCAATGGAATAACATATATCGCACAATTAAAAATCCATAGATAGAAAAATTTGGCTCATGACCAAAAGTCAATTATAATGGGGAGAATTTAAAATCTTTGTTGGCCTGATGCGTATAAATGCTGCTGCAAGCAACATAACTGTTCTCATAAATAATGGTCTAAGTATTGTGGAGGCATTTTATAAACAATTTTATTAGAACATTTTGTGTATGAACACGCTCTTCAGGACGTTCATACAAATATCATCAAAATTTTGAATTATAAATTCACCAGTATTATAAGATAAATTTTCTTGATTTCATAATTTGGAAATTGTGCTCTTAATAGAATTATTTAAACTAGTAATCATTGCCACTCCAGGTTGCGAATCGATAATAAGCACATATGTGACCATCTAATAGATGCATCTATCAAATCATAAAATATCTAAATGGTACACATGAAGAGTGAGTGGGCCCATATATCTCACCCTAAATATTTCATTCCAAAAATGGTAGGGATTCAATCCCAATTTTAGCTGGTGATGATCTAATAATTAATTTCTTTGAAACACAAGAAAATTCATTGAATTGAAGAATATCCTAGTTCTCCAATATATGTCTATGTGAATTTTCAATAATTTTTTACGCATCATAAATGACTCGGCATGGTCTAACCGGTCATTGCCAAACAATAAAAGTATTTAAATCTGTAAACTTCAGGTTTACTATAAAATGTGCTTCAATTGTATAGTACAAATCAAAAGAAAGATATGCAATTTTTCCATAGCACATTTCTTTTCCAATGTTGCATAGATACTCAATAATTTTCTCATTTATAGTTTCAAAATGATATCCTTTTCAGCGGATATCTTTAATAAATTTATTCAAAACTTAGTAGAGAAAGCGCATTATTTGTAACTAATTTTGTTCCTTCAGGGAGACATATATTTGCTCTATCGGAGCTTTTAATTAATTTTACAGTAACACTTATAGTATTATGAAGGGAACAATTATTTCTCCCAACTTCAGGTGGAAAACTATTTCTTACTTTTGAGTATTATATGTATTGTTACATTGTCATATACATATTCTCATACCTCAGATACATTTAAATGTATATCCATATATTTCTCTTTAAACAAAATAAATATAACAGTAAAACAATATAAGATAATAAATTATGTAAAACAACAAGACATGTAGAATTTTAAAATTGTAAAAAAGACATACTAAATAAAATGCATGCCATTTTTTTTCTTAGATATTTTCACCGTCAACCAAACGGTCAATACTTCCTTCAGGGAAGAAACCAATAGCATAATAACTATGGTCAAAATCATTATAGAGAAAACTTGTTTCTCTGATTTTCTCTTTTTCTTCCAATGATTCTTGAGACAATTCAAGAAGACAATTTAACGTATGACAGGTACATGACCAATAGTCTTTCACAGCATAACGATAACGTTTTTTTTCCATATCATTCTTAATGTACGACTGACATCTTCTCTTTAATATTTTTACTAATTTACCACTTCTGGTGGTGTGTTGTAGTACTATAATCAGAGTAGTGTTAACTGATAACTATCATGAATATGTTGGTTTCGACTATCACCACGTCCACAAATACTATTTAAACTTTTGTCACATTCACTTCGGGGAACGAAGCATAATTAATTGAACGAGATTCATTTGAGTAATAACTCATTATTTTATTCATCCATAAGAAGATATGAAAGCTGGAATATTTTCTAAAACTCTTTGCCAGTATTGCTTCTTCAAGAGCATATTTGAGGCAAGAAAATAGAGAACATTTTCTCTAATATGTATTCACAAATGATCTGTATAACTTTTCTTATAGATCTGCTAGATCTTTTAAATAGGGAAATTTTGAATCCTTCAGGGATATAATAACGAAAATCATAGATTTTGTTTAGCCTTACTTGGATATAGCATTTTGCCTTTTCTGATTATGTCTTCAGGACATATGAAATTCGAATGAATTTCAGCATCCAAAATCCAATATGGATATATTGTTTATTATAACAATGACCATATATTCAAATTTGGTATGATTTGACATGATTAAAACTAATCAAAATAATTTCTAATAATATTATGTTGAGACAACTGAAAGTATAAAACAAAATATGGTAATAGAGAGTATCCAAAAATTTTAAATCATACCTTGGCTATGATAATTAAAGTTCCATATATCTTCGTCGTATTGAAAGTTCTACATACCTTTGTTGTGTTGATTTAAATTCCATCTCAATTGGTCAGAGTCTCGTGCTGATAACGTGTTGTAAAACTAAATCAATATTATTAACCTCGACTACAAAACTAACTAAAGTAAGAAATTTATAAGTGTAGATGAGAGAATAGTAAACAGAGAAATAGTAGGAAATTCTTCAATATCCTATATTATAAACTTTTCATAAGTCTCACAAAAGACTTACACAAGACTTACAAAAGACTTACAAATGAGGTATCAAGACCCCCTATTTATAGGGTTACAAGTTAGGGGATTCATAAATTTAAAGATGATAAATGAATGACGGGAACAAATAAACCTTCGCGGGAATCAATAAGTCTTTACAAAATTCAAGGGAATAAATATCACATTAACCGATATGTTTAGGAAGATAAATGGACATCCACCTTTATAGAATTTATAACAGGTTTAATGCTTTCTTGTATACTATATGTGTGATTTGATTAATTATCATTCTGCACGGATGATTCAATTCGTATAACTCAATTTATATATCTAAATTTATCTTTGATGATAGTCATAACATTTCTCACCATAAGTTGGATAGAATTATTTCAGCAAAGCAATTGTATGTAATTTATGTAGACAGTTTAGTAGCCTTGCTAGAGAGCTAATCGCATGGGGTTACACAGCTGCACACAATTCTTGAGACATTCACCTAGATTATTTCCGGCTATAGGTACAAGTCCAACTTGACGAAGTTCATGGAAGGATAGATAGTGAAGACCAAGGGACTCCAACACTCTCATCAACGGATAAAAAACCGGTTCCATAGACTAAAAAGGAAGAGTTCATATTGAAGAAAACCAGTTCCCCAGAACCTCTTGGATTTGAAGTCATAACAACTGGGTCACTCAGCACTTATGTATATAAGTGTGAGTTTGTCCCGACTATAACAAAAAAGTGCCATGTGGGGTATTTATGGGAAAGATATGGCTCAAGAAATGGAAGATGAAGAGAATACCTTCTAGAATGGATCGGGACGATGCCAAATAACATTTCTTGTGATTCTTGTGATAATTGTTAGATGAGCTCGAACTTGGTTTGACACTCGATTATGGAAAGTCTACTTGTTGAGACATTAGGCTTGGTAAGTTTTGAGTCAATTTTTGAGCAAATGATATGAATGCTTGACATATAATTGAAAATAGTTTTGGTTGTTGAATGACTTTCTAAAGCTAATTACGTGTGGACCTAAGTTTAGGGAAGGAATTGAGCATTTAGAGAACCTATTTGTAGTGTTAAATCTTGTTAACTATATTCACGTTTTTATTTCTTAAAATGTTAATTTGTTAGGACCCCATGAAGTCTCAATGACCTCTTCTTAGTGTAGCATTATTGATTTAGAAAAGGATAGGCAACCTCTAGACTATGTGCTTAATGAAGTTGGATTTGTATGGTTTACTTGAGATTGTTTATTGTTTAAGCTTGTTTTGATAAATGGTAGAAATCTTGTTTCTTGGTTTGATTTCGGCTTAATTAGTTGTATTCACCTTCACTTAATTAATATGTTTTCTATCTTCTAGATTAGTTTTTTGATTTCCAATTATGATTCAAAGTCAGTGCCTTATTTTATATTTAGTGTCTTGTGTGCTTTTATGCTTTCGAGTAGTATTCTTATTTCTTGTCATATAGGTGGTTGGCAGGTTGAGTTGTACTCATCATTAAAACATTGTGAAAAATGTGGTGGTGTCTTTTTTGTTGTTCATTGGGAATGGTCTTAGTTTTGTTGTTTGTGAAATTTGAAATTGGGTGTTGAACATAGTTACACTTCCTATGAAAATGCACTAGACTTAACCCTTGTAACTCAATAATGTTTTCGACTACTTAATCAAAATATTTTTCTCAACTAGTTTGGACCTCAAACTTTACTTTTATCGTAAGTGTTTTTCCAATGCCAATATCAATTGATTGTTGATACGGTTTAAACATTTCAAGATTAGTGAGAATTGATTTTGAGCAGAGAAAGAAATGAATTAAGCATTATTTGGTCATATTCCATGGACTTGCATTTTTAGATATTTTGTGGATTTCATGAAGTTGGCTTGGTACATTGATTGGAGTAGTGTGAATCCCACATTTTAGTAAATAGATGGATTTTGGAAATAATTTAGGTATTTTCTTGGACTGTTTGAGCTAGAAAGCCTACTTTACATTAATTTTACTGCTAGTGTCCCCGTTGAGCCTTATAGCCTAATTCCTTTTCATCCCTTAACTTGGCTAGTCCACTTTTATGTATCCTCTCTTTACCCCATCACCTTATTCACTATCGACCTATCTTAGTTCTCTAATTAGTATGTAATGGTCAATGTTTTTATGATGTTGTGTGATAAGCCCATAAATGTGTTCAGTTTTACATATCATTTACCTTATTTTATTTGTTGTAAGCAATATTTGAGTTAATTATATGTTTAATTGATTTATTTTTAGCTTTTGCAGAGTTGAAGTGCAGAAGTAGTTAAAAGGGCGCAATAAAGCAAAGAAAAGTCAAAAGAACAAAGTGTGCATAACCATTGACCTTGTTTGGACACTATTTTGTATTTTTGTCATTACTTTCTTGTCTGAGCTCGATTAAGTCGATTTAAGATGCGTTGGAAAGCTATGAGAAAGAACTACAACTTTGTTGTTTTGTATTTTCCAAATTCTTTCAGCATTGAGGTCAAAATCATAGTTAAATTTGAAGCAGCTATTCTGGATTCAGCGCATGTGCACTCAAAATCCAACGCTTGTGCACAGCTTCTAGAGAGGAAAGTTCCAAGAGTTCACCCAATGCACATGCACTGGGTTCTCAGCACATGTGCTCAACTCAAACCTACGAGGTTTTACGAAATTTATTATTTTTGACAGCTTTCTTCATCCGATTGGACTCTTTTTCGAGGACTTTCGTGCGTTTCTTGTGGAATAAGGAAATTTAACCCTAGAATTCCTTATAAATACCCCTTTTGTAGTTGAGTTGAAGGGTATGTATTTTTCTTATTGTTCTTTAGTCGTAGTTATAGCAGCTTTATTTTGTGTACTCTTTCATGGCCGTTTGTGGCTAAAACTTGATTTTTGGTTAAAAGAACTGAATCCATGGATTCTTTAATGTTGTGAGATTTTTTGTACTTAATTATTCAATTCTTATTCCAGGTACTAGTTATTTTTCTACAATTAATTTTATGATTGTCTTCTTTCGATTGCTATGTCTGGAGAGTAGTAAATTAATTGAATCAATTGATAGCTAGATTAATATTGTCAGTGCTGTCCAATTTAATCTGTGAAGAAACTGGGTTTAATAATTGCTTGTTTAGGGTTATTGAATCTAGGGAAAACTATCCAGCTAATTGACATAATCGCTTGTGCTTATGTTGTATTAGTGTAATTGATTTTTCTTGTTCTCAGTGCTTCTACTTGATTAATTTCTGGTGCTTGTATGAAATTAATTGGTAGTTAGGGTGTGACATCCCAATTAGGTCTTTAGCCTTTCATACCCAATTGATCACCTACCTAGCTCTTGCCAAGACTTGGTAATAAAAAATCACACTAATAAATCAAGACTGGAAATCCAAACTTAGGCTATAAATACATTTTAAAAAAAAACATAATATTTCATGCATGCTATCCAACTAGCCAAAACATAAACAAAATACAACTCCTATTATAGTACAAACTTTCAATTTGTCAACAACTGCAACTTATATACATTATGCTACTAACTATATCAATATAAGCAACTAAGCACTGTAGAGAACTTCTTATTAATCATACGTACTCCTCACAAGATCCTCAACTCTGTAAGAAAATAACAAATTTCAAAACATTATGAGATTATGCTCAAGTGGTGAGGTTCAACATACAAAAATAGTCTCACGTACATTTAAATAAAATGTTCTAAGGCAGCAAATTAAAAAATACACACATAAAGAGCAAAGTAGAATTCACATAGAGGAGGATATAGTTGGCCTCTAATTGAGACCATGTCTCTTGCTTGCTAAGCTAATAAAAGGGCTCCATATTTGAATAAATTTCCTCTAATTAATACATTTCTAGCCATAAAACTCTAACTCCAAGTGGCCACAACAAGATTGGTAAACTCGAGAGTACCGAAAGAAAATCACAAGCCCAAAATACCGATGATCATCCCATCCAAGGTGTTTGGGTTGCAAGGCCATAGTAGGTAAACCATTTTAACCAAGTCCACTTCCAACTCGATGTGTCTAACTTACATACGGCAAGGGCAAAGTTCCCCCTGGTGCGATAAAGTACACAACCCGAAGTACTTCTTGCGCAAGTAAATTCCACACAAAGGGATTAACCTTGTTCGAGGAGTTCCTTGTACAAATATTCATTTAAGTAATCAACTAACACATAAAGTCACCAAAATTTTAGCCATGGCATTGAGTTCATTATGGACATATTTACTAAAATTAAAACTAAGAACACTGACCGTTTGGTAGTAATTTACATGAGAATGCCTTTTTCTACTTTTTTTTTATTCTTTAACTTATCCAATTAACCGTATGCACTAAATTTGGGTTATTTTTCGTAGACAAATTATGGAATAAAAGAACATATACCTAAATTATGCCATGATGTAGCATATTATACACAAATATATATGACATGACTAGTTTAAGTTATTGTTCCAATTTCTAGCCAGCTTGTGTAGATAGTAGGTTAATCTGTCCTAGCTAAGCAAACCCTAAATTAATCACAATTCCCTTAAACTAAAGTGTCTCTAAAAGGGTTCCAAAATGCAAATGAGATCTTAGAGCAAATTCAAAGCTTAACTCTTGCTAAACTTATGTACCCCTGAACCTAAGAATTCATTAGTTAGACTATCTAATTATGCTTGACAACTAGCTTACAATTTAAATATCCATAGGTTTACGTCGCACAAAACAACCTCCATACTAACCACAATTGTACTTATTCCTAAGCAGCATATACCTATCCCCCTCTAAAATAGTCCAAGGTACTACCCAAATTAGGGTTTCATAGAATTTAAGTTTGCATGATAATTTGATAGCAAGTAACAAATTAAGAAGTTTTCTCTCTGTGTTCCAATATGTCTGGAATTTTGATTGCTTACAAACTAACACAAATTCAAGTTATATATGGCATATTTATACATAGATCTCACCTATAAACATATTTAACTTGTTAGTTAATGTTTTGTTATCAAGTGTATAATCACAGCCCCTACACCTTCCTGGTTATAATTTTCCTAAACTTGGTATGTATCTATATGTAGTGCAGCACAACACATGATTCCACATAATCAAATACAAGATAAAACCATATAAAAATTCCTATAATTTTACTCTTGAAATAGCCACACAAAACCATGCTTATTATTTCGAACAATCACAAACCAGCATTTAGAAGGTACTAATAGGTTATTTGGAGGCAAATTAAGCTGTTGACTTCTACTACTTACAATCTGCCATAAATTTAACTACCTACAAGATAGCCTAATTTTCGTATTATACAAAGCATACACATGAAAAATCTTGTTTCGAATCATACTTAGCTTGTTAATCAAGGTGATACTAATTTGGAAATTCATTTCAGCAGCGACTACAACTTTATGATTAAGTTATTAAATTGTGTTAATACAACTCTACATGTATTAGTTTCAGACAAAGAACAATCAATATGGTTAACCATGGATCAAAACTTTGCTTAAAAAAAATAATAGAACTCTATAGTTTATTCCAATAGCCCACTAAAATCTATGAGGTTATACACAATTAAATGTTCAACTAGGAGAAAAATGGCTAGGAAGCTAACCCTTAGCTGAAGCTAACCCTTAGCTGTTGCTAACCTTTCTTCCCCTTCTTGGCTCCTCTTTCTTTCTCTCTTATACTTCTTGTTCTTCCACATGGCTGTCTCTCTCTTTCTTGCTTTGTGTTTGCTTAGTTGATTGTTAAAGTTTACTTTAGCTATTTCAAGTGTTTTAATAGAGAAGTATCAGGCCACAAGGTGTTACTAGCTTAGAGTACATGTGGCATGTGGTTAAGCTAGTTGAGAAACACCTCAAGTTGCTGCCACTTCAAGCTAAATTTCAGCCATGTCATGCTTCCATTTTTTTCATTATTTTTCTTTGCTACATTTTTTATTTATTTATTTTATCATTAATCTTTTTTTATTTAAAATTATTACAATTCAGTCCCTCTTCCCATAATTCTCCAAAATTCCACTTTTCTCACCGAATATTTAGTTAGTAACTAACTCTGTTTTTAAGTACCAAACCAGCTTATTAAAGAGGAATTCATGCATTCACACATAATAAATAATATGAAACCAACTTAATTTATACATATCCTTGTAATCCTCCTACCTTAAAGGAATTTTTTCCTCAAACTTCTCAACTTAAAGAATAAAAAGTTTGGGGTATTTTGTTCCCATTTCCCCCTCTGGTTCCCAAGTTGCTTCCTCCAATCCATGGTATCTCCATAACACCTTAACCAAGGGAAATTCTTTGGTCCTCAGTACTTTTACTTTATGATCCAATATTTGTATCGATTTCTCATTAAAAGAAAGATCATCTTGCAACTCTAGCTCTTCATGATGTAAAATGTGTTGAGGATCCGGATAATATTTATTCAATAGTGAAACATGGAAAACATTATGTATTCTTGATAGGTTTGGTGGTAGATTCAACCAGTAGGCAACTTTCCCAATCCATTGTGATATGGTCCCACATACTTAGGGCTCAACTTTCCATCTTTCTTGTGCTTGATTATGCTCTTCTGAGGTGAGATTTTGAGAAACACCTTATCGCCAACTTCAAACTCTCTGTCTTTTCTCTTATTGTCTGCATAACTCTTCTGTCAGCTTTGAGCCGCAGCTGGACAAGTTAAATTTTTTCGTAAGAATTGTGATTAGCTTAGTGCCTCTTCAACCCAAGGTGCATAGCCTCATCAATAATTTTCCTCTAGAAATTATCGTCCAAGTATATTGGTGAGTAACACTTTCTACCATATAAAGCTTCAAAAGGTGCCATGCCAATAGTGGAATGGTAATTTTTATTGTAGGCAAATTCTTCCAAAGTAAGATGTTGATCCCAACTGCCTCCAAATTGAAGGGTACAGGCTCTAAGCATGTCCTCAAATGTTTGAACAGTTCATTCAGACTGACCATCAGTTTGCAGATGCGCTGCAGTACTAAGGTTAAGTTTAGTTCCCAACGCTTGTTGCATTTGGCTCCAAAATCGAGAAACAAATCGAGGATTCCTATCCAAAACAATGCTAGCTAGTACTCCATGTAAACTTATAATCTGATCAAGGTATATTTGGGCTAACTTCTCGAGAGAATACTGCACATTAACTGGTAGAAAATGCACGGACTTGGTAATCCTATCCACAATAACCCAAATTGCATCATGTGCTCAGGATTGAGTTCTTGGCAATCTAGAGACAAAGTTGATGAAAACGTATTCCTATTTGCTCTCAAGTATTTCTAGAGGCTGAAGTAATCCTGATAGTCTTTGATGCTCCACTTTAACTTTTTGAAAAGTCAAACAAGTTGCAACAAAGTGGGCAATAGCTTTCTTCATGTTATCCCCATAATAAACTTGTTTCACATCATGATACATTTTATTGCTACCTGGGTGGATAGTATACTCAAATTTTTGTGCTTCTTCAAGATTTTCTTCAGGCCCAATACTACAATCTGGTAATTTTCCTTTTTGCACTATCCTGACGTTGTTTTAACGTGCAATCCGTTTCTTGAGCCTCTTTAATTCGTAACAATAGAGAAGATTGGGCAATTATGTTTCCAAAATCAGTCGTCCAGGGATCTATCTTTGATGCCATTCACAAACATCTTCGAGTAGTTTCCATTGTTTTACCATAAGCCTGGATAGTTGTGCTCTGCTGCTTGAAGCATCTACAACAATATTTAAGAGCTTTTCCTGGGTGATAATGAATACTACAGTTATAGTCTCTAAGAATTGTATCCATCGACGTTGTCGCAAATTTGATTCTTTCTAAGAGAATAAGTATCTAAGGCTTTTATGATCAGTGTACACCTCAAAGGTTACCCCATACAATTAATGTCTCCACTTCTTTAAGGAGAATACCACAGACACCAATTCCAGATCATGAGTGGGGTAATTTTGATCATAAGGTTTAGTTTTAGGGAGGCATATGCTACCACCATTCCATCTTGCATTAACACACAACCAAAACCTTTTTTAGAGGCGTCTGTGTATACTATGAAGCTCTCTTTCTAATTAGGTAATGTCAAAACTAGAGTGGTGAGTAGGCGTTTCTTTAACACCTAGAAGCTAGCCTCACTTTTATCATCCCAAATGAACTTAACTTGCTTCTTGGTTAATTTGGTTAATGGACCAGCAACTTGTGAAAAAACTTTTGCTAACCTACGGTAATATTCTATGAGCCCCAAGAAACAAGGTACATGCCTCTATTTCATTCTCTGGTTACTTCCATGTTACTATGGCTTCTACCTTCGATGGGTCTACGGCAATACCTTCTTCGGATATAGCATGCCCCAAAAATGGCACATTATCTGACCAAAATTTGCACTTGCTAAATTTGGCATATAGCTTGTCCTTTCTTAGGGTTTGTAGCATTACCCTTAAGTGTTCTTCATGCTCTCTTTGTGATTTAGAATATACAAGAATATCATCTACAAATATCACCACAATGTGGTACAGGTAGGGGTGAAAAATTTGATGCATCAAGTCCATAAAAGTTCCTGAAGCATTAGTTAACCCAAATGGCATCACTACGAACTCATAATGTCCATATGGGGTAATGAAAGGAGCCATAGCCACATCCTCCTTTTAATATGCAATTGGTAATAACCTTGTCTCGAGTCAAATTTAGAGAACACTTTAGCTCCTCGTAACTGATCAAACAACTTATCAATGAGAGGTAAGGGATACTTATTCTTTGTTTGGTAATGTTATTCAACCCTCGATAATCTGTGCATAACCTCAAGGTTCCATCCTACTTCTTCACAAACAACATAGGTGCACCCCATGGTGACACACTAGGTTGAATAAATCCCTGTTTCATAGATTTTCTAATTGTGTTCTCAACTTCTTTAGATCTGTTGGGCCATATAATGTGGCGCCTTCGAGATCAGAGCCGATCCGGGCATCAATTCAATTACAAACTCAATTTCTCTTTTTGGGGGTAGAGAGGTTAATTCCTGAGGAAAAATATAAAGATAGACCTTCACAGCGGGTATTTCCTCTATTTTAACCTTATCCATGGGCTTATTAATCAGGTAGGTTAGAAATCCATTGACTCCCTTCCATAATAATTTTCTTGCACGTGCACCGAAACAAGTATACTAGCACCCATCATCCTTTGTGTATCAAATTACAAAATGGGTTCCCCTGGTAAGCAAAATTTGATAACCCTAGTTCTACAATATAAATGGGCATGGTACTTGGATAATGAACACTAGTCCATCCCTAAAATTATATCATAGCCTTGAATAGGCAAAGATATTATATCCATTAGAAATTTTCTTCCATTGACTAGGACATCACAATTCTTATAAGATATATCTATAAGTATCACATGATCTCTCATTAGGGTATTAACTTCTAACTGACAAGGTAACTTTTCTACTTGCATACCAACATCATGCATAAAATTAGGTCTCACAAAAAATGTGTGGATCCAAGATCTATTAAAATTCTAGCTAACCGATGAAATATTGGGATCATACCTTCAACCACATTGAAAGTTTCAAGTACATCTTTCTTATCAATCATATACACCCTTGCAGGAACTTTTGGCTTCTTTGTCTCTTCTTCTAATTTCCTTTAACTCGGCTTGCCTTGGCATCTAGATGAACTTCCTTCCTCCCGTATTTTAGGACAGCCATTAATTGGATGCTCAGTACTCGTATAGTGAATGCATTTCTTTGCCTTCATCCAACATTCACTTTCTTGATAAATAGTTAGGCTTTCCACAATATTCACAAGCTTGTTGTGTTTGCATTGAAAGTAAGGCCTTGGATGTATTAGTGGACTTTGCGGACGTCCATGGCATTACCTTGGGGTTTTTGGGAGTAGCAACAAGCTTTTGAAATTGTATACTTTCTTTCACTTTTAGCCAGTTATTCGGACCTGCCTTTTTACGAGCTTGAAAGACCTGAAGTTTTATTGCACTACTTTCCAAAAGCAAAGTTTTTTCTAACACTTCACCATAGTTTTATAACCTTGCCGATGTAGACCGTGTTGAATTTTCAAGTTCAGCCCTTGTAGAAATTTCCTTTTACATTTCGTGTCTGTCTCAATCAGTTTAGGCACAAACTTGTAAAGTTTACTAAACTGTGCTCCATATTTAGCCACGATTATAGTTCCTTGACATAGACTTACAAACTTTTTCTCCCATCTTTGTCGTACTATACCAAGTATAAATTTATCATTGAACTCCTTAGTGAAATTTATCCAAGTCCGCGGCAGTGTTTTTCGAGGCCTATTTTCTTTGTGTCATATTCCACTAGGACCGTACAACACCTTCGAATTGAAAAGCCGCAAAAGATACTTACCTTTCTTCGGAATATTTTAGGCCAAAAAAAATATTTTCAATATTCTCCAACGAACTTTCCGCTTGCTCCACATCTGGGCTCTAGGTAAACTTTGGAGGCATAAATTTTTAAAATCGTTAAAGGGCCACATCTTCCTTTACGTCATTATTAACAGGTTGAGCCACCAATTAAGGGTTTACAAGGTGAGAATTAGTTGGTGGATCCTGTCGTGCTTCTAGCCTTTCTAAGTATTGCGTCATCCAATTTAGAACTACTAACACTTGGGCTATAACATGTTTTCCTATTCATTCCCCTTACATTGGTTGTCCTATAATTGGTTCTTTTTCTTGCATAGGCTCTTCCCTAGCATGGTGGGGTTCCTTTTGTCCACGTCTCCCTCTCGCCATTCTAACACATGTATGAAGAACGTAACATACAAATGGCTAGAATATAATTTAGCAAATAAAATGCAGATTTGTCATATAAAAGGAAACACATGTCTTATATTAAAATTTTATACATAATCATTTAGTACCTCACAAGAAGCACACAAGTTCCTACCCTATAGTTATCTACCAGATACATCACATATAGTCTTATAATCTAGAATATGCCAATATTTATAGAACAAAATATATCTTATCTAGATCTATTCCTACCTTAAGGGACTTCCAAAAATATCAAAATGGGTCTCTGAAGTAAGTCTAGTTAAAGGCTATAAATACACATATTTACCCCAAAAATTCCCCTTATGTCTACCCTAAAAGAATACCTTCCATTTTCTTACGACACCATGCTCTCAGGTATTAGCTCTAGGAGGCATATTTGGTCCAACCACCAACCCAATGCTAGTTGCGGCCCCCCAATAGATCTTCCTCGTAACTAGTACTTGACAACTGAATCCTTTTAATTCCTTCATTGGCTAACCTATACAAGGCTTGGCATCCAAGACTTAATGTCCCTCATATGCTCCCTACCTTTGTTAATGCTACAATTGAGACGTTGTCTAACCTTCTGCAGCTTGAAGCCATTTTTTTGTAGTTTTAAAGTCTTTCCTTCCACCTCGAACTCTAACTTCGTCACTTGTTCCAGCATATGGGTCAGCTAATTTTGGGAATCAGCTATCATATTGTAGATAGTTGTATTTTCCTTCACAAGTCTATTCTTTCCCTTAGGATCACCAAAACAACTCGATCTGGATAAGAGTAGATCCTTTAATACAAACAATTGCATTGTCCCACAGCATTGATCTAGCTCCATACTTGACAGATGGTTGGCTACGTTGGCTTGGTGCTTATCCACTAGTATTGGCCATAATCTACATCCATAGGCATAGGTAAAATTAATAAGCTATAATCATCAAATTACTCCAAACAAAACAAGTGTTTTATTCACTAAGTATAGTAATCACACTAGAAATGCCAAGATATACTCTAGCATCCACTATACATCAACATAGACTCAGATACCACCTGTGATGCCCCAACTAGGTCTTTAACCCTTAAGACCCAATTGAGCGCCTACCTAGCTCTCGCCAAGATTGGGTAAAACAAAATACAACTCCTATTCTGATACAAACTTACAATCCACAACAACAAACTGGAACTTGTATACATTATGCTAATAACTATATCATTATAAACAACTAAGCACCGCAAAGAACTTCTCATTAACCATATGTTCTTCTCACAAGATTCTCGACTCTATATGGATAAAACAAATTTCTAAACATTATGACCTTATTCTTAGAGAAGTTCAACATACAAAAATAGTCTCATGTACTTTTAAGTAAAATGTTCTAAGGCAGCAAAGGAATAAATACACACATATGGAGCAAAGTAGAATTCACATAGAGGAGGATATAGTTGGCCTTGAATTGAGACTATGTCTCTTGTTTGTCAAGCTAATAAAAGGGCTCCATATTCAAATAAATTTCCTCCAATTAATACATCTTCGGCTAGCCATAAAACTCAACTCCATGTGACCACAACAAGATTGGTAAACTTGAGAGTACCGAAAGAAAATTACACGCCCAAAACACCGACGATCATCCCGTCTAAGGTGTTTGGGTTGCAAAGCCATAGTTGGTAAACCATTTTGATGAAGTCTACTACTGGCTCGACATGTCTAATACACCTATGGCAGGGGCCCAGTTCTCTCCGGTGCGATAAAGTACACAACCGAAAGAACATCATGCACAGGTAAATTTTACACAAAGGGATTAACCATGTTCGAGGAGTTCCTTGTACAAATAACTCAAGTAAATCAACAAATACATAGGGTTAATTGGATCGTGTGTTGATGATTAACTAAACCTATGAAAAGATACAAGAATAAGTTTTAAATTATAATTTGGGTTTAGTTCTTCAATTAGTGCTTGATTAAAACATTTCCATGGTGGATGTGGACCAAGACCAAGAATATTTCTTCTATTGATTTCATTCAATTCAATTCCATTGTTTTATAATTAAATTGCATTTAATTCAATTTTTTTCACAACCCTCCCATTGTTATAATTAGAACATAATTAATTATACTCTCTGTCAGAATGATCCTATATTTCTACTACTGCATTAATCTTTAGAAGTATAGGTTCTATTTTTTTTACAGGCGAAGCACGACCAAAATTTTGGCCTGAGTGTTTGCTTTAATTGTGTTTTGGTTTGATTTTTGTTATATTGTTTTATTAAATTTTTAACTGTGCATGCCTGAAACTTGATCTACTGATAAAGGTGCTTTACAGTTTGATCTAAAAATTAAAAGAATTTTGCATAGGTTAACAGGAGAAGCATGACAAAGATACAAGAGGAAGCAAATATGGTTGGAAATTGAACTCTTAAGGAGATGGAGGGCTCGATTTTAAATCAGCAATCTCTTTGAATTACCTATCGTAGTTTAGAAACTGATGTTATTTTTCAGTTAAAATCTGGAGTAATCCATCTTTTGCCTTTTTTCATGGATTTGTAGACCGTGAAGACCCCAATAAACATTTAAAAGAATTTCATGTGGTCTGTACGAGCATGAAACCATATGGAGTCTCTGAAGAGCATATAATGTTGAAAGCATTCCCATTCTCGTTAAAGGATGAACCGAAGGATTGGCTATTTAATCTACCCCCAAGAAGTATTGCTACATTGGAGCAGATAATAGGCTATTCTTAACCAAGTAATTTCCAGCCTCAAGAATAGCTAAAATAAGGAAGGAGGTATGCGGAATAAGATAGTTCAACAAGGAATCATTGTACGATTATTGGGAAATATTCAAGAAGCTCTATGGTAGTTGTCTCCATCATCAAATAAGTGACTCTTTATTGATTCAATATTTTTCATGAGAAGAACATGATCGACGTTGCAAGTAAAAGAGCATTGGAAAATTTGGCCACAGAAGCTGCACATAACTTGATATCAAATATGCATGCACATTCTCAAAATTTTGGAAGAAAGTGTGATCCCACTCCCAACTGTGTCAATGAGACCTTCCATGTCCACTTAAAGATTAGTGTTTCTTCTCTTGAACAACAAATGTCTAGTTTAACTTCTTTTGTTTGCCAATTAGCTTCAGGAACTACATAGTCAGTGTGAGCATGTGGGATTTGTTCAAATGTGGGACATTCAAAGGATATGTGTCCAACTTTGTAAGAGAATTACCATAAACATGTCAATGCAGCTGGAGAATATCCAGGGCAATCTCAAAGAAACTATGATCCATACTCGAATACGTATAAAACTAGATGGAGAGATCACCCAAATTTACCGGAATACACAAGTTTCACAACCTATGGTCCAAAATAGAAATAAATTGCAGCCATATAGACCACCCATATCTGCAAGACAACAATAGAATTCCACTTCTCAACCGGGTTTATCTTTAGAAGATATAGTGAGTTCTTTGGGCACTAACACTTTGCAATTTCAGCAGGAAACAAAGGCCAGTATTCAACAATTGACAAATAAAGTGGTTCAAATAGTGACAATGATTAGCCATTTGGTATCCTAAATCACATTCAGGGAAGTTTCCATCTCAGACAATTGTGAATTCTAAAGAGAATACTAGTGCGATTGTGTTGAGAAGTCGTAAGGAGGTTGTGGTGCCCATTAAATCAGTTTCTGAACTAGCTAAAGCTGAGGAGAAGGAAGCCAAAGTTGAAAAAGAATTGGTTGAGAATGACAAGGAGGTAAGTAAAGGTAAGTCAATTCCCTAGCTAGAGTATAAGCCTGAACTACCATTTCCTCAAGCATTCAAAGAGTTTACGAAAGAAGATCCTAATACAAAATTGTATAAGACTTTTCACAAGTGAGAAGTAAATATTCCATTACTAGATGCTATTAAACAATTACCTCGTTATGTTAAGTTTTTAATGGAGTTGTGTACTCATAAGAGAAAGCAAAAAGATTAGAAAGGTGAGAAGTTTCGATTAGGACAGAATGCTTCAACAATGCTTCAAAAGAATCTTCCCATAATATGTAAAGATCCATGCATGTGTAAAATCTATTGTATGATCAATAATGGAGGACACTAGGAATAAAGTGGCCATGTTAGATTTAGGAGCATCTATAAATGTTATGCCCTATTCTGTTTATGTTTCTTTTTGGGTTGCTCATTTGATTGGAACTAGTATAGTTATCCAATTACTTAATAGGTCTTTGGACTACATAAAAGGTACAGTTGATAACTCTAGTATACTAGAGTTATTCTACTCTAAATTGTAGCATTTTGTTTGTATAAATCCCGAATTTTGTGTAATTAATTGTAGGTTTCAGTTAATTCCTTTCATATGCATTTATATTTTACACATCTAGATGTAAATAAGAGACAGGAATTAAAGATTGGCTTAATTAATTGTTCAATTATGTTAATTTTGTGTAGGTCAAATTTAGAAGTTGGCAGCTATTAGGTGAACAAGCTCCAGGGACCAAAGTGCAATTACCAAAGAAAACAAGGGTTGCTGGGAAGAGAGTCCAGATCGCGATCTCGACTCGAAAAAATCACTTAAACATTAGCGAGTCAAGATCGCGGAAAAATTGATCACTTAAAACTTTAGCGAATCAAGATCACGATCTCGATTACCAAATAGTGATCTCGACTCGCGGATGGTTAAGTAATAGGGGCAATTTTGTAATAGTCCAAGAACCAATTTCTGATTTTTCCTTGTACTATTTAAGCTACTTTTAAAAATTGTATTGGTAAGTAGGATTAGAATTACATAGTTTAGGATATCTTGAACCTGAAGCTTCTTCTTGAATAGATTTCTCTTTAATTGTCTCTTATATTTGGTTTTCTTCTCTTAGCAAGTTTAAATTTTGATTAGATAATTGTCGTGGGCTTTTCATTAGCTTCAAGTAGATATAATTTTACTTTCTTTTTAGTTTAATTTAGTAGAAATCTCTTTATTTGGAATCTAGGTTATCATAGAAAAATTAGGGTTCTTGCTTATTTCTTACTTTCTAGTTAAAAATCCTTAATTTCTTCCTTTATTTTTTAGTTAATTTTTAGTGGGTTTTCTTTATTTTTACCAAAAATCCAAAAATAATATTTTGATTTCTACTTTAACTCCTTCAATTTCTAGTTTAGAATTGGTAATTTCTAGCTTTGCAATGTCTTTTTATATTGTTTTTATTGGGTTAATTTATTTGCTCTTTAATTTTAGCTCTATTTCAATTAGTTTGGATTAGAATTAATTGCTTTCTTTACTTGCTTTTGCTAGAATAGATTATGTAGTTTCTCAATTTCGTAATTATTTAGTTCACTTACTTGCTTTAGAAGATAATCTAGCTTAAAATTAGGTTTTATTTGCTTGCATTGAATTATGATATTGAGTAGAGTAATTTCACCATCCATTGTTTGATCTTGCTTAACTATACAAATACCCGTAAAACTTGGTAATTGTCTTCCAACAATCCTTGTGGGAATGATACCCACTCATCCTATACTACTACCAACTCTGTATACTTGTAGAAGTGAGGTAGAGTGTAGTGATTTTGTGTGGTTCCTTATTACTTGTTTGCTTTGAAGTGATCTCTACCTAAGAACAACATTTAGCAGACAAGTTTTTTGCGCCATTGTCGAGGATTGTCCTTGGTTTTTGGCAATATCAAGCATTATACGGGTCGTCTAAATTAAGCACTTTAGTTTAATTTAGTTGTTAATTTTGTATATTTTTATGTTTGTTGGATATCTTGTGGAATTGACTTGGAATTTCAATTGACTATTTGCCTTGGTTGTGTTATAGTGCATGGTACGAGGTGATCAAGGGCCATTCATTTGCTTAGACAAGGAAAGGGAAAGAAAGTTAAGGGAAATCCGGAGGTTTAGAAGAGTACAACAAGAACAAGAAAGGATTGAAATGATAAATGCTAATGCTCATGAAAGGAACTTGAACATGGAAAACAAAGAAGTAGAGGTTGTTGGAAACAATGGGATAGGTAGTGGTTATGGGAATGGAAGGCCATTAAGGGAATATACCTTGCAGAATTTTGATGGAGCGAATTAGAGTATTGCACGGATGCCCGTTCAAGCTAACAGCTTTGAGATTAAGCCTGCATTAATCCAAATGCTCCAAGCTCATGCCATGTTTGGAGGTTGTCCCAATGAAGATTCCTATACACACCTCATGAATTTTGAAGAAGTTTTGGACATGTTGAAGTTTAGTGGAGTACATCTGGATTGTATGCGAATGAGGGTGTTTCCGTTCTCTCTTTGGGATAGGGCAAAGTCATTGTTGCAATCCCATGCCCAGGGAACATTTTCCACTTGGAATCAACTTGCTCAAGAGTTCTTGGTAAAGCATATTCCTCCCACAAGAACTGCCAAATTGAGGAATGAAATCACCTCCTTTAAGCAAGATGTTGGTGAAAGGCTGGGAGAAGTTTGGGAGCGGTTCAAGGAGTTGTTAAGGAAATGTCCTCATCACGTGATTCCTTTGTGGCTTCAAATCCAAACTTTCTATAATGGTTTGACTCAAGAGACCAAATCCATAGTGGATGCCTCCGCTGATGGATCCATCTCATACAAGACTCTAGAGGAAGCTCAAGAGTTGCTTAACAGGTAGGCATACAATCACTATTATCATGGACCGAAGACCTCATAGGTGACTCAAAAGCAAATTAATCAAGCGAATGCCAATAGTGGAGTGTTGAATTTGAACATGCAGGATGCTCTTTTGGCAAAACAAAGTAAGCTCATGAGTGCAACGAATAATGTTGCAAAGGCATTGGAGAACTTGGGAAAACCAAGTAGTGTAAATACCACGTCTTCTTCTCCAATCCAACCAAGTATGGTATGTGATTTTTGTGGAGGCGGTCATGCTAATGGACAATGTGAGATGCCTTATGGGTCAAATGAACAATTCAATTATGTGTCTAATCAATCATCATTTCCAAAGAACCCATCCGGAGCTTATGGGGACACATATAATCCTTCTTGGAGAAACCATCCAAATTTTTCATGGAGCAAGTCCAACAATCAATCCAATCCTACTTACCAACAACATCCCCCTCCTCAAAATGTCCAACGCACTCAAGCCTCAAGTTCCTCACTTAGACCTTATCACGTATGAGTGGTACCGCCACATCAAAGGAACTTCCAACCCAACTCATATCAATCTTTTCCTAATTCTTCATTTCAAAACCCACCACCGAGGCCTCATTTTCGATATGCAAATTCCTCCTAACTATGTATCATGACGAATACATCTCAAGAGAGAATGTGGGAGAAGATGGTTGAAAAAGAGAAGCCGAGTTCTTGAGAAGAGAGTTGGATACGAAAAATGAGGAACACAAGAGAGATTATGAGAACTTGAAGGCATCTACAAGGAATTTGGAGATTCAATTGAGCCAATTGGCGAGGATGAATAATGAAAGATCTTTAGGGGTGTTTCCAAGTTATACCATTCCAAAGCCCAAGGAATAATGCAAGGCCATTGTTGAGCCCCAGTTGTGAAAATCATGTTTTCATGACGACCAAATCATTCTAACAGTTTGAAAACAAGTGTGCAGATAAACAGGAAGGTTTGGACGTAAATGATCGTCCGAACACAATCAAGAAAACAACTAGTAAAACTCTAAGGTCACGTTGACGATTGTTTAAAAGGAAGACAATACGGATGATGATAATCATCTGTCACAAAGAACCTGAAGCCTCGTACGAAGAATAGCGTCCTTTCATTTCCAGTAGTCACTGATTATGGAATGGATGCACTTTCAGACGAAGGACAAGACACCATCCGGGGAACGAACACAGTGTCAGACGAAAAGCTTAGCAGTGGCCATCCAAAAGTTCCAACGGCTAGTTCGTTCGAACGTACACTTGCTGCATCAGCCATCCAAAAGATCTAACGGCTAGTTTTCCAGTAAACAGAAAATAGTAATTAGAGTATTGATGGAGGCAGTTTTTGGGCATCTATAAATACCCCCAAGTCTATAAATGCAATAAATAGAGAGTAGAACTACTGCATTCAATAGAAACACTTGTAAGAGCTATTTGGGAAGAAATAGGCTAAAATATTGTGGGTTGTATTGGTTGGGTAGTGTAGTTCTCTTGGCTCAACAAGAGGGAATTAGTGTGAGCAAGACAAGTAGACTAGTGAGTGATCTTCAAGTGTAAGAGTGGAGGAATAACAAGTTTACAAAAGTGTAGTTGTAGTGTAAAATCCTTTGGCTCAACTAGAGGAACTTAGTTAGTGCAGGGGTATGCCTTCTTTGTGTACAAGAAGGTTATTGTCTCACCTTCTTTGAAAAGGCACTACTAGTGGATATACTCCAAGCTTGAGAAGCTTGGGAGTTTGGTTTGATACTCTCTATCTCAATCTTTACATTTGTTCTTTAAGCTTTAATTGTTAAATATTTATCTTTGATCATTTGTGCTTAAGCATTTTGTTGCATAAAGTTTATATTTTCATTAAGCACATTAGAAGGTTTGTTTTTATTTTTTTGAAACAACCTAATTCAACCCCCTCTCTTAGGTTGCTTCGGGGCCAATAATTGGAATCAGAACTTGGTCTCTTCTTGTTTTGGTTTAATCACCTTTGAGTAAAGATCATTATGGCAACCAATAATATTTTGGTTTTAAAGGGGCATTTCCAAATTTCTAGACCTCCCAAGTTTAATGGCATTAATTTTGTTTTTTGGAGGGAAAGAATGAAAATTTTCATACAATCCATTTATATTAATTTGTGGTACATTGTTGATGAAAGTTCTTTTGAGGCCAATATTCTTGATGAAAATACGCAAGGATTATGGCCTAAGACTAGATATGAGTTAAATGCACAAGATACAATAAATTTAACTTTAAATGCTAAAGCCATGAATATTTTGGATAATGCTGTGGATGCAGATGAGTCTTCTAAACTGAAAGGTTGTAAATCGGCCAAGAAAATATGGGACAAATTGAAAGATATCCTTGTTAGATGTGAAGATATAAGAGAGCAAAAGAAGTCCCTTCTTGTGGCTAAATATGAATCCTTCAAAATGCAACCGCAAGAGAATATTGACAAGATGTGGTGTAGGTTCAATGATATTGTAAAAGATTTGGAAGGTTTAGGTAAAGAATATTCTTCGGATGAAAAGAATAGAAAGATTTTGAATGACTTTACCTAAGGAATGGGAACCTAAATCCATTGCCATCGAAGAGTCTAAAAATTTAAATTCTATGCCTATTGAGTCTTTGATTAATTCACTAACCTCCTTTGAATTGAAGTTGAAATATAAGGTATAAGATGATGAGGAGGCAAGGGCAAAAAGAGGCATAGCATTGAAGACTTCACAAAAAGATACAAGCAAGAAGCCGAGTGAAAAATGCTGTGAAGATGGCAAATCGGGACACCTTGCAAATGAGTATTCATCAAAAAGGAGAAAAGACTCAACGATACCTCACTTCAACAACTTCCAAATCACATGGCTCAAATGGCTTTTATGGCTCATTGCAATAATGACGTATCCTCTAGTTATGATTCTTTTGATGATTCATGTGATAATGATGATGTTGTCCCAAAGCAACCTAAGAGGGGGGGTGAATTAGGTTTCTAAAAATTACTTTTATAAATATTAAACTTATTGAGATTTTTCAACTAATAATTAATATAGTAGAATCAATGTCATAATCCTGAAACTGTGATGTAAGAAAGAGAGGAAATTAAACAACCAATAATTCCCAGCTAACAAGCTTGAAGTATTAATTCACTAGATGCTTCACACACTTGGTGAGACAATAATCTTTACAAAGTAGTGAAATTCTTGCTCACACTAAAACTCTTTTAGTTGAGCCAAGAATTTTACTCACAACCTTACTTTCGTTCAAGATTATCACTCCATTCAAAATTGAATTGCACTCTAAGTGGCACACTTATACAATATAGCACTATAGCCAATTTGTACTAAAATTGCTCTTTTCTAAGGCTTGTATTCAATGTATTAGATAATATTTACAGAATAGTAGAGCAGTTATTTATAGGAGAAATAAATGGTGGTTGCAACTATTTTCTAACGGCTAAATAATAAATGCACAAAGAGTAGCCGTTGAGGTTTCGGACGTCCGAGACAAGTAGGATGCGTCCGACACAGCGTCCGATCTCCATGCAGTTGCTGAAAAACTTCATTCGGACAACCTTAGCATGCGTCCGTTCCATCGTCCGAACGGAGCTTCGGACGGTCATGTTCGTTCGAGAGAGACTTTGTTCGGACAGTTGTGCGCGTTCGTAGAGAAGTATTAAGAACCTTGCTTTCTGCCTGTTGGTTCGGACAGTGAAATGCGTCCTAGAGGCTTGACATAGTTCGGACGGTGTACTGCGTCCGAACTCCCTGTTTCCAGCAGAACAAGTAATAGAGCTGCAAAGCTTATTTTCAGAGTTTAGTGCTTATGTCATCATCAAAATATGGTTTGGAAAACATCAATCTCCCCCTTTTTGATGATGACAAACAGTCATGGAATCACCAATATGTAAACTCAATAGATATGAGTGATAACCAATCATTTTGCAATATAAATTACTATTCCCCCTTTTGACATCGTCAAAGAAAGTGTACCCAAATATTCAACAGGAGTAGTACAAAAAGATAAAGTAATTCATAAAAGGATAAAACCGAGAGTGAATCCAACTAATCAACGAAAAAATTCAAGGAAATGCCAACAAACAAAAATACATATTATGAAAGAATCTAAGTCGAGTCATTTTTCTTCTTAGAGCATTTTTCGATCTTGCGGCATTTGGAAGAGACGTCATCATCAGTAGCCTCACTGTCTTCATCTTCTTCATTACGGCATTGCATGATGAAATTGAATGTGTCATCAACGTCCTCATCGTAGCCTTCATCTTCATTGGCAGCACCTTGATTATTGGTGTCCTCTTCGTCATCCTCACGAACATCCCTTCTTCGGCATTGTCATCACTTTCGGTAGAGGAGTCGAGTGGATATTGTGATTGAATATTGGCAAATTGAACCTGAGATGAAGCAGACATGCCCAAGCTAAGTGCCCCTTGGAGAATCAACTGACAAGTTTCAAGTTGCTTTAACTTACGATTAGTGCGACGTTGAAAGAAATTTACTTGAGTGCTCAAAGAAGTGAGAAGGCCACAGATTGAGAAAGTGAAGGTTTGGAGGAAGATGGACGAGGATCATGGACTGGTGGAGGTGCAATTTGAGGAGGAGAAGAATAGGGAAGTGCCAAACCAGAGGTAGAGGCTTGGGATTTTGAACGTTCAATATCAAAAGCTGCCTTAGTTAACCATTGATCATTAAAAAAAAGGAGGCCTTTTCGTTCAATATAAGATTTGTTGAAATAGGGGGGAAATTGTTTGTTTCCGCTAAAAGGTACATCAAGGAAATCAAATACTTTGGTGAGAAATTTTCCAAAAGAAATGTTTCGTTGGGTATCAGTAAGAAATAGTTCCCACAGGGAGCAGAAGAGATACCCAAAGTTAAGGGGAATTCCCTTGAAAACACAAAAAAATTAATAAAGCTGCATTTTTTCGGGGTCAGTGCGATGCCCATCTATTGGTAACAGAAAATTCATGACAATAGTGTACAGAATGTTCAGTTCACTAGTGAGAAATATAGTTTTGGCTTCCGAGACCTGTTTGAAATTGATGTTAAAAATTGCTCTGACCTCATCAATGTCAAATCGAGTATTAAGAGCGGCCATTTATCTAAACAGAAAAGAAATAAGGAAAATTATTCGAATTTGAGACTTCACATTCAAAAATAGTGTTGATGATGTTGGAGGAAATTTCAAGATTGTGCTGTTTACATGAGAAACTAATGTGCGAACAGTGTGGCCTGTCCTAAGATTGGCTGTGAATTGAAGCACCATGTCACGATAAACGGGTAAATCAGTATGAACTAAGTGACCCCAATTTTGTTTTCGGTAAAGCATTTTCCTCCCGCAACAACTGCCAAAATGAGGAATGAAATCACCTCCTTTAAACAAGATGTTGGTGAAAGGTTGGGAGAAGTTTGGGTGCGGTTCAAGGAGTTGTTAAGGAAATGTCCTCATCAGGTGATTCCTTTGTGGCTTCAAATCCAAACTTTCTATAATGGTTTGACTCAAGAGACCAAATCCATAGTGGATGCCTCCGCTGATGGATCTATCTCATACAAGACTCTAGAGGAAGCTCAAGAGTTGCTAAACAGATGGGCATACAATCACTATTATCATGGAGCACCGATGACCTCATCGGTGACTCAACACCAAACTAATCAAGCGAATGCCAATAGTGGAGTGTTGAATTTGAACTTGCAGGATGCTGTTTTGGCACAACAAAGTAAGCTCATGAGTGCAACGAATAATGTTGCAAAGGCATTGGAGAACTTGGGAAAACCAAGTAGTGTAAATACCATGTCTTCTTCTCCAACCCAACCAAGCATGGTATGTGATTTTTGTGGAGGCGGTCATGCTAATGGAAAATGGGAGATGCCTTATGGGTCAAATGAACAATTCAATTATGTGTCTAATCAATCATCATTTCCAAAGAACCCATCCGGAGCTTATGGGGACACATATAATCCTTCTTGGAGAAACCATCCAAATTTTTCATGGAGCAAGTCCAACAATCAATCCAATCCTCCTTACCAACAACATCCCCCTCCTCAAAATGTCCAACACACTCAAGCCTCAAGTTCCTGACTTAGAACTTATCACCCGCCACATCAAAGGAACTTCCAACCCAACTCATATCAATCTTTTCCTAATTCTTCATTTCAAAACCAACCACCCAGGCCTCATTTTCAATATGCAAATTCCTCCTAACTATGTATCATGACAAATACATCTCAAGACAGATGTGGGAGAAAATGGTTGAAAAAGAGAAGCCGAATTCTTGAGAAGAGAGTTGGATACGAAAAATGAGGAACACAAGAAAGATTATGAGAACTTGAAGGCATCTACAAGGAATTTGGAGATTCAATTGAGCCAATTGGCGAGGATGAATAATGAAAGATCTTTAGGGGTGTTTCCAAGTGATACCATTCCAAAGCCCAAGGATAATGCATGGCCATTGTTGAGCCCCAGTTGTGCAAATCATGTTTTGATGACCACCAAATCATTCTAACGGTTTGAAAACAAGTGTGCAGATAAACAGGAAGGTTTGGACGTAAATGATCATCCGAACACAATCAAGAAAACAACTAGTAAAACTCTAAGGACGTTGATGATTGTTCGAAAGGAAGACATATACGAACGATGATAATCATCTGTCACAAAGAACCTGAAGCCTCGTACGAAGAATAGTGTCCTTTCAATTGCAGTAGTCACTGACCATTGAACGGATGCACGTTCAGACGAAGGACAAGGCACCATCCAGGGAACAAACGTAGTGTCAGACGCAAAGCTTAGCAGCGGCCGTCTAAAAGTTCTAACCACTAGTTAGTTCGGACGTACACTTGCTGCATTAGCCGTCCGAAAGATCTAATGGCCAGTTTTCCAGTAAATAAAAACTAGTAATTATGAATCCTTCAAAATGCAACCTCATGAGAATATTGACAAGATGTGTTGTAGGTTCAATGATATTGTAAAGGATTTGGAAGGTTTAGGTAAAGAATATTCTTCGGATGAAAAGAATAGAAAGATTTTGAATGCATTAGCTAAGGAATGGGAACCTAAATCCATTTCCATAGAAGAGTCGAAAAATTTAAATTCTATGCCTATTGAGTCTTTGATTAATTCACTAATCTTCTTTGAATAGTATTCCCTAGTCCCATTGAAGTTGAAATATAAGATACAAGATGATGAGGAGGCAAGGGGAAAAAAAGACATAGCATTGAAGGATTCACAAAAAGATACAAGCAAGAAGACAAGTGAAAAATGCTGGGAATATGGAAAATAGGGACACCTTGCAAATGAGTGTTCATTAAAAGGAGAAAAGACTCAACGATACCTCACTTCAACAACTTCTAAATCACATGGCTCAAATGGCTTTTATGGCTCATTGTAATAATGACGTATCCTCTAGTTATGTTTCTTGTGATGATTCATGTGATAATGATGATGTTGTCCCAAAGCAACCTCAGTAGGGGGTGAATTAGGTTTCTAAAAATTACTTTTAGAAATATTAAACTTATTGAGATTTTTCAACTAATAATTAATATAGTAGAATCAATGAAACTGTGATGTAAGAAAGAGAGGAAATTAAACAACCAATACTTCCCAGCTAACAAGCTTGAAGTATTAATTCACTAGATGCTTCACACACTTGGTGAGCCAATAATCTTAGTCTTTACAAAGTAGTAAAATTCTTGCTCACACTAAAACTCTTTTAGTTGAGCCAAGAATTTTACTCACAACCTCACTTTCGTACAAGATTATCACTCCATTCAAAATTGAATTTCACTCTAAGTTGCACACTTATACAATATAGCACTATAGCCAATTTGTACTAAAATTGCTCCTTTCTAAGGCTTGTATTCAATGTATTAGATAATATTTACAGAATAGTAGAGCAGTTATTTATAGGAGCAATAAATGGTGGTTGCAACTACTTTCTAATGGCTAAATAATAAATGCACAAAAAGTAGCCGTTGAGGTTTCGGACGTCTGAGATAAGTAGGATGCGTCCGACACAGCGTCCGATCTCCGTGCAGTTGCTGAAGAACTTCATTCGGATAGCCTTGCATGCGTCTGTTCCATCGTCCGAACGGAGCTTCGGACGGTCATGTTCGTCTCGAGAGAGACTTTGTTCGGGCAGTTGTGTGCATCCGTAGAGAAGCATTAAGAACCTTCCTGTTTCTGCTTGTTGGTTCAGACGGTGAAATGCGTCCGAGAGGCTTGACATAGTTCGGTCGGTGTACTGCGTTCGAACACCCTGTTTCCAGCAGAACAAGTAACAGACCTGTAAAGCTTGTTTTCAGAGTTTGGTGCTTATGTCATCATCAAAATAAGGTTTGGAAAACATCAAATGATGATGTTGAATCATTTATTTTTAAAATGCATGAATGTTTGAAAGAAACATATGCTAGGAACAAAGAGTTAAAAATTAAAGTTAATGCTTTATTGAGTGCCAACTCAAAGCTTGTGCATGAAAATAATTTTTTGTCAAAAGAAAATGATGCTCTGAAGAAAAAAATTGTTTGAAAAACCCAGATCAAGAACGAACAAGCTTCATTGAAGAAGAGATTCGAGGATCTTGAGGTACTTCTGCAAAAGAAAAAGGAAAATATTTTTGAAAAGAATAGAACTAGAATTAGGCATGTCAACAAAAATTTTGTCACATATAGAAAGGATGATTTGTGCCTTTATTTAATCTAAATCTTCTTTTTATGGCAACAAAAATATTGTTTGCAATTATTCCCATCAACATGGTCATGTAAAGAAAGATTGTTATGTTAAAAGAAATGAAAAGTTGGGAATAAATTCTATTTGGGTGCTTAAGCATGTTACTAACCCAAGTGGACCCAAGAAATTTTGGGTACCAAAAGTTGTTGCCTAATTTTGTATGTAGGTATGCTTGAAGAACACCAAGAAATTCAAGATGGATCATCAATGGAGGGTGTTCAAAGCATATGGGCAAAGATGACATGAAAACAAAATCATTTGAATTGGGTAACATTTTTTTTAATTAAGTCTCTACTTGCTAAAGAAAGGGGGAGCATTTCTTTGTGGTTACTCTATTTCAGAGAGACATTAAACTTAAGGGGAGCCTAAATTTTTTTTTACTCTTGCTTTGATGATGTCAAAAGGGGGAGAAAAATAATGGACAAAATCTCTTATATTTTAATTCATTTTGTTTATGGTTGTTTTTAGACTCATTGTCCAGTTGATTTGTAATCATCAAAAAGGGAGAGATTGTCGAACCTCAGTTGTGATAATCATGTTTTGATGATGACCAAATCATTCTAACGGTTTGAAAACAAGTGTGCAGATAAACAGGAAGGTTCGGATGTAAATGATCGTTCGAACACAATCTAGAAAACAACCAGTAGAACTCTAAGGAGGTTGATGATTGTCCAAAGAAAGACAATTCAGATGATGATAATCATCCGACACAAAGAACTTGAAGCCTCGGATGAAGGATAGCGTCAGATCAATTCCAGTAGTCACTGACCATCGAACGGACGCACGTTTGGATGAAAGACAAGACACCATCCAGGGAACAGACGCAGCATCGGACGCAAAGCTTAGCAGCGGCTGTCTGAAAGGTCCAATGGCTAGTTCATTCGGACACACACTTACTGGATAGGCCGTCTGAAAGATCTAACGGCTAGTTTTTTAGTAAACAGAAAATAGCCATTACAGAATTTTTAGTAAACAGAAAACGTAGCCATTACAGAATTGTTGGTGGCAGTTTTTAGGCATCTATAAATACCCCCAAGTCTGTAAATGCAATAAATAGAGAGTAGAACTACTGCATTCAATAGAAACACTTGTAAGAGCTATTTGGGAAGAAATAGGCTAAAATATTGTGGGTTGTATTGGCTTGGGTAGTGTAGTTCTCTTGGCTCAACTAGAGGGAATTAGTGTGAGCAAGAGTAGACTAGTGAGTGATCTTCAAGTGTAAGAGTGGAGGGATAACAAGTGTACAAAAGTGAGGTTCTAGTGTAAAACCCTTTGGCTCAACTAGAGGAACTTAGTTGTTGGAAGGATGAGCCTATTTTGTGTACAAGAAGGTTATTGCCTTACCTTCTTTGAAGAGGCACTACTAGTGGATATACTTCCAAGCTTGAGAAGCTTGGGAGTTTGGTTTGACACTCTCTATCTCAATCTTTACATTTGTTATTTAAGCTTTAATTGTTATATATTTATCTTTGATCATTTGTGCACGCTTAAGTGTTTATTTGTTGCGTAAAGTTTACATTTTCATTAAGCACATTAAAAGGTTTATTTTTTTTGAACAACCTAATTCACCCCCTCTCTTAGGTTGCTTTGGGCCCAACAGCCATCACCTTTAGGAGTGGTAAAGAGTTGGAAGAAAGGGTTGGGAAAATTTTGTTGAAAAGTTGAGAAAAATGAGTTGAGGATGAAGAGGAAGAAAAAGGGAAGTCTTCAAATGGGCAAGACAAAATGATGATTGAGTCTACTATGGCCACATTACAAAGTAATAAAGGCAAGGATCCAAGGCATGATGAGCCGAAACCTGTCAATGTGCCATTTCCTCAAAGGCCAAGGGATGAAGAAAATGCAAAGAAGTTCAAGAAGTTTCTTGAGATTTTCAAAAAGCTTGAAATTAACATTTCATTCATGGAGGCACTTGAGAACATGCCCACCTATTCCAAATTCATGACACAAGTTCTTACTTCAAAAAGAAAGTTGCATGGGGATGAAATTTTATAACGCTTAACGGAGAATTGTAGTGCACACCTTACAAAAAGGTTGCCACCAAAGCTCAAGGACCCCGGACCATTTTCTATACCTTGTGAGATGGGGGGTTTATAATTTGGGAAAGCATTCTGTGATTTGGGAGTTTCGATAAATCTCATGCCTTTTACTGTATTCAAGAAGTTAAATGGAAGACAATTGAAGCCAACAAGTATCTCATTGCAACTTGCAGACCAGAGCATAAAGTTTCCAAAAGGGATCGTTGCAAATGTGATTCTGAAAATTGACAAACACTACCTTCCGGCCGATTTCATTGTGCTTGCAATGGAAGAGGATAAGGAGATGCCAATCATTCTTGGGAGACCTTTCATTGCTACCAGCCGTGCACTTATTGATGCTCAAGAACGGAAGTTGGAATTCTGAATAAATGATGAAATTGTTACATTCAATGTTTTTAGTTCATTAAAGCTTCCACATGAATATAAATGTGGTAGATGATCTAATTGATGATTGTTGTAGGAATGCAATGGAGAATTTCTCAATGAAGGAAGAGGTCTGGGAGTCAAATGCACTAAATCAAGATAATGAAAAAGGGATGAGGAATGTGAATCAATTGGAGGATGAGACCTTATTGAAAAAAGAGAATGAGGAGAATGAAGTAAAAGGTAAATAGGGGTCTCCGACCAACGAACCCCCCATGTTGGAACTTAAACCTCCTCCTACTCACCTAATGTATGCATATCTTGGTGAAAATGAGACGTACCCGGTGATTGTGAATGCATATTTGACAAGTGTGCAACTTGATAGATTGATTGTGGTGCTTAAAGTGCATAAATATGTCATTGCTTGGTCCATTGATGACATTAAGGGAATTAGACCTTCCATATGCATGCATAGAATCTTGTTGAATGATGGAAATATACCGGTAAGGCAACCTCAAAGGAGATTAAATCCTGCTTTAAAAGAGGTTGTGAGGAAGGAGGTTCTCAAACTATTGAAAGCCGGTATTATTTACCCTATTAGTGATAGGTGAGTGAGTTTGTCCTACTCAAGTCGTTCCAAAGAAGGGTGGTATTACCCTAATCATGAGTGAAACCAATGAGCTCCTCCCCTCTAGATTACTTACGGGTTGGCGAATGTGCATTGATTTTCGAAAGTTGAATAAATCCACCAGAAAGGATCATTTTTCTTTACCTTTTATTGATCAAATGCTTGAGAGGTTAGCTGTTTTTGCATATTATTGTTTCCTTGATGGTTATTCCGGTTATCTCCAAATTGTCATTTGTTTGGAAGATCAAGACAAAACAATTTTTACTTGACCATTTGGTACCTTTGCATATAGGAGAATGCCCTTTGGGCTTTGCAATGCACCAAGCACATCTCAACGTTGTACGTTTTCCATCTTTCATGACATGGTTGAAAAGAGCATAGAGATCTTGATGGATGATTATAGTGTATTTGATGTCTCATCTGATGATTGTCTTGCAAATTTGTCCAGAGAGTTGAAAAGGTGGTGTAGAAACTAATTTGGTTCTCAATTGGGAAAAGTATCATTTCATGGTGACAGAAGGAATTGTTTTGGGTCACAAAGTTTCATCAAAGGGGATAGAAGTTGATAGGGCAAAGGTGGAGGTGATTGAAAAGTTACCTCCTGATGCCTCTTTAACACATCTAGTTATAACTCAATTAGACACCTAAATCCTACTACTAACTAGATGGCATCCCGCAAGTATACGGTTGTCAATTAGAAGCAAAGGCAAGTAGGAATCGTTCCCACAAGGATTGTCGATTGCAATTACCAAGGTTTAAGGTATTTGTAAAGTTACGCTAAATCAATTGGTAGATGATAGAACTATTCCAATGAAAGCTATAATTTTAATTCTAACCTAATTTAATCTAATTAAGACTAAAATTTAGAACAAGTGAATCTATCAACTAAAAATACTACAAAAGAGAAACTTTGAAAATTAAAAGCATTCATTTGTAAATTATAAATTAGAAAGATTTAAGCAAGAAATTTAAATATTTTTGGATTTTCTGTGTTCAATTGGAATTAAGAAAGCCCACTAAGAATTAACTAGAAATTAAAGCTAGAAATTGAAAATTCTTAAATAGAAAGCAAGAAATTGATAAGAACCCTAATTTTCCTAAAAACACTAATTTCAAAGTAAAGAAATTTTCACTAAAATGGATAAGAAAGAAAATAAAAATTATATCTACTAAAACCTTACAAAAAACCCATTACGATTATCTAATAAAAATTTTAACTTGACAAGAAATTTAAAGAAGATCGAAGATGAAAGTTAAGAGAAATTTCTATTAGAAAAAGTAACTTGTAGTTTAACCTATCCTAATCTATCTAGAATTATCTAAAACTCTCTACTCTAAAACTATCTACGCTCTAACTATCCCGAAAACTAATTCTGCTTAGCTGAAATAGTGTAGCATTATACAAGGCAAAATCAAGGTTTTTCTAGCTAGAAGTTTACAAAATTGCCCCTACAACTTAAAATTCAGCGAGTTGAGATCGCGGTTTGGAACATTTCCAAGACATCGTGATCTCAACTCTAAAATAGTAAAACTAATTCCCGAGTCGAGATCGCGGTCTGGAATAGTTGTGACTGCGATCTTGACTCTCCTTCGAGCAATCTTCATTTCATCCATTTTGTAATTTGGTCCCTTGAGCTTCGTTCCTTCCAGCTTCTAACCTTTCATTTTTAACCTGCATAATATTAACACCATTAAACACTTAATTAAACTAAAAATTTAACACAAAATTATCATAATTAATTCAAAAACGAAAATATAAATACATATGAAAGAAATTAACTAAAATCTTCAATTACTTATATAATTTTGGAATTTAAACTATCAAAATACTATAATTTAGAGGAAAATAACTCTAGTTTACTAGAGTCATCACACCCCAAACTTAGCGTTTTGCTAGTCCCATGCAAAACAAAGATTAACAATAAATGAAACCTACTAACATTCAAACATTTAAACACCTCCGAAGTTGACGTGACTCTTGATGAATCATGGATGTACTTATGGTTTGAACAATTAACCGATCTCTCAAGAAATGTTCAACACTACGTGACATGCGAAGAATATGATTAAATCAATCCAAAATTGAAATTTCATTTTACAAAGAATCACACATTCATTCACTACACAAGATTTCACATCACCAAGCATTACTATTCTCGAAAAGAGTTACCAAAAGTTTTAGTTCTTTTCATTTGAAACATCATTACTTCTCAAATCACAAGTATTATAAAGTTAATCAACTCTCTCGACTAAGCATCATGAAAATAGAAGTTCAATTAGGAATCAACTTAAATGCAATTGTCGCACATTTCGGGAATAAACCTCTAACAAGGAATAAGTAATATGAGATTAATGATAAATATTACAAACATTTACTCCTTAACTTATTGGTATACTATAAACACAATTCCTAATGGCTTAATTCGGAGAAACAAAATGGGTACATGTCGAAGTCTCGTACTTGCCTTATTACTACTCTAATGGCTTATTTCGGAGAAACAACATGGTTGTGTACATGTTGGAATCCTGTACTCGCCTTATTCGTAATTTTTTTTCGGCCCTAAACCAAGGAAAAGAGTGAAATGTACCAAAAACTAATCTCGAATATCAATTATTCACAAGTTAGAAGAACATTCCCTATACAAACACACGAAATGTCCCAAAATTCCTTCTAATTCATTTAACTCATTTCTTTCCAAAAGACAGTTCATCAACCACATAATATAAGTGATTTGATAAGAAACAACATTTCAAATAAATTTTCCTAAAATTTCAGCACTTCTTTCTGAAAAATAGCAATGCCAAGTTTATGAATCCTTCATATTGCAAATGAACTACTCACTCACACAAAAATTCTTGAAAAGAATCAATCATATACTTCACTCACAGGGCATTGAACATCAAAATTATCATCATTGAGTACCTAATTGATCAACTTTCCATCCATTAATCATCAAAAATTAATAAAATATATAAAATGACCATTTTCAACACAAAAAGATAAACACCCCCAAACTTTTTGACTTGTCTCTTTTATTCAAGTTGATGAATAAATCATCCTTCCACTCACCCAAAATTAAACATCAAGAAAAAACCCACAAATAACGAAAAGTACTTAAACTATGTCCTACTTTTAAGCCTAGAATTAAAATTGAGTAAAAATGTTAAGATCAACCATGCCATGCTTCTCACCAAGTAAGCTTCAAAGAAAATCAATATTCCATTCAACTCATCAACTAATGTAAAGATGGCATCAACTTAGGGCCCTTAGCCATATTACTCTTATTAGGCAATAACCAAACTTCACCAAGTGTCAGTTTAATAATCTAAAAGAAATTTCATCCATAAAGCATCAAAATGTATTACCTGGCATCAGCTTAAAGCCATTAGCCAAACTAGCTAAAAGAAAGAAAAACTAAAATACTTCAATTCCAAAAACTGAAAATAAAACAAATATAATCTAAAGTAATTAAAAGCTATGGTGTCCAATGAAAACAAGGAAATTCATCATCATCCATCAAATTAATTCAATGATCAAGGTTGGTCTTCTTTCATGCACAAACAAATGGTGGCTTCTTCTCTTCATTCCATCTCGTCTTGACCTTCTTTAGCGTCACTTGTTGGGCCTCCTCATGATCATCATCCATGTCCCCTCCAGTCGCACCCGCGTGGCTATATCCCTCATGATGTGTGGTAGCTGCCAGTGGTGTGTCTTACTGTCCACGAGGTGGACCAATGTGCCATGCCGGATATGACGGTGGCTGGACCCACGTGCCTAATGAAGTAACCCTTAAAGCTTTTCCAATAACGGTCAAGTTGCTGTGCATCATCATTTGACTGTACGACCAGTACCCCTATACATCGTTCCTTTCTTCTTCACTTATCGGAGCATTGAATACTACACCCTGGGGTATCGGAATCATTGAAGTTCTCTGAGGTGGTGGAGGCTGAGGCTGTGGCTGTGGCAGGGCAGGGTGCTCCTCTTGGTGGTGCTTCGCATATTCTCTCACCATCCAATTGACATATTCACGATTGATCCTTAAGTTCCTCTAGGATGTATCAATGACCCCAAAAGACCAATTGGGCAACCCGCTATGGTAGATGGTGAATTAGACTAGGGTATAAAATATGGGTCGTCCCAACCTACCACTCTCTAAAAACCCCTATCTAATTAGGTGACCAATATTCACCGGGATCCCAGTCATGATGGCATAGACTAAGAGTACCTTGTCCCTCTGGATAAAGGTCACTGCATTGGACCCCCAAATGCGAGTGCTAATGAAATAAAACCATAGCTTAGCCACTAATGAGAGTCCTTGATGAGGAAATTTTAATTCCATGGTAGATGAAGTACTCTTAATCCACTCTACCCTCCTATCACAAATTGCATCCATATCCTTATTTTTATTGTTCAAAAATGCCAAATATTAACTAGAAGGTACGAGGTGTATGTTGAAATACGAATTAGTCACATCATCACCAAAATCTACCAAAACCCCCCGTATGCCCATCTTTCCATCTTCTAAATCACACAAATTACAATAAAAGTTCTTTGACTAACTGGGTAGCCCCGGGGTCAACCTGAGCGTTAAAACCCTCCCAATGCCTTGACCTCAATTGTTCTTCTATCACTCTCCTTGAATCTTCGTATACTCCCCAATGCATTGTTAGGTCAAAGTTCCTCTCTCTAATTGCCTCATGCTTCTCATTACTCTTGAATAATTGTTGAGCTCTATCACTCGAGAATTGAGGTTCAATTTGATCACCACCCTCAAATGGTTGTTCCGATCCCCCTTTTCAGCTTGTCCCTTCTCCGAATTTCCATTTTCTAGAACCAGTTCCTCTCCCTCTCATTCTCACCCTTCTCTCAACACTGCCATAAACCCCTCTCGTCATATTCTAAAAGGAATTCAATCAACAATTTAAAAAATCCATTTCAAGCAAAATTCAACACCACAAAATCACAATCCAAATTCCCAACAATTGTTTGAATATTTAAATTCAACTCAATCACAATTCAAACCAAGAATTTCAACAATTGGACAATTCAAAATTTTTCTAGCACAAATTAGCACCAATTACTTGTCCACAATTCAGTAATGGATACCACAAATTTTTTCCAATTTAATCCACCAAATTCCACAATTGTCTTCAAAAATTGTTAATTACAACTAATAATTCAAGGAAAGATATTACCCGTTCTTTTTCGAATTGAAATTTTTCCAAGAATTGCCTTTGTGTCAATCCCCATTGAAGCCAAATTTCTTCCTCAAATCTTCAAAAAAATGGTTACTTTGATGTTCCTATAGAAAAACAAAGTGAAATTAGTGGTAGGTGTGGAGTTTTTTGGTGAGATGAGAGAAGAGTTGGACGATTTGGGGTTAGGGTTTTCAGAAAAGGGAGATTTTGTGAGAAGCAAAGAAGAGTTCGATCTTTTTAAAACTTTCTGGCAGTCAAGACCGCAGTCTCAGTTTTGAGACCGCGATCTGGCCTGATGTTGAGATCGCGGTCTGAGTTTTGAGACCGCGATCTCAACTCGGTGCAAAATAAGCCTCTGCAGAAGTTTCCAGAGTTGAGACCGCGGTCTCAACCAAATGACGCTTCTGCCCTCCAGAAGTTTGACGTTGAGACCGTGATCTCAAATTTTTGAGATCGCGGTCTCAAGCTCAATTTCTGCAAAGTGAATTTTTACACTTAGCAGAAATTGCTTTACTCTTGACCACTCCATTTACAAGGATAACCTACAAACAAAAAATTCACAAATTAGGGTGACAATTTTCACTCATTCTTTAGCACCTTTTATTCAACTCAAAAACTCAAAAAATATATATATATTTTTTAACAAAAATTCTAACCTATTTCAAACCAATTTACTTAAAATCAAGACAATTAAAAATCACACCAAAAGAAAGCAATAAAAATTAAATTAAAGACTTGGGTTACCTCCCAAGAAGTGCTCTTTTATAGTCACTAGCTTGACTATGGCATGACCCTCATTCTAAGTAATTGAGGATGAAAATCTTTCCTTCCCTTTTGGTTTCCAAGGAAAAAGTTTGATCCCCTTTTTCTTCATGATTAAGAGCTTGATTTTTGGGTTTTCCATGCACAAGTCCTTTCTTTTTAGCCTTAGCCATCGCTAGTGCCCCAATTAACATCTCCTATTGTTTCTCAAACCATTTTATTTTCTTTTTATGCCTTCTCAATTTCTTGATATCACCATTGTGCTTATTCTTTGCAAAACTCTCTTCATCTTTCATCTACACACATCCTTTATCGGGTGATTTTTCTTTCAATTCATTTCTCGGATTTTCCTTTATTTCAAACACTTGCTTGAGCAAATTGCCTTGGCTCACTTCATTTTGCTCTTCATTTGACCTAGCAAGGATAGAATTAAGAGATTGGTTAGCACATTTCTCTTCAACAATGGGAATATTATCATTGTATTCTAACACATCAAATTCAATTGATTCATTTTCAACTCGTAAGATCAACTTCCCTTTGTGCACATCAATTAATGCATGAGCGGTCGACAAGAAAGGCCTCCCTAGAATCAATGGAATCTCACTCTCTTCACCCGTATCTAGCACAAAGAAATCAACGGGAAATACCAACTTTTTAACTTGTACAAGCACATCTTCCAACAAGCCATATGGTTTCCTCTCGAATAAATCCGCCAATTGGAGTGTGATATTAGTTGGCTTGACATTGTTGATCCCTAATTTGTCATAGATGGCCTTTGGCATGATATTTATGCTTGCCCCCAAATCACAAAGTGATTGATGCCACGTTTTTTCTCCAACATTCACCGGTATCATAAAACTACTGGGATATTTGAGTTTAGGGGGCAACTGCCTTTGAACAATGGCACTACATTGGGCATCAAGACATACTTTCTCATCATCATCCCACTTTCACTTCCTTGCCCAAAGACCCTTCATGAAACGAGCATAGTTGGGCATCTTGGTGAGGACATCAATTAAAGGAATGTTGACATTAATCTTTTTCAACATATCCAAGAAATGGGTGAATTGCTTCTCTTTTTCCTCCTGTCTTGGATCAATGAGTCTTTGAGGGTATGGGACTTTTAACTTGATGGATCTATCTTCAAAGGTTCCTCCACATGCTTCTTCTTGGATACCTTGATCTCATTCTTTTGCTCCTTCTTGGCTTCATCATCAACCACTTCTTTTTCAATTTTAACTACCTTGGACTTTTGCTCTTTGCTTCCTTCCTCCACCTTTTTCTTCTCCTTAGATTCAACCAGTTCTTTTCCACTCCTTAAGGTTATAGCATTGCATTGCTCCTTGGGGTTTAGAATAGTATCACTCAGAAATGCCCCAATAGGGTTGTCATTATTCAACCTTGCCCATTGCCCAAATTTAATCTCCAAATTCCTTGTCGAAGCCTTCAAATTCTCATATTCTCTTTTATGCTCTTCCACTTTCCTATCCAATTCTCTTCTCAAATACTCGGCTTCTCTTCTCCAACCTTCTTCACCCAAATTCTCTCTACTAGCATATTGATCATTGTACATGGGTTGGGAAGAATTTCCATGATAGAAAGGAGGTCTTTGTTGTTGGTTTTGAAAAGAAGGATTGGGGAAATTTTGATATGAGTTGGGTTGGACATTTCTTTGATGTGGCGGTTGATAAGGTCTAGATGAGGAATTCGGGGCTTGAGTGTGTTGGTCATTTTGAGATAGGGGATTTGGTTGGTAAGGAGGGTTGGATTGGTTGTTGGTGTTACTTTATGAGAAATTTGGGTGATTCCTCCAAGACGGATTGTAAGTGTTCCCATAAGCTCCGGATTGGTTTCTTGGAAATTAAGATTGATTAGCCACATAATTGATTTGCTCATTAGCCCCATATGGCATCTCACAATTCCCATTGGCATGGCCGCCTCGACAAAAATCACATGTCATGCTTGGTTGAGTTGGAGAAGAAGTCATCGCATTCACACTACTAGGTTTCCCTAAATTCTCCAATGCCTTTGCCATGTTATTCATCACATTTCTGAACATGCTTTGTTGAGCTAAAAGGGCATCTTGCATGTTTAGATTCAACGCTTCACTACTTGCATTAGCTTGATTAGCTTGAATGCCCTCTGTTGAACCACCGGTGGAGTTATCGGTCCATGATGGTAGTGGTTGTATGCCATCCTATTTAACAACTCTTGAGCTTCGTCCGGAGTCTTATATGAGATAGAGCCATTGGCGGAAGCATCTACGATGGATTTCGTCTCTTGAAGTAAACCATTATAAAAAGTTTGAACTTGAAGCCACAAAGGAATGGCGTGATGCGGGCATTTTCTTAGCAACTCTTTAAATCTTTCCCAAGCTTCCCCTATGCTTTCACCAACATCTTCTTTGAACGATGTAATCTCATTCCTTAATTTAGTGGTTCTTGCGGGAGGAAAGTACTTCGCGAAGAACTCTTGAGCAAGTTGGTTCCAAGTGGTGAACGTTCCTTGGGCATGGGATTGCAACCATGACTTTGCCCTATCACGAAGAGAAAAAGAAACACCCTCATCCGAACACAATCCGAGTGTACTCTATTACACTTAAATGTGTCCAAAACTTCTTCAAAATTCATCAGGTGTGTGTAAGGGTCCTGTCTACATTTGATCCATCTCCGAACATTGCATGGGCTTGAAGCATTTGGATTAGGGCAGGCTTGATTTCGAAATTGTTGGCTGGCATCCGTGCAATGCTTGAGTTTGCCCCATCAAAATTAGGTAAAGCATACTCCCTCAATGGCCTTCCATTCCCATTCATGTCATTTCTGTTCCTATAGCCACCCATTCCATTATTTCCACCTACTTCTTCTTTTTCGTTCTCCATATTCACATTCCCTTGATGAGCATTAGCATGTGCCATTGTTATCCTTTCTTGCTCTTGTTGCACTCTTCTCAATGTTTGAATTTGTCTTAGCTCTTTCTCCCTTTCCTTGTCTAAGCAAATGAATGGTTCTTGAGCACCTCTTACCATGCACTACACAACCAAGGCAAATAGTCAATTCCACCAACAACCAAATCAAACATAAAAATCAACAAAATTAAAAACTAAATTAAACTAATCTAAAGTGCTTAATCTACATGACCCATAAAGCGCTCGATATTGCCACATAAAACCGAAGACAATCCCCAGCAACGGCGCCAAAAACTTGATGCCTCTTTAACACATCTGGTTATAATTCAATTAAACACCTAAATCCTACTACTAACTAGATGGCATCCCGCAAGTATATGATTCTCAACTAGTAGCAAAGGGAAATAGGGATCATTCCCACAAGGATTGTCGATTGCCATTACCAAGATTTAAGGGTATTTCTGTAGTTAAGCTAAATCAATTGGTAGATGATAGAACTATTCTAATGAAAGCTATAATTTTAATTCTAACCTAATTTAATTTAATTAAGACTAAAATTTAGAACAAGTGAATCAATCAACTAAAAAGACTACAAAAGAGAAACTTTGAAAATTAAAAGCATTCATTTCTAAATTATAAATTAGAAAGATTTAAACTGGAAATTTAAATATTTTTGGATTTTTTCGATTGGAATTAAGAAAGCCCACTAAGAATTAACTAGAAATTAAAGTTAGAAATGGAAAATTCTTAAATAGAAAGCAAGAAAGGGTTGATAAGAACCCTAATTTTCCTAAAAACCCTAATTTGAAAGTAAAGAAATTTTCACTAAAATGGACAAGAAAGCAAATAAAAATTATATCTACTTGAAGCTTACGAAAAACCCACTACGATTATCTAATAAAAATTTAAACTTGACAAGAAATTTAAAGAAGATCTATCTAGAATTATCTAAAACTCTCTACTCTAAAACTATCTAATCTCTAACTATCCCAAAAACTAATTCTACTTAGCTTAAATAGTGCAGCATTATACAAGGCAAAATCAGGGTTTTTTTGGCTGGAAGTTTACAAAATTGCCCTTACAACTTAAAATTCAGCGAGTTGAGATCGTGGTGTGGAACATTTGAGGCCGCGATCTCAACTCTAAAATTGTAAAACAAATTCCCGAGTCGAGATCGCGGTCTGGATTAGTCAAGACCGCGATCTCGACTCTCATTCTAGCAATCTTCATTTCTTCTATTTTGCAATTTGGTCCCTTGAGCTTTGTTCCTTCCAGCTTGTAACCTTTAATTTTTAACCTGCATAATATTAACACCATTAAGCACTTAATTAAACTAAAAATTTAACACAAAATTATCATAACTAATTCAAAAATGAAAATATAAATACATATGAAAGAAATTAACTAAAATCTTCAATTACTTATCTAATTTCAGAATTTAAACTATCAAAATGCTATAATTTAGAGGAAAATAACTCTTGTTTACTTGAGTTATCACCTCCTCCAATTGATGTTAAGGGGGTAAGAAGTTTCTTAGGTCATGCGTGCTTTTATAGAAGATTCATTAGGAATTTTTCACATATCGCTAGACCTTTGTGCTTTTTACTTCAAAAAGATTGTCCTTTTCATTTTGATGATTTTTGTTTGAAAGCATTCAATGAGTTAAAACATGCCTTTGTGATTGCACCGGTCATCATGGCACCAAATTTTGTTCTCTTCCATTTGAGCTTATGTGTGATGCTAGTGACTGTGCAATAGGTGCCATTTTATGCCAAAAATGTGGTGAAAAAGATGTTGCATATCATTTACTATGCAAGTAGAACCTTATATGATGCACAACTTAATTACTTTACAACAGAGAAGGAACTACTTTCTATACTTTTTGCGTTTGATAAGTTTAGATCATACTTGATTGGATCAAAGGTAATTGTTCATATTGATCACTCTGCTTTAAAGTATTTGTTTTCTAAACAAGATGCCAAGTCACATTTATTGAGATGGATACTTTTGTTGCAGAAGTTTGATTGGGAGGTGCTCGACAAGAATGGTGTGGAAAACATGGTAGCTGACCATTTGTCAAGGATTGAAGTATCTAGACTTGTCAATCATGAAGAATGAGCCATCAATGAAGAATCATCAATTGAGAAATTATTTGAGGTGAAGGAAGTGAGTCCATGGTATGCGGATATTGTGAATTATCTTGTTGCAAGTTTAATACCAAAGAGGCTAAATTTCAATGAGAGATGGAATTTATTTACGAAACATAAACATTACTTTCGGGAAGAAGCAGCCATATTTGTTCAGAAGATGCAATGATCAAGTCCTTAGGAAATGTGTCTCGGAATGTGAAATTACCGATGTATTGAGACATTGTCATTTATCTACGGTTGGGGGACACCATGGAGCTAAACGAATGGTTTTCAAGGTCCTTCAAAGTGTTTTGTATTGGCCAACTATGTTCAAGGATTCCCAAAAATTTGTGCTCAAGTGTGATGAATGTCAAAGGGTGGGAAATATTTCAAGGAAAAATAAAATGCCCCTTCATGGCATTGTTGAGTTAGAGATATTTGATGCATGGAGAATTGATTTCATGGGACCATTCCCGGTCTTATTTTCCAACAAGTACAATTTGGCTGCGGTGGACTATGTGTCAAAGTGGGTTCAAGGAATCGCCACCCCAACCAACGAAGCCAAAGTGGTCACCAAATTCCTTAGAAAGAACATATTTTCTTGGTTTGCATCTAGAAATCAATCTATCATTAGTGATGGGGGCTCTCACTTCAAAATTTCACATTTAGGATGACCCATTAATGAAAAAATATGGGGTGAAACACAAGGTTTCTTTTGCTTATCATCCCCAAACATCGGGTAAAGTGGAGGTGTCAAATCGAGAATTGAAAGGGATCTCAGAGAAGACGGTGAATAATGCTAGGAAAGATTGGGCATTGAAACTAGATGACACATTGTGGGCTTATCGTACGGCATTTAAAACACACATCGGTATGTCGCTGTACCGTATTGTGTATGGAAAAGCTTATCACTTGTTGGTGGAAATTGAGCATAGACCATATTGGGAAATAAAGAACTTGAACTTTGATTTGAAGGAGGCATATGAAAAAGGATGCTTGATTTGAATGAATTGGATATATCCTGGAGGGAAGCATTTGAAAATTCTTTGATCTATAAGGAGAAAACTAAGGCATGGCATGACAAGCTCATCTTAAGGATGGAAGTTAAAGTTGGTGATTTGGTTTTACTTTACAATTCACGGCTCAAATTATTCCCGGGAAAACTCAAGTCAAGTAAAGACATAGTGGAGTGGGCCTTTTGAAGTGGTTCAAACTTTTTCTCATAGAGCGGTGGAAATAAAAGGGAAAGAGGGAGCTTTCAAGGTTAATGGTCATCGGCTTGAAAGTGGATGACAAATCGTCCAACTTGTGCAAGAATGAAGTCGTGCCATAGTTAAGCTAATGACTATAAAAGAGCGCTTCTTGGGAGACAAGCCAAGTCTTTGATTTAATTATTATTGTGTTCTTCTTGGTGTGATTTTCATTATTTTAATTTTAAGTAATTTAGTTTCAATTAGGTTAGAATTTTAGTTAAATATCTAAGTTTTATTTAGTTGAATAAATGGTGCTAAAGAATGAGTGAAAATTGTCATCCTAACTTGTGAGTTTTGTGTTTGTAGGTTGTCCTTACAAAATGAGAAAAGTGATGAAGAATTGAGCAATCTTGGCTAAGTGTAAAAATTACACTTTGCAGAAATTGAGTCGAGATCGCGATCTCGAACTAAACTTCTGGAGGGCATAATGGTCTTTGATTTGGTTGAGATCGTGATCTCAAGTCCAAACTTCTGTAAAGGAAAATTTTGCACCGAGTCGAGATCGCGATCTCGAAATGAAGAAACATTTTAAATTTCTTCTTCTTCTTTTCCCACAAATCTATTCTATTTTCTTCATCCTACTTGAAAACCCATCCCCAATCCCCCAAAATTCCTCCATTATCTCCACTCAAAAATAATTTTAAACTCCACAATCACCACTCACGTCATCTCTCCTCCCTATAGGAACATCAAAGCAAGCATCTTGGAGGAGATTTCTTGGAGAAATTGGGTTAACAAGGAGAATTGACAAACAAGAATTTTTTTTGGTAAATTTCAATCTATAAACGGGTAACATCTTTCCCTGAATTTTTAGTTTCAATGGCTAAATTTTTGAAGCTAGTTGTTGGGTTTTTGTTGATGAATGTGTAGTGGAATTATAGATAGCCAATTTGTGATTTTTTGGCAAAAATTTGTTAGAATTTCTTGAAGGAAAAATTTTCATGTTGAATTGCTCAGTATTTTGAATTATTGGCTTGATATTTGAATTGGTTTGAATTGGGTAGAATTATTTTGAAGTTTGTTGGAAATTTGTGATTTTGATTTTGTTGGTTGTGAATCTTGAATTGAGAGCGAATATCTGAATTGTTGATTGAATTGGACTGTTATAATGACTCGAAGAATTTATGGTAGTGCTGAGCGTTGGGTTAGAATGAGGAAAAGAGGAACTGGGTTGAGACAAAGAAAATTCGAAGAGGGGACTAGTAGAGAAGGTCAAGGCATTGGGAGGGATTTACCACTCTAGTTGACCTCGGGGCTTCCCAGTTAGTTGAGGAATTCCATTGCAATCTGTGTGAACTGGAGGATGGAAAGGTGCGTTGGGGGGGGAGGGGTTGTTAGTGGATTTTGGTGCACACTTGATCAATGCTTACTTCAACATAGCCCTCGTATCTTCCAATCAGTATTTGGCATTTTTGAATAACAAAGAGAAAGACATGAATTCAATCAATAAAAATGCCCTTTGTGATAGGAATGTGGACTGGATTAAGAGTGCTTCCTCTAACACTGAACTAAAATTTGCACGGCAAGGACTTTCATTGGTAGCCCAGTTATGGTTTTACTTCATTAGCTGCTGTATTTAGGGGTCTAATGCTGTGAGTTTTATCCAGAGGGATAAAGTACTCTTAGTTTATGCTATAATGACTGAGGTGCCGGTGAATATTGGTCATCTTATCAGATAGGGATTCTTGGAGAATGGAAGGTCTAGGCTACTTATATTTTATGCCCGTAGTTTGATTCACCATCTTTGCACTTTACAGGTTGCCTAATTGATCATTCGGAGCCATTGACACATCCAAGAGGAATGGTCAATCGGGAATTTGTTTATGGGGTGGTGAAGGAGTATGAGAAGCACTACCAAAAAGAGCAATCTACCCAGCCACAGCCAACACTGCCACCACAGGCTTAGAGTATTTCAATGATTTCGATGCCCCCAGGTTACGTGTTTAATGCTCTGGTGTGCAATGATGAAGAGAGGAACGAATTTCAAGGGTTTTGGACGTACAACCGGATGGTAATGCACAACAACTTGACCTTGATTGGAGAACCTTAGAGGACTACCTCATTAGGCACATGGGTTCAGCCACCACCACAACTGGTTTGGCACTTTGGTCCATCTCGTGGACACACACCTACAGCTTCAGCATATCAAGGAGAATCTAGCCAAGCAAGTGCGACTGGAGGAGATCAAGATGATGACCATGAAGAAGCCTAGCCTATTGATGCCGAAGAGGGTCAGGAGGATATGGATTGAGAAGATTGATGCCATCGACTGCACTGTGCACTGATGATCTCCAAGCCTTGCAATTGAAGTTATTTTGTGAATGATGAACAATTTCTTTGATTCCCATGACATTAGCACCATGACTTTGATTACCTTTGTTTTATTTTATTTTCAGTCTTTTAGATTTGGAATATTTTAGTTTTTTTTCGTTTTAGTAGATTGGCTAATGGCCTTATTAAGCATCTGATGCCAAGTAGATAATTATTTTGATGCTTCATGGATTGAATCTTTTTGGAATTTCTTGCTAGATACTTGGTGTTGCTTTGGTCATAATTATTGCCAAATAAGTGTAGCATGGCTAAGGGCCCTAAACTAATGCCATTTCTGTATTTGTTGACAGATTGAATTGGATATTGATTTTTATAGAGCTTAATTGGTGAGATGCATGGCACGGTTTATTACTCTTGGCAATTTTACTCAATTTTAATTCTTAGCTTAAAATTAGGTCATGGTATGAGTAATTTTCGGTTATTTTTTGATATGTCTTTACGTTTCATTTTGGGTGAGTGGAAGGATGATTTATTCATCAATTGGACTAAAAGAAACAAGTTTGGGGGTGTTTATTTTCTTTCGCTTTGGGAATGGTTATTTTGTACATATTATTGTCACTTGATGCATAATGGATGGAAATTTGATCAATTGGGTACTCAATGATGATGAATTTTGACATTCAATACTCTATGTATTGTTATATTTGATTGAGTCATTCCAATGATTTTTGTGTGAGTGAGTAGTTCATTTGCCATATAAAGATTTCATAAACTTGGCATCACTATTTTTCAAAAAGAAGTACTGAAAGTTTAGGAAAATTGTTTGAAATGTTGTTTCTGATCAAATCACTTATATTATTTGGTTAGATGATCTATCTTTTGGAAAGAAATGAGTTAAATGAAATAAAAGGAATTTTGGGACAATTAGTGTGTTGGCATAGGGAATGCTCTTCTAACTTGTGAATAATTGATATTCGAGATTAATTTTAGGTACATTTCACTCAATCTACTCGGTTTAGGACAGTTTGTCTAAAAAAATGTTTTAGGAACAAGGTGAGTATGGGATTCCGACTTGTACCCATGTTGTTTTTTCTCCGAAATAAGCCATTAGAGTAGTAATAAGGCGAGTATAGGATTCCGATATGTACCCATGTTGTTTCTCTGAATTAAGCTATTAGGAATTGCGTTTTAGTATACCAATTTGTGAAGTTAATGAGTAAATGTTTGTAATACTTATCATTGAGCTCATATTACTTATTCCTTGTTAGAGGTCTTTTCCCGAAATGTGTGACATTTGCATTTAAGTTGATAACTAAATGAACTTCTATTTTCATGATGCCTAGTCGAGATAGTTGACTAACTTCATAATATTTGTGATTTGAGAAGTAATCATGTTTTAAATGAATAGAGCTAAAACTTTTGGTAACTCTTTTTGAGAATAGTAATTCTTAGTGATGTGAAATCTTGTGTAGCGAATGAACGTGTGCGTCTTTTTAGAACAAAATTGTAATTTTGGATTGACTCACGTAAATACTTCACATATCATTTAGTATTGAATGTTTCTTGAGAGATTTATTAATTGTTCTAAGTGCATTCACGATTCATCAAGTGTCTCATCAATTTTTGTGGTGTTTATGTGTCTTAGTGTTAGTAGGTTCCTTTTAGTTTTTAGACCTGTTTTGATACGGAACTAGAAAAATGCTAAGTTTAATTTTGGGGGCGTGGTAACTCTTGTATACTAGAGTTATTCTACTCTAAATTGTAGCATTTTGATCGTATAAATCCCAAATTTTGAGTAATTAATTGTAGGTTTAAGTTAATTCCTTTCATATGCATTTATATTTTTGTTCTTGTTAAATATGTTAAGTTTTTATTAAAAATTTAGATTTAATTAATTGTTTAATTATGTTAATTTTGTGCAGGTCAAATTTAGAAGTTGGAAGCTGGATTAAATAAGCTCGATGGACCAAAGTGAAACTATCAAAGAAAAGAGGGGTTGCTAGGAAGAGATTCCAGATCGCGATCTCGAGTCGAAAAAATCACTTAAACATTAGCGAGTCGAGAATCACTTAAAACCTTAGCGAATCGAGATCGCGAGCTCGATTCCCAGATCGTGATCTCGACTCGCAGATGGTTAAGTAATAGCGGCAATTTTGTAATAGTCCGGGAAATAGTTTCTGATTTTGCCTTGTACTATTTAAGCTACTTTTAAAAATTGTAATGGTAAGTAGAATTAGAATTAGATAGTTAGTAAGTGTTAGGATAGTTTAGGATACCTTGAACCTGAAGCTTCTTCTTCAATAGAAATTTCTCTTTAATTGTCTCTTAGATTTAGTTTTCATCTCTTAGCAAGTTTAAATTTTGATTAGATAATTGTAGTGGGCTTTTCATTAGCTGCAAGTAGACATAATTTTTAGTTGCTTTCTATTTTAATTTAGTAGAAATATCTTTATTTGCAATCTAGGTTTTTGTAGAAAAATTAGGGTTCTTGCTTATTTCTTACTTTCTAGTTAAAAATCCTTAATTCCTTGCATTAATTTCTAGTTAAGTTTTAGTGGGCTTTCTTTATTTCTACAAAAAATCCAAAAATATTTTGATTTGAAGTTTAACTCCTTCAATTTCTAGTTTAGAATTGGTAATTTCTAGCTTTGTAATGTCTTTTTATAGTGTTTTTATTGGGTTGATTTATTTGCTCTTTAATTTTAGTTCTATTTCAATTTCTTTTACTCTATAGTTTAGATTAGAATTATTTGCTTTCTTTACTTGCTTTTACTAGAATATATCAAGTAGTTTCTCAATTTTGTAATTATTTAGTTCACTTACTTGCTTTAGTAGATAATCTAGCTGAAAATTAGGTTTTAATTGCTTGCATTGAATTATGATTTTGAGTAGAGTAATTTCACCATCCATTGTTTGATCATGCTTAACCATGCAAATACCCGTAAAAGTTGGTAATTGCCTTCCAACAATCCTTGTGGGAACGATACCCACTCATCCTATACTACTACGAACTTGTATACTTGTGGAAGTGAGGTAGAGTGTAGTGATTTTGTTCGGTTTCTTATTACTTGTTTGCTTTAAATTGATCTCTATCTAAGAACAAAGACAAGTTTTTAAAATGCTAAAATAGAAGATGAACAACATATTAACGATGTGAATATGAATACAATCAAGTAAGTTGAAATTGAACATAACAACAGGAGTTCTATCATTTAATTATGGACTTCACCAACCTGGACTCACATTGAGCATAACATTGATCAAGGCTAAGCAATGAGTAAATGTCAAGTAAATCATATAAATGCAATTTTTAATTAAACTTGAGTCCTAAAAATTGTTTTTTCTTCAACAACCAATTATGATTATACTAAGGAAGGGTCCTTAGGGGTTTCACGGGGTTCAAACAATGTAAAGAAAATGAAAAGCACATATAAGAGTAACAAGGTTTAACACAATGAAAAGGGTTATGTAAATGCCCAACTCATCCCCCCAAACTTAGTTTCACACATAATCAGTTTCAAAATGACATTCAATCACAAAGACTACTCTTAATCCAAATCAAGCATTCATATGATTTCCGCAACAGAAGCTCAACTATTGAGCAATGAAGTGTATCAACAACTAGAATATCCATAATCAAAAGCTAAAACCAAGTCCAAGTTCAACCAATAAATCATGTACATCATTCACAAATCACAACAAGTCATATATTGTCATCACCATTGTCATTAACAACCATATTTGACCAAGACATCAGATTCCAATAAATCGTTTGCCAATAACACAACACAACTAAATTAAGCACAAGGCTACAAGCACTTATTACCAATTAGGTATTTAAACTAAAGAAAGTAAACTAAAGAAAGCATAATAAAGAAAAAAGAAAGAACTACTCCCTCAACACCAAGGAGGCCTCCCAAAAATATTGTAATCTTTGGTGAATTTGCACCATTGTTGAGCTCGTTCGAAATCTCCAAGGAAATGAACTTCAGCATATGTAGTTTGTACCACCCTAATCCCTTCTAAAATGTATACTTCTTCTTCCACTTCCTAGAACCGGCTCTTTCTCCACGAACACCTCAAATGGAACCTCTTTTATTGTAACCGGGACAAACACACACTCATGAAAAGGGAAAATTGGTGATTCCTCTACATAAGCATTGAATGTCTCGATTGTTGTAACTTCAACTTCATAAGCTTCTTGAGAACCGGTTTCTTGCAAGACATTTTCAATTTGTTCTTCTTGAACCGGTTCTGTCTTCAGCTATTGGTAGAGGTGTTGGAATACATTGTTCTTCACCATTTTCTATTCCATGAATTTCGACAAGTTGGTCTTGTAACCGATTGTTAGATATGGCTTGCTCTTCACGGAGTCTATCTATTTCTTTTTGAAGTTGAGCAAGTTTTTCTCGTTCATTGGCCATAATCTCTCAAAATTGAGCCCTTTCGTCTATAAGTTGGGCTATTTCTTCTCGAAATTCTTCAATTTGCATCCACTTGTCCATCTTTCATACGTCTTCACTTTCTTGAGTTGTTTGGTGATGGAAATATGACTCCATTTGATCATATGAAGGATCTTGTGATGAAGGGAAAGAGTAGGAATTTTCTTGATAGCTCTCATTGGGATATGGATGGCTGGACCATCCCATTTGATAATTTTGATGGCTCTCATAAGCCTATTGATGGCTAGACCATCCCACTTGATAATCGAAATGGAAAGGTGAGTAACCATAACAAGAATCATGCTCATTGGGCATACCTCCGATTACCATAAAAATGGTAATCTCCTTGGTATGAATCATTCCAATTAGGTCCTTGCATGTTCTTGTACAATCAACAACACAAATAAAAACAAGAAAACTATCTAAAACAACACAAATAATAAAATTAGGAAAGTTTAGACTACTAGTTAGTCTAAAGCATCCATCACAAAGAAAATCTTTTTGGATTTTTGAAAAAAAGAACGCAACTACAAAACAAAAATCTTTTAGGTTTTTCAAATGGGAGAAAAAACTATAAAGAAAACAAAAGGCTTCAATCTAGTTTTCCCACCAAATTATATCGATATTACCCAAAACCAATCCCCAGCAATGGCGCCAAAAAACTTGATGCTTTACACACCTAGTTATAAATTTATAAAACACCTAAATCCTACTTCCCTTTGCTACTTGTTGACAACCGTATACTTGTGGTATGTCACCTAGTTGGTAGTAGCACTTAGGTGTTTTATAAATTTATAACTAGGTGTGTAAAGCATCAACATTTAATACGGATGTTTTGGTACAAGTCAATAAACTAATCTGTCCTACAAAATTTTATATTCTTGACACGAAAAATAAAGATAATGCAGCCTTATGTTGTCAGGAAAGCTATTCTTAAAAACATCTCAAACTAAAATTGATGTGGACACTGGAATGCTATAATGGAATTTGATGAAAAATCTTTGAGCATAATATTTATAAAGCTGTGAGGTACCCTACTAATGATAATCCTTTTTGTTTTATTGACATCATTGACTCTTTAGCACAGGAAATCTTTGAAAAAAGATATGAGGCCAAAATGGCAAGCAAGTAGAATCAGCAATTGAGGAGTCACTTCAACTTGGTAAGGTATCTTATACTGGATTGCCAATTTTTTATTGGAAATTTTTACCTTCTGTTATGTAGGTGCCTGTGCAAGAATTGAATCCCCTTCCCTGTCATCTCAAACATTTGTTTTTATGAGAATGAAGATCAAGAAGAAAAGCTAGCAAAAGTTCTAAAGGGGCACAGGAATGCATTTCTATTGGATGGACCATTGCAGACATAAAGAGAATTAGCACATCCATATGCATCCATTGTATCTAGCTTGAAGAATGAGCTAAGCCTACTAAACAGCCATAAAGGAGGTTGAATTTGATGGTTACGGAAGTAGTCAAGCAAGAAATTCTCAAACTTCTTGAAGTCTGGATAGTCTACCCTATTTTTGATAGTGAATGGGTTACTCCAATCCAGGTGGTCCCTAAAAGGTTAGGAATTAACGTAGTCAAGGATCAAGATGATGAAATGGTGTCCACCCGTATTCGAAATGGGTGGTGGGTTTGTATAAACTATAGGAAACTAAATTCTTTAACTCGAAATGATCACTTTCCTTTACCTTTTATTGATCAAATACTTGAAAGGTCAGTTGTTCGTGCTTATTATTGTTTCCTTGATTGTTATTTAGTTTATTTTCAAATGCCTATTACTCCAGAGAAAACGACATTCACATGTCCATTTGGGACTTTTGCTTACAGTCGCATGACATAGTCGGTTTATGCAACGCCCCTACCACATTCCAAAGTTGTTTGTTTAGCATTTTCTCAGATTTTTTTGAGCATATTATTGAAGGGTTTATGGACTATTTCACTGTATATGGTGACTCTTTTGACTCTTTTGATTATTGTTTGCATAACCTTACAATAGTACTGCAAATATTTATAGAAACTAACCTTGTGTTAAATTCAGAAAAACGTCACTTATTGTTCAACAAGGTATAGTTTTAGGTCATGTGGTATCATCTAAATGTATCGAGGTAGATAAGGCTCAAAATTGATATTATTCAATGGCTACCTTGCCCCACCAATGTGCCAGAAGTCCATTCTTTTCCTGGTCATGCAAGTTTTTACCGAAGATTTATAAATCACTTCTCCAAAATATCATTACCTCAATGCAAACTATGCAAAAAGATGTGGAATTTGAGTTTGATGATGACTACAAAATGGAATTTGACAAATTGAAGAATCTCTTTATTTTGACTCCAATCATTCAACCCCCAAATTGGAGTTTACCTTTTCAAATCATGTGCAACACAAGCAATTATGCAGTAGGCGCCGTTTTGGGTCGAAGAATTGGACGAGCATCTCTTGCAATATATTATGCTTCCATGACTTTGAATTATGCCTAGAGAAATTATTCCACCATAGAAAAAGGAATTTTAGCTATTGCCTTTACTTTAGAAAATTTTCTTTCTTATCTGCATGGTACTAAGATAATTGTTTATTAACATCATGCAACTTTGTGATACCTTATGACGAAGAAGGAATCCAATCCAAGGTTGACAATGTGGATATTTCTCTTAAGTGAATTTGACTTGGAGATTAAGGATAACAGTGGAACAGAAAATAGAGTAGCGGATCACTTGAGTCGATTGCCACACGTGAAGAATGAGTTGAACATACAGGAGACTTTTCTCGACGAACAGTTCTTTCAGCAAGAGCGACATTACCTTGGTATGCAAACATGGTGAATTATTTAGTTACTAATGAATTGCTAACTCACTTCCGGTTTGTCTAGGGCTGAAAAAGAAAAGATCAAAGCGATGCAAAATATGGGATGACCTGTACTTATAGAAACATTGTGCCAAGTGATATGAAGGAGTGTGAATGATGGTAAGATCAACTTTATTCTTACTTTGTGCCATTCTTATGCTTGTGAGGTCATTTTGGAGCCAAGAGGACAGTAAGAAAAATGTTAGGATGTGGTTTTTATTGGCCTAATATATTTCGAGATTCTTATCTATTTTGCCAAACATGCGATAGTTATAAAAGAGCAAGTAAAATTTCTCAAAGGAATGAAATGCCTCAAAATCCGATACAATTCTTTGAAATATTTGATGTTTACGGCATTGATTTTATGTGACCTTTTCCTATTTCTTTTGGGTATTCCTATATTTTATTGGTTGTGGATTATGTCCCAAAATGGGCAGAAGCAAAAGACACGCGTACTGATTATTCTAAGATTGTTGCAGATTTTCTCAAAACTAACATCTTTTCTAGATTTGAAATTTCAAGGGGTTTGATAAGTGATTGAGGCACTCACTATTGTAATAAAATTATTGAAGCTTTGCTCAAGAAATACCATGTAACCTATAGGGTATCAACAGCCTATCACTGATAAGCTCATAAATGTCTTATATTTTATGTATCATTTACTATGTCATCATTTGATGCAAGCAATATTTGTGTGAATTATGAGCTTAATTGTTTTATTTTATATTGTGTAGGTTTTTAATGAAAAATGCGTCAAAAGGATCAAAAAGTTGAGAAAAGTTACAAGGATGAGAAACGTACACCGGCGAGAAGCAAATTTCAGAAACTATTCAGTATATTGAGCATAACTTTCTTATATGAGCTTCGATTGAGTTAATTCAAGATGAGATGGAAAAATAAGAGGGAGAACTACAACTTTTATGTTTTGAGTTTTAACAAATTCTATCAGTGTGGAGGTCAAAGCAAGGTAGAAGTTGAAGCAAAGGTTTTGGAAGTCACGCACATGTGCGACCCAAACCACAATGCGCATGTGCGCAAACTCCAGAGAGGCACCATTTGCTTCTGTAAAATGCACATATGCTCAAGACATCTATGCACATGTGCACCCGACGTGGCATGTTTCACTAGAATATGTTATTTTGGCAGCCTTTTTCGTTCGGTTGGACTCCTTTTTGTGGGTTTAATGGTTCTATCATTGGAGAGGGGATTTAACCCTAATATGCTCTACAAATACCCCATTGTAGCGAGGAGTTGAGTACATAGTAACCATTAGTTAGGGTTTCAGATATTAAATTATTAGAGTAGATCATTAGATTAGGGTTTTACTTCTGTTGTCAAGACTTCAAGTTTCATCAACTCTTTGCCCGGTACAATTATTGAGTTTGCATTCTTTATTTATATTCAATTGAATTCCAGTTTTTTATTGCAATTTGTAGTTTTAAATTTACTCTTATTGCCTTTACTTTTCTAGTTTATTAATTGATGCTTGATTTCGATAAAGTTTATCACTTTCTTTATTTTTAATTAGATGACAATATTTAGTAATTGTTCTCACTTTCTAGTGGTTAGACTTAATTTCGTTAGGTAGAAACAAAATCTTTTCATAATTTGTAAATAGTACATAGGTTGGTGAACCCTAGTAATTGTTCCATAGTCCTTGTGGGAACAATCCTTACTTACCCAATCAACCAATTGACCTCATATCCTTGTGAGAGTGTAAGTGTTTATTACGGTTATTAACGCTTATTTATTACTTTTTTTTTAATTACCAAATCAATATTTACCCAAATAAGTTTTTGCCGCCTTTTTTAGGGAGTCTTTTTTGTGGCAATATTAGGTTAGCGAGCCTTACTAGATTAGACTTTTTATTTTCTTTGAATTATTTACAATTGCTTTATGGTAAATACTCGTTCTTCCAAACAACACTACATCCCAGTGATTTGGAGATTGAGCAAACTATAACCAAAAATTGCAAGATACCACAATAATCATGCCAAGGAAAGAATACATAGGAGAATCCAAATTGCAATGCTTGGGAGCAGAGACGAGGTGGCAGGTAGCAACGGCAATAGAGGAGATGTTAATCCTTGACCCCTTAGAGATTATGCCATACCAAATTTGAGGAGCAAAGTTCTAGCATTGCCAAAATGCACATATAAGCCAATAACTTTAAAATCAAGCCTGCCTTAATTCAAATACTCCAAGCCCATGCTATATTTGGAGATGGGTGAAACGAGGTTCCTTGTGCACATTTGGTGAATTTTGAGAAAGTCATTGATACATTGAAATACAATGGAGTGCATCCTGATTGTATTAGAATGAAAGCCTTTTCGTTTTCATTGCTATATAGGGCAAAGGCTTGGTTACAATCCTTCGAGCAAGGTACTTTCACCACATAAAATCAATTGGCTCAAGAATTTTTAGCCAAATAGTTTTCACCATCGAGGACCGCAAAGCTTCACAATGACATTACTTCATTCAGACAAATTACTGGGAAGAGGTTAAGTGTAGCATGGGAGCGATTCACGGAATTGGTTAGGAAAAATGTCCACATTGTGCCATTAATTGTGGCTACAAGTACAAACATTCCACCATGGATTGTTTTCGGAGGCGAGACTGATTGTTCATACAAGTGCAAGAGGCACTTTCCTCTTAAAATTCCAGAAGAAGCACAACAACTTTAGAAAGAATGGCATCTACTCACTATAACCGTGGCACAATCACTCATTTGGTTGGGCAACAACCACAACAACAAGTGCTTCAAGTCATTGTCAAACAACAAGGCATGATTAATTTCCATGATGCTTTCTTAGCTTAACAGGGTCTGATATTAAACTTGATGACAAATTTGACAAAAGGCCCTTGAAAACATGGGAAGGAATTCGGTAAACTCCATTGATTCAACACCTCAAGGGATTTTAAATTGTGACTTCTGTGAAGGAAACCATCACAATATCCTTTCCGAAGCACCCATGATGCAAGGTAAGCAAGTACAATTTATTTCAAATCAAAATTCAAAGTCAAGGAAACAGCCTAATTCATATGATAGTATTACCTATAATCCATCTTGGCATAACCATCCAAATTTTTCTTGGAGTAATTAGAACATTGTTCAAAATCCATCTTTCCAGTCTAACCAGCCACCATAAAATTTTTCTAACCAAGCTTCATTCTCTAAACCATATCAACCCCCTCACCAAAGGGATGTCAAAAACTTTTTGCATCAACAAAATAACTTATACAACCACAACCATGAAGACCCCAACCTCAAAATTACAATTTCCATCACATGTAACCCATGATCAATCTACTGAAGATAATTTGAGAAAGGAATTGGAAGTTTTGCAAAGGGAGTATGAGAATTTTCAAGCTTCTACAAGGAACTTGGAACTTCAATTGGGAGTTGGGACAATTAGCTCAACAAATAATAATAGACCAGTTGGGCATTGCCAAATGACACCATTCTAAACACCAATGGGAGACATCATGTGCATGCAGTCACCTTAAGGAATGGTAGAAACTTGGAGACAAGAGCAATTGAAGATGATGATTGTGAGCACCATTGAGAGAAAAGAGGCAAAAGAAAAGAAAGAGTCACCTAGGAGTGGTGATGAAGAAGGACCTACCAGAGCCATCGCAATGGACTTTGCTAAGCACCCATGATGCAAGATGAGTGAGTCCAGTTTATTGCAAATCAAAATTCAAGATCAAAGAATCAACCCAATTCCTATGGTAATACCTACAACCCATCTTGGCGTAACCATCTCAGTTTTTCTTGGACTAATAGAATAATGTTCAAAATCCATCTTTCTAACCCAACTAGCCACAATGAAATTTTCCAACCAAGCTTCAGCCTCTAGACCATATCAACCATCTCACCAGAGGAATTTCAAAAACTTTCTACCTCAACCAAATAACTCATACCAACCTCTACCACCAAGACCCACACCTCAAAATCTCAATTATCCTGCACATGTGAATCATGATCAATCTAACGAGGTTATTTTGAAGAGCGAATTTGAAACTTTGCTGAGAGAGTATCAGAATTTGCAAGCATGCTTCTACAAGAACTTGGAACTTCAATTGGGAGTTGGGACAATTAGCTAGGCAAATAATGAGAGACCGGTTGGGGCATTGCCAAGTGACACCTTTTTTAACCCAAGGGATAACACCCATGTGAGAGAGCATGTGCAAGCAATCACCTTAAGGAGTGGTAGAAACTTGGAGACAAGAAGAGTTGAAGATGATAATGCGAGAACCGTGAAGAGAAAAGAGGCAAAGGAAAAGGGAGAGTCATCCAAGAGTAGTGATGATCAAGAAGGACCTACCAGAGTCATCACAATGGACTTTGTGAAGCACCCATGATGCAAGGTGGGCAAGTTAAATTTATTGCAAATTAAAATTCAAGGTCAAGGAATCAGCCAAATTCCAATGGTAATAACTACAACCCATCTTGGCTTAACCATCTAAATTTTTCATCTAGAAGTTGGGCTATTTCTTCTCAAAATTCTTCCATTTGCATCCACTTGTCCATCATTCTTGCATCTTCACTTTCTTGAGTTGCAAGAGACAGTTTGGTTAAGGAAATATGACTCCATTTGATCATATGAAGGCTCTTGTGGTGGAGGGAAAGAGTAGGAATTTTCTTGATAGCTCTCATAAGGATATGGATGGCTAGACCATCCCATTTGATAATTTTGGTGGCTCTCATAAGCGTATTGATGGCTAGACCATCCCACTTGATAATCTAAGGGGTTAGGAGAGTAACCATAACAAGAATCATGCTCATTGGGCATGCCTCCATTACCATAAAAATGGTAATCTCCTTGGTATGAATCATTCCTATGAGGTCCTTCCAGGTTCTTGAACAATCAACAACACAAATAAAAAAACAAGAAAATGATCTAAAGCAAATCAAACAAGAAAATTAGGAAAGTTTAGACTACTAGTTAGTTTAAACCATCCATCACAAAGAAAATCTTTTTGAATTTTTGAAAATAAGAAAACAACTACAAAATGAAAATCTTTTTGGTTTTTCAAATGGGTGAAACAACTATACAAGAAAAGAAAAGGCTTCTCAATCTAGTCTTCCTACCAAATTAGATCGATATTACCGAAAAATAATCCTCGACAACGGCGCCAAAAACTTGATGCTTTACACACCTAGTTATAGATTTATAAAGTACCTAATTCCTACTACTAACTAGGTGGCATCCCGCAAGTATATAGTTGTCAACTAGTAGCAACGGCAAGTAGGGATCGTACCCACAAGGATTGGTCAATAATTGCCGGCTATTTGGTTAGATTACAAGTTGAAACGATTGATTAAGAGAAGAGATTTAACTAAAGGTAGAACTAAAGAACTAAGAATGCAATTTAAAGACTATCTATTGCATTAAAGTAAAGACTAACACTAAGAAAGCATGTTTAAGAAAGTAAGTAAAATGGAAGCATGTAAAAAGAAGTCAATTTTTAGAAAGCAATTAAAAGGGAAAAATAACTTAAAGAAGCAATTAACTAATCTAGACTACTGATTACCACTAAGAAATCATAAATAATGAAAGCACATAAACTATTCTATTTGGAAAACATGTAAAAAGAAAGCACTTTTAGAAAGCAATTAACTAGCCTAAGCTAGAAATTAACATTAAGGAAGCACAATTAAGGAAAACCAATGAACTAATCTACTAGTTAAACTAGGAAAGCAAGTAAAGAAAGCAATTACACAAAAAACCCATAAAGTAATCTATCCTAATTAACTAATCTAAACTAGAAATTATCACTAAAAAAAAGCATTTTAAAGAAAGCCCATAAACTAATCTAACAATTAGTCTAAGAAAACAAGTAAAGGAAGCAATTAGATTAAAGTAATTAAACTAATTAACTAAAGGAACATGAAATTAAAGCTTAACTAAAGGAGTTTTAACATAATCAAAGCACTTAAAACTAAAAAGTTTCAATCTTTAGCTTGGATTTGAAATCTACAAGAAAGAGAAGTCCTAATCTACTCTAATCTAAGAAAATCCTCCCCAAATGAGGAGGAATAAGGAAGAAAATTACTCTCTAATCTAGCCTACTTTTACTAGCTGTGGAGGTGGCTAAGTTCTTCCCTCAAATGAGGTTTAAAGGGGTATATAGTGTTAGGGTAGTGGGATAATTGTGCATAAAAAATCAGCCCCGAACAAAGTCATTTTTTGCTCTACCCACCTCCAAATTGCGATCTCAAATTTGAGATCGCGATATGGACTGAAACTTCTGAAATGCAGCACTTCATAGTTTTGCTTCCAAAATCTTCATCCGACGTCCGATTAATGCGCCATTTTTTTTCATATGACCCTAACACATAGGAGAATATTATTTTCTACAATAAACACTTAAAATAATACCTAAAATTATAAATAAAATTCTCACAAAATAGGCCAAAAAATGAAGGATAAACAAAGACGAACGAAAATTTAACTCCAAATGAAATGAATTTAGAGACACGACACAACTCTAAATGGAAAAACATAACAAAATATGCTAATTATATCCTAAATAAGTACTCAAGCACTTAATAAACACATACTAACACATAAAAGAAAAATAGATAAAAATGTACACGAAAATCACTAAAAATACTCAAAACTAGAAGCAAAATCATCAAGTTTAGGGTACATATAACTCTAGTTTCGTAGTGTTATCACTGGGATAGTTAGCTCAGTCAAGTAATGAAAGGCCTATGGAGAAACCATTCCAAATCTAAAAGAACAATGCAATGCTATTTCAATGAGGAGTGGAAAGGAATTGGTGGAACAAAAATACAAAAAAAAAGGTAGATAAAGAAGTTGTGAAGAAAAAATCCAAGATAATTGAAGACAAACTTGAACTTGAAGGTGAGGATGAGAAGACGAAAATGAGTAATGTTATGAGGAGTCAAAGGGAAAACAAATGGAGAAACCCTCAAAATTGGATACATTAGAGAGAGTTCATTTCCTCAACGAGTCATTGATCCAAGAAAGGAGAAAGAAAAAAAACAATTCCAAAAATTCCTTGTTATGTTTAAAAGCTTAATGTAAACTTTCCTTTGGTTGATGTTCTCAAAAAGATGTCCAACTATGCTTGGTTTATAACAAATCATGGGGTCTCTTACTAGGAAGTGGAAATGGGATGATGATGAGAAAGTTTGCCTCGACGCCAAGTGTAGTGCCACTGTTCAACAGAGATTATCCCTTAAGCTCAAGGATCTAGTTAGTTTCTTCATATTGGTGAACACAGGAGGACACACATTGCATCATTCACTTTATGATTTGGGGGCAAGCAACAATATGATGCCGAAGTCTATCTATGATAAGCCAGGGGTCACCAAAGCAAACCAACTACCATTACACTCCAATTGGAGGATTTGTCTAAGAGAAAATCATATGACTTGTTGAAGGATGTGCTTGTTCAAGTGAAAAAGTTTGTGTTTCCAATTGATTTCTTGGTATTGGACATCAAAAAATGTAATGAGATTCTGTTGATTCTGGGAAGCCTTTTTTTCAACCGCACATACTTTAATTGATGTTAATAAAGAGAAGTTGATTTTGTAAGTCGATAATGAATCAGTTGAAATTGATGTTTTAATTATGATGACAGTGTCCCAATATTTGCAAAAAAATATGCTAATTATTCCCTAGGTTTACTTTTTGATATGTTTGAAGAAGAGGCATACAAAATGGGTAAAGGAAATGCACTAAAAAGGCCTATTAAAAAAAAGAAATATTCCAAAGTTGAGTTGGAGGAAAAAACACCTAATGATGAAAGTGAGATGAAAAAGAATCATGAAATGGTTTCACAAGAGCAAAAAGTTGAGGGTTTGAGAAAAGTGACCATGAGCAAGAAGAAGAAAAAACGGTTCAAGAAGCAACTTAATGCGATAATTGGTGCACTAGCTTTGGCAAATGCATGGAGAAAAGGACAAGTTCAAGTTACAGTCAGGAAGCAAGATTTCATAGTATTGAACAATAGTGGTAACCTTTTTGCACTGAAGCCAAATAGAAAAGAATAGCCGACCAACCTTAAGTGCTTGCAATTATCTCAAGTTTCGTAGTTGAGCCTAAGACTATAAACAAGGGCGCAGCATGGGAGGCAACACATGTCCTTATATAAACATTTCATTCGTGTGTTTGTTTTTGATTTCCTTGAGTTTCGTTTCCATTTGCGTACATGTCATAAAAAAATGGAAGTTAAATAGAATGGAACATGGTTTACAGTCTTCTTGTTGGTGTGAGGACTTAAAAAATAAATTTTCACGTTTAGGGGATATATTTTGCGCACATGCACACTATTTGGTGCGCATGTACATGAAATCAAGAAGAAAAAATTCCAACTCTGTGACTCGCATACATTCACATCTGGACCTTGCGCATATGCGCAAGAGGCAGCACAAAAATTACCCTTTCGGTTTGTTGCACACATGCACGAGAAATTTGGCACTTGTGCACAAGCCAAATAAAAAGCCCTATCACCCTTTCTTTCCCAACATTCAAACAAAAACTCCTTCTTCATAAACCCTTCTTCTCTCAAAACCCATAACGCCCACCACTTATATCTCCTCAATCACTCCTGTATCTCTTCGATTCACATCAATTTTTTCTTCTTTCTTCAAGAATAAACACCATCATTTAAGGTATGAATTTCATTGATTTCCTAATATTTTTCCTTTCTCAGTTTGTACTTTAATTGAAGGAAAGTTTTGATTTTTGGTAATTGATTATGCTTATTTGTGTTATAATGCATATTCAATTGTTGATGTGCTTGATTCCTGAATTTTACTTTAAATTGGGAAGTTATTGTGTGGTATTTACATAGAGAAAAGCCCATTCCATGTTTATGGATGCCAAATGTTTGATAAAATGCCTCAAAGAAGAATATTCTTAAAACACTAGCCATTTATGCATGAATTCAATTCCAAGGACTTCAATTAGGCTATATGATTCTTCTCCAATTATTTTATTGGTTCAAAAGGGTATAGGAATGTCTTGAACATATACACATAACTTAGTATTGGCACTAACATGTTTGATTTTATCTTGTGAATACTAAGTTTAATTTTTAGTTTGTGGTTATAGATTTGAATAAGTGTGGGGTGGTTGTGCTTTTATTTGGGTAATTTATCTTTAATAGTTAATTTGCACTTTTTGTTGGAATGGTATGCAAGGGCAAGCAATGGCGGGTCGAGGGACTGCTGGAGCCTCTTTTTTTGCAGCACAACAATAGGAACCTCAACAGCATTTTGAGGAAGAGAATGTTTTGGTGCAATTTCTAAATGGCCCTACCCAAAAAAAGTACGAGTAAGATATTTTGGAGAGGAATACGATTAATCAGCTGTTGAGAGTAAATTGAGTTCACAATGATGAGTGGCCAACTATTCGTTATACCAACATGGATCTGAATGACAACACAAACCTTATTTGCATGGCCATAATAGAATGGAGTACGAAATTGTGGGTGCTCCACATCATATTATTGGTCTGGTTGGTCTGGTTCAAGTTTTTATGTGCTCGTCTCTTCCTGATTAGTCATCTTACTCGAGTTACTTTAGAATGAGCTAAACTTTTATATGGCACTGCTTCAGGTGGGTCGGTAGATGTGAGACATCTGATTAGCTAGCAAATCTATAATACAATTGTTGTCAAATAATCTCAGTCTGGCTTACGGTTCCCATAGTTGATTACTGAATTATGAATTGAGGAAGGTGTTGAGATTGATCTGGCCGAAGAAAAGCTGAAGCCAGGTAAGCCAATTACAGCGGATGGAGCGAGGGCTCTAGTTTGACGAACTCATTCTCAAGCTTCGACTGAATAGCCATTAACTAGTGAACCAATTTCAAGGCCTAGTAGAGAGGAGCTTATAGAACAAATTTTGATGGAACAACAGCATATACAATGCCGGTTTGATATGTACATTCACTATTTGCATGCGTGGTAGTAGAACATAGAGGTTTGCCAGTCAGCACGCGAACATGGAGATGATTCCTCTACATTCCCACCTTTTCCTCCATTTTCACACGAGTTGGCACTTTCTGACGTCGAGTCCTAATCTATCCTTAATCATGTCGATGAAGCTTGGAATTTCAGTGTTGTTTCAGAGGAACTTAATGATATTTTCTATATGTCTTGAATTTTATTTTAAGAAGATGCCATACTTTTTCATATTTATTTTTAACTTATTTGTTTTTTAGTTATGTAAGCCCCTAAGGGATTAAGTTTTTTCTAACTATCATGGAATTTTGTACTTTGATTTTCTTCTTTTCATTAATTTCTTGAAGGGTTTAACTTTTTGCTTTTGTTTTAGTGTTAAAGATGCGTTTCAACTCACCTCGTGGATATTTATTTCGGAATACGCTGCATCAACCATTCTTCATTGCCAAAGAAGCTTTTCCTTTCCCTCTTTGTGCTTTTATTTTCCTTAGCATTGAGGACTCGGGTAGGGAGTTATTTAGATTTACAAGTGTTTGGTACGGTTTGCTCAATTTTGGATGAAATATTTTAACTTTTCTTTTGATTTGATAGCTTGCAAAATTTTGTAATTTTTTGTTCAAATTAGTGGAAATTTTTGAAATTTTCAAAAATTTTACAATCTCTTAGCATTGCTCTTTGATTTTTCAGAATGATAATTTTTTAACTGAACCAGCATGAGCGGGTAGTCATTGTTAATATTTTCCTTACACACGATTTCTAAAAAATTTTAAGCACTAATAGCCATAAGTTATTTTTATTTTAGAGACACAGAAATAATTATATAGATTTACTTATATGGCATTCAAGAACTTGCTTTATTACATTTTCGAAGTGACATTTATAGATAGCTTAATTTAGTTTAAAGATGAAGGTAGAGCCTTCCAAACCAACCCTTATTGAAATTTTATCCCCAGTACCCTATTCAAACCTTAATTTGTAATAAATTGAAAGAAACACCATTCGCTTTCTTTTATTGAAACTCATTGTACCTACATTTGTGTGCCTAATAATTTCTTTTATTTTTCTATCCCAAAATGTACTTCAAGAGCTTTATTGCACACATTAATTGTTGACAGGATAAAAGGGTGAAAGGTAGTTGAGTAAGGGTGGAAATTGTATGAGTGAGTGATGTACATTTTTAGGGCAAGGACGAGGTATTTGAAAAATTGAAAAAAAAATAAGTTCTTGAAAATGTAGGTGGTGCCTATTCCTGGGTACTACTTGCATTGTTGTGATTGCAGGTTATGCCCATCACTAGTACCCACATTGTGTGTTTGTGAGTAGTACCTATCACTCGTATTGGGAGCGAACATGAAAAAAAGAGAGAGATAAATGTCCAAAAAAATGCTGGCCTGTTGGAAAGACTTTTTTTTTTTGTTGTATGAAATATTTATGGGTGTTGTGGATCAAGTGTAGGGTTATTCCTCTATGAGGATATGTGGTTTAATGTGTTGGAGAAGTAATTTTATTTTGATGAGTGACCAACATTATTGTAAAACTTGTTGATCTATACTCTTGGTTTTGATGATGACAAATACAATCACATAATTTGAACATGAGTTGTGCAGGAATTTTGCTTTACCTGTCACAACAGCATTTTTAGATGCTGCACATAGACCAAACGGGACAAAGTTGCTCTGATGCAGGACTTCGTCCTAACAAAATATTCTCGGACGCAATACACCATCCAAAAGATAGGAAGAGAGCAAGGATCTGAGGTATTGACAAAGNGGACACTCAATATCGTCCGAAGAAAATTCCATCGGACGTGCTTGACCGTCCGAAGGTAGAGCAACACTTGGATAGAATTAAACCATTTGGACGCACTACTCTATCCGAGGATCTAATTCAACAACCTACTAGCTTTAGACGAAGGAACAGACGCAACGTCGGCCATTTGAATGAAGATTTCAACTCAATGATATTGTTGATCGGATGCTTAAAAAGGATCTCGGATGTTCGAAACCTATAACGGCTAGTTTCTCAACATTTATTACTTAGCCCTTGGGAAGTGGTTGCAAGCTAATTTACTGCATCTATAAAATCCAACCTCTCTGTATTTAAAATCATAACTTACACATTGAATACAAGAAAGTACGAAAGCAATTTGGGTGCAAATTAGCCCTTGAGTAATATTATATTAGTGTGTACTTAAGAGTGCTATTCAAAAACATTGAGTGGAGTGATAGTCATGTACAAAAGTGAGGTTGAGTATGAAATCCTTGGCTCAACTAACGATAGAGAAGTAGTGTGAGCAAGGGTTATCCTACTTTGTGTACAATTTGGATTTTTGACACACCAAATTTGAAGAAGCATCTTAGTGGATTACTACTCCAAACTTGCTAGCTTGGGGGTGTTGTTTGTTTAATCGCACTCTCTTTAATTAATGCACGCATTTTGTGCTTAATTGATTATATTGCTATCAAATTACTAGTTATTGTGAAAGATTTTATTTGTTCATTGTTTGCAAATTAATTTTAAAAAACATAACTCCTCCCTCTTAGGTTGCATTGGGCAAAAAAGTGGTATCAGAGCTTGGTCTCTTTATTTTGCTTAAATTGCATTTGAGTAAAGATCATTATGGAAACCAATAACGCTTTATTTCTTGAAGGTCAATCTATAACTAGACCAACTCTTTTTAATGGGGTGAATTTTATTTGTTGGAAAGATAGAATGGATATCTTTTTGCAATCTATTGATATTGGACTTATGATATGTAGTCATTGAAAGTCCTTTTGAAGGTTATCACCACTGTTGATGATCACACAAATAGAAGAAGAGAAAAATGACGAATGAGGTCACCCCACAAGATAAAGCAAACTTGACCTTGAATGCTAAAGCCATGAATGTTCTATACAATGCCTTGGATGCTAACGAGTCTACTTGTGTCAAAGGATGTGTTTCGGCTAAGGAAATTTGCGATAAATGGAAAGAAATTCATGAAGGAGGCGATGATGTTAGAGAACAAAAGAAATCCTTACTAGTTGCCAAGTATGAATCTTTCCAGATGGAACCACATGAGAATATTGATAAGATGTATTGTAGATTCAATGATATCATTAATGATCTTAAAGCCTTGGGTAAGGAATATTCTTTGAGTGAAAAGAATAGAAAAATCTTGAATGTTTTATCCAATGAATGAGAAGCCAAATCTATTGCTATAGAGGAAGCAAGAACTTAAATTCCATGCCCATTGAGTCCTTGATTAACTCTCTTATATCTTATGAATTGAAACTCAAGGTTAAAGGCACGAGTGATGGATGATGAAGAAACAAGACCAAAGAGAATCATTGCCTTGAAGACTTCTGAACAAGAAGATGAAAATGGCTCCATCAATTTGGAAGATGAAGATCTTGATGAAAGTGATCTTCCACTCATCACCAAAGGATTTCTCAAACACTACATCAATAAACAGAAAATGAGAAAAGGAAGAGCAATCAACTCCAATAAGTTCAAAGGGAATACCAAGCTAGAAATAAAGAAGCAAAATGAAAAGTGTTTTGAATGTGGTCAACCCAAACACTTTGAAAATGAGTGTCTTTCCAAGAAGAAAAGGGAAGGAAGGAAGCCCTGCTTCAACAACTTTCAAATCACATGGATGATTGCAATTTCGAAGGAGAAGCTGAAGAGGAGATGGAATCGGCACAAATGGCCTTTTATGGCTATTGGTGATGATGAGGTAACAACTACTTATGATTCTAATGATGATCTTGAAGCCTTTGTTTTAAAATTGCATGATAGCATAAAGGAATCATCTAATAAGCTAGGAATAAGGAGTTAGTTAAAAAAACTAGCGGCTTATGGAATGTTAACTCCAAACTTGTGAATGAAAATAATAGGTAATCACAAGAAAATGCTAATTTGAAGAAAGAATGCATGTGAAAACAATAATCAAGGAAGAACAAGCCTCCTTGAAGAAAAGAAAGGATGATCTTGATGTACTCTTGCATAGAAAAAGGAAAAAAGTTTTGATATGAAAAAGAATAGAAATATGTTGATGAACAAGAACTTTGTCAATTTTAGAAGGAATGATTTATGTTTTGTAAAATCGAAATCTTCTTTATATTGAAATACGAATATGAATTGCAATTATTGCCAACAATATGGACATGTAAAAAATATGGGTTTATTGTCAATTTCCTACCTCTTATGGACCCAAAAAAATATGGAATAAATTTTGTATGGATTTATTGTCAATTTCCTACCTCTTATGGACCCAAGAAAATATGGGTACCAAAAGTTATCTCTTCACTCTTTGTGTAGGTCCTCCAAGAGAACACCACCAAAAATGCTAAGTGTTTCATTGATAGTGGATGTTCAAGACACATGACTGGTGATGTATGTCTTTTCACCAATCTCAAGTCCAAAAATAGTGGTAAGGTGACCTTTGGAGATAACGTGAAAGCAAAATCTATTGGCATAGGTGATGTAGGTAAAAATGGTGAGACATTTAAAAATGTGCTTTTAGTTGACAATTTGAATTATAATCTTTAAGTGTGAGTCAACTATATGATAAAAATTTTTATGTGTTCTTTACTAAGTATGAATGTTTAATTCTTGACAAGAACTTTGTTGCTTTGCTCAAAGGAAAAAGGCATAATAATGTTTATGTGATTTATCTTGATAATATTGATAGTGGTAATGTAAAGTGGTTAACCACTTCTATAGATGATCTTTGGCATTGGCATAGAAGGTTTTGTCATTTCAACATGTATTTGATTGATAATCTTGCTAACAAAGAATTGGTAAGGAGTTTGCCAAAATTGAAGTTTAGCATTTGAAAGACAAACTTTGTGATTAATGCCAATTTGGTGAACAAGTTAAAGTTTCTTTTAAACCAAAAAATTGTGTGTCAACTTCTAAACCTTTGGAATTGTTGCATATGGACTTGTTTAGTCCAACTCAACATGCTAGTCTCGGTGGTAGTAAATATGCTTTTGAGATTGTTGATGACTATTCTAGGTATACTTGGTGTACTATTTCTTGTTCACCAAAATGAATCCTTTGAAAATTTTGTAAAATTATTTTCAAAATACAAAATTTGTTGAATTTAAAAATTGTTCGTTTGAGAAGCGATAATGGAGCCGAATTTAAATTTGGATGTTTTCCCAAATTTTGTAATCACAACGGTATTTTACATGAATTTTCGATTGCTAGAGTGCCTCAACAAATGAGGTTGTTGAAAGAAAAAATACAACACTTTAAGAGGCCGCTAGAACCACGATAAATGAATGTACCAAAATACTTTTGGGCCGAAGCAGTTAACACAGCTTGTTATGTTGTGATGAATCGAATTCTTTTAAGGCCCATTTTGAACAAAACTTCTTATGAACTCTTGTTTTGTAAAAAAACCCGTTGTGAGCAATTTCAAATTTTTTGGTTGTAAATGTTTTATTCTGAAAATTAAAGAGCATCTTGGAAAATTTGACAAGAAATCAGATGAAGGGATTTTCTTGGGATATTCTAGTGAAAAGGAAGCATACCGAGTATACAATATAAGAACTCTTGTAATTGAAGGAGTTGTGCATATTACATTTGAAGAGACTAATGATGTTATTTCAAGAAATGTTTGCGAAGATGAAGATGTAGGTATGTAAAAGAAACTTGAGAAACTCACTATTCAAGATGAACATCGAGAGACCAAGGAAAGCAATGAGGATGGCGCTCATCAAGAGAAAGGAAAGAAGATTCTCCAAAATATCTTCCAAAAGCTTGGAGATTTGTCTCAAGTCATCCTCAAGAATTAATCATAGGTGATCCATCTGATGGGACAAAAACTCGTTCCTGAGATCTAAACCTTTGAATAATAATTGTGCCTTACTTTCTCATATTGAACCTAAACGTGTGGATGATGCTTTGAAAGATGAATCTTGGATTCTTGTCATGCAAGAAGAACTTAGTCAATTCGATAAAAAAAATTGTGTATTGAAAGACCCCCAAATCATCCCGTAATGGGAACAAAATGGGTTTCTAGAAATAAACTAAATGATAAAGTTGAGATAGGTAGATATAAAGCTAGACTTGTTGCGAAGGGCTATGCTCAAGGAAAAGGGATTGACTTTGATGAGACCTTCGCACCGGTTGCTCGTTTAGAATCCATTCATATGTTTTTTGCTATCTATGCTTCAACAATTTCAAACTATTTCAATTGGATGTGAAAAGTGCCTTTCTAAATGGTTTTATTGATCAAGAAGTTTTTGTTGAACAACCCCCGAGGTTTTGAAAATAAAGATTTTCCAAATCATGTTTCCAAATTATCAAAGGCTTTGTATGGGTTGAAACAAGCTCCCATTTCTGGAGCCATGGTATGAAAGATTAAGTGATTTTTAATTGAAAATGGTTTTAAAAGGGGTGTTGTCAACACTACTCTTTACACAAAAATTAGTCTTAATGATTTGTTGGTTATACACATCTATGTTGTATGAGAGATTTTTGAAGCAATTAATGAAAGTTTATCATCAAGGAATTTTCTTGTTTGATGCAAAATAAATTTGAAACCAGTATGATGGGAGAATTACAGTTGTTCCTTGGACTTCAAGTTCACCAAACGAAGAAAGGAACATTCATCACACAAATCAAATACACAAAAGTGTTACTCAAGTGCTTTGGAATGAAGGATTTTAAGCTAGTTGGAGCGCCAATGTGCATTTCAATCAAACTTGACAAAAATGAAGAAGGTAATAGTGTTGATGAAAACACTATAGAGGCCTGATTGGAAGTTTACTTTATTTAACCGCCAGTAGACCGGATATTATGTTTGCCATTTGCCTTTGTGCTAGATTTCAATGTTCTCCAAAGGAATCACACTGTGTAATTGCTGTCAAACGAAGTTTTACATACTTGAAAGGGACATTGAATTTTGGATTATGATATTCTAAATCCACTAGTTTTGATCTGATTAGTTACTCAGACGCCGACTTTGCCAATTGTAAAATTGATAGAAAAAATTACTAGTGGTATGTGTCACTTTTTGGGTAATTACTTGGTGTCTTGGTTTAGAAGAAACAAAGCTCCATTTATTTGTCTACAATGAAAGCCGAATATATTACTGCGGGAAACTATTGTGCTCAATTTCTTTGGATAAAACATACTTTAAAAGATTTTGGTGTTATTTTTGATTGTGTGCCTATTGGATGTGATAAGACTAGTGCAATTAGTCTCACTAAAAATCCTATTTTGCATTCCAGAACAAAACAGGTTGATGCAACCATCATTTTGTAAGAGATGTTGTTTGCAAAAAGAAAATTTGTGTTGAATTTGTTTGCTCTAAAGATCAATTGGCTGATATTTTTACTAAACGTTTACCATTGAATCTTTTTTTTATGAATATCTCAAAATTTGCTTGGGCATAATACATTTCAAAAATTTGTGAGTTGTGCTTTTGGACGCAAATATGTGTCCTAAGCTCTCTATATTCTTGGATGAAAATATCCATCCGAACTCCTTTTTTATACTTTTGGTCTCGGACATTCTCTTTCATCCGAATTGTTCATCTTTTTCACCAAACTCTCTGGAAAAACGAATGGACGATCACTACCGTCTGACATCCCTTCGGACGCTTGGTTAAGAACATCGGTTGTCCGTTCATTTTAGAATAGACGCATGATCAGATGTATATCAATCGTTCAGATGTCCAGAAGACTGTTTATTCCCTTAAAACCTTTCATTTTTTCCTTTTCAGGTATACCTCCTCCACCAAACCCTAACTCTGGCGAAATAAGACAAAAGCTCCCAATTTTTTCAATTCGTCTATTTTTCTCTGAAATTCATCAAGAAATTCGTCTTCTTATCTCTTCTCCAACCCTATTTGAACATTTTTTTCTCATTATTACTACACTGAACCTCTTCCTTCCAATTCCTTTAAATTTCTTCACTCTCATTTTCACACTATCCAACTCTAACCTCTGATCCAAGATGGTTCAATTGCACGAGGGCTCTTCAATAGACACCAGAGGAAAGAAATTGAAGGGAAAGGCTCCAGTAAAAGGCCAAACTTCATCAAATCCTCAACCTACTCCAAATACCACCTTGCCCAAATTCATTGATGCCAAGGCATCTGATAAGTATACATCCCTGCTTACTAAATCCATTATAGTACAATGTCCTATTTCCCAAAGCATGTTTGACGAATTAAACTTATCTTTTGTTAAGGAACATTTTGAAAAACAAAAATGGGAGAATTTGATTCATATTGATTTGCCTGTGTATCATGATATGGTTTTATAGTTTACTACTAATCTTCGCAATGGTTTAAATGTTCGTACCTTAGTGTCTCGTGTGAATCACATCAATCTTGAGTTTAATTCAAATATCGTTAATTCAGTTTTTGATTGTGATGTTCTTTCTTGCCAATGAAATTTCATATTTCTTTTCTTTCGACAAGCTTGCTGTCGATACTCGATTTGATGCCGAGGAAGTGAAACAATTTTTTCATATTGGTTTTAAACAGGTTTCAGAAGCCAAAACCACTTTGCTTAGTCTTGAGCTCAATATTTTGTACACATTAGTTACAAATTTACTATTATCAACTGATAGACATTGAATTGAGTTGGGAAAAATGCAATTGTATATGTTCTATTGTGTTTTTAAGGGAATTAAACTTGACTTTGGATATTTATTTTGTTCCATGCTGGAATTATTCCTGACTAATATTTGAAGGAGCATTCCATTCGGAAAATTTTTAACTAAAGTTTTTTATCATTTTGACATTCCTTTCACTGGGAAAAAACAATATCCCCCATATTTTAATAAACTATGCATTAAATGAAAAGGACTGCATTTTTTCAATCAAAAATGGTTCACTAAAGCTGATTATGAATTTGAAAAATCAAAGGATCGTGCATCAAGTTCAGGACAATGAAGCCCCAACTCATCCCATTCCTTCTCAACCCTCTTCTTCCACACCTCTCTTTCCCCATCCTTCACAAATATCCTCTTTGGAACCCTCCCTTTCACAATTGTGCACTCTTGCCACAAATCTAGGAAATCAAATTGAGCACTTTTTGGTGCCGAATCCTTCGAAAGTTAAAATGGTTGGAGACCAAGAAGACCATTCTCAAGGAAGCCTTAAGTTCGGTATGTCTGGTTCCGTTCAGGTCCAATTTGCCAAGATTTAGTCACAGTACACTCTTCAGTCCTCCTTCGACAATGATGACGACAGTGAAGATATCGAACACTCCAATTCTGAGCCAGAAGCCCATGAAGATTCAATTGGTGCATCAAATCCTAAAAAAACTATTGTTCCAAGCATCGATGCTGATGATGATAAGGATGTTGATCACACATTTAATTACATCATGCAATGTCGTGATCCTCAAGAAACTAATGAGCAAAACAGTGAGGCTAGGGATGATGATTTTCCCACATCAAAAAAGCGAAAATGCTAGGAGCAATCAAAGAAAAAAATGTTTTAGATTCAACCCCCTAGTTCACATCTTTTTGATTACGTTTATTTAGTTTGTACTTGGTTTGTTGAATTTAGATGTAATTTTTGGACTATTTCTTCTTTTAATGATTGTACTTTTACCTATGCTTTATCATTTCTTATTTGCACTTGTGTGAGTAAGGGGAAGCATCATCTCAGAGGAAGCTTGTTTTGTTTTGATGATGCCAAAAGGGGGAGCAATGTGGTGAAATGTGGTTGATTGATTACGGTTGTTTGTGGTTGGTGGATTGATTGTTTAAGCTATGATTGGTTATGATTAGTTTGCTTTGCACCGTGATTTGTCATCATCAAAAAGGGAGAGATTGTTGATCTACAATCTTGGTTTTCATGATGACAAATACAATCTAATAGTTCGAACATGAGTTGTGCAGGAATTTTGCTTTATCTGTCACAATAGGGTTTTCGACCGCTACATATCGTCCAAACGGGACATAAGTTGCTTGACGTAGGACTTCATCTGAACAAAATTTTCTCGGACACTATACACCGTCCGAAAGATCAGGCAGAGAGCAAGGATCTGAGTTATAGGCAACGGACACTCAATATCATCCGAAGGAAATTCTATCGGACGTGCCTGACCGTCTGAAGGCAGAGCAACACTTGGATAGAATTAAACCTTCCGTCGCACTACTCTGTCCGAGGATCAAACTCAACAACCTACTACCTTCAGACGAAGGAGCAGACACAACCTCGGCCATTTGAATGAAGATTTCAACTCAATGATATTGTTGATTGGAAGCTGGTTTGGACGCTTAAAAAGGATCTCGGATGTTCGAAACCTATAATGGCTAGTTTCTCAGCATTTATTACTTAGCCGTTGGGAAGTGGTTGGGAGCTGATTTACTGCATCTATAAAATCCAACCTCTCTTTATTTAAAATCATAACTTACACATTGAATACAAGCAAGTACAAACGCAATTTGAGTGCAAATATCTGCTTAGTAATATTGTATTAGTGTGTATTGAAGAGTGCTATTCAAAAACATTGAGTGGAGTGATAATCTTGTACAAAAGTGAGGTTGAGTATAAAATCCTTGGCTCAACCATGGAGAAGTAGTGTGAGCAAAGGTTATCCTACTTTGTATACAATTTGGATTATTGACTCACCAAATTTGAAGAAGCGTCTTAGTGGATTACTACTCCAAGCTTGCTAGCTTGAGAGTGTTGTTTGTTTAATCTCTCTTTTTCTTTAATTATTCTACTCATTTTGTACTTAATTGATTATATTCCTCTCAAATTTTTTGTTAGTGTGAAAGACTTTATTTGTGCATCATTTGCAAATTACTTTTAAGAAACCTAATTCCCCCGCCCCTCTTAGGTTCCTTTGGGCCAACAAGGCTCTTTCTTTTGTCTTGTGATACCCATATCCCTTCCTTGATCAGCCAATACCCTATCCTATCATTACAATCTAAAAAGTCCTACGTGATTTGGTTGTCTATAACTTAGCAGTGATGTGAAAGCATCTAGTGTGCAATGGGGTTTTCAGAAAAATTCTAAGAGTTTGCACAATTTGATTTGAGTGTCTTGAAAACTGAATTTTTGTTGAATGGTTCGCTGGATTTCATGTCTTGGTTTTATTAGCATTCGACCTCTTGAGTTCTTAGATTATTCCTGATGCGGGATTGGTTCTTGATTATTTATGTGAATAATTGTTGAGATTTGTTTGGTGTACTGTGACGAGCTTATCTATTGTACTTCTATTTTTTCTTGAGGATGATCAAAAGCTAAGTGTGGGGTAATTTCATAAGCCAATAAATGTCTTATATTTTATGCATCATTTACCGCGTCTTCATGTGATGCATGCAATATGAACTCACTGAGCCGGGACTAAAATCGGAGAGAAGCTCTCCTTTTCATTGACTCCTCACAGCCTACCTGAGTGAATTATGAGCTTAATTTTTTTTTTTTTAGTTTCTGTAGGTTTTGAATGAAAAAGTAGTCAAAAGGATCAATAAAAAATTGGAGAAAAGTCACAAGGATGAGAAACGTACACCGGCGAGAAGCGAATTTAGACATAGTTTGGTACTTTGAGCACAACTTTCTTGACTGAAGCTCTTATCAAGTTAAGAGAGAGAGCTACAACTTTCATGTTTTGAGTTTTTCCAAATTCTATTAGCATTAAGGTCAAAATTGAGGTGGAAGTTGAAGTAGAGGTTTTGGAAGTCACGCAAACCCAGAGCGTGTGCACAAACTACAGAGAGGCACCCTCCACTTCTTATGCTCGTGTGAACACGACGTAGTGTGCTCCAATAGAATATGTTATTTTGGCAATTTTTTTTGTACTGTTGGACTCCTTTGCATGGGCTTTCTCATTTCTATCATTAGAGAGGGGTTTTAACCCTAATATCTCCTATAAATGCCCCATGGTAGAGAGGAGTTGAGCACTTGGTAGCCATTATTTAGGGTTAGATATTAATTTATTAGAGTAGAATATTATATTAGGGTTTTACTTGTCTTGTCAATTATAAGACTTCAAGCTGCATCAACTCTTTGTCTGGCTACAATTGTTGAGTTTTATTTCTTTATTTATAATCAAATAAATTACAACTTTTTATTGTAGTTTGTAGTTTTAAATATAATCTTATTCTGATTTCTTTTCTAGTTTATTAATTGAATTTTGATTTCAGTAAAGTTTATAACTTTCTTTAATTTTAATTAGATTTGGTAATTGTTCTTATTTTCTAGAATCTTTTAATTAACACATCTAACTAGTACATAGGTTGGTGAAGCAGAGTAATTGTTTCGTAGTACTCATGGAAACGATCCTTACTCACCCAATCTACAAACTTACCTCGTATCCTTGTGAGTGTGTAGATGTTGATTAGGGTTATTTAAGACTTATTTATTACTTATTTGTGAATTGAATTACCAAATTAATATTTACCCAAACAATCACCCATGGACAAGTGGGCAAGTTGAGGTGTCTAATTGGGAGATCAAATGCATTTTACTAAAAACAATGAACTCTAGTATGTCATAAGGATTGGATTCTGGGATTTGATAATGCAATGTGGGCTTACCGTACTGCCAACAAAACACCTATCATTTTACCACCCTATCGGCTGGTATTTGAGAAACTTTGTCATTTATTAGTTGAATTAGAGCACAAGGCTTATTGGGCTATTAAGAGTTTTAATACGAAATTGGATGAAAGTGGACAATATAGATGTTGCAACCACAAGAATTCGAAGAGATTCATAATGATGTACACGAGAATGCTCATATTTATAAAGTGAAGATGAAAGCTTTCCATGATGGAATGATCTCAAGGAAGCAATTTAATGTTGGTCAAAAGGTACTTCTTTATCAAACATGTCTTCGGTTATTTCTAGGTAACTTGCATTCTCGGTGGATTGGCCCATTTGTTATGACTAATGTTTTTCCTCATGGGGCAGTTGAAATTCAAAGTTGGATAACAACCAAATTGTTTAAGGTTAATGGCCATAGGCTTAAACCTTATTATGAATGATTCGCAATGGAAACCGTGGCATAGATAGATTTGGAAGAACAAATTTACATTTGAGAAAAGGAGCATGAAGTCGAGCCAACGACAATAAACAAATGTGCTGCTTGGGAGGCAACCCATGATTTTTAATCATTGTTTTTGTATATTTATTTCATTTTGTCATAAGTTTCGTAGTCGTTTGCATTAAACATCTTCCTAAAGTGCAAATTTTAATGAATTGCTAGACATTTTTAGGATTAATTGCATTCTTGGAATCATGTATGCAAGGAAGATCAATAGTCAAAGCATCTCGTTCCAGCACACGTGTGCTCGATCCAAATAGCAAGAAAACTATTTCTTATTCCAGCACGCATGCACAGGAATTCTCAATGCATGTGCGCTTGATCTTGAAAGCAACATGACCTATTCAGTTTCTAATGCACATGCATAGGAATTTTCAGCTCACATGCGCTCGCTAAGTAAAAAGGGTTTTAACCCTACAATTTTGTTCCTCTACCACTTAATCACTTAGAGTAATTCACATCAAATTCTTCTTTTCCCTTCTTTCCCTTCTTTCCCTTGCCAATTCTATTCCCTAACACTCTTTCCACAATTCATCCAGCACTTAATCACTTTAATTCACATCAAATTCATCTACTTTTCGTTGTGCTAACATCATTGAGGTATGAAATTTCTCTTCCTCTTCTTATTTTTCCTTTGAGGATTTCTAAATTGATGTTGAATTTGGTTAGTTCTTGAATATTTTGATTTTGATTTCTAGTTGTGCATTGAATGATAAATGTTGGTGTAGTTTATTAATGATTTGATCTTTTAATTAGAAGTATTTGTGTGGTTATTTTTATGGAGAAATTGGTATTTCCAAAACATGCTTGCCAAGTGATTGATAAAATGCCACAATGAAGAAAAATCTTAAAGAACAAGCCATTTGTCCACGAATTCAATTACTAGGACATCCTTTCTGAGTTATAATGCTGCTATTGCTTCGATATGTTTTAGAAATATTTTAAATACACGGATAGCACACCACAAATGACTTGCACTAACATAATTGATTTCTTTTGTGGGCTACTATGATTGTTTATTAGTAGTTTGGGGATATAGATTGTATAAGTGTGGGGTAGTTGTCGTTTTCATTTCTAGCATTATCTGTGTGTCACATATGACTTTTCTATAGGAATGGCACGAGAGGGACAACAATTGGCTCGTCACCCGAGTAGAGGACTTTCTTCATCTAGACCACTACGAGGCCATGTAAAGGATAATGTACTGACACAATTTCTAACTGTTGCTGCTTAGAAAAAGTTTGAGTCAGATGTCTCGAAGAGGGCAGTAATCAAGGATAAGGGTATTCTAATACCTAGTGGCAGAGTCCCAAGGATTGAGAATGTCATTAAGACGTGGCATTGGAAACACTTTACATCAATCCCTAGTTATATGGTATTACCTGTGGGGCGGGAATTTTATGCAAATCTGGCCGCATATCATGAGACTAAGGTGTATGTTAGGGAGAAGACTATTGATAGTCATTTACATTTCTGGTAATTCATTCAATAACAATTTGCACATACCACAAGTTCGTAATGACAAGTGGTAGACCTTTTGCGATGAAAACATGGAGATTAAGGACATCACAGATCTTCTTTACACTAGTGAGGTGAAATGGACTTACAGTACAATAGGTGTTCTGAGGCACTTTAATGCTAACATGCTTCAACCGGTTTGGCTAGTTTGGCTTAAATTTATATATGCTTGTCTCCTTCCATACAATCATCTTACCCATATTACAATGGAGTGTGCTAGACTACTCTACACCATTGCTTCCGACAAATCCATAGAAATGGGCCATCTAATCAGCCAGAAAATTCACTATACAGTGCAAGCCAAGCAACCTGGCCCATGGTTCCCTCATTTGATCACTGCTTTCTAGTCGCAAAGGATGTAGATATTGATCATGCTAAGGCAAAATTGAAAGCAGGTAAGCTGATTGCATTGGATCGAACAAGTACTCCAGTTGTACCGGCCCATTCTCGAGTCATCCACTTCCCAACCATCTACAACCGTGGCATAGCCAGGAAGAGCTTTTGTAGCAGATTTTATTGGAGTAGCAGTGCATGCGACATCATTTTGACACATATATTCATTTTCAGTATGCTTGGCTTCAGAATATATAGGCTTGCCAGCTGGCATGTGAGCGAGAAGAGGATTCATCCTCATTCCCACATTTCCTTCCATTTTTGCAGGAGTTGGTAGCTGAAGTTCCTTCTGATGATAATGAATCGTGGTTCAGCAATTGTTATGTCCTAATGTGCATTCTAGTGGCAATATGATGGGACCTTAGGATGTTTTCCTGTTTTGCTTGCATTTTATCTTTAGATGATGCCGTACTTTTTATTTGTATTACTTTAACTTGTTTGTTGTATATTTATCTTTTCTGTTTGTTTTTCTTCTTTGTGTTCTTCAAGTGTTTAAGTTTTTTACTGAAATTTTTGGAATTTTATTCCTTGATTTTCATAGTTTCTTAGATAGCTTAATGTTTTATTTATGCTGTTCTAGTGTTTAATAATGAGCTCCAACTCACATCATGGGTATTTTTGTGGCGATATACCTCAACAAACATTCTTCACCACCAAAGAAGCTTTTCTTTTCCCTATTTATGTTTTCATTTTCTTTAGCTTTGAGGACAGTGCTAATTTTTAAGTATGGGGTGGGAAGTTATTTGGATTCATAGTTGTTTGGTGGATCAATTATGTAGTTTGCTCATTTTTGCTGCAATATTTTTAAATTTTCTTTTGATTTGAAAGCTTTTCAAAACTTTTGAAAATTTTTGTTTCAAACTAGTTGAAAATTTTTGAAAATTTTGCAATGCTTAGTATGTCTCTTTAATTTTCTGCATGAAAATTCTTGAGCTAGGCCATTCATAAGTTGGGTAGCCTGTATTAACAATTTCCTTGCATGATTTCTAGGATTTTTACGCAATATAGTCATAAATTATTTTTATTTTGGATACTTAGAGATAATTATGTAGACTCACTTTTATTTCATCCTGAAAAAATTTGCCTTACTACATTTTCAGGGAGAAATTTTATAGACAACTTGATATGGTTTAAAGAAGAGGGTAAAGCCTTCTTTGGTCAATTGAGCCTTTCGAGCTAACTCGTATTTTGAAATTTTTATCCCTAGTACACTTTTTGAGCCTTAAATTGTAATGAATGGAGAAAAACACCACTTTCTTTTTTCATTAAAACTCATTTTACCTACCTTTATGAGTATTATAATCTCTTCTATTTGTCTATCCAAAATATCTTTTTGGAACTTTATTGCACAATTATTTGTTAAGGTGATATAAGGGTAAAAGGAAGTTGAATGAGGGTGCTAAATTATTTGAATGAGTGGTGTCCCTTTATGGGGGCTAGAAGGGGGCATCAAGTTTATAAAAAATAAAAAAATTATTGAAAGAAAAAATTCTTGAAAAATTACAGGTAGTGCCTATTACTGGTACCTACGTTGGTGTTTTTGCGGGTAATACCTATCATTGGTACATGTGTTGGGAACGGACATGACTTAAAAAAATGAGAAGAAATACGAAGAAAATGTCCAAAATATGTTGGTATGTTGGGTTAAATTGAAGGAGGATGTCTTCGTTTTGTTTGTTGTATGAAAATTCTTCATGGGTGTTTGTTGATTAAGTGTGGGATTATTTCTTTGTATGTATAAGGATAGGTGGTTTAATTTTTGAAGATAAATTCTATTTTAATGTTGTGCGACATTATCTTAAAGCTCTTTCTTTTGTTATGTGATATCCATATCTCATCTTTGATTAGCCAAAGCCCCAACCTAACGTTCGAAGCTAAAAAGTTTGACTCAATTTAAATTGACTCGGTTGTCTACAATAGTGGAGAGGTGTAAGAAGAGTAAGCTATGGGATGTTCAGAAAATTCTAAGAGTTTGCATGATTTGATTCATGTGTCTTAAAAATTGTTTTCTTGAATGGCTATGCACACATACACTGAATTTCATGTGTTGGGTTTTATTAGCATGTGAGCTCTTAAGTTCTTAGACTATTTGAGACGCCTAACGGTGAAGTTGCTTTTGATTATTCATGTGGACAATTGTTGAGATATGTTGGGTGACTTATGAGCTTTTTGTTTTAATTCAATTTTTGCTTGAGGACGATCAAAAGTTAAGTGTGAGTGATTTGATAAGCTCATAAATGTCTTCAATTTTGCATATCATGTACCTCATTTTTATATGTTGTAAGCAATATTTGAGAAAATTATGATTTTAATTTATTTATTCTTAGATTTTTTGTGGTTATAGTGAAAAAGGAGTTAAAAGAGAGAAATAAAGCGAAGAAAAATCAAAAGGATGCAGTGTGCACAAGCATTGACCAAGTTTGGATACTATTTTGTATTTTGATCTTAACTTTCTCATTCGAGATCTGATTAAATTGAATCAAGATGCATTAGAAAGTTAAGAGAATAGATGCAACTTTTATGTTTTGTGTTTTTCCAAATTCTATGAGCATTGAGGTCAGAATTGGGGTTGAATTGCAAGAAACCATTATAGATTCAGTGCTGCATATGCGCGCTGCTTCCAGAGTGGAAAATTCTATGAGTTCATCCCAGCACACATGCATTTGGTTCTCAGTGCATGTGCACTCAAGCCTGTAGGGGTTTACAAAATTTATTATTTTTGACATCATTTTTCATTTGGTTCGACTCTTTTTTGAGAGTTTTCTGGCGTTTCTTATGGGATAAGGAAATTTAATCCTAGAATCCCTTACAAATACCCCTTTGATAGTTAAGTTGAAGGATATGTAGTTTTTTTTTTATCATTCTTTAATCGTAGTTGTAGCAGCTTAATTTTCTGTGCTCTTCCATGGATGGTCGTTCCTAAAACTCAAGTGAACTAAAGCCATGGATTCTTTAATATTGTGAGACTTTTTCTACTCAATTACTCAATTCTTATTTCAAGTATTAGTTATTTTTCTACAATTAATTTTATGATTGTCTTCATTTGATTGCTATGTCTGCAGCGTAGTAAATTAATTAAATCAATTGATGGCTAGATTAATATTGGCTGGATTGTCCAATGTCAATTTAATCTATGAAGCAAATAGGTTGAATAATTGTTGGATCAGGGTTATTGAATCTAGGGAAAATGATAAATAATTTACATAATCTTGTGTGCTTATGTTGTATTAGTCTAATAGTTCTCAACACTTCTATTTGATTAATTTCCGGCACTTCTATGAAATTAATTGGTAGTTGGGGATAATTCAATCACATGTTGAAGATTAACTACACCTATGGAAAGATAAAAGAATAAACTTTGAATTGCAATTCGAGCTAAATTCTTCAATTAGTTCTTGATATAGAATTGTTATACCTTTTCTGTCAATGATCAATTATCGAATTTCTGTGGTGGATGTGGACCAAGACCAAGAATATTTCTTCTATTGATTTCCTTCAATTCAATTCCATTGTTTTTAATTAAATTGCTCTTAATTTAATTTTCTTCACAACCCCCCCCCCACCCCTCGGGACCATAATTAATTACACTTTCTATGGGAACACTCTTGTAGTTCCGCTACCACAATAATCTTTTCTTCTGAAGTAAAGGCTTTATTTTTGGGTACAGGCAACAACACAACCATTCTGAAAGAAATTTTTGTGTCATTGCTTTGGGGATAGAAGTCAAGATGTTTATTGTTAATTATATTTCCCTTGCTGTAATTAATTGATGAATACCATTTTTATTTTCTGCACATTTAAGTTTAAAAAAAAAATTTAAGTGTGTGATCCCACTTTGTATAAAGAAGGTTCATGTTACCTTCAAAATTTAATTTAGTTAGAATTAATATTTTTGTCTTTCAAATGTTGGTTGGTTAATTAGTGTTGATTTTTGGGACTTTTGTGAATAAGATAGGATTCCAAGAGTTTGTATTAGAATGACTAACTTATATACGAATTTATGCTACCTTATTACTTTAACCTAGATTATAAGTTTTACAAGTCCTAAATAATCCTTAATTTAGGCTATTGGCAGCATTACTTCCGTTGATGTTCTTTTCTAAACCTTGCAGTGCGAACAAATATCCTTTTATGTTCATTTATTCCGCATCAATTTGTGGTTCTCAAAGTAGTGCTATTTTTGGTTGTTTTTATTTATATTCTATAGATGGTGTTATCTGAGTTGATTTTGTGTTTCTATGTTACCTTGGTGCTTTTACTGTAATTAAAAGAGTGTATTTATGGGAGGGATTGATTGGAAAAAATGGCACAACAATCAATGGAGAAACGAATCAAATCAAGCATAATTGGATGAAAGAACCAAGCCAAATCTTGGGAGAAAACTAAGTACTAGTCACTGTGGTTATGAATTTAGAAACCTTGGTCACCGAACTCAAATTGGCTACTGGAAGCATGACTGAGCTTTGTAATCGCAGATTTTAGGAAAAGGTTTTCGTCACTGTGGTTATGAATTTCAAGAAGCAGAATTGATCATTGCGATGTCGGTAATGAGAGAATTGAAGTGTTTGTACTCCGTGGTGATCAAACCTAAGAAGGGAAATCCATAACCTTGGTGTCAAGAAGAAGTTATCTTGAGAGCTCAACAATGCTTACCATGAAAACCCAGAAGTAATTTGGTCATCACAATAACGAAGATGTCTTCAACACAGTAGTTATAGAGCGCAGTTCAAGAATTGATGGTAGCAAAGACGTCCAATTCAGGGTAAATGATTGATGCAGCATTTTTCTCAAACCCTAGCACTATTTTTTTTAAGCAACTTCCAATGGAGTAATTTTATTGATCAAAATAGTTGACAGTACATTATGTTTTACAATGTCTTATGTACGGGCAGCCTACTAAGTCCAAAAACAACACACCTTTTATAGGTGAAGGGAGGGTATTGTTGGTCCCAAAGCAACCTAAGAGGGGCGGATGAATTAGGTTTCTAAAAAATACTTTTACAAATATTAATCTTATTAAGATTTTTCTAATAATAATTGATATGATAAAATCAATGAAACAGTAAAGTAAGAAAGAGATGGAATAAAACAGCCAATACTACCAAGCTAACAAGCTTGAAGTATTAAAAACACTAGAATGCTTCATACACTTGGTGCTAGCCAATGATCTTTACAAAATAAGGAGATTCTTGATCACACTAAAAACTCTTTTAGTTGAGCCAAGAATTTTACTCACAACCTCACTTTCATACAAGATTATTACTTCACTCAAAATTGAATTGCACTCTAAACTGCACACTAATACAACAAACCACTATAGCCAATTTGTACTGAAATTACTCTTTTCTAAGGCTTGTATTCAATGTATTAGATGGATTTTACAGAATATCAAAGCAGTTATTTATAATAGCAATAAATGGTGGTTGCAATTACTTTCTAACGACTAAATAATAAATGCACAAAAAGTAACCGTTGGGGTTTCGGACGTCCGAGATAGATAGGATGCGTTCGACACAGCGTCCAATCTCCATGCAGTTGGTGAAGAACTTCGTTCGGACTTCCGTGCATGCGTCTGTTCCATCGTCCGAAAGAAGCTTCGGACGGTCACGTTTGTCCGAAGAAGACTTTGTTCGGACAATTGTGTGAGTCCGTTTGGAGAAGCATTGTAAGATCCTTCTTTCTGCCTGTTGGTTCGGATAGTGGAATGCGTTCGAGAAGCTTGACATATTCGGACGGTACAGTTTATTAGAGAATCTTGTCTCTAGCAAAACAAGTAACAGACCTGCAAAAACTTGTTTACAGAGTTAAGTGTTTATGTCATCATCAAACTAAGGTTTGGAAAACATCAATCTCCCCCTTTTTGATGATGACAAATATTCGTGGAATAATTATGTAAAAACAATCAGATATGAGTGATGACCAATCATTTTGCAATATAGATTACTACTCCCCCTTTTGACATCATCAAACAAATCTCCCCCCTGAAAACATGCAAATATTCTACAGAAATAGCGCAAAAATGCATAAAAAGCCCAAATATTCAACAGAAGAAACTCTAATATTTAACTGGACTAGTTCAAGGGAATACATAGAATGGTAAATCTGAGAGCAGTCTTAACTAAGAAAAAAAAAATAGAGAAATACCAAAAACTAAAAATAGATTGTTAAAGGAACTAATTCTGAGTCATTTTTCTTCTTGGAGCGCTTTTCAATCTTTTGGTGTTTGGAAGGAGCATCTTCATCAGTGGCCTCACTAACTTCCTCTTCTCCAATACGATGTTGCATGATGAAATTGAACGTGTCGTCAATATCCTCATCGTCGCCTTCATCTTCATTGGCAGCACCTTGATTATTTGCGTCCTCTTCGTCGTCCTCATGAATATCCCATCTTTAGCATTTTCATCACCGTCAGAATATCAGTCAAGTGGATATTGTGATTGAATGTCGGCAAATTGAACCTGAGCCGAAGCAGACATGCCTAGGCTAAGAGCCTCTTGGAGAATCACCTGACGAGTTTCAAGTCACTTTAACTTACGATTAGTGCGACGTTGAAATGAACTGACATGAGTGCTCAAGGAAGTGAGAAGACCACATATATAAGAAATTGAGGGTTCAGAGGTAGATGGATGAGGATCATGGAATGGTGGGGGTGTTTGAGGAGGAGGAGAATGTGGAATAGCCAAACCAAAGAGATAGAGGCTTGGGATTTTGAACGTTCAATATCAAAAGCTGCCTTAGTTACCCATTGATCGTTGAAAAAATGGAGGCCTTTTCATTCAATATAAGATTTGTTGAAATAAGGGGGAAATTGTTTGTTGGAGCTGAAAAGAACATCAAGGAAATCAAAAACTTTGGTGAGGAATTTTCCAAAAGGAATGTTTCTTCGGCTATCAGTAAGAAAGAGTTTCCACACGGAGCAGAAGAGATACCCAAAGTCAAGAGGAATGCCCTTGAAAACACAAAAATATAAGTAAAGCTGCATTTTTCCAGGGTCAGTGCGATGCCCATCGGTTGGCAATAGCAAATTCATGACAAGAGTGTATAGAATGTTTAGTTCAGGAGTTAGCAATGTGGTTTTGGCTTCTGAGGCCTATTGAAATTGATGTTAAAAATAGCCCTGACCTCATCAATGTCAAATCGAGTATCAATAGCGGGCCATTTATCTAAAGAAAAGAAATAAGAGAAATCATTCGAATTTGAGTGACTTCACATTCAAAAATATTGTTGATGATGTTAGAGGAAATCTAAAGATTGGTGCTATTTACACGAGAAATTAATGTGCGAACAGTGGGGCATTTCCGAAGATTGGCTATGAATTGAAGCACCATATTATGATACACGGGTTAATCAATATGCACTAGGTGACCCCAATTTTGTTTTTCAAAGCATGATTTAATAATGGAAAGATTATATTCATCAAAAAGACTCTGAGATGCAGGACGTTGAATGATTATTGATTTGCTCATAAGAGATGTATACCGTTTGGATGCCTTGGCATCGCTGAATTTTGGTAAGGTTGGTTTCGAGGAGACTTGAGGATTAGCAGACGATTCTCCACGCACTAGAGCTTTCCCTTTTGTTTTTCGTCCACGACTATCTGTAGAAGAACCTCCGCGGGATTTAACCATTGTGAATGAAGGAAAGGAAGAGGAGAAAAAATTTAATTTTTTTGAAAGATTGGTGAGAATTTGATGAAATGAGACGGTAGAGATGGGGGGAATTAGATACAATAATGGTGAGGACAACTTTGGAGATGATAATTTTCCAATCAATTTTTGGAGACAATGAAGGAATTTGGAGGAGATTTGGAAGGAAAAATTTCACTAGAGAGGGTTTCGGGGGTTAGGGTGAGTCCGAAATGGGGAAAATTGACAGTTTTAATTGAACAGGGAGACCGTTCGGAAGGCCAAACCTTTGGTGTGCATTCGATGAAGCGTCCGAAAGCTGATGAACGGAAGGCCGATAAAAGTGCTAGTGCCTTAGATATTCTTTCGGATGATGGTACGCGTCCGAAAGAATTCCAGAGAATGAGTAAAGAAATTGAATATCGTTCAGACGATTATGAGCGTCCGAGCCAGAGAGGAAGTTTTCGGACGATATAGAGCGTCCAAAAGATAGTGTTGTTTTGGACGATCGAGTGCGTCCGAACAAAGAGATTATGCCAAATTGATCTGTGAAATCCCCAAACATTTTCTGAGAGATTCAAAACGATATACAGACCCAAGGGTTTTGCAATAATATCAGCCAGTTGATCTGAAGTAGGCACAAAATCAACACTAATTTCCTTTTTACAAACAAGATCTCTAATAAAATGATGCTTAACATCAATGTGTTTGGTTTTAGAGTGCATAACAGGATTTTTTGTGAGATTAATTGCACTAGTGTTGTCACACTTTATAGGCACACAATCAAAAACTACACCAAAATCTTTCAGAGTATGTTTCATCCAAAAAAGTTGAGCACAATAATTTCCAGCAGCAATGTATTTGGCTTCAGCCGTAGAAAGAGAAATAGAATTTTGTTTTTTGCTAAACCAAGACACAAGACAATTTCCCAGATAATGACAAATACCACAAAAACTCCTGTTATGCACTCTACACCCAGCAAAGTCAGCATCAGAATAAAATACATGGCAAATGATAAAAAGAGGACTGTGTATACCACACCGAACTTCATTGTACCCTTCAGATATCTAAAAATTCTTTTAACAGCTATCAAGTGCGATTCTTTATAGGGGCAAGATTGAAATCTAGCACATAAACAGACAGCAAACATAATATCTGGTCTACTGGCTATTAAGTAAAGTAGGCTTCCGATCATACCTCTATAGTGTTTTTCATCAACACCATTACCTCCTTCATCTTTATCAAGTTCGGTTGAAGTGCACATAGGCGTACCAACTTGTTTGCAATCTTCCATTCCAAAACGTTTGAGTAGCTCCTTTGTATATTTGATTTGTGTAATAAATGTTCCTTCCTTTGTTTGGTGAACTTGTAGTCCAAGGAAATATTGTAACTTGCCCATCATACTCATCTCAAACTCTTTTTGCATTAAATGTGAAAAGTCCTTGCACAAACTTTCATTAGTTGCTCCAAAAGTAATATCATCAACATAAATTTGAACAATTAGCAGCCCATTTAAATATGTTTTTGTAAAAAGAGTGGTGTCAACTACACCTCTTTTAAATCCATTTTCAATCAAGAAACCACTTAATCTTTCATACCAAGCTCTTGGAGACTTGTTTCAAACCATATAAAGCTTTAGAGAATTTGAAAACATGATTTGGAAGATTTTTATTTTCAAAGCCCGGAGATTGTTCAACAAAAACTTCTTGATCGATAAAACCATTTAAAAATGCGCTTTTGACATCAATTTGAAATAATTTGAAATCATTGAAAAATGCAAATGCGAGAAACATGCGAATGGATTCTAATCTAGCCACGGGTGCAAAGGTTTCATCAAAGTCAATACCTTCTTCTTGAGCATAACCTTTTGCAACAAGTCTAGCTTTGTTTCTTATGATTTCACCTCTGTCATTTAATTTTTTTCTAAAGACCCATTTAGTTCCAATTATAGGATGAGAAGATGGTCTTTCAACCAAGGTCCATACGTTATTTTTCTCAAATTGACTAAGTTCATCTTGCATGGCATTAACCCAAGATTCATCATTCAAACCAACATCTACATGTTTAGGTTAAATGTGAGAAAGTAATGCACAATTACTATTCAAACGTTTATGAAATGTTCGAATGAGTAGTTACCCCATCGGATAGATCACCTATGATTTAATCTTGAGGGTGACTAGAGATGAATCTCCAAGCTTTCAGAAGATCTTTTGGAGCATTCTCGTTCTTTTATTTTTCATCATCTATTTGATGTTCGTTGACATCATTGCTTGATGTGATCTCTTGATGATCTTCATGAATAGTGAGCTTTGCGATCTCCTTTAGAATACCTACATCTTCATCTTCGCACAAATTCTTTGAGATAACATCATTAGCTTCATCAAATGTAACATGCACAACTTCTTCAATCAAGAACGTTCTTCTATTGTAAACTCGGTATGCTTTCTTGTCACTGGAATATCCTAAAAAAATTCCTTCATCCGATTTTTTGTCAAATTTTCCCAGGTTTTCTATGATTTTTAAAATAAAACATTTGCAACCAAAAACTTTGAAATAGTTCACAACGGGTTTTTTACAAAAAAGGAGTTCATAAGGAGTTTTGTTTAAAAATGATCTTAATAAAACTCGATTCATGACATAACAAGTGACAAGAAAGCATACCCAGTTTATTGTGGTAAGTCGCATTCGCTAATCATAGTTCTAGCGGTTTCTTGAAGAGTCCTATTTTTCCTTTCAACAACACCATTTTGTTGAGGGACTCTAACAACCGAAAATTCATGAAAAATACCGTTGTGATCACAAAAATCGGGAAAACCTCCAAATTTAAATTCGGCACCATTGTCACTTCTTAAACGAATGATTTTTAAATTCAATAAATTTTGAATTTTGGAAAACAATTTTACAAATTTTTCAAAAGCCTCATTTTTGTGAACAAGAAATAATACCCATCTACCTAAAATAGTCATCTACAATAACAAAGGCATATTTGCAACCACCAAGACTAGCATGTTGAGTAGGACCAAATAAGTCTGAATGCAACAATTCTAAAGGCTTATGAGTGGACACAAAATTCTTTGGTTTAAAAGAAACTTTGACTTGTTTACCAAATTGGCATGCATCGCAAATTTTGGTATGTGATTTTTTCAAAAATTTTAGTTTTGGTAAACCTCTTACCAAATCCCATTTAGCAAGTTTTTCAATCAAATCCATGTTGAAATGACAAGGTCTTCTATGCCAAAGCCAAGGATCATCTATGGAAGCGGTAAGACATTTTACATTGCTATTTGTAATTTTATCAAGATGAATCACATAAACATCATTGTGCCTAGTGCCCTTGAATAAAACAACATGATTTTTATCAAGGATAAGACATTCATGCTTGGTAAAAAATACATATAAATTTTTATCACAATGTTGACTTACACCTAATAAATTATAGTTCAAATTATCAACAAGAAGCACATTCTTAATCAAGGTTTACCATTTTTACCTACATCACCAATGCCAATTGATTTTGCTTTATTGTTGTCTCCAAATGTGACTTTTCCACTGTTTTTGGAGATTTGTTAAGAGAGAAGCATCACCCGTCATGTGCCTTGAACATCCACTATCTATGAACCACTTAACATTGTTGGTGATGTTGAAGTACCTACACAATAAATCAATTGATAACTTTTGGTACCCACGGTTTCTTGGGTCCATTTGAGTTAGTGAAATTGCAATCAATCCATGCGACTTTCATTCCAAGTTTTTCATTCTTCTTGACTTAACACATATTCTTAACATGTCCATGTTGTTGGCAATATCTACAAATAATGTTTTTATTTCCATATAAAGATGATTTTGATTTTACAAAACATAAGTCATCCCTTCTAAACATGATAAATTTTTGTTGATTAATACATTCCTATTTCTTTTCAAATCAACAACATTTTCTTTCTTTCTAGTCAAGAGAACATCCAAATCATCCAATCTTTTCTTCAAGGAGGCTTGTTCTTCCTTGACCTTTGATCTCACATGCATTCTTTTCTTCAAGTCACAATTTTCTTGTGATAGCCTATTATTTTCATTCACAAGTTTAGAGTTAGCATTCAATAAAGCATTTTATTTCTTTGGTAAGTCCTTATTTCTAGCATATGATGCCTTTAAGCTATCATGCAATTTCAAAATGAAAGCTTCAAGATCACTTTCATCATTAGAGTCATAGTTAGAATTTACCTCATCATCTCCAATGGCTATAAAGGCCATTTGTGCCGACTCCATTTCTTCTTCGACTTCTCCTTCGGAGTTGCAATCATCCCATGTGATTTGAAAGTTATTGAATCTAGGTTTTCTTCCTTCCTTCTTTTTCTTGGAAGGGCACTCATTTGCAAAGTGTCCGAGTTGACCACATTCAAAACATTTTTCGTTTTGCTTCTTCATATCAAGCCTTGTCTTTCCTTTGAAATTATTTGAATTTGTAGCTCCACCTCTTCTCATTCTTCGTTTGTTGATGTAATGTTTAAGAAATCCTTTGGTGATGAGTGCAAGATCTCCTTCATCAAGATCTTCATCTTCTAGATTGATGGAGCTATTTTCATCATCTTCTTGAGAGGTCTTTAGAGCAATGCTCCTTCTTGGCCTTGCTTCTTCATCATCCACCAAGATACTTTGGCCTTCAACTTCAATTCATAAGATGTAAGAGAATTGATTAGCGATTCAATAGGCATTGAATTTAAATTCTTGGCTTCCTCTATAGCAATTGTTTTGGCATCCCATTCTTTGGATAGAGCATTTAGGATTTTTCTATTTTTTTCACCCAAAGAATACTCCTTACCCAAGGCTTCAAGATCCTTAATGATGTCAATGAACGAACAATACATTTTGTCAATATTTTCATGTGTTCCATCTTGAAGTACTCATACTTGGCAACAAGTAAGGATTTCTTTTGCTCACGAACATCGTCACTCCCTTCATGAATTTCCTTCAATTTATCCCAAATTTCTTTAGCTGAAATGCATCCCTTCACGCGAGTTGATTCATTTTCATCCAAGGTATTATATAGCACATATTGGCTTTTGCATTTAATGTCAAGTTTGCCTTGTCTTGTGGAGTGAGCTATCCCTTGTCTTTTCTCTTCTTCTATTTGTGTGATCACCAATGATAGTAATAGTAAGCTTCAAAAGGACCTTCATCAACAACATACCACAAGTCAATGTCAATAGATTGCAAAAAGATTTTTATCCTATCTCTCCAACTAATAAAATTTTCCCCATTAAACACAGGGGGCCTAGTAATGGATTGATCCTCAAAAAATAGAGCATTGTTGGTTGCCATAATAGTTCTTTTCTCAAAAGCAATTTAAGCAATAAAATGAGACCAAGCTCTGATACTAATTGTTGGTCCCAAAGAAACGTAAGAAGAGGGGTGAATTAGGTTTCTAAAAAATACTTTTAGAAATATTAATCTTATTAAGATTTTTCCAATAATAATTGATATGATAAAATCAATGAAACAGTAAAGTAAGAAAGAGATGGAATAAAACAGCCAATACTTCTAAGCTAACAAGCTTGAAGTATTAAAAACACTAGAATGCTTCACACACTTGGTGAGCCAATGATCTTTACAAAGTACGGAGATTCTTGCTCAAACTAAAAACTCTTTTAGTTGAGCCAAGAATATTTTACTCACAACCTCACTTTCGTACAAGAGTATTACTTCACTCAAAATTGAATTGCACTCTAAACTGCATACTAATACAACAAAGCACTATAGCCAATTTGTACTAAAATGCTCTTTTCTATGCCTTGTATTCAATGTATTAGATGGATTTTATAGAATATCAAAGCAGTTATTCATAAGAGCAATAAATGGTGGTAGCAACTACTTCCTAACGACTAAATAATAAATGCACAAAAAGTAGCTGTTGGGGTTTCGGGCGTCCGAGATAGATAGGATGTGTCCGACACAGCGTCCGATCTCCATGTAGTTGGTGAAGAACTTTGTTCAGACGTCCGTGCATGTGTCCGTTCTATCGTTCGAAAGAAGTTTTAGATGGTCATGTTCGTCCGAAAGAAGCTTGACATAGTTCAGACGATACAGTACTTCCGAAAACCCTGTCTCTAGCAAAAAAAGTAACAGACCTGCAAAAACTTGTTTACAGAGTTAAGTGTTTATGTTATCATCATTTCAAATAAGGTTTGGAAAACATCAGGTGTTTTGGAGATACTCAACATAATGTGCAGTTCTAATCCCTTCATTGTCAAGCCAATAGGCTACATGATTTGCCTCTCATGAAAGAGTTTGATAACAAAATGCCTATTTTGTGATAGCTGTTTAATGGTTTGGATATGATTATCAATACTCCATAAGGTTGCCATTATATCATTTAGAATGTTAACCAAGATTGAAGTGTCCAATTCTACATCCTCTAAATCTTGTTGGAGACTAAGTAGAGTAGAGATAGACATAGTTAGAGAATAGAAATAGGCTACTATAGTTCTTCTTCTTTTTCTTCACCAATTAGAGAGGGTTTTTTTAGATTAGATATAGTTTAGTGAAACTTCTAAATTTCTAGGTTTAGATCATAGACTCCTAGTGTAAGACCTCATTAATTTATGTTTAAATCAATTGCTTCAAGTTAAACTAATGTAATTCAGTTCAAATGCTCACTTTTAATTGCTTTCTTTGTTAATTCTGTAGTTGATAGAGTTAGTTCGTGGACTTTTCAATTAATTTCTTTCTTCATTTGATTTCTCAGGTTAATTGTTAAATTAGTTATGGGCTTTCGTTAAAAAAAAATGCTTTCTTAGTGGTAATCTAGTAGTTTATAAGAATTAATTAGGGTAGATTAGTTTATGGGATTTCATTATTTAGACTTCCTTAGTCATAATTAATAGTTCAGATAAGTTAGTTGCTAACTTAAGATGCTTTTCCTTTTATAAGTTAGTTGCTTCCTTAAGATGCTTTTCCTTTTATTTGCTTTCTTTAAATGCTTTCTAAAAATGTTGTCTTTTTACATATTTTTTTAATTGCTTTCTTTAAAATGCTTTTCTTAGTGTTAATGTTCTCTTAAATGCATTAGTTAGCCTATAAATTGCTTTCTAAATATGTTAAATTCAAGTTTTAGTTAAAATTCTTCATAAATAAATCACTCCAACGAGTAATCTGATCAAATAATCAGTAATTACTGACCAGCTATGCGTTAGTTTCGAAAATGCATCAATCATTGGCAAAGGAATGATGAGAAATAGTAATACATCCTCTAGGAAGGGCATAGTGGAGAATTTTGTCATCCTCAAACATATTTTTTTGTTTTCAACTAAAAGCTTCCAATAACAAAATGAATAATGAAGATGACTGTGGATCACCTTGTTCAGGGCTCTTGAAAATTTGATGAACCCTTAGGTAAACCATTAATCAGTATAAAAAACCAAAAATGTTCAACTTATTGAGCAACTGAAGATATTTGAAACTATGAAATGAAAGAGCATCTAGTACCTTCTAAAGAAAACTCTAGTAGACACTATAAAAGCCTTGGCATGGTCCAACTTTGTTAAGAGAATGCCCGCCTGATTCTCTTACTTGACAAATAAGAATATTATTTGAAATACTCCCTCCTTTGGTGAAAGTAGCCTCATCTTCATAAATAAGTCTTGGTGAAATCAATGACAATTTATTAGCCTATATCTTTGTACATACCTTATTAAAGCTTCAAAGCACACGAACTTATTGTTCTAAATTGTGAACAAAATGAAGTGTTCTACTTTTCTGGAATTATGGCTATCAAGGTACCAGAGAACACATTAAGCAAAACAGCACACTCTATGAATTGTTACACACCACGAAACACATTATTCTTTACAATGTCCCAGCATGTCGTGAAAAATATTCCATTACAACAATCTGAACCAGCAAACCCATCAGGGTTTAAAGAAGAACTGCATTTTTAACCTTTTCGATAGAAAGCCTACTTGATAATCTTTCATTGTCTTCCTCCGGTAAAATAGTAGGGATATATTCTAATAAATGATCTTCCATTAACACGTCTTCCAAAGTCAGTAATTTTGAAAGAATTTAACCCCTTCACTTGCAATCAAGTCTTGATATTCCACCCAATAATCATCTACTTTGTTTTTTGAAATTGCCAGCTGGCCTCTTAGTGACCATCTTAGCATGAAAAATTTGAGTGGTGATCATCTTCTTTGAGTGATTGCACCCCCAGGCTTTTGGTTTCTGAAAACGTCCTCATCAACTAAACATTTGGATAATTTATTATGTGCCAAAGAAAGCTCAACCTTACTAGAATTGGATGGGAAATTTTGAACTTCCTTTTCTTTAGCCTATACCAAAGACTCAGCTACTTAAATCCTCTGAAAGATATTACCAAAGACATTGTTGGTGTAGCTTCTAAGCACACCCTTAGTCTCTTCAATTTGAAAACCAACCTCCCTAATGGATAACCTCCACATAATATATTCTTGTTGGTTTCTACCAAGGACAAAGAACCTAGATTCTTAACCCACATGTTTAGAAACTTAAACTACCTAGAGCCATCAAACAAGAGAATAAAGAAAACAGTAAAGCTGAAAGATCAAAGCATGTCTTAAAAAAGTGATGGACTACAACTTTTTTGTGGTCCTACTAGAATGAAAAATCGGGAAAACTACTATCTAACCTCTTCCTTACATTACTTACAAAATGATTTCCCAGCTAGGTATACAAACTTTCCAGCGAAAAGAATGTTATCCAAGCCACAATCAGAAAGACACAAATTGAAATACTCCATTGTTCTAGCATCTGAACTAGAGAAACCCAAGTATTCAGAGATAGAGAAAATAGCAATAAAATCCCCTCCCATAAACTAGGGATATCATTCACATTATTTTGTCTTAATGAATTCCACAAGTCTTGTCTTCCAAAAGCTTCACAAACAAATGAAGCATAGAAGCCCCTCACCAATGCTACAGATTGGATGTTGACATGAAGTAGCTTATTAGAAGAATATAATAAAGAAATAGATAAAGCATAATCCCAAAGTAATTGTACCTTAAAATTAGGGTTAGCCTTACACTGATGAAAGCATAATTTAAAACAAAAAGATTGTAGTTTAGAAGAAACTAGTTTGGGCTCAAATAAACAAAGCAACTCTACTTTATTTTGATTAACAAGCAATTTTAGCCTTTTTAAAGAAGGTTTATTCCCAACTCTTTGAATAATCCATATAAAGAGAAATTAATCATTGAGAATATTAAGGGGTAGATATTTGTTAGCTCGAGTCACCAATGCATATGAACGGGTTATCTGAACTTTACGTCTTCTTGGCTTTCTCACAATTTGACGAGGCTTAGTAGATGGTTTTGAAGTTATCAAGTTGTTCAATTTTATGCCAATATGGACACTAAAGGTCCTCCATTCTTTAATCTAACTTGGTTCCACCGTAGACCCTAACCTTTGAAAGTTATAAAAATAAAAGGCTTGTTCTTCCAATAGTGAAGCAGGGACAATCAACCCTTCATCATGAGATTTTAAATTTTTCAAAATTGAAACTGGTTCCATAAGAATAGGAGGAGGCTCCTCGTTAAAAACCTGAACTTCTAGATTTTTGAGAGTATGATTTTTCTATGGCAAATCCTTTTCCTGGAAACTAGATCCAAAGAAGTCTAATTCAAATTAAAATCCTCTCACTAGCTGAAGATAATACCAGGAAAGACTCTACCACTAGAACAATTACCAGGTTGAAGCTTTCTTGATACCTAAAACACATTCCTTTGATGGACATGCTGGAATTGGTTGAACGCTATTCGATTGAGACTGTATTTCTTGAACATTTTAAACCTTTTGATCCTTATCCTTCTATTTTCCTGGAACAACATTCTTTACTATATTTTATTGTATTTTACTGGAACAATGTTCTTTGTCCTTCTATTTTACTATATTTTATTGGGACAATGTTCTTTACTGGTCTGGATGACATCTAACATTGCTTACAATATGATTGATAACACTAAAATAGTTCTAGCAAATTCTGGACTAGACATTGCTCTGCATGATACTTATTATATAGTTGCACATTTCCATTATGTACTTTCTATGGGAGCCGTTTTTACTTTATTTGCAGGATTTCACTATTGGGTACGTAAAATCTTTGGCAGAGCAGCATACTGGAAAAAAAATTCACTTGAACCTCTTTAGGACCATCTCTAACACCAATTAAAAGAATGGGTTTTTTTTTCTTCCTTTCGGAGATATTACCATATCTTATCCAAAAGCTCAGCGACCGTCTCTCAATCAACCCCCTCTTTGGGCATGATCTAGTAGAGAACGGCTGCCGGACGACCGAGCTGAAGAAGATTAAGCCCGAGCTTTGCTACTTCACCTTTATGAAGGCGAACGGAAGACAAAGAAGCCGGAGGGATATTCTTTTTTAAGCTGCAAAGGGCCGTACTTGAAGGAGATGAAGCACAAATAAGATTAACGCCCTCTTTACAATCCCCCAGTCAAGCTGCAGTTGCAGCATACTCCACCTCACAATCTTAAAGAAGAGGGCAAACTCTCTTTTCTTTCTTTGCTTTGATTGACGACCATAAGAATGCTTCAAATATGGAAGATTTATTCGGAAGTCCTCTTCCGATCCCCTCCCTTCCTCCAAAAGATTTCCTATTCACGATTTAACGAAGAAAATGAGGCTTTCAAACAGTTCGGCTGATTCAATCCTGTCGCAATTGATCTAAGCTTCATTACCAGACAGGAAAAACAAAGAAAGAATTGGACCTTGGGACCTTCTTTGGTCACTGACACCATCTTTCTTACAATGCAGGCAACAAACATTGGTACAAGAAGGCGGACATCGATAGCTGAAGAAGTCGAGTAGCTCCCGAAACTCAGTTTATCACTTGGGAAGTTCCGTGGTTAACTCTCCCGATGAGCAACTCTATGCGAATACGACTCCACATGGAATACGAATCTATGTTGATTTAAGTTTTAAAGCCTCGCAAGCTATTCCTTGTCCATTAAGCCTTCGCAGCTATCTTCATATCAAGGAGGGAATTCTGATTGGGAAATATTCCACTAAGAAAAGTAAAGAAGGCAGAATTTTGGGCGGCACAAAGAAATCCAGAACCAGCGTACCAACTAAACAATAGCCAATTCCATTCTTTCGCTTGTCAATTCTAAGTGTAATACTACCTTCTTAGCCCTCTAAGAGAAGTTGTACATGACAAGGAGGAACTAAAAAAGAATATCCCTGCGGCTTCTTTATCTTTCCATCGCCTTTAGAATTCAGTTCTTTGCTCCCAAAGGCGAAGTAGCGAAGCTCGGGCTTAATCTTCTTCAACTCAGTCGTCCAAGAAAGAAAAGAAAGAAAAAAATGCAGCGTCTTTCTGATAACCTTGTTTCTTGCATTTTAGGCTGCACAATATCATATTTTCATAGGTAATTGATTGCCTACTACCTCCTTCACTTGTCCCAAGACAAACTTGAGTATGATGTTGTACTCATAAATCTAATTCCACACATACCTTTGTATGGCTCAGACAAAAAAGAGAGGATGTACCATATGCATCTTTAGGGCCGTGCCTACTGCTAATGAGTATATGTGCTCTTTATTGGATAAACAAAAAGAAAGATTCCCAAAATTGTGCCCAGCTGGTTGATGCAAAGCCTGCTGTTAAATTGACGAGACTCAAATTTGAATTGTGGAATCAAGATTTCCCTGATACACAACATTCACAAAAATTCATGAAAAGTAATATCTTGAGAAACCATTGATGATCTACAAATCTTATTTTGATAATGACAAAATGAATGATTTAACCACTTAACCTGAGCTGTGTAGGACTGCTAGGATATTTGCCTAAAGCAGGGCTTTCGGATGAAGTCCATCGTCCGAACAGCACTATATTTCTCAGACGCACAAGCTCGTCCCAAGGAATTTTCCTCGGATGTATTTTTTCGTCCGAAAGAGCAAGGCAGAATCAAGAGTTTTAAAGCACTTGCAACGGACTCATCTAATCGTTCGAAAGAAGCTTACATCGGACTAAGCTAACTGTCCGAAGAAAAAACATTCCCAGCTTGACATTAAATCTTTCGGACACATTATTCCATCCGACGTGTGAACTTTTCAAGCATACCTGGTTCGGACGATAGAACGGACGCAAGATTGGTCGTCCGAACGATGTCCTCTACTGTCTTATATTTGAACGGATGATGGATTGGACGTATAACAATTATATCCAACGTCCAAAACTTATAACGGCTAGTTTTTTAGTATTTATTATTGAGACGTTAGGAAGTGGATAGAACTCAATTTATTTTACACCTATAAATACCAACTCCTGTGTATAATGTAAAAACAACTTACACATTGAATACAAGCAAGTAGAAAAGCAATTTGAGTGCAAAATTAGCTATTGAGCAATATTGTATTAGTGTGTACTTTGAAGTGCTATTCAAAAATATTTAGTGGAATGATAATCTTGTACAAAAGTGAGGTTGAGAGTAAAATTCTTGGCTCAACTAAAGAGAATTAGTGTGAGCAAGGAGTGTCCTACTTTGTGTACATTTTAGAATATTGGCTCACCATATTTGAAGGAGCATTTTAGTAGATTAACACTTCAAGTTTGGTAGCTTGAAAGTGTTGTTCGTTTAATTTCTCTCTTTACCTTTTTCTATACTTCTTAAGCTTAATTATTTTTATCTCTATCAAACTTCTTGTTTGTACAAATGATTTTATAAGAGCATATTTTGCAAAGTAATTTTTAAGAAACCTAATTCTCTCCCCCCCCCCTCTTAGGTTGTTTTGGGGCCAACAATTGGTATCAGAGAGCGCATTGGTCTCTTTATTTTGTTTAAATTGCATTTCAGTAAACATCCCTTATGGCAACCAATAATGTTTTATTTTTTTAGGGTCAATCTATATCAAGACCCCCTATGTTTAATGGGGTAAACTTTATTAGTTGGAAAGATAGAATGCAAATATTTTTGCAATCCATTGATATTGACTTGTTGTATGTTGTAAATGAAGGTCCTTTTGAAGCTACCATCATTGATGATCATACAAATAGAAGAAGAGAAAAGGCAAGGGATGCATTAAATGCCAAGGCTATGAATGTGTTGTACAATGCCTTGGATGCCAACGAATCAACTCGAGTCAAAGGATGCATTTCCGCTAAAGAAATTTGGGACAAATTGAAGGAAATTCATGAAGGAAGCAACGATTTTCAAGAACAAAAGAAATCCTTACTTGTTGTCTAGTATGAGTCCTTCAAGATGGAGCCACATGAAAACATTCACAAAATGTATTATAGATTCAATGATATCATCAAGGATCTCCTTGAAGCCTTGGGAAAGGAATACTCTTTGGGTAAGAAAAATAGAAAAATCTTGAATTCCCTCTCCAAAGAATGGGAAGCTTCCTCTATTGCTATAGAGGAAGCAAAGAACTTGAATTCCATACCCATTGAATCACTAATAAATTTCCTCACTTCATATGAATTGAAGCTTAAAGCCAAAGTTGTGGATGATGAAAAAGCAAGGAAAAAAAGAAGCATAGCCTTGAAGACCTCTCAAGAAGAAGATGAACATTGCTCCATCAATCTAGAAGATGAACATCTTGATGAAGGAGATCTTGCACTCATGACCAAAGGATTTTTCAAACACTACATCAATAAACGGAGAATGAGAAGAGGTGGAGCTATCAACTCAAATAATTTCAAAGGAAAGACCAAGCTAGAAATGAAAAAGCAAAATGAAAAGTGTTTTGAATGTGGTCAACCCGGACACTTTGCAAATGAGTGTCCTTCCAAGAAGAAAGAGAAAGGAAGAAAGCCCCACTTTCAACACCTTTCAAATCACTTGGGATGATTGTAACTCCGAAAGAGAAGTTGAGGAAGAAGTGGAATCGGCACAAATGGCCTTTATGGTCATTGGTAATGATGAGGTAACCTCTACTTATGATTCGAATGACGAAAACGATGACAATGATCTTGAAGCTTTCATTTTAAAACTGCATGATTGCTTAAAGGAATCATATGCTAGAAATAAGAATTTAGTTAAGAAATCAAATACTTTATGGAATGCTAACTCTAAACTTGTGAATGAAAATAATAGGTTATCACAAGAATACAGTGATTTGAAGAAAATAATGCATATGAAACAAGGATCAAGGAAGAACAAGCCTCCTTTAAGCAAAGATTGGACGACTTGAATATTCTCTTGCATAGAAAAAATGAAAATATTGTTGATTTGAAAAAGAACAGAAATATATTGATCAACAAGAACTTTGTCCCTTTTACAAGGAATGATTTATGCTTTGTAAAATCAAAATCTTCTTTATATATTTGTACAAAGAAAATAAAAATGTTATTTGCAATTTTTGCCAACAACATGGACATGTGAAAAATAATTGCTATATCAAGAGAAATGAAAAACTTGGTATGAATACCGTAGGATTTGTAGTCACTCTACTAACTCCTATGGATCCAAGAAAATGTGGGTAGCAAAAATTATCACTTAATTTCTTGTGTAGGTAATGAATATCACCAAGAATGCCAAATGGTTCATAGATAATGGGTGCTCAAGACATATGATGGGGTAATGCATCTCTCTTCATCAAACTCATATCCAAAAATAGTGGAAAAGTGACTTTTGGAGATAATGTGAAAGCAAAATCAATTGGTTTTGGTGATGTAGGTAAAAATTGTGAGACTTTGATCAAAATGTGCTTCTTGTTGATAATTTGAATTACAATCTATTAAGTGAGTCAACTATGTGATAAAAAGCTATATGTGTTATTTACCAAACATGAATGTCTAATTCTTGATAAAAATTGTGTTGTTTTATTTAAAGGTTCATTACATCACAGGCACAATGATGTTTATGTGATTTATCTTGACAATATTGGTAGTAGCAATGTAAAATGTCTAACAGCTTCTATAGATGATCCTTGGCTTTGGCATAGAAGGATTTGTCACTTCAACATGGATTTAATTCAAAACCTTGCCAAGAAAGAATTGGTGAGAGGCTTGCCAAAATTGAAGTATTTGAAAAACAAAATTTGTGATGCATGCCAATTTGGTAAACAAGTTAAAGTGTCTTTTAAACCAAAGAATTGTGTGTCTGCTTCCAAACCCTTAGAATTATTACATTTGGACTTGTTTGGTCCAACTCAACATGCTAGTCTCGGTGGTAGTAAATATGCATATGTGATTGTTGATGACTATTCTAGGTATACTTGGGTACTATTTCTTGTTCACAAAAACGATGGTTTTGAAAATTTTGTAAAATTTTTTCCAAAATACGAAATTTGTTGAATTTGAAAATCATCCGTTTGAGAAGTGATAATGGAGCCAAATTTAACTATTAAATTTGGAGGTTTTCCCAAATTTTGTGATCACAATGGTATTTTGCATGAATTCTCTGTGGTTAGAGCGCCTCAACAAAATGGTGTGGTTGAAAGGAAAATAGAACACTTCAAGAGGCCGCTGGAGCCATGATTAGTGAATGTGATTTACCAAAATATTTTTGGGCCGAAGCCGTTAACACGGCTTGTTATGTTATTAATCGAGTTGTTTTGAGGCCCATTTTAAATAAAACTCCTTTTGAACTCTTGTTGTGCAAAAAAACCCGTTGTTGGATGGAAATGTTTTGTTTTAAAAATCAAAAAAAATCTTTGAAAATTTGACAAAAAATCGGATGAAGGAATTTTCTTGGGTTATTCTAGTGACAAGAAAGCATACTGAGTATACAATAGAAGAACTCTTTTAATTGAAGAAGTTGTGCATTTTACGTTTGATGAGGCTAATGATATTATTTCAAAGAATGTATGTGACGATGAAGATGGAGGTATTTAAAAGGAACTTAAGAAGCTCATACTGTAGATGCGGAATGTCAAGAGATCATGACAAGCAATGAGGAGAACACACTCATCACTTGGATGAAGAAGAAGAAAGAATAAAGATACTCAAAAACATCTCCCAAGAGCATGGAGACTTGTCATAAACCTCGATCTCATAAACCTTTGAATAGTAATTGTGCATTACTTGAGCCTAAACGTGTGGATGAAGCATTGAATGACGAATCTTGGGTCTTTGCTATGCAAGATGAACTTAGTCAATTCGAGAAAAAAAATGTATGGACCTTAATTGAAAGATCATCCATTCATCCCATGATAGGAACAAAATGGATTTTTAGAAACAAATTAAATGATAAAGGTGAAATTATTACGAACAAAGTTAGACTTGTTGCAAGGGTTATGCTCAAGAACAAAGTTAGACTTGTCGAAAGAAGCTTACACCTGACAAAGCTAACTGGCCGAAGGAAAAACATTCCCGTCTTGGCATTAAATCTTTCGGACACATTATTCCATCCAACATGTACAGAACTTTTGAAGCATACCTGGTTCGGACGATAGAACGGACGCAGGATTGGCCATCCGAACGATGTCCTCTACTGTCTTATATTTGAACGGATGATAGATTGGACGTATAACAATTATATCCAACGTCCAAAACTTATAATGGCTAGTTTTTTAGTATTTATTATTGAGACATTAGGAAGTGGATAAAACTCAATTTATTGCACCTATAAATACCAACTCCTGTGTATAATGTAAAACAACTTACACATTGAATACAAGCAAGTAGAAAAGCAATTTGAGGGCAAAATTAGCTATTGAGCAATATTGTATTAGTGTGTACTTTGAAGTGCTATTCAAAAATATTGAGTGGAGTGATAATTTTGTACAAAAGTGAGGTTGAGAGTAAAATCCTTGGCTCAACTAACGAGAATTAGTGTGAGCAATGAGTGTCCTACTTTGTGTACATTTGAGATTATTGGCTCACCACATTTGAAGGAGCATTTTAGTAGATTAACACTGCAAGCTAATTTTCATGGTAGCTTGAAAGTGTTGTTTGTTTAATTTCTCTCTTTACCTTTTTCTATACTTCTTAAGCTTAATTATTTTTATCTCTATCAAACTTCTTGTTAGTACATAAGATTTTATAAGAGCATATTTTGCAAAGTTATTTTTAAGAAACCTAACTCACCCCCTCCTCTTAGGCTGCTTTGGGGCCAACAACCCTAGACGATGTTTAGCCAAGATGAACACAAAGAAAGAACAAAATTTCCCACAAAAGAACAAAAACACGAATTCCTACTTGATGTATTTAACTCTTTGATTACGAAATCAAAAATTTAAAGATATCTGTTTCCAAATGTATGAGATATTGATATGTTGTCTATAAGATGAAAAACCAATAGTACTTTGGTAGGTAATCACAAGAATCAATCGCACGAATACCAAGAGTTTAGAAGACATTTGGAGAATTTTGTCACAAAAATGTATTGAATTATGCTGAATAATGTTGAATGAGTCCGTTTAGCTGTAGGGGGGTATTCTACCAACTAAGTAATGTGAAATGTTGCCCCAAACCCTACACATAAGTCCTAGCAATACTGGACAATAACTTGCCAAATCCCAACTAGTTTAGGATTGGCACACAAGACTAAAAATCGAGTATAAGACAAATGTAGACTAACACTAGTCCAAGTTTAGAGAACAACTAAAATAATAACTCCTTGGAACAATTCTTGATCTAAATCCTTGGTCAAATAGGAATTGATTGGTTGAACTAGGGTATGGCCAAAGTTAGGGTTTTTCGAACTCTTTGGAAGCTCTTCACTCTTGGGCTTGAAACTTCTTGTACTTGAACTTTATCTGGTCACTTATTCTTCACTTTAAAGAACTAGAATTTATGTATTAATGAATTGAGAATAGTCTAATCCAGCTTGATAATAACACCATGAACATGCTGGAATCTTGGCGAGCTCGAGTCCAAGCTTGCTCCAGTTTTCACCTCCTCAACTTGGTACATCCTTAGCCTATCTAGATTTGTATCATTGGTGTTTACAAGAGAAGACTCTGTTAGACTTTATTTAAGAACCCTCATGGAGAAGCCAAGAATGAACCAAAGACCCTTAATCCAACACCATATGTAATCTTCTCCCAGTCCAACTCGGATCAGAATATGCCTCTATTTAGTGACTCCAAGATTAACAATACTAGTAGATCAAGAAGTGAGAAAGGCTTTATGTAGAGAATCCATATTACTACGATCGTGGAGAACATTCCAATGATCGATAATTTAAATGGCTGAGAGGGAAGGCGAACTTCATTTTTTTTGATGAGCATAGTTGGCTCTCCCTTCTTGGTGTTGAGGTTCTTCACATTAACAACTTCTTGATAATTGCCTGGAATAAATCCAAAAAGACAGTGTTGATGCCCTTTAGCCATAAAGGAATGAAAATCAAATAGCTAGAGAGAGAAAGTTCTGGAGAGAAGTTATATTGAATGTTTTAAGATTGAGACTCATTTATTTGCATCGTGATCCTTATACAAAATAATTGTCGGAGAAGATATGTATTCTCATTTTCAATAAAAAAATTGTCAAATAAGATTTGATTCTATATATTGAGTTTAATTATCAGTTGTTATGCAGTAATTAGATTACTATTTTTTGAACTCACTGATAGCTAAAAGCACTAGCTAAAGTAAATCACATCTATTACAAACCTCGTGGGAGCGATGCTCTCTCTTTATCACTTTATTATTAGATAGATTAGTGAACTTGCGAGAATGGAACTAGCATGCATCAAGTTTTTGGCATTGTTTCCTGGGACCAATTGATTTGTTTTACTTAAGTTTTTGCTTTTAATCAGGGAATTTTATTTATTTGAATTATTATTTTTTGTTTGGCTACTACATGTATGGGTCCTCTGTCTACCTGTGTCCTTTCTGTTTCATAACTAGGCCCAGGAATGATGATATTGAAGAGTTCAATCCAGAGAATTACAAAAACCAATCAGACGTATTTAGATAGCTGCACACAAAAATGGCAAAAGATGATCGAAGAAAAGAATAGGAAAGGCACACATATTTGCAACAAGAAGACGAATACAAAACCATAAAAGACTATTGTACATATGATGACGAGTTCTGGATCTGGCATTCAAAAATCTATGGTAGAGGCACAGAAATTTGAGATTGGGCCAGCAATAATTAACATGGTTTAGTCTAATAAAATTGGTGGTACTTTTATGCATGACAACATGTAGTTATAAATTTATAAACACCTAAATCTTAGTACCATCTAGATGGCCTAATGAAAGTATACGGGGTCAAATGTACCTGCTTGATGTACATATTGAATCCACAAGGATTGATTAGTAATTACCAAATATTTGGATTAATTACTAATTGAAGAATTTGATTAAAGAGAATTTTATCTAAAAATAAATGCAAAAAGATTAAGAAGTAAATATAAAACGGGTAGGGGTTCAATGAGCCAAATTCTTGGGGTTTAATCAATTGATTGAGTCAAGTTGTTCAATGGGTCTAATTAGAGGCTCGCTCCCAATAATAAACCGATCTCTTGGCCCAGATGATCTTAGTTTATGATTTTAAGTCATTGACTAAAAAAAAATGGCGTCTTGGTCCAACTGCCATTTGTCCTAATCTAGTAGATGATCAGTCTAGGAAATAAAACATGCTCATATTTTACACTAATATAAAAAAGTTGGCTCAAGAATCGGCCTTATTTTCTTGCCTAACTTTGAAAACACCATCTTCTATATAACTATTCACCATTTCACTATTCAAGCCACCAATCATCAATACTTATTGGAATTTGGCATCATCAAATCTTATCCCAAGTCTAACTAGTGTATAAAAGTAAACATGAAGGCCAAAGAAAAAATTTTAATAAAAAAAATTAAAGAAAACAGCTAAAGAGAAAGCATTTTAAGAAAGAAAATAAACTACCCTACACTAAATTAACACTAAGAAAGCATAATCAATGAAATTACATGAAGTAATCTATCAATTACATTTAGAAAGAAGATAAAGAAAACTATTAACAAAGCAATTAAACTAACTACACTTAGAAAACGAAAATATAACATAAAAGAAAAGCTCATGCAGTAAAAGTCTTCTTTGGTTAACTAGAGAATAGAAACTAAAAGAAAGGAAACCTAACCTAATCTAAGAGATCTACCCCCAAATCGAGATGATTTGCTCTCTACTCAAACCCTATGCTAACTACTATCTAACACTATCTAAATTTATCAAATGAGGGTTTAAAGAGGTTTGTGTGTGTGTATATATATGTATATGTGTATATATATGTGTGTGTATACATATATATATATATACATAGTTCTAGGGTTGAGGAGAACTAGCTCAGGAAAATTCAACCACGAACTGCACTTTTTTACCACTGTAGGATTTCAGGCTGCAGAATCATTTTTTTCTTTAGGATTGATACAATGGTATAAAATGACAGTTCCTCCCAGAATTTCAATATCGCAACACCAACTTTTCTCTGTTCAATTCCATATTGCGGTATGACTAGATCCACTACACTGTTTTACGTCAAAAATCTCCATCCGACTTTTGACTGATGCGGTGTTTCTCCTACCAAACCCTCAAATAAAATTGCATATTAATAACTATAATAAAAACTTAAAATAACTTCTAAATGCTTATACAAAACAATCACAAAAAACTAAAAACCAAACACAAACAGAGGTGAATGAAAATCCCAACTCTCGACAGAATTAGATTAAAGATAAGATACAAACTCTAAACACAAGAACACAATAAAAATAATAATTACAACCTAAATAAGCATTAAAACACTAAATAAACACATACTAACAAAAAAAATTAAAAATAGACAACTTGAACCTCAAACTCAAAAAGGAGTACTTCACATGGACTATTTTGATGCTCTATTGGCCCAAAACAGAGCTATCACCAACATGTTGGCCAATCTTACAAGAGTTTTGGATAGTATGGGTAATGTTAATGCTATAACCATACCACATCCTCATAGTTCTCAACCCCAAATCCAACTACCTTGTGACTTTTGTTTTAGGGATCACTCAAATGGCCAATGCATAAGTGGAAGGATACATGCCATCCTTGTACAATGAACAAGCAAATTAATTGGGGAACCAATCATCCCGTCTTAGAAATTCATCAAATGTTTATAGGAATATATATAATTCTTCATGCAGGAATCTGCTTTGTTTGTATTTATACAAATTGATTTGTGGCAATCTTTATTATTTATTCTTGTTGTTATTTTACTGCAATTTAAATTTTGAAACCCTTGAATTAGTAACCTTGAGAGGAAATCATAAGAGGTATTACGATGAGATTCTTCTCATCCCTATGGTCATTAATTCTTAAATATCCCTATCCATAGTATTAATGAGAAAGGGCATCACTAATATGGATAGGTTAGAATATACTAAGTTTTTTCCTTTTGAAGGGAGTAGTTGATCTCATCGAATATGATGCGGGGACATCTAAACTAGTATATACATGTATGTGGATGACAAGTACATTGCATTGACCAATTGAGAATTCCATATTGTTGGTGGAATTAATTCTCTACATCATAATATGTATAAGTGAATTAATCCTTAGACTTGAGATCAACATAGCATATTGAGTATGGGTTATTGTATTTTGACTCAATTTGTTTCCACTCTTAATTGAGTAATTGTATGATAGATGTTGTATATACTATGAATTATGGAAGAAGGATGAGTAATCAATAAAGGATAAAATGTTTTTGAAAAGAAAAGGACTAGAAATTTGCTTATCAACAAAAATTTTATCACCTTTAGAAAGGATGGTTTTCGCCTTGTAAAATCTAAATCTTCTTTTTATGGCAACAAAAATATCGTATGAAATTATTGTTGTCAAAATGGACATATAAAAAGGGATTATTATGTCAAAAGAAATGAAAAGTTGGGAATAAATTCCATTTGGGTGCTTAAGTATGTTACTAACCCAATTGGACCCAAGAAAGTTTGGGTACCAAAAGTTGTTGCTTAACTTTGTGTGTAGGTATACTTGGAGAGCACCAAGGGATTCAAGATGGATCATCAATGTAAGGTATTCAAAGCATATGAACTAATCAAGAAGATGACATTAACAATTAAAGTTTTTAATGGGCTTTCATTTGTTAATATGAACTATGATCTCTTAAATGTTAGTCAACAATGGATTTGAATTTATTTAGAATGCTTGGGTATAAGTATCCCCAATTTTTGTGTATATTATGTCACTATTTGCAAAAGAAAGGGGGAGCATTCTCTTTTCTAAATGGATTTGCATCACGTATGCTTTATTGCTTTGATGACGCTCTTGGTAAAGAATGAGCAAAAAATGCCTTGATGTTAATCCTTTGCTTGAATTTTCTCATTTTTACCTAATTATTTATTTTTGAAGGGAAGAAATATTTTAAACATGACTTATCCCCTGTATACTTACTTGAATTGCGTGCATAGTTTAAGCGAAGGATATTTGTGGTCATCCACAAACCTTATTTTGATGATGACAAATGCATTTTACCTCTTAACCAAAGCTGTGCAGGTCTGCTATTACATTTGCTGGAATCAGAGCTTTCGGAAGTAGTACACCGTCCAGAATAGCACTACATCTCTCAGACGCACAAGCTCGTCCGATCAAGATTGCCATGGACGCAATTCACTGTCCAAACAATCAGACAGAGAGCAAGTTTTTTTAGCATCTACAACAAACACACAAGCGTGTCCGAAGGAATGTTCCTTGGACGTATTTCTCCGTCAGAAAAAGTAAGGCAGAATCAACAAATTTAAGCATTTGCAACAGACGCATCCAACCGTCCAAAAGAAGCTTACATTGGACGAAGCTGACTGTCCGAAAGAACAACTCCCTGCAAGGCATTAAACCATTCGGCCACAATACACCATCCGATGTGTGAACCTTTCAAACAAACCTGGTTCGGACGATGGAATGGACTCACGCTCGGCCATCCGAACGGCATCCACTACTCGCTTGTATTTAAGATCGGAAGATGGGTCAGACGCACAACAATAAATCGGATATCCAAAACCTATAACGGCTAATTTTTTGAGCATTTATTATTGAACCGTTGGGAAGTGGTTACATCTACAGACCCAATTTATTGCACCTATAAACACGAACTATGATTAGAATGTAAAAATATCTTACACATTGAATACAAGCAAGAAAAAAAGCAATTTGAGTGCAAATTAGATAGTGAGGAATATTGTATTAGTGTGTACTTTCGAAGTACTATTCAAAAATATTGAGTGGAGTGATAATCTTGTACAAAAGTGATGTTGAGAGTAAAATTCTTTTCTTAACTAAAGAGAATTAGTGTGAGCAAGGATTGTCCTACTTTATGTACATTTGAGATTATTGGCTCACCGAATTTGTGGAACATTCTAGTGGATTAACATTTCAAGCTTGGTAGCTTGGAAGTGTTGTTTGACTAATCTCTTTGTTTACCCTTTCTATACTTCATAAGCTTAAGTGATTTTATCTCTATCAAACGACTTGTTAGTACAAAAGATTTTACAAGTGTATATTTCACAAAGTAATTTGTTTTGGCAACCTAATTCACCCCTCTAAGGTTGTTTTGGGGCCAGCAATTGGTATCAGAGCGTTGGTCTCTTTATTGTGCTTAGATTGCATTTGAGTAAAGATCCCTTATGGAAACTAATAATGCTTTATTTTTTGAGGGTCAATCTATCACAAGACCCCTTATGTTTAATGGGGTAAACTTTATTAGTTGGAAAGATATAATGAAAATATTTTTGCAATCCAATGATATTGACTTGTGGTATGTTGTAAATGAAAGTCCCTTTGAAGCTACCATCATTGATGATCATACAAATAGAAGAAGAGAAAAAGACAAGAGACGAGCTCACTCTACAAGACAAGGCAAACTTGACCTTAGATGCGAAAGCTATGAATGTGCTATACGATGCCTTGGATGGCAACGAATCAACTCCTGTCAAAGGATGCGTTTCAACTAAAGAAATTTGGGACAAATAGAAATAAATTCATGAAGGGAGGGATGATGTTCGAGAACAAAAGAAATCCTTAATTGTTGCCAGGTATGAGTCCTTCAAGATGGAACCACATGAAAACATTGATAAAATTATGTATTGTAGATTCAATGATATAATCAAGGATCTTGAAGCCTTGGGAAACGAATACCCTTTGGGTGAAAAAAATAGAAAAATTTTGAATGCTCTATCAAAAGAGTGGGAGGCCAAAACTATCGCTATAAAGGAAGCAAAAAATTTAAATTCCATGCCGATTGAATCTTTAATTAACTCTCTTACATCCTATGTGTAGACACCTATTTTTGTTCCTTAAGTTCTCCCCTATTTTCCTTTTATTTGACTCTCAATTTTCTTTCTAATTTCCCTTTAATTTCTTTTTATCCTGCTCTTTGATTTCCTCTTAATTTATCCTTAAATTCCCTCTTAATTTGTCTTATGGTGTTTAATTATTATGTGATTTATGCATTTTGAAATACTAAGAATGAGTTTTAATATTATTAAGTTTTTAGATTTTTCAAAAAAAAAAAAAATTATTATTAAAAAAAAGAAAAAAAAATTTAGTGCGTGAACAATACCGCGCGTACTATTCACGCGCCGAAGAAATCAGCACGACAGAGCTATTTTGGCCACATTTTTCTCTGCATTTTTTCACCCATTCTCACCAAATTTCGGATGCCCCATACTCCCAACAAGACAAGGAATGGTCTTTAACCATTTTTACAGTCAATCCACCTATTTAAAGAGCAAAAAACTCAGCCTAAAAAAGGATGACGAAATTTCTGCAGAAAAGAAAAGACAGAAATTTTTCTAAGTTTAAAAATCTTCCGAACAGCCAACTTTGAGCCAAAATTCCAAACGATTGAAAAGGAATTAGACTAAACTAAAAGAAGAAAAGTTGTAGAGGGTACCTGGAACTACAACTTCTCGTTGTAAAGTTCAAGAAAAATCATTCATTTGGAGGGTCAAAAATGTGGTAGAAAAAGGTTGGTGGCCAAGAAAGTCTGGAAGATTTTCCAAACAGCCAACTTTGAGCCAAGATTCCAAGCGATAGAAGAGAAATTAGAGTAAAATCAGAGAAGAAAAGTTGTAGAGGGTACCTGGGACTACAACTTCTCTTGGTAAAGGTCAAGCAAAATCGTTCATCTGGTGGGTGAAAAACGTGGTGGAAGAAGGCCCGTTCATCAACCAGAAGCTTGTAGGTGAAAGCAAATTCGACTCAAACGCACTCCAAGCCAAGCATAACGAATTCCACCACATTCCTGAGGTTGAGGTGAGTTAAATGGGATTTTGAATCAATTATTTTGGTGAAAAAATGCTTATCTTGCTATTTTTAAATTTATTTACGACTTAATTTTCGTTTTTTTTTTTTTCCTTTTCAAATTTTTTCTAAGTTACATTTTTAATGACAATAACCATAAAGCTTTAATTTGATTTTTGTTTGACATTTTAATATGTTTAATTACCCTTTGATTGTGAAATTACTGTTTTGCCCTTATGAGTTTTAAATTGTAAATAGGCTCTGATTTTGCACATATTTTTCGATTAGTTACTTTTGTGATGATTTGTGCTGTATTTTTTATGTTTGTTGGTCTCGATATAATTTTATGTTTTTTCTTACTTGTAAAATAAAATATGTGAATTTACTCTTCTGTCCTCAAATTTTGTTTCGTTGCACGACTAGACATTAAATATTTGAATCAAACTCAATTTAGTCCATGACTTAATAACTGTATCAATAATATAAAATCGGGCTATAAGTAAACTCTGGCGTGCATGACAAACAACTGTTTTGCCCCTTGGGAGTTAAATGGCACTACAAGCTAAATGTGTGCAACTTTAAATTGGACCCCGGGCTAAATTTACCTGTCAATGTTTTTATTTACCATTTATTTTCATTTCCTCATTAATATGTACATATTTTATTACTTTTAAACTATGTTAAGAACACGTACGCTACAAAGTCGGAAATAATGAATACTAAAATTGAAAAGGGAAACGCGATAAAATCATGCAACCGGTCCAACGCCGGGTAAAGTGGGTGCCGATAGAAATTTAAATCTATCCCAAACCTTCCCATTATACAACAGGATTCCCGAACTCATGTTTTTTGAATTACGTGGACTAGGAGTCAATCTATCTATGACTAGGGTTTATTTTTCTTTAAATTTTGATGTATTTTTGTGTCCTGGCGCACCAACTCACCGGGTGGCGACTCCAATCCTGTGTTCCCTAGTTTAAATTATTTTTGTACAATTCATAGTCGCATTTAATGCCCCGTTATGTAATAGTAAATAGGTGATTCATTTAAATTGGTTATAGTAAGTAGGTAATTTATGTTTGTAATAGTAAATAACACTTTTGCATTTAATCACCTATTTCACGAGCACCACATTAGCGACGGTGCCGGTCCCAAAGGTGCTCGGCCAGACCGCGGGTTGTGGGGGGGTGCGACAGCATGGCGACTCCACTGGGGACTTTGAGATTCCAGCTAATTTTTATCGATTTTGTGTGCTATGTTACCGGCTCTATGCCTCGTTTTGCGTGCCATGTGCAAAGTGTTACTTTAATTGTTCTTTTTCAATTACTTTACACTTGTTTTACAGTATTTCACCATTTTTACTGTCTTGTGTGCTGGTTTATGGATTGTTGTGTAAGGCTCTACTCGTTTTACGTGCCACGTGCTATGTGTTATTTTATTTGTTCTTTTTCATTTACTTTACACTCATTTTACCGTATTTCACCATTTTTGCTGTCTTGTGTGCTGGTTTATGGTTTATGTGCCACATGCCATGTGTTACTTTATTTGTTCTTTTCAAATTATTTTACACTTGTTTTATTGTATTTCACTATGTTTGCTATCTTGAGTACCCGTTTGTTCGATTTAGGTCTCGTTTTACGTGCCATACCCTATCTGCCTATTGTGTGATTTGTTCTTGCATTATTGTACATGTTTTAATATATTTTGCTATTATACCTGTTTGTGATTAATTTGGGGGCAATTTTTGGGGTGTTGGGGTTCATCAAACCTTTAGAGCCAAACGCGCTAAAATGTGTGAATCTTACAGCCTCCAAGTGAACACAGCATAACACATGTCTCATTTATTGCACAGCGCTAAAATGTAGGAATTAATACTATCTACCCAGATATGCGGCCGTGACACAAGTGTGAACGTAACAGTATCTGTGGCGATCACCTGACCACCAACGATAAAGCCCATCGAAATTGACAGATTTTATTTTTGGGCCCAAAGTCTGAAGGTTCGGGAACCAAGCCCATCTAGAATGCATTAGTTAGCCAAGCCTCATATTCATGTAGCTTAAACCATAGGGCAGAACTGTGTGGACCTTGTTTAGGACACTGGACACGAGGCGGTAGGGCCTACCCATTTATCTGGCTTGTAATAGTAAATAGCTTTACAATTTTGTTATGTAATAGTAATTAATTTTTCTGATTCGTATGATTTACTTTGGCCATGTAATTTGTATCTACTTCCCACAAGAAAGAGTAAATTTTGATTTTTGCATTGCATAAGCCTTAGGTAGGGTCAAAGGCATATGGTTGCCAGACCCAAATTGGAGACCCACCCCCGCTACATGTTTCCAAAGTTTTATTATCCCTTATGTGAATTTAGGCTAACCCCAGCGTTGTAGGGCCATCGTAGGCTACTTATTATGCATATCATTAGCCGTAGAAAGGATACCCTGTCGAATACCCTGTGTATAGAATTGCATACCTATCCCTAGGTACATAACCTACAATGGCATTTGCAAGTTTGCGTGTTCATTTTATAAAGGCTCTGAAGGGGTACAAGCCTCAGGTAAGGCTAAAATGTATTTCATGCAGATGAATTTTGATCGAGTAATTGGAAAGGTGACCAAAGTGCCCTATTTGCTACAGGAGTGGGAACAAAGATAGCTCTAGATAAGCACAGGCAAGCTTACAAAAGACTTCAAGAACAGAAATCCTATATTCGAGAGCAGGAATACAACCGAAAGAGGGCATGCACCAAGATGGCAGATGATCTGGGACGCCTAATGCACAATGGGGCTGCTGAATCAACACTTAGCAAGCTTCTGCAGTACGAGGAGCAAATGATGAAGATACGAGACCATCTAAAGGAGCTCGCCGAATAAGTTCAAACGAGCTTCGTCCCCTTTAGAGCTTTTTTTGTTTTAGGGGTTTACATCCTGGGGAAGGAACCACATTTTATGCTGTAAACTTATGATTATGTTTGTTTATATATATCTGAATTTTCTTTTTTTTTTTATTATTATGTTTTAATATGAAGGTACTAAGTGTCAAAATAGCTACCCAACGCAGCCCTATTTATACCCGCTTGCGTGCACATAAACTCCGATTTGAAGACAGTATGAGCACCGTACCAGCAAAAGATGTGGAAGGGACCAGTGGGAATCAAAACCCAGAGATGGCAGAGTTGCGAAAACATATGGAATCTATGATGGCTGCTATGGCCAGTATGAACCAAGAAATGCAATGGTACAGGCAAATTTATGGGCCTCACCCAGCCAATCAGGAGATGCTGCCTCCTCATATGCCTAATCCCGGCATGGGGATGCCGCTACCTCCACCACCACAGAATCAACCTCCTCCAACTCCAGTGTCACCACTGACATATCCAGTTCCACCACCACCACCTTCTCTTGAGTTGGAGTATACCCCAGGAGGAGAAGCTGAATTAATGCCGCCACCACCCCCTGTACCGGCTGTCAATGATGCCCTATTGAAAAGAATGGAGCGGTTCGATAGTTTCATGAAGCAGCAACAGGGGAAAGATAAATTTGGAGCTATCGACTACCAAGATCTATGCCTATTCCCCGAAGTGCAATTACCGCCAAAATTTAAGATCCCAGAATTTCCAAAGTACAATGGCATTGGGGATATGGCACCTTAAAATGTTCTGCAACTTGCAGGGGAATCTGACAAGCGACCCTCGGATAGCAATGAGGGTATTTGCCAGAAGCTTGGAGGGAGATGCGTTATCATGGTATTTAATGCTTGATCCCAAAAAATTGCAGGATTGGACGGACTTGGCAAATGCTTTTGTGAAACAATATGAGTTTAACCTCGACCTAGAGCCAGACCGTTTTGCCCTGATGAACTTAAAGAAGAAGCCCTCAGAGGATTACCGTGAGTATGTGAAAAGATGGAGGGCGTTAGTTGCCAGAGTGAGCCCACCTATGACTGAGACTGAGATAGTCAAACTTTTTATTGATGCGCAAGAACCTCCATACTATGAAAAGTTGACCGGGTCTATTGGCAAATCCTTTTCAGAAATCATCAAGAAAGCAAAGGCTGTTGAAAGGGGCTTGAAAAGCGGAAAAATTATTGACATGACGGCCTTCAAACTTCAGATAGAGTCCATGCAGGGGAGCACGTCTGTGGCTAAGAAACCCCTGAGCAAGAAGGCTGACAAGAAGGAAGAGGAAGTGACTTTTATTTTCAACCAACCCAATTGCCAACCACCACGCAATTTCCATCAATACCAAAGACCTAACCCACAACCCTTTTATGCACCACCTCCACTACCACCTCAATACTACCCTCAACCCGTATACCAAACACAAGTACAAATGCCCGTGCCTAATCCACAACTCCCATATTATAATCCAAGACCACAACCCCCAAACAATCAAAGACCCAACCAGTCAAACAAATTCCCTCCACCAAACTCCAACCAAGTCAGACCACATGGCAACAAGACCACCCCGCAATTTACAAACCTGGGACTGCCCATTGAGTAACTATATGAGTAGTTGAGATCAGCAGGGAGATTGAATCCCATAGCTCCTCCTCAGTACACAGGGAGGAGTTCCGGATAGGTTTGATGCCAATGCCCACTGTGCCTATCATTTTGGAGCCTCAGGGCATTCCACGGCTAATTGTTGGATGTTGAAGAACAAGGTGCAGGATATGATCGATGCACGTGAGATTGTCATTAGGAGGCCGGAACAAAGGGCTCCTGAAGTAAACACTAATCCGTTGCTACAGCATGAGCCTCATGTTGGGATGGTTTGTATAGAAGCGGAGACGAAAGAGGAAGAAGGAGCATTCAAAGAAGTGACAATGACTCAGTGTATAAACCATTTTATTTGGATTTGTCACATCTGAGCTTGCGTGCCGTGGAATTATCAACCCTCAGCTGTGATAGTCGGTGGAAGGCCAATTTCTGAGGAGGAAGTGTCCGCTGTCACAAGGTCAGGCCAAATCACAAATGACAACAGTTTTGAGGCCGGACAATCCAATAAAGGTAAAGGGCCCATGCAAGGCCCTAAGGCTGTAGCAGACAAAGATGTGGAGGATTTTATAAGATTGATTAAAAAAAGTGAATATTCAGTAGTTGAGCAGCTGAATAAGATGCCCTCACAAATTTCTATGCTCAGCTTATTGTTAACATCCGAACTACACAGGGAGGCAGTCTTGTAGATTTTGAGTGAGGCTCATGTGCCTCGTGATATTCCCACTGACAAACTTGCTGGATTAGTGGGCAGTGTACTGGCATCAAACCAACTTTGTTTTTCTGATGATGACTTAACTTCTGAAGGGAGCTACCACAACAAGGCTCTATTCATCTCAGTTAGATGTGAGGGGCGGCATTTACCTAGGGTCATGGTTGATAATGGGTCTGCTTTAAATTATTTGTCCTTTGAAGACATTGGATAAACTGGAAACCTCTCATGACCTGGTCAGGAATTCATCCATGGTGATCAAAGGGTTTGGCGGGGCTCGAAGACAAGCCACCGGGGAGATAAACCTTATTTTGGAAGTGGGGCCAACTGTTCATCAGGTCACTTGTCAGGTTCTTCCAATTGTTGGGGTATATAATTTGCTACTGGGACACCCCTGGATCCATTCTACTGGGGCTATTCCGTCATCTTTGCATCAAAGGGTTAAATTCATTTACAAGTTTAAGCTGATTACTGTATTTGTCGAAGATGACCACGCCATGATGGTCAAGGAGGAAGTTAGGGAGAGCAGTGACACTCCGGTGCCTTTCTTAGCTTATGATGTGGTCTCTGTCAGCCGAGAGCCTGGAGAGCAGTCATCAATGAAAGCTGTTTGGCATAAGGTGAGTGTAATGATTGCAAAGGAAATGCTGTGTGGAGGATATCGCATCGGCCAAGGTTTGGGGTTGAATTTGCAATCCTGGCATAATACACCCTATTGAGCTACCAACGCAGATGAATACATTTGGGCTTGGTTTTCGCCCGAATGCCAAGCAGCTGAGGGAGATTAAGAAGCTGAAGACAGCTGAAAAAAAAGGTCGAGCATTGCCTATGGTCATTCCACCTCTTAAGATTACTTTCCCACGTTCTGCTGCCATTATGGCTCCTGATGCAGATGAGGCTGAAAAGGAGGATCTTATCCAAGGGGTAGCCGAATTATTTGCTGGGATAATTATTCAAGAGCAGACGGAGAAGAACAGTGGACAAGAGCTGCCATTTGCTGAGATCGACCAACTGCACAACTGGACATCTGATGATCTCCCTTGTCATATGGAGTTTCGGTAAATTTGGAAGGATATTGTTTTTAGTTTTGTTCCTTTCAATTTCATCTTTGTATGTTTGTTTCGTACTTCTTAAGTTGTTTTTCTTATGCCATCTAGTCAAGAAGTAGGTGCATTCACAGCATTGTATTCATGATTCATCTCATTCATCTGTCATTTGGAGATGAATCTTGAAAACAATTTGATTAGTAAAGCAAGTACAATAATGATATTGCCTTTCTCATTCATCTTATTCATCTATTTTGGAGGTGAATTATGAAGACAATTGATTTTTATAGGATGGCCAATGAATCTCAAGTTTATGTTCTCTACGATCACTTGTACAAATATTTGATTAAAGAGAACTTTTTTTTAAAGATGTTTTAGCTCATTTTGTTTTCTTTCATTTCATGCTTTATTTTCTCCCAGATGGCCCAAAATCAATGCTTTTGATCCTTTGGATACTACCGTTTATAAGGCCGATGAGTGCAAATTTTGATATCACACCCGACCCTGATTCTACACAGTCTAAGAGTGATGAGGACGAGTGTGATATTGAAATGAATTCGGGCGACACGAGGAAAAACAAAAGCCTAACTTGGAAGAAACAGAAATGGTAAACATTGGGACAGGCACGGACGTAAGAGAGGTTAAAATCAGCATACACTTGACTAGAGGGCAGAGATAGAAATAGATGATAGAATTTTTTATTTTGTTCCAAGACGTCTTTACCTGTTCTTATGACGATATGCCCGGCATTTCAACAGATGTCGTGGTTCACAAACTCCCCACAGATCCTAAATGCCCGCCTGTAAAGCAGAAGCCAAGGAAATTTAAGCCAGAAATGAGCTTAAAGATCAAACAACATCATTTGCCGTTTTGGGATCCCGGATACTTTGGTTACTGACAATGCCAAAAACCTGAACAATGACATGGTAGATGGTCTTTGTGCCCAATTCAAGATTAAGCATCGGAATTCCACCATCTACAGGCCAAAAATGAATGGGGCGGTTGAAGCAGCTAACAAGAATCTTAAGAGAATTATTCGAAAGATGGTTGACAATCAGTGTGATTGGCATGAAAAGTTGCCGTATGCATTGCTGGGTTATCGTACTGCCATCAGGACATCTACTGGGTCAACGCCTTACTCCCTCATGTACTGAATGGAAGTTGTTTTGCCAGCGGAAGTAGGAGATCCATTCTCTACGCATTCTTATGGAAACTGAGTTAGAAGATGCAGAATGGGTGCGGCTCAGACATGAACAGCTTGCACTCATTTATGAAAGACGGCTAACAGCTGTGTGTCATGGCCAATGTTATCAACGAAGAATGGCCCGAGCTTACAACAAGAAAGTCAAGCCCAGACATTTTCAGGCTGGCGATCTAGTCTTGAAACGCATATTGCCAATACAGGATGAAGCAAAGGGCAAGTTTGCTCCTAACTGGCAGGGTCCATTCATTGTACACAAAGTATTATCAGGAGGAGCTCTTATCCTTACGGAGATGGATGGACAGGTTTTCCCCCAACCGATAAATGCGGACATGGTCAAAAAGTTTTTCACCTGATTGGGCAGACTGTAAACCATTAAGTCAATGCAGAACGTCGGATAGAATTCCACCTGTTGTTTTCTTTCCCTTTTCACCACATCCAAACTAAATCCTTTTATATCTCTTCTCTTTATTTGCCTATCTTTCGTTTCAATTGTGCTTTGTCCCTATCCTTTGCTGTAAAAACAAATTGGAACTGAGCTCATTTGCAATGTTGGGGCAAATTATTGTTTAAGGTGGCAAAACAAAAAAAACAAAAAATAAAGTTCGAGAGGCTGACGAAAACAAATGCCCAACAAAACTCAGTTTGTTATAATAAAACTGGGGCAATTTTTTTCAAAATGAGAACCCGTTTCCCCAGTTCAGTCACCTTGGTAAAGTAAGAAAACCAAAGCCCACATGTATAATCTAGATGTGTATAAGGCACCGGGGTGTATGCTGCTCTTGCAAACTCAACCTTCCATCCCTTGTAGCTATGTTTTTTCCAACCAAAGCACCCATCTTAAACTGGGGCAAGTTTTTGTTAAGATAATCCCAATCTTTACCAATCACACGACTTAACCCATTTTGACCCTAACTATCCTAAGTTCTACATAGGCTTATGTGTATAAGAGATCTTACTGATGCCGAAAAACTTTGAAAACTAAAGTTCGCATGCATTGGAAAAGGCGATTACTTAGCCAGACGTCTTCCGCTTACTCCCACACATTGCCGTTTACTTGGACCTCATAGGTGAAAACCCAGAAAGGGCACCTTTGTTTAAAAAAAAAAAAAAAGAAAAAAAAGAGCAAAAGAGAGGCTTGGTTGAAAACCCTACGGGGCGGCCTAGGCAAAAGGAGAGTGTGCGAGAAAAAAAAATTCAAAAAAAAAAAGGAAAAGGGAGGAAACCTTAGTGAAAACCTGAAAAGGCTCTGAGGAAGGGGTAAACTGAGCAAATGGTCAAAGTCTGGTTGACGACTTCTCTGGATCCAAGTCTGGGAAAGTGTTCAACTGAAATTTGTTGACCAAAGTTAGGCTTATTGGTTGCATTTATGTCGTTCTCTCAACACAGTCATTAGCCTTTAAAAGGCACATATCCGATGGATCCAAAGCATTGCCTGATCGGGTCCAAATCACTTGGAATGAAAAGTCAAAGCGGTGTTAATACGGTGATAGCACAATTTTTACTAAGATTGCTCCCATGTGCCTGTATTATTTATTCATGTACTTCTATCAAACTCACATGCTGCCATTTAGTTTGTTTGTAGTTGTTCTTCTTGTTGTTGATATTTTAGTTGTCAAATATGTGAAAATCATCTGTTTAATTGAACTACGTTCGACCTGATTCCTGTGGTGGGATACGTAGGCAGCTCTTAGCGAGCTCGGTCACCTTGGTTACAGAAATGTTCGGTAAGATTGACATTTCGTATGTTTTGGCACTGACCAATTCGAGTTTTCTTTGCTTGATATCGCATTGTTTTGAGTACCTGAAAATAAAATGGATGCTAGAATCCACGACACTGGGGCAAATTTTATTGATCGGATATCCTTCATAAATAACAAGGGATACACCCTCACAGGTGATCGCCACTTGGGAGATGGTACACTGAGTTCCCAGTCAAACCTTTTAGTTTAAATAATGCAGTCATTTACTGTTTTTGGGCTTAATGTCCCAGTTTACAATCCAGTCACGATTAGGGTTAATTACTAGTTGCCTTTTACACTTCATTTCATGGGTAAGCCCAATGACATGGCTCAGTGTGCATGTCATTCTTATTGCATTTTCACCCGATAAACGAATTTTGGGTTCTCATTTCTATTTTCATTAACCTGATAAACGAATTTCAGGTTTGCATTTCTGCATCACCCGATAAACGAATTTCGGGTTCTCATTTCCATTTTCATAACCTGATAAACGAATTTCAGGTTTGCATTTTCATCCCCGATAAACGAATTTCGGGTTTCCATTTTCATAACCTGATAAACGAATTTGAGGTTTGCATTTTCATCCCCGATAAACAAATTTCGGGTTTCCATTCTATTAACCTGAAAAACAAATTTCAGGTTTGCATTTCTGCATCACCGCGATAAACGAATTTCAGGTTCTCATTTCCATCTCTATTAACCTGATAAACGAATTTCAAGGTTGCATCTTCACCCGATAAACGAATTTCGGGTTCTCATTTCCATCTCCATTAACCTGATAAACGAATTTCAGGTTTGCATTTTCACCAGATAAACAAATTTTGGGTTCTCATTTCCATCTTCATTAACCTGTTCAAACGAATTTCAGGAAATGAGAACCCGAAATCCCGATAAACGAATTTCGGGTTCTCATTTCCATCTTCATGAAAACCTGATTTCTCTTAACCATTTCATTCGTTTATCATCTTAACCCGATAAACCCGAAATTTTTATATCACTTTCATTTTTCATTAACCTGATAAACGAATTTCAGGTTTGCATTTTCCTCCCCGATAAACGAATTTCGGATTTCCATTTTCATAACCTGATAAACGAATTTCAGGTTTGTATTTTTATTCCCGATAAACAAATTTCGGGTTCTCATTTCCACTTTCATAACCTGATTAACAAATTTCAGGTTTGCATTTTTATCCCCGATAAACGAATTTCGGGTTTCCATTCTATTAACCTGATAAACGAATTTTAGGTTTGCATTTCTGCATCACCCGATAAACAAATTTTGGGTTCTCATTTCCATCTCCGTTAACCTGATAAACAAATTTCAGGTTTCCATCTTCACCCGATAAACGAATTTCGGGTTCTCATTTCCATTTTCATAACCTGATAAATGAATTTCAGGTTTGCATTGTCATCCCCGATAAACGAATTTCGGGTTTTTATCTTCATTAACCTGATAAATGAATTTCAGGTTTTCATCTTCACCCGATAAATAAATTTCGGATTCTCATTTCCATCTCCGTTAACCTGATAAACGAATTTCAGGTTTGCATTTGAACTCCCGATAAACGAATTTCGGGTTCTCATTTCTATTTTTATAACCTGATAAACGATTTAGGTTTGCATTTTCATCCCCGATAAACGCATTTCGGGTATCCATCTCCATTAACCTGAAAACGAATTTCAGGTTTGCATTTTCACCCGATAAACGAATTTTGGGTTCTCATTTCCATTTTCATTAACCTGATAAACGAATTTCAGGTTTGTATTTTCATCCCAGATAAACGAATTTCGGGTTTCCATCTCCATTAACCTGATAAACAAATTTCAAATTTGCATTTACATCCCCGATAAATAAATTTTGGGTTTCCATCTCCATTAACCTGATAAACGAATTTCAGGTTTGCATTTTTACCCGATAAACGAATTTCGGGTTATCATTTCTAGATTTTAATTTTTCATTAATCTGATAAACGAATTTCAGGTTTGCATTTTCATCCCCGGTAATCGAATTTTGGGTTTCCATCTTCATTAACCTGATAAACGAATTTCAGGTTTGAATCTTCACCCAATAAAAGAATTTCAGGTTCTCATTTCCATCTCCGTTAACCTGATAAACGAATTTCAGGTTTGCATTTGCACTACCGATAAATGAATTTTGGGTTCTCATTTCCATTTTCATAACCTGATAAACGAATTTCAGGTTTGTATTTTACAGACATCCCGATTAACGAATTTCGGGTTTCCATTCTATTAACCTGTTCTATTAACCTAATAAACCAATTTCAGATTTGCATTTCTGCATCAACCGATAAACAAATTTCGGCTTTCATTTCAAGTTTGCATTACCCGAGAAACTCACCGTTCGGGTTTTCATTTCACTCTTGTTACCTCGATGACAAAAAGTCGGGTTTTCATTTTAATTTACATATCTTTACCCCGATTACATAAAGTCGGGTGTTCATTTCTGTTTACATACCCTTGCCTTGATGATACAAAGTCGGGCTTTTAATTCACATTGCTTGTTGAGTTTCATCACCAGTGGCGTTTGCATGTTATGGCAAGTTAGTTTTCTTTGTCATTCACAGCTACGTTTCATTCTAAGTCCCTGTACTCCCGATAAACACCAGATCGGGATTTCATTCTTGTTTTCAAGTTTCATTTATGTCTCTTATGGTTTATTTCACTGGGCGTCTTTTTATTCACTTCTTTCCCCCAATGAAGGACTTTTCCGCTCTGGATGAATAGATAGACCTAATCTCCCCGGTGTGTTTGTCAAGATGGTGAATTTTCTCTTTCATGACCTCATGAGCTTAATGTTGTCATGTGGCAAATTTTGTTGCATGATTGGAATCATCCAGTCATGCGGTGTCTACAATCTTTGCCTAGAGTTTCTTCAATCCTCTTTGAGACTCTGGCAGAGAGGGGCAAGGTGTAGACACCTATTTTTGTCCTTAAGTTCTCCCCTATTTTCCTTTTATTTGACTCTCAATTTTCTTTTTAATTTCCCTTTTAATTTCTTTTTAACCTGCTCTTTGATTTCCTCTTAATTTGTCTTATGGTATTTAATTATTATGTGTTTTATGCATTTTGAAATACTAAGAATGAGTTTTAATATTATTAAGTTTTTAGATTTTTCAAAAAAAAAAAACAAAAAATTATTATTAAAGAAAAGAAAAAAAAATTTAGTGCGTGAACAGTCTGCTCGACAGAGCTGTTTTGACCACGTTTTTCTCTGCATTTCTTTTTCACCCATTCTCACCAAATTTCAGATGCCCCATACTCCCAACATGACAAGGAATGGTCTTTGACCATTTTTACACTCAATCCACCTATTTAAAGAGCAAAAAACTCAGCCTAAAAGAAGGAGGACGAAATTTCTGCAGAAAAGAAAAGACAGAAATTTTTCTAAGTTTAAAAATCTTCCAAACAGCCAACTTTGAGCCAAAATTCCAAACGATTGAAAAGGAATTAGACTAAACTAAAAGAAGAAAGTTGTAGAGGGTACCTGGGACTACAACTTCTCATTGTAAAGGTCAAGAAAAATCATTTTTTTGGAGGGTCAAAAATGTGGTAGAAGAAGGTTGGTGGCCAAGAAAGTCTGGAAAATTTTCCAAACAGCCAACTTTGAGCCAAGATTCCATGTGATAGAAGAGGAATTAGACTAAAATCAAATAAGAAAAGTTGTAGAGGGTACCTGGGACTACAACTTCTCTTTGTAAAGATCAAGCAAAATCGTTCATCTGGTGGTGGGTGAAAAACATGGTGGAAAAAGGCCCATTCATCAACCGGAAGCTTGGAGGTGCCGAAAGCAAATTCAGCTCAAACGCACGCCAAGCCAAGCATAACCAATTCCACCACATTCCTGAGGTTGAGGTGAGTTAAATGGGATTTTGAATCGATTGTTTTGGTGACAAAATGCTTATCTTGCTATTTTTACATTATTTATGACTTAATTTTTGTTTTTTTACCAAAATGGAAACAAATTTTTATCGGGTTATACATTTTTAATGACAATAACCACCAATTCTTTAATTTGATTAAGAGACACTTTAATTTGTTTAATTACCCTTTGATTGTGAAATTACCGTTTTGCCCTTATGAGTATTAAATTGTAAATAGGCTCTGATTTTGCACATATTTTTCGATTAGTTTCTTTTGTGATGATTGGTGCTTTATTTTTTATGTTTGTTGGTCTCGATATAATATTTATGCTTTTTCTTACTTGTTAAATGATGTGAATTTACTCTTTTGTACTCAAATAATGAAAATTGTTTAGTTGTACGACTAGACATTAAATATTTGAATCAAACTTAATTTAGTCCATGACTTAATAACTGTATCAATAATATAAAATCGGGCTAGATGTAAACTCTGGCGTTCATGACAAACTGCATGTTTCGTTCCCACTCTTGTAGCAAATAGGGCACTTTGTGCAACTTTAAATTGGACCCTGCTAAATTTACTGTCACAAATTTTTTATTTACCATTTATTTTCATTTCCTCATTAATATGTACATATTTTATTACTTTTAAACTATCTTAAGCACACGTACGCTACAAAGTCGGCAATAATGAATACTAAAATTGAAAAGGGAAACGCGATAAAATCATGCAACCGGTCCAACGCAGGGTAAAGTGGGTGCCGAGGGAAAGTCAAATCTATTGAAAACCTTCCCATGAAATCCCGATCTGGTGTTTATCAGATTACGTTGACCAGGAGTCAATCTAGACTAGGGTTTATTTTTTCTTTAAATTTTGATGTATTTTTTGTGTCCCGGCGTACCAACCCACCGGGTGGCGACTCCAATCCTGTGTTCCCTAGCTTAGATTATTTTTGTACAATTCATAGTCGCATTTAAAGCCCCGTTATGTAATAGTAAATAGGTGATTCATTTAAATTGGTAATATTAAGTAGGTAATTTATGTTTGTAATAGTAAATAAGACTTTTGCATTTAATCACCTATTTCACGAGCACCACATTGGCGATGGTGCCGCTCCCAAAGGTGCCGGCCAGACTGCGGGTTGTGGGGGGGTACGACACTATGAATTGAAGCTAAAGGCTAAAGTGGTGGATGATGAAGAAGCAAGACCAAAAAGGAGCATGCATTAAAGACTTCTCAAGAAGAAGATGAAAATGGCTCCATCAACTTTGAAGATGATCTTGATGAAGGAGATCTTGCACTCATCACCAAAGGATTTCTCAAACACTTCATCAATAAACGAAGAATGAGAAGAGGTGGAGCTATCAACTCAAACAATTTCAAAAGAATAGAAGACCAAGCTAGAATTGAAAAAACAAAATTAAAAGTGCTTTGAATGGGGTCAACTCGGACACTTTGCAAATGAGTGTCCTTCCAAAAAGATAAATGAGGGAAGAAAGCCTTGTTTCAATAATTTCTAAATCACATTGGATGATTGCAACTCCGAAGGAGAAGCTGAAGAAGAAATAGAGTCGGCACAAATGGCATTTATGGCCATTGGTGATGATGAGATAACTTCTAATTATGATTCTAACGATGAAAATGATGACAATGATCTTGAAGCTTTCATTTTTAAATTGCATGATAGCTTAAAGGAATCATATGCTAGAAATAAGGAATTAGTAAAGAAATCAAATGCTTTATTGAATGCTAACTCTAAACTTGTGAATGAAAATAATAGGTTATCACAAGAAAACAGTGATTTGAAGAAAAGAATGCATGTGAAAACAAGGATCAATGAAGAACAAGCCTCCTTGAAGAAAAGATTGGATGACTTGATTATTTTCTTGCATGAATAAAAAAAGGGAAAATGTTGTTGATTTGAAAAATAATAGAAATGTATTGATCAACAAGCACTTTGTCACCTTTAGAAGGAATGATTTATGCTTTGTAAAATCAAAATCTTCTTTATATGGAAATAAAAATGTTATTTGCAATTATTGTCAGCAACATGGACATGTGAAAAATAACTGCTATGTCAAAAGAAATGAAAAACTTGGTGTGAATACCGTATGGATTTGTAGTCATTTTTCTAACTCTTTTGGACCCAAGAATATCACCAAGAATACCAAATGGTTCATAGATAGCATGTGCTCGAGACATATGGCGAGTGATGCATCTCTCTTCACCAAACTCATATCCAAAAGTAGGGGAAATGTGACTTTTGGGGATAACATGAAAGCAAAATCAAATTGGCCTTGGTGATGTAGGTAAAAATGGTGAGAAGAATCAAAAATGTGCTTCTTGTTGATAATTTGAATTACAATCTATTAAGTATGAGTCAACTATGTGGCAAACAGTTCAATTTATGTGTTATTTACCAAACATGAATGTCTAATTCTTGTTAAAAATTGTGTTGTTTTATTTAAAGGTACTAGGCACAATGATGTTTATGTGATTTATCTTGATAATATTGGTAGTATCAATGTAAAATGTCTAACCGCTTCTATAGATGATCCTTGGATTTGGCGTAGAAGGCTTTGTTATTTCAACATGGATTTAATTGAAAAACTTGCCAAGAAGGAATTGGTAAAAGGCTTGCCAAAATTAAAGTTTTTGAAAAACAAAATTTGTGATGCATGCCAATTTGGTAAACAAGTCAAAGTGTCTTTTAAACCAAAAAATTGTGTGTCTACTTATAAACCCATGGAATTATTACATTTGGATTTGTTTGGTCCAACTCAACATGCTAGTCTCGGTGGTAGTAAATATGCATTTGTGATTGTTGATGACTATTTTAGGTATACTTGGGTACTACTTCTTGTTCACAAAAATGAAGCCGTTGAAAATTTTGTAAAATTGTTTTAAGACCAAAATTCAAAATTTGTTGAATTTGAAAATCATTCGTTTGAGAAGTGATAATGGAGCCGAATTTAAATTCAAAGGTTTTCCCGAATTTTGTGATCACAACGGTATTTCACATGAATTTTCTATTTTTAGAGTGCCTCAACAAAATGGTGTTGTTGAAAGGAAAAATAGAACACTTCAAGAGGCTGCTAGAACTATGATTAGTGAATGTGATTTACCAAAATATTTTTGGGCCGAAGCCGTGAACACGGCTTGTTATCTTATGAATCGAGTTCTGTTGAGATCTATTTTAAATAAAACACCTTATGAACTCTTGTTTTGTAAAAAAACCCGTTGTGAGCTATTTCATAGTTTTTGGTTGTAAATGTTTTATTTTAAAAATCAAAGAAAACCTTGGAAAATTTGACAAAATATTTGATGAAGGAATCTTTCTAGGACAAGAAAGCATACCGAGTATACAATAGAAGAACACTTCTGACTGAAGAAGTTGTGCATGTTACATTCGATGAAACTAATGTTGTTATTTCAAAGAATGTATGTGAAGGTGAAGATGAAGATGTAGGTATTCAAAAAGAGCTTGAAAGCTCACTATTCATAAAGAATATCAAGATATCACGTTAAACAATGAGGACAACACCCATCACTTGGATGAAGAAGGAGAAAAGAATGAAGACACTCCAAAAGATCTTCCAAGAGCAAGGAGATTTGTCTCTAGTCACCCTTAAGATTTGATCATGGGTGATCCATCCAATGGGGTAGAAACTCGATCTCATAAACATTTGAATTGTAACTATGCATTGCTTTCTCATATTGAATCTAAACATGTGGATGATGCATTAAATGATGAATCTTTGGTCTTTGCTATGCAAGATGAACTTAGCCAATTTGAGAAAAACAATGTATGGACCTTAGTTGAGAGACCATCAATTCATCCCATAATTGGAACAAAATGGGTTTTTAGAAATAAATTAAATGATAAAGAAGAAATCATTAGGAACAAAGCTAGACTTCTAAGAGTTGCAAAGGGTTACGCTCAAGAAGAAGGCATTGATTTTGACGAAACCTTTGCACCCATTGCTCGTTTAGAATCTATTCGCATGTTTCTTCCATATGCATGCTTTAACAATTTCAAATTATTCCAAATGGACGTCAAAAGTGCATTTTCAAATGACTTTATTGAGCAAGAAGTTTTTGTTGAACAAGTCCCTGGTTTTGAAAACAAATATTTTCCAAATCATGTTTTCAAACTGTCTAAAGCTTTGTGTGGTTTGAAACAAGCCCCCAGAGCTTGGTATGAAAGGCTAAGTGATTTTTTGATTGAAAATGGATTTAAAAGAGGCGTTGTTGACACCAGTCCCTTTACCAAAACTAATTCTAATGATTTTTTAATTGTTCAAATTTAAGTTGATGATATTATTTTTGGAGCAACTAATGAAAGCTTGTGCAAGGAATTCTCGTGCTTGATGCAAAAGAATTTGAAATGAGTATGATGGGAGAATTAGAATTCTTCCTTGGACTCCAAGAGTTCACCAAACAAAGAAAGGAACGTTCATTACACAAATCAAATACACAAAGGAGCTACTCAAGCGATTTGGAATGGAAGATTGCAAATAGGTTGGGACACCAATGTGTACCTCAACCAAACTTGACAAAGATGAAGGAGGTAATAGTGTTGATGAAAACCACTATAGAGGTATGATCGGAAGCCTACTTTACTTAACAGCTAGCAGACCGGATATTATGTTTGTTGTTGTTCTGTGTACTAGATTTCAATCTTGTCCTAAAGAATCACACTTAATTAAAGTAAAAGGAATTTTCAGATACTTAAAGGGTACAATGGATTTTGGTCTTTGGTATTCAAAATCCTCCACTTTTGATTTAATTAGTTATTCTGATACTGACTTTGCTGGTTGTAAAATTGATAAAAAAAAAGTACTAGAAGTATGTGTCACTTCTTGGGTAACTGTCTAGTGTCCTAGTTTACCAAGAAGCAAAATTCTATTTCACTTTCTACGGCAGGAGCCGAATTGTCATATATTGCTGCTGGAAATGTTGTGCTCAACTTCTGTGGATGAAACATACATTAAAACACTTTGGTGTCATCTTTGATTCTGTGCCTATAAGATGTGACAACACTAGTGCAATTAATCTCACAAAAAATCCTATCGTGCATTCTAGAACCAAACACATTGATGTCAAACACCACTTTATTTGAGATCTTGTGTACAAAAATGAAATTTGTGTGCACAAAAGATCAACTTGCTGATATTTTTACTAAACCATTGGCCTTAGATTGTTTTCAATTTCTCAAAACTCGATTGGGCATCATTAATTTCAAATTTGTCTAAATTTTGCGTTCGGACAGATACAATCGTCCGAACTATCTGCTCTATCGGACGTACCTAAACGTCTTAAATCCTCTCTTTTGTCTCAGACGCTTATAATCGTCTGAACTATCCTCGCTCATTCCTCTAACTCTCTGGACTTTCTAACAGACATGTATCAATGTCTGACATTGCTTCGGACGCACAGGATACTGGGTTTCGGCTGTCCGTTCATCTTCGACGAACGATTGTTTTACTCGTTTAAATCTCTTTATCTTTCGCATTTCGGACACTACCCCTCCCCGACCGAACCCTTTCTCTAGAACCCAAGAGTTTCCACAAAATGCTCTTACTCTCCTCTATCATCTCTAAAATTTCTTAAGAATTTCTCTTTCCCATCTTCTCACTTACCCCAATTGAATCCTATTTCACCAGTTTCACATCTCATTCCTTGAAATGTCTCAGAAATCTACTCAAACACCCATTTTCCTCTTCTTCTTTTTCTTCAAATTTACAATGGTACGATCACACTATAGATCTTCTACGGCTAGCCGAGGACGAAAATCAAAGGGCAAGACTCCTATGCAAGGACAATCATCCACAAATCCTCAAACCATTATTGATCCTTCTCTACCCAAATTCATTGATGTCAAGGCAACTGACCGGTACATCTTTCTTCTTAGCAAGTCCATTATTGTTCAATGATCTATTTCTCAAGGTCTTTTTGATGAATTTAACTTACCTATTGTGAAATCTTGCTTTGAAAAAAAAAATTGGGGTCATTTGGTTAACTTAGATTTGCTAGTCTATCATGATATGGTACTCCAATTCACTACTAATCTAAAGTAAGGTCTCACTATTCGTATGTTAGTATCTCGAGTGAACAACAAACATCTTGAGATTTCCTCCAATGTCATCAACTCTGTTTTTGAATATGAAGTTCCCTCGCCTAACGATTTTTCCTATTTTTTCTCGTTGGATAAATGGCCTACTTTGGATACTCCTTTTGACAACGATGATGTTACAAAGATTTTTCATGTCAATTTTAAACAGGCTTTGGAAGCCAAAACAACTCTGCTTACTCCTGAACTCAACATTTTATACACTTTGGTCGCTAATTTACTATTACCAACTGATGGGCATCGCACTGAGGCAAGTAAAATGCAAGTCTATTTATTCTACCGTGTTATTAAAGGCATTCAACTTGATTTTGGTTATCTCTTTTGAGCTCTTTGTGGGAGCTCTTCTTAACTGATACTCACCAAAACATACCTTTTGGCAAATTCCTTACTAAGATTTTTTATCATTTTGACATTCCCTCCACCGGCAAAAACCAATATCCCCCTTACTTTAACAAAGCTTACATTGAGCATAAGGGTTTGAGACACTTTAATGAGCAATGGTTAACAAAAGCTGCTTATGAAATTGAGAAATCTAAATCTCAAGCTTCTACCCACGAATTTTCACTTCCTTATTCCCCACATCCTCAAACACCTCCATCATCCCATGATCCCCACACTTCTTCTTTAGAACCTTCCTTCTCTCATATCTGCAGCCTTTTTACTTCTTTGAGAGACCAAATGAGCTACTTTCAGCATCGCACCAATTGGAAACTGAAAAGACTTGAAACTTGACAAACAATTCTTTAAGAGGCAGTTAGCTTAGGAATGTCTGCTTCAACTCAAGTCCAGTTTGCCAATATCCAGTACCAATACTCTTGAGTCTTCCTCTGAAATGAAAAGCGATGATGGTGGCACCAATGATGATGATGATCATTCCATTCCTGGGAAAGACGATCGTGAGGACCCTACTAGCAGCACCAATCCTAACAAATCTAGTGCTCTTGGTGCTGATGATGATGAAAAAGATGATGATGACATTTTCAACTATATCATGCAACGCCGTGATCCTGAAGACTTAAGTTGTCATGACAACGAAGCTACCGAAGATGATGCACCGACCAAGAAACACAAACTTTAGAAACAATCCAAAAAGTCGCATGACTCTACTTAGATTACCTATTTTAATTTGTTTAGCTTATCTTGAATCCACTTAGATTGGATTTGTTTAATGTATTCATTTAAATTTGGTGTGCTTATGGTAAAATTCCACTTGTTTTACTTCATTGCTTATGCAAGAGGGAGCACCCCCTAAGGGGGAGTTTAATTCATTTTGCTGAAGTCAAAAGGAGGAGCAGGAGCATCTATTTAATGATGGATATTGATTGTGTTTTTGATTCAGTAGTTTGTCATCATCAAAAAGGGGGAGATTGATGATCCACAAAACCTTATTTTGATGATGACAAAAGCGTTTTACCCCTTAATCTAAGCTATGCAAGTCTTCTATTACATTTTTTGGAATCAGAGCTTTCGGACGTAGTACACCGTCCGAACAGCACTACATCTCTCGGACGCACAAGCTCGTCTGATCAAGATTGCCACAGACGCAATTCATTGTCTGAACGATCAGGCAGAGAGAAATTTTTTTGAGCATCAACAACGGACGCACAGGTGCATCCGAAAGAATGTTTCTTGGACATATTTCTCCGTCCGAAAAAGTAAGGCAGAACCAAGAATTTTAAGCATTTGCAACGGATGCATCCAACCATCCGAAAGAAGCTTACATTGGACGAAGCTGACTGTCCATAAGAAACAATTCCCTGATAAGCATTAAACCTTTCAGACACAATGCACTATCCGATGTGTGATCCTTTCAAACACACCTGGTTTGGATGATGCAACGGACGCAAACTCGGAAAGTCGTCCAAATGGCATCCACTACTCGCTTGTATTTAAGAGCGGACGATGGGTCGAACGCACAAAATAACATCGGACGTCCGAAACTTATAACGGCTAGTTTTTTGAGCATTTATTATTGAGCCGTTGGGAAATGGTTACAGCCCAATTTATTGCACCTATAAATACCAAGTCTGATCAGAATATAAAAACATCTTACAAATTGAATACAAGCAAGAAGAAAAGCAATTTGAGTGCAAATTAGCTAGTGAGCAACATTGTATTAGTGTGTAATTTAGAAGTGCTATTCAAAAATATTGAGTGGAGTGATAATCTTGTACAAAAGTGAGGTTGAGAGTAAAATCCTTTGATCAACTAAAGAGAATTAGTGTGAGCAAGGATTGTCCTAATTTGTGTACATTTGATATTATTGGCTCACCAAATTTGAGGAGCATTCTTGTGAATTAACACTTCAAGCTTGGTACCTTGGAAGTGTTGTTTGTCTAATCTATTTCTTTACCATTCTATATACCTTCATAAGCTTAAGTGATTTTATCTCTATCAAACTACTTGTTAGTACAAAAGACTTTACAAGTGCATATTTTGCAAAGTAATTTGTTTTGGAAACCTAATTCATCCCCCTCTCAGGTTGCTTTGGGGCCAACAATTTGATACTTGATGTGGCATTAATTAAGGGAGAGATTGTGTGTATAAATAGCTTTATATTATAATGTTTGGATGATGCCAAAAGGGGGAGAAATAATGGACAAAAACTCTTATCTTGTGCCTCATATTTTATTGTTGTTTTTTTGAATTGTCCAATTGATTTGTCATATCAAAAAGAGGGAGATTGTTGAACCCCGATTATGATAATCATGTTTTGATGGTGACCAAATCGTACTCACGGTTTGAAAATAAGTGTGCAAAAAATAGGAAAGTTCGGACGTAAATAATTGTCCGGAAGGAAGAAACTTCGGACGATGGTAATCGTCCAACACAAAGAGCCTAAAGCAGATTTGGACGAAGAATAGCGGCTGATCAGATTAAAAATTAGAGAAATCACTGACGTCAACCGGATGCAGGTTCGGATGTAGCCTCAGACGTCTGAACGAAGGAAGACAAAATACACTCTAGAGAACGGACGCAACGTCGGACGCAGAGTTTAGCAGCGGCAGTCCAAAAAGTCCAACGGCTAGTTCCTTGGGACACACTCGGCCGTCAGAAAGCTCTAACGGCCAATGTTTCAATAAATAGAAAATAGCCATTGAAGAGATGTTCGAGGCAATTTCTGGGCATCTATAAATACCCCTTAGCCTGAAAATGTAAAGTAACTACTACATTCAGTACAAGCACTTGCAAGAGCTATTTGGGGAGAAATAGGCTAAATTATTGAAGTGTATTGGTTTGGGTAGTATAGTTCTCTTGGCTCAACTCGAGGGAACTAGTTTGAGCAAGAGTAGATTAGTGAGTGATCTTCAAGTCTAAGAGTGGAGGCATAACATATGTACAAAAGTGAGGTTGTAATGTAAAATCCTTTGGCTCAACTAATAATGAGGAACTTAGTTGGTGCAAAGGTAAGCCTACTTTTTGTACAAGAAGGTTATTGCCTTGCTTTCTTTGAAGAGGCACTACTAGTAGATGTACTCCAAACTTGAGGAGCTGGGGAGTTTGGTTTGGTATTCTTTATCTCGATCATTTTATTTGTTCTTTAAGCTTCAATTGTTAAATATTTATCTTTGATCATTTGTGCTTAAGTGTTCATTTGTTGCACAAAGTTTGCATTTTCATTAAGCACGTTAAAAGGTTTGTTTTTAGAGACAACCTAATTCACCCCCTTTCTTAGGTTGCTTTTGGGCCAACAAGGGTGATGATCTCCAAGCACAATTTGAGAATTTAAGGAGAGAACTTAATAACCGAAGAAGGGAGATTGAAGACCAAAATAGGAAGTATGAAAATTTGTGAGCTATGGCATGGAATTTGGAAGTTCAATTGGGGCAAATAGCTTGGCAACAAAATGAAAGGCCCATAGGATCTTTGCCAAGCGATACAATTCCTTGGATCTAGATTAAGAGACAGGCATCAATTCAATAGAGCAAAATGGAAGGGAAGAATGTAATGCCATATCTCTGAGGAGTGGGAAAGTGTTGGTTGAGTAAAATGAAAAGCATGAGGTTAACAGAGAAAATGAGAAACAAAAATCTAAGATGGTTGAGGAGAAAAGTAAAGTGGATGTGATGACAAAAAGAAGGGAAAAGATGATGAAAGCAAAATTCAAAAGATGGAAGAATGCATTGATAGGCATATGAAGAATGAATCCACACTCTTTAGTTAAAGTGCCTTTTCCTCAAATGCTAATTGATTCAAGAAAGGAGAAAAAAGAGAAAATTCATCCAATTCCTCAATAAGTTTAAAAAGCTTAATTTTAATATTCCTTTAGTTGATGTTCTCACCAAGATGCCAAATTATGCTCAACTTATGAAGGATCTTTTGGCTAGAAAGTAGAAATAGGATGCTAAGAAAGTATGCCCTGATGCTAAATATAGTGTCATTGTTCAATGGAAATTTCCCTCTATACTCAACGATCTCTGGTAGTTTCTCCATCCCAGTGAACATAGGAAGTCAAACATCGCATTGTTCGCTATGCGAATTGGGGCGAGCATTAATTTTTTGTCAAAAGCTATTTACGAAAGTAAGGAATTACCAATGCAAAACCAACCAAAATCACCTTCCAATTGGTGGATTTGTTCGAGAGGAAAGCATATGGCTTGTTTGAGGACGTGCTTGTTCAAGTAGACAAATTGGACATCTCAACTAATTTCTGGGTGTTAGATACCGGAGAAGAAAGCAAAATTTTATTGATATTGGTAGGCCTTTCTTGTCCACCACACATGCTTTGATTGACGTAAATAAAGGGGAGTTGGTTTTATAAGATGACAATGAATTAGTTGAATTTGATGTATTTGAGTACAATGATAATGTTTTCATTTTTCAAGAAAGTTGTTCTAACTATTCCCTTGGTTCATTTGTTGATAGGTTTGAAGAGGAGGAATCCATAGTGTAAAAAAGCAATTCACTAGAACAGGTGGATGAGACTAGCAAAGAAAGATTCAAGGACTGACGTCAAGGAATAAATACAATGATGAGAGTTGAGGTTAAAATAAACCAAGAGGTTGTTTCACAAGAGCGGAAAAGGGAGGATATGAGCATAGTGAAACTTGAAAAAAGAAGAAATAGAGGGATTACAAGCAAATGAAGGTGATTATTGATCCATTGATTTTGACAAAAGCTTTGAAGAAAGGACTTGTGCATGGGAGAATTGGGAATCAAGCTTCAATCATTGAGAAGAAAGGCATCAACCTTTTCCCATGGAAACCAAAGGAAAAGGATGGCCAACCATCCTAAGTTTCTTTATATGATCATCATTGCCATACTCAAGCTAGTGACTATAAAAGAGGGATTCTTTGAGGGCAACCCAAGCCTTTAAATTCCTTGTTCTGTTTGATTTTGTTGTTATTTTACATTTAATTTTGATTTGGTGCACATTTGTTTGTTTTAAGTTTAGATTTTGTTTTCAAACATTTTGCTTTTAAATTGAATAGAATTGTGCTAAGGAATGAAATGAAATTTTCTTCTAAACTTGTGTTTTTATTATTTGTAGATGGCGAATGGACTTGAAGAGAAGTGGTGAAGAAGAAGAAAAAATTTCTAAGTGTTGAAAATTACTTTTGGCTGAAACAGGGTCCATGTCGCAACATCAAAATTTATGTCGCGACACTTTTCGAAGCCATGTTAGTCATTTGGTCCGTGTTGCGACACCAAATGCAAACTTCTACAAAAGTAAAATTTTGAGCCTGTTTTGATGTCGCGACACTTATCACGTCTAGGGCACACAATTCCATTGATGTCACAACATCAGAATTCGATGTCGCTACATCCAAGAGAATGTGAAAAGCACATAGATTTTGATGTCGTGACATCAAAAACCTAATGTCACGGCATCAATGATGGATAGATTCAAATTTAAGACAACTCTTTTCCTTCTTTTCATTTCAAACCCCAAACCCTCGCACCATAACACCAATCTTTTCCATCTCTCATCTCTTTTCCTGGTGCAATTCCCATTTAATCCACAAAAATGCTGCATAAAACCACCATAATCCACCCAACAAATCATCATCAATCACCAATCATCCACAAGAGGTTTTACAATAGTAGTTTTTCAAGCTTCAAAGGAGTTTTCTTTAACAATTCAAGTGGGATTTTCACCAACCACATGGGTAATATCTTCCAAATTATTTGTGCTTAGGCCCATAATTCTTTGTTTTGGAATATTTTGGTTGCATTTTTGTAATTTTTGGTCATTGATTGCATAGAAATTTTAAGAAATTGTGGGTTATTATTGTTATTTCTTGGCGCAAATTTTAGTGGTATTTCTACTATTTTGATTGCAAATTTTTTGGGCTTTTTAATTGTTGTGATGAATTTTCCATTAATTGATCAGGAATCCTTAATTGGTGAAAAATTTTTGTGGTTGTTTGTTCTTTTTCTTCGCTGTGGAATTGAATACTTTGTGAGGAGCATTTTATTTGTTCCTGTTGAAATTACGTGAGAAAACTGATGACGAGAGTTTATGGCATTGGTGATAGAGAGCAAGAAGTAGGAGTAGAGGAGAGAATCAAAGAAAAATAAAAGTTGGGAAAGGTACAAGTGGTGTAGGTGAGATTGGTGAGCCGAGTGGGGCAAATGAGCTGGAGATAGAGCCCCAATTTTTGAGTGAGCGTGCTCATTCTTTGTTTAAGGCCAATGGAAAACACAAGGTCATTAAGAAGAAAGGTATTGATTTATCTATGCATTGGGGAGATTATGAGGATGTGAGAAACGAAATAGAGAGATAGCTTAGGGACCGAAAATGGGAAGGACTTCAAAAGGAATGTGATCTTGTGTACACAAAGTTAGTTAAAGAGTTTCATTGTAATTTGTGTGATTTGGAAGATGGAAAAGTTAGAGTGAGAAGTGTGCTGGCTGACTTTAGTGACAAAAAGATTAATGAGTACTTTAACACACCTTCTATTGAGAGTTTGGAATACAGGGAGTTTTGAAATGATAGAAACAAAGATATGTTTCATCAACCTTGTGCTTGTTAAAAATGCCCTATGTACTACTAATATTGATTGGGTAATGATTACAACTAGGAGAAGAGAGTTTAAATTTTCATGTAGTGGTTTTCCATTACTCGCCAAGTTGTAGTTCTGTTTCACTAGTTGTAGAATTTTGGACCCAAACTAAGTTATATTCAATAAGATAAAAGCATGCCTTCTTTACACTAGTCTTGAGGGGATGCCTTTGAATGTTGGTAGTTTGATCAGAGAGGGATTCCTTGATAGGAGGAGGTCTGTGAAACCTATTTTTTATGCGCATAGTTTAATCATTCATTTATGTATTGCTACAAGCTCATCCAAGGGAAGAATTAACAAGAAATATGTGTACAAGACGGTTTGGGTGTTTGGAAGGCATCAATATCCCAGAAACATCCTCGAGCATTGCAGGTCCCCATGCCTTCAAGTTATGTTTGTAACACCCTAAGCACAGATGAAGAGTGCAATGAACTGCAAGGGTACTTGATGTATAACCAACAAGTCATTTCGCACAATAATTTGGTACTAATAGGAGAAGCTCTTAGGACTACCTCACTCAATACATGGGTACGACCTCCATCGCATCCACTTGTGCATTATGCTCTACCTCGTGGACAGTCTTACTACACACCACCAGAGATACCGGTGCATCAAGGAGATTCACAACAAGTTGGCGGTATCGGTGTAGCGCAAGATGAGGATTTTGAATAAAGCCAACACAGCGGAGCAGAGAATGATCATGAGGAGATGGAGCAGGACAGAAATGATGATGGGTCACAGATTTCGGGGACATTTGGAGAAGACGCCATGTAGAACAATGCTTCGTGATTTTTTTGCTTGAGGAATTTAGAGACATTTGAAAACTTTTTTCATTTTGATTTCCTTATTACTTTAATACTTTATCATGTTTATTTTATACTTTTAGATATTTTGGTTTGGATACTTTATTTTGGGATAGATTGGCTAAGGGCCTTCAGCCAATGCCAAGTGACTTTTTAGTGGTGCTTGACTTGAAATAAGAGGTGATCCTTATTGAACTTCATGGATGAATGATTGGTTTTAACTTATTATATTCTTTGTTGATTTACTTGCTTGAGTTTTGATAGTGGCTAAGGGCCTTCAACTAATGCCACGTAGATTCTTGCTGAGGCTTGAACGTTGGAATTAACTATTGTGAGCTTTTTTGAATGATTACGAGCATGGCTTGGTGTGTTCTTAGTGATATCATTCAATGAAGTGTGTTTTGTATATATTTTATTATAGCCTAGTTTGTTCTAATTTTTTAGTAGTTTTTATATGTCATGATGTTTGAATTTTGTGTGAGTGGATGGATGAGTTTTACTCATCAAATTAATAAAAGTGCCAAATTTGGGGGTGTTCTTTTATTATTTCAGGAATGGTACTTATAGGTTCGTATGTGTGTGTTTGATGGCTCTTGGATGGCAAATTGATGAATTTGGTACTCGATGATTATACTTGGCATGCAATACTATATGATTTAACTATTTTAATTGGACATTTCATTGGGAATTTCAGTGTGTGTGAGTGGTTCATTTGTAACACAAGAATTTGAAAATTTTGGTATTACCATTATCATAAAGAAGGACAAATATTTTGGGAGAAATTCATTTGAAATATTGTTTTTGATCGAATCATAAAGGTTACTTTGTTGGTCAATTTATCTTTTAGAAAAATTGATTCAAATGGAATAGAAGGAATTTAATACATTTAGTGTGTTTGCATAGGGAATGTTATTCTAATCAGTGAATGATTGGTCTTAGATATTATTATTAGGTACATTTTATCCCTCTTCCTTGGTTTAGGGCCGTACGAAAAAAAATCTACAATAGGAATAAGGCGAGTACGGGATTCTGGCATGTACCCATGTTATTTTTCTGAATTAAGCCATTAGAGTAGTAATAAGGCGAGTACGTGATTCTGGTATGTACGCATGTTATTTCCATGCGACTTCGACGGGATGGTTGAACAACTTTGTAATACTTGTTATTTGAGAAAAGTTGATGTTTTGAAAGTGAATAGAACTTACCTTTTGAGAACCTTTTTGAGATTGGTTAACACTTAGTAATTTGAAGTTTCGTGTAGCGATTGAACTTATGATTTTTGAAAAAATAGAAAACTTGAGGTGATAAATTGAAATGGTTCAATTGTCACATGGTATTTGAGGTCCATTGAGAGATTTCCTTATTGTTCATAAGAACATCCATTTGTCATCTTTGTGTTGTCAATTTGGAAGTGTGATTGCTAAGTCGTCTGCTAAGGTTCTTTTTATTTCTTGTTTTCCTCGGTACTAACAAAACACTAAATTTGGGGGTGTGATTACTCTAGTAAACCAGAGTTATTTTTCTTCTAAATTAGAGTATTTTGTTAGTTTAATCCCAAGTTTTGATATCTAATAAGCGTTGTAGTTAATTATTTGCATTATGTAGTTGCATTTGCATTTTTTTAAATATTATTAATTTTTAGTTAATTTAGTTACCAATTTAAGTAAGTAATTTTGCAAGTGAAGAATTGAAAGATTGCGAAGTCAAAATTAAAAAAGATCGAAGCCAAAGTAAAATTAAAAAAGAGTTGAAGACTAGAGCTGAAACACGCTCGATGTTACGACAGGGATATTTGGTGTCATGACATTGAGGCAAAGATTTATTTAGTAATTTTTAGCTCAATATTGAGACACCGAATATCCATGTCACGACATCAAGGCGCAAAAGGCTTAGTTTTCAAGATATTTTTGTAATATTTGGCTTGTAGATTTTAATTCTTGACTTGTAAAGCACTCTAATATATATAATAGGCAATAGTTAGTGACAATACACGTAGTAGGTAGTGTAGTTAGTATTTTTTAGAGTAGATTAGATTAGTAGTAACTTGAACACAAAGTTTTTAGTTTAATACAAAATTCTCTTTAATTTTCCTTTAGATCTTGTTTTTAATTCCTTTGAAGTTTTAATTTGACTACATGACTTTAGTGTTAATCATTAGCTTTTAATAGATATAATTTTTACTTGTTTTCTAGTTAAATTTCTTTTAGCAAAATCTAGTTACTTCCATTTTAAGTTTTCTTAGGGTTCTTGGTAATTTAGTGATTTCTAGTTAATAATCTTCATTTTCCTGTTTTAATTCCTAGTAATTTTTAGTGGGTTTTCTTTTATTAATCAAAAAATCAAAAAATATCTAGTTTTAGTCTTAATTCCTTTGCAAGTTTCGTTAGTTCAGTTAGTAGAAAAATGGAATTCTCTTTGGTTTCATGCTTTCTTATTCAAGATTTTGTTTAGAAGTAGTTTTAGTTGTTGTCATTTTATCATAGATTAGATTAGTTAACCACATTTTCCTGTTTTAAGATTAATTGCCTTTCAATTGTAGTCCAGTTTAGTTAATCTGGTTAATTTAGAAGTAGTTTTAGTTGTTGTCATTTACTTGCTTCTGTTAGATTAGATTAGTTAACCTTTAGATTAGTGATTTTTAGTTAATAATCTTCATTTTCCTGTTTTAATTCCTAGTAATATTTAGTGGGTTTTCATTATTAATCCAATTTCAAAAATATCTAGTTTTAGTCTTAATTCCTTTGCAAGTTTCGTTAGTTCAGTTAGTAGGAAAATGGAATTATCTTTGGTTTCATGCTTTCTTATTGTTTTCTTTGGTTCGTTTAAGATTAATTGCCTTTCAATTGTAGTCCAGTTTAGTTAATCTGGTTAATTTATAAGTAGTTTTAGTTGTTTTCATTTACTTGCTTCCGTTAAATTAGATTAGTTAACCTTTAAACTAGTAGTTCAATTGCATCCTTTACTAACTTTAGTAGATAAACTAGTTTAATTTTGAATTATATGCTTTTTTGATTTCTAGATTTAATTAGGTTTAGTATTTGCTGTATTGTTGGTTTGCCTAACTAGACAATAGCCAATAAATCCAAGTTATTGCAAACCAAATGATCCTCCTAGGAACAATACCCACAACTGCGGTCTACTAACTTCCTCGTAGACTTGCGCTACTGCTGGTTGAATTTAGTACATAGTTAAGTTTTATTACTTGTTTGAGTGTTTTCAATTTATTTTACTCTACCCATGCACGAACACAAGCATACGTTAAAGCTTTATCCTTCGAGGCCAAAGGAAAAGAAGACGGAGTTCGTCCTCTGTTTGGACATTTGAAGCTCAACCATGCCATAGTCAAGCTAATAACTTTAAACAAATACTCTTGGGGGATAACCCAAACTTTTCTTTCCCCTTATTTATGCTTTACTTTGATTTTTATTTCATTTGGTGAGTAATTAATTAATTTGTTAGTTTTAATTATTGTAAATTAAGGTTACCATAGTTAATGATGTATTTTCAAGTGGTTTTATTAAAATGTAAGTGAAAATGGTATCTAAAATGTGATTTTGACATTTGTAGATTATGCACAAATTGTTGGGAGCAATTGATGAAAGGATGGAAAGTGAAAAAAAAAATTGACTAAGTATCAACAGGTTTTGTAACTTGGTATAGAAAACTATCAATGGAATAAGACCGAAGTATCAAACTTCTGGCAGAAACTGAAACAATTGGCATGAAATCCATTTTAAGAAGGAAACGAAACCACGGTGTCAAACTTCTAGAGCAATTGGTATCAGTCAATACTTAAATTCAAGAACAAAAATTTGGCCTGCAGTATGGAATGACAGTTGAGATTGCGGTAAAGAGCGAGGTCTCAAACTTCTAGGGAATAGGTATCTTTTGATATCACGGTATCAAATTCATGTTCAAAAGTTTGATACTATGGTCTATTTTCAGACCATGGTAAGGATTTTACAAATGGGAACATTGATATTGCAGTCCAGAATCCTTGAAACCTAGACAAACAACACTTGGCCAATTTTTAGCAAACATACACGTTCCCATTTTTAGCAAACATGTCCATTACTAATTTTTATGCTCTCTTCTCTCTACACTAAATTCTCCCCTTCTTTTTTACCAAATTCACCAAAAATCCACCGCAACAACCAATTTCTCCAGTAAAATTGTTTCAAGTTCATTGTATCATCATAAGTTTTCATGGTTAATTCATTGTTGAGGTAATTTCTACAGTTACTAAAATTGAGCAAGTTTGTAGATGTTTTCTTGGGCATAATTGATTGAGAATTTGGTTGGCTGAACTGCTCTATATTGCTTATTTGGACTATCTAGTGTTTATTAATGATGATTCACAAACCTTATTTTTATGATGACATATGTTTTTAACATTTTAACCTAGCTGTGCAGGTCTGCTATTTTGTCTGCTGGAAACAGAGCTTTCGGACGCGATACACCGTCCGAACTATAATACATTTCTCGGACGAACAAGAGCGTCTGATAGAAATTACAACGAACGCAATTCACTGTCCAAACAAATAGACAGAGAGCAAACTTTTTGAATGCCTGCAACGGACGCACAAGCACGTCCGAAGGAATATATCTCGGGCGCACATTTCCATCCGAAAGAAGTCTACCTCAGATGAACAAGACTATCCAAAATAAATTATTCCCTGATAAAGCATTAAACCTCTTGGACGTGATATATCGTCTGAAGTATGAAGTCTTCACACACACCCAGTTCGGACGATGGAACGGACACTGCCTGTTCGGATGTCCGAACGGTATCCACCACACATTTATCTAAGATCGGATGCTGGGTCGGACGAACAATAATAATATCAGACATCCAAAACCTATAACGGCTAGTTTTTGGGCATTTATTATTGAGCCGTTGGAAAGTGGTTACAACAAATTTATTGCTCCTATAAATACCAACTCTATTGATATTGTAAATTAGACTTTACTCATTGAATACAAGCAAGAAACAGTGAAATTTGAGTGCAAATTGTCTATTGAGCATTATTGAATTAGTGTGTACTTTAGAGTTCTTTTCAAGAGTATTGAGTGGAGTGATAATCTTGTACAAAAGTGAGGTTGAGAGTAAAATTCTTGGCTCAACTAAAAAGAATTAGTGTGAGTAAGGATTGTCCTACTTTGTGTACATTAGAAGATTATTGGCTCACCAAAGTTGTGAAGCATTCTAGTGCATTGTTACTTCAAGCTTGGTAGCTTGAAAGTGTTACTTGTTTAATCTCTTTCTTTATCCAGACTTTTATACTTCATAAGCTTAATTGCTTTTATCTCTATCAATTTACTTGTTAGTGCATAAAGTTTTAAAATTGCATACTTTGCAATGAAATTTTTAAGAAACCTAATTCACCTCCCTCTTAGGTTACCTTGGGGCCAACAATTGGTATCAGAGCTTGGTCTCTTATATTGAGCTTAACTAGCTTTTGAGAAAAGATCATGGCAACCAATAATGCATTATTTTTTGAGGGTCAATCTATAACAAGACCCCCTATGTTTAATGGGGTAAATTTTATTAGTTGGAAAGATATAATGAAAATATTTTTGCAATCTATTGATATTGACTTGTGGTATGTTCTAAATGAAGGTCTTTTTGAGCTCACTCCACAAGACAAGGCAAACTTGACCTTAAACGCGAAAGCTATGAATGTGCTATACAATGCCTTGGATGATAATGAATAAACTCATGTAAACTCATGTCAAAGGATGTGCTTTCGTTAAAGAAATTTGGGACAAATTGAAAGAGACTTCATGAAGGGAGCGATGATTTCAAGAACAAAAGAAATCCTTACTTGTTGCCAAGTATGTGTCCTTTATGATGGAACCACATGAAAATATTGACAAAATGTATTGTAGGTTCAATGACATCATTAAGGATCTTGAAGTCTTGGGTAAGGAATATTCTTTGGGAGAAAAGAATAGAAAAATCTTGAATGCTCTATCCAAAGAATGGGAGGCTAAAACTATCGCTATAGAGGAGGCCAATAATTTAAATTCCATGCCTATTGAATCTCTAGTTAACTCTCTTGCATCCTATGAGTTGAAGCTAAAGGCTAAAGTGGTGGATGATGAAGAAGCAAGACCAAAAAGGAGCATTTCATTAAAGACTTCTCAAGAAGAAGATGAAAATGCTTCCACCAACCCAGAAGGTGAAGATCTTGATGAAGGAGATCTGGCACTCATCACCAAAGGATTTCTCAAACACTACATCAGCAAACATAGAATGCGAAGAGGTGAAGCAATCAATTCAAATTGGAACTTCAAAGGAAAGACCAAGCTAGAAATAAAAGAGCAAAATAAAAAGTTCTTTGAATGCGGTCAACCCGGTCACTTTGCAAATGAGTGTCCTTCTAAGAAGAAAAATGAAGAAAGAAAGCCCCGCTTCAACAATTTCCAAATCACATGGGATGATTGCAACTCCGAAGGAGAAGTTGAAGAAGAAATGGAGTCTGCACAAATGGCATTTATGGCCATTATTGATAATGAGGTAACTTCTAATTATGATTCCAGTGATGAAAAGGATGACCATGATCTTGAAGCCTTCATTTTAAAATTGCATGATAGCTAAAAAGAATCAAATGCTAGAAATAAGGAGTTAGTAAAGAAATAAAATGCCTTATTGAATGCTGACTCTGAACTTGTGAATGAAAATAATAGGTTATCACAACAAAACAGTAATTTGAAGAAAAGAATGCATGTGAAAATAAGGATCAAAGAAGAACAAGCCTCCTTGAAGAAAAGATTGGATGAGTTGAATATTTAACTTTTGCATAAATAAAGGGAAAATATTGTTGATTTGAAAATGAATAGAAATGTATTGATCAACAAGAATTTTGTCACCTTTAGAAGGAATGTTTATACTTTGTAAAATCTAAATCATCCTTATATGGAAATAAAAATGTTATTTGCAACTATTGTCAACAACATGGTCATGTGAAAAATAATTGCTATGTCAAGAGAAATGAAAAACTTGGTATGAATTCTATATGGATTTGTAGTCATTTTACTAACTCTTATGGACCCAAGAAAATGTGGGTACCAAAAGTTATCAATTAATTTCTTGTGTAGAAAATTAATATCACCAAGGATGCAAAATGGTTTGTAGATAGTGGGTGCTCAAGACATACGACCGGTGATGCATCTATCTTCACAAACCTCAAATCCAAAAACAGTGAAAAAATAACATTTGGGGATAACATGAAAGCAAAATCAATCGGCATTGGCGATGTAGGTAAAAATGGTGAGACCTTGATTAAAAATGTGCTTAGAACTTGTTGACAATTTGAATTACAATTTATTAAGTGTGAGTCAACTATGTGATAAGAATCTATATGTGTTTTTTACCAAACATGAATGTCTAATTCTTGATAAAAAATATGTTGTCTCATTTAAAGGTACTAGACATAATGATGTTTATGTTATCTATCTTGACAATATTGGTAGTAGCAATGTAAAATGCCTAACCGCCTCTATAGATGATCCTTGGCTTTGGCATAGAAGCATTTGTCATTTCAACATGGAACTAATTGAAAATCTTGCTAAGAAGGAATTGGTAAGAGGCTTACCAAAATTGAAGTTTTTGAAAAACAAAATTTGTGATGCATGTCAATTTGGGAAACAAGTTAAAGTTTCTTTTAAACCGAAAAATTGTGTGTCTACTTCTAAACCCCTAGAATTATTGCATTTAGACTTGTTTGGTCCAACTCAATATTCTAGCCTCGATGGTAATAAATATGCATTTGTGATTGTTGATGATTATTCTAGGTATACTTCAACGGTACTATTTCTTGTTCACAAAAATGAAACTTTTGAAAATTTTGTGAAATTGTTTTCCAAAATTCAAAATTTGTTGAATTTAAAAATCATCCAGTTGAGAAGTGATAATGGAGCCGAATTTAAATTCATAGGTTGCTCGAGTTTTGTGATTACAACGGTATTTCACACGAATTTTCAGTTGTTCGAGTGCCTCAACAAAATGGTGTTGTTGAAAGAAAATATAGAACACTTCAAGAGGCCGCTAGAACTATGATTAGTGAATGTGACTTACCAAAATATTTTTGGGCCGAAGCCGTTCATATGGCTTGTTACGTTATGAATCGAGTTTTGTTAATACCTATTTTAAATAAAACACCTTATGAACTTTTATTTTATAAAAAACCTGTTGTGAGCTATTTCAAAGTTTTGGTTGTAAATGTGTTATTTTAAAAATCAAAGAAAATCTTGGAAAATGACAAAAAATTGGATGAAGGAAATTGTCTTGGATATTCTAGTGACAAGAATCTATCAGCATACCGAGTATACAATAGAAGAACATTTTTTATTGAAGAAGTTGTGCATATTACATTTGATGAAACTAATGATATTATTTCAAAAAATGTGTGTGAAGATGAAGATGTAGGTATTCAAAAGGAGCTTGAAAAGCTCACTATTCATGAAGAACATCAAGGGATCTCTCCCAACAATGTGGGCAATACAAATCACTTGGGTGAAGAAGGAGAAAAGGACGAAGATACTCCAAAAGATCTTCCTAAAGCATGGAGATTTGTTTCTAGTCACCCTCAAGATTTGATCATAGGTGATTCGTCCAATAGGGTAAAAACTCGATCTCATAAACTTTTGAATAGTAATTATTCTCATATTGAACCTAAATATGTGGATGATGCATTAAACCTTTGAATAGTAATTGTGCATTTCTTTCTCATGTTGAACCTAAATATGTGGATGATGCATTAAATGATGAATGTTGGGTCTTTGGCATGCAAGATGAACTTAGCCAATTTGAGAAAAGACAATCTATGGACTTTGGTTGAAAGACTATCAACTCAACCCGTAATCGAAACACAATGGGTTTTTAGAAAATAAATTAAATGATAAAGGTGAAATTATTAGGAACAAAGGTAGACTTGCCGTAAAAGGTTATGCTCAAGAAGAAGGTATTGATTTTGATGAAACCTTTGCACCCATTGCTCGTTTAGAATCTATTAGAATGTTTCTTGCATATGCATGTTTTAACAAATTCAAATTATTCCAAATGGATGTTAAAAGTGCATTTTCAAATGATTTTATTGATCAAGAAGTTTTCGTAGAACAACCTCCTGGTTTTGAAAACAAAAATTTTCCAAATCATGTTTTCAAAATTTCCAAAGCTTTGTATGGTTTGAAGCAAGCTCCTAGAGTATGGTATGAAAGGCTAAGTGGTTTTTTGATTGAAAATGGTTTCAAAAGAGGTGTTGTTGATACCACTCTCTTCACCAAAACTGATTTTAATGGCTAGCTAATTGTTCAAATTGGTATATGTTGATGATATTATCTCTGGAGCAACTAATGAAAGCTTGTGCAAGGAATTCTCGTACTTGATGCAAAAAGAATTTGAAATGAGTATGACTAGAGAATTATAATTTTTTCTCGAACTCCAAGTTCACCAAACAAAGGAAGGAACATTCATACACAAATCAAATACACAAAGGTGCTACTCAAGCTAGATGGAATGGAAGATTGCAAACAGGTCGGGACACCAATATTCACCTCAACTAAACTTGACAAAGATGAAGAAGGTAATAGTGTTGATGAAAAACACTATAGAGGTATAATCGAAAGCTTACTTTACTTAACAGCTAGCAAACCGGATATTATGTTTGTTCTTTGTCTCTGTGCTAGATTTCAATCTTGTCCTAAAGAGTCACACTTAATTGTTGTAAAAAGAATTTTCAAATACCTAAAAGGTACAAGGAATTTTAGTCTTCGGTATACAAAATCCTACACTTTAGATTTAATTAGTTATTCTGATACTGACTTTGGACTGGTTGTAAAATTGGTAGAAAAAGTACTAGTGGTATGTGTCATTTCTTGGGTAACTGTCTAGTGTCTTGGTTCAGCAAAAAGAAAAATTCTATTTCAAATTCTACGGCAGAAGCTGAATACATTGCTGCTGGAAACTGTGTGCTCAACTTTTGTGGATGAAACATACTTTAAAAGACTTTGGTGTAATATTTGATTGTGTGCCTATTAGATGTGACAACACTAGTGCAATTAATCTAACAAAAAATCCTGTCATGCATTCTAGAACCAAACACATCGATGTCAAGCACCACTTCATTAGAGATCTTGTTTGCAAGAAGGAAATTTGTGTTGAATATTTGTGCACAAAATATCAACTTGTTGATTTTTTTACTAAACCTTTGTCTTTAGATCACTTTATATCTCTCATAACTCAATTGGGCATCATTAATTTAACATCTGTACAAATTCTGTGTTCAGACACACATGATCGTCCGAACCACATACACATCTAGATGTGTATAAGAGACAGGTAAATCTTAACCCTACTCTCTGTCTCGGATGCTTTTAATCGTTCGTACTCTCAGAAGAAACTTCTTCTCAACTCTCTGGAATTCCCAACGAACGCTTATCATCATCCGACACCTTCTCAGAAGCAAGGCACAGAGCATCTAGACGTCCGTTCATCAAGTTCGGACGCACGATTGAACGTATGCCAATATTTCGGATGTCCGAACGATTACTTTTCTCGTTTAAAACTCTTTAGTTTCTTCCTATCGAACATCTTACACCCTCTGACCCTTGCTCTGGTGAAAATTTTCCCCCTTTCAAAAATCTTCGAACTTCTTCCTTCTCTTGAAAAATTGACGGGGCAATCTTCATTCCCAAACATCTTATCACCTCTATTACACTCAATTTCACCACTTTAACACTTCATTTCATCAAATTTCCCCAAGTTTCTCTAAAATTACTTTTCCTTCTTTTTCCTCATTTTTTCAAAATTGCAATGGTTCGATCTCGTGGTGGTTCTTCTACAGCTACCCGTGGGCAAAAACACTCTAAAGGAAAGGCTCAGATACAGCGCAATCATTAGCCATTCCTCAAACTTCTACCAATCCTCCTCTTTCCAAATTTATTGATGCCAAGGCATACAGGCATCCACACTCCTCTCTTAGTAAATCCATCATTGTTCAAAGACCTGCTTCCCAAGGTCTTTTTGATGAGTTTAATTTGCCTATTGTCAATCCTACTTTGAAAAACAAAATTGGGGACACCTAGTACATATTGATTGCTTGTATGTCATGGTATGGTTCTCCAATTCACTGCAAATCTTAGGATAGGCCCCACTATTCGCACCTTAGTATCTCATGTGAATAACAAAGATCTTGAAATTTCATCCAATGTCATAAATACTATTTTTGAATATGAGGTTCCTTCACCTAACGATTTTTCCTATTTTTTCTCAATGGATAAACGGCCTGCTTTGGATACTCGTTTTGACATCGACGAGGTTCGAGCAATTTTCAATGTCAATTTCGAACAGGCTTCGGAAGCCTCCCAAAACTACCTTACTCACTCATGAATTAAACATTTTGTACTCTCTGGTCACAAATTTGTTGTTTCCAACCGACGGGGATCGCACTGAATCCGAAAAAATGCAACTTTACTTATTTTACTGTATTTTTAATGGAATTCCACTGGATTTTGGTTATCTATTTTGCTCTTTGTGGGAGTTTTTCCTGAAGCTGACACTCGTCAAAATATTTGCTCGGCAAATTCCTCACCAAAATACACATCTACTTTGACATTCCATTCACTGCAAAGAAACAATTTCCCCCTTATTTTAACAAAGCCTTTATTGAACGAAAGGGTTTGAGATTCTTTAATGATCTATGGTTCACTAAAGAAGCTTATGAAATCGAGAGGTCCAAAACTCAAGCCTCTTCCTCAGGATTGGCACTTCCCCATTCCCCTCCTCCTCAAACACCTCTACCATCCCATGAGCCCCGTCCTTCTTCTTCTGAACCTTCTTTCACATATTTGTAGCCTTCTTACCTCTTTGAGCGATCAAATGGGCTCCTTTTCAGCGTCGATCCAATCGCAAGTTAAAACACCTTAAAACTCGTCAAACAATTCTTCAAGAAACACTTAGCTTAGGCATGTCTGCTTCTGCTCAAGTTCAATTTGCCAATATTCAGTCCAAGTACACTCTTGAATCATCTTCGGAAAGTGATGATGATGGAATCAAAGTGAGAAAAGTATTCCTACCGGTAGATTTTATAGTGCTCGACATGAAGGACGATGTGGTAACCTCGTTAATTCTAGGAAGACCTTTATTGGCCACCAGACGAGCCATTATAGATGTCCCAGATAGAAATCTACAATTAAGAGTCAATAATGACATTGTTTCATTGAATGTTTTTGATTCATTTACATTTCCTATTGAATATGATGACGTAATAAGTGTTTATATTATTGATGAATTGGTTGTTGATTTTTATAGGAAATCTGTGAAAGAGGACACCATAGACATGAAAGACATGCATGATATTGAGATGGAGCCAAGCAAACAAGAGAGCATGGAAAATGAAGATCCAGTTGGAGAGAGCTGTGGAAGAGAGAAATGTGAAGAGTACAGGTAAAGGGGGATATTTGACTGACAAACCTCCAAGTTTGAGCTCAAATCACTTCCTTCTCATCTTAAATATGTTTTTCTATGAGAAAATAATACATATCCTGTCATTGTTAGTGCCTCTCTTTCTGACATTGAATTGGGAAAATTGATTTTAGTTTTGAAAAAATATCGTGGGGCAATTTCATGGAGTATTGAGGTGTTATTTGGATTTATATTTCCTTGGTGTAGTTTTCTCAATTTTTGCTTCAATGTTTTAACTTTCCTTGTGATCTGAGAGATTTTTAAGATTTTTGAAAAATTTTGTCCGAATTAGTTGAATCTTTAAAATTTTTTAAATTTTTTACAATCTCTTGGCATGTTTCTTTGATTTTCTACTCAATAATTTTTTGAGCTACGTTGTCATGAGTAGAGTAGTCGATGTTAATATTTTCCTATCATGATTTCTAATTTTTGAGCACTAATAGCACTGAGTACAATGTTGTAGCTTTTTGTCATTAAGAGATAATTGTGTAGATTCACTTATATTGCATTCCAAATACCTACTTTATTACATTTTCAAGGCAAAATTTAAGATAATTTGATTTTATTTAAAGATGAGGGTAGGCATTTATTTGAACGTTTAAGCCTTTCAAGCCAACCATTACTGTAAAATTTATCCCTAGAACCCTATTTGAGCCTTAATTTGTTTTGAATGGATAGAAGCATCATTCATTTTTTTCTAACTCATTTTTTATCTGCCTTTCTGAGTTATCCTAAATGTCCCTTAAGATTTTTAATGCCATATAAATTGTTATGGGGGTATAAGGATGGAAGAAAGTTGTATGAGAATATTTCAATTTATGGTGTACAGTAAGGTGTAGGGGTGTTAGAAAAAAAATTTATTGACTATAGCAGGTGGTGCCTATTACTGGCATCTGCATTGGAGTGTTAGCAGGTAGTGCCTATCACTGGTACCCGTTTTGGGAGAAAAGAAAGAAACGAAAAACTTAAAAATTGTGATACTTTTACATGATGTTGGTGAGTAAGGTTGAAATTGAAAAAAAAAGGATTTTATTATGGGTGTTTGGTCAATTAAGTGTGGGGTTACTCCTTTGAAGGATGGGTGTTTTAATGTTCAAAAAGAAGTTTTATGTTGATGTGTGGCCAGCATTAATTTAAAGCTCTTTTTCTTCTTCTTTGTTTATCCTTTTTCCATTCTTTGTTAGCCAATGCCCTAGCCTTACGTTACAAGCCAAAAGTCCTACCTAATTTAAGCCGAGTTGATTGTCTCCATTAGTGGAGAAATTTAAGAAGAGTAAGTTGTGGAGCGTTTAGAAAAATTTCAAGGGTTTGCATGATTTGACCTAAGTGTCTTAGAAATTATTTTTGTACGACTATGCACACACCTACACCGGAATTCATGTATAGCAATTTATTATCATTTGACTATTTTTCTTACAATGGTTTAGTTCTTGGTTATTCATGTGGATAATTGAGAAAATGTGTTGAGTATATTTCTGCTTGTAGTGATTTATTTCTATATTTTGCTCGAAGACGATCAATAACTAAGTGTGGAGTATTTGATAAGCTTGTAATTATATTATATTTTATGTGTCGTTTACCTCTATTTCAATGTAATTTGAGTAAGAATTGAGTAATTATTAGCTAAAATAGTTTATTTTGAGTTTTGTAGGGTTTGAGTGAAGAATGGGTTAAAATGGGTCACAATATTGGAGGAAAACATCCACTCGCGTGGTGCAAATCGGATATAGTTTGGAAGATCAACCATAACTCTCTTGTTCAATCTCCGATTGGTGTGATTTTGGACGATTTGGAAAGATAAGGAAGATTTATACAACTTTCATGTTTTGAGTTTTCCAGGATTCTATAGGCATCCTATTCAAAATTGCAAAGTTGTAAAATATGCACTGGCGAGGAGCGATTCTGACATAGTTTGGTAGATTGAGCATAAGTTTGTTGTCCTAGCTCCAATTGAAGTGATTTAAGGTATTTTGCAAAGCTAAGAAATAGAGATCTACAACTTTCATGTTTGAGTTTTCCCAAATTCTGCCAGCATCATGGAGAAAATTGAAGATGAAGTGAAGGAACTCACTGGAAATCGGGCCCAGGCGCTGCGCCAAGTCCGGTGAGGGAGCTCATGCTCACTGGAATCTGTGCCCAGGTGCGGGTCGACGGGTAGCTCATGTTAAGTGACTTATTTTGCAAGAAAAGTCCCCCACGTGGGCCCGGTTACGTGGAAAAACATGTACTTATCATCCCGGAACCCCAAAACCCTACAAACACCTATAAATACCCCATTATGAGGGGAGTTGAAGAAGAGAAATCAGCTATTAGTTGGATTTGCCATTAGAATAGAAATTCAAAACATTAGACTAGGGTTTTATTTGGTTTTAAGAAGGATTGAAGAGGAGGTTCAATATTGACAACCTTGGACCAAGAACTTGCGATTCTTCATTAGAGAAGCATTCTTAAACCTTTTCTGATGTTATTAGTTCTTGTTTTTTGATTCTTTTATTGTTTAATGTTTTCTACTGGGTTACATATTTTTCCTTGCTTTCAAAATATGTAACCCTAGAAAGCATTAAACAATAAAAGAATCAGAAAACAAGAAGCATTAAACAATAAAAGAATTAGAAAACAAGAACTAATAACATAAGGAAAGGTTTAAGAATGCTTCTCTAATGAAGAATCGCAAGTTCTTGGTCCAAGGTTCTCAATCTTGAACCTCCTCTTCAATCCTTCTTAAAAACAAAGAAAACCCTAGTCTCATCTAATGAATTTCTATTCCAATGGCTAATCTAACTAATAGTTGATCTCTCTTTTACAACTCTCCCCGTAATGGGGTATTTATAGGTGTTTGTAGGGTTTTGGGGTTTCGGGATGATACGTAGATGTTTTTCACGTAACTGGGCCCACGGGAGGGACTTTTCTTGCAAAATAAGTCACATAACACGAGCTATCCATCAATCCATGCCTAGGCACTGTACTTTTGCAGTACCTGGGAGCGGATTCCAGTGAGCATGAGCTCCCTCATCGAACTTGGCGCCTGGGTGTCGATTTCTAGTGAGTTCCTTCACTACGTCTTCAATTTCCTCCATGATGCAGGTAGAATTTGGGAAAACTCAAAAATGAAAGTTGTATCTCTGTGTCTTGGCTTTCTGAAACATCTTGAATCACTTCAATTGAAGATAGGACAAGAATTTTATGTTCAATCTACCACACTGTGTCATAATTGCTCCTCGCCAGTGCATATTTTCCAACTTTGCAATTTTCAATGAGATGCCTATAGAATCCTGGAAAACTCAAAACATGAAAGTTGTATAAATCTTTCTTATCTTTCCAAATCATCCAAAATTACAGAAATCGATGCTCAAAAAATAAAGTTATGCTTGATCTTCCAAACTATATCCGATTTGCGTCACGCCAGTGGATGTTTTCCTCCAATATTGTGACCCATTTTAACTCATTCTTCACTCAAACCCTACAAAACTCAAAATAAAATATTTTAGCTTATAATTACTCAATTCTTACTCAAATTACATTAAATCAGAGGTAAACGACCACATAAAGTATACTATATTTACGAGCTTATCATGAGGACATAAAAGAAATAAGCCATTCGATTTGCGTGCACAAAATACTGCTTAATGACAATTATAATCCAACTAGACAACCTCAAACAAGGTTAAATTCTACTTTGAAAGAGGTAGTTAAAAAGCAGGTTTTGAAATTATTAGACGCCGGGGTCATTTATCCCATAAGTGATAGTAAATAGGTGAGCCCGACTCAAGTAGTACAAAAGAAAGGAGAGATCACATTAGTTTTAAATGACAGAAATGAGCTAATTCCCTCTAGATTAGTGACAGGGTGGCGGATGTGCATTTACTATAGGAAACTTAATGAAACCACTAGGAAATACCACTTTTCCTTGCCATTCATTGATCAAATGCTTGAGTGCCTCTCAGGACATGCTTTTTATTGCTTCCTTGATGGTTATTCAGGGTATATCCAAATAGCCATAGCCCCTGAAGATCAAGAGAAAATCACTTTTACTTATCCTTATGGAACTTTTGCTTACCTTACTCATCGGCGTATGCCTTTTGGGTTGTGCAATGCTCTTAGCACCTTCTAATGCTACATGTTTGCTATTTTCCATGACATGATTGAAAATTTTATTGAAATTATCATGGATGACTTTATTGTTTTTGGTGATGCTTTTGATTCATGTTTGGATAACCTTACTTGTGTTTTGGAAAGATGTGAGTCTAGCAACTTAGCACAGAATTGGGAAAAGTGCCATTTCATGACAAAGGATTGTGTTAGGCCATCGAATTTCTGTTAAGGGCATAGAAGTAAATAAGTCTAAAGTAGAGGTCATTGAAAAATTACCACCTCATACTAATGTGAAGAGGTGAGAAGCTTCATTGGTTACGTCGGTTTTTACTGATGTTTTACAAAATATTTTCTTTGATTTGTCGCCCTTTATGTACATTTTTTCGAAAAGATGTGCCTTTTGATCACACTAGTCGTAGTCGCTCTAAAATGGAATTTGTCTTTTGATCTAATATGTGAAGCAAGCTACTATGCCGTGTAGTGCAGAATCGGAGCCGTATTATGCCAAAAGAAAGAAAAAGTTTTGCATGTTGTATACATTGCTAGCCGTACCCTTAATAAAGCTCATGTGAACTATTCTACCATTGAAAAAGAGTTGCTAGCAGTAGTATTTGCATTTGATAAGTTTAGGTCATATCTCATAGGTAATAAGGTGATCGTTCATACAGATCATTCAGCTCGTAAGTACTCATTGGCTAAAAATAATGCTAAACCAAGACTAATCATGTAGATTTTATTGTTGCAGGAATTTGATTGGAAGGTGGTAGATAAAGAGAGCTGAAAACACAGTGACAAATCACCTATCGAGGTTAGAGCAACCAAACGCCAAAATAGGTGAGCAGGTGCCAATTAATGCGGCCTTTCTAGAAGAGCAATTAATGAGGGTGGATAGGAGTGGACCTTGGTACACAGATATCATTAATTTCCTTATAGCCAAGGTAATTGCATCCACTATGGATTACAATCAATGGAAAAAGTTCCTTTCGAAGATGAATTGCTCAGTATGTTACATTTGGGACGACCCATGTCTTTACCGCCGGTGTAAGGATCAAGTGATTCGAAGATGCATACTGGAAAGTGAGATTCAAAGTGTTCTATGTCATTGTCACTCTTCATCGGTGGAAGGCACCATGGATCTCAAAGGACGGCAACAAAAATCCATCAAAGTTGACTATTCTAGCCTAATTTCGAGATGCAAGAGACTTTGTGTTGCAACGTGATGAATGTCAACGTGCCGATAACTTGTCTAGAAGGGATGAAATGCCTTTAAATAATATTCTAGTTTGTGTGATCTTTGATGTTTGGGGTACTGATTTTATGGGCACCTTTCTACCATCACACAATAATAAATCATCCTTATACCGATGGATTATGTGTCCAACTGAGTGGAAGTAGTGGCTCTACCGACCAATGATGCTAGAGTCGTGGGGAATTTTGTGAGAAAGAACATTTTCTCAAGGTTTGGTGTCCCACGAGTTATCATAAGTGACGGAGGAACACACTTCAAACTGCTAATTCCTTGTTAGTGTCCGTCTTGTCCAAATATGGAGTCACTCACAAGATAGTCCTAGCATATCATCTGGAAACTTTTGGACAAGTAGAAGTATCCAATTGGGAGTTGAAGCGCATTCATGAGAACACTGTGAATTCTTCAAGGAAGGACTAGTCTAAAAAGCTTGATGACGCATTATGCGCATATAGGACCACCTTCAAGATTCCAATTGGGATGTCTCCTTATATAATGGTTTACTTTAAGGTTTGTCATCTACCAGTTGAAATCGAGCACAAGGCATAGTGGGCAATCAAAAGTCTCAATTATGATTTGAAGGAAGATGGGGAGAAGAGGCTTCTAGATTTGAATGAGTTGGATGAATTTCGAAGAGAAGCCTATGAAAATGCAAGGCTTTATAAAGAGAAGACAAAATTATGGCACCACAAGCATATTTCTAGCAAAGAATTCCAAATACGAGTAATGGTTTTATTATATAACTATAGACTTAAATTGTTTCCCAAAAAGTTGAAGTAGTCAAGATGGTGTGGGCCATTCGAAATCGTGCAAACATTCCCGTATGGCATAGTGGAGCTCCAAGGAAGCCAAGGAAATTTCAAGGTTAATAGCCACTGGGTGAAGCGATACTATGGAGGAATCATTAATGAGGAATAGGAAACCGTTCACCTTGTTAATGCCTGATATTAAGTGCCATAGTCAAGCCAACGACAATAAACAAAAGCGTTGCATGGAAGGCAATCCATGTCCTATTCTAATTTCTTGTGTGTTATTTTTTATTTTCTTTAGTTTCCTTGTTATTTGTGCGCATACCATCTTAAATTCCAAGTTAAACGGACTAGAACATAATTTTAAGGTCTTGTTGTTGGTTTGAGTGGTTTAGGAAAAGATGTACAAGTTAAGAGGATTTATTTTACGCACATGTACACCATTTGGTGTGCATGTGTGTGAAATCCAGAAAGTAAAATCCATATTCTGTGACTCAAGCGCATGCGTGCCTGGACCTTGCGCATATGTGCACAAAAAGAGGCAGATTTTTTTTTTTCCAAGCAAGAGGCAGAAATGGAATTCAATATTTTGCTTCTTGCGCACATGCGCGAGTAATCATGCACATGTGTGCGAGTGGTCGTACGCATTGCGCGAGACTGGTTAAAAGCCCAAATCTCTTTATTTTCATCACTTAACGGCAAAACCCTTCTTCGTAAACTCCTTCTATTCTCAAACCCTCTAGCCCCCCAACACTTTTTATACCCTCAAATCACTCCTTGATCCGTTCGATTCACATCAATTTCTTCTTCTTTCAAGAGTAAGCACCGTTAAGGTTTGAATTTCATTGATTTTCTATTGTTTTTCCTTTTGGGGTTTGTAATTGAATTGAAATAACTTTTTGGTTTTTGATAATTTGATTATGCTTACTTGTGATGGATTGAATAACTAATTGTTGATATGCTTAGTTATGGAATTATTCTTTGAATTGAATAATTACATGTTGACATGCTTAATTATTGAATTGTTCTTCGAATTTCTGGGAATTAATTGTGTGGTATTTACCTGGAGAACACTCCATTCCTTCTTCATGCATGCCAAGTGTTTGATAAAATGCCTCAATGAAGAGAACTCTTAAAACACTGGGCATTTGTGCATGAATTCAATTCCTGGGACTTCAATTAGGACATGTGATTCTTTTCTATTCAATTTATTCCTCAAAAAGGTTCAAGGAATGTATTAAATATATACACATCACTTAGTATTGGCATTACCATACTTGATTTCATCTTGTGAATACTAAGGTTAATTATTAGTTTGAGGTTTATAGAATTGAATAAGTGAGGGATGGTAGTAGTTTTATTTTGATGCCTTATATCTGACAATTCACTTTTTTCAGGAATGGCAGGCAAGAGAAAACAACAAGCAAGTTGAGCCTCTTTTTCCTCTACTTCAAAACAAGAACCTCAAGGGAATCCATCGGAGGAAAACGTTCAAGAGCAATTCCTAAATGCCGCTGCCCAGAAAAAGTATGAGTCAGATATTTTAGATGAAGGCAACGATCAAGGAGAAGGGTATACAAATCCCTAGTACTAGAGCCTCAAAGATTTATGGTGTCATTAGGGCCGTGTCGTTGGAACTATTTCAATCTACCCCCAAAGACGTGGTACTTATTGTTGTACAAGAATTTTATGCTAATTTGGCTTAATCAGTGATACTAAGGCATATTTTAGGTGAAAAAAATGTGGATATTTCTGAAAAATACAATCAATCGGTTATTGAGAGTAATCCGAGCTCGTAATGATAAGCGGCTGACTATTCGTGACACCAACACGGAACTTAATGATATCATGAACCTTATTTGTATAGGTGAAGTAGAGCAAACACATGGTACTGCGGCTGCTCTGCGGCACTTTAATGCCAATATACGTCAACCCATTTGGTTGATTTAGTCAAGTTTTTACGTGATCGCCTCCCATAAGTTAGTCATCTTACTCACGGTACATTGGAGTGAGCTAAATTTTTATATGCCATTGCATTGGGCAGGCAGCAGATGCAATTTATGTGAGTCACCTAATTAGCCAACAGATTCGTTATACAATAGTTGTTAAACAATCTAGCTTGTGGTTCTCACATTAGATTACTATATTGTGTGTTGAGAAAGGTTTTGCAATTGATCCAGCCAAGGAAAAATTGAAGCCAGGTATGCCTATTACGTTGGATAGGGTGAGGGCCCCAGTTAGATTAACTACACATCTCACGCTTCAACATCACAGTAGTCGAATAGTGAACCAATTCCAAGGCATAGTAAAGGGTAGCTTCTTGAGCAAGTTTTGTTGGAGCAGCAGCGCATGCAACACCGGTTTGATACATACATTCACTTTCAGCATGCCTAGCATCAGAACATAGAGGATCGCCAACTAGCACGTGAGTGAGGGAGGACTTGTCAACATTTCTATCTTTCCTTCTATTTCTGCAGAAGTTGGCACCTTCTGATAATGAGTCATGATTTATCCATTATCATATTACTTAAGCTTCGGAATTCTAGTGCTATCTCAGAGAAACCATATGACGTTTTATGTTTTTCATGCATTTTAGTTTAAGATGATGTTGTCCTTTTGTTGTTTTATTTTTAACTTATTTATTATGTATTGACCTTAAGGGATTAAGTTTTTCCTGAATATCTCATAATTTTATTTGTCGGTTTTCTTGCTTTTCTTAATTCTTAAAGGGTTTAATGTGTTGCTTTTGTTCTAGTGTTAACACCAAGCTTCAACTCACATTGTTGTTATTTATGATGGGATACACTGCATCAAACTTTTTTCCTTGGAAGAGAGGCTTTCCCTTTCCCTCTTTATGCTCTTATTTTCTTTACCATTGGGGACAATGTTTAGTTTTAAATGTGGGGTGAAGTTATCTAGATTAGCAATTTTTTGGTGTCGTTTGCTCTTTTTTTCCTCAATATCTTAGTTTTTCTTTTGATTTGAGAGCTATTCAATATATCTAAAAAAATTTGTTCGAATTAGCTAAAAAATTTTGAAATTTTTTGGAATTTTGCAATCACTTAGCATGTCTCTTTTTAGATATAGTGTTGGATTTTTGTTAGTGAGTCTTTCGGCCGGTTTGGTAAAACTTCACTTTGGATGTTTTTTTGGTTATTTAAATTTCTTTTATATCTCTATTACTCGATATTTTTCCTTCATGTTATATATGTGAGTGGAAGAATGATTGGTACTCATCATTGAATAATAAGCAAAGTGTGGTGTTGTGTTTTTAAGTGTTGTTTCTGAAAACAGTTTGTTAGAAACATTTTTTGCTCAATACTTAAAAGTAGTATTTGTTATCAAGTTAATCCTTTCAACAAATATTTAAATTTTTGGACATAATTTAGGCCATTTGTTTGTTTACATTGTGTAAGTATTATATCTAATTAATGGGTGATTTATTCTGTACTTGATCATTAGTACATCTCATTTTCTTTCTTGGTTTAGGTTGTTTGTGTCTCAAAAGAAAAGAAAATACAAAAACGTATTTTGCCCTTAAAAATAAGTCTAGTAGAGGAATAGGCACCACAAATGTCATGCCTTCTAAGTTAAGGCCATTATAGTAGCAAATAAGGCAAGTAGAAGCAAACTTTTCGAAACATGCCAATAAGTTCTAGTATACCATCAAGTTGAGAGTGTTATGTTGAGTTTAATCCATCATCGATGTCGGATTATTACTTCTAAATAGATTAATGATTCCTCATATGAAATGTGCATATTTGGTAGAGTCCTAATGATCCCTCTATTTACAATTGGTTTGTTCGGGAATATTTGTTTACTTATTGTTCTTTTCAGTAGAGTAAAATATGTTTTGCATAGACTAGGAATCCTGGTGAAAATCCTTTTTATTGAAGAAAATACTTGTTCTTTTGAAACTTTATTGGCAAATTGAACTATCTTTTGGTAAAATGCATCAATTTCAGTGACAAATTAGATTACTTAACATTATATGTCATTCGTGGTTTTAAGAGGTTACGATTTGAATCAAGGTACATTATAATATCATTTATTGTTTGTGAAATTTGATAGTGTTTTTTGTAAAGATGTTTTAGTGTCCTTTTCTTTCTTGTTTTGCTCGGAAATAGCAAAAAGTTAGTTTTGAGGGTGTGATAAATCTAGTAAATAGAGTTATTTTACCTCTACAAATAACGGTGATTTGATTGTATTTTCCCAAATTAAGTGTGATAAATCTAGTAAATAGAGTTATTTTACCTCTACAAACAACGGTGTTTTGATAGTATTTTCCCAAATTAAGTGTTTCTTTGTGTGTTTTTCCTTAATTTGATGCTAAGTCATATTCTTAGATACATTGGCGTATTATTAGACTTTTAGAATTACTTATATATATCTATATTACTTATTAGGTTTTGGTGTTTTATTATAGGTCAATTTTGCAAATGGACACAAGTTTGAAGAACAAACAAGAGAAGGATAAAGTTGAAAAAAGAGAAGATTTTAAAACAAAATTCAAGGTCACAAGGGTTTAAACTATGATATCATTCTTAAAAAAGGAAACCCCATACCATAGGCCCAAGGGTCAATCTCCTTATTCCAGACTTAAGATTCGTACCGCAGTATGGAAACTAAAGAAGGAAAATTGATACCGCAGTCTGAAAGCATATTTCATATAGGAAATTGACCAATTTTGTAATAGCTGTAAAATTTGTAAATATGACCATTTAGTGCACTAAAAACACATAGCAGATAGAGTTGTAGTTAGCCTAGTGTACATTTTAGTTTGGCCTTTAGTTTGTATCTTAAAATTTTCAGCACTTTGACTCTTAATTACTAGTTTAATTAGTTGCAAGGTTAAAGCTTTCTTAGATTTAATTGTTCTCTTTTTACTAGCTTTCTTTAGACATAAAATACTTTCATTTTTAAGTTGAACCACTTAGTTTGCTAGAAAGGCTAGTAGTAGTTCTTCATATTTGAAGCTCTTACTTGTTGCTTTAGTTTAGTTGTTATATGCTTTCATTTTCTTTATTGTTTGCTTCATGAAGCATGAGTAGCTAAATTTATTGGGGATGAACTAAGGAAATCTGATTTCTATTTGTGTTATTGTGATTTATTTTAACTTGAGGAACACGAAATTGGTGGACAAATGTGTAGTAGTAAATGCTTTGAGAGCTTGGTGAAAGAAAAGAGCCCTTTCTTGAACTAATGTAGTGGGCTTTGGCACAAAATACGAGCGTTGAGAATTATTTCCTAGACAAGTTTCCTAGTTGATTGGGAAGGTTAATAATTAGGTCAAAATGCTAACTTTCTAATTGATTCCTTGAACAACATATTGATAATTATATCGTGATCATGTGTCGGGCCAAGGAATTGATTCATAATTTGGAGAAAACCCTCAATTAAATCGAATGATTGGTTACCCTGCTTTACTATTGTTGATTAATTAGTTATTTGCTTCTTGTATTTACTTACTTTGATACTTAGTTCTAGCTATAGCTTACAACATGAATTGATTGTTTGGATAGCATGAGAATCCCTTTAATCCAAGTATTTGTTGTTAAAACAAATCCTCGTGGGATCAATCACCTTGTACTCATTCATGAGTGTATAAGAGATAGATTATAGTCTAAGCGTTTTTAGGAGGTTTATTACTTGAGTGATTGTTCAAATTATTATTACACTTAGCACACATCAATTCCCAGATGGATCTCCTTTCATATAAACATTATTTATTATTCCAAAGAAAAACATACCACGTCGTTCATAAATATTAGAGGACTTCCCCACATCAAATGGTTGACCTTTAAAAAATAAACTCACGTTCTGTTCTGTACACACTCTACTAATGTCTCTTTGACTAAACATACATGCATCGTGACAATGTCTTCTTTAACCCCTAGCACAACTCCGCCATTTGGAACATCAATCACCCCCCTAATAGTGGCCAAAAATGGTCTCCCTAGGATCAACATTCATAGATATATGATCTTCATTGTCCGTATCAAAAATCACAGAATCAGCTGGAAAAATAAAATTATCAATTTGCACAAGAACATCTTCCACAACTCCATGCGAATTCATGTAAACTTATCAAGTAACTGTAAACATATAGATGTTATATGGTCTAAAATTCCTTATCCCTAATTTCCTACACATAAACAAAGGAGTCATATTTATACTATCTCCTGCATCACATAATACTCTATCAAAATAAAAATAACAAATTATGGAAGGTAAAAGGAAACTCCCTAGATCTTTATGCTTTGGAGGAAGAGATTTCTAAAGTGCAACACTGCACATTAAAGTTAACATCATCGTACCATCTCTTTGATAGTTTTTTTCTTTGCAAGAATCTCTGTCATAAACTTAGCATAAAAGAGAATTTGCTCTAAGTATATGCAAAAGGAAAGTCAACATTCAATTTTATAAACAAATCAAAGAACTTTAATTGTAAATAAATTTATCATTTTTCTCATTCACATTAGGAAAAAGGAATTGTAGAACCCTTTGGAAGTTTAACAGATACATGTGTGTCACTTTCCTTCCTTCTCAAAGAAATTGTGTACTTTAAGTTCACTTTAGGTTGTTTAGACACCTCCCAACAAACAGATCTACTTAAACTAGGGATCCTCATTACATTGAACAAACTAATCAATTTCCTTTTTTTGCCCAACTATCTTACCATTCCTCAAAGTAACAATTTTAACATGCTCCATAGGATTAGTAATAGTATCACTAGGCAAGTCACCTTGACTTTTCTTTGCAAATTGCCTCGCCCACTGACCTAATTGCACTTCCAAATTTCTAATCGTAGTCCTTGTCTCAATCATCAACTTGACCATCATGTCTTCCAAATTGGATTTTCTCTCTGGTTGCTACATTGGATATGGCAGTTGAAAATCTCATTGGTGGATGTTTCTGACTTTGATTACTCCACAAAAATTTAGGATCATCCCTCCATCCCGCATCAGAACTATTGATGTACGAATTCTTGTTAGAACCATTAGAAATGTAATTAGCATTCTCAAAACAAGATTGACTATTGTCACCTACCCTAAACTCATGATACAAATGATTTCCACCACAAAATTTGCAAAATAATAGCACCTTTCGTGTTCGATTTATCAAGTTTTATTATGTAACACTTGCAATTACTCAGCAAAATTAACAGACTTCTCTAAACTAAAACTTCCAACAACTGTTCTTAGTTGTGTTCTTTTACCAGACCATTGACAAGCATTGGTCGCCATTTCTTTGAACAACTCATAAGTCTTTTCTGGTGACTTTTTCATTATAATGCCACTAGCAATAGCATCTACCTAATTTCTCATCGAAGGACTCACGTAATTATTAAACGTTTGAAAGTGCAACAATGTAGGTAATTTATGATTGACATTTTCTTGAACAAATCAATAAACATTTACCATGCCTCGTGTAGACTTTACAAATCATTCTACACAAAATTTTGTATAACATAACTTCCGTTAACTTCAGTTGGCTCTATTCAGATTCTTATTGTTTTCATTATTCTCCAAATATTATTTTCTAATAATTCCTTATACATGTTTTCCAACCACCTTTTATGTCACATATGTAATATCACAAAATGTTGCTTTAGAATTTATTTCAAGTAATTATATTCTAAATAATGGTTATCCAAACAGACATGTCATTACAACAATTGAGTGTTAATTTTCATGATTCAATTCTTGTTGTTTTTTTTAGTTGTTATGTTAAAATTAAAGAGTCACTAATTTACTTTCTTACTTTGATCCATAAATAGAATAACAATGTTTAGATTGTTACAATAATTAATTGGTTCAATACAAAAAAAACATCCGATAAAGCTGAATTCGTTACTGAATAAGGTATGGAACGAATGGTTGGTCGTCACCAAAGACTCGTGGTCAGTGGCGAATAATGAATTTCATCATAAAATTGAAATGAATAATCGTGGCTAGTCTTTATAGAAAATTACCAATGAATCTAGAGGCGAAAATGCCTTCACTAAAGTCTTAACATATTATCATTTGTTGAAATTTTGCATGAGAGTAGTGACACATTACGATATGAATAGTACAACATATTTCACAATGATGAGTTTGTGATGGAATTGATGCGAATGTAATAATTGACAGTTAGTGACAAAGTTACTAATGATCATGTCGCGGTTCTTATTTTAACAAAAATAGATAAAAATAAAGAAATTAAATAAATAACAATAAAAGAGAAAGGGGCCCAACATAGGGTTGAGAAAAAATACGATAGTAGCACAATTAAATAAATCTAGGGAAAAGGTTTTATTTAAAAAATAGTAGTCGCCACTCAGTATTGAATTTTTTGTGTATAGAATCACAAGATTGTATCATTTTCATAAACTTTAACCCTTTATCAAGATGACTCCTAGTCTTTCAAAAAATTAAAAATTTGGGTTCGGGAGTTCTATTGAGGAAAAGGAAGGGTAGACTACTCGGCTTAGAATCTAAGAACCTTTTCATCTTCGGTGAAATCGGTTGCGAATTTAAATTAATCCTTTAATTTTAAGGCTAAAAAGTGAGTTGATTGATTCTTGACAATTAAAAAAAATAAGAAAGTACAAAAAAATAAAAGACAGACTACAAATAAAACAATTACACAAGGAGTTTTATGTCCCAATTATAGGCTCACATGAGTTCTAAATAAAACCAAATAAATAAAGACATAATATAAATTAACAAAAAACTAAACTAAGTTTTTGCAAATTCACAAGCTCATATGCAAACATACAAAGAATATATTTGTAAGAGAATTTAGAATAGGCTACGAATTATATGAAGTCACATAAATGAAAATTTTCATCCCATAACACAAACATTTTACAAAAAATAAATAAAGACTTTCAAGCTTTTGATGAATTTAGATAGTGGGAATGGCAAGATCCAGACTTTGATTACAATGATTATGGCCTCCTTCTTTTCCTCCTTACAAAAATTGCGGAGTATTCTTCTAATAGATTTCACTAGTGTATGAGATGTGTTATTGTGAGGGAATGAGAATGACATTGAGAATGACATGGAGAATGAGTATGTGAATGGTCAATCAAGTAGAGAGAAGTAGTGGGGGCATTTATAGGGCTTTTGGGAACTAGAGATAGAGTTAGTCCAATAGGATGGGTATAGTAGTGATTATGGGGATAAAGATAAACTCTAGAGATCGAGATAGGAATAGCTAATGATAGGTATCAGAAGAATTAGCATAAATCTTCGCATTTTCTTCAAAAATGTTATTTCCTAATTATCCTGAAAATGGATAAATAGAAAAAGTAATATTTAAAAAAAAAATAGGTGTCTACAGTTTACCATTATTTTTCGGGAGCACGAAATGGTTCTAGACAAAGAAGTAGACACTGATGAACATATTGGGAATTAGGATGGAAAGAGAAGAAAGTGTCAGCATGTACAGAGGACCTTGCCACTACCATTGCCACTGTCTTTTTATGTTTTCTATATAATACATCTAGATAAGGAAAAATTACAAGAGCAATCAATGCTAATGCTTCCAGCTGCAAAAACTCTACTAATGCCAATTTTTCTTAAAATGTCATGAAGCCTTTTGCTTGTCCTTAGACTAGGATGTATGTTTTGACTTCAAGAGGAACATCTGATTCTCCTTGGATCTTTTCTTGATTCTTTGATGTTAATCTATCTTACGCTATCTGAAAAACACAACACAAATTTGCCCCTGTTTCTTGCAGAACACAGATTAACACAAATAATTGAGCATAATATCAAAAATGTGCATTAAAATTTGAAAGCATTAGACCATATAAAATAACAATTTTAGTAGATTTAAATGAACAAAGAACCATCTATTGACAACTTAACTTAAACAATGAGCCCTTTAATTGCTACTTGAGTCAACAGTGAACCACTTAGTCACGGTTTAACTAAAACATGAACACCTTAATTGTGATTTGACTCAACAATGAATCCTTTAGTCGTGGTTAAAACTCAAGAATGAACTCTTTAATCAGAAACTTAAAATAAAAATATAATATGAGATACTATCCTCCCAATGGATGAGGTATATTATCTTCCAATGGACAATAACTTCATATTGAGCACCTTAATTGGTAGCTCGACTTGATAATGGAACTCCTTAGTCGGAATGTCAATTATATACGGAATGAACCTCTTAATTGTGGTTCGACTAAAAAATAAACCCCTTAATCGCAGCTTGACTCAACATTGAACACTTAGTTATGACTCGACTCAACAATGAACCCCTTGATCATGGTTCGACTCAATAATGAACCTCTTAATCATGGCTTGACTCAACAATGAACCCCTTAATTGTGGTTCGACTCAATAATGAACCCTTTAATTGTGGTTTGACTCAATAATGAGCTCTTTCATCAAAAACTCCAAAAAAAGAAAATGATCAGGGATACTGTCCTCCCAATGGACGAGGAATACTATGCTCCCAATGGACAAATAACTTCATATTGAGCACCTTAATCGATTAATCAACTAAACAAATGAACCCCTTAATCACGGTTCATCTTAACAATGAACTCCTTAATCATAGTTTGACCAACAATGAACCCCTTAATTGTCATTTGACACAATCATGAGCTCTTTAATCGAAAACTCCAATATAAAAAATAAATGAAGGATACTACCACTTGGCAAGGGATACTGTCCTCCCAAAGAACAATGAATCCATATGCAGCACCATAGCTGGTAGCTCAACTAAACAAACTTTTGAAAACTAAATGATACTGGTCAATATTATGCTGACAAAAGTTGTTTGATTTGATTGAAAATGAACAATGTGCCGAACATCTTCTTAACAAAACTAGGATGAATAAAAATCATGCAACATGCTCTTCATGCAAAATGTGATGCATAGGCACTTTTTTTTTTTTAATTCAGTCCTTTTCAATCAAGAGATACTTTTAATTGACCGAAAATGATGGCCTTGGAGTTTTGAATAAGACTGAAATGAATGTTTAGAAAATTGTTCCCCCAACTTTCTGCACTCAGACTTGCCTCAATTTGCACTTTACTCTTTTTTCAAAATCAACTTTACCTATAAAACACTTAGTCCAAATGTCATCGCCCTTCAAAGTGCTTCTCTGAGATATCCCAATCAACTATATCATTGTATCTTTATTAAGAACTCGAAATTATTTTTTTATTTCAAGGAAAAGTAAATTCATTGTTGATGATAATTTTTATCTTACAAATTCAACTTAAAATTGGAATTCACTTTTTGCTAATGAGTTGAATTCTGATAAGTCAATAATTTCTTTTGTTCTGTCAGAGTAGACCATGGGTTCCAATGTAGTTAGGGGTTTCAGGGAAATGAAAGAAATGATATAAAGGCTCAAAATTTATTGAATGGGGGGAACAAAAAAAAATCTTGGGATCACTTTTCTAAAAAGAGATAGTCTAGACAAAATACACAGAAACTTCCTTCTTTTTATTTTTTTTTAATTTTGCTTTTTTTTTTTTTGTTTCACTCTTTTTCTGTCTTTCTTTTCTTCAAAATTTCTCTTCTTTTTTTTTTTTTTTGCTTTTTCTTTTTAAAATTGAAGTAAAACAATTAAAGAATACCCAATTTGGATTTTGCGATTGCAAACAACTTGACTAAAAAACTATTGTATTTACATTTATTTTTAGCAATGATGGCTAATTTTACACTTTATTCAAACCAACCCAAACTTACATTAAGGGATATTTTTCCTATTATGTCTTGCAAATTAAATTGACATAATCTTCCCAATTCGAGCCATTACATTAAAAGTAATTAACCTTTAAATTTTGCCCCAGTATATAGTACAAAACCCTGTCCCCATGTAGAGTACTATGCTAAAAATTACATTCAAACAAAAATTACCCTAGTATTTAAAAAATGACTTATAAAATTTGTCCCTATGTGGTTCTAAATTCTTTCTAGATTCCCTAGTATGGGGTGTGATCATCAAGATGAGTTTTAAGAAATGAAAAATCATTTTGAAAGCTCATGGGGGTTAGCAAAGGATAAATAGTGTTCGGATAGTGGAAACAATATCCATTTGTCTTTTTATCATCCTTTGAAAATAGTTAAATCATGAGAATTCTTGTCCCGCTATTGTATTCGATGTACTTATGAGATAAAAATTAATGATTTTACACGTCCTTAAAACAAAAAAAGATTTCACTCAAAACAAAGATAATCATTTATTAAAAATAGTAATTGCAAAGATTTATTCAAAATCTTCACATAGAAATCAATTTCATCTTGAAGGCTAAGAGTACTGTCGTTTCCATCTCCCAACTAATTTTTCCTTAAAAAATTCTGGACATGATTAGGGAGTGGATTGTTGTTAATATTAGGTTGCTCGGCTCCCTTAAACACCAACTGATTGGTATCCATCGTATCTTAAATTTTGTGTTTCAATTAATAGCATTTATCAGTAGAATGCCCAACTCCTCTAAAATGGTATGCATAGGTTTAATTGGCATTATAATTTCTCTGATATTTTTCTCCAAGTATAGGAGTAGGAGATATCTTGTTTCGAACCAACATAGTTTGAGAAATCTGTGACCGTGGCATAGGTAGATGAGTGAAGTTACTTGTGGGTCTACAAGGAGCTTGTTGTTGAGCAGGGAAAAATTTTTGTGAAGGAAAATTTTGATAATAAGAATTGGGAGAGACTTAGAATCTAGTTGACCTGAGAAGGTGGCAATGTTGTGTTATAGTTTGTGGAGAGGATAGATTATGTCGAAAAGCAAATGGCTTGTTCGGAATAAAAGTAGGAAGGGAAGGATTCCGGTTTGGAAAATTGAATTGAGCATTCTGAGGAGTGAATTGAGCATTTGCCACACTATTCTTTCCTTCTTTCTTCTTTGAGAATATTCCTTTTCTCCATTAGAAGAGTTTGTGCAATTAGAATCCACAATAATTTGTTCATATTGGATTCCCTCTTCAATGAAAATGCCGGCGCTAATCACTTCAGTAATGGACGCCCCTCATAGTCAAAAGCTCATTGTAATATGGGTTTTGTAGAGCATGGATAAAGAGTCTCACCATTTCTGATTCTTCCGTAGGTCGGTGAACTTGAGTAGCCACGTCTCTCCATCTTTGAGCATAAACTTTGAAGGTTTCGCTTGGTTTCTTTAAAATGGACAACAAATCAAGCCTATCTGGATCACTATCAATGTTGTATATTTGTATTGACTCATGAAACAAGTAGTAATGTCATCCCAAGAATGAAGTTTTGAAGGATCCAAGTTCATGTACCACTCTAATGCACTAGCAGACAATCTTTTTCTAAAATAGTTGCATTCTCAATTGCTCATCTCCAACATAAGCCCTTAAGTCATTATCATAGATTTTCAAATGCATGTAGGGGTTACTGATGCCATCATATCTTGTGAACTCATGCATTTTGAGCTTTTCAGGGTATTGCAAACTAGGGAACAAGATCAAGTCTGAAAAATGAGTCTCGTATGAATTAAAACCCTTCATGAAGCAAACAAATTCCTCCAATAATTGCAATTTTAAACTCTGTATTTTGGCCTCTACAGACTAGGCTAAGTAGATCTCACCTACCATTAACATTATCAATATTGACTGGGGAAACAGGTGTAGTATTGATGAAGAAAGGAATTTGACTGTTAGGGGTTGGTACTTGTGCAGTTAGCATGACAGGAATGGAGTGATAAATGTAGTAAACTAGGAGTTATTTTACGTCTAAATCATAGCATTTTGTTAGTTAAAATCTTGAATTCTAATGTTTGTTTGAGTGTTTTTGTTAATTTTTACATTATGTGTTTGCATTTTTATTTCTAGTGAATATTATGAGCTTTTATTGAATTTAGTTAATTTAGTTATTTATTTAGTTGAATATTGTTCAGGTTAATAAATGGAAGCTGGGAGCCAAAATGAACAAAGTTCAAAGGCCAAAAAGAGATGAAGAATTGAAGACCTTTCATAAATAGTGTTGATATCGCGACATGAAATTTGTTGTCACGACATTGAGGTAGAATTTGGCTTATATAATTTTTGTTCTATGGCGTGACATCACATTTGATGTCGTGATATCGAGGCGCGTCCAATAAATGTACTAATGGTATTTTTGTTAATATTGGCTTCCAGATTCAATTTATCAGCTTGTGTAATACTCCTACTGTATACAGGCTCTAGTGTGTGTTAGTACACACACTAGGTAGAATAGCTAGTAGATTTTCAAATGCATAGTGAATAGTGTAGTTATTGTTTTTAGAATAGTGTAGTTTAAACATCAAGCTTTTTAGTTTTTTACTAGTTTGAGTGTTTAATTGATTTTACTCTACCCAAGCGAAACAAGTTTTGGCACTATTGTCGGTGATTGTCCTTGATATGTTGGAAATATTAGGTGCTTTAAGGGTGGTGTAGATTAGAAATTTTATTTGTTTTTAGTAGTTAATCTTAGTTTTTACTTAATAGTTTTAATTGTTAATGTGGTGATCTTGACTTGTGAATTGAATTGGCACTTTTGTCTAATTGATTGAATAGTCCTTTCTAGTGCATGGTAAGGAAAGAGAAAGGGCATTTGATTTGTTTGGATTATGAAAATGAGAAAGAATTGAGGGAAATCTGGAAGCACAAAAGGGTTCGACAAGAGTTATAGAGAATTGAAATGGCTAACCTTTCAAAACCATCTAGATTTGTACTATGAAAATGAAAAACAAGAGGAAGTCATGGAAAATAACTTGTGAGAATTGGTCATTTTGGTAATGGAAACGGTATGAACATGAATGGCCGTCCATTGAGAGAATATGCGATGCCAAATTTTGATAGGGCTAATTCAAGTATTGCAAGGATGCCCATAAACACATGCTATGTTTCGAGGTAGTCTGAATGAAGACCCTTAAATGCATTTAATGAACTTTGAAGAGGTACTGGACACATATAAATTCAATAGAATCCATCCAGATTGTGAGCGTATGGGGGTCTTCCCATTTTCATTGAGAGATAAAGCAAAGGCGTGGCTTCAATCTCATGCTCAAGGCACTTTCACCACTTGGAACCAATTGGAACAAAAGTTCTTGGCAAAGGATTTTACACATTCAAGGACCGCCAAACTTCGTAATGAGATCACTTCTTTCAAACAAGATGTTGGGGAAAGTTTAAGTGAGGCTTGAGAATGCTTCAAAGAGTTGCTGTGAAAATGTCCTCACCATGCCATCCCGCAGAAAGATGTGTAAATCCACACTTTTTATAATGATATGGGTTGGCACAAGAAACGAAATCTATTGTTCATGCATCCACCGATGGCTCCATTTCATTCAAAACACCAGAAGAAGCCTAACAATTGTTAAATATAGTGTTTTCAAATTATTACTATCATGGGCCTTTGTAGTCATGACCACAGTTTCGGAATTGCCAATTTCGATTCCATGGAGAGCTGAAATAGGAACTGGAACCTTGAGAGCTGGTTATAGTTCCGAAGCTGGTTACAGTTCCGATTCTGGAATCGACAATTCTGGCCAGTTTTTCGGTTCCATCAAGTTCTAGTCACGAATCTAATTTTGAACTTTTTTAAAGTAAAGATACATTTTGGGTAATACTAAAAAATTAATACAAGCTAAGATGAGAAAACAATTACATTTTATTTATATTTCAATTGTAAACTTTGTTTTTGGGAAAAAAAAAAAAGTACACTATTGCATTATTTATTAAACCATTAGAAATTAAAGTAAAGACACGTTTTGGATAATCTATACTAAAAGATGATCTAAAGAAATAACAATTAAATGCATCAATTACATTGGCATATATATTTTTGTTTTCTTTTTTTTACCCGGCACTTCATTTCAATCAAACTTGGTGTGTGACTTTTGTGATGGTGGGTACTCCAATGGACAATGTGAAGGTCCTTTGGGTACAAGTGAGCAAATCAACTATGTATCAAACCAACCTTCATCCTCAAGGAATTCTCAAGGAACTTTTGGAAATACTTACAGCCATTCATAGAGAAACCATCCAAACTTCTCTTTGAGCAACCCAAACAATCAAAAAAATCCTCCAAACCAACACAATCCCCAACATCAAAACTTTCAAAATCAAGCCCCAATTTCTTCTTATAGACCTTATCAACCTCTTCACCAAAGAAACTTCCAAGCTAACTTCTTTAAACCTCCATCTAACCCTCTATTTCAACATCAACAATCAAGACTTCCATACCAACCTTCCAATTTTTCTAAACCCATGTATAATGAATAATTTGTTCCAAGGGATAATGCCTATGATGAAATAGTTGAAAAAGAGGCAGAGTATTAAAGAAGAGAATTGGTTAGAGAAAAGAGGGAAAGAGAAGAACAAAAGAAAGATTATGAAATTTGAGAGCATCTACAAGGAATTTTGAGATAGAAATAGGTCAATTGGAAAGATCAAACAATGAACGACCTATGGGGGCCCTTCCTAGTGTTACCATTCCAAATCCAAAGGAGCAATGCAATGCTATACCTTTAAGGAGTGGCAAAGAGTTGGTAGTGCCCAATGATAAGAAAAAGGTTGATACAGAAGATGAGAAACAAAATCGAAAGTGATTGAGGGAAAAATGAAGTTGTTTGTGATGATGATAAGAAGGAAAAAGAGAATGAAATCAAGGTGTCAAGGAAGAAGCAAATGGAAGAACCTATGAAATTGGACTCCTAAGTAAAATTGTCATTCCCTCAAACTTCATTTTTGATTTGAGAAAGGGGGAAAAAGAAAAACAATTCAACCAATTTCTCAATATATTTAAAATGATTAATTTTTTAAACACAAAAATATTCCTTTGGTTGATGTCCTCACCAAGATGCCCAACTTTACTCGTTTTATGAAAGATCTTTGATAATTCTAGTAAACTAGAGTTATTTTCCTCTAAATTATAGCATTTTGATAGTTTAAATCCCGAATTTTGGGTAAGCAATTGAAGACTTCGATTAATTTCTTTCATATGTGTTTGTATTTCCGTTCTTGATTAAATACAGATAAGTTTTCATTAAATTTATAGCTTACTTAATTGATTAATGGTGTTAATATTATGCAAGTCAAAAATTAGAGGTTGGAAGCTAGAATGAACAAAGCTCAAAGAACCAAATTGCAATAGTGGAAGAAATGAAGAATGTTGAGAAGAGAGTCGAGATCGCGATCTCAAACTCTCCATATAGCGATCTCGACTCGGTAAATGGTCTTAATGTATTAGAGTCGAGATCGCGATCTCGACTCGTTGAGGGATAAGTAAGGGCAATTTTGCAAACTTTCAGCCAACAGCTCCTGATTTTGCCGTCTGTTAAAAATTAAATGGGAAGAAAGAAAGAAGTAGAGAAAGTAGTAGATAGTTTAGTTAGATTTTAGGATAGTTTAAGATATCTTGAACTCCAAGTTTTCTTCTTTAATAGAAATTATACTTTAATTTTCTCTTAGATCTTTTTTTAATTTCTTGCCAAGTTCGAATTTTGATTAGAAAATCGTAGTGGTTATGGATTATCGCAAGTTTCACGTACATATAATTTTTATTCGCTTTCTAGTCTAATTTAGTAAGAATTTCTTTACTTGCAATTTAGGGTTTCTTAGGTAAATTAGGGTTCTTGATGATTTCCTTCATTTCTAGTTAAAATTTTCAATTTCTTGCATTAATTTCAAGTTAATTCTTAATGGGCTTTCTTTATTTCTATCAAAAATCTACAAATACTTAGATTTCTAGATTAACTCTTTCCAATTTCCAGTTTAGAAATGGTTCCTTTTAGTCTTCAAGGTCTCTTAATTGTAGCCCTTTTTATTGGGTAATTTGCTACTCTGCTTTCAATTTTAGTTTTAATTTGGATAATTGAGGTTAAAATTAAGTGCTTTCCTTTACTTGCTTCTAGTAGAATAGCTTAATTAACTCCTTAATATCGTAATTAGTTATTTTCACTTACTTGCTTTTTAGTTAATCTAGCCTTAAATTAAGTTTTTTGTCGCTTTCATTTAATTATGGTTTTTACTAGAATAGTTCCATCATCCATTGTTTGATTTCGCTTAACTACACAAATATCCGTAAATCTTGGTAATTGCCTTCCAACAATCCTTGTGGGACGATACCCGTTCATCATATACCACTATCAACTCTGTATACTTGCAGAAGTTAGGTAGAGTATAGTGAATTAGTGTGGTTAATTATTGCTTGTTTGTCCTTTCAAAGTTAAATTCTACCTAACGAAGCAATCAATCTTTCGGCTAAAAAATTAAGATGGGACAATGATCAAAAAGTATATCTTGATGGCAAATATAGTGCCATTTTTCAACAAAGGTTACCTCTTGACAGTGAATTCAAAGATCCCAGTAGTTTCTTTATACCAGTAAATATAGGAGGTCGAATGTTGCATGGTTCACTTTGTGACTTGTAAAGCTATTTATGACAAGTTAGGAATTACTAATGCTAAACCAACTAGAATCACCCTCGAATTAGCGGATTTGTCCATGAAGAAACCATATAGCTTGTTGGAGGACGTTCTTGTTCAAGTGGATATGTTGGTTTTCCCTATTGATTTCTTGGTGTTACATACTGAAGAAAAAAGTGAAGTTCCACAGATATTGGAGAGGCCTTTCCTTTCGATCGCACATGCATTGATCGATGTTAATAAAGGGATGTTGACTTTCCAAGTTGAAAATGAATTGGTTGAAATTGATGTTTTTTATTATAATGATAATGTTCCAATTTTTGAGGAAAATTATGCTAATTGTTTTCTTAATTCTCTTATTGAAAGCTCAATTAAAGAACATTTCAAGGTTGATGATGGGAAATCACTCAAAAAAGTGGTTGAATCAAAATTAAGGATTCAAAGATTGAATTGAAGATAAAACCACCTAATGATGGGTGTAGTGTGATGAAGGATCAAGAGATTTGTGTAAAGATGCAAAAAAAATTTGATGGAAAAAAGTTGAAGTATCGCAAAAAGAAAAGAAAATGGTTTGAAAAGTATTTGGACATGATAATTGGTGCACTAGTCCTAGCAAAAGCATGGAAAGAAGAAAATGTTCAAATGAAAGACAGAAATCAAGCCTTAATAGTAGGGAAAAACAATGTTGAGCTTTTTCCTTGGAAACCAAAGGCAAAAGGTGGCCAACCACCTTCAAAGAGTTGAATTGATCAGTCAATGCTATAGTCAAGCTAGTGACTGTAAAAGAGCGCTTCTTGGGAGGCAACCCAAGCTTTAATTTAGTGCTTTTCTTTAATTTTTGGTGTTATTTTGTGTTTAATTTTAATTTAATGTGATTTGGTTTAATTTAGGTTAGATTTGGTATTGAAAATTTTTCTTTTAGTTTCTATAATGTCTACATCTGCTTATGGAAATGGATGGAATCAGTCTTCTAATACTTGTGTTTTTTTATGTTTGTAGGCGGTGGGAAGATTTGAGTTGAAGTTAGAAAGAAGTTGGAAATGAACATTACAGAAGTTGGAGTCCATGTCGCAACGTCAGATTTGATGTCGCGACATCAAGTGCAATTTTGTGGTACTTTAGTCGATGTTGTGACATCAAATCCTGTGTCACGATATCAACCACAAACTACTGCAAAAGCCAAAAATTTGAACCTATTTTGGTGTCGCAACATCAAATTTGATGTCACGACATCACAACACGTGGGGGGCACATGTTCCAGTCCATGTCGCAACTTCAAATTCGATGTTGCGATATCAAATAGCCTTTTTGAAATCCCATTTTCATTTGATGTTGCGACACCAAAAGTGATATTGTGACATTGATTGCAAACAGAATCAAATCCATTTTCAAGCCCTAGCCATACACCTTCTTCCCATCCTATTCTTCAATTTCTTCTAATAAATCCTCCACGAAACATATCAAATCCACTCCCACAAATAATCTTCAACATCATTCAACTCTCTAACAAGGGTTTTCAACGAGGAAATTGCAACCATCAAAGGAGTTTGTGTACAGGTTTCAATTGGATTTTTGCTCTACTTATTCAGGTAAACACTTCCAATTATTTGTGCTTAAGCCCATAAAATCATTGTTGGGTATAATTTTGGTTGATTGTGGTAATATTCTGGCCATTAATTACTTAACAATTTGACAAATTTTAGGAATTTATTGGGATAAATTTTTGGTTCGAATCTCTGCTATCTTGATTGTTTATTTTGTGCTTTGAGATTTCATGGTGAATTGTTCGTTCATTGATTAAAATTGTTTAATTTGGGAAATTGTTGGTGCAATTTTGGTGTTGTTGATCTTGATTAATTAGTTGGCAGATTCAATATTCTATTTTAGAATTTGTTACTTGTTATTGGTTGTTCCTTTCTACTTATAAAATGACTACAGAGGTGTATGCTGATGGTTTAACGTAAGACATGCTAGAAGTAGGGGTAGAGGATAGGGCTCAAGAAAAAGAAAACCAAGAGAAGGGCCAAGTTGGGAAAGTCCAATAACGAGCCGAGTGGAGCCAATGAATCAGTGCTGGAACCTCAATTTACAAGTGAGGGAACTAAGGTTTTATATAGAAGAGTGAGAAACATGAGATCATTAGACAAAGGGGTTTTGATTTATCCATGCATTGGGGGGCTTATGAGGAGGCAAGAAAGGAAATAGAGACACAAATTGGAGCAAGGCATTAGGAGTGATTTGATATGGCAGTGAAGCCTGGGTATGCACAACTAGACAAAGAATTCCATTGCAACTTATGCGACTTCAATAATAAAGTGAAAGTTAGGGGAGTATTAGTCAATTTTAGTGCCAATGTGATAAATGATTTTTTTAATGTGTCTTCTGTTCTATCTGGTGAGTACCATGAGCTTGTGTATAATAAGGACACAAACATGAATGAAATTAAAAGAATGTTATGTGATGTTGATGTTAGCTTGGGTGTTGAATACTTCAAAAACGGTGGAATTGAAATATCCGAAATAATAGGAATTAAAATAAGCAAATGCAAATTTTAATTATAAATCACTAAATTATCAATAATCCTAAGAAAACTTGAAATGAAAGCAACTAGATTTTAAGGAAATTTAACTAGAAAGCAAGTAAAAACTTATATCTACTTGTTGTTAAAAATTAACCCACTAAGATTATCTAATAAAAATTAAAACTTGCAAGAAATTAAAATATAAAAAAAAGATCTAAGAAAAATTAAGAGAGAACTTGTATTAAACTAAAACTTGAAATTCAAGCTAATCTAATCTACTCTAATCTACAACTATACACCACACTATCTACTATATGTACTTTTTCTACAATCTCCTAATATATATGTTAACTGCTTTACAAGGCAAGAAATAAAACTCTGAAATCCAAAATTACAAAATTGCCATTTAGCACTAGCCAAACACGCCTCGATGTCTAGATTTTGATATCGCGAATCATCAAGGTAAAAATTATTAAGTGAAATTCCGCCTTGATGTCGCAATATCAAAATCCATATCACGACATCTAGCATATTTCAGCTCAATCCTTCAATTCTTCATTAATTTCACTTTGGCCCTCAAACCTTTATATCTTGACTTCCGGCTTTTTTATTCCTAACCTGCAAACACACTTAACTAAAAATGTAACAAAATTAACTAGAATTGATTAAAAATTCATAATATTTACAAGAAATGCAAATGCAACTACGAAATGTAACTAATTAACTTAAAATACTTAATTCGATACTAAAAATCGAGATTAATCAATCAAAATGCCATAATTTAAAGGCAAAATAACTCTGGTTTACTAAAGTTATTTGCAACCAAAATGAATTTGTCAGAATATGAAGTAGGGAAAGGTCCCATAAAAACGATACCTCATGCATCAAATACCTCCAACTCAACAATACCATTAAAAGGCATCTCTTGTCTTCTAAAGATATTACCTACTTTTTGGCGTTCATCACAGTTCTTATGAAGCACGAATCCTCTAGTGTCCTTGAAAAGTGTTGGCTAATACAAACTGCATTGAAGAACTTTGAAAGCCGTATATTGAGCCCCATGATGACATCCTATGGGAGATGAGTGACAGTGTTTTAAGATGTCATTCACTTCTCTTTCCGGAGCACACCTCCTTAAAACTGGACATTGCATTTTCGAAAAAGATATGGTTCTTCCCAAATGTAATACTTAATTCTGTAAAGAACTTTCTCTTCTGATTGATATTAAGCATGCTTGGTACTACTCTTGCAACCAAATAATCCATAATGTCGGCATACCTAGCACTTACTTCCTTCACTTCAAGCAATTTTTCAATTGATGATTCCTCAACAATGGCCCTTCTTTCTTGATTCACAAGCCTAGATGCTTCGATCCTTGATAAATTTTCTGCTATCACATTTTCAACACCCTTTTGTCCATAACCTCCCAATCAAACTCTTGAAAAAGAAGTGTCCATCTCAATAAGCGTGGTTTGGCTGATCTTTTTTAGAGAATAAGTACTTTAATGTAGAGTGATCAGTGTGTACAGTAGTGTTGGACCCAATGAGATAAGATCCGAACTTGTCAAATGCGAAAACTATAGCAAGTAGTTTTCTTTTTTTGTGATAGGATAATTATTTGTGCATTATTCAATATCCTACTTGCATAATAAATGACATGCAACATTTTATCTACTTTTTGACACAAAACGGCACCTATTATATAGTCACTCGCATCACACATAAACTCGAATGGAAGAGACCAATTAGGTGCCACAATCATTGATGCAGTTACAAGTGTATGTTTAATTCATTGAATGCATGGAAACAAGAATCATCAAAATTGAAAACATAAATCTTTTTGAAGTAACGAGCATAAGGGTCTAGTTTTATGTAAAAATTTTCTAATGTACCTCCTATAAAAACCCACATGGCCAAGAAAAATTCTCACCTTTAATATTAATGGGTAGAGGCAACTTTTCAATCACCTCTACCTTTTCCCTATTTCAATCTCTATGCCTTTCAATGAAACTTTATGATACAAAACAATTCCTTCTTACACCATAAAATGACATTTCTCCCAATTAAGCACCAAATTAGTCTCAACACATCTTTTCAACATATTAGTCAAATTTTAAAAGCAATCATTAAATGATAAACCAAATACACTAAAATCATTCATAAAGATTTCTATGCATTTTTCAGCCATATCATGGAAGATAGCAAACATGCAACGTTGAAAAGTACTAGGAGTATTGTAAAGCCCAAAGGGCATTCTCCTATATGCGAAAGTACCAAATGGGCATGTAAAAGTTGTTTTTCTCTTGATCTTCCAGGCAAATAACAATTTGAAGATAACCAGAATATCCATCAAGGAAGCAATAATATGCAAAACCGGCGAATCTTTCCAGCATTTGATCAATAAAACGTAAAGGAAAATGACACTTGTGAGTGGCTTCATTCAATTTATGAAAGTAAATGCACATACACTAACCTGTGACCAACCTAGCTGAGGGGAGGAGGTCGTTGGCTTCTCTTACTATCACGGTACTTCCATCCTTTTTAGGAACGACTTGAGTGGGGCTAACTCACTCACTATAGCTAATAGGGTATATAATACACCTCCTTCCTCACCACCACTTTCAAAGTAGGGTTCGACCTTCTTTGAGGTTGCCTTATCGGTTTGTTCCCCTCATTCAGCAAAATTTTATGCATAGAAACAAAAGGGCTAATTCCCTTAATATCATCAATAGACCAAGCAATAGCATTTTTGTACATTTTAAGCACCACAATTAATTTGTCAAGTTGTTCGACCGTCAAAGAAGCATTCACAATCATCGGGTACGTCTCATTTTCACCAAGATACACATACATCAAATGAGTATAGTATAGTGGTGAGCATTCTAGCCTGTCACGTGGGCGACCCAAGTTCGATCCCAACAACAGTGCCAAAACTTGATACCTTACACAGCTGGCTATAAATTTATAAAATACTTAAATTCTATTACTAACTAGACAGCGGCATCCCGCAAGTATACAGTTGTCAACTAGTAGTAAAAGAAAATAGGGATCGTACCCATCAGGATTGGTCGATAATTATTGATTATTTGGTTAGATTACAAGTTGAAGTAGTTGATTAAGAGAATAGATTTAACTAAAACTAGAACTAATGAAACTAGGAAAGTAACTTAAAGTAAAGATTAAATACTAAGAAAGTATTTTGTAAGAAAGTAATTAAAAAGGAAGTATCTTTAGAAAGCAATTAATGGAGCAATTAAAAAAGAAAAGCATCTTAAGCAAGCAATTAGTTAATCTAAACTATTATAGCTATTAAAACACAATTAGAGAAATCCCACAACCTATTCTAAGAAAGCATGCAAAAAGAAAGCATCTTTAAAAGCAATTAACTAACCTAAACTACAAATTCGCAATAAGAAAACATGATTAAAGGAAGGTCATGTAATAATTTACCAATTAAACTAAGAAAGCAAGTAAAGAAGCAATTAAATGAAAAATCCATAAAACTAATCTACCCTAATTAACCAATCTAAACTATAGTTACCAAAAGAAAACATTTTTTTAAGAAAAACCTTGAACTACTCTAACAATTACACTAAGAAATCAAGTAAAGGAAGCAATTAGAATAATGCAATTAAACAAATTAACTAAATAACATGAAATTAAAACTAAATAAAAGAGCTTAAACATAAACAAACTACTTACAACTAAAACGATTCAATCTTCAATCTTTAACTAATCTAAGAAAACCCTTCCCAGGAGTACGGGATTCCGACATGTACCCATGTTGTTTCGCCAAATCAAGTCATTAGGAATTATGTTTTAGAATACCAACAAGTCGAGGAGGAAATGTTTGTTATACTTATATTGATATCATACTACTCATTCCTTGATATATTAATGTTCCCAAATTGTATGGCATTTGCATATAGGTAGATTCCTAATGAACTTATATTTTCATGCGACCTCATTGGGATGATTAAGCAACTTTGTAATATTAGTGATTTGTAGAAAAGACAATGTTTTGAATGAATAGGACTAAATTTTTTGAAAACCTTTTTGAGAGTGGTTAATGCTTGGTAATTTGAAGTTTTTGTGTAATAAATAAACTTATGTTATTTGTAGAAACTAGAAAATTTGGAGTAACTAATTGAAATAGTTCAATTATCATATGGTATTTGAGGTTCTTTGAGAGGTTTCCTCGTGGCTGAAAGTACTTTCATTATTCACTTTCATTTAGTCAACTTTGGCAATTTTTTATTTTGTTTGTTTGTTAGTAAGGTTCTTTCTGATGTTTTCCAAACCTTATTTTGATGATGACATAAACACTTAACTCTGTAAAACAAGCTTTTGCAGGAACAGATCTTTCGGAAGCACAGAACCGTCCGAACTAGGTCAAAAGCTCCTCGGACGCATTGCATCGTCCGAACAAACTGGCAGAAAGAATGGGATCCTACTACCTTTTCTTCGGACGCTCAGGACCGTCCGAAACCTCTGTCGGACGAAGGACCGGACGCATAGCACGGACGTCCGAACGAAGCATCTCAACAAACTGAAAGAAGATCGGACGCTTCCTCTTCCAAATTCAAGTAATAGACGTCGAAACTAAATGGCTATTTTTTGTGCATTTATTACTTAGCCGTTAGGAAGTAGTTGAAAGCTCTATTTATTGCTCTTATAAATAGGTGCTTTAAGAACCTGAAAAAATCATCTAATACATTTAATACAAGCCTAAGAAAAGAGTAATTTGAGTGCAAATTGACTATAGTGGTTTGTTGTATTAGTGTGAAGTTGTGAGTGCAATTCAACTTTGAGTGGAGTGATAATCTTGTATGAAAGTGTGGTTGTAAGTAAGAATCTTGGCTCAACTAAAAGAGTTTTAGTGTGAGCAAGAACTTCCCAACTTTGTAAAGATTATTGGCTCACCAAATGTGTGAAGCATTCAAGAAAATTGATACTTCAAGTTTGCTAGCTTGGAAGTATTGTTTGTTCAATTTTTCTCTCTTTACTTTACTGTTCTAGTAAATTTATTAGATCTGAAAGGCAAAACATTCATCCGAATTTTTGTCAAATTAACCAAGGTCATCAATAAATGTCGACCAATAACAATTGATTTATACCAACAGGATGGTAACAGAGCTTGGTCTGTCTCTTATTGCTTCTAGATGTGTATTGAGAAAGGAACTATGGCAACCAACAATGCTCTGTTTTTTGAAGGCCAATCTGTTACTAGGCCAGCCCATGTTTAATGAGGCAAATTTTAATAGTTGGAGAGATAGAATGAAAAATATTTAATTCTATTGACATTGAGTTATGGTATGTTGTCAATGAAGGTCCATTTGAAGCTTCTATCATTGATGATCACACAAATAGAAGAAGAGAAAAGACAAGGAATGAGCTCACTCCACAAGACAAGGCAAACTTGACGTTGAATGCAAAAGCCATGAATGTGTTATATAATGCCTTGGATGCATTATGAATCAACTCGCGTCCAAGGTTGCAAACTGCTGAAGTATCAATTTTCTTGAATTGCTTCACACATTTGGTGAGTGAAAAATCATGTCTCTTAGACATCTCTACATGTGTCTAAGAGACAGAGTAACTTCATTAGTTTCATCAAATGAGAACATAGACAAAATGTACTGCAGTTCAATGACATTATAAAAGATCTTGAAGCCTTGAGTAAGGAGTACTCTTTGGGTGAGAAAAATAGAAAAATCCTGAATGCTCTATCCAAAGAATGGGATGCCAAAACAATTGCCATAGAGGAAGCTAAGAATTTAAATTTAATGCCTATTGAATCACTAATCAATTCTCTTACATCTTATGAACTCAAGCTAGGCCAAGGTTGTGGATGATGAAGAAGCAAGGCCAAGAAGGAGCATTGCTCTAAAGACCTCTCAAGAGGAAGATGAAAACAGCTCCATCAATCTAGAAGATGAAGATCTTGATGAAGGAGATCTTGCACTCATCACCAAAGGATTTCTTAAACATTACATCAACAAACGAAGAGTGAGAAGAGGCGGAGCTGTGTGCAAACACAAATAATTTCAAAGGGAAGTCAAGACTTGAAATAAAGAAGCAAAATGATAAATGCTTTGAATGCGGTCAACTCGGGCATTTTGCAAATGAGTGTCCTTCCAAGAAAAAGAAGGAAGGAAGAAAATCAAGATTCAACAACTTTCAAATCACATGGGACGATTGCAACTCCGAAGGAGAAGTTGAAGAAGAAATGGAGTCGGCACAAATGGCCTTTATGGCTATTGGAGATGATGAGGTAAATTCTAACTATGACTCTAATGATGAAAATGATGAAGATGATCTTGAAGCTTTCATTTTAAAATTGCATGATAGCTTAAAAGAATCATATGCTAGAAATAAGGAGTTAGTAAAAAAGTCAAATGCCTTATTGAATGCTAACTCTAAACTTGTGAATGAAAACAATAGGCTATCACAAGAAAATCGTGATTTGAAGAAAAGAATGCATGTGAGATCAAAGGTCAAGGAAGAACAAGCCTCCTTGAAGAAAAGAATGGAATATGACTTGAATGCTCTCTTAGCTAGAAAGAAAGAAAATGTTGTTGATATGAAAAGAAATAGAAATGTAAGGGATGACTTATGTATTGTAAAACCAAAATCTTCTTTATATGGTAATAAAAGCATTGTTTGTAGATATTTCCAACAACATGGACATACTAAGAATATGTGTTATGTCAAGAAAAATGAAAAACTTGGAATGAAAGTTGCATGGATAGTAAGCAATTTCACTAACGCTCATGGACCAAGATATGGGTACCAAAAGTTATCAATTGATTTATTGTGTAGGTACTTAACATCGCCAACAATGCTAAGTGGTTCATAGATAGTGGATTTTCAAGGCACATGACGGGTGATGCCACTCTCTTCACAAACCTTACATCCAAAAACAGTGGAAAAGTCACTTTTGGAGACAACAACAAAGCAAAATCAATCGGCATTGGTGATGTAGGTAAAAATGGTGAAACCTTGATTAAGAATGTACTTCTTGTTGATAATTTGACTGTGTACTATAATTTATTAAGTGTTAGTCAACTTTGTGACAAAAATTTATATGTTTTCTTTACCAAGCATGAATGTCTTATCCTTGATAAAAATCATGTTGTTTTGTTCAAAGGCAATAGGCACAATGATGTTTATGTGATTCATCTTGATAAAATTAGCAATAGCAATGTAAAATGTCTTACCGCTTCCATAGATGATCCTTGGCTTTGGCATAGAAGACTTTGTCATTTTAATATGGATTTGATTGAAAAATTAGCCAAGAAAGATTTGGTAAGAGGCTTGCCAAAACTGAAATTTCTGAAAAATAAAATTTGTGATGCTTGTCAATTTGGCAAACAAGTCAAAGTTTCTTTTAAACCTAAGAATTTTGTGTCTACTCATAAACCTTTAGAATTATTGCATTTAGACTTATTTGGACCTACTCAATATGCTAGTCTAGGTGGTTGCAAATATGCATTTGTTATCGTAGATGACTATTCTAGGTTTACTTGGGTATTATTTCTTTCGTTAACAAAAATGAAGCATTTGAAAAATTTGTAAAATTGTTTTCCAAAATTCAAAATTTATTGGATACAAAAATTGTTCGTTTAAGGAGTGACAATGGTGCGAATTTAAATTTGGGGGTTTTCCCGACTTTTGTGATCACAACGGTATCTTTCATGAGTTTTCGGTTGTTAGAGTTCCTCAACAAAATGGTGTTGTTGAAAGGAAAAATAGGACTCTTCAAGAAACGGCTAGAACTATGATTAGTGAGTGTGACCTACCACAATACTTTTGGGCCGAAGCGGTTAACACGGCTTGTTATGTCATGAATAGAGTTTTATTAAGATCTTCTTTAAATAAAACTCCTTATGAACTCATTTTTTGTAGAAAACCCGTTGTGAGCTATTTCAAAGTTTTTGGTTGCAAATGCTTTATTTTAAAAATCAAAGAGAACCTTGGAAAATTTGACAAAAAATCGGATGAAGGAATTTTTCTAGGATATTCTAGTGACAAGAAAGCATACCAAAAGTTTACAATAGAAGAACGCTTTTAATTGAAGAAGTTGTGCATGTTACATTTGATGAAACTAATGATGTTATCTCAAAGAATTTATGTGAAGACGAAGATACAGGTATTTTAAAGGAGCTCGAAAAGCTCGTTATTCATAAAGATCATCAAGAGGTTACATCAAGCATTGATATCAACAACCATCAAATTGATGATGAAAAGAATGAGGATGCTCAAAACGATCTTCCGAAGCTTGGAGATTCGTCTCTAATCATCCTCAAGATTTAATCATAGGTGATCTTTCCGATGGGGTAACTACTCGTTCTCATAAACCTTTGAATAATAATTGTGCATTACTTTCTCACATTGAACCCAAACATGTAGATATTGCCTTGAGTGATGAATCTTGGGTTAATGCTATGCAAGATGAACTTAGTCAATTTGAGAAAAATAATGTATGGACCTTAGTTGAAAGACCTTCTTCTCATCCCGTTATTGGTACTAAATGGGTGTTTAGAAACCAAATAAAATGACAAAGGTGAGATCATAAGAAACAAAGCTAGACTTGTTGCAAAAGGTTACGCTCAAGAAGAAGGTATTGACTTTGATGAAACCTTTGCACCCGTGGCTAGATTAGAATCCATCCGCATGTTTCTTGCATTTGCATGTTTCAATAATTTAAAATTATTTCAAGTGGATGTCAAAAGTGCTTTTTTAAATGGTTTTATCGACCAAGAAGTTTTCGTCGAACAACCTCCGAGCTTTGAAAATAAGAATCTTCCAAATTATGTTTTCAAACTTTCCAAAGCTTTATATGGTTTGAAACAAGCTCCAAGAGCTTGGTATGAAAGATTAAGTGGCTTCTTGATAGAAAATGGTTTCAAAAGAGGTATAGTTGACACCACACTTTTTACAAAAACAGATTTAAAAGGATTGTTAATTGTTCAAATTTATGTTGATGATATTATTTTTCAAGCAACTAATGAAAGTTTGTGCAAGGATTTTTCACAACTAATGCAAGAAGAAGTTTGAGATGAGTATGATGGGCAAGTTGCAATTTTTCCTCGGACTACAAATTCATCAAACTAAGGAAGGAACATTTATTACACAAATCAAGTACACAAAGGAGCTGCTCAAACGATTTGGTATGGAAGATTGCAAACAAGTTGGTACACCAATGTGTACTTCAACCAAACTTGATAAAGACGAAGAAGGTAATAGTGTTGATGAAAAACACTATAGAGGTATGATCGGAAGTCTACTTTACTTAACTGCCAGTAGACCAAATATCATGTTTGCTGTTTGTTTATGTGCTAGATTTCAATCTTGTCCTAAAGAATCAGTGTTTTAGATGGCTGTTAAAAGAATTTTTAGATATCTAAAAGGAACAACAGATTTTGGTCTGTGGTATCCAAAGTCCTCTACATTTGATCTGATTAGCTAGTTGTGAAAAATCCTTTGCTGGGTGTAAAATTGATAGAAAAAGTACCAGTGGAATGTGTTATTTTCTGGGAAATTGTCTTGTGTCTTGTGGTTTAGTAAAAAACAAAATTCCATTTCTCTTTCTACGGCTGAAGCCGAATACATTGCTGCCGAAAATTGTTGTGCTCAACTTCTTTGGATGAAACATACTCTGAAAGATTTTGGTGTAATTTTTTATTGTGTTCCTATATTGTGTGACAACACTAGTGCAATTAATCTCACAAAAAATCCTGTTTGCACTCTAGAACCAAACACATTGATGTTAAGCATCATTTCATTAGAGACCTCGTTTGTAAAAAGGAAATTCGTGTTGATTATGTGCCTACTTCAGATCAATTGGCTGATATTTTTACAAACCCTTATGATCAAGTGCCTACTTCGAATGCGAGGTCAATCAACACTAATTTTTTTTTTTTTTTTTTTAAAAAAAAATTTTTTTGGAACTCGCATTCGGGGAATGCGAGTTCCACTGCTTCGGAACACAACTTTGAAATAGGCATACAATTAGAACACATTTGAAAAATGGCATATATATAGAAATTTTCCAAGGTTTTAGCTTCTTCTTCACGTGTGCATGGCTACCCTTCAATCTTTGACTGGACCGTAACCTCATCCTCCCACTCTTTCCCTTGCTACTAGATCTTTTGCTTCAATGGTAGCCTTGGCAGCAGTAGCAACTACTTAGCTAAAGAATCAATCATTGTATAAGGGAGAAATAGTTGTTTTTTCATCCTAGAAGATGTTGTTCATCTTTAACAACCATTAAAACATGCACTTGTCGAAAGTTCTTTAAAGGACGGCCCTCCATGGATCTCTACAAAAGGAGTTCTTAACTGTAGGTTTTCATGGCTCTTTCACACTTTGGATTTTGGATTACAGACTTGTTCTTATTTTTTTTGATCTAGAAGAATACTACTTAAGACGTTGATGCAGAAGCTTTTGGTTTTTTTCAGGTTTGGAACGGGAATCCTTAAATGGACATCAGACATTGAATATCCTTTAGTCCCAATTAGGTTTACCCTCAAACATCTTGATACCTTTATGAAATAGAGTTAATTTATGTTCATTTCAACCTATATCGTACTTTGGCTAGGTTTTGAGTGTTTTTGTGTTTTAGAGTATGTTTTGGTCGTTTTGGTGATTTATTAATTATCAGTGTTTATTTCTTGTTTGGTGATTTTTATGAGTAATTTTGTGTTTTGTAGGTTGGATGTATGAATTTATGATATAAGTATAATGGATGTGTGAAGTGGAGCTGAGTATAGGGTTTAGGGATTCTGGACTTGGAAAACTGTGGCATTCTTTTGTAATGTAATTGCAGTGCCATAACATTCATTGAGAATTTCATATAGAATTCGTGAGTTTTCAAAGAATTTGATTTTATTTCTTTGTTTATTTTAATAAAGATGTTAAGTTTTAGTTCCTTGTCTTTCAATTATTTATTTATGGAGTAGATTGACTAGTTAGGCATTGATGTCGGCTTAACTACATTCTGTAATTTTATTTATGAGTAAAGATTCAAAATTTTGCTCCATAAGAGTATGTTTATGAATTCTAATGCTTTTCCGTATTGAATTGATGATGACATTTATTATGAAATTCATCTGAAAGTATTCTTGTGTCACTGATTCAGTTGTGTATTGAATGGATTTGTGTTTGGACTATGATAGTGTATACCATAGCTGTCTTGTGTTTGGTTCAAAAGAATATTCATAATTGGTTGTGTAGTTTAAGTGATCGGCTTGAAAGAATGATTAACTAGCTGTCTGATGTGGAGAAAAATTGAATTGATATGATTGGGTTGACTCATGATAAAGCAAGTGGGTGAACTCAATTTCCCTAATGTTTCTTTCATTTGATTCTTATTCAGTTTTTATTAACATTCATTGCATTTCTTTGCAATTTATTAGTTTAGTTTATAACAATTATTTCATTTTGATTTCTTAGATTACTGCTGGCTTAAATTGGCAGTAGTTTGACGTTGCCAATTTGCAAGACATTTATATTATCTTTATATGCTATTAACGTTTGTGGGAACAATATTCTTACTTATATATCACTTTGTTACTTGTTCAATTAATGCACTTCATTAGTGTAGCATGGATCATATTTTTGGCCCCGTTGTAGGATATTTATTAATTCTAGGGTTAATTATTTGATTTTCAATCATTAATTGCTTCAATTTAATTTCTTAATCTAAGAAATTATTTTATTTTTGTTTTGTTATATTGGGTGTGCAATACTTCACTTATCTTGATTTTGTTTTGTTTTGTTTGGTTTATGACCAAAAGCAAAGGATTAGTACTTGAAGAATTTTGATTCAGAAATCGAGCAATCAACTAGTCGGAATAGAGAAGCTGTACGTCTAAAGGAAGTAATGATAGATGATGATAGAAGATAAGAATATGGAAGAATGACTAATGAAGAACATAAAATAATGAGAAATTTCACTACACCTAACATGGTGGGGGCTGGGTCTATTATTCAAAGGCTAACCATTCAAGGAAATACCTTTGAAATAAACCGACCATCATTATTATCATGCAATGTCGTCAATTCAGTGGGTCATCGCTGGAAGATCCTAATAACCAGTTCATCTTGGCCAATTTCATGGTCTGCGATACATTCTATTACAATGGTGTATTTGATGATACTGTTCAATTGAGATTATTCTCATGCCCATTTAGGGACAAAGATACGAGTTGGTTGACATCTCTGACACTATGGTTAATCATAATATGGGATATGATGGTCCAAAAACTTTTAGATAAATATTTCCCTTTTCCAAAACTATCAAATTTTATGTATAAGTGGCAGTTACTTAAAATTTTGAATCTTTTTTAAGGGTTGTTATTAGAAATTCGAAAGATAAAACTATAAATGTCTTCGGCACGATTGCGTGCTTGTCCATGCCTATTTTGTGCATAGTGATAAGAAACTAAATCAATTTACGATCACAGGCCGATATTTCTTTTGTTGTTTTGAGAAAATGTTATTGTATTTACTATTGCATATTGTTACATATAAACAGCCAATCCCCAAATGTATTTTTCGGCAAAACTTGCCTCATATATATTTTCCAATTATCCAGATAAATGATGGAAAAAAGTAGGCCATGATCAATTCTATATTGCAAAATTTCATAATCGGGATTTTTTTTTTCCCTTTTTGTTACTTTCTTTTGATTGATTATTTTAATTTTTAAAATCGTGAGATTAGATGTCGTATGATGTGTATTAAACCACGACGAAGTGTTACTTAGCTTGTAAGAAATTTTCCTAAATCTATTGGTATGTTCGAGTCTTTAAGGGTTAAAGAGAGAGCCGGGGTTAAAAAATGTGTATTAAATGAAATAATAAAATGAATTGGAGGTGATATCTATAGGAATTTAGTTGAGTGTATTATTTTCTTTTGTTTTAGGTATTAAGTTGATTGTATTCTGAGGAATTTATAAATCCCCATAAAATGCAGAGAACATCCATTCCATTTTCTGAGAGGATAGGCAAATGAAAAAAATAAAAGTGAAAATAATTAAGTTAGAGAAATATGTGGTGGGTGGTGGTTGGAAGGGATGAGACATTAGCTATTGCAACAACCTCTGTCATTTACTCATCAGTTTCTGGGCTTCATGTCATAAATTATTTCCTTTTCAGATTGCGGAATCAAAAGTCGATTAAGATTACATACATAAATTTATATACATGGTTGAGATACAAACTAACTGGATACGGAGCTTTCTTTGTACAAGGCCAGGTTAGAGCCCATGTTGCTCATACCTAACTTCTTTGCTATTTGTGCATCTAAAATTTGCCAAATTCGTTTTTTGCAATTGTCAATCTTGTAGTTTTAGGTCTTATTTGGATTTGCGGTATTTCTAGATGGTAGAAGTACTTTTTAAAGTGTCTGCTATGGATTATTCTCTTTTTGAAAAAAATGTTAAGTAAATTAGATTCATGGTAGGAGTTATGGACTCATTGGTCTAAATTTACCCACATAATCATGAAGATTATTACTTTAATATAATATAGTATTGTGTGTGAATAGATGGACCAAAGGGTTCATGGTTTATCCATCTAAGAATTTCTTGAGTTTTTGGTCTGAAAAGCACATTTAGAACAAAAGACAAATATGGGTGCCTTTAGATTAATTTGTCTTTCTTGGGTTGTCACTATGCTCGATTTTTTCAGGTCGCTACAACCCAGGCAACTCGATAAGATTTGCTTGTAGAACATCATTGAATATATATGGCACACCAGAGTTCAAAAACGGATACCCCTTGTCTCGCATCTCTATAAAGTTGCTCGCTTTCTCGCCTTGTCTGTGGATAGTTTATCTTCTCAACTATATTCCTTGAAATCTTGATAGGTTCAATGCTAATTGTCATTGACTCTTCTTTGTCAGATTTTGAGAATCCTATCATGTAGAATTCATGTAGTTGTCGAATAGATAGACGTTAATTCCCGATTGCTGCAATACTTATCTCTATGTCGTGGGCAACGAGTGGACAATTCATCGAAGGATTGATGAAGTATCCTTTGTTGGAAATTACTTAGGTCCCAATGCAAGCCTTGAATGCACATCTCAATAGTAGAACTTTCAAAAAGTTGATCTTTGCATTTTCTATAAAGAAACTAAGATCTCTCCACTTATCGATGTAATGAATGACGAGTTGAAGTTAATTCCACTATGGAAACCATGTGGCGGGTGCTGTAGAAGTGACCAATAAATTTTTCTTTAAGTTGAGTCCAATTGTCAATAGTGCCAGACTCTAAATTGGTGCACCAATCGAAAGCATTGCCCTTTAGTAAAAAAAAAATATGACTTAGGTATGACTTGATTTCCTTTTGGGAAATGTAAACAGTTTATAGGGAGCTTCTAAGTTGAGTTATACCCCCACAAAAAAGTAACTCCTTTTCCTTATAAAATCTTTCGAAAATAAGATTTTAAATCAAATTCTCGTGTATTTATTTTTTGCTTATTTTAGAGAAAGAAATTACGAGATAAGAAAAGTAATAATGCTTAAAAAGAGTTTCCATTGTGAAAGAAAAAAATTTAAGAAAAATGAATAATTTATAACTTTAAAAGTTCTTAATGAAAAAAGTGTGGAATGAATTATGTGTCAAACCTGATGACTACCTACTACTATCTTACTTGCTTGAAGAAGGTTCTTTATCTCATTGGCTTCTCTGATATCATCGTTCGTTAGGAAGGTAGTGCTTTCAATGGAACAAATTTCACCATGTGCCTTTGATACTTCAATTTGAATCCACTCGATGTTTTCATATTATTGGTCGAGGGTCAAGCTAGCTTCCTTGTCTTGCTTCTCCAAATTGTCAAGCTCTTTTTGAAGGATTGTCTTCCTATCTTCAATGGATTGTGACTTTTCATCAAGCCTTTGAAGACGATGTACATTAATTTGGAGAGCAATTCTGCATGTTTCTCTTTAGAATCTTCTCCAGTGATGAAGACTTTGAAGAGTTTGTCGTGCCTCCGTTTTGGTAGAGCTTATCCCGCCAACATGCTCTATGAAGAGTTCTTCATGCCTCCTTCTTGGTAGAGCTTTCTCCATCGACGTGGTCTGCAAAGAGTTCGTTATGCCTCCATCTTGGTAGAGCTTATTCCATCGATATGGTCTGTCACAAGAGTTAGTCGTGCCCGTATCTTGGTAGAAATTTTCCCATCATCATGGTCCTTGTAGAAGTTCACCATGATGCCAAGAAGTTTTCAAGCAAACAAAGGCTATCATTGAAGTTCATGCACCGAGTCTTCATATACTTCTCAAGCCAGGAAAGACTATCATTGAAATTTCCATTGTCGAGTCTCCAAGGACTTTTCAAACCAGTGAAGGCTATCATTAAAGTTTTCACGATTGAGTCTCCAATCTATTCTGTATAATTGAAGTTTTTACTGCTGAATCTCCCAGGACTTTCCAAAGTAGTAAAGGCTATCCTCAAAGTTTTCATTGTTGGGCCTTCATGGACTTCTCAAGCCGTGGAAGGCTGCCATCGAATTTTTTGCTGCACAGTATCCAGGAACTTCTCAAGACAAAGAAGGCTATGATTTCGAGTCTCTAAGGAGCCCCCAAGTCATTGAAGGCCATCATTGAAGTTTTGCTGCCAAGTCTCTAAAGATTACTTTAGCTAGTACCAGTGAAGGCTATCATTGAAGTTTATGCATTAGGTGAAGGACGTCTCAAGTTAGTGGAGACTAACATTGAAATTTATGCTACCGATCCTTCCAAGACTTTTCCTCCCATTGAAGGCTATCACTGATGTTTTTGCCATTGAGATGTACGAGGGCTTTTCCTACTAGTGAAATATATCATTGAAGTTTAAGCCTTCAGAGTAACCAAGGACTGCTCAAGCCAGTAAAAACTATTATCGAAGTTGCACAATCAGATCTATAAGACTTTTCCATAACAAAAGGAAGCAGGCCAACTGCCGTGAAATTAGATGTTTATACCAAATTCCATGAAGCTAAATAGCAACATCAAGATGTTATGCAATTATAGGAAGGGAAAGAGGTAAATTCATTCAACTATTCAATGGGACACTAATAAAATTCTTATCTAAGTTTCAAGTAAAGAAAGTTACCCACAATTGATTTATTTTAAGGAGGTAACGACTGGGAACAACCAAATTCAATGCAAGTTGCATGGGCAAAATCAAGAAGTGGCATTAGGGTAAATCAATGGCAGCGGCATATTGATAAATCAACAACAACATAGAAAAGCAACAACAATAATGGCAAAATTCAGCATCCGTACATCAAATGATGACGATTAAACTATCCTTGTATAATTTTACGGGAATGACTCTTCAGGTCATTGAAGACCATCATTGAAGTTCTGTAGAAGTGTTCATTCAAACAAATCTAAGGAGAGAATTTTCTTTTTCTTTTTCTGATATGGTATGACTGAACTTGGAGTTAGCTACAAAGATACTTACTTACCATTTTTGGGGATCAAGGCAAACATAATTTATTTAAACATATGAGATAGTTTAAAGTCGCGCCAAGAAATCTTGAATCAACTTTTGTAAACAGTTTATCCTCAAGTCATGGAGTTTTAATTTCATTCAGACAGTTTATTCTTGTGTTGTGGAGCATATGACATGGTTGACATGGATGCGCAAATAGTTTATTCTCATGGATAGAACCTCAAACAACACATTTGTAGATTATTTATACTAATATCAAGGAGTTTGTCATATCTATACTTGCATATTTGTAGATAGTTTTAAGTCGTATGAAGAAGTCATCTTGACAGTATAAGCTATTACCAAGTAGCATACTCCTTCAATCATATGGAAGCATTTCCTTTTTAGATGAAAGATTTACATCCTTGGAAGGTTGAAAGATTGATTATACTTGCTTGATTTACATTAACATTCTCTTCTTGAATTAAAATCTTTCCTTCTCGAACTAACTTCATGAATTTATCCTGAAGACAAAACATCTTTCCATAGGATGACCAATTGAACAATGATACTTGCAATAACTTCGACTGTTACTATACACGACTTCTTCAAATCATATGTTGTTTGGATTCACTTTATTTGTTTCTTTGTTACCATCATTCAAATTGATAAGTAGGGCAATTTTAACATCTTGTTGTTGAATATGCTTAGCAAATCCTTCAATGGCTTTCGCCAACATAGCAGAACTTGTTGAATTTGAGAAGATGATGTCCAGTAGACATTTGAGTTGCATGAATTTGTTGAATTTGAGAAGATGGTGTCTACTTGATGCATCATGAATACTCGCAGTTGATTCTTTGCACATAATTGTGTGCACGAACACTTGTCTAACTATGAATGAGTCATCCTTCTTTGCCTCCAATGATACGTTAAATTTCTTTACCCCAAATGAGAAACAAGATGTGTTTTCTAGTGCATGATAGCAAATAATTTTTGCAAATTGTGTCTTCAAGTCTTGATGAGCAAAATTTGAATAGTCACCTCGAGGATTTGAGGCAATTGTGACGAAAGTAGATTTTGGATCATTAATAGGCTTTGAACTCCTGTCCTTTAGAGTCATCAATGAAATTTGAGGATGAAGTTTGTAAAGAGATGAGACGGGAGGCAGAGATTCTCCCACCAAACGTGCCAAAATATGTATAATTTTAAATCAACTATGTCAGTATTTGAATATTTTTATTAGGACTATTGTTTCAATTCTCAAATCTTCTATATCAAGGTTTAAAGAACTCAATCCCTGGTTCAAGAACTAGATGTGAAGCCCTCGGATCAACGCTTGAGACTGGAAAATCATGAAAATAATTCGGATGAAGGATATTATAGGTTTCTCTTACAATTAAAATTTGATATTTGTTTTAAGCATGAAGTTTGTCGCAGACTTTCTTTGTTTGACTTGATTAGAGGATTCAGTTCATTCGGGATGAAAGGTTATTAGTGTTGTATTACAATTGAAGACCAGTTCCTTTTTCACATGGTGCTGTTACCAGTTGATTTTGTTTGATGATAAATTGGTTAAAAATTAGGGGTATTCGTTGCGGAATCCCATTCTAGTTCGAAGTTCCAAGTAAAGGAATTTGAGCGAGTGAAGAAAAAAATAGACAATTTGACCGGTAGTTAGTTTTGATTAGTTCTTGTGGTGGTGATGTTTCTTTTTTAGTTGAAGAATTGACTTAGTTAAATCCAAATAATCCTTTTCATTTTCGTTTGGAATAACTTATACCGAACCTTTATAGTTTGGTTGATATTTATAGTTTTTAAATTTACAATTTATTTTCTGATAGTTTGGATTAAAGTCAAATATTCCGTTAAATTATCATTACGAGGGCAAAATTTTCTATTTAAAGAGTTATTTTAATTATTTAAAAGTTCTAATCAAAGTTAGTTATATATTTTAATATAAAAATACAACTCCTCCGTTCTAGCGGAAGAGTTTTTTGGATGGTAAAGTAGTATTAGGGTTAGGAGTATTTTAGACTATTTTCACAAATTTTTTAATTTTTTAACTTTTCATCCATTTTACAAAAGAATCCAAACCACAAAAGGGCGAATTACAGTTTTGAAAATTATAGGAGGTAAATCAACATTAGCTGAACCACAAGGTTTCATTGTAATTCATCCTTTTCGTTTGTTATCCGGGTAGCATGTGATTGCTCATGTTACTTTGATACGGGATGTAAATGTCAGTTCGACCAAAGGAGGTGAACTTTCGTAAATTACGTCGGCGTGTGAGGGATGCATGTCAGATGAATTTGAAAACAATTTGAATTGATGTTCGATGTACAATTTTATGCAAATTAGAGCTGATGATTCCCTTTGTGAATAGAAGTTTTACACAAGTTTTTATTTCAAATCTAATAAGGTGTAGATTTGAAGCTAGTTGAATTATGTTCCAACAAGGATCCATTATCAAATTTCTCGTGGACTTGAAATTGTTATCTTTCCAGTTTAAGTGAATGTTTGGAAGCATCTTAAAATACATATCCATGGAGGAGTTAGTTTTCTTGTATTCATGTTCTATTCTCTAAAACTCAGCTGGTTTGATTCGTTAAGGAATGAATTTGGTTGTTTATGTGAATTGAGTCTTAGTTGGTTTCGGGATTCATGCAATATGGTGATTTAATTTTTTTATTGAGTTGTTTACTAGTTTTGGAAATTCAGTTTGCAAAAGAATTGATTTAAATTCTAATAAGTATTAGGAACCTCGAAAAATCATGTCAATAGTCTTTTAACTATTTCATTAAAAAGAGAATGGTCCTCCAATTTAAATTTTTTAATTAGTCTCTCAATTAAATATTTATATTGAATTTGGTTTTTAAATAGTGACACCTCCAAAACATAAGTTATTGAATTTTGATCAGTGTTAACTAAAGATAAAAGCGTCAAATCACTTAGATATTTATTTTAAGTATTAAATCATCACTAAAATAGTAGTCCAACATTTTTGTTAAAATCCAATTAACCCCTCAACTAAAAATTTAACCAAATTAGTCATTCAAAAAAAAATTATAAGTTTTCTCCTCCCTTCCCCTTCCTCCCTCCTTCTCCTTCCATCAGCCGCTATCCTTCTACCCTCCCACTCAAAGTCTACCAGCAGCCATCATCTCACCCTTCTGTCCATAAACCTGTAATACCACTCCCAATGTGAACTCATTAGGATGCAGAATCTCCAACATTTGCAAAACAAGAATACTGCTTCATCCTCCATCCCCCACGTGACAATAACCCAAAAACCATGGAAGTACATGACATAATAGTTCTATGAGGTATTTTATCACACAAATTGTCGGCAACCTTAGTTTTACCACATTTTGCTTACATGTTTATAAGAGAGTTAGCAACAAATGCATCATTTTCAAGCCCCAACTTGAGTGTTCTTGCAGGAATACACGAACCCGGGTTTGAATTTCTCTCATCAATGCTTGTGTGCAATGAGGTTAACTAGTTTGAGAAAATGTCTCCGGGCAGAAAATGGTGATGCTTTTTAGTAACAGAAGTATCTTTTTTTGGGTTAAGTTTATGGAGTTTTATTGTAGATATTTACGGAAAAAGGTTGCAGCTGGATAGACTACATTTCAGCAAAAACTATAGTCGATGAAGGCTAGGAATTATGGTGGAGGAGGTGGCAATTGGTAAAGGTTGAGGGCAGGATAGAGGGGTAGTGACTAGTGGAAGGAGAAGAAATTTAATTGAGGGACTAATTTGGTTAAACATTTTTAGTTGAGAAACCAAAACAATTTAATAAAATGTGTGAGGACTATTTAGATAATTATTTAACACTTAAATTATCAATTTTAGATGATTTGACGTTTTTATCCTTAGTCAATATCGGTCAAAATTTAAAAAATTAATATTTTGAATGGCGTCACTATTTAGGGAAGAAATTAGATATAATTATTTAATTGACGGACTAATTAGGATAAAATTTAAATTAAAGAATTATTCAAATTTTAGTGAAATAGTTGGGAGGCCATTGTGATAATTTGCTCAGTATCGGTTCCATGACTTCAGTTTGCTTGAATGGGAATTGAAACTTGAAGACCGCTTTGATGGGATCTTGGAGTGGAATTAATTTTCTCAAGGCTCACTTTGGCGGTGGTTGGATCAAGAATATTTTGAATTTGAATTGGTGTAGGAATTAAAACATGCTAGCTGTTTATGGTCATCATATCATATTTTATATGATGAAGTTTCTATCCATGGTTTTGATTTGGTATTCTTGATTTTAAGCACCATCCGTGTGGATTGGGGAACCAAGTTAATATCCAATCACATTGGTTTATTATTGGTTCTACACTTAAAAAATTGGTGACATATAAGCCTTTAAATTAGACAAGACTAAATCATTATTGAGACTTGTCCACTCAAGTCATATGGATTCAGAGATTGGCATTCATAAACAAGTTTTGAGGGCATTATAAAGAATAGAATTTTATTACAATTAAAATTTTCATTTGAATATAAATTAATTTAATTGGTATGTTTATTATCCAATTAAATGTTGATATATGTCATATATATTTTGAAGAATTGGTTAATTTATTACTAATTATATTATCCACAGGTCAAGATGAGATGGTTTCTATCAATTAAATGCAGTTGTATCGCTCTTGCAATTGAATTGTACTATGTCACATGTTATTTGGACAATGAGAATATATTATTAGTATTTATCTCTTTATTAATAAACTGAATTAACGAGATAATATTAAAGTGGTGTAAATCCTTTGTATTATTTGGGCATAACTGTGATCCCATTTGCGCTTGCTTTATCTTTCTCATGCAAAATCTTACTTTGACAAGTCAACTCCATTACCTTCTCTTTAAATACAATAGATCTTGTAAGGTGATGACCAACCAAACGGTGATAACAAAATAATTTGGGTCATTAACCCGCCTAACTTCATCTCAGAGTGTTTAATGAGTTTGGCCTTGAACCGATCATCAAACATTCTTTGCAAACTAGAATCAGAGAAAGGATATTCTCTTTATTGTATTTCCCTCAAGGTAAGTCTTTTTCATGGCCTATTTTGCATGGGCTCTACTTTCCGAGCTACCTTTTGATTGACTTTTGTCGTAGTCTTGACAGGTGATGCATTTGTCACCATAAATTCCTTCTTCCTGGACTTGGAAGAATGCTTGCTCCTTTTCTTAAACTCTTCGTTCCCTTTGTTTATGCAAGGATTAGGAATAGGTAGCTCTTGCTCTTCAAGTTCAGTTTTCGAGATTGTTAACTTTTGTCACCAACTTCTCAAAAGTTGGTGCTGTATCCTTTACATGATACAATGAAGAACTAATTTATCTCTTAATTGCACATCTCTATAGCGAGTGTCTCAGAAAGTCGATCTCTATAATTAAGGTTTAAAGTTCTCCAACGATCAATGTAATTAACAATAGGTTCATCTTTCCATTGATGATTCTTTAAGAGTTCAATCATGGTAACAGATTTCTTAGTGCCATAGAATCAATTGAGAAATTTCGCTTGCCGTACCGCTACGAAATCTTGCCATCGCTGCTATTGCTTTGCTATTGTTGCTGTTGTCACTAATTTTCCCTTAGTACCGCTAATCATTTTTCCTGTGCAGGCATTGAATTTTGCTGCTACCCATTTATGCCTTCTTAAAATAAATCTGCCGTGTGTAACTTTCTTTACTTGTAACTTAGATAAGAATTTTCTTGTTGTCCTATTGAATAGTTGAACAAATTTGCACATTTCCCTTCCTGATTGTCAGACATATTCTTGCATGACATATTTACTTTGCTATTTAGCTTCATGGTATAAACATCAAAATTTAATTGTAGTTGGCCTACTCTTTTTTTGTCATGGCATTGCTTGAGAAGTCTATGGATTCAATCCTGCAACCTTCAATGATAGCTTTTACTAATTTGAAAAGGTCTTGGAGATCCATATGGCGTAAACTTCAATGATAGTCTTCATTGGTAGGATAAGACCTCGCATATTTGAATTACGAAAACTAACTTCAATTGCAGCCTCCAATGGCATGAGAAGTGTAGCACCACATTTTTTGCTGAGAAGAATGAAATAATAAGTATAAAAAATAGATAATTATTATAGTAGCACAAAATATAGGGTCTAAATTGGGACTTTTAAAACCGACGTTAGAAAATCCAAAAATAATTTAAAATTGGATTTTTTGAAAAATAAATAAAAATATAATAGAGTCGTCACCCGGTATGTGAAATGCATTAGGATACTAAGTTAAACCTAAAGGAAAAGAAAGAGTGGAATTTTCTAAGGGTTGAGGGAAAGTAAAAAGAGTTTAAAACATTTAAAATGTAATAAACAAATAAATAGATAAAAATAAATAAATTAGAAACTCTACATTAGATGACTCCTAGTCTACGAAAATAAAAGAAAAGGATTCGTAAATCCTATTAAGGAAAATAAAAGCTAGACTACTCTATGGGTAACTTAGGTACCCTTTCACTCCCAGCAAGAACCGGTTGCGTAATTTAATTCATATTTTCAAGAAATTAACCCAAAGTTATATTATGTTTGAAAGTATTAAAGGATGTACAAATAAAAGGAAAAAGAAAAACGTGAAAATCACAGAAAATGGGGAACTACCTATACTAGTATTGGACTGACACAACAAGAAAAAAAATGTGAGTAACAAATACTTATAAAAATAAATACACTCAACAGAATAAAAATAATAAACATATAAACATACAAAACACATAAGCACATGAACTATAATACTCAAACATGCAGCTCCTAACAAAAGTTGTTATAAACATATAGCACATATCATATCTATTACATAAACTTAACAAAAGTTATAAACATATAGCACATATCATATCTATTACATAAAGTTAAGCCCTATAATAAAAGGTTGCCCTTCCCAACTTTGTTGTCGAAGCCTTTGTATACCCTATACATACTACAATAAAATAAATTTTTTGCGACTTTTTTCATGCCATAAAAGTGTGACAAATAAATACCACCCTAATTTTTTCTCAATCTCTCTCCACTTACGTTGATCGAGTTGAATAGACCCCATTTTCTCTCTCTTTGGTCAAGCGACAAGGAATGAGAGCAACGATGTCGTCGTTTTCCATGGACCACCACCTTACCCTCACCGTCGTCTCTTTCTGTGGACCCTACACCTTCCTGACGAGACTTCAACGCAGCCGTCTCCAACTACTCCTTTGCGCAAAAACCTTCCGGCACTTCTGTATCTCCAATCACTGACCTCTAATACCCAGCCTTATCTAAATTTCTTCGTCATTTCTCGGTTCCAATCAATTATGGCTTAATTTTCAAGAAATTCACTATAATTCATTTTTTATTTTCATGATTTTTATGCTAAAAGTGAAGAAATCGAATTTACGAATGAGATTCGCTTCTCCAAATAATTTTATTCATCTGTGCATGAAATTCTCTTTCCCTTATTCAATTCTCATCAATTAAAACCACTGCTGCTGATTATTTCTCCCTAAGCGTATTAATGTAGATACTCCTGTAGACAATGAAATTTTATTTTAATTAAAATTATCATTTGTCTATAAATTAATTTAATTGGCATATTTATAGTCCAATTAAATAATGCGATATGTCATATATATTTTGGAACATTGGTTAAATTAAAACCAATTACATTGCTCCACATGTCAAGATGAGGTGGTTCGACCAATCAAATGTATTTGCGTCGCTCTTCCAACTAAATTGTGCCATATCACATGTCTGCAAGACTTGGTCAATAAGGATATATGCACTTTAGTATTTATCTCTTTATTAATAAATTCTACTAAAATAAGGAGATAATATCAAAGTTGTACAATCCCTATATATTGATATCTCTTATGTGTAAAGAGATAAGAATTTGTTTCTTGGTATGCAAGTAAGAAGTTACACATGTACTACAAGTTTTCTAGCTTGCTCTCCTCCCATACATGTATAAATAGGGGTCATCCCTCAGGGGACACACACATAGATACATATACACATATTTCTGAAGTCTGAAAGCTGTGAAAGCTCTGAGTCTTCAAATTCTCTCTTCAAGTCTTCCATATATCAAGATTTGAAGATTTTCAGCAAGTGTTCTTCAGGTCTTCCATATCAAGATTTGAACAAATCAATACTTGGTTCGGGAATAAGCTGTGAAGCCCTCGGATCATGTCTGAAGTAAAGAATCGAAGGAATTTTTCTCCATATATTGAGAATATCCTAGAGATTGTAACCTTTTATTTCATATATTCATATATTCATATTTTTATCGCTATATTTCTTGTTTGTTCAATTTTTACAGACTTGAAAGATCAAATATTTAGTTGCGCACATTTTTGGCACGCTTGGTGGGACCATCTCTACCTTCCATCTCTTTGCTTCATATATATTCAACTGCAAATCTACATCAATGACTCCAAAGAACGACAAATCCATGCCTGCTCGTTCTAATACTGCTGACTAAAAAATTACTGTGGGATTCGCATATGATTCTGTGAATCCCACGAATTGTTGGTCCAACAGTAAGAAGTTCATCAGAGAGCCATCTCTCATTGCAATCCAGAGGTGCAATCCGCATCAGCTCCCGTGTTTGGCTCGACACCACCCAAAATCACTTCTCCTGTGTTGGGGCTCAAAGATGTTGGAGCTTCAATCGAGAAAACCCTCGCGATGCTCGAAGCAAGTTCTAATCCCTGAGCTTTGAAACATGATGATGACATATCAAGTGATGATTCTAAATCTTCTCAAGGGACTCCGCATACGAGATCTCCTGTTCAAGAAGATTCCGCAACTTCTACAGCATTTTCTGTTATGCCTGCTATGGTAACGCATCAAACATCAACTCTGGAGGATCAAATGGCAAGCCTAACTAAATTGATGGAAACAATGATGAAGCGCATACAAGATCAAGATGTCGTCATCACTCAACTCGTCAACAAGAAACACAATGCTGCAGAAGGAAGGCAAATTGATTCAAAGGCACCTGGCGGACATCAAGAAGCTGAAACTTCACAAGGAAAGGCGAAAGAAGTGCACATGATTTCTGATGGAATAATTCATGCCGATCAATTGAATGAGTTCGTTGAAGGCATGATCAAGGTGAAAGATGAAGGTGGTTCGAAATCGAACCCTATATACGCTAAGCCTTATTCAGCAAGAATCGTCAGTTTGATGATGCCTTGTGGATATCAACCACCAAAGTTTCAGTAGTTTGACGGCAAAGGAAATCCGAAACAGCATATGGCACACTTTGTCGAGACATGTAATAATGCCAGAACTTATGGTGATTTGTTGGTCAAGCAAATTCTCTGCCCACTAAAAGGTAACGCATTCGACTGTATGTACAATAATTTTGATGCCGGTTCGTTTGATAGTTGAGAGCAATTGGAGCGGGAATTTCTCAACCGGTTCTACATCACTAAGAGGACTGTTTCTATGACTGAACTTTCCAATGCCCATCAGTGGAAAGACGAACCAATTGTTGATTATATTGATCGATGGAGGACTATAAGCCTTAATTATAGAGATCGACTCTCCGAGACGTCTGCCATTGAAATGTGCATTCAAGGCATGAAGTGGGGACTTCGTTATATCCTACAAGGCATCCAACCTCTAACATTTGAGAAATTTGCAACAAAAGCTCATAGTCTTGAAATTGGCCTTGGCAATCAAGAACCACCTATTCCTGATCCTCGCAATAATAAAGAAAAACAGGACTTTAAGAAAGGGGGCAAGCCTTCTCCCAAGTCTGAAAACAAAGAAACTATGACAACAAATATTGCACCTGTTAAGATCACGACAAAAGTCAGTCAAAAGGTGTCCAAGAAGGTATAGCCTGTGCAAGGTCTAGGCCACAAAGAAAACCGACACTCAGGGAGATGGAAGAGAAAGAATATCCTTTCTTCGACTCTGATCTTCGAGGCGTGTTCGATGATCTACTCAAAGCCAAACTCATTGAACTCCCCGAGATGAAACGGCCGGAGGAAGCTAGGCAAGTTAATGATCCAAACTATTTTTGCTACCATCGCTTGGTTAGTCATCCCCTCACAAGGTATTTTCTTTTTAAAGATAAGGTGATTGAGTTAGCCCGCCAAGGTAAGATTTTGGTTGAGGAAGATAAGCAAGTGCAAATCAGACCACTATAATTCTCGACTCCCACAATTTGTTGAAAAACGGTAAAACATCTCGTCTTCCATCGAAGATCAGAACAATACAGCCCATGATAAAATTTAGAGATTTCAATCCCGTTCTATTTATGACAACCTTTTTCCACAAGATGAAGTACCTTTCGAAAGGCAAACTGAAAAAATTTTGAAGGATGATGATGTCACAAATGATCAGTCAGACGAAGGTACAAGGGGATGGACACTCGTCACTCGCAAAAGAAGCCGAAAAGTTAAAGCGCAAAAGACTAATATGCTACCAAAATTTTGGATGGTAAAAATGCGGGTTGCAAAAAGAAAGTCCAGAAGAAGAACAATTTCGTCATCAATCCCTCCGAGTGGTGTGATGTTTCAAAATGTCCGTCGACCTATTACTTTGAAAGAATTCATGCCAAGAGGATACTTGAAAGATGACAATGTCCTTGCATCTTTCCATGTTGTGAACATCAATAAAGTTGATGAAGAATTTGAGAAGAAACTCACTGTTGCTGATAAAGTCCTTGAGGAATGTGCAACAATGATTATTTTTTATGACGAAGATTTATTGCCCGCTACGAAAGCTCACAATCGACCCTTGTTTGTAAATGGCTATGCATGTGAGCAAAAAGTGAATCAAATACTTCTCGATGGAAGATCTGCTGTGAATATAATGCCTTTACATGCAATGAAGGAGCTTGGAATCACAAGTGATGAACTCTCACAATCGAGCCGTCTCATGATCCAAGGATTCAATCAAGGGGGGCAAAGAGCCATTCGTCTTATAACACTTGATTTATTAATTGGCGATTTATCCTCAAGTGTGCTATTTCATGTTATTGATGCAAAAACATCTTATAATATGCTTCTTGGGAGACCATGGATTCACAAGAATGATGTTCTACCGTCAACTCTTCATCAATGTTTCAAGTATTGCCATAACGGCGTCATAAAGAAAGTAGTTGCTGATGAAAAGCCGTTCACTGAAGTCGAGAGTTACTTTGCTGATGCTAAATTCTACCTGCAGGGTAACACAAAGAAAGAGTTAACAAAGGAAGATGGTTGAAAATCAAGACGCATCGCTTATGCTATGTTCCAAAGTCAAAGAGAAAAGAAGGTCAATCTCTTTTTGTTGGATGCGATGAATTAAAGGAGTTCACTGTACCACTCACCAAAATTGAGGTGGTCAAGCATAGCGAAACTCTTCTTGAAGGCTTTGTTCGGCAAAGGTGGATAGTAGTCCTAAATAGAGCACAATTCATTACCTAAAACACGGACCGACGAGGGATTTGGTCCAAATGCATACAAGTTGCTCGTAAAAGATGGTTACGATCCTAAGGAAGAAGGAACTTTGGGCAAGCTTCCTACAGAGATAAATGGAGAAGAGACACATGGCATGACTTCTACCCAAAAGATGTTGAAAGACAAAGGATATGCTGTCAACAACCTGTCAATGGGACTTGGGTATAGACCACCTTCTCCTGTGCGTATAGCAATTAAAAGGGCTAATACGCATCATATTACTATCAAAGAAGAAACTGCGTTGAAAGGTTCAAGGCGATCAGTCTTTGATAGATTGAGAAAAGTTACACCACGTGTTTCGGTGTTTGATAGGCTTGGCCCACGAGGAAGAGTTTTGATGAAGCAACCTATTCATGAAAGGTTGAGTTTTCCAAAGGCACAAGACTATATTTTTAATACGAAAGGAAACAATGCTTCCTGCAATTATGGAAGTTTGATCTAAATTGAAGACACGTTACTAATCTTTTGATACATTACGGCGATTTGTTAAATGTGAGAAAGGAAACCATCATTGATATAAGCATCAAGGAGGAAGACAAGGAAAGCATTGCCTCCTGCAACCATATCACTGTTCGAAACGAAGAGCCTTTGGAAGAAGAAGGCCGGAGATGGTCCTCCTGAATTGGAAGAAGGCATGAAGGCAACCGTTGATGAGTTGAAAGAAATCAACCTTGGCACAAATGATGATCCTCGCCCAATCTACATAGGTACTTGGCTGACTCCTGAAGAGGAACAAGCATATGTTGAACTATTGTTAAAATTTAAGGATGCTTTTGCTTGGAATTAAAAAGAGATGCCTGGCTTGGATCCAAAAATTGCTGTTCATCACTTGGCCGTTAAGCGAGGTGCAAGACCCGTTAAACAAGCCCAAAGACGTTTTCGGCCTGATTTAATCCCATTAATTGAGATGGAGGTAAACAAGCTCATAGAAGCTGGTTTCATCCGAGAAGTACAAAATACCCAACGTGGATTTCAAGTATAGTCCCCGTGAGGAAAAAGAATGGACAGATTCGTGTTTGGGTTGATTTTTGAGATCTCAATGAAGCTTGTCCGAAAGATGACTTTTCTCTCCCTATTACTGAATTGATGATCGATGCCACAACTGGTTATGAAACTTATCCTTTATGGATGGTCCTCGGGATACAACTAGATCCGAATGGCACCGAGGGATGAAGAACTTACTTCTTTCTGAACTCCCAAAGGCATTTATTGCTACAAGGTCATGCCTTTTGGCTTAAAGAATGCGGGAGCCACATATCAAATGGCCATGCAAAAAATCTTCGATGACATGCTTCACAAGAATGTAGAGTGCTATGTTGATGATCTTGTTGTTAAATTGAAGAAACAAATTGACCATGTCCAAGATCTTAGAATGGTGTTCGAAAGACTTCGAAGATACCAACTCAAGATGAATCCTTTGAAGTGCGCTTTTGGAGTTACCTCTGGAAAGTTTCTTGAGTTTATCGTACATAGCCAAGGATTTGAAATTGATCAATCCAAAATCAATGCTATCTTGAGGATGCCCGAACCGCGCAACATTCATGAGTTGAAAAGTTTGCAAGGAAGATTGGCTTATCTTCGAAGATTTATCTCCAATTTGGCTAGGAGATGTCAACCATTTAGCCATTTGATGAAGAAGGGTGTACCTTTTGAGTGGGATAAAGCATGTAATGCTTTCAAAAGCATAAAAACATATCTCACGAAGCCATCCGTATTAGCTGCACCTATTCCTGGTAAGCCTTTAATTCTTTATATTGCTGCACAGGAACGGTCTGTAGGAGCATTACTTGCCCAAGAAAATGGTGAGGGTAAAGAAAATGCACTATATTATTTAAGCCGGATGATGACACCAAATGAGTTAAATTATTCGCCGATTGAGAAGTTGTGCTTGGCTCTCATATTTGCCATTCAAAAGTTAAAGCACTACTTTCAAGCTCATACTATCCGTTTGAAATCAAAGGCTGCAAATCCAATCAAGTATGTTATGACTAAGCCTGTGCTGTCAGATCATCTCGCAAGGTGGTACCTTCAAATTCAACAATTTGAAATTGTTTACCTTCCTGCGAAGGCTGTCAAAGGGCAAGTGTTGGCTGACTTCTTGGCTGATCATACCATACCTGCTGAGTGGGAATTGATTGATAAACTTCCAGATGAAGATGTTTTCATGGTCGAAGTTCTTCCGCCTTGGACAATGTACTTTGATGGTGCCACACATCAAGGGGGCGGTGGAGCTGGAATAATATTCATCACTTCTGAAGGAGATATGTTGCCATATTCATTGACTTTAACACATTAATGTTCCAATAATGTCGCTGAGTATCAAGCACTTATCCTTGGTCTCGAAATGGCGGTTGATATGACGCAACTACAACTTAGAGTTTTTGGAGATTCCAAATTAGTAGTCAATCAGCTCCTTGGCAAATATGAAGTTAAGAAACCCGAGCTGTGGCCATATTATAATTATGCTACGAGTTGGTCAACTAATGGGATGGCTAGGTGATGTAACTATAGAGCATGCTCCAAGGAGGCACAATCGACAAGCTGACTCCTTAGCAAAATTAGCTTCGATGCTCATCCTGCCTAATCAACAAGTTCAAATCCCCATAAGTCAAAGTTGGATTGTGGCTCCTCATTTTGAAGAAGGAGATGATGTGAAAGAGGAAAATACTCACGTGGTTTCTATCTATGAAGTGGAGAAGGACGATTGGCGTCAACCAATAATTGATTAACTCAGTTATGAAAAGTTACAAAACAATATGAGAGATTTGATCAAAAATGTCCCGATGCAAACACACAAAATGTCCCAAATTGCTTCTATTTCATTTAACCCACCATTTCCAAAAGATAAATTAGCTAAAAAAACAATATGAGAGATTTGATCAAAAACAATATTTCAAATAAATTTTCTCAAAATTTTTAGCATCTCATTTGAAAAAAAAAATAATGCCAAGATTTTGAAATCTTGATGTTGAAAAAGAACTACTATCACTCACACTTAAATCTATGAAATGACCCAATAATATAATATTATAAGTCAACTATCATCATCAAGTATTTATTTGATCAATTTTCCATCCACTCGTCACCAAGTCACACCAATACACATAAATCACCATTCCCGAAACAAGACCTAAACACCCCCAAAGTTATATATTTTATTCAAATTGATGAATAATTCATCTTTTCACTCACCCAAAATCCTAACATAAAGACATAGCAAAAATTAAACAAGGACTAAATAAACTATGACAAAACTTTAATCTAGCGCTCAATACCAAGTGAAGGTACTAAGGACACTTAACTAAGCCTTGTATCTAATCAATAAAGCCCTACAAAAATCAATGTACAAATCAAGTATCAATAAATGCAAACATGGCATCAGCTTAAGACCCTTAGCCATTTTACTTTCATCAATCAATGAAGATGACCACAAACCACACTATGTATTTAACAAAGCAATTCTCACAATGATCTAATCCATGAAGTCTTCATGACTAAAAAGATATTTACTTGCCATCACCTTAAGGCCATTAACCACTCTACTTTAGAACCTAAACATTCCAAAATAAGATACTAAAGATAAAAGTAATTAAAGATAAAAGTGCTAAATAACGATAAATAAAAAAAATTATCCATCTTCATCAAAGTCCTTCATATGCTTGAAATTCCTATCATTTGCAGTTGGTTGCTTAACTATCCTGCTCCATCTCCTCTTGACCATCTTCTACATCACTGGATAGAACTTCTGCATGATCATCATCCCTAGCTTCTTCGGTCTCACCTGCTTGCTGAGTTTCTTCTTGATATGCCGAAGATACAGGTGGTGTATAATACTGCTCACAAGGTGAACCAAAATGCCAAAGCAAATGTGGCGGTGGACGAACCCATGTGCCAAGTGTAGTGATCCTAATAGCTTCTCCTATCACTGCCAAATTGTTGTGCAGGACCAGCTGACTATAAGTCCAGTAACCTTGTAACTTATTCTTCTTTTCTTCAGTGGACTGGGGCATTGCATACATATGTAGGTGGCAAAGGGATATATAATGTATTCTGAGGTGGTGGAAGTGGTGATGGTGGAGCAGTGCCTTCTCTGGGATGATGCTTCTCTTCTCGTACTATCCTATAAACATATTTCCAATTTTTCCTGCCCTTAGGATATGTCATAGGTTCTGCAAAATCAATAGGACACCGTGCAACAGTGCATAAATTGTGAATTATACTAGGTGCATAAAAGATAGGTCTCTCGGATCTTCCACTATCAAAAAATCTCTATCTAATCAAACTGCCAATATTCATTGGTATCCCTGTCATGATAGCATAGACCACCAATGCCTTGTCCCTCTAAACAATACTTAAAGCACTAGACCCCCAAATTCGACAGATAATGAAAAAAAACCAAAGTTTAGTCACAAGTGAGAGTCCATGACGAGGGAATCTCAACTTAGCATCACCGGTAGTTCTCTTAATCCACTTGACATCACAAATAGCATCTTTAATCCATATCCTTTTTTATGTTTTTTATCATTCACAAGTGCTAAATATTGATCAAAAGGTACAGGAAGTATGTTAAAATGAGCATTAATCATGTCTAAGCTAAAATAAACCAATACCCCCCCGAACTCTCACTTTTCCATGCTCAAGATCACACAAATTACCATGAAATTCTTTCACTAATTGAGTACCTCCGGCGTCAACCGAAACATTAAACCCCTCCAATGCCTTGCTTTAATTTGATCCTCTATTACTTTCCTAATATCTTCATATGCTCCCCAATGCATTGATAAATCAAAATTTCTCTCATCGATCACCTCACATTTCTCATTAGTTTTATACAATTGATGGGACCTATCACTAGAAAATTGAGGTTCTGGTAACCCACCACCCTCACTAGGTTGACTTACTTCTCCTTCTTGACTCGTACCCTTCCCGACTTTTCTTTTTCGAACCCACTTCTCTACCCCTCATTCTTGCTCTCTTCTCAACACTACCATAAACACCTCTTGTCATTTTTTTTCTCACAACCATAAATACATACAAATTTAATAATTAAGCACTAAAAAATTTTGAATTCACAACAAACAATTATTCACCAATTTATCAACTAAAGTTCACAATTTCTCAATGATAATTCAATCAATTCAATACACAATCCAACAATTCAGAGAATTAATGAATTCGATACCACAATCTTGCTCAAGAAATTTGCACAAAATTCTCACCCCAAGATCAACAATTCCACAATATATCTAATTCAAAAACACCCAAAAATTGTTTTCAGCAATAGGAAAAATTACAACCACGAAATTAAGGAATGATATTACCGGTTATTGCCCAAAAATTCCCAAAGAACATGATTGCAAATCCTTCCTTGATGTTCAAGTTTTTCCAAGTAAGCTCCATAGCACTCCCTCTTTGATGCTCCAAGGATGATGTAGAAGGGTTATGGTGATGAATTAGGGTGTTTGAAAGAGTTTGTTAATGGAAAAATTTGAAGGGTCAGGAGGGGTTCACAGTTAAGAAAGGAGAAGTTGAGAAAAATGAGAAAAGAAGAAGAGGCCTTTTAAATTTTTACTTCTACTGATATCGAAACCGCGATCTTGGTTTCCCATACCGCAATCTCTACTGATCTCGAGATCGCGATCTTGACTCAAGTGAAAATTTTGCCTTTGCAGAAGTTTGAGGTTGATACTGCGATCTAGCCTTGAACTTCTGCAAAGTGCATTTTTTGACACTTAGCGAAATTTTCTCCACTCTTCACCACTTTTCCTCAAGTCCATGCACAACTTACAAACACAAAATTAACAAGTTAAGATGACATTTCTCACTCATTATTTAGCACAATGTATTTAATTCAAAAGCACCTATTTTTAACTAAGATTTATAACCTAACAAAAAACCAAATCATTCAAAATAAAATTAATTAAAAATCACACCAAAAAGAAACAAAAACAATTAAATTAGAAACTTGGGTTGCCTTCCAAGAAGCACTCTTTTATAGTCACTAGTTTGACTATGGTATGGGCGTTCATTCCAAACACTTGAGAGGTTATGGTCTGCCATCCTTTTCCTTTTAGTCTCCTCGAAAAAATGCTTGATGCCCATTTTCTTTATGAGTAAAACTTGATTCTCGGTTCTCCTATGCACAAGTCCTTTCTTCTAAGCCTTAGCCATCGCTAGTGCCTTAATTAGCATCTCCAATTGTTTCTCAAACTATTTTATTTTCTTTTTGCAACTTTTCAACTTTCTACCATTACAAATTTTTTCACCACTTGCACTAATGTCGTCATTCTTCGTCACATCACCCTTTATCGGGTGATTTTTCTTTCAATTCATCTCTTGGATCTTTTCTTATTTCCAATGCTTGCTTCAGTGAATTGTCTTGATTAACTTCGTTTTACTCTTCATTTGACCTAACAATGAAAGAATTAAGAGATTGGTGAGCACATTTTTCCTTAAACATAGAAATATTATCCTTATATTCAAACACATCAAATTTAATTGATTCATTTTTAACTTGTAAAATCAACTTCCCTTTGTTCACATCAATTAAGTGCACAGGCGGTTGACAAGAATGGCCTCTGTAGAATCAATGGAATCTCACTCTCTTCACCCTTATCTAGCACCAAGAAATCAACGAGAAATATCAACTTTTCAACTTGTACAAGCACATATTCCAACAAGTCATATGGTTTCCTCTCGTATAAGTTCGCTAATTGGAGTGTGATATTAGTTGGCTTGACATTGTTGATCTTCAATTTGTCATAGATAGCTTTTGGCATAATATTTATGCTTGCCCCCAAATCACAAAATGATTGATGCAATATTTCTTCTCCAATATTCATCAGTATTATAAAACTACCTAGATCTTTGAGTTCAAGGGGTAGCATCCTTTGAACAATGGCACTACACTTGGTATGATGGCATACTTTCTCATCATCTTCCCACTTTCACTTTCTTGCTAAAAGATCTTTCATGAAACGAGCATAGTTAGACATTTTGGTGAGAACATCAATCAAAGGAATGTTGACATTAATCCTTTTGAACATATCCAAGATTAATGTCTACATTATAGTGGTTGAACTACTTCTCTTTTTTCTCCTTTCTTGGATCAATGAGCCTCTGAGAGAATTGCACTTTTATCGATGAATCCATCTTCAAAAGTTCTTCCATGTGCTTCTTCTTCGATACCTTAATCTCATCCTTTTGTTCCTTCTTGTCTTCATTACCAACAACTTCCGTTCCATTCTCAATTACCTTGGATTTTTGTTCCTTACTTCCTCCTTCCACCTTTTTCTTCTTATTAGGTTCCACCAACTCTTTTCCACTCCTTAAGGTTATGGCATGGCATTACTCCTTCGAATTTGGAATAGTATCACTCGGATGTGTCCCAATAGGTCTTTCATTGTTCATTCTTGCCAATTGACCTACTTCAATTTCCAAATTTCTTGTTGATGCTTTCCAATTCTCATAATCTCTCATATGTTCTTCCTTATCCCTTTTTTTCCTTTCCAACTCTCTTCTCAAATACTCCACTTCGCTTTTCCAACCATCTACACATACATTTTCTCTTGGATGTAGCAAATTCGTCATTATACATAGGTTGTGACGAGTTTGAATGTTGGAATGGAGGTCTTGGTTGTTAATTTTGAAATTGAGGGTTAGATGGAGATTGATAGGAGTTAGTTTAGAAGTTTCTTTGATGTGGAGGTGATTGCTTCGTTAGGTAGAATTCAACTTTGAAAGGACAAACAAGTAATAATTAACCACACTAATTCACCATATTCTACCTAACTTCCGCAAGTATACGGAGTTGATAGTGGTATAGGATGAGTGGGTATCGTCCCACAAGGATTGTTGGAAGGCAATTACCAAGATTTACGGATATTTGTATAGTTATGCGAACTCAAACAATGGATGATGAAACTATTCTAATGAAAATCATAATTAAATGAAAGCACTGAAAACTAAATTTAAGCTAGATTGACTAAAAAGCAAGTAAGTGAAAATAACTAATTACGATATTAAGAAACCAGTTAATCTATTCTAGTAAAAGAAAATAAAGGAAAGCATTTAATTCTAACCTAAATTAACCAAATTAAGACTAAAATTAAAACCAAGAAAATTACCCAATTAAAAGAACTGCAAATAAGAAACCTTGAAGACTAAAAGCAATCATTTCTAAACTAGAAATTGAAAAGAGTTAAACTAGAAATCTAAGTATTTTTGGATTTTTGATAGAAATAAAGAAAGCCCACTAATAATTAACTAGAAATTATTGCAAGAAATTGAGAATTCTTAACTAGAAATGCAAGAAAATCCTAATTTACATAAGAAACCCTAAATTGCAAGTACAGAAATTCTTATTAAATTAGACTAGAAAGCGAATAAAAATTATATCTACGCTAAACTTGCGATTAACCCACTACATTATCGAATCAAAATTCGAACTTGACAAGAAATTAAAAGAAGATCTAAAAGACAATTAAAGAGAAAATTCTATTAAAGAAGAAAACTTGGAGTAAACTATCCTAAAATCTAACTAAACTATCTACTATTCATTCTACTTCCTAATTTTCAAACAGTAGCTTAAAAAGTGTAATGTTACACAAGGCAAAAATCAGGAGTTGTTGGTTGAAAGTTTACCAAATTGCCCTTACAACTTAACTCTCAGTGAGTCGAGATCGCGATATGGAACAAATGAGATTGCAATCTCGACTCTAATATATTACGGCAATTTTTCGAGTCGGGATTGTTGTATAGAACAACTGAGATCGCGATCTCGACTCCAATACATTAAGACAATTTCCCGAGTCGAGATCGCGATACGGAGAGTTTAAGATCGTGATCTCGACTCTCTTCTCAGCATTATTCATTTCTTCCATTATTGCAATTTGGTCCTTTGACCTGCATAATATTAACACCATTAAGCAATTAATTGAACCAAAAATTTAATGAAAACTTATCATATTTAATCAAGAACAGAAATACAAACACATATGAAAGAAATTAACCAAAGTCTTCAATTACTTACCCAAATTTTGGGATTTAATCTATCAAAATGCTATAATTTAGAGGAAAATAAGGATTAACTCTAGTTTACTAAAGTTATCACACCCCCAAATTTAAGATTTTACTAGTCTCGAGGAAAACAAAAATTAAATTTAAAAGAAGCCTACTAACACTCAAACATATAAACACCTCCAAAGTTGACGTGACACTTGATGAATCATGGATGTACTTAGAACAATTAGGAAATCTCTCAAGAAACGTTCAATACTACGTGATATGTGAAGTATATGAGTCAATCAATCCCAAATTGAAATTTTGTTCTTCATAGAAGCACACATTCATTCACTACACAAGATTTCACATCACCAAGCATTACAATTCTTAAAAAGAGTTACTAAAAGTTTTAGTTCTTTTCATTTGAAACATCATTACCTCTCAAATCACAAATATTATGAAGTTAGTCAACTATCTTGATTTGGCATCATGAAAATTGAAGTTCAATTAGAAATCAACTTAAATGCAAATGTCACACATTAAGGGACTAAATCTCTAACAAGGAATAAGTAATATGAGATTAATAAGGCGAGCGATAAATATTACAAACATTTACTCCTTAACTTATTGGTATATTAAAATGCAATTCTTAATGGTTTAATTCGGAGAAACAACATCGGTACATGTCGAAATCCCGTACTCGCCTTATTATTACTCTAATGGCTTATTTCGGAGAAACAACATGGGTACATGTCGGAATCCCATACTTGCTTTATTCCTTTTTTTTTCAGCCCAAAACTAAGGAAAAGAAGTGAAATGTACCAAAAATTAATCTCGAATATCAATTATTCACAAGTTCAAAGAACATTCCCTATGCAAACACGCGAAATGTCCCAAAATTTCTTCTACTTCATTTAACTTATTTCTTTCCAAAAGATGGTTCATTAACCAAATAATATAAGTGATTTGATCAGAAACAATATTTCAAATCAATTTTCCAAAAATTTCAGCACTTCTTTTTCAAAAATAGCGATGCTAAGTTTATAAATTCTTTATGTTGCAAACGAACTACTCACTTACTCAAAATTTTTTTGAAATGCGAATCAATCATACACTTCAATCACAAAGTATTGAACATCAAAATTTATCATCATTGAGTACTTAATTGATCAATTTTTCATCCATTAAACATCAAGTGGCAACAATATGTATAAATTAACCATTCCCAACACAAAGACATAAACACCCCCAAACTTGTCTCTTTTATAGTTGATGAATAAATCATCCTTTCACTCACCCAAAATTAAACATAAAAACATACCCAAAATTAACAAAAACTACTCAAATCATGATATAGCTATAAACTAAGAACTAAAATTGAGTAGGAATGCTAAGAATAGTAAACTGTGTCGTGCATCTCACCATTCAAGATTCAAACAAAATTAGCATTCAATTCAACTCATCATCTAATGCAAAGTTGGCCCCTTAGCCACTATACTTTTATTAAGCAATGATCAAACTTCATCAAATGTCAAACATGAGATTCCCAAAGAGATTCAAACCATGAAGCATCAAAATAATTAGCTACTTGGAGTCAGTTTTATAAGGCCATTAGCCAAACTACTTAAAGAGAAAAACTAAAATACTTCAATTCCAAAGACTAAAAGTAAAACAACTGTAATTCGAAGTAATCAAAAGTTATGGTGTTCAATCAACAAAAACAGAGAGAATTATCATCATCCGTCAAATCAATCCAGTAATCAAGGTTGGTCTTCATCCATGCTCAAGAAAATGGTGGTTTCATCTCCTCATTCTATCTCTTCTTGACCCTCCTCATGATCATCATCCATGTCCCCTCCAATCCCACTCGCGTAGCTAGATCCCTCTTGATGTGTGGTAGCCGCCGGTGGTGTGTAGTACTGTCACGAGGTGGACCAAAGTGCCATGTCGGAGGTGATGGTGGCTGGACCCGTGCCTAATGAGGTAGTCTTTAAAGCTTTTCCAATGACAGTCAAGTTGTTGTGCATCACCATTTGACTATACAACCAGTTCCCGTGTAGATCATTCCTTTCCTCTTCATTTATCGGAGCATTAAATACAAAACTTGGGGGTATCGGAATCATTGAAACACTCTTGAGTTGGCGGTGGTTGTGGTTGTGGCTGGGTAGGGTGCTGCTCCTGGTGGTGCTTTCATATTCTCTCACCATCCTATAGACATTTCCGATTAATCCTTCCTCTTGGATGTGTCAATGGTTCCAACTGACCAATCAGACAACCTGCTATGGTGCAAAAATGGTGAATTAGACTAGGGGCATAAATAGGTCGTCCAGACCTTCTCCTCTCTAAAAATTCCTGTCTAATAAGGTGACCAATATTCACCGATACCCCAGTCACGATGGCATAAACTAAGAGTACTTTGTCTATTTGGATAAAGCTCACAGCATTCGACCCCCAAATGCGGCTACTGACAAAATAAAACCATAGCTTAGCCACTAATGAGAGTCATTGATGAGCAAATTTCAACTCAGTGGCAGACGAAGTACTCTTAACCCAATCAACCCTTCAATCACAAATGGCATCTTTGATTGCATTCATTTCCTTATCTTCCTATTATTCAAAAATTCCAAGCATTGATTAGAAAGTACGGGGGGTATGTTGAAATATGCATTGATCACATCAGCACTAAAATCTACTAAAATCCCCCGTATGCGCACCTTGCCATCCTCTAGTTCACATAATTTGCAATAAAACTCCTTGACTAGTTGGGTACCCCCAGGGTCAACTTGATTATTAAAACCCTCCTAATGTCGTGACCTAATTTGTTCCTCTATAACTTGTCTTGCATCATTATAAATTCCCCAATGCATTGTTAGGTCAAAGTTCCGTTCCCTAATCACCTCATGTTTCTCGTTATTCTTATACAATTGTTGAGCCCTATCACTCGAGACTAAGGTTCAATTTGCTCCTCTCTCAAACGTCTATTCCGAACCCCCTTCTCTACTGGTACCCTCTCCGAAATTTCCTTTTCCTGGACCCGGTTCCTCTTTTTCTCATTCTAACTCTTTTTTCAGTACTGCCATAAACCCCTCTAGTCATTTTTGATCAACAAAATTCAATCTAAAACAATTTAAGAATTAAACCCCCAATCAAGAACCACAACTACAAAATCACAGTCAACAATTTCCAACAATTTTCCAAGTATTTCAATTCCAAATCAACTCAAATCAAGTGTCAAGTAAATAATTCAAACAATTGGACAAATCAATATCATAATTCTCCTAAAACAAATTCGCACCAATTATTGTCCAAAATTCAACAATTGAGTACCACTACTTTCTCCACAATTTAATCCACAAAATTCGACAATTATTTTTAACAAATTATCAATTAAAACTAAAAATCCAAGGAAGGATATTACCCTCTTTTTTTCGGATTGAAATTTTCCCAAAAATGCTTGTGTATCAATCCCTCCTTGAAGTCCAAATTTCTTCAAAAATCCTCAAAAAGATGCTAGCTTTGATGCTCCTAGAGGAAAATAGAATGACATTGGTGATGGGTGTGGAGTTTAAAGTGATTTTTAATAAAGATGAGGGAAGAATTTTGAGAGATTGGGGTTAGGATTTTCAGGTTGAGAGAAGAAGAATAGGGAATTTTATGAAAAGAGAAGAAGAAGAAGTGGCATTTAAAACGATTCTTCACTTTGAGATCGTGATCTTAGTTTTGAGATAGCGATCTGGCCTGATCTCGAGATCGCGATCTCAAAGGAGTTGAGATTGTGATCTCAAATTTGAGATCGCGATCTCGACCTCGACTCGGTGCAAACATAGCCTTTACAGAAGTTTGGCTTTGAGATCGCGATCTCGACCAAATGACCTTTCTGCCATCCAAAAGTTTGAGTTTGAGATCGCGATCTCAAGCTCAACTTCTGCAAAGTGAATTTTTCACACTTAGCCGAAATTGCTCCACTCTTGACCACTTTTTTCCATTTGCAAGGATAACCTACAATCAAAAAATTCATACGTTAGGATGACAATTTTCACTTATTCTTTAGCACCATTTATTCAACTCAAAAACTCAATTTTTTTTTCTTTTTTAAAAAATTCTAACCTAATTCAAACTAATTTACTCAAAATCAACAGCCAATTAAAAATCACACCAAAAGAAAGCAATAACAACTAAATTAAAGACTTGAGTTGCCTCTCAAAAAATGCTCTTTTATAGTCACTAGCTTGACTATGGCATGGACTTCATTTCAAGTAATTGAGGATGATTGATCCTCATTTCCTTTTTGATTTTCACGGAAAAAGTTTGATCCCCTTTTTCTTCATGATTAAAGCTTGATTTTTGAATTTTTCATGCACAACTCCTTTCTTTATAGCCTTAGCCATCGCTAGTACCCCAATTAACATCTCCAATTGTTTCTCAAACCATTTTCTTTTCTTTTCTTTTTGTGCCTTTTCAATTTCTTGACATCACCATTTTGCTTATTCTTTGCAAAACTCTCTTCATCCTTCATCAACACACATCTCTGATCGGATGATTTTTCCTTCAATTCATTTCTCGGATCCTCCTTTATTTCCAACATTTGCTTGAGTGAATTGCCTTGGTTAACTTTATTTTTCTCTTCATTTGACCTAGCAAGGTTATAGAATTAAGAGATTGATTAGCACATTTCTCTTCAACAATGAAAATTTTGTTATTATATTCAAACACATCAAATTCAATTGATTTATTTTCAACTCATAAGACCAACTTCCCTCTGTTCACATCAATTAATGCATAAGCGATCGACAAGAAAGGCCTCACTAGAATAAATGAAATCTCACTCTCTTCACCCGTATCTAGCACAAAGAAATCAACGAAAAATACTAACTTTTCAACTTGCACAAGCACATCTTCCAACAAGTCATATGATTTTCTCTCGGATAAATCCGCCAATGGGAGTGTGATATTTGTTGGCTTGACATTGTTGATCCCTAACTTGTCATAGATGAAATTTGGCATGATATTTATGCTTGTCCCCGGATCACAGTGATCGATGCCACGTTTTTCCTCCAATATTTACCTGTATCATAAAATTACCGGGATCTTTAAGTTTAGGGGGTAACAACCTTTGAACAATGGCACTACATTGGGCATCAAGGCATATCTAGATGTGTTTTCTTATCATCAGCCCACTTTTGCTTCCTTGCCAAAAGATCCTTCATGAAACGAGTATAGTTGGGCATCTTGGAGAGGACATCAATCAAAGGAATGTTGACATTAATCTTTTTCAACATATCAAAGAAATGGTTGAATTGCTTGTCTTTTTCCTCATTTCTTGGATCAATGAGTCGTTGAGAGAATGACACTTTTATTGATGGATCTATCTTCAAAGGTTCCTCAACATGCATTTCTTCTTGGATACCTTGATCTCATTCTGTTGTTCCTTCTTGGCCTCATCATCAACCACTTTCCTTTCATTCTCAACTACCTTGGACTTTTGTTCCTTGCTTCCTTACTCCACATTTTTCTTCTCCTTAGATTCAACCAATTCTTTTCCACTCCTTAGGGTTATGACATTACATTGTTCCTTGGGGTTTGGAATAGTATCACTCAGGAATGGCCTAATAGGTTTGTCATTATTCAACTTGTCCATTGCCTCAATTGAATGTCTAAATTGTCTTATCGAAACCTTCAAATTATCATAATCTCTTTTATGCTCTTTCGTTTTCCTATCCAATTCTCTTCTCAAATACTGGACTTCTCTTTTCCAACCTTCTTCACCCAAATTCTCTGTAGGAGCATATTGATCATGATCCATGGGTTGGGAAGAATTTGCATAATAGAAATGAGGTCTTTGTTGTTGGTTTTGAAATGAAGAGTTGGGGAAAGGTTGATATGAGTTTGGGTTGGAAATTTCTTTGATGTGACGGTTGATATGGTCTAAGTGAGAAACTTGAGGCTTGAGTGTGTTAGGCATTTTGAGGTGGGGGATTTGGTTGGTAAGGAGGATTGGATTGGTTGTTGGTGTTACTCCGTGATAAATTTGGGCGATTCCTCCAAGAAGGATTGTAAGTGTTCTCATAAGTTCTGGATTGGTTCCTTGGAAATGAAGATTGATTTGTTCATTGGCTCCATATGGCATTTCACATTATCCATTTGCATGGCTGCCTCCATAAAAATCACATGTCATGCTTGGTTGAGTTGGAGAAGAAGATATAGCATTTACACAACTAGGTTTCCCTAGGTTCTCCAACACCTTTGCCATGTTCATCACACTCATGAACATGCTTTGTTGTTCCAAGAGGGCATCTTACATGTTTAGATTCAACGCTCCACTATTTGCATTGGCTTGATTAACTTGGTGTTGAACCACCAGTGAAGTTATCGGTCCATGATAGTAGTGGTTGTATGCCATCCTATTTAACAACTCTTTAGGTTCTTCCGAAATCTTATATGAGATAGAGCCATCGGGGAGGCATGTACGATGGATTTCGTCTCTTGAAGTAAACCATTATAAAAGGTTTGGATTTGAAGCTACAAAGGAATGGCGTGATGAGGGCATTTTCTTAGCAATTCTTTGAATTTTTTCGATCTTCCACTAGGCTTTCACCAACATCTTCTTTGAATGAGGTAATTTCATTCCCCAATTTAGCGGTTCTTGCCGGAAGAAAGTGGTGGCCAGGCTCCCAAAAGCAACCTAAGAGGGGGGGTGAATTAGGTTGTATCTAAAACAAACCTTTTCATGTGCTTAATAGAAATTCAAACTTTATGCACCAAATGAAAACTTAAGCACAAATGAATACAATAGATATTCAACAATTTAAGCTTAAAGAAAAAATAAGAATATTGAGATTAAGAGAATCAAACCGAACTCCCAAGCTTCTCAAGTTTGGAGCTTTCAACTACAAAGAGCTTCTTACAAGGCAACTACCAAGTTTACAACTTGAAGTTTAGCCACTAAAAGTCTCTTCAAAGTAGGTGAGACAATAACCTCTTGTACACAAATGAGGATCACTCTTGCTCACATTAATTACCTTTAGTTGAGCCAAGAGTTTTACACTCACAACCTCCCTTTGTTACAATCGTTATCTCTCCACTTTTACACTTGAAGTACTCTTACACTTCTAAGCTCTTTTCACAAAGCTACCTACACTATTACAACAGTTGTTCCCACTATTTCTCCCGAATATAATGCTCAAGAGTTATTTGTAATCAATGTAGAAGTCCCTTTTTGCTTAATTCAGACCTAGGGGGTATTTATAGTTGCCAAATATCTACTTCCAACAACTTCCCAATGGCTATTTTCTGTTTACTCGAAAACTAGCCGTTGGACCTTTCGGATGGCCGATGCAGCAAGAGTGTGTCCGACACTGCGTCGGTTCTCTGAGGGTATTCGTTCGGACGTCCGTGGATGCGTCCGAACATGCGTCCGATCGAAGTAAAGTCTTCTGGAAATATGATCGGACGCTGTTCTTTGTCCGAGACTTGCTTCAATTTCTTTGTGTCGGACGATTACCATCGTCCGAAGCTCTGTCTTTCAAACAGTCATTTGCGTCCGTGGAGTCTTCTGGTTGTTTTGTTTTTCTGCACACTTTTCAAACCATTAGTGCAATTTGGTCATCATCAAAACATGATTATCATAACTGGGGTTCAACAATAACAAAATTAATACCATTAAACATGGGAGGTCTAGTGATAGACTCAGAAAGTACTTCGTCAGCAAGTTGGTTCCAAGTGGTGAATGTTCCTTGGGCATGGGATTGCAACCATGACTTTACCCTATCACGAAGAGAAAAAGGAAACACCCTCATCCGCACACAATTCAGGTGTACTCCATTAAATTTGAACGTGTCCAAGACTTCTTCAAAAATTCACGAGGTGTGTATAGGGGTCCTCATTTGGTCCATCTTTGAACATGGCATGGGTTTGAAGTATTTGGATTAGGGCGGGCTTGCTTTCAAAATTGTTGGCTTGCACGGGCATCCTTGCAATGCTCGAGTTCGCCCCATCAAAATTAGGTAAAGCATACTCCCTCATGCCATTTCCATTCCCATAGCCATCAATCCTATTATTTTCAACTACCTCTTCTTCTTCTTTTTCCATGTTCACATTCTTTTGATGAGCATTAGCATTTGCCATTGCGATTCTTTCTTGTTCTTGTTGTACCCTTCTCAATCTTCTAAGTTTTCTTAGCTATTCTTGCCCTTTTCTTGTCTAAGCAAATGAATGGCTTTTGAGCTCTTATTACCATGCACTACACACAACCAAGGCAAATAGTCAATTGAAATTCCAAGTCAATTCACGAGATATTCACCAAAAATAAAATTCACAAAATTAACAACTAAAGTAAACTAAAATAAAGTGTTTAATCTACATGACCCGTAAAACGCTTGATGTTGCCAAAAATCAAGGACAATGCCCGACAACGGCGCCAAAAACTTGATTGTTTCGTTAGGTAGAATTCAACTTTGAAAGGACAAACAAACAATAATTAACCACATTAATTCACTATACTCAACCTAACATCCGCAAGTATACGGAGTTGATAGTAGTATAGGATGAATGGGTATCGTCCCACAAGAATTGTTGGAAGGCAATTACCAAGAGTTATGGATATTTGTGTAGTTAAGGGAACTCAAACAATGGAAGATGAAACTATTTTAATAAAAGTCATAATTAAATGATAGCAATGAAAACTTAATTTAATTCGTTAGCTAGATTAACTAAAAAGCAAGTGAAAATAACCAATTACGATATTAAGAAATTAGTTATTCTATTCTAGTAAAAGCAAGTAAAGGAAAGCAGTTAATTCTAACCTAAATTAATCAAATTAAGACCAATCTTAAAAGCAATCAAATTACCCAATTAAAAAAACTACAAATAAGAAATCTTGAAAACTTAAAAGCAATCATTTTTAAACTAGAAACTAAAAAGAGTTAAACTAGAAATCTAAGTATTTTTGAATTTTTGATAAAAATAAAGAAAGCCCACTAGTAATTAACTAAAAATTAATGCAAGAAATTGAGAATTCTTAACTAGAAATAAAAAAATTTATCAAGAACCCTAATTTACCTAATAAACCATAAATTTCAAATAAAGAAATTCTTACTAAATTAGACTAGAAAACGACTAAAATTTATATCTATGCGAAACTTGCGATTAACCCACTACGATTATCTAATCAAAATTCGAATTTGACAAGAAATTAGAAGAACCGATCTAAGAGACAATTAAAGAGAAAATTCCATTAAAGAAGAAAACTTGGAGTTCAAGATATTCTAAATTATGCTAAAATCTAACTAAACTATCTACTACTCATTCGACTTCCTAATTTTTAAGTAGCTTAAATAGTGTAATGTTACACAAGGTAAAAATCAGGAGTTGTTGGCTGAAAATTTACCAAATTACCCTTACAACTTAACTCTTAGCGAGTCAAGATCGCAATATAGAACAATTGAATCGCGATCTCGACTCTAATACATAAGCCAATTTCCTGAGTCGAGATCGCGATATAAAACAATTGAAATCGTGATCTCGACTCTAATACATTAAGACAATTTCCCGAGTCGAGGTCGCGATATGGAGAGTTTGAGATCGCGATTTCGACTCTCTTCTCAGCATTCTTCATTTCTTCCACTATTGTAATTTGGTACTTTGAGTTTTGTGCATTCCAGCTTCCAATTTCTAACTTTGACCTACATAATATTAACACCATTAATCAGCAATTAATTAAACTAAAAATTTAATGAAAACTTATCATATTTAATCAAGAACGAAAATACAAACACATATGAAAGAAATTAACCAAAATCTTCAATTACTTACCCAAAATTTGATATTTAAACTATACAAATGCTATAATTTAGAGGAAAATAACTCTAATTTACTAGTGTTATCAGAAGATTGGTAGGGTCTAGATGAGGAATTTGATGCTTGATTGTGTTAAAATTTTTGAGGTAGGAAATTTGGTTGATAGGGAAGGTTGGATTGATTATTGGTATTGCTCCATCAAAAGTTGGGATGATTCCTCCAAGAGGGATTACATGTGTTCCCATAAAACTCTGGGTAGGTTCCTCAAAAAAGATGATTGATTAGACACATAATTGAATTGCTTATTGGACCCATAAGGCATTTCACATTGTCTTTTTACATGTCTGGCCCCACAAAAATCACACACCGTGTTTGATTGAATTGAAGAAGACATTGCATTCACACTATTCGGGTCAATGGGGCCATGTTCCTTAAGTTTTTCAACACTTTTGCAACATTATTTATCACATTCAAAAGCATATTTTGTTGTGCCAAAAGAGCATCTTGCATATTCAAATTCAATACTCTATTTTGTGCACTAGTTTGATTGGCTTGGTGTTGAGCTACCGGTGGGGTCATTGGTCCATGATAATAATAATTATATGCCATCCTACTAAGCAATTCTTGACCTTCCTCTGATGTCTTATAGGATATAGAACCATCAGCAGAGGCATCTATTATGAATTTTGTCTCTTGTGTTAATCCATTGTAGAAGGTTTAAATTTAAAGCCATAATGATATCGCATGATGAGGACATTTCTTTAGCAAATCCTTAAACGTCTCCCAAGCCTCTCGTAAGCACTCACCAACATCTTGTTTAAAGGAGGTAATTTCATTCTATAATTTGGCAGTTCTTGAAGGTGGAAAATGTTTTGCCAAAGATTTTTGAGCAAGTTGGTTCCAAGTGGTAAACGTCCATTGGGCTTGAATGTCAATAGCAAATGTGCAGATCAAAGCCAAGATTTTGCCTTATCCCTTAGAGAAAAAAGGAATGCTCTCATTCTCACACAATCCGGGTGCACACTATTAAATTTGAAAGTATCTAAAAGCTCCTCAAAATTTATTAGATGTGTGTACAGATTTTCATTGGGACCACCCCCAAACATCGCGTGAACTTGTAGCAATTGTATCAAAATGGGGCTAATCTCAAAATTACTTGCTTGCACGGGCATTTGTGAAATGCTAGAATTTGCCCTCATCAAAACTCAGTACGACATATTCTCTCAACAGTCTTCCATTCATATGCATGCCATTCTATTACTTCTAACAACCTCTTCTTCGTCACTCCCATTGTTCAAATTTCTTTTATTTTGATTAGCATTCGCCATTTCAATTATCTCTTACTCTTGTTGTACTCTTCTAAACTTTCGGATTTCCTTTAACTCTTTTTAGTTTCTTCGTCCAAGCCAATAAACGGCCCTTTGTCTCTTCTTACCATGTTCTACAAAAGAACAAAACAAGTAATTCATCCAAGTGCCACGATAATCCAAACAAGACGAACGCCAAAAACTTGTCAAGCCCTTAGATAGAGGTCAAATAAAGCAAATAAGTAATAATTTCAAACCTCACAAAATCACTACACTCTACCTCACTTCCGTAAATATACAGAGTCGATAATAGTATAGGATAAGTAGGTATCGTTTTAAGGCGAAAATTGTTTGGCAAGCAAGTACCGAGATTTACGAATCTTTGTATAGTTAAACAAATTCAAATAGTAGGAGATGAAACTACACTAATTAAAACCATAATTAAATTTAAGCAATTGAAATATAAATTTAAACTAAATTATCTACTAAACCAATTAAATGGAACTAAGAAACTATGAAATTGAAAAACTATTTAATCTACTCTAATAGAAGCAAGTAAATAAAAGCACTAAATTCTACTCTAATTTAACTAAAATAATATTAGAATTAAAGAACAAGTAGTTAACCCAACTAAAGATGTTGATAAAAGAGTCGGCTCTTATAAAGTTAGAAAGTATAATTTCTAAATTCAATTTGAAAAGAGCTAAATTTAAAATCTAAATATTTTTGGATTTTTTATAACAATAAACAAAACCCACTAAAACTTAACTAGAAATCAATGCAAGGATTTGAAAATTTTAACTAGAATCTAGATGTGAATCAACAAGAACCCTAATTTAGAAGAAAGCTTGAAATGAAAGCTAAGAAATTTTCATGAATTTAAACTAAAAAACAAATATCAAATTATATTACTTGAAACTAATCTATTAACCCACTAAAACTAAATAATCAAAATTTAAACTTGCAAGGAATTAAAAACTAAATCTAAAGTATAATTAAAGTGGACTTGTATTAAAATAAAACTTGAGAGCCGAGTTACAAAATTATACTTTAAGCTAATCTAAAATTACTAACTACACTATCTACTATGTGTACTATTAGACATCTAAAGTATCTTAAATAGTTGAGTATTACATAAGGCAAAATTAGGAATTGGCTACAGTACAAGTATTAAGTGAAATATTACAAAATTGCCATTACTACTTGTGATGAAAACGAGTCCATATCGCGATTTGGAATTTCCAAATCGTGATATGGATTTGCAATTACATTAGCCTAATTCTGTGTCTATACCACGATCTAGACTATTGAGATCGTGGTATGGACCCTTTTTTTCGGCAATCCTTCTGATGATCCACAAATCTTGATGACAAATGCATTTTAACCTCTTAACTTAAGTTGTGCAGGTCAGCTATCATATTTGTTAGAAACAGAGCTTTTAGATGAAGTACACCGTCCGAACAGTACTATGTTATTCGGTCGTATATTTTTCGGACGCACAAGCTCATATGAATAATATTACCACGTGCACAATTCACGGTCCCAACAATCAGACTGAGGGCAAAATTTTGGAGCATCTACAACCGACGCACAAGCTCGTCTGAAGGAATTTTCTCTGATGTATTTCTCCATCCAAAAGAGTAAGGTAAATTCAAGAGTTTTAAAGCTATTGTAACGGACGTTTCATCCAACAGTATGAAAGAAGCCTACATCGGACAAAGCTGACTGTCCGAAAGAAAATATTCCCTGTTAAGCATCAAATCTTTCGGACACAATACACCATCTGATGGTGAACTTTTCAAACATACCTGGTTCGGACGATGGAACAGACGCAAGCTCGACTGTCCGAACGACATCCTCTACTCACTTATATTTATGATCAGATGATGGGTTCGACGTACAACAATAACATCGGACATTCAAAATCTATAACGGTTAATTTTTGAACATTTATTATTGAGCAGTTAATAGGTGGTTACAACCCAATTTATTGCACTTATAAATACTAACTCTAAGTGTAATATAAAAATTATCTTACACATTGAATACAATCAAGAAGAAAAGCAATTTGAGTGCAGATTAGCTATTGAGCAATATTGTATTAGTGTGTACTTTAGAGTGCTATTCAAAACTATTGAATAAAGTGATAATCTTGTACAAAAGTAAGGTTGAGAGTAAAATCTTTGGCTCACAACTAAAGAGAATTAGTGTGAAGGATTGTCCTACTTTGTGTAAATTTGAAATTATTGGCTCACCAAATTTGAGGAGCATTCTAGTGGATTAACACTTCAAGGTTGGTAGTTTGGAAGTATTGTTTGTCTAATCTCTCTACATTTTCTATACTTCATAAATTTAATTGATCTTATCTCTATCAAACTATTTGTTAGTGCAAAAGATTTTATTAGTGCATATTTGCAAAATAATTTTTAAGAAGCCTAATTCACCCTCTCTTAATTTGCTTTGGGGCCAACAATTGGTATCAGAGCATTGGTCACTTTATTGTGCTTAGATTGCATTTGAGTAAAGATCCCTTATGACAACTAATAATGCTTTATTTTTTTATGGTCAATCTATCACAAGACCCCCCATGTTTAATAGGGTAAAATTTTATTAGTTGAAAAGATATAATGAAAATATTTTTGTAATCCATTGATATTGACTTGTGATATGTTGTAAATCAATGTTCTTTTGAAAACATCTACTATCATTGATGATCATACAAATAGAATAAGAGAAAAGACGAGATGAACTCACTCCACAAGACAAAGCAAACTTGACATTAAATGCGAAAGTTATGAATGTGCTATACAATGCCTTGGATGCTAACGAATCAACTCGTGTCAAATAATGCATTTTCGCTAAAGAAATTTGGAATAAATTGAAGAAAATTCATGAAAGGAGCGATGATGTTCGAGAGTAAAAGAAATCCTTACTAGTTGCAAAAGATGTTGGTATTCAAAAGGAGTTTGAAAAGCTCACTATTCATGAAGAACATCAAGAGATCACGTCAAACAATGAGAACAACACCCATCACTTGGATGAAGGAGAAAAGAACGAAGACACTCCAAAAGATCTTCCAAGAGCATGAAAATTTGTCTCTAGTCACCCTCAATATTTGTCATAGGTGATCCATCCGACGAGGTAAAAACTTGATCTCATAAACCTTTAAATAGTAATTGTGCATTACTTTCTCACATAGGTGAATCTAAACGTGGATGGTGCTTTGAATAACGAATCTTGGGTCTTCGCTATATAAGACAAACTTGGCCAATTTGAAAAAAATAATGTATGGACCTTAATTGAAATACCATCAATTTATCCCGTAATCGGAACAAAAAGAATTTTTAGAAACAATTTAAATGATAAAGATGAAATCATTAAAAACGAAGCTAGATTTATTGTAAAGGGTTATACTCAAGAAAAAAGCATTGATTTTGATGAAACCTTTACTCCCGTTGCTTGTTTAGAATCCATTCGCATGTTTCTTGCATATGCATGCTTTAACAATTTCAAATTATTTCAATGTGACGCCAAAAGTGCATTTTTAAATGATTTTATTGATCAAGATGTTTTCGTTGAACAACTCCCTGATTTTGAGAACAAAAATTTTTCAAATCATATTTTCAAACTTTCTAAAACTTTGTATGATTTGAAACAAGTTCCCAAAACTTGGTATGAAAGGCTAAGTGATTTTTTTAATTGAGAACCTGAATTCAAAAGGGATGTTGATACCACTTTCTTTACCAAAATTAATTCTAATGATTTGTTAATTGTTCAAATTTATGTTGATATTATTTTTGGAGCAACTATGAAAACTTTTGCAAGGAATTCTCGTGCTTGATGCAAAAAAAATTTAAAATGAGTATGATGGGAGAATTACTATTCTAACTTGGATTCTAAGTTCACCAAACAAAGGAATGAATATTATTTTTGGAGCAACTATGAAAACTTTTGCAAAGAATTCTTGTGCTTGATGCAAAAAAAATTTAAAATGAGTATGATGGGAGAATTACTATTCTAACTTGGATTCTAAGTTCACCAAACAAAGGAATGAACGTTCATTACACAAATCAAGTACACAGAGGAGCTACTCAAGCGATTTGAAATGGAAGATTGCAAATAGGTTGGGACATCAATGTGCACCTCAACCAAACTTAACAAAGATGAAGGTAATAGTGTTGATGAAAACACTATAGATGTATGATCGAAACTGTGCCTACTCTACTTAACAATTAGCAGACCAAATATTATGTTTGTTGTTTGTCTGTGTCCTAAATTTCAGTCTTGTCCTAAAGAATCAATTGATTGCAGTAAAAAAAAAATTTCAGATACTTAAAAGGTACAATGAATTTTGATCTTTGGTATCCAAAATCCTCCACCTTTGATTTAATTAGTTATTCTGATACTGACTTTGCTGGTTGCAAAATTAATAGAAAAAGTACTAGTGGTATGTGTCACTTCTTAGGTAACTATCTAGTGTCCTTGTTTAGCAAGAAGCAAAATTTTATTTTCCTTTCTACGACAGAAGCCGAATATATTACTACTAGAAACTATTGTACTCAACTTCTATGGATGAAACATATATTAAAAGATTTTGGTGTTAATTTTTATTGTGTGCCTATAAGATATGATAATAGTAGTACAATTAATCTCACAAAAAATCCTGTCATGTATTCCAGAACAAAAAACGTTGATGTCAAGCACTATTTTATTAGAGATTTGTGTGCATTCAACCAAAAAAAAATTTTGTATTGAATTTGTGTACAAAAGATCAACTTACTGATATTTTTACTAAACCTTCGGCTTTAGATCGCTTTGAATTTGTCATAACTCGTTTGGGCATCATTAATTTCGTATCTGTATGAATTCTAAGTTCGGATACACATGTCGTCCGAACTATCTGTTATATCGGATGTAGCTAAACATCCGAAATCCTCTCTATCTCGGAAGCTTATAATCGTTCGAATTTTCCTTCTCTTTTTCTAACTCTCTGGAATTCCTAATGGACGCTTATTATCGTCCGACACTTCCTCGGACGCACAGCATAGACCTTCGGGTGTCGGTTCATCTGCATTCGGACGCACGATCGGATGCATACGAATCGTTCGGATGTCCGAACGACTGTTCTCTTCGTTTAAAACTCTTTATTTTCCTCCTATCGGACACTCCCTATGCATCGAACCCTAGCTCTTGTGATTTTTACATCCTTTCAAAATTCTCTCAATCTATCCCTTCTCTTGTAAAATTGGATTTACGGAATCTCCATTCCAAAACCCTCACTCATATCAATTGAACTTCATTTCACCTTTCTACCATCTCATTTCTTGCAACTTTCCACAAATTTCCTCAAATTCATTTTTCCCTCTTTTTCTTTCTATTTCAAATTCGCAATGGTTCGATCACGTGGAGGATCCTCAACTGCTTCCAAAGGCAGAAAATCGAATGACAAGGATCCGGTGCAAGGACAAACATCCTTAAATCCTCAATCCACCCCCAATCCCTCTCTACCTACATTCATTGATGCCAAGGCATCCAAGAGGTATACCTCACTTCTTAGCAAATCAATCATTGTTCAACGACCTGTTTCTAACAGTTTTTTTTATGAATTGAATTTGACACTTGTTAAAACTTGTTTTGAAAATCAATCTTGGGGTAAATTACTTCATTTAGACTTGCTCGTTTATCATGATATGGTATTGCAGTTTACAACTAATCTCAGAGAGGACTCAACTGCTTGTACATTAGTCTCCCATGTAGTCAATCATTTGAATCTTGAAACTTCTTCGAATGTTATCAATTTTGTTTTCGAATGTGATGTTGCTTCTCCCAATGACATTTCCTATTTCTTCTCTTTTGGATAAATGGCCAACCTTAAATACTCGTTTCGATATTGATGATGGTCGACAGATTTTTAACATCAATTTTAAACAGGTTTCGGAAGCCAAAACCATACTGCTTTCACCTGAACTCAACATCTTATATACATTAGTCACTAATTTATTGCTTCCGACTAATGGACATCACACGGAGCCCGGCAAAATGCAGTTATATTTGTTTTATTGTGTTTTTAAAAGGATCCCCCTTGACTTTGGCAATCTTTTTTGCTCTTTATGGGAGCTATTTTTATCTGACATGCATAAACATTCCTTTTGGCAAATTTCTCACTAAAATTTTTGACCACTTTGATATCCCCTTTACCGGCAAAAAATAATTTCCTCCTTATTTTAATAAATCATACATTGAACACAAGGATTTAAGATTGTTTAATGATGAATCAATGGTTTACCAAGGCTGCCTATGCACTTGAAAAATCCAAATCTCAGGCTTCTATCTCCGGCATTGCACCTCCACATTCCCCTCCTCCTTCTTAACCATCATTTTCCACACCTCCACTATTGACTGACCCTCACCCTTCATCCTCTGAACCCTCTTTATCTCATCTATGCACCCTTGTTACTTCTTTAAGTAATCAAATAAGCACATTCTAACACCGCACTACTCATAAGCTAAATAGGCTGAAAATCAGACAAACTATTCTTCAAGAAGCACTCAATTTAGGGATGTCTGCCTCAGCTGAGGTTCAGTTTGTTAATATTTAGTCACAATATATTCTTGAATCTTCCTCTGACAGCGATGACAAAACCAATAACGAGGAAGATCGTTCTGAGCCTGAAGACCGTGAGGATCCAATTGGTACAAACAATCCTGCCAAATCTAATGCTACTGGTGTTGATGATGACAAGGACGAAGACGTTGACAACATTTTCAACTACATCATGCAACGCCGAGATCCTAATGATCACGAAAGTGAAGCTACTGATGATGATGTACCCACCAAGAAGCGCAAACTTGAAGAACGCTCCAAAAAGAAAAACGACACCACTTAGACTTTTTAATTACTCTCATTTTTACTTAGATTTCTTTTGTTTTGTTGAAGTTGATTGTTCTATATGTAATTATTACCTACTCTACTTGGTTTGGTTTGGTTTGGTTTGATTATGTTCTGGTTTTACTACATTGCTTACGGAATGGGGAGCACCCTCTAAGGAGGAGTTTACTTCATTTTGATAATGTCAAAAGAGGGAGTAGGGGTGTCTATTAATTGATGGATATTGGAATTGATTGTGTTTTTTAAGTGTTGCAAGTGATTTTGATTCAAAATTTGTCATCATCAAAAAATGAGATATTGATGATCCACAAATCTTATTTTCATGATGACAAATGCATTTAAACCTCTTAACCTAAGCTGTGCAGGTCTGCTATCATATTTGTTGAAAACAGAGCTTTCGGACGAAGTACACATCCTCATCCGAACAGCACTATATTTCTTGGACGCACAAGCTCGTCAGAACAAGATTACCACGGACTCAATTTACTGTCCGAGCGATAAGACAAAAAGCAAAATTTTGGAGCATCTACAACATACACACAAGCCCGTCTGAAGGAATTTTCCTCGGACATATTTCTCTGTCCGAAAGAGTAAGGCAGATTCAAGAGTTTTAAAACAATTGTAATGGACGCATCCAACTGTTTCAAAGGAAGTCTATATCGGACGAAATTGACTGTCCAAAAGAAAATATTCCCTGTTACGCATCAAATCATTCGAACAGAATACACCATCCGATGTCTGAACCTTTCAAACACACCTAGTTCGAATGATGGAACGGATGCAAGCTCGACCGTCCGAACGGCATCCTCTACTCACTATTTAAGATCGGATGATGGGTCGAACGCATAACAATAACATCGAACATCCGAAACATATAACGTCTAATTTTTAAACATTTATTATTGAGTCATTAGGAGGTGGTTAACAACCCAATTTATTGCACCTATAAATACCAACTCTAAGAGTAATGTAAAAATTATCTTGCACATTGAATACAATCAAGAAGAAAAGTAATTTGAGTGCAAATTAACTATTAAGCAATATTGTATTAGTGCGTACTTTAGAGTGCTATTCAAAAATATTGAATGGAGTGATAACCTTGTACAAAAATGAAGTTGAGAGTAAAATCATTGACTCGACTAAAGAGAATTAGTTTGAGCAAGGATTGTCCTACTTTGTGTACATTTGATATTATTGGCTCACCAAATTTGAAGAGCATTCTAGTGGATTAACATTTCAAACTTGGTAGTTTGAAAGTGTTGTTTGTCTAATCTCTCTCTCTGCCTTTTCTATACTTCATAAACTTAATTGATCTTATCTCTATCAAACTACTTGTTAGTGCAAAAGATTTTATAAGTGCAGATTTTGCAAAGTAATTTTTAAGAAACTTAATTCACCCCTTTCTTAAGTTGCTTCGAGGCCAACATCATTCAATTTTTCTGCAATTGCTTTTTGGTCCTAGAACATCGTTCATTCTTACTTCCAACCTCTAATTTTAGACCTGCATAATAATAAACTCAGTAAGGAATCACTTTAACTAAAATTCTAATAAAAACATATCATATTTAACAACAACTAAAATCTAAACGCATAATTTTAAAATTAACTAAAATCTACCATTAATTAACCAAAATTAGAAATTCTCACTAACAAAATGCTAGGATTTAGAGTAAAATAACTCTAATTTACTAGAGTTATCAGTATTTAATCCAACAGTTATTCAAGTTGTGAAGAAACTCTTAGTGATAAACAAAAGATCTATAATAAGTTTCTTTTAATCCATTAATAGAGTCTTCTAGAGAGCATCCGAGAATGGATTTCAATTTGCCAAGTGGCTGCAAACCAGATACTGAGGGAAAAATCTATAGTTAAATTGAGTTGAATGCAATCATGTACTAGTAGACCTAGCAATATGACAAAAACAGTAATAGTCTATAGGATGATTCATAATAAACTAATATACAAACAAACCTGATGTTCTGGTTTAGAACCCTCAAGACATATCCTCATTAGATGTTTTAACCTTCTTAATCTCTCTTCCATCTGATTCCAGTGTTAGATAAAAACACTGACAACTTTATGCAATTACAAAAGTCAATAACTATTATCATACTAGCATTTGCAACCGCAGATCGAGACTGAAAGCCCAAAAAAGATGGTTTGTAGAATGCAATATGAGCCAAAATGCTCAATTCAAACTAGCATATTAAGTATAAATATCATGCAAAATATGATTTGCTATTATTCCCCTTTTCAAATTGTCCACCAATTGTTGATAAACTTGCCTGTTGGGGTGTCAAATTGAAAAAATTACGTTCACAAGTCGCGTTTCACTTCAAGGAAACACAAGCGAGTCCTTTCCCCAATACACAGTAGTTACCCGCACGTTGAATCATTTGCATTCAATAGGAATTTAACAGTTTTCAGAGTCAGTTGTCTCTATATATATGTATATGTATGTGTATGTGTGTGAGTAAATATATCGGATTTTCTGTTCACAAGTTGCCTTTCACTCCAAGCAAACACAAGTGAGGCCTTTCACCATCCATACCGGTTCCCCATAAGTTGAATTATTTGCATTCAGTAAGAGTTTAACATAGTATCCGGAGTCAGTTCTCTCTGTGTGTATGTATATAGATTAGATTTTCCATTCATAAGTCGCCTTTCACTTCAAGCAAAAACTAGTGAGGCCTTTCCCCATCCACACTTGTTTCCCAGAAGTTGAATTATATGCATTCAATAGGAGTTTAACATAGTCTCCAGAGTAGTTCTATATAATATATATATATAAGATTTAATATCACTTAAAAAAAAAAGTGCCTTAGATGGATGATCAATGAAAGAACATAATCATGTAATCCTTCACTTTGATACCATTTTAGTATAGGAAAGGGAATAAACAAGACAATTACGTGTTGGTTTTACTTACAGTTTAAAGCTAAATTAGGATAAGTAATTCCTAAAGCTTGGCTTGTCCACATCTCCCACTGCAACAGAGATAGAATCACCACGGTCATTCTTGACAACTATAGAAGGCGAAATGCATCAATTAAAATCATGTAAATAGTTTTACCTAAGATTTAGGAAATGAAAGGAGTTCAGAACAATTAATAATCACGTAAAATAGCAGTGATACACCCAAATTGTACATTGGCAGAAAAGCAGTCATAATAATGTGCATTTTGTTTGGGAGGGAGAGTTCAGAGACGGTGAATCAACTCTCCCTTTGATTAACATTCTGCCAAAAGAGTACTGAAACAGTAGCACTAGGGTACATTCTTCACCCCATCAAGAACTCTTTCAAAAAAAATTATGATTTGACTAGTTTCTTAATGATCAAGTTTTTATGCATCAAAACTAAGATTCAAATAATTTAAGATTTCAATCCATATACGATTCAACATTCAAAACCTCTAAATCAAAACTGCTAAAAGGAAAAATTTAATATTGTTCAAATTGTCAAAAACAGAACCCTAAATAATCATAGCTCCACTTCTGAAAATGCAATTCTGCAGATACAAATTCAAATTCTACCGCACAATTCCCCTAGTCAATTAAAATAAATTTATTCACATTTACACCAAAAGCCAATAATTTATAGAAGAATAACTATGAAATTAGTACAAATTTTTTTCAATTGATTTAAAATTTATCAAAATAAATAGGATCATGGATAAATCACTTGCTTGATGATATTAGTGGCAATGTGATAGTAGTACCAGCCGTGCATGTGCCCTACAAGTGCAATTAGAGTAACCCATACATGAAGATATACACTGAAAACGAACCTCTAAAGTTGGAAACGTAGAAGTGATCAAATTTAAGAGCTAGGTACTTGAGGGATTCCCTAAAAAAGGAAAAATAGCAAAAAATAAACATCAAACTAAAAACGGGAAAAAAAAAAAAAAGAACTCCAATAACGTCAGCTACTATGCGGTTTCGTTATCCGAAAATTTTCCAAATGAGATGCATAAACCCAGATTTACCGTGCCCATGTTTCAATCCTAAACTAATAGTGTCCTTAATAGCATTGTTTACTTTTGATATGACTCTGTTTCATTAGTTCTTGAAATATTTACTTCCAGTTAATCAGCAGCTGCAAGTTTGTTGAAACTGGCGTCAAAACAACAGAGGAAAAGAATAATGACAGCAGTCTTGAGTAAGAACTTTAAGACAAATTGACTCTTGCTCACACATTATCAGTGACCATAGATTTTCACAGTATTGACACTATCACTATAGAAGCAAGGCATAGCAAAAGATAATCAAAAAAGTAATACTATAACCTTTTTCATTTTGAGTGAGGTAAAACACATGTCAACGACATGGAAGCAGATCCTTATCAATCAATATTAGTCTAAATGCATTGACTGCCTCCTCTTCCTTCTTATCTAGAAAATCTTTCATCAAAATCAAGGCAAATTGGCAACGAGCAAGCTTACTACTTTTCCTCAGGGTGTGTGTGATTTTTGTTACTTTCTTCTCCAAAAATCTAGATAATCTTAGTTCTCATATTTTAATCCTGGATGTCTCTAAATCAGACCATTTTCCTCTATCATCTTCCCTATCTAAAATTATTTCTAAATTTTTTAACCTAGAATAAAATCGAAAAACATATAAAAAATTTGAAAAATAATCTTTTAAATTTTCTCAAACTAATGAAAGATAGATCCAAAATTGATAAAAAAGATTTGCTCAAGTACATGGGATTGTTCTTTGAATTCAAAATTCAATTCTGCACATTACTCGCTGCATCAATTAAGGCGTAAATAGCAATTGTAAGACTTATAAGTATTAAATCATTCAATGTATATTGAGTGGCAACAACACTTCTGAAAAAGTTAAAAGTGAATCAAAATCACTTGAAATACATTAACTACCTTAAAAACCAGCCGTATTTACACAGAGATCCACATAGTGAATGTGGTCACTTTTTCTTTCTCCAAGCAAAATCCTTCAAATTTGAAATCAACTACATACATTTAAGTGCAACGACGAGCGATCGGAAGTTGACGAAGTCAAATTTCTTTGGCTACTCTCTAGGCAATTTCATAGTGTTAACCGGAGTCTCCGGTAGGTTCACCGTCAAAGGCTTCCTCTTTGTCGATCTATAGAAGTGAACGAAATTTGAGAAAAAATTCCAATCTATGGAATAAAATCCGCAAATGTCAATGAAATTTGAGTTCGAAACCCAGACAAACTCCTAAATTTGTTTCGAAAATCGAAATGGTGAAATGAAGAGATTTGACTATTGAAATTTGTGAAAATCGAAACGGAGAGATCTGACATTTGGAAATTGAAATGGAGAGATGAAGAGATCCAACTGAGATAATAGAATTTAAAGTAGAAGGTGATCGGCACTTACCTCCAGTGGTCGATAGAGTCACGGTTCCGGTCACTGATGTCGAGGTTGATAGGGCAGATCTGATTTTCCCTTAGCTAGGGTTAAGAGAAAAATGTTTATCAAAAAAGTCTAAAACGGCTAAGTTTAGTACATTGTCATCTTTTGTTACTGGTTAATTTTTTTTAAAAAAAAAATTCAAAACGACATTGTTCTATAATAGAGTGTTGAAAAGTGTATTAAATTTGTTACACAATTTGGTTTGTATAGTTGAGTAAAAAAAATTCAAAACGACATTGTTCTATAATAGAGTGTTGAAAAGTGTATTAAATTTGTTACACAATTTGGTTTGTGTAGTTAAGTTGCAACAATGTTACCTTGTATCGTAGGAAAAGTGTCATAAAAAACCAATATTATTGTTGTGATGAGAACATATGAAATCAAATTCAAAAGTAACATAGTCTATAATAGGAGAATAAAGTGTCAAGTTGGTAGTTAATGTAGGAGTTAGCCTAGTTAATGAGTGGAATATGAAGATTTATAGCTACATCCCTGTTAGTGAGTTGATGTTTTCTTGTATTGGATATATTAGCAAATACCGTGATCAAATATGAAGTTCTATCTAACTCATTTACAAAGACATAAATTTGACTCGTTTACAAAGATTTCAGCAAATCCGAAGTAGCAATTTTAGATCCTTTTGTATCCTAATGTTGGTGTGAACGTACTATTTTTTTTTTTTTGCCACTTCAAGGCCCTAGAAGACTCTTTTCAGTGTATAAAGCCGAAGCTAAGACAGAACAACAGCAAATGATGGAATAAAATTGATAACATTATAAAAGGTTATACCTATGTATTTATGTGTACATTTACATTAAAAGGCCATCTCAGTCCTAGTCATGTCTTACACTACGTCTCATTACTACGAGAAAGAATGTTCAGGATTGTGCTATTTGCTACACACTAAATAATTAAGAATGTATATGCCTTTGGAAATGAGTCATTTGCAGCATAAGTAATGAACTATATGGAGTTACCACTAGATCAAAATGGCTTCCCGAACAAACTGCAAAATGTAGGAGTTTGGTGGTCTTGAAAGAAAATGGTTGAGATTCATCTATTAAAATCCATTAGATTTTTTAACTTGAACAAGTGTTAGTCTCTGTTATTTATGTGTTTCCATTCAATATTCATTTTTGTATAGCAAGTTATGACTGATAATATTTGTACTATTGCAGGAGAATGAGATGTGGAAAATTTTTTTAGAGAAACAAATTTGGAAGTTGTACTTTTGAAGTCAAGCATGTACATAGATTCCTTATTTTATATATGAATACGAAAAAAACTATTAGTTTTTCTAAAAATACTATTTTTTTTTAGTGATGATATATGATAGAGCTTCATGGATGTGAATTTGTGATTATGGCATTTAATGAGTATTTTGTATATCAATCCATTATTAATTTTTTTGAAGAAATCTCTTGAAATAATTACAGTTAACTACTATAATTAGTGTATAAAAATTGCTAGCTTAAATTACTATCCACTTTAGTGTCGCTATTATCCAACAAAAGTCGCAATTATATTACCGCACTAAAACTATGTCGAAAATGCATCGCAAAATATTTACAGCAGCAATGAATTTGTGTTGTAAATGTATAAAAAATGTGCCACAAAACATTTTATAAGCTTGTGCGGTATAGTGAATCTGTTCAGCAAAATATGTCGCAAAAAATTTTAGGAATTAGTAAAATTGTGCCACAAAACTGCTACAAAAACTTTACGACATAATAAAATTGTGCCATAAATGTGCTGCAAATGTATTGCAAATACTTAAGGAACAACCTAAAAATTGTCGCTTTTTTTTGTGACGGCTACATTGTGACACAAAAATATTACGCCGCAAAAGTTCTGCAACTACCTTTTTGCAACAGTTTTTCAACTTTTTGTGACGCATTTTGTGTGTCACAAATAGGCAGTTTTGTTGCAGCGACGAGGCATGACCATATATTGGGACTCTTGGACGGCGGCAAATGGACAAAATTACATAAAACAAAATAAACAATTAGCAAATAAAAACATAAATTACACATAATACAATTTAGAAATGTACCTCCTGTAGCATAAAAGTGTCTATGGTTCTAATCCAACTAAAGATGAGAAACAAGTTAAAAGTGCTCATTCTCTTTATTTCGATACTCAAACTAATGCTAAAAATACTAAAGATAAATAATCATGATTTAGACAAGAATTAGAATAATAAAAGCAATTTAAAATACTAAAATTCATTAGAACCAATCCAAACATCGAGGAGACCTACAAAGTTTTTGGGGTCAAAAATACAAATTTGCAGAAGTTTAGGAGTCTACAAATATAACTTACAAAAGTTTAAGGATCCAATTGTAATTCCAAAAAATTTTATGGGTCAAAAAGAATTTCAAAATGTTTTGAGGACTAAATTGAAATTTCAAAAGTTTTTGGGACTAAAATGGAATTTAAAAATGTTTTAGGGACCAAAAATAAAATTATAGAAAGTCTCAAGGACTAAAATGTAATTTCACAAAGTTTTAGGGACCACGACCAAAATGGAATCTCAAGAAGTATTAAGGACCAAAATGCAATTTTTAAAAGTTTTAAGCTCTAAAATGCGATTACAGAAAAAGACAATACTAATTAAGCCTAAATGAAAATTGATGACCAAATAAAACACTTATAGCTAGTTGGGCATAAAATATAGTATTACAAGTCTTGCTCCACAAATAAAAATCAATGTGTTAAAAGAACTGCTAAGGCCCAAGAAGAAACAAATTAGTTGTAAAAACCATAAAGTTCAGACGAAATTAATTGGCCGAATTTCCTAACCCAAATCTAATTAAATTATCCAACTACTAACAAAACCCAAGCCCAAAACAAGTTAAACTATTTTTACTACAAGCCCAAATCTATCCCAAACATGAATTCTTACAAAAAAAAAAATTAAATCCTCTTGACTAAACTGAAGAATAGAGCTAAATCCAATTAAATCTAAACTTTTAGGGGCTAATTTGAGTTTTATTTAACCTGGAAGGGTTCAAATGAAAATTAAGAAAAACTTGAAGGGTCTGTTGACCAACAATCTTAGTTTGATGAAGACAAATCCAATCTAATAGTTTGCAATCTAAGCTGTGCAAGAATTTTGCAGAACTTGACTTAATAGGGCTTTCGGACACTATGTATTGTCTATGAGATAAAGGAGGTTCGGACGTAGAAGACTGTCCGAAAGAGACCTATTCTCTGGGATGCAGGAATTCGTCTGAAAAAATTATCTCGGACACAAAGCATCGTCCAAATGGTTGGACAGAGAGTAAGGAATTTGGGGCAGTTGACAACGGGAGTTCAACATCGATAAAAAAAAAATTTATCGGACACACCTTTCGTCCGAAGAACGATCAATCATTGTAAGACATTAGTCATTCTGGACGCAGTACACTATTCAAAAATCCAACTTGCCAAACAATTAACTTTATACGAAGGAACGGACGCACCCTCAGCCGTCTGAATGAAGATCTCAACTTCTGTCTTTATGATGTTTGGACGCTACATCGATCGCAATAAAGAGTTATCGGACGTTCGAAACATATAACGGCTAGTTTTTCAGCATTAATTAGTTAGCCATTGGAAGGTGGTTGGAAGCTCATTTACCACATCTATAAATACCAACAAACTGAATTTATGTAACTTAACTTCCACATTTAATACAAACAAGTAAGTAAAAAGGAAATTGATTGAAAATTATCTCTTTAGAAGTGTTGTATTAGTGGGAAAAAAAAGTATGTATTTGAGAGTTCTATTCAAAAGTATTGAGTGGAGTGATAATCATTGTATAAAAGTGAGATTGAGTCTAAATCCTTGGCTCAACTAAAGAGAAGTAGTGTGAGCAAGGATTATTCTACTTTATGTACAACTTGGATTATTGACTCACAAAATTTGAAGAAGCAGCTTAGTGGACTACTACTCCAAGATTACTAGCTTGGGAGTGTTGTTTGAATAATCTCTCTCTCTCAATTTATTTTGATCATTTTATGCTTAATTGATTATATTGCTATCAAATTAATTGTGAGTGTGAAAAAATTTATTTAGGCTTCATTTGCTAATTGTTTTTAAGCAACCTAATTTACCTCCCCCTTCTTAGATTGCTTCAGGCCAACAATTGGTAGTAGAGGTTGGTCTCTTTCTTTTGCTTAAATTACATTTGAGTAGAGATCACTATGACATAACCAATAATGCTTTGTTTCTTGAAGGTCAATCTATCACTAGACCACATATGTTTAACAAGGTGAATCTTATTAGTTGGAAAGAAAGAATGAAAATCTTTTTGTTATCTATTGATATTGATTTATGGTATGTTGTTAATGAAGGTCTTTTTGAAGCCACCATTATTAATGATCACACTAATAGAAGAAGAGAAAAAAAATAAGAGATGAACTAACCCCACAAGATAAAGCCAGTTTGACTTTGAATGCCATGAATGTTTTGTGTGATGATTTCCATGCTAATGAATCTACTCGTGTAAAAGGTTGTGTTTCGGTAAAGAAATATGGGATAAATTAAAAGAGATTCAGGAAGGTAGTGATGATGTGAGAGAAAAAAAAATATTTGCTTGTTGCTAAGTATGAGTCCTTCAACATAGAATCTCATGAGAATATTGATAAGATGTATTGTAGATTCAATGATATCATTAAGGATTTAGAAGCATTGGGTAAGGAATATTCTTTGGGTGAAACATTTGAGAATATAAATTTTTTGAATGTTTTATCCAAAGAATGGAAAGCCAAATCTAATTGCTATAGAGGAGGCAAAGAATTTGAATTCTATGCCCATTGAATCTTTGATTAATTCTCTTACATCTTATGAATTGAAACTCAAGGCTAAAGTTGTGGATGATGAAGAATTAAGACCAAAACCTTGAAGACTTTCCAAGAAGAAGATGAAAGTGAATTCATCAATTTAGAAGAAGAAGATCTTGATAAAGGTGATCTTGCACTCATGACTAAAGGATTCCTTGAATATTACATCGACAAGAGGAGAATGAGAAGAGGAGAAGCAATCAAACTCCAATAACTTTAAAAGGAATACCAAAGTTGAAAACAAGAAACAAAATAATAAATGTTTCGAATATGGTCAACCCGGATGCTATGCAAATAAGTGTCCATCCAAGAAAAAGCAGGAAGCAAAAAAGTCCCGTTTCAACAACTTTCAAATCACATAGGATGATTGCAACTCCGAAGAAGTTCCGATTGAGAAAGAAATGAAATCGGCACAAATGGCCTTTATGCCTATTGGTGATGTTGAGGTAATGATTCAAGTGATGAAATTGATGATAATGATGATCTTGATTCTTTTATCATAAAATTGCATGATAGCTTAAAGGAATCATATGCTAGAAATAAGGAGTTAGTTAGAAAACATAATTCCTTGTTGAATGCTAACTCCAAACATGTGAATGAAAATAATAGGTTATCACAAGAAAATGGTGATTTAAAGAAAAGATTGCATAAAAACAAAGATCAAGGAAGAACAAACCTCCTTGAAGAAAAGATTGGATGATCTTGACGTACTCTTGCATAAAAAAAAAAGGAAAAAGTTGTTGATATGAAAAGGAATAGAAATATGTTGATCAATAAGAATTTTATCACTTTTAGAAAGAACAGTTTATGTTTTGTAAAGTCAAAATTTTCTTTGTATGGAAATAAGAATATTATTTGCAATTATAGCCAACAACATGGACATGTGAAAAATATTCCATCTGTTATGTCAAAAGAAATGAAAATTTGAGAATGGAATCTATGTGGATATTAAGTCAATTTATTAACTCTTACGGACCCAAGAAAATGTGGGTACCAAAAGTCATCGCTTAATTCTTTGTGTAGGTATAGAACACTACCAAAAATGCAAAGTGGTTCATTGATAGTGGGTGTTCAAGACACGTGATTGGTGATGCATCTCTTTTCATCAACCTCAAGTCTAATAATAGTGGAAAGGTGACCTTTGGAGATAACATGAAAGCAAAATCAATTGGCATTGGCGATCTAGGTAAAAATGGTGAGACTTTGATTCAAAACATACTTTTAGTTGACAAATTAAATTATAATCTTTTAAGTGTGAGTCAATTATGTGAAACAAATTTGTATGTGTTCTTTACTAAATATGAATATTTAATTATTGATAAGAACTTTGTTGTTTTGTTCAAAGGTAGAATGTATAATGATGTTTATGTGGTTTATCTTGATAATATTGATAGTGATAATATCATAAAGTTCTTAACCGCTTCTAAATATGATCCTTGACTTTGTCATTTTAACATGGATTTGATTAATAACCTTGCTAAGAAAGAATTGGTAAGAGGTTTGCCAAGATTAAAGTTTGAGAAAAATAAAATTTGTAATACATGCCAATTTGGTAAACAAGTTAACGTTTCTTTTAAACCAAAGAATTGTATGTCTATTTCTAAACCTTTGGAATTATTGCATATGGATTTGTTTGGTCAACCTCAACATGATAGTCTTGATGGTAGTAAATATACTTTTGTGATTGTTGAGGACTATTATGGGTATACTTGGATGCTATTTCTTATTCAAAAAAATGAAGTCTTTGAAAATTTTGTAAAATTATTTTCCAAAATACAGAACTTGTTGAATTTGAAAATTGTGCGTGTAAGAAGTGATAGTGAAACCAAATTCAAATTCGACAGTTTTCTGAGTTTTGTGATCACAACGATATTTTGCATGAATTTTTGGTTGCTAGAGTGCCTCATTCACAACATGATATTGTTGAAAGAAAAAATAGAACACTTCAAGAGTCCACTAGAACCATGATAAATGAATGTAATTTACCCAAATATTTTTGGACCGAAGCTATTAACACAGCTTGTTATGTTATGAATTGAGTTCTTTTAAGGCATATTTTAAATAAAACTTCTTATGAACTCTTGTTTTGTTAAAAATCCGTTGTGATTTATTTCAAAGTTTTTTATTGTAAATATATTATTTTGAAAATTAAAGAGCATCTTGAAAATTTAATGACCTTCAAATCATCCGACAATTGGAACAAAATGGGTTTTTAGAAATAAACTAAATGATAAAGGTGAAATAGTTAAAAATAAAGCTAAATTAGTTGCGAATGGTTATACACAAGAAGAAGGAATTGACTATGATGAGACTTTCGCACCCGTTGCTAGATTAGAATCCATTCGTATGTTTCTTGCATATACATGCTTCAATAATTTCAAATTATTTCAAATGGATGTGAAAAGTGTCTTCTATAAATGGTTTTATTGATCAAGATGTTTTTGTTGAACAACCTCCTTGTTTTGACAATAAAGATTTTCCAAATCATGTTTTTAAATTATCAAAGTATATGTATGGTTTGAAATAAGTTCCTAGAACATGGTATAAAAGATTAAGTGGTTTTTTGATTGAAAATAGTTTTAAAAGAGGAATTGTTGATACTACACTTTTCGCCAAAAATAGTCATAATGATTTGTTAGTTGTTCAAATTTATGTTGATGATATCATTTTCAGAGCCACTAATGAAAGTTTGTTCAAGGCATTCTCATGTTTGATGCAAAAAACATTTGAAATGACTATGATAGTAGAGTTACAATTCTTCCTTAAACTTTAAATTCACCAAACAAAGAACGAAACTTTCATGACACAAATCAAATATACAAAAGAGTTACTCAAGTGCTTTGGAATGGAGGATTGCAAACAAGTTGAAACGCCAATTTGTAGCTCAACCAAGCTTGACAAGGATGAATAAGGTAATATAAACAGGTTGTTGATGAAAAACACTATAGAGGTATAATCGGAAGCCTACTATATTTAACCGCTAATAGATCATATATTATGTTTGCTGTGTGTTTATGTGCTAGATTCCTGTCATTTCCTACAGAATAACACCTAATTGTGGTTAAGACAATTTTTTGATATTTAAAAGGTACTTTGAGCCATGGTTTACAGTACCCTAAAACCTCTAGTTTGATTTAATTAGTTATCCGATGCCGACTTTTTCAAGTGCAAAATTGATAGTAAAACTACTAATGGTATATGTCATTTTCTGGGTAATTTCTTGGTGTCTTGGTTTAGTAAAAAACAAAGTTCTTTGTCCTTGTCCATGACGGAAGTCAAGTATATTGTCGCAGGTAATTGTTGTGCTCAACTTCTTTAGATGAAGCATACTTTAAAAGATTTTGTGCAATTTTCGATTGTGTGCTCATTAGATGCGATAATACCAGTGCAATCAATCTTACAAAAAATCCAATTCAACATTCTAGGACAAAACTATTGATGTCAAACACCATTTCATAAGAGATCTTGTATGCAAAAAGAAAATTTTTGTTGAATTTGTGTGCACTAAAGACCAATTGGCTGACATTTTTACTAAAGCCTTACCTTTGGATCGTTTTGAATATCTTAGAACTTGTTTGGGTATTACTGATTTTAAAATTATGTGAATTTCATGTTTTTGTATGCATATATGCATCATAAGTTTTCTGTGGTCTCAGACAATCATATCCATCTGAGCTCTCTTGGTTTCTTTAGTTACTGGATCGAATGATCCCTCTCGTCCGAACTATGTAGCTTAAGCTCTTATTTCTCTAGAAAATTTACGAACGATCACAACCGTCCGATAACCTCTCGGACACTTGGCCATAATTTTGGACGTCCGTTCATTTGAGATCGGATGTGTATTCAGACGTATACCAATCATTCACATGTCCAAATAACTATTTTACATTGTTAAAACCTTTCACTTTCCTCTTTTTGGACAACTCCTCACACTCGAACCCTAACTCTGGCAAAAAAAGAGGAAATCTTCAATTCCCTCAGATTCTCTCATTTTACACAAAATTCATCCAACAATTCTTCTTGCCATCCCTTCTACAGCCTTGATTAACTCCCTTTCCAACATTATAACACCCCTTTCACCACAATTTTTGAAACCATTTACCTTTCATCCCAAATTCTCTCATCTTTCCTTTGCATTCAAGATGGTTTGATTTCGTGGAGGATCTTCAATGGGCACACGCAGGAAGAAATCAAAGGGAAAAACTCCAGCACAAGGTTAAACATCAACAAGTGCTCCACCCTCTTCCAATCCAACTCTTCCTAAATTCATTGATGTAAAAGTATCTGAAAGGTGTACATCTCTTTTAAGTAAATCTATTATAATGCAGCATCCTGTTTCTCAAGGCATGTTTGATGAGCTGAATTTTTCTTCTATTAAAGAGTGTTTTGAAAAACAAAAATGGGGGAATTTAATTCACATTGATTTACCTGTTTATCATATATCACTTCAACAAGGTTTTACAATTCACAATGAATCTTTGAAAAGGTTCAACTGTTAGAACCTTAGTTTCATGAGTGAACCAAATTAATATTGAGTTTAATTTCAACACCTTTAACTCGATTTTTGAATGTGATGTTGATAACCTTGATGAATTTTCATATTTCATTACTCTGGATAAATGTGCTATTGACACTCCATTTGATATCAAGAAAGTCAAACAAAATTTTCACATTGATTTTAAAGAGGCCTCGGAAGCCAAAACTACATTACTGAGTCCTAAGCTCAATATTTTGTATACGTTGGTTACAAACTTACTTTTACCAACCAACAGACATAGTACTGAGCCAGGAAAAATGCAACTTTATTTGTTTTATTGCATATTTAAAGGTATCAAACTTGATTTTGGGTACTTGTTTTGCTCCTTATAGGAGTTGTTCTGGACAGATACTAGGCTGAATATCCCATTTGGAAAGTTCTTAACTAAAGTTTTTGATCATTTTGATATTCCATTTACTGGAAATTGTTTAAAAAAAAAAATAATATCCCCCATATTTTAGTAAAGCTTATATTGAAAGAAAAGGTTCGCATTTTTTTTAATCAAAAGTGCCTCACCAAAGCCGCATATGAAGTAGAAAAGTCAAAAGATCATGCCTCAAGTACTGGACATGCACTTCCTCATCCTATTCCTACCCAACCCTATTCATCCACTCCTCCAAGTAATCCATCCTTCTCAAGCATCCACTTCCAAACCATCTCTTTCATAATTGTGCAACCTTGTCACCAATCTCGGCAAACAAATAGAGAAATTTCAACGCCACCAATCTCGGCAAACAAATAGAGAAATTTCAACGCCAAACTTTTAGGAAATTAAAGAAGTTGGAAACCAAACAACCAATAATTCAAGAGACATTAAGCTTGGGTATGTCTGCTTTTGCCCAATTGCAGTTCGCCAATATTCAATAGCAGTACACCTTTGAATCTTCCTTTAATAGTGACGATGAAGAAAACGAAGATGCAGAGCATTCACACCCTGAGCAAGGAAGCTTAAGAAGATCCAGCTAGTGAGCCAAATCCTGAAGATAGTGCTGCCCAACATGCCAAACCTGATGATGATGAAAATGTTGACGAGACATTCAACTATATCATGAAGCGCCTTTGATGCTCAAAAAGCCAGCAAACAAGATAGTGAAGCAATGGTTGACGATTTGCCAAACAAAAAGTGGAAACGCAAGCAACGATAAAAAAAAAAAGAACAATTTAGATTTTAGTTATTAGATTGACTACTTTGTATTGATGTGACATTTGTTAGTTTACTGTTTTGACAATTTCTTTGACAATTAATTATTTTGCATCATTAAAGCTGCTTTGATATTGGTGTTCAACTTGATTTACATACTTTATTGGTTGAAATTGTTTCTTGGTTGTTTGATTAAGGGGAGGCATCATCTCAGAGGGGCTTTTCTCCTACTTTGTTTTGATAATGCCAAAAGGGGGAGAAATGTGATTGTTTATGTGGTTATTTGATTGAGTTTGTGGTTGTTTGATTTGGAGCTTGTGGTTGTTTGATTGAGCCATGTTGCTTGTATTGCTCTATGATTTGTCATCATAAAAAAGGGAGAGATTGTTGGCCTACAATCTTGGTTTTGATGATGACAAATCCAATCTAATAGTTTGCAATTAAGTTGTGCAGGAGTTTTGCAGAACTGGACTTAACAGTGTTTTCGGACGTTGTGTATTGTCCAAAATAGAGAGCAAAGAATCTAAGGCAGCTGACAATGGAAGCTCAACATCATCCGAAAGAAATTTTATAGGACACACCTGTTCACCCAAAAGAAGATCAATCATTGTAAGGTATTGGTCCTTCCAGACCCACTACACTATCCGAAGATCCAACTTGACAAACAATCAACTTCAGATGAATGAACGGACGCATCCTCGGGCGTCCAAACAAAGATCTCAACTTCTGTGTTTCAGATGTTCGGACATTGCGACGGATGCAATGAAGAGTCAACGGACGTCCAAAACCTATGGCGACCAGTTTTCAGGATTAATTGTCGACTTAGTTGTTGGAAGGTTGTTGGAAGGTCATTTACCACATCTATAAATACCAACCAACCTGAATTTATGTAACTTAACTTACACATTGAATATAATCAAGTAAAAAGCAAATTGAGTGAAAATTAGCTCTTTAGAAGTGTTGTATTAGTGGGGAAAAAAATGTGTATTTGAGAGTGCTAATCAAAAGCATTGAGTCGAGTGATAATGATTGTAGAAAAGTGAGGTTGAGTATAAAATCCTTGGTTCAACTAGAGAGAAGTAGTGTGAGGAAGGATTATCCCACATTGTGTACAACTTGGATTATTGACTCGCCAATTTGAAGAAGCACCTTAGTGGACTACTACTCCAAGCTTGCTAGCTTGGTAGTGTTGTTTGAATAATCTCTCTTTCTCTCTATTTATTTATTCTGCTTATTTTATGCTTAATTGATTACATAGCTATCAAATTAGTTGAGTGTGAAAAATTTTATTTGTGCTTCATTTGCAAATTATTTTTAAGCAAATTCAAATCCAATTCACCCCCTCTTAGGTTGCTTTGGGCCAACAGGGTCAAAGTGCAAAAACTGAAAATAGCCTTCTTCTGGCTCACGTTCACCATGATTACTACATTTTTATATATATATATATATTTTTTCTAATCTCCTCAAAACTCAACCAAATATGACAAACTAATGTACCAAATAATCAATCCTCTCGATGAGTAGAGTATGAATATAAAAAAATCTAAATCAAAAAGTTTGAGTAAGGAGAGATTAAAGGAAATCCATTCCCCATTCAAAAAATCCATTTTGTTATTTCAAACTTAGACTATATATTGTGCTTCAAAATCATTGCAATAATTTACACAATTAACTTAGTGTAAAAAACTTCCAACAGACTTCATTATATCATTATTCATCCAACTAATAAAATCCAGACAAAAAAGAGGAGATTTTGTCTAAAAGAACACTACAAAAATTGATTGCCTCAAGAGTGGTGATGCCTTGGCTAATGATGTTGAAGGTGATAATGGGTAAAGATGGGTATGGTGGATGATGATGGTTAATGACTATGAGGGAATAGGTGATTTAGTGAGTAGAAAAAAAAATCATAATAAGTCGTAGTTTTTTTTTTTGATTGATGAGAGTGGGAGTTAAATAGGCATGGGATTGTGTAATGTGATTGCAATAGGGAGGGAGACATATGGGAAGGGGAGAAAAAATTATGTTGATGATGTAGATAGATGTTGATAATGGTTATCTTGGTGGAGTAGTTGTGAAGAGAATGAATAGGAAAAAGGATGTGATATTACTGCTAATGCAATGGGTTTGAAGGGAAATGGTTGAGTTAGGTATAGTTAGCCTATGTAGACAATGAGAGGATTTTGATGATTGATGCTCAAGACCCAAAAGACCATCTCACCCTTGACTCTCAAAAAAATGATCTAAAATGAATATTTCATCCAAAATTGTGATTTTTTCTTTTTCAAATTGGGACTTTATCACGAAAAGCCCAAAAATTTTGAAAATTTGTCCTAATTTGGCACTTTGAATGATAAAAAAGTACGTCAAAATTTGGTGTATACAACTTGCATCTCTTTGTCAGAAGTTCAAAGAGGTTCTAGACAAATATTGTAGAACACTGAATTTTAACAAACTAGCTAGAAAACATATACAAAATGACATTACTTGGATAAGGATGGAAAACTATTCAGCCGATTTAGTTAATCCAAAGTTTTGAGGTAAGGGAAAAAAATTTGAGTGAAGAAGAATGTTGCCACTCATGGAGGATTCTACCATTGCCACTTCCACCACTGTTGTCACTCCTTTCTCTATCTATTACATGACCAAAAATACAAAACACAGCATATGTTTGCTTCCATACTTTTGGCTTGGCCATTTCTGCTACCTTGTATTTTTTGAGTATCTTGCATACTTGCTTCAACTTGAAAATGCATAAAGATTTAATCACAAGAAACAAAGGCAAAAACAAACATTGAATGACCGACTCAAATTCTTTTTTTAAAACAATAACACTAAAAGACATAACATGGACTTACATAATAATAGAAGTGCTAAAAATTGTGACTAGACTCTTGTAGAGATGCCTACGTATCTCACCTTGGGAATCTAGAGAAAGAGAGATTATTTAAAGATGTGTATAAGAGACAGGTATTATACATCTGATGGTTAGTTTAGCAAATCTTACTTGTCCAAAATTACATGATTTTAGATGGTATAAAGATGTCTTCCTAGGAAAAGTATTCCCAGTAACCATGCCTATGAAAGATTTATTGCCGGTCTACCAAAACACTTAGAAGAAGAATAAAAGATAAAAATGAAATTCCATAAAGATTTAATCAATATAGAAGCTTTAGCTCTTTGCACAGATCAAGAAACAAAGGACCATCTAATTACAAGAAAAAAATCATTTTGCAAATTTTGGCATTGAATGTAAAATTAAACATTCCAAAAATACCGAAAAACTTATCCAACCTATACTAATCACTAAAACAAATTCTTTTTTAAAAACAATAAGAAAACCAAAACACTAAAAGACATGAAGAACATTGGACTTACATAATAATAGAAGTGCTAAAAATTGTGACTTCGATAAAGAAGATTTTAGACTCGATTGTGGTTGTAGGAGTATGTACTTGCTCTTATCAATCGTTATCTCAAATCAAAATAAACAATTTTTCTTTGATCTTTTAGACAAAATTGAAGATTCAGATACGAAGAAAGAATATCTTTTAAAATTAAGAGATATTGTTATTCAAACTGAAAAACATTATCTTTTAATGTTATATCATTAAAATATTTTCTTAGTTTTTAGCACTTCTATTATTATGGAAGTCCATGTTCTGTCTTTTAGTGCTAGATCTTATACACATCTAGATGTGTATAAGAGACAGTATGTAAGCAGCTTGATAAAGAGGTTTAGGAATATTTGGATTAAAATCCACACTTTGAAAGTAAGCTAACTCAATAATATTTGAAAATTGGTATTCTAGGAATACTACAGAATTATTTCTCCATCTTATTTGTGTAAGATGTGTATAAGAGACAGAAGGAATATGTATATTTGAATGATGTTAAATTTGCTTCAAACATTAAAGTTTCTCCCTTTGGGGAACTCATTATTGCTTTTGGATTAATAGTAAAGGGTGACTGAACTTTGATTGAGCTGCTTACATATCCTACCTTGGGAATCAAGTCAAACGTAATTCACATTGTGAATTGCGAACAGTAATATAGGCATTGAAATGATATTTTGGAATACCATCCTCCTGATGCACGAATTAACAACTTAGGATACTATTCTCTCAACGGACAAAATAGAACCTAAGGATACTATCCTCGCGATGGACGAAATGGCAACAAACGATACTGTCCTCCGGATGAATGATTCACTTAAATGTTCAAGCTATTGAACTAAAATTGGAATGACTGAAGTTTAAATGTTCAAGTTGCTAAATTGAAACGACTAAAATTTGAATGTTCAGGCTACTGAACTAATATTGAAACGACTTGAACATTTAAATGCCCAGGCTACTAGATTGAAATTGACGACTTGGGATACTGTCCTTCTAAGGGACGATTCACTTAAATACTCAGGTTCCTAAATTGCAATTGAAATTACTAAAGTTTAAATGATCAAGATGCTGAACTGAAATTGCCAAGTTGGGATACTGTCTTCCCGATGGATAATTCATATAAATGTTTAGCCTGCTGAGTTAAGTACTAAAATTAAAATGACTTTGAATTTTAAATGCCTAGACTGTTGGACTGAAATTGACAACTAATAAAATTTGAAATTTAAGTGCTCGAATTGAAATGACTTTGAAATTTAAACAACTCTAAAATTTAAAAATTCAAATTGAATAGCTAGAATTGATATGACTTTGAAATTAAAATAACTTAAAATCTAGCTTTTCCACGATATAGTTGGACACTTCTCTCAGCTGAATCAAAGATAGAAGCATCACCTCGGCAAAATCAGGTGATAGACATAGTAGAATCAGGCATTTCCCTCGGTATAATTGGGGATAAAAATATCATCTTGATCAAATTAGGTGTATTGCCACTGTAGAATTGGGCATTTCTCTCAGTATAATTAGGGATTAGAATATTATTTAAATGTGTGTGTGTGTGTGAAAATATATATAATTGTGTATGTGTGTATATTTAAATGTGTGAAAGTGTATGAAAATGTGTAGTGTCCCCTTTGCTTTCCCTTTCCGGTTGGCATCTTCTCATTCCAATGGTTGAAGTTTGGATCCCCATCCCATATGCACTTTGACTTCACAAAAATGTGCCTAAGTTGAACTTCAGAAAAATTGTTCAACTACAAATTAGATGTAAGCCATCTAGAATTGATCGGGGCTTAGTAAACATGAAAAACATTCAGTAAGCATAAGCATTAAAAAGCTGAAAAAAAATGGGACTAATTACATTTTACACACTTCAACTTATACCCAATTCTCACTTTGCACTCCGAATTTTTATTTTGGATACTTTACACCCCAACTCTAAAAAATGGTCCAACTTTAGTCCATTTTTTAATATTGTCGAAGAAATTAGAAAAATCTTTGTTTTTGTACCAAAAAAATATTGTTTACATCCAGTTGAATTTATCATACACATGGAAAAATTTCATTAATTTTTTAAACAGTATTAAAAAAAGGGATTGAATTGGAACGAATTTGAGAGTTCGAGATGCAAAGTGTCCAAAACTGAACTTTGGTGCGTAAAGTTAAAGATGAAAATTGGCTATTAGTTAAGGGGTGCAAAATGGAATTAGTCCCCAAAAGATGTGGACCCAAACACTGGTTTATTATCAATGATTCATCCAAAATATCAATAATCTAGTATTTAGATCATACCGTATATCTGTCCGTCCTCTCATCCTCATAGTCTCCCATGTCCCTTCCTGTCGCCTTCTTCATAAATCTCATAATTTTTTTTTGTTCTATGTCAAAAAAAGATTGTTTTTATGTAAAATTTCTAGGTTGTTGACAATGATTTGAGAAAAGAATGAGGGAGATCTACAAGCTGTTGAAGCCAATTTGTCGGTCCTCTCGCAGTTTTTGGCCAAATCCAACCTTAGGTGTGCGACCCAATTTGCAACCCCAGAGGGAACACTGAAAAGAGACTCTATGTTTAGGTCCTAAAGACCTTAATTTATAGATTTTAAGAGTTACGAAGTGTAGGCGTCTGAATAAGTTTTGAAACCCACCTAAATAGATCCAAAATCGATACCCATAACCCCATCCAGAAACACGTAAATCGTGAGACTACATGTCACTAATCGGTCCTAGGTGCCTTTCCTAGCTCCTGAGAGTGCCTACGTGTAGAACATAGTGCCTGGACACGGCTTCCAGCCTCTAGGCATGGATGCACCCACGGCTTTGCTTACTCGACCCTAGTTTCGCTCAGTTTTTATCCCTTTGACCTCTGTTTCATCCCAAACCTATAAAAACACGTTAAATCACATAAATAACTGAAATAATAGCTTAAAAAGACATAAATAAGATATTTTGGACAAAAACCCTAAAATGATCAAAATACCCATGCTTATGAAACAAGATACCTCAAAAACTGACAAAAACCCAAGCTAAAACGCATGAAAATAGCTCTCTTTTAGAGATTTAACAGATCTCCCAACTTGAACTTTTACTCGTCTTGAGTGAAACAAAACAAAACAAAACAAACACATAAGATTCATTAACCTTCTTCAATGTTTCAATAGTTATAACAAGGAAAACTAGCAAGTAGAGCAAACAAACTAAACATGTATATAAAAGACCATTGCTAATCAACCCTTATATAATCATCATCAAAGTTTTAACTCTCCACTGATGAAAAAAGATATCACTCACCCACTAATTGATGAAAAATTGATTTAAAAAAAAGTTTAGCAAATAACAAACATGTTGGAAGAAATTAGCATACACAATACTCACCACTACAAATGAACTCAAACCAAGGATAAAATAGGTCTTTAAAACTTGTAACACAAGCTAAGGGATAAAGGTAGGATATATGTCTGGCAAAACGTAGCTAATATCACTTAAGATACGTTAGTGAATAACTTGAACTAAAATTCACTACAACATCACCAATATTACCATAGCTTTTAACCAACTACCACTTTTGAAGGAAAAGACATACCTTCTTTATTACAAGAAGAAGGAAATTTTCTTCTTTATTCATCATACTTGACACAACTTAGAATGAATTGTCCTACTTTTTTTTACTTCTTTTACTTTTTATTTTCTTTTTCATTCTTACATCATTTTTCTTTTTTTTCTTTTGAACACAACATTACATGACATAGGGGATTATTATAAAGGTTAAAGTCATAAACATGAATTTTTCCCCTAATAAACACACCTCATGTCCTTCCCGATCATCCATAACATCAAACCCATAGTATTATAATATCTAGTTTACGTGTTTTTATTCTTTTATTACACTTAATTTATGTGTTTTCCTGTATTTTTATAAGTTAGGGATCAAACAAATGAAAACGTAGCAAAACGGAGCAAAACCAGAACCCAACAAGTAGAGCCGGTGGCGCACCCAAGCTCAGAGGCTATAAGCCTGCATTGGCACTACCATATGGCCGTAGGTGCACCAGGAGCTGTGAGGCATGCCCAAAACCAATCAACAACACGCAGTCTCACGAATTTGAGCCTTTCCAGGGTTACGAGTGCTTATTTTGGACCCATTTTTGTGTTTTTCGAATCTTATTTAGAGCCCTACGCTTTGTAACTTTTAAAACGTATAAATTCAAGGATCTCTAGGATCTGAAAAACATGTTCTATTTTCTGTCTCCCCTCTGGGGGCTGCTAATTACACTAGTTTTTTTTTTTTTTTCAAAAATAATTGAAGAAATGGCTCAAGACTAGCAACCTTGGACCAAGATCTTCCAATTCTTCATTAGAGAAGCATTCCTAAAGCTCCATAGATCTTTATTATGTTATTTAATTCTATTTTAATTGTTATTTTCTTGTTCATCATGTTCTAGAGTTCTCTTGCTAGGGCTTTGAGATGTAGCACTTTGTGATTGAATGGACTCATGTTTCATTGTTGTTCATGGTAAATTTTCATTTAAGATTGATGTTTTTGTTATGTTATTAATGATTTCAAGTCTTTATCCAATTCTTGAATGATTTGTGAATATGTGATTAGACGGACCAAATAATTTGCATATTTATGATCAAGTAGCAAAAGCCATGAATTGAACGAGTGTCAGACCAAGGATTACCACGATTCATGTGGTTACTTTATGATATTCCCTATTCCAAATTAATGTCCTATTAATTCTAACTATTTGTGCAGGACCAAAGACAAATAAATTAGTAAAAAAGAGTTATTATTGCATGACCATTGGGTTATAACTATAATTGGTAATTTGACCAGCAATTTTTGAAATCAATCTTGAATAATTGGAAATGAGTTTATGTTTGAACAATTGGAGAAATCAAAATACCCTAACACTTGTTAGTTCTTGCATTCATTTTAGTTTAAGTATTTTCCCTAGTTAGTAATTAGTCTTTAGGTTTGTTAATTTAAATCTTTCCATTATCGATTTTTCCAAATAGTAGTGAAACTATTAATTTCAATTCTTATTCACAGTCCATGTGGGAACAATACTCACATCAATTCTATATTACTTTATTCGATCTTGTGCACTTGCGAAAGTATGGGAAATTGCCCATCAAGTTTTTGGCATTATTACCGGGGATTGGCATATAAATAACATTGATACCAAATAGTTTTGTTATTAATTTGGAAAGGTTAATTTTGTTATATTATTTGTGTTAGAGAAGATGGAGAGCATTTTTATCAGAGTTTTATTATTACTACTAGAGGAGAAAAGTTCGTGAAATAGGGACCATGTATACACTCATGGCACAAGCACAGTCAATGGCAAATCAACTAGCAATCCTTACAAAACAAAATGGAGATATGAATTGGAATTTGATCAATTCATCTAATTCTAATGACTTTTCTTGTGACTTTTGTGCAAGTAAGCATCCCAATAGGGAATATTACGCAAATGAAAATGGAGTTTTCCTAGACCAAATTAACTATGTAGCTAATCAACAAAGGATGCAAAACAATTCTTACTCCAATACTTACAACCTGAGATAGATAAATCATCCAATTTTTTCATAGAGTAATCAAGGAGCTCAAGACAACCATATCCATACCAGCAGTCTCAGCCACCTCATCAACCAGAGAATGAGGCCATTATGGAGCTCAAGACAACCATATCCATACCAACAGTCTCAGCCACCTCGTAATCAACCAGAGAATGAGGCCATTATGGAGCTCAATGACATGCTTGTTAATTTTATGAACGAAACAATGGGTATGAGTGTTGTACCAAAAAACCACAAGGCATCTATCTAGAACCTTGAGATTCAACTTATACAGATTACACAATAATTAGCAAAAAGGCCTCAAGAAGATAACATTCCTACTCCATGGCTGCAAGTTGATGATTTTACCTCTAGAAGTTGAGTGGAAGATCAAGCTAATAAAGGTAAGTAGGGGAATAATAACATAAAAGATGTCTACATGCCGGTGGAAGAGGTCTACAAGGATGAACAAGAAGCGGTGAATGAATGCTACAATGTTGATTTACATACTACTGTTCAGACTAACACTTGCCTTGAATGTGCACCAACTCAATTTTGGGACAAGTATTTAGTTGCTACAAACTATATTAAAGAAAAAGATGTGGTGCCAATTGGATCATCAATTGAGAATGAATTTGCTCAAAATATTGAGAAGGATTGGGCTATACATATGTTTATAAGGATAGTTATGAAATTTCCACAATTTTCCATAGCTCTCGCGGCCCGATGTTGCTTTGGATGTGTTGGACGATACCATGAGTTTCTCAAGGACTACTAAACACTTGCTAAGCCTCCTTGGCTGCACTATGGAAGTGTTTCTTTAATTCTCTTTGTTAATTTAATAACTCGGTAGGATAATAAAGGCTTAAAGGCTCGTGAGTAGTTAGGTTTCACATTTTATTTTTTTTTGTATTGGAAAGATTGAGAATCATGCACCATTTAAGTTGGGGGATATTTTTGTTGTTGGCTGTGTTTTTGTGAATATGTGATAAGCTCATATATGTAGTATATTTCATGTGTAGTTTACCTTTGTTTTCATGTAACCTGAGCAATAATTGGGTTAATTATGAGTTTAAATGTTTTATTTTTAGTTTGTGTAGGTTTCGAATGAAAAAGGAATAAAAAAGACCAAAAAATTGGAGAAAAATTGAATGAATGCAAAACGTACACCGACGAGAAGCAAATTTGGACACTGTTCGATATTTTATTCATAACTTCCTTTCTGAGCTTTAATTCATATGATTCAAGATATAGGGCTACAAGTTTTATGTTTTGAGTTTTCCCAAATTCCAGCAACATCGAAGTCAAAATCAAGTTGGAAATTGAAGCTGACAATCTGGAATTTGTGCACATGCGCAAGAAAATCCCGCGTATGTGCATATTTTGAGAAAAGGGAACTATTGCTATTGGAATTTGAGCGCATGTGCTAGAAAATCCTGTGCATGTGTTCACGCCAAGCAGCTGGTGATGCGAATTGCTTATCTTGAAATTTTCTCTACCCAGTTGGACTCCTTATCAACTTTTAATGTATTTTTATCATCTTAGGGGTCAAAAACCCTGATGTAACCCCTATAAATACCCCGTTAAGAAGGGAACTGAGCAAAACCTAGAAACCTTTAATTATATTAGACATTAGATTAGGAAAATCATAGCTAGGGTTTTATTCTTCTTCATCAAGACATCTCTAGCACATCAACTTTTCGTTCCGGCTATGTTACTAAGTTTGATTTCTTCATTTAAATTCAATTTAATTTTAGTTCTTATTTCAATTCCATAGTTCTAATTTAATTTTCCTGCGGTTTACTTTCTTGTCTCATTAGTTTAAGTTTGCTCACAGTACATTTTGTTTCTTTCGTTAGTTTTAATTAGTTGATAATTGTTCTTGATTCCTAGTGGTTAAAATTAATCTAGTAGGTAGAACAAAACCCTTTAATTAATTTGTCCAACTAGTTCGTAGGTTTGTGAACCCTAGTAATTGACCAATAGTCCTTGTGGGAACGATCCTTACTTACCCTATCTACAAACTCACCTCGTATCCTTGTGACCATGTGTAAATATTGATTTGGGTTATTAGGGCTTATATATTAACTTGTTTGTGAATTGGATTTCCTAATCAATATTACACCGAACAATTTTTTTGGCACCATTGCCGGGGACTATTTTTGGCGCAATATTACGTTTAGGAAACATCTTACTAGATTAGACTTTTTTTTTATTTTCTTTTAATTATTTACAATTAATTTTGTTCTTTTTAATTTTTATTTTGGATTTCTGCTTTAATATTCGAACTTTGGTTTTTCTCTTGTAATTTATGGTAAATACTCGTTCTTCCAACCAACCACTAATTCCAGGTTATTTGGAGATTGAACGAATTTTATCCAGAAACCACAAAAAACTATAGGAATCTGTCCAAGGTGAAAATTTAATGAAGAATCCAAATCGAAATATTAAGGATCAAGAAGAAGTAGTGGGTAATAATGGCAATGAAGGCAATGCTAATCACCGACTCCTTAGAGATTTTGCCAGACCAAAATTTGAAGGGGCGACTTCTAGCATTGCCCGAATACCCATACAAACTAATAACTTTGAGATCAAACCAACTCTGATTCAAATGCTCCAAACCCACGCTATGTTTGGAGGTGGGCCAAACGAGGATTCCTATGCTCATCTGATGAATTTTGAAGAATCATTGACACCAATTTAAATACAACGGGGTATATCCCGATTATATTCGAATAAGAGCTTTTCCATTTTCTTTGCAGGATAAGGTGAAGGCTTGGTTGCAATCATTCTAGCAAGGCACTTTCACGACGTGGAATCAATTGGCACAAGAATTTTTGGCCAGGTATTTTCCACCGTCAAGAGCCGTAATGCTCCATAATTACATTACATCATTCCAACGAACCATTGGGGAAAGTATAAGTGAAGCATGGGAGCGTTTCAAAGAACTATTCGAAAAACTGTCTGCATCATGCCATCCCATTGTGGTTACAAGTATAGACATTTTACAATGGACTATTTCTGGAGACAAGATTGATTATCGATGCAAGCACTGGAGGCACTTTCCCTCTTAAAACTCCATAAGAAGTACAAGAGTTGTTAGAGAGAATGGCATCAATGCATTACTATCATGGCACAATCACTCTTTCGGTTGGGCAACAATAGCAAGTTCAACAAGTCAGTGATCTACAAGGAGGTATGATTAATCCTTAATGATGCCTTTTTAGCCCAACAGGACATGATGTTGAATATGATGACCAATCTGACAAAGGCCCTAGAGAATTTGGGGAGAAGTCTGGTGAACTCCATAGATTCACCACCTCAAGGAATCTTAACATGTGATTTTGTAGAGGAAACCATGAAAATGGCCTTTGGAAAATGCCCACGCCACAAGGTGAGCAAATTCAATTCCTGGACAATCAGAATTCAAGGTTAAGGAATCCGCCTAGATTATATGATAATACATACAATCAATCTTGACTCTATCACTAGAATTTTTCTTAGACGAATTAGAATAATGTTAAAAATCCATCATTCTAACCCAACCAACGACAATCTAATTTTTGCAATGAATCTTCATCCCCTCGCCCATATCAACCACCTCATCAAAGGAATTTCCAAAACTTCTCACTTTAGCCGAATAACTCGAACGAACCTCCACCACTAAGACCTCTACCTCAAATTCCTAATTATCTTCAACGTGCAAATCATGATCAATCCAATGAGGATATTTTGGTAGATTTCAAAAACTTTAGTAGGGAATATGAGAATTTGCAAGGATCTACAAGGAACGTGGAGATGCAATTAGGACAATTAGCTTGACAAAATAATGAAGGACCTATGGGAGCATTGCCTAGCAACACTATTCTGAATCCAAAGGAGCAATGCAATGCTATTTCACTGAGAAATGGAAAGGAATTAGGTGTGCAAAATGATGAGAAAGAGTTTGAAAAGGAAGTTGAGAAGAAAAAATCTGAGGCAAGTAAGGATAAACTTCAAGTTGAAGGAGCGGAAGATAAGATGACAAAAGGGCATGCAATGATGGAGGCAAAGGGACAACAAATAGAGGAACCCTTGAAATTGGAAACATCTAAGAGAGTTCCATTTCCTCAAAGACTCATTGATCCAAAGAAGGAGAAAAAAGAAAAACAATTCCACAAGTTCCTCGATATGCTCAAAAAGTTGAACGTAGGCATCCCTTTAGTTGATGTTCTCATTAATGCAAAGACAAGATGCCTAATTATGCTCGATTCATGAAGGATCTCTTGGCTCGAAAGCAGCGGTGGGATGATGATGAGACAGTTTGCCTCAATGCCAAGTGCAGTGCCATTGTTCAAGGGTGATTACTCCCTAAACTCAAGGATCCCGGTAGTTTCTCTATATCGGTAAATGTTGGAGGACATACGTTGCATCAATAACTTTGTGATTTGGAGGTGAGCATCAATGTCATGCCGAAGTCGATCTATGATAAGCTAGGGATCACTAATGCAGAACCAACAAACATTACACTCCAATTCGGGATTTGTCTGAGACAAAACCTTATGGCTTGTTGGAGAGAGTACTTGTTAAAGTAGACAAGTTTATGTTCCATGTTGGTTTCTTGGTATTAGACATCGGGGAGGACAATGAAATTCTGTTGATTCTAGAGAGGCCGTTTTTTTCAATCGCACATGCTTTAAGGACGTTAATAAAGGGAAGTTATTTTGCGAGTTGATAATGAATATGTGGAAATAGTTTAAGTTCAAATGTGATGTTTTTAATTATGATGATAATGTTCCAATATTTGAAGAAAAATGTGCAAATTATTCCCTTGGTTCATTTATTGATAGGTTGGAAGATGAGGTATCCAAGGAGGGCCAAGGCAATGCACTTAAAAAGGCTATTGAAACAAATGAAGACTTAAAAATTGACTTGAAGAACAAACCACGGGATGATAAAGATGAGATGAGAAAGACTCATGGATCGGTTTCACAAGCGCAAAAAGGTGAGGGTTTGAGCAAAGTGACCATGAGCAAGAAGAAGAGAAAAAGTTCAAGAAGCAATTTGAGACGATAATTTGTGCACTATCTTTGATAAATGCATCAAGCAAAGGGCAAGTTCAAGCTCGAGTCAAAAATCAAGCATCAAGAGTGATGAAAAATGGGGTCAAACTTTTCCCATGAAACCGAAAAGAAAAGGATGGCTGACCATCCTTAAGTGCTTGAACTAATCTCAAGTACCGAAGTCAAGCCTAAGACTATAAACAAGGGCCGCTTCTTAGGAGGCAACCCAAGCTTTTATTGCTTTCTTATTGTTCTTTATATTTAGTTACTCAAATATTTTAGGTTGTGTTATCTTTCTTTTTCTTAATGTCTTAATGGGTTTATCGTGTTGTTTATGTTTTAGTGTTAATGACGTGTTTCAACTCCTCTCTTGGATATTTATGTCGGGATACACTACACAAACTGTTCTACATTTTTATGCTTTAATTTTATTTAACATTGGGGACAATATGTATTTTCAAGTTTGGGATGGAGAGGTATCTAGATTTATAATTGCTTGGTGTAGTTTGCTCAATATTTTACCTTTTCTTTTTATCTGAGAGATTTTTGAGATTTTTGAAAATTTTTGTGCTAATTAGTTGAATTTTTGAGTTTTTGAAATTTTCGAAGATTTTGCAATGGCTTAACGTTGATTTTCTGCAAAATAGTTGTTGAGCTGAACCATCATGAGTGAGTAGTCGATGGTGATATTTTCCTTTCATGATTTCTAAATTGAATTTTTTTTGCACTAATAGCCATAAATTATTTTTGTTTGTGACAATAATTATGTAAATTCATTTATATTGCATCCCATAACTTGTTTCTTACATTTTCGACACGAATTTTATAGGCAATTTGATTTGGTTTAAAGATAAGGTAGAGCATTTCTTTGGACGTTTGAACCTTCAAGCCAACCTTATTGAAATTTTTATTCCTAGTACCCTATTTGAGACTCAATTTGTAATAAATGGAGAGAAACACCATTCGCTTTCTTTCATTAAAACTCATTTTACCTACCTTGATGAGCTTAATAATTTCTTTGATTTTTGTATCCCAAAGTGTCCCTTAAGAGCTTTGATAAACATATTAATTGTTAAGGGGATTAAAGGGTGAAAGGTAGTGAATGAAAGTAGAAGTTTATAATAAGTGAGTGGTGTACTATATTATGGGGCAAGAAGGGGGAATTGAGGAAAATTTTTTGCATTAAGTAGAAATCCTTTGACAAGTGCAGGTAGTACGCTAATCACTGGTACCTACCTTGTTGTGATGCAGGTAGTGCCTATCACTGGTACCTGTATTTGCAGGTAATGCCTATCACTAGAACTTGCATTGGTGTGTTTGCTGGTAGTAGCTACCACTGATACCCATATTAGGAGCGAACATAAAAAATTGATACATAAATATCCGAAAAGGTTGGCGTGTTGGGTTGAAATTGGAAAAGGAAGACTTTTTGTTTTGTGAAATTTTTAATAGGGTGTTTGTTGTTAAGTGTAGAGTTATTTCTGTGAATGATTGGTATTTAATGTTTTAAGAGGAATTTTTATTTTGAAGCGTGGCCAACATTAATTTAAAGCTCTTTCTTTGCCTTGTGATATCCTTCTTCCCTCCTTGATTAACCAGTACCTTAGCCTTCGTTACAAGCTTGAAAGTCCTACATAATTTAAACTGACTTAGTTGTCTATATTAGTCGAGATATCTAAGAAAAGTGAGCTATGGGGTGTTCAAAAAAATTCTAAAACTTTGCAAGATAGATTTGATCTTAGTGCCTTGAAAATTGAGTTTTTATTGAATGACTATATTCACACACATCGGATTTCATGTGTAGTGTTTTTTTAGCATTTGAACTCTTGAGTTCTTAGATTACTTCTTATGAAGGCATGGCTCTTGATTATTCATGTGGAAAATTATTTGAGATGTGTGGGTGCATTTGCTATGAGCTTATGAGTTTTAATTCTATTTTTCCTCGAGCATGATCAAAAGCTAAGTGTGGGGTATTTGATAAGCTCATAAATGTAGTATATTTCATGTGTCGTTTACCTCTGTTTTCATGTAAATTGAGCAATAATTGGGTTAGTTTAATTATTTTATTTTTATTTTATATAGGTCTTGGATGAAAAAGAAGCCAAAAAGTTGGAGAAAAATCGAAAGAATGCAAACCGGTGGGGAGTGAATTTTGACAGTGGTCGGATTTTGGTCATAACTTTCTTTTTCGAGCTTCAATTGAGGTGATTCAAGATGTTTTGGAGAGCTAATATGAAGGGCTAGAACTTTCGTGTTTTTAGTTTTACCAAATTCTAGCAACATCAAGGTCAAAATTAAGGTGGAATTTGAAGCTGACAATTTGGAATTTGCGCACATGTGCAAGAAAATCCTGCGAAAAGAGAACTGTTGCTACTATAATTTGTGCACATGTGCAAGAGAAATCCTGTGCATGTGCACACGCAGAGTTGCTAATGATGTTAATTACTTGTTTTGGAGGTTTTCTCCACCCGGTTGGACTCATCAAATTTTAACTTATTTTTATCATATTAGGAGTCTAAACCTTGATGTAACCCCTATAAATACCCATTAAGAGGGGAGTTTAGCATAACCTAGCAGCCTTTAGTTAGATTAGACATTAAATTAGGAAAATCATAGCTAGGGTTTTATTCTTCTTCTTCAAGACTTCAAGCACATCAACTTTTTATTCTAGCTACGTTACTAAGTTTGATTTCTTCATTTAAATTCAATTTAATTTCAGTTCTGATTTCAATTCCATATAATAGTTCTAATTTAATTTTTCTGCGATGTACTTTCCTATCTCATTAATTTAAGTTTTCTCATGGTACATTTTGTTGATTCGTTTGTTTTAATTAGTTTATAATTGTTCTTGATTCCTAGTGGTTAAAATTAATCTAGTAGGTAGAACAAAACCCATCAATTAATTTGTCTAACTAGTTCCTAGGTTTGTGAACCCGAGTAATTGACCAATAGTCCTCGTGGGACTAATCCTTACATACCCTATATTTCTATGTTTAACCTTTCTTTGTAGCCAAATTATCCTTTTTATATTACTATTCTTTCTGCCAATGATCTTAGCAGTTCGTGTTGATAGCGTACAACATCAATACTATGGGCACGAAGTTAAGTGTGGTTGGGAAGGACATGAATTGTGTTTATTAGGGGAAAAAGTTATGTTTATGACTTTAACGTTTATAATAATCTACTATGCTATGTGTTATTGTGTTCAAAAGAAAAAAAAATGTTGAAAAAGAAAAGAAAGAAAGAACATCAAAGAAACGAAGGACAATTTTTGCTAACTTGTGTCATATGTTATGAAAAAAGAAGGAAATTCCTTTTGTTTGTAATAAAGAAGGTACATTTTTTCCTTCAAAAGTGGTAGTTGGTTAAATGTTACAGTTGTTGAACCCCAGTTATGATAATCATGTTTTGATGATGACCAAAACATACTAATGGTTTGCAATCAATTGTGTAGAAAAGCAGGATAGTTCGGACGCAAGGGAGCGTCTGAAAGAAAGAAGTTCGGACGCAAGAGAACATCCGACAAAGAAGAATCTGAAGCAGAGAATGGACGCAGGTGAGCCTCCGAAAAGAAAGGTTTTTAGACGCAGGAGAGCTTCCGAAACACGACCAGGAGAACGGACGCAGTTGATCGTCCGAAGAGAAGAGCTCAAAATGAAGAAGTTTCTGTCAAAGCTGTAGGACACATACAACCGTCCGAAGCATTGTTCATAAAGTTATCGGACGCAGACGCTTTACATCGGAAGTCCGAAAGGTCCAAAAGACTAGTTCGTTCGGACGCACATTCATAGCATTGGCCGTCCGAAAGACCAAACGGCTAGTTTCTCAGAAAACATAAAATAGCCGTTAGAAAGCTGTTGGAAGAAATTTCTGGGCTTCTATAAATACCCCCTTGTCTGTAATTGTAAAAAATAGAGAGTAGAACTACTGCATTCAATACAAACACTTGTAAGAGCTATTTGGGAAGAAATAGGCTAAAATATTGTGCGTTGTATTGGTTTGAGTAGTGTAGTTCTCTTGGCTCCACTAGAGGGAATTAGTGTGAGCAAGAGTAGACTAGTGAGTGATCTTCAAGTGTAAGAGTGAAGGGATCACAGTGTACAAAAGTGAGGTTGTTGTGTAAAACCCTTTGGCTCAACTAGAGGGATTTAGTTGGTGCAAGGATGAGCCTACTTTGTGTATAAAAAGGTTATTGCCTCACCTTCTTTGAAGAGGCACTACTAGTGGAAATACTCCAAGCTTGAGAAGCTTGGGAGTTTGGTTTGATATTGCTCTCTATCTCTATCTTTATATTTGTTCTTTAAGCTTTAATTGTTGAATATTTATTATATTCATTTGTGCTTAAGTGTTTATTTGTTGCATTTCCATTAAGCACATTAAAAATGTTTGTTTTTGAACAACCTAATTCACCCCCCTCTTAGGTTGCTTTAGGGGCCAACAATGGTAATATGTGGAATGTTCTAGTGGATTTTGGTTCATGTTATTCACTAATGTATCCAAGGCAATATTAGCTACTCTTATCAAAATATATATCATAACTTTATCCCTTAGCCTACGTGACAAGTTTTAAACACCTATTTATCCTTGGTTTGAGTTCATTTGTATTAGTGAGGATTTGTGTGCTAATTTCAACATGTTTGTTACTTGCTAAACATTTGTTCAATGGGTTTCTCATTCCCTAGTGAGCGTGTGATATTTGATTTCATGAGTAAAGAGTTATTAGTTTTGTGATGATGATATAGGGGTTCATTAGCAATGTTCCTTTATATATAACATGTTGAGTTCATTTCTCTACTTGTTAGTTTTCCTTGTTACAACTATTGATCCATTGAAAAAGGTTAATGAGTTGTGTTTGTTTATTTTGTTTTACTAAGGATAGGTAAAAGTTCAAGGTTGAGGTGTGTTAACTCTCTAAAAGAGAGTTATTTACATGCATTTTATCCTTGGTTTTAATTGATTTTTGAGGAGTTTTTTTTTTATTAAAGAGAGGTATTTTGGTCATTTTAGGGTTTTTATCCAAAATATTTAGTTTATGTGTTTCTAATATTTTATTACACTTATTTATGTATATTAATGTATTTTATAGGTTTGGTATTAATCGGAGGTCAAACGGATATAAACAGAGCAAAACGAAGCGAAACTATGGCCCAACTAGCAAAGCCGTGGGTCCACCCACGCGCAGAGGCAGGGAGTTGTGCCCATGCACTGCCTTCTACATGCCCAAAAGCTGGTAGAGGTGCCAAGACCAATCAGCAACGCGTAGTCTAACAACTTTGAGTGTTTGGCTAAGGTTATCAATGTTTGTTTTGGGCCTATTTTGTGCATTTCGAAACTTATTCAAAACTCTACTCTTTGTAAATCTTAAAATATATGAAAAATAAAGGTATCTAGGATCTAAAAAATATGTTCTGTTTTAGTCTCCCCTCTGAGGCTGCAAATTAGAGTAGGATTTTCTTCTTCTTCTAGAAGAATCGAAGAGGAGGCTCAAGATTGACAACCTTAGACCAAGATCTTCCAATTCTTTATTAGAGAAGCATTCCTAAACCTTCATAGATCTTTATTTTATTATTTAATTCTATATTTTATGTTCTTTTCTCATTTATCATGTTCTAGAGTTCTGTTGTTATGGTTTTGAGATGTACCCCTTTGTGAGTGCATGAATTCATGTTTTATTGTCATTCTGTTACATTTAAGATTGATTTTTTTTTTATGTTCTTAATATTTTAAATTTTTTGTCCAATTCTTGAATGTTCATGTGAATATGTGGTGAGATAGATCAAGTAATTTGCATATGATTATGATCAAGTAGCAAAAATCATGAATTGAGTGAATGTTAGACCAAGGATTACCGCGATTCATATGGTCACTTTATTAACTCCTTATTCTAAATTAATCTCCTCTTACTTCTAATTATTTGTGCTAGACTAAAGACAAATAGATTGGTAAAAAAGAATGATTATTGTATGACCATGGGGTAATGACTACAATAAGGAATTCGACCATTGATCATGTGAATGAATCTAGAATAACTTGACTTGAACTTATGTATGAACAATTGGTAAAATCAAAATACTCTAATGCTTGAATTCATTTCAATTAATTCCTTGCCCTAGTTATTAGTTAGTCTCTTATATTAGTTAATTTAAATCTTCAATAGTCAATTTTTTCTCGACAATGGCATCAAAAACATGATAGACAATTTCATATACTCGCAAGCGCATTAGATAGTGTCAAGTAATATGAAGTAAGTAGAGTATCATTCTCACGGGAAATGTGAATAAGTATTAAAATTAGGCAAATTATTTATTTAAATACACACCCTTTTTCTTCTCTTGCATACCCTTTGACTGTTTTATTATATGAAATTACTAAAATAACCTTATTCTCATTGTGTAGTGCCTAAACTAACCTCATCTCTACCCCCTACCCATCTCCACTTCTTCTCTCCTACCACCCCAACAGTCCCTACTTAGCTTCTGCATCTTGAAATTTTCCTGCCTTCTCTTTCTCACAGGTTACCTACCCCTTCCCGACCACCCCATTAATGCAAAGAATTAGTGCAGATTGATTTCTCATCCAAAAGCTTTAAAAATATGAATTCATCAAAAACTTTCTTTCATTTATCAACACACTCTTTTGTATACATATTCTTCATCGCAATAGATATCAAATCTTCAAGTTATTTATTACTTTGACCAAGTTGGCCTATACAATTCTACTTTCTGACCATGGCTGACACAGACAATAGGTGGCAAAGGCTAAATAAACAATTTCAATTAGTGAATTTGGCTTACTGATGCAATATATTTTGGTGATTTCATTCTAGAGCTATAAATTCCTATAGCTTTATTTGCTTCAGTCGACTATTGATCATTAGAGCTTGTTCTCGGAAATTTCGGCTCTTCATCAAAAAGCCTAACTTAATTTTTTGTAAATGGATTTCTATTGGTCTCTAGAAATCACTAAAGCTATATTTCTTGAAAAATCACTAAAGTAATATTTTGCACCGGCAATGATGTTGAATTTGAAGGTTCCATCATCGTAACATAATTAATAGATAAATTGATTAAGGAAATAATGGAGTAACTATATTTTAATTATAGAGGGATTCTAGTTTCCAAAAAGTAGATTATGGTAAATGCATAGAAATACAGGTGGTAAATTGGGAACCATGTTGTATAGTTTCTTTCACTGATCCTCGTATGTTAGGTGTTTGATTATTGTAGAAGACAAAAAAAAATGAGTCAACAATATGCAGAGATGTAGGAGTAGTGGCGGCGGAAGGATTGTTGTAGTGGTGAAAGATGAGAAGAAGACAATATATACGGGGAATCAGTTATAGATGAAGGGTAATTTTGTGCACTCCAAGATGTGATGGAGGGTATTTTAGGTAAGTTAGATAACTAAAATAATGAAAGGCTATGTAAGAGGAGTAAATAGGTGTGCATTTAACATTTGTCTAAAATTAATAATTTCGCTACTATTTGGAAAAATGAATTGTTGAAAGGTTTAAATTAACTAATCTAAGAGACTAACTAATAACTAATTAATTAAAATGGATTCAAGAATTAGTAGGCATTAGGGTATTTTGATTTCACCAATTATTCATACATAAACTCAAGTCGAGTTATTTCTAAATTGAATTCCAGGATTGCCGGCCGAATTCCCTGTTATTGATATTACTCAATGGTCATGCAATAATAATTCTTTTTTACTAATTCATTTGTCTTTCATCCAATACAAGTATTTAGAAGTAAAACGACATTAATTTGGAACAAGAAATTCATAAACTGACCACATGAATCGCAGTAATCCTATGTCAGACATTCACTAAGGATTGGTACAATTCATGATTTTTGCTACTTGATCATAAATATGCAAATTACATAGTTCCTCTCAGCACATATTTACATGAACATTCAAGAATTGACCAAAGATTTGAAAGCATCAAGAACATAATAAAAACATCAATCTTAAATGAAAATATACCATGAATAATAATAAAACATGAGTTCATGCAATCACAAAAGACTATATCTCAAAACTCGAACAGGAGAACTCTATAACTTGATAAACAAGAAAATAACAATCAAAATAGAATTAAATAACATAAGAATAATCTATGAAGGTTTAGGAATGCTTCTCTAATGAAAAATTGGAAGATCATGGTCCAAGATTGTCAATCTTGAACCTCCTCTTCAATTCTTCTTGAAAAAAAATAAAACCCTAGTCTAATTTGTAGCCTTTAGAGATAACCTATTTTTCAGGTCTAGGAAGCCTTATTTATAGGTTTTAAGACTAACAAAGCCTAGGATTCAGAATAAGTTTCCAGACACACCAAAATGTGTTTGGAGAAGCCTAAAACAAACACCCCTAACCCTAAATACGCTCAAAATCGTGAGACTGCGCATTGCTGATCCGTCCTAGATGCCTTTCCCAACTCCTGGGTGTGGCTCTGAGCCTCTCGACATAGGTGCACCAGTAGCTCTACTCGCCAGGTCTCGGTTTTGTTCTATTTTACTTCATTTTCGTCCGTTTGACCTCTAATTAATCACAAACCTATAAAAACACATTAAAATACATAAACAAGTGTAATAAAAGGTTAAAAATACATAGACGAGCTTTTTAAAAAAAAAAACCTCTAAAATGAGCAAAATACCTCTACTTAATAAACAAAACACCATAAAAACTGACTAAAATCCAAGATAAAATGCATGAAAATAGCTCTCTTTTAGAGAGTTAACAATAGCTAACTATCTTCCTCATAAAGGCCACTCTTGTAAGGTTTACAGGTCTTATTCTTGTACTACAATCCCAATTTTTGTCAAGGGATGATAACTCTAGAAAACTAGAGTTATATGTATGCTCTAAACTTGAAGGTTTGGCTACTAGTTTCGAGCATATTTAGTGTTTCCGTATGTGTTTTTGTCTATTTTGCTTCATGTGTTAGAATGTGGTAATATGTGTTTATTAAGTGTTTTTAGTACTTATTTAGGACTTAAATAGCATATTTTATTTGGCTTTTGAGGATAGAGTTGTGTCGTGTTTTTGACTTAACTTCGTCGGGAGTTAAGTTTTCGTTTGTCTTTGTTTGTCATTCATTTTTTGGGATATTTTGTGAGAATTTTATTTATATATTTAGGTATTATTTTAAATTTTTATTATAGATAATAATATTCTCCTATGTGTTAGGGTCGCATGAAAAAAAAGGGCACATCAATCGGACATCGGATGAAGATTTTCGAAACAAAACTGTGAAGTGCTGCATTTCAGAAGTTTTAGACCATATCGCGATTTGGAGACGGCTGGAGCAAAAATGACTTTGTTTGGGGATGATTTTTTCTACACTATTACCCCATGACCCTAGAACTATTTCATATCCCTTTTAAGCATCATTTGAGGCATAGAAGATGCATTAGAAATCTAGTAGAAGTAGCCTGGATTAGAGAGTAATTTTCTTCATTTTTCCTCCCCATTTGGGGAGGGTTTTCTTAGATTAGATTAGAGTATGATTTCTTTTTTGTGTAATCACAATTTCCTTGCTAAAGATTGAAAATTTTTAGTGGTAAGTTCCTTGTTTATGTTAAAACTCTTTAAGTTAAACTTTAATTTCATATTTCTTTAGTTTAATTAGTCTAATTACTTTCATATATTTGCTTTCTTTGCATGATTTTTAAGTATAATTGTTAGATTAGTTATTGGGTTTCTTTCAATTATGCTTCCTTAGTGGTAATTCATAGTTTAGATTGGTTAATTAGGATAAATTAGTTTATGGGCTCTTCATTTAATTGCTTTCTTTACTTGCTTTCTTAGTTTAATTGGTAGATTAGTTAATTGGTAGATTAGTTAATGGATTTTCCTTAATTGTGCTTTCTCAACGTGTTAATTTGTAGTTTAGGTTAGTTAATTGCTTTTTAGAAATACTTTCTTTTTACCTACTTTCTTAGAATAGATTACGGGCTTCCTCTAATTGTGCTTGCTTAGAGATAATGAATAGTTTAGATTTACTAATTGTTTGCTTAATATGCTTTTCCTTATAATTGTTCCTTTTATTTGCTTTCTAAAGATACTTCCTTTTTAATTGCTTTCTTAGTGATTAATATTTACTTTAAATTGCTTTTTTAGTTCCATTAGTTCTAGTTTTAGTTAAATCTCTTCTCTTAATCAATCGCTTCAACTTGTAATCTAACCAAATAACCGGTAATTATCGACCAATCCTTATGGGTACGATCCCAACTTCCCTTTGCGGCTAGTTGACAACCGTATGCATGCGGGATGCCACCTAGTTAGTAGTAGGATTTAGGTATTTTATAAATTTATAACTAGGTGTGTGAGGCATCAAGTTTTTGGCGCCGTTGCTAGGGATTGATTTTCGGTAATATTACGATATAATTTGGTGGGAAGACTAGATTGAAACCTTTTGTTTTCTTGTATAGTTGTCTCACCCATTTGAAAAACCAAAAAGATTTTCATTTTGTAGTTGTGTTCAAATTTTCAAAAATCCAAGAAGATTTTCTTTGTGATGGATGGTTTAGACTGACTAGTAGTCTAAACTTTCCTAATTTTCTTATTTGTGTTGTTTTAGATCGTTTTCTTGTTTTTATTTGTGTTGTTGATTTTCAAGAACTTGCAAGGACCTAATTGGAATGATTCATACCAAGGAGATTACCATTTTTATAGAATGGAGGTATGCCCAATGAGCATGATTCTTGTTATGGTTACTCTCCTTTCTTCTTAGATTATCAAGTAGGATGGTCTAGCCATCAATACGCTTATGAGAGCCACCAAAATTATCAAATGGGATGGTCTAGCAATCCATATCCTTATGAGAGCTATCAAAAAAATTCCTACTCTTTCCTTCCATCACAAGAGCCTTCATATGATCATTTGAATAGAGTCATATTTCCTTCACCAAACAACTCAAGAAAGTGAAGACGTAAGAAGGATGGACAAGTGGATGAAAATTCAAGAATTTCAAGAAGAAATAGCCCAACTTCTAGACAAAAAGGCACAATTTCAAAAAATTATGGCCAAAGAACGAGAAAAACTTGGTCAACTTCAAAATGAAATAGATAGACTCCGTGAAGAGCAAGCCACATCCAACAATCGATTACAAGGCCAACTTGCCAAGATTCAAGGAATACCAAATGGTGAAGAACAATGTATTCAACACCTCTACCAATGATGAAGAACCGGTTCAAGAAGAACAAATTGAAAATGTCTTGCAAGAAACCAGTTCTCAAGAGCCTCATGAATTTGAAATTACAACAATCGAGACACTCAATGCTTATGTAGAGAAATCACCAATTTTTCCTTTGTATGAGTGTGCGTTTGTCCTGGGTACAATAAAAAAGATTCTATTTGAGGTGTTCGTGGAGGAAGAGCCTGTTCTGGGGAGGAGTGGAAGAAGAAGGATACATTTTAGAGGGGATTAGGGAGGCACAACCTACATATGCCGAAATTCATTTCCTTCAAGATTTTGGAGGAGCTCAACAATGGTGTAAATTTACCAAGGATTACAATATTCTTGGGAAGCCTCCTAGGTGTTGAGGGAGTAGTTCTTTCTTTTTTCTATATTATGCTTTCTTTACTTTACTTGCTTTATTTTAAATACCTCGTTGGTAATAAAGGCTTGTAGCCTTGTGCTTAATTTAGTTGTGTTTTGTTATTGGCAAATGATTTGTTGGAATCTCTTGGACAAATATGGTAGTTAATGAGAATGGTGATGACAATATACGACTTGTTGTGATTTGTAAATGTTGTACATGATTTATTGGTTGAACTTGGACTTGGTTTTATCTTTTGATTATGGATATTCTAGTTGTTGATACACTTCATGTGCTAAATAGTTGAGCTTATTTTGAGGAAATCATATGAATGCTTGATTTTGGATTAAAGAGTAGTCTTTGTGATTGAATGTCTTTTTGAAGCCGATTATGTGTGAAACTAAGTTTGGGGGATAAGTTGGGTATTTTGATAACCTCGTCGTTGTGTTAAAGCTTGTTACCTTATATCTGCTTTTCTTTTTCTTTAAATTGTTTGAACCTCATGAAGCCCCAAGGAACCTTCTTTAGTATAATCATAATTGGTTGTTGAAGAAAAATCAATTTTTAGGACTCATGTTTAATTCAAAATTGCATTTATATGATTTATTTGACATTTGCTCATTGCTTAGACTTGATAAATGTTGTGCTCAATGTTGGTGAAGTCCATAATTAAAGGGTAGAACTCTTGTTGTTATGTTCAATTTGACCTTCCTTGATTGCATTCATATTCACTTGGTTAATATGTTGTTCATCTTCTAATTTTGCTTTTGGATTTTCCAAGTGTAATTCAAAATCATTGTCTAGTCTTTGTTTTTATGTTTTCTAGTAGTATTATTATGCATTTGTTCAAATTTTTGGGTGAGCGATAGGATGAGTTGTACTCATCGCTTGAATAAAACGACAAGCTTGGGAGTGTTATTTACTTGTGTTGGAATGGCTTCTTTTTCTGAGCGTAAATATTTGTCTGGTGAATTTTGGATGAAAAATTGATTGATTACGGTACTCGATGATGAGAAATGGCTTGCAATATCATATGATTGAGTTATTTAAACTTGACATTCCGTGAATTTTTGTGTGTTTAGTTCTTTTTTGACAAAAGAATTTCAAAAGCCATGTATTACTATGTTCAAAAAGTGAAGCATTCACATTTTTATAGTAGTTCATTTAAAACATTATTTTTTTACCAAATCAATAGTATTACTTTGTTGGTCAATTCATCTTTGGGAAAAAAATTTGGTTTAAATGGAATAGAAGTGATTTAGGTCATTTTATGTGTCTGCATAAGGAGTTTTCTACTAACCTGTGAGTGATTGGTTTGAATATAGTCTTGGGTACGTTTTACTCCTCTTCCTTGGTTTATCTCGGGTAGCATAAAAAAAAACACTTTGTTTTTAGGAATAAGGCAAGTACGGGATTCCAATATGTACCCATGTTGTTTCTCCGAATTAAGCCACTAGAAATTACATTTTAGTATACCAACAAGTTGAGGAGGAAATGTTTGTAATACTCATCACTGATATCATACTACTTACTCCTTGATAGAGAAATATTCCCAATTGTGTGACACGTGCATATTAGGTAGACTCCTAATGATCTTCTATTTCCATGTTGCCTTGTCAAGATGGTTGAAAAACGTTGTAGTCCTTTTGATTTGAGAAAAACTATATTTTAGACGAATTGAACTTGTTTTTCATAAACCTTTTGGATGATGGTTAATACTTGGTTATTCGTAACCTTTTGTTGGCATTTGAACTTGTTTCCTTTAGAAAACTGAAAAACATGGAATGACTGGTTAAAATAGTTCAATTGTCATATGGTACACTACGTCTCATTACAACGTTTCATTACTACAAGAAAGAATGTTCAGGACTAGGATTGTGCTATTTGCTACGCACTAAATAATTAAGAATGTATATGCCTTTGGAAATGAGTCATTTGTAGCATAAGTAATGAACTATATGGAGTTACCACTAGATCAAAATGGCTTCCCGAACAAACTGCAAAATGTAGGAGTTTGGTGGTCTTCAAAGAAAATGGTTGAGATTCATCTATTAAAATCCATTAGATTTTTTAACTTGAACAAGTGTTAGTCTCTGTTATTTATGTTTTCCATTCAATATTCATTTCTGTATAGCAAGTTATGACTGATAATATTTGTACTATTGCAGGAGAATGAGATGTGGAAAATTTTTTTAGAGAAACAAATTTGGAAGTTTTACTTTTGAAGTCAAACATGTACATAGATTCCTTATTTTATATATGAATACGAAGAACACTATTAGTTTTTCTAAAAAGACTATTTTTTTTAGTGATGATATATGATAGAGCTTCATGGATGTGAATTTGTGATTATGGCATTTAATGAGTATTTTGTATAATCAATCCATTATTAATTTTTTTGAAGAAATCTCTTGAAATAATTATAGTTAACTACTATAATTAGTGTTTAAAAATTGCTGGCTTAAATTACTATCCACTTTAGTGTCGCTATTATGCAACAAAAGTCACAATTATATTACCACACTAAAACTACGTCGAAAATGCATCGTAAAATTTTTATAGCAGCAATGAATTTGTGTTGTAAATACTTCGAAAATGTGCCACAAAACATTTGCGGTGTTGTGAATCTATTTAGCAAAATATGTTGCAAAAATTTTTAAGACTTAGTAAAATTGTGCCGCAAAACTGCCACAAAAACTTTACGACATAATAAAATTGTGCCATAAATGTGCTGCAAATGTATTGCAAAAACTTAAGGAACAACCTAAAAACTGTCGCTTTTTTTTTGTGACGGCTGCATTGCGACGCAAAAATATTGCGCCGCAAAAGTTCCACAACTACCTTTTTGCAATAGTTTTTCAACTTTGTACGATGCATTTTGTGTGTTTGGCTTTGTTGCAGCGACAAGGCATGACCATATATTGGGACTCTTGGACGGCGGTAAACAGACAAAGTTACGTAAAACAAAATAAACAATTAGCAAATAAAAAAAAATTACACATAATACAACTTAGAAATGTACCTCCCGTATCATAAAAGTGTCTATGGTTCTAATCAAACTAAAGATGGGAATCAAGTTAAAAGCGCTCATTCTCTTTCTCCCGATACTCATAATGCTAAAAATACTAAAGATAAATAATCATGATTTAGACAAGAATAAGAATAGTAAAAGCAATTTAAACAACTAAAATTATACCAAAATATCATAAAATGAGCTAAATGAAGATAATTCAAAACAAAAGGAAGCAAATTCAACAAAACTGAAATATTGAAGAGCGAATTGCAATATTCCCAACCAATGAAAGCATCAACATGCTCGAAATAAAGTAACAGTTAGGGAAGAAAAAGAAACTCAATTAGAACCAATCTAAACTTCGAGGAGACCTACAAAGTTTTTAGGGTCAAAAATACAAATTTGCAAAAGTTTTGGAGTCTACAAATATAACTTACAATAGTATAAGGATCCAATTGCAATTCCAAAAAATTTTAGGGGTCAAAAAGAATTTCAAAAAGTTTTGAGGACTAAATTGAAATTTCAAAAGTTTCTGGGACTAAAATGGAATTTCAAAATGTTTCAGGAACCAAAAATATAATTATAGAAAGTCTCAAGGACTAAAATGTAATTTCACAAAGTTTCAGGGACCACGACCAAAATGGAATTTTAAGAAGTATTAAGGACCAAAATCAATTTTTAAAAGGTTTAAGCTCTAAAATGCAATTACAGAAAAAGGCAATAATAATTAAGCCTAAATGAAAATTGATGACCAAATAAAATAGTTGGGCATAAAATATAGTATTTCAAGTCTTGCACCACAAATAAAAATCAATGTATTAAAAGAACTGCTAAGGCCCAAGAAGAAACAAATTAGTTCTAAAAACCATGAAGTCCAGACGGAATTAGTAATTATTGACCGAATTTCCTAACCCAAATCTAATTAAATTATCCAACTACTAACAAAACCCAAGCCCAAAACAAGTTAAACTATTTTTACTACAAGCCCAAATCTATCCCAAACATGAATTCTTGCCAAAAGAAAAAACTGGACACTAAACTGAAGAATAGAGCCAAATCCAATTAAATCTAAACTTTTAGGGGCTAATTTGAGTTTTATTTAACCTGGTGGGGTTCAAATGAAAATTAAGAAAAACTTGAAGGGTCTGTTGACCAACAATCTTAGTTTGATGAAGACAAATCCAATCTAATAGTTTGCAATTAAGCTGTGCAAGAATTTTGCAGAACTTGACTTAATAGGGCTTTCGGACACTATGTATTGCCTGAGATAAAGGAGGTTCGGACGTAGAAGACTGTCCGAAAGAGACTTATTCTCTGGGATGCAGAAATTCATCTAAAAAAATTATCTCAGAGGCAAAGCATCGTCCAAATGGTTAGACAGAGAGTAAGGAATCTGAGGCAGATGACAACGGGCGTTCAACATCGATCAAAAAAAATTTTATCGGGCAGACCTTTCATCCGAAGAAAGATCAATCATTTTAAGGCATTAGTCCTTTCAAACGCTCTACACTGTTCGAAAATCTAACTTGCCAAACAATCAACTTTAGACGAAGGAATGGATGCACCCTCAGCCGTCTGAACGAAAATCTCAACTTCTGTCTTTTAGATGTTTGGACGCTGCATCGAACGCAATAAAGAGTTATCGGATGTTCAAAATATATAACTGCTAGTTTTTCAGCATTAATTACTTAGCCATTGGAAGGTGGTTGGAAGCTCATTTACCACATCTATAAATACCAACCAACGTGAATTTATGTACCTTAACTTCCGCATTTAATACAAGTAAGTAAAAAGGAAATTGATTGAAAATTATCTCTTTAGAAGTGTTGTATTAGTGGGAAAAAAAAGTATGTATTTGAGAGTGCTATTCAAAAGTATTGAGTGGAGTGATAATCATTGTATGAAAGTGACGGTTGAGTATAAATCCTTGGCTCAACTAAAGAGAAGTAGTGTGAGCAAGGATTATCCTACTTTATGTACAACTTGGATTATTGACTCACAAAATTTGAAGAAGCAGCTTAGTGGACTACTACTCCAAGCTTACTAGCTTGGGAGTGTTGTTTGAATAATCTCTCTCTCTCAATTTATTTTGATCATTTTATGCTTAATTGATTATATTGCTATCAAATTAATTGTGAGTGTGTAAAATTTTATTTAGGCTTCATTTGCTAATTGTTTTTAAGCAACCTAATTACCTCCCCCTTCTTAGATTGCTTCGGGCCAACAAATAGTATTAGAGGTTGGTCTCTTTCTTTTGCTTAAATTACATTTGAGTAGAGATCACTATGACAACCAATAATGCTTTGTTTCTTGAAGGTTAATCTATCACTAGACCACCTATGTTTAATGAGGTGAATCTTATTAGTTGGAAAGAAAGAATAAAAATATTTTTGTTATATATTGATATTGATTCTATATGGTATGTTGTTATTGAAGGTCTTTTTGAAGCCACCATTTTTAATGATCACACTAATAGAAGAAGAGAAAAAATAAGAGATGAACTAACTCCACAAGATAAAGCCAACTTGACTTTGAATTCCATGAATGTTTTGTATAATGCTTTGGATGCCAATGAATCCACTCGTGTAAAAGGTTGTGTTTCGGCTAAAGAAATATAGGATAAATTAAAAGAGATTCATGAAGGTAGTAATGATGTGAGAGAAAAAAAACTCTTCGCTGAGTATGAGTCCTTCAAGATAGAATCTCATGAGAATATTGATAAGATGTACTATAGTTTCAATGATATCATTAAGGATTTAGAAGCATTGGGTAAGGAATATTCTTCGGGTGAAAAGAATAGAAAATTTTTGAATGCTCTATCCAAAGAATGGGAAGCCAAATCTATTGCTATAGAGGAGGCAAAGAATTTGAATTCTATGCCCATTGAATATTTGATTAATTCTCTTACATCTTATGAAGAATTTCTAAATTGAAACACAAGGCTAAAGTTGTGGATGATGAAAAAGCAAGACCGAAAAGAAGCATTGCCTTGAAGACTTTCCAAGAAGAAGATGAAAGTGAATTCATCAATTTAGAAGAAGAAGATCTTGATAAAGGTGATCTTGCAGTCATTACCAAAGGATTCTTTAAACATTACATCAACTAGAGGACAATGAGAAGAGGAGAAGCAATCAAACTCCAATAACTTCAAAGGGAATACCAAAGTTGAAACAAGAAACAAAATGATAAAGGTTTCGAATATGATCAACCCGGATGCTATGCAAATAAATGTCCATCCAAGAAAAAGAAGGAAGCAAAAAAGTCCCATTTCAACAACTTTCAAATCACATGCGATGATTGCAATTCCGAAGAAGTTGAGAAAGAAATGAAATCGGCACAAATGGCCTTTATGCCTATTGGTGATGTTGAGGTACTGACTACTTATTTTAATGGTTCAAGTGATGAAATTGATGATAATGATGATCTTGAGGACTCTTTTATCATAAAATTGCATGATATCTTAAAGGAATCATATGCTAGAAATAAGGAGTTAGTTAGAAAAAATAATTCCTTGTTGAATGCTAACTCCAAACTTGTGAATGAAAATAATAGGTTATCACAAGAAAATGGTGATTTAAAGAAAGATTCATAAAAACAAAGATCAAGGAAGAACAAATCTCCTTGAAGAAAAGATTGCATGATCTTGACGTGCTCTTGCATAAAAAAAAAAAAAAGGAAAAAGTTGTTGATATGAAAAGGAATAGAAATATGTTGATCAATAAGAATTTTATCACTTTTAGAAAGAAAATTTTATGTTTTGTAAAATCAAAATTTTCTTTGTATGGAAATAAGAATATTATTTTCAATTATAGCCAACAACATGGACATGTGAAAAATATTGTTATGTCATAAGAAATGAAAAGTTGAGAATGGAAATGTGGATATTAAGTCAATTTATTAACTCTTACGGACCCAAGAAAATGTGGGTACCAAAAGTCATCGCTTAATTCTTTGTATAGGTATAGAACACTACCAAGAATGCTAAGTGGTTCATTGATAGTGGGTGTTCAAGACAGATGATCTGTGATGCATCTTTTTTCATCAACCTCAAGTCCAAAAATAGTGGAAAGGTGACCTTTGGAGATAACATGAAAACAAAATCAATCGGCATTGGCGATCTAGGTAAAAATAGTGAGACTTTGATTCAAAACATGCTTTTAGTTGACAATTTAAATTATAATCTTTTAAGTGTGAGTCAATTATGTGATAGAAATTTGTATGTATTCTTTATTAAATATGAGTATTTAATTCTTGATAAGAACTTTGTTGTTTTGTTCAAAGGTAGAACGTATAATGATGTTTATGTGGTTTTATCTTGATAATATTGATAGTGGTAATATAAAGTTCTTAACCGCTTCTAAAGATGATCTTTGGCTTTGTCATTTTAACATGGATTTGATTGATAACCTTGCTAAGAAAAAATTGTTAAGAGGTTTGCAACATCCAAGATTAAAGTTTGAGAAAAATAAAATTTGTAATGCAAGCCAATTTGGTAAACAAGTTAAAGTTTCTTTTAAACATAAGAATTGTATGTCTACTTCTAAACCTTTGGAATTATTGCATATGGATTTGTTTGGTCCAACTCAACATGATTGTCTTGATGGTAGTAAATATACTTTTGTGATTGTTGAGGTGTATTTTGGATATACTTGGATGCTATTTCTTATTCACAAAAATGAAGACTTGGAAAATTTTGTAAAATTATTTTCCAAAATACAGAACCTGTTGAATTTGAAAACTGTTCATGTAACAAGTGATAATGGAACCGAATTCAAATTCGGCAGTTTTTCCGAGTTTTGTGATCACAACAATATTTTGCAAGAATTTTTGGTTGCTAGAGTGCCTCAACAAAATGATATTGTTGAAAGGAAAAATAGAACACTTCAAGAGTCCACTAGAACCATGATAAATGAATGTAATTTACCCAAATATTTTTGGGTCGAAGCTATGCTTAACACGGCCTGTTATGTTATGAATTGTGTTCTTTTAAAGCCTATTTTAAATAAAACTTCTTATGAACTCTTGTTTTATTAAAAACCCATTGTGATTTATTTCAAAGTTTTTTATTGTAAATATATTATTTTGAAAATTAAAGAGCATCTCGAAAAATTTGACAAGAAATCGAATGAAAGATTTTTCTTAGGATATTCTAATGACAAGAAAGCATACTGAGTATGCAATAGAAGAACTTTCGTGATTGAAGAAATTGTACATGTTACATTTGATTAAACTAATGATGTCATTTCAAGAGATGTTTGTTAAGCTAAAGATGTAGGTGTGCAAAAGAAACTTGTAAAGCCCACTATTTAAGAAGAACATTAAGAGACCAAGGAAAGCAATGAGGACAATACTCATCATTTGGATGAAAAAGAAGAAAGGAAAGAAGAATCATCAAAAGATCTTCCAAAAATTTGGAGGTTTGTCACGAGTCATCCTCAAGAATTAATCATAGGTATCTTTATTCAGATTCATCCGATGGGGTAAAAACTAACTCTCATAAACCTTTGAATAACAATTGTGCTTTACTTTCTCATATTGAACCTAAGCGTGTGGATGATGCATTAAAAGATGAATCATGGATTCTTGCCATGAAAGAAGAACTTAGTCAACTTGATAAAAATAATGCGTGGACTTGAGTTGAAAGACCTTCAAATCATCCGATAATTGGAACAAAATGGGTTTTTAGAAAATAAACTAAATGATAAGGTGAAATAGTTAAAAATAAAGCTAAATTAGTTGCGCATGGTTATACACAAGAAGAAAGAATTGACTATGATGAGACTTTCGCACCTGTTGCTAGATTAGAATCCATTCATATGTTTCTTGCATATACATGCTTCAATAATTTCAAATTATCTCAAATGGATGTGAAAAGTGTCTTCTTAAATGGTTTTATTGATCAAGATGTTTTTGTTGAACAACCTCCGGGTTTTGACAATAAAGATTTTCCAAATCATGTTTTTAAAATTATCAAAGTGTATGTATGGTTTGAAACAAGTTCCTAGAACATGGTATAAAAGATTAAGTGGTTTTTTGATTGAAAATAGTTTTAAAAGAGGAATTGTTGATACTACATTTTTCACCAAAAATAGTCGTAATGATTTGTTAGTTGTTCAAATTTATGTTGATGATATCATTTTTAGAGCCACTAATGAAAGTTTGTTCAAGGAATTCTCATGTTTGATGCAAAAAACAAAGAATTGATCGGGGCTTAGTGAACATGAAAAACAATCAGTAAGCATAAGCATTAAGAAGCAAAGGAAAAAAAAATGGGACTAATTACATTTTACACTCTTCAACGTATACCCAATTCTCACTTTGCACTCCGAATTTTTGTTTTGGATACTTTACACCCCAACTCTAAAAAATGGTCCAACTTTAGCCCATTTTTTAATACTGTCAAAGAAATTAGCAAAATCTTTGTTTTCGTACCAAAAAAAAAAATTGTTTACATCCTGTTGAATTTATCATACACAATGGAAAAATTTCATTAATTTTTTAAACAGTATTAAAAAAAGGGATTGAATTGGAACTTTTTTGAGAGTTCGGATGCAAAGTATCCAAAACTAAAATTTGGTGTGTAAAGTGAAAATTGGGTATTAGTTAAGGGGTGCAAAATGGAATTAGTCCCCAAAAGATGTGGAACCAAACACTAGTTCATTATCAATGATTCAGCCAAAATATCAATAATCTAGTATTTAGATCATACCGTATGTCTGTCCGTCCTCCCATCCTCATAGTCTCCCATGTCCCTTCCCGTCCCCTTCTTCATAAATCTCATAATTTGTTTTTGTTCTATGTCAAAAAAAAATATTGTTTTTATGTAAAATTTGTAGGCTACTGATGATGATTTGAGAAAAAAATGAGGGAGATCTACAAGCTGTCGAAGCCAATTTGTCTGTCCTCTCACAGTTTTTGGCCAAATCCAACCTTAGATGTGACCCAATTTGCAACCCCAGAGGGAACACTGAAAAAAGACTCTATTGATTTAGGTCCTGAATACCTTAATATATAAATTTTAAGAGTTACAAAGTGTAGGCGTCTGAATAAGTTTTGAAACGCACCTAAATAGATCCAAAATCGTCACCCATAACCCCAGAAACACACAAAATCGTGACACTACGTGTCACTAATCGGTCCTAGGTGCCTTTCCTAGCTCCTGAGAGTACTCACGTGTAGAACATAGTGCCTGGACACGGCTTCCAGCCTCTACGCATGGATGCATATGCGGCTTTGCCTACTCAATCCTAGTTTTGCTCAGTTTTTATCCCTTTGACCTCTGTTTGATCTCAAACCTATAAAAACACATTAAATCACATAAATAAGTGAAATAAACAAGATATTTTGGACAAAAACTCTAAAATGATTGAAATACCCTTGCTTACGAAACAAGATACCTCAAAAACTGTCAAAAATCCAAGCTAAAATGCATGAAAATAACTCCCTTTTAGAGATTTAACACATCTCTCAACTTGAACTTTTACTCGTCCTAGTTCATGAGTGAAACAAAACAAAACAAAACAAACACATAAGATTCGTTAACCTTCTTCAATGCTTCAATAGTTATAAAAAGGAAAACTAGCAAGTAGAGAAAAAAACTAAACATGTATATAAAATAACATTGCTAATGAACCCTTATATAATCATCATCAAAGTATGAACTCTCCACTGATGAAAAAAGATATCACTCACTCACTAATTGACGAAAAACCAATTTAACAAAAGTTTAGCAAATAACAAACATGTTGGAAGAAATTAGCATACACAATACTCACCACTACAAATGAACTCAAACCAAGGATAAAATCGGTCTTTAAAACTTGTAACACAAGCTAAGGGATAAAGGCAGAATATATGTCTGGCAAAACGTAGCTAATATCACTTAAGATACGTTAGTGAATAAATTGAACTAAAATTCACTAGAACATCACCAATATTACCATAGCTTTTAACCAACTACCACTTTTGAATGAAAAGATATACCTTCTTTATTACAAGAAAATTGGAATTTTTCTTCTTTATTCATAATATTTGACACAACTTAGACAGAATTGTCCTTCTTTTTTTTAATTCTTTTTCATTTTTCCTTTTCTTTTTATTTTCTTTTTCAAGATCATTTTTCTTTTTTTCTTTTGAACACAACATTACATGACATAGGGGATTATTATAAAGGTTAAAGTCATAAACATGAATTTTCCCCCTAATAAACACAACTCATGTGCTTCCCGATCATCCATAACATCAAACCCATAGTATTATAATATCTAGTTTATGTGTTTTTATTCTTTTATTACACTTAATTTATGTGTTTTCTTGTGTTTTTATAAGTTAGGGATCATTCAGAGGTCAAACAAATGAAAACGGAGCAAAACGGAGCGAAACCAAAACCCAACAAGTAGAGCCACCGGCGCACCCAAGCTCAGAGGCTATGAGCCTGCATAGGCACTGCCATATGGCCGTAGATGCACCAGGAGCTGTTAGGCATGCCCAAGACCAATCAACAACAAGCAACAGTCTCACGAATTTGAGCCTTTCCAGGGTTACAAGTGCCTATTTTGGACCCATTTATGTGCTTTTCGAATCTTATTTAGAGCCCTAAACTTTGTAACTTTAAAAACTTATAAATAAGGATCTCTAGGATCTAAAAAACATGTTCTCTTTTCTGTCTCTCTTCTGGGGGCTGCGAATTACACTAGTGTTTTTTTGTTTTTAGAAAAGAATTGGAGAAATGGCTCAAGACTAACAACCTTGGACCAAGATCTTCCAATTCTTCATTAGAGAAGCATTCCTAAACCTCCATAGATTTAATTGTTATTTTCTTGTTGATCATGTTCTAGAGTTCTCTTGCTAGGGCTTCGAGATGTAGCACTTTGTGATTGAATGAACTCATGTTTCATTGTTGTTCATGGTAAATTTTCATTTAAGATTGATGTTTTTGTTATGTTATTAATGATTTCAAGTCTTTATCCAATTCTTGAATGATTTGTGAATATGTGATTAGACGGACCAAATAATTTGCACATACACAAAATATTTATGATCAAGTAGCAAAAACCATGAATTGAGCGAGTGTCAAACCAAGGATTACCACAATTCATGTGGTTACTTTATGAATTCCCTATTCCAAATTAATGTCCTATTAATTCTAACTATTTGTGCAGGACCAAAGACAAATAAATTAGTAAAAAAGAGTTATTATTGCATGACAATTGGGTAATAACTGTAATTGGTAATTTGACCAGCAATTTTTGAAATCAATCTTGAATAATTGGAAGTGAGTTTATGTTTGAACAATTGGTGAAATCAAAATACACTAACACTTGTTAGTTCTTGCATTCATTTTAGTTTAGTATTTTCCCTAGTTAGTAATTAGTCTTTAGGTTTGTTAATTTAAATCTTTCCATCAACGATTTTTCCAAATAGCAGTGAAACTATTAATTTCAGTTCTTATTCATAGTCCACGTGGGAACAATATTCACATCAATTCTATATTACTTTATTCGATCTTGTGCACTTGCGAGTGTATGGGAAATTCAGAGCATTGTCTCGCCCATCAAGTTTTTGGCATTATTGCCGGGGACTGGCGTATAAATAACATTGATACCATATAGTTTTGTTATTAATTTGGAAATAATTTTTTTATATTATTTGTGTTAGAAAAGATGGAGAGCATTTTTCTCAGAGTTTTGTTATTACTACTAGAGGAGAAAAGTTCATGAAATAGGGACCATGGATACACTCATGGCACAAGCACAATCAATGGCAAATCAACTAGCAATGTGTATTAGAAAACAAATTGGAGATATGAATTGGAATTTGATCAATTCATCTAATTCTAATGACTTCTCTTGTGACTTTTGTGCAAGTAAGCATCCCAATAGTGAATATTATGCAAATGAAAATGGAGTTTTCCGAGACCAAATTAACTATGTATCTAATAAGCAAAGGATGCAAAACAACTCTTACTCCAATACTTACAACTTGAGATATATAAATCATCCAATTTTTTCATAGAGTAATCAAGGAGCTTAGAGACAACCATATCATACCAGCAGTCTCACAGCCACCTCATCAACCAGAGAATGAGGCCATTATGGAGCTCAAGGACATGCTTGTTAATTTTATGGACGAAACAATGGGTATGAATGTTGTACTACAAAACCACATGGCATCTATCCAGAACCTTGAGATTGAACTTATACAGATTTCACAACAACTTGCAAAAAGGCCTCAAGAAGATAACATTCCTACTCCGTGGGTGCAAGTTGATGATTTTACCTCTAGAAGTTGAGTGGAAGATCAAGCTACAAAAGGTAAGGAAGGGAACAATAACATAAAAGATGTCTACATGTTGGTGGAAGAGGTATACAAGGGTGAACAAGAAGGGTGAATGAATGCTACAATGTTGATTTACCTACTACTGTTTTGACTAACCCTAGAATGTGCACCAACTCAATTTTGGGACAAGTATTTAGTTGCTATGAACTATTTTAAAGAAAAATATGTGGTGCCAATTGGAGCATCAATTGAGATTGAATTTGCTCAAAATATTGAGAAGGATTGGAGCTATTATAACGATACTATGAGTTTCTCAAGGACTACTAGACACTTGCTAAGTCTCCTTGGCTGCACTATGGAAGTGTTTCTTTAATTTTCTCTTTATTTATGTACATTAATTTAATAACCCGGTAGGATAATAAAGGCTTAAAGGCTCGGGAGTAGTTAGGTTTTGATATTTTATTTTGTTTTGTATTGGAAAGATTGAGAATCATGTTCCATTTATGCTGGGGGATATTTGTGTTGTTGGCGGTATTTTTGTGAATATGTGATAAGCTCATATATGTAGTATATTTCATGTGTCGTTTACCTCTGTTTTCATGTAACTTGACCAATAATTGGGTTAATTATGAGTTTAAATTTTTTATTTTTAGTTTGTCTAGGTTTTGAATAAAAAAGGAATAAAAAAGACCAAAAAATTGGAGAAAATTTGAAACAATGCAAAATGTACGCCGACGGGGAACAACTTTGGACACTGTTTGATATTTTAGTCATAACTTCATTGTCTGAGCTTTTAATTGAAGTGATTCAAGATTTTTAGATGAAGGGCTACAATTTTTATTTTTTGAGGTTTCCCAAATCCCAGCAACATCGAGGTCAAAATCAAGGTGGAAATTGAAGCTGACAATTTGGAATTTGCGCATATGCGCAAGAAAATCCACCGCATGTGAGTAAGTCGAGAAAAGGGAACTATTGCCATTGGAATTTGTGCACATGTACTAGAAAATCTGTGCATGTACGCACGCCAAGCAGCTGGTAACGTGAATTGCTTATTTTGAAATTTTCTCCACCTAGTTGGACTCCTTATCAAGTTTTAATGTATTTTCATCATCTTTGGGGTCTAAAACCCTGATGTAACCCCTACAAATACCCCATTAAGAGGGGAATTCAGCAAAGCCTAGAAAATTTAATTAGATTAGACATTAGATTAGGAAAATCATAGCTAGGGTTTTATTCTTCTTCTTCAAGACATCAAGCACATCAACTTTTCGTTCTGGCTACGTTACTAAGTTTGATTTCTACTCATTTAAATTCAATTTAATTTCAGTTCTTATTTCAATTCCATAGTTCTAATTTAATTTTCCTGCGATTTACTTTCCTGTCTCATTAGTTTAAGTTTGCTCACAGTACATTTTGTTGCTTTCGTTAGTTTTAATTAGTTGATAATTGTTCTTGATTCCTTGTGGTTAAAATTAATCTAGTAGGTAGAACAAAAACCTTCAATTAATTTGTCTAACTAGTTCGTAGGTTTGTGAATCCTAGTAATTGACCAATAGCCCTAATGGGAACGATCCTTACTTATATATCTACAAACGCACCTCATATCCTTGTGACCATGTGTAAATATTGATTTCGGTTATTAGGGCTTATTTATTAACTTGTTTGTGAATTGGATTACCTAATCAATATTACACAGAACAAGTTTTTTGGCACCATTGCCTGGGACTATTTTTTGCACAATATTAGGTTTAGGAAACCTTATTAGATTAGATTTTTTTATTTTCTTTTAATTATTTACAATTTTCTTATTTTTTTAATTTTTCTTTTAGATTTCTACTTTAATATTCGAACTTTGGTTTTTCTCTTGTAATTTATGGTAAATACTCGTTCTTCCAACCAACCACTAATTCCAGGTTATTTGGAGATTGAACGAACTTTATCCAAAAACCACAAAAAACTGTAGGAATCTAGCCAAGGTGAAAATTTAATGATGAATACAAATCAAAATATTAACGATCAAGAAGAAGTAGTGGGTAACAATGGGAATGAAGGCAATGCTAATCATCGACTCCTTAGAGATTTTACCATACCAAAATTTGAAGGGGCGACTTCTAGCATTGCCCGAATACCCATACAAACTAATAACTTTGAGATCAAACCAACTCTGATTCAAATGCTCCAAACCCATGCTATGTTTGGAGATGGGCCAAACGAGGATCCCTATGCTCATCTGATGAATTTTGAAGAATCATTGACACCTTTAAATACAAAAGGGTATATCCTGATTGTATTCGAATAAGAGCTTTTCCATTTTCTTTGCTCTGAGGATAAGGTGAAGGCTTGGTTGCAATCATTCTAGCAAGGTACTTTCACGACGTGGAATCAACTGGCATAAGAATTATTGGCCAGGTACTTTCCACCGTCAAGAGCCGCAATGCTCCGTAATTACATTACATTATTCCAAAAAATCACTAGGGAAAGTCTAAGTGAAGCATGGGAGCATTTCAAAGAACTATTCAGAAAGTGTCCACATCATGCCATCCCATTATGGTTACAAGTATAGACATTTTACAATGGACTATTTCCGAACACAAGATTGGTTATCGATGCAAGCACTGGAGGCACTTTCCCTCTTAAAACTCCAGAAGAAGTACAAGAGTTTTTAGAGAGAATGGCATCAATGCATTACTATCATGGCACAATCACTCTTTTGGTTGAGCAAGTTCAACAAGTCAGTGATCTACAAGGAGGTATGATTAATCTTAATGATGCCTTTTTAGCCCAACAAGACATGATGTTGAATATGATGACCAATCTGACAAAGGCCCTAGAGACAAAGGCCATCAATTTGGGGAGAAGTCTGGTGAACTCCATAGATTTAGCACCTCAAGGAATCTTAACATGTGATTTTGTAGAGAAAACCATCAAAATGGCCTTTGCAAAATGCCCACGCCACAAGGTGAGCAAATTCAATTCCTGGCCAATCAGAATTCAAGGTTAAGGAATCTGCCTAGTTCATATGATAATACATAAAATCAATCTTGACGCTATCACCAGAATTTTTCTTAGACGAATTAGAATAATGTTAAAAATCCATCCTTCTAACCCAACCAACGACAATCTAATTTTTGCAATGAATCTTCATCCCCTCGCCCATATCAACCACCTCATCAAAGGAATTTCCAAAACTTCTCGCTTTAGCCGAATAACTCGAACGAACCTCCACCACTAAGACCTCTGCCTCAAAATCCTAATTATCTTCCACATGCAAATCATGATTAATCCAATGAGGATATTTTGATGGATTTTGAAAACTTTTGGAGGGAATATGAGAATTTGCGAGCTTCTACAAAGGAACATGGAGATGCAATTAGGACAATTAGCTCGAAAAAATAATGAAGGACCTATGGGAGCATTGCCTAGCAACACCATTCTGAATCTAAAGGAGCAATGCAATGCTATTTCACTGAGGAGTGGAAAGGAATTGGGTGTGCAAAATGACGAGAAAAAGTTTGAAAAGGAAGTTGAGAAGCAAAAATCCGAGGCAAGTAAGGATAAACTTCAAGTCGAAGGATAGGAAAAGAAGATGACAAAAGAGAATGCATGATGGAGGCAAAGGGACAACCAATAGAAGAGCCCTTGAACATCAAAGAGAGTGCCATTTCCTTAAAGACTCATTGATCCAAAGAAGGAGAAAAAAGAAAAACAATTCCACAAGATATGCTCAAAAAGTTGAACGTAGGCGTCCCTTTAGTTGATGTTCTCAACTAGATGCCTAATAATACTCGATTCTTGAAGGATCTCTTGGCTCGAAAGCGACAGTAGGATGATGATGAGACAGTTTGCCTCAATGCCTAGGACAGTGCAGTGCCATTGTTCAAGGGAGATTACTTCCTAAACTCAAGGATTCCGGTAGTTTCTCTATACTGGTAAACATTGGAGGACATACTTTGCATCAATAACTTTGTGATTTGGGGGTGAGCATCAATGTCATGCCGAAGTCCATCTATGATAGGCTAGGGATCGCCAATGCAGAACCAACAAACATTACACTCCAATTGGTGGATTTGTCAGAGGTAAAACCTTCTGGATTGTTGGTGAATGTACTTGTTCAAGTAGACAAGTTTGTGTTTCCTGTTGATTTCTTGGTATTAGACATCGGCGAGGATAATGAAATTTTGTTGATTCTAGGGAGGCTGTTTTTTTCCATTGCACGTGCTTTAATGGACATTAATAAAGGGAAGTTATTTTACGAGTTGATAATGAATATGTTCAAATTGATGTTTTCAATTATGATGATAATGTTCCAATATTTGAAGAAAAATGTGCTAATTATTCCCTTGGTTCATTTATTTGTGGGTTTGAAGATCTGAGGTATCCAAGGAAGGCCAAGGCAATGCACTTAAAAAGGCTATTGAAACAAATGAAGACTTCAAAATTGACTTGGAGAACAAACCACCGGATGATAAAGATGAGATGAGAAAGACTCATGGATTGGTTTCACAATCGTGAAAAGTGAGGGTTTGAGCAAAGTGACCATGAGCAAGAAGAAGAAAAAAAGTTCAAGGAGCAATTTGAGGCGATAATTTGTGTACTATCTTTTGATAAATGCATCAAGCAAAGGGCAAGTTCAAGCTCGAGTTAGAAATCAAGCATCAAGAGTGATAAAAAATGGGGTCAAACTTTTCCCGTGAAACCAAAAAGAAAAGGATGGCCAACCATCCTTAAGTGCTTAAACCAATCTCAAGTACCGAAGTCGAGCCTAAGACTATAAACAAGGGCGCTTCTTGGGAGGCAACCCAAGCTTTTATTGCTTTCTTATTGTTCTTTATATTTAGTTACTCAAATATTTTAGGTTGTGTTATCTTTGTTTTGCGAAAGATCTTAATGTCTTAATGGGTTTATCGTGTTGTTTATGTTTTAGTGTTAATGACGTGTTTCAACTCCGCTCTTAGATATTTATGTCGGAATACACTACACAAACTGTTCCACATTGCCAGAGAAGTTTTTTCTTTCCCTTTTTATGCTTTTATTTTATTTAACATTGGGGACAATATGTATTTGCAAATGTGGGATGGGGAGTTATCTGGATTTATAATTGCTTGGTGTAGTTTGCTCAATATTTTACCTTTTCTTTTTATCCGAGAGCTTTTCAATATTTTTGAAAATTTTGTGCGAATTAGTTGAATTTCTGAGTTTTTGAAATTTTCAAAGATTTTGCAACGGCTTAACATGTCTCGTTGATTTTCTGCATAATAGTTGTTGAGCTGAACCATCATGAGTGAGTAGTCGATGGTAATATTTTCCTTTCATCATTTCTGAGAATTTTTTAGCACTAATAGCCATAAGTTATTTTATTTTTGACACTTCGAGATAATTATGTAAATGTAAATTCATTTACATTGCATCCCATAACTTGTTTCTTACATTTTCGACACGAATTTTATAGGCAATTTGATTTGGTTTAAAGATAAGGTAGAGCATTTCTTTGGACGTTTGAACCTTTCAAGCCAACCTTGTTGAACTTTTATTCCTGGTACCCTATTTGAGCCTCAATTTGTAATAAATGGAGAGAAACACCATTCGCTTTCTTTCATTAAAACTCATTTTACCTACCTTGATGAGCTTAATAATTTCTTTGATTTTTCTATCCCAAAATGTCCCTTAAGAGCTTTGATATACATATTAATTGTTAAGGGGATTAAAGGGTGAAAGGTAGTGAATGAGAAAAGAATTTTATAATAAGTGAGTGGTGTACTATTATGGGGCAAGAAGGGGGAAATGAGGAAATTTTTTTGCATTAAGTAGAAATCCTTTGACAAGTGCAGGTAGTACCTAATCACTAGTACCTACCTTGTTGTGATGCAGGTAGTGCCTATCACTGGTACCTGTATTTGTAGGCCTGTGTAAATAGTGCCTATCACTAGTACTTGCATTGGTGTGTTTGCTGATAGTGCCTACCACTAGTTCCCATATTGGGAGCGAACATAAAAATTTGATACATAAATATCCGAAAAGGTTGGTGTGTTGGGTTGAAATTGGAAAAGGTAGTCTTTTGTTTGTGGTATGAAATTTTTAATAGGGTGTTTGTGTTATGTGAAACCCAGTATTTTAATAGCCTTGTTCTTTGATTTTAATTGGTTTAAAATGTTTTTCATATTATTTTTAGTCATAAAGTACTTCAACTTATTCGTTTTCAATTCGGCAAATTTTTCGATTTACGCGATTTCGGTACCGGCGGGTAAACGGGTCAAAAGTTGGACTAAGTGTAATTAGTGCATTGTGGTGTGTGAGTGTTGTAAGATGGCTGATTTATAATGTTAATTTAGTAGCAAAAAAATTAGTTTTTGGGTTAAATAGTCAACTTGGAGACTATTTGGTCAATGGGTACTATTTGGGTCAACTTTGGAAATTTGTTTTAAGTCTTCTTCTTGCTTGTTTCTTCCTCATTTTTCTCCAGCAGCTGGCCGAAATTTCTTCTCCATTTTCCCCCAAAAATTTTCTTGGTTTTCAAGTAGGAATCACTTGGAAGGTAAGATTTTATGTATTTTAGCATTTATGGCTTATGGGCTTTATGATTTAAGCTTTAATTTCAAGTTTTGTAGGATTATTTATGGCTGAGAAAACCCTCTTTGCAGCCTTATAAGTTGTGATTTATGTATATTATGGGTTGTTTTTAGTGTTTTGGAGGTTGGGAAGTGATTGGGGTTGATTTTTAACAACTTTCCATGGTTAGATTACAAATTTTAAGATTATGAGTTAGTGTTTTGTCTTCCATATGAGCCTAGAATGTTATGCTATGAATGCTTATGTCTATGCACATAATGATGTTTTAAGAGTGTTTTAAGGTTAGTTTGGATAGGAATTGAGACTTGAAACCAAGTGGAATTGATTTCCCTTCATTTTGTAAGTAATGCGGAAGTTTGGCGCAACTAGGATAATTGGTTATGTTTAAAGGGTCTTTAATGATCTTTTGATGGTTTTAGGTGTTTTCCATTGTTGTGGAATGCTATTGTTATAGTCCCGGCTATTGCTCCGGTGAATCTTTCCGTTTATGGATTTTGTTGGTTAAATATGTTGTTTTGAGTTGGGTTGTAACCAAGGTCCCTTGAATACCTTGGAATTGGATTTTATTGGCAGGGAGGATAGCCTAATTAAAGACCCTTTAGGCATAACCAATTATCCTAGTTGCTGTCTCTTATACACATCTAGATCACAAGACCCCGTATCAGAGAGTTCATAACATTCACAGAAGTCACCATGGCGTCCCATGGATGACTATAGAACCGGTTCTCCACTTGTATTTTGTTTAACGACTTCGAAATATGTTTGGATGGATTTTAAAATGTGTATGATGTTTGGAACTGCACTTTTACAATGTTTTGGAACTATTACATATGAAATCGGGACCAAGCTATTTTATGTTAATCAAATGATATGTTTGCAAACTCTTTTGATATGAAAGCATTTTATGACTGTTTTGGCTCATAGGTGACCTAGGTATATAATTTTGGATGTGTTTGGAAATGTTTGATTTGTGGAGAACCGGTTCTATAGTCATCCATGGGACGCCATGGTGACTTATACACATCTAGATGTGTATAAGAGACAGTCAAAAGTACTAGCCAGATCTAGTAATCTACCACACCTACTAGTCTGTACTGGGAGGTCAAGTATCTAGATGTGTATAAGAGACAGCATTAAATACCAATCATTCACAGAAATAACTCTACACATAACATGTCTTTATCAGAGTCTATCACCTGTAACATACACATCTAGATGGTACACCGGACCAAAGCGCAAGGCACAAACGAACAGAGCAACATCGCATTAGCGGCTTTTAGATTTTCCCACTCCACATTCTTGGTAGGACTCTGCGGATAATCTTATAAGAACTCTTTTGTTTGGAGAGGGGTAGTGTATTAGATAAGTTTTGTATTGATGAACTTTATTTTCGTTGTAGCAGTCTTTTGTACTAAGAAGGAATTTTGTAATTCGTATTTTTGTGTAAAATGAAATATTTGGTTTTATAGTTGAGAAATGGCTTGATGGTTCTATTACATTACGGTTAAGTTTGTTGCTCTGTTCGTTTGTGCCTTGCGCTTTGGTCCGGTGTACCATTGGCGCGGCGTGTTACGGTCCCGTTTTTGGGGCGTGACATGTTATGTGTAGAGTTATTTCTGTGAATGATTGGTATTTAATGTTTTAAGAGGAATTTTTATTTTGAAGCGTGGCCAGCATTAATTTAAAGCTCTTTCTTTGTCTTGTGATATCCTTCTCCCCTTCTTGATTAACCAATACCTTAGCCTTCGTTACAAGCTAAAAATTCCTACCTAATTTAAATTGACTTGGTTGTCTATATTAGTCGAGATATGTAAGAAAAGTGAGCTATGGGGTGTTCAGAAAAATTCTAAAAGTTTGCCTGATTTGATCCTAGTGCCTTGAAAATTGAGTTTTTATTGAATGACTATCTATAAGAAATATTCACAGATTTCATATTTAGGGCTTTTTTAGCAATACACATGAACTCTTGAGTTCTTAGATTACTTCTTATGAAGGCATGGCTCTTGATTATTCATGTCAAAAATTATTTGAGATGTGTGGGTACATTTTCTATGAGCTTATCTATGTTAATTCTAATTTTCCTCGGGCATGATCAAAAGTTAAGTGTGAGGTATTTGATAAGCTCACAAATGTAGTATATTTCACGTGTCGTTTACCTCCGTTTTCATGTAACTTGAGCAATAATTGGGTTAGCTTAATTATTTTATTTTTAGTTTACGTAGGTCTTGGATGAAAAAGAAGCCAAAAAGGCCAAACAGTTGGAGAAAAATCGAAAGAATGCTAACCGGCGGGGAGCGAATTTTGACACTGTTCAGATTTTGGTCATAACTTTCTTTTTCGAGCTTCAATTGAGGTGATTCGAGTTGTTTTGGAGAGCTAAGATGAAGGGCTACAACTTTCATGTTTTTCGTTTTCCCAAATTCTAGCAAAAACATCAAGGTCAAAATTAAGGTGGAATTTGAAGCTGACAATTTGGAATTTGCGAACATGTGCAAGAAAATCCTACAAAAAGGGAACTGTTGCTACTGGAATTTGTGCACATGTGCAAGAAAAATCCTATGCATGTGCACACAGCAGCTAGTGACGTGAATTACTTGTTTGGAGGTTTTCTCCACCCGGTTGGACTCCATATCAAATTTTAACTTATTTTTATCATCTTAGGAGTCTAAAACCTTGATGTAACCCCTATAAATATCCATTAAGATGGGAGTTGAGCATAACCTAGCAGCCTTTAGTTAGATTAGACATTAAATTAAGAAAATCATAGCTAGGTTTTTATTCTTCTTCTTCAAGACTTCAAGCACATCAACTTTTCATTCTGGCTACGTTACTAAGTTTGATTTCTTCATTTAAATTCAATTTAATTTTAGTTCTTATTTCAATTCCATAGTTCTAATTTAATTTTCCTACGATTTACTTTCCTATCTCATTAATTTAATAGTTTGCTCACGGTACATTTTGTTGATTCGTTAGTTTTCTTGATTCCTAGTGGTTAAAATTAATCTAGTAGGTAGAACAAAACCCATCAATTAATTTGTCAAACTAGTTTATAGGTTTGTGAGACCAATAGTCCTTGTGGGACTGATCCTTACATACCCTATTTATAAATTCAGCTCGTATCCTTGTGAGCATGTCTAAGTATTGACTAGGGTTATTAGGGCTTATTTATTAACTTGTTTGTGAATCGGATTACCTAATCAATATTACACTAAACGATATGTTTCTAGAATGCCTTTGTGTTGTTTGTGAGTTTTGGTGATATATTTTTTTTGTATTTTAGGGTTAGTTTTTGTTATAAAAAATCCAAAAATTTTGAAAAATTCAAAAAAAAAATTGTTTCAGTGTCTTAATAGTAGTAAGGTAGTTGTTACCTGTATTGAGGATCTGATTGTACAAAAAACTCTCTGGCTACTGGTTGGAAGCTTTCATGCTTTCTATACTCTCTTTTAAGGAAATGCCTAAAGTATTATAGATGGTTAACCAAAAAAAATTTCATTTTAGTATTAATTTTTGTGTATTTATTAACATGTTTGACTGAGTTAATAGTTTAAATATGTTTCAAGGGAACTATTCTTGTTAGAGTAAATGGATTGAAAGTTTATATAAGCTTTCTTTACTTTTCGATTCCTTTGAATTCTTAAAGTGTTATCACTATACGCATATTACCTTGAGTGAAGTTGTGAAAGTGAGCTAAATTTTCAAAGAGTGTTAGTTGCCTTTCAATATTTGTTTTGCTTGTAACATATGTTGGAATTGTGTGTGACTTTTATGCTCTCAAAGTAAGGGTGAATTTTAGGTGACACGGATCAAGTAATTTGCATATTTATGATCAAGTACCAAAAATCAAGAATTGAGTGAATGTCAGACCAGGGATTACTGCAATTCATATGGTCACTTTATTAACTCCTTATTCTAAATTAATCTCCTCTTACTTCTAATTATTTGTGCTGGACTAAAAGTTGAGACAAATAGATTTGTAAAAAAAGAATGATTATTGTATGACCATTGGGTAATGACTACAATAAGGAATTCGACCAGCGATCATGTGAATGAATCTAGAATAACTTGACTTGAACTTATGTATGAACAATTGGTAAAATCAAAATACTCTAATGCTCGAATTCATTTCAATTAATTCCTTGCCCCAGTTATTAGTTAGTCTCTTATATTAGTTAATTTAAATCTTCAATAGTCAAATTTTTCTCGGCAATGGCATAAAAAACATGATAGACAATTTCATATACTCGCAAGCGCATTAAATAGTTTCAAGTAATATAGAAGTAAGTAGAGTATCATTCTCACGTGAAATGTGAATAAGTATTAAAATTAGGCAAATTTTAAATACACACCCTTTTTCTTCTCTTGCATACCCTTTTACTATTTTATTATATGAAATTACTAAAATACCCTTATTCTCATTTTGTAGTGCCTAAACTAACCTCATCTCTACCCCCTACCCATCTCCATGGGTAGATTCTTCTCTCCCACCACCCCAACAGTCCCCACTTAGCTTCTGCATCTTGAAATTTTCCTACCTTCCCTCTCTCACAGCTTACCTACCCCTTCCCGACCACCCCATTTGTAGTCACCTATTTTTGTCCCTTAAGTTCTCCCCTATTTTCCTCTTAATTTGACTCTCAATTTTATTTTTAATTCCCCTTTTAATTTCTTTTTAACCTGCTCTTTGATTTCCTCTTAATTTATCCTTTAATTCCCTCTTAATTTGTCTTATGGAGTTTAATTATTATGTGTTTTATGCATTTGAAATACTAAGAATGAGTTTTAATATTATTAAGTTCTTAGATTTTTCAACCAAAAAAAAAAATTAATTAATTAATTAGTTAAAAAATTAAAAAAACAAATAAATTTATTAAAAAAAAAATCAGCGCATGAACAGTATTGCCCGTACTGTTCACGCGCTAAACAGTCAACTAGACAGAGCTGTTTTGGCCACGTTTTTCTCCGCATATTTCCACCCATTCTCACCAAATATGATCAAATCCCAGATGCTCCATACTTCCAAGATGACAAGGAATGGTCTTTGACCATTTTTACACTCAATCCACCTCTTTAAAGAGCAAAAAACTTAGCCTAAAAAAGGGGGACGAAAATTTCTGCAGGAAGAAAAGAAAGAAAAATTTTTCCAAGTCTGGAAAATTTTCCAGACAGCCAATTTTGAGCCAAGATTCCAACCGATCAAAGAGGAATTAGACTAAACTCAAAGAAGAAAGGTTGTAGAGGGTACCTGGGACTACAACTTCTCTTTGTAAAGCTCAAGCAAAATCATTCATCTGGTGGGTAAAAAATGTGGTGGAAAAAGGCCGGTTCATCAACCGGAAGCTTGGAGGTGCCGAAAGCAAATTCGGCTCAAACGCACTCCAAGCCAAGTATAACCAATTCCACCACATTCCTGAGGTTGAGTTGAGTTAAATGGGAATTTGAATCGATTGTTTTGGTGACAAAATGCTTATCTTACTATTTTTACATTATTTTTGACTTAATTTTTGAATACATTTTTAATTTTATAGTTCATAATGTTTAAATTTAATGTTTTTATTGGCTTTAGAATATTTTTTGGAGTGTCTCTATAGGTTTACATGAAAATTTTGTGAATGTTTTATGCAAGTTTGTGTTTGGTTCATATGCCCACTTTCACCTTTTGATTTATGTTTATGCAGTTGTTTATGTTACTTAATTGTTATATCTTCATGTTCTATGTAAAAATTAGAATTTATGGCTATTTTCTTAGAATTTTTGGGTTAAGGTTTGAAGGTTTCACTTTTTGGTGTGGTTATGGAGTTGGGAGAATTTTGAATGGTTGTTTACCGTTAGGGAAGAAGAGGAAGAAGTTGGGGGAATGTAGAGAAACTTTCAAGTGTATAAATAAAAACAAACTGAACCATAACCCAAAAATGGCTTTGGGCCAGTGGTTCAGCAGCAAGTATTACTCCATGGGGGCTTGGGTTCGAATCTCCTTGCCCCCATTTTCCTTTGGTTTTTAGTTTTTGCCCCTTGCGAGAGGTTAAAGGGCACTACAAGCTAAATGTGTGCGACTTTAAATTGGACCCCAGGCTAAATTTACCTGTCAATGTTATTATTTACCATTTATTTTCATTTCCTCATTAATATGTACATATTTTATTACTTTTAAACTATCTCAAGCACACGTACGCTACAAAGTCGGCAATAATGAATACTAAAATTAAAAAGGGAAACGCGATAAAATCATTCAACCGGTCCAACGCCGGGTAAAGTGGGTGCCAAGGAAATTCAAATCTATCCCAAACCTTCCCATTTTACAACAGGATTCTCGAACTCATGTTTTTTTTGAATTACGTGGACCAGGAGTCAATCTAGACTAGGGTTTATTTTCTCTTTAAACTTTGATGTATTTTTGTGTCCCGGCGCACCAACACATCGGGTGGCGACTCCAATCCTGTGTTCCCTAGCTTAGATTATTTTTGTACAATTCATAGTCGCATTTAAAGCCCCGTTATGTAATAGTAAATAGGTGATTCATTTAAATTTGTAATAAATAGTAAGTAGGTAATTTATGTTTGTAAATAGTAAATAGGATTTTTGCATTTAATCGCCTATTTCACGAGCACCACATGGCGACGGTGCCGGTCCCAAAGGTGTCGGCCAGACCGCGGTTTGTGGTGGGGGGTGCGATAGCGTGCCGACTCCACTAGGAGACTTTGAGAATCCGGGCACACGATTTACCCCGTTCATTATAAACTGGCTAATTTTTACCGATTTTGTGTGCTATGTTATAGCTCTTTGCCTCGTTTTGCGTGCCATGTGCAACGTATTACTTTATTTGTTCTTTTTCAATTACTTTACACTTATTTTATCGTATTTCACCATTTTTGCTGTCTTGTGTGCTGGTTTATAGATTTTGGGTCTCGTTTTATGTGCCACATGCTATGTGTTACTTTATTTGTTCTTTTCAAATTATTTTACACTTGTTTTACTATATTTCACTATGTTTGTTGTCTTGAGTACCCGTTTGCTTGATTTATGTCTCGTTTTACGTGCCATACACCCTGTCTGCCTATGGTGTGATTTGTTCTTGCCTTATTGTACATGTTTTAATATATTTTGCTATTATACCTGTTTGTGGTTAATTTGGGGGCAATTTTTGGGGTGTTGGAGTGCATCAAACCTTTAGAGCCAAACGCGCTAAAATGTGTGAATCTTACCGCCTCCAAGTGAACACAGCATAACACATGTCTCATTTATTACATGTCCTATTTTTGTGGGTGTCGTTCCCACATTCCCTGCAGGAATTAAGACTGTGAAACAGTATTTTAATAGCCTTGTTCTTTGATTTTAACTGGTTTAAAATGTTTTTCATATTATTTTTAGTCATAAAGTACTTCAACTTATTCGTTTTTCAATTCGGCAAATTTTTCGATTTACGCGATTTCGTGGGTAAACGGGTCAAAAGTTGGACTAATGTGTAATTAGTGCAATTGTGGTGTGGGTGAGTGTTGTAAGATGGCTGCTTATTTATAATTTCAAGTTTTTAGGATTTAGTGCAGCCTTATAAGTTAATTTAAAAGTGTTTTGGATTAGATTTTTAACAACTTTTGGGTTAAATATGTCTAGAAACTGAATGGACTATCTCAGAGACTACACCACTCAGACAAAATATCTCGATCTGGCCTTAAATTACTTTGAATTGTCAATGGGTAAGAAAAAAATTATACTACAAGCGGATGCTATATATCTGTCTCTTGTACACATCCTCATTTTTATCCAGCAGCTGGCCGAAATTTCTTCTCCATTTTCCCCCAGATGAAATTTTCTTGAGAAAAACAAGTAGAAATCATTTCGCGTCTAGTTCGCTGTCCCTAGCATTCTTTAACTTCTACATCTCTTCAAGAGTCCTCTTATATCTGTTTTAGGTACCACGCCACCTGCCGCCGGCGATCGCGTTCCGTGATCATTTGTGCAGTTTTTGCTTTGATAGGTGGATAACATAGACCCTCTTCCACTTGTATTTTGTTTAACGACTTTCGAAATATGTTTGGATGGATTTTAGAATGTGTATGATGTTTGGAACGGTGCACTTTTACAATGTTTTGGAATTATTACATATGAAATCGGGACCAAGCTATTTTATGTTAATCAAATGATATGTTTGCAAACTCTTTTGATGTGAAAGCATTTTATGACTGTTTTGGCTCATAGGTGACCTAGGTATATAATTTTGGATGTGTATGGAAATGTTTGATTTGTGGAAGAACATCTAGCTTGACAGGGGTTTAGCATACTATGTTTTGAAATGATTGGATCTTTTTGGCCACGCTATGCTTTAGCATACTATGTTTTGAAATGATTGGATCTTTTTGACTATGTTTTGGACATGCCTGACGTTTAAATGGCATGATACATTTTAGAAACTACTTATGATTATGGTTTATTGACGTTTAAATAGCATGAGACATTTTAGAAACTGCTTCATGACTATGGTTTTCTCAAATGTTATTATATTTATGTTTTCTTTTTATTGAAATGCTTGGCCCCATTTGAAGAGCTTTTATGATATCCACTGAGCTAGTTATGCTCACCCCACGTGATTTATAATTTTTCAGATTAGGTGCTCGTTTTTGACTCTCCACCGTTAGCAGCTTTTAGATTTCTTGTACTAAGAAGAAATTTTGTAATTCGTATTTTTTGTGTAAAAATGAAATATTCGGTTTTATAGTTAAGAAATGGTTTGATGGTTCTATTACATTGCGGTTAAGTTTGTTGCTCTGTTCGTTTGTGCCTTGCGCTTTGGACCGGTGTGCCATTAGCGCGGCGTGTTACGGTCCCGTTTTTGGGGCGTGACAAAGACAATCTACCCAGATATACGGCCGTGACACAATATGCACGTAACGGTATCTGTGGCGATCACCTGACCACCGACGATAAGGCCCATCGGAATTGACGGATTTTATTTTTGGACCCAAAGTCTGAAGGTTCGGGAACCAAGCCCATCTAGATTGCATTAGTAAGCCGAGCCTCATATTCATATAGCTTAAACCATAGGGCAAACTGTGTGGACCTTGTTTAGGACACTAGACACGAGGCGATAGGACCCACCCATTTATCTGGCTTGTAATAGTAAATAGCTTTACAATTTTGTTATGTAATAGTAATTAAAGTTTTTCTGATTTGTATGATATACTTTGGCCATGTAATTTGAATCTACTTCTCGCAAGAAAGAGTAAATTTTGATTTTTGCATTGTATAAGCCTTAGGTAGGGTCAAAGGCATATGGTTGCAGACCCAAATAGGAGACCCATCCCCGCGACATGTTTCCAAAGTTTTATTATCCCTTGTGTGCATTTTAGCTAACCCCGGCGTTGTAGGGCCACCGTAGGCTACTTATTGCATATCATTAGCCGTAGAAGGGATACCTGTGTATAGAATTGCATACCTATCCCTAGGTACATAACCTACAATGGGATTTGCAAGCTTGCATGTTCATTTTATAAAGGCTCTGAAGGGGTACAAGCCTCAGGTAAGGCTAACATGTATTTCATGCAGATGAGTTCCGCTCGAGTAATTGGAAAGGCGACCAAAGTGCCCTATTTGCTACAGGAGTGGGAACAAAACATGCAGTTGTCACACATCTAGGCAGAAGTCTCTGCGGGATATTGAGCCAGATCGGACTAGTACATGCTTCTAGATGTGTTGGGACAGTGAGGCAGCTGTGTTCAGATTCGAGAAGTTTGAAATGGCGCCCACACTAGAAGAGATCGCAGGATTTCTCGGACTGGACTTCAAGGACTGGGCTGTTATACTACCGTCCCTAGGTACTACAAAGGACTTCTCTTTGTTCACCGGTATATCAGAGGCTGCGATACCAGAGGGACCTGAGGCTAGTTCGGTTACTTTGATATTTTTACACGAGCACTTCGGCACAAAATAGGGATTTCACAGGAACAAGACACATTTTTTGCATCCTGAGGAGTCCTGGGCTCAGAAGCGAGTCCAGGTTTTTGCTCTAGCACTGACTAGCGCATATATTTTTCTGAGGCCGGATGGGAGGATAGCATTTAAGACTGTACGGATGTTAGCCGATTTGATACATGGCCTCGGTGGTCAAGACCTCACCATAATCCCTACTATTCTAGCTGACAAATTGGTGGCTTGGGCAAACTAGATCATAGTATGCAGTACCTCCAAAATCAGCGACTGATCGGTTCAATGTTATGTTCGACAAAGGGATATGGCCCGAATCAATACCAGAAAAGTCGAGTATTTTGTCAGCGTGGGCATCCAGACGTGCATGTCAGGAGTCGTTATACGATTCATAGCAGCGTGGAATTTCAAGGACCACACCTACACAGTACGATGTATGGCTGGAACATTTGCTTAGGCGACAACCGCAAGCTGTAATAGACCCTTCAGAAGAAGTTGCTCGGTTGACCGCACTATTGGAGGCTAAGGATAAGGAAATAGTGGATAAAGAGATAGCTCTAGATAAGCACAGGCAAGCTTACAAAAGACTTCAAGAATAGCAATCCTGTATTTGAGAGCAGGAACACAACCAAAAGAGGGCATGCACCGAGATGGCTGATGATCTGGGACGCCTAATGCATAATGGGGCTGCTGAATCAGCACGTAGCAAGCTTCTGCAGTATGAGGAGCAAATGATGAAGATACGAGACCATCTGAAGGAGGTTGCCGAATAAGGTCAAATGGGCTTCGTACCCTTTAGAGCTTTTTTTTTTTTTTAGGGTTCCTGGGGAAGGAACCACGTTTTATGCTGTAAACTTATGATTATGTTTGTTTATATATATCTGAATTTTATTTTTTTATTATTATGTTTTAATATGAAGGTACTAAGTGTTCCAAAATAGCTGCCCAACGCAGCCCTATTTGTACCCGGTCGCGTGCACGTAAACTCTGATTTGAAAATAGTATGAGCACTGTACCAACAAAAGATGTGGAAGGGACCAGTGGGGATCAAAACCCAGAGATGGCATAGTTGCGCAAACAGATGGAATCTATGATGGCTGCTATGGCCATATGAACCATCATGAAATTGACAATGGTACAGGCAAACTTATGGGCCTCACCCCGCCAATCAAGAGATGCTGCCTCCTCATATGCCTAATCCCAGCATGGGGATGCCGCTACCCCTACCACCACAGAATCAACCTCCTCCAACTCCAGTGCCACCATTGACAAATCTAGTTCCACCACCACCACCTCTTCTTGAGTTAGAGTATACCCCAGGAGGGAAAGCTGAATTAATGCCACCATCGCCCCCTGTACCGGCTGTCAATGATGCCCTATTGAAAAGAATGGAGCGGTTCGATAGTTTCATGAAGCAGCAACAAGGGACAGATAAATTTGGAGCTATTGACTACAGCACAAGATCTGTGTCTATTCCCCGAAATGCAATTACCGCCAAAATTTAAGATCCCAGATTTCCAAAGTACAATGGCACTGAGGATCCGGTAGCTCACCTTAAAATGTTCTGCAACTTGCTGAGGAATCTGACAAGCGACCCTCGGATAGCAATGAAGGTATTTGCCAGAAGCTTGGAGGGAGATGCATTATCATGGTATTTAATGCTTGATCCTAAAAAATTGTAGGATTGGACGGACTTGGCAAATGCTTTTGTGAAACAGTATGAGTTTAACCGCGACCAAGAGCCGGACCATTTTGCTCTGATGAACTTAAAGAAGAAGCCCTCAGAGGATTACCGTGAGTATGTGAAAAGATGGAGGGCATTAGCTGCCAGAGTGAGCCCACCTATGACTGAGACTGAGATGGTCAAACTTTTTATTGATGCGCAAGAACCTCCTTACTATGAAAAGTTGACCGGGTCTATTGGCAAATCCTTTTCAGAAATCATCCAGCAAGCAGAGGTTGTTGAAAAGGGCTAATGAAAAGCGGAAAAATTATTGACATGATGACCTTCAAACTTTAGATAGAGTCCATGCAGGGGAGCACGTCTGTGGCTAAGAAATCCCTGAGCAAGAAGGCTGACAAGAAGGAAGAGGAAGTGACTTTTATTTTTAACCAACCCAACCGCCAACCACCCCGCAATTTCCATCATTACCAAAGACCTAACCCACAACCCTTTTATGCACCACCTCCACTACCACCTCAATACTACCCTCAACCCATATACCAAACACAAGTACAAATGCCCGTGCCTAATCCACAGCTTTCATATTATAATCCAAGACCACAACCCCCAAACAATCAAAGACCCAACCAGCCAAACAAATTTTCTCCACCAAACTCCAACCAAGCCAGACCACATGGCAGACCACCCCACAATTTTACCAACCTGGGACGGCCCATTGAGCAACTATATGAGCAGTTCAGATCAGCAGGGAGATTGAATCTCATAGCTTCTCCTCAGTATCCGAAGGGAGTTTCGGATAGGATTTGACACCAATGCCCACTGTGCCTATCATTCTGGAGCCCCAAGGCATTCCACGGCTAATTGTTGGATGTTGAAGAACAAGGTGCAAGATATGCACGAGAGATTGTCATTAGGAGGCCGGAACAAAGGGCCCCTGAAGTAAACACTAATCCGCTACCACAACATGAGCCTCATGTTGGGATGGTTTGTATAGAAGCGGAGACAGAAGAGGAAGAATGAGCAGTCAAAGAAGTGACAACAACTCAGACCAAACCGTTTTATTTGGATTTGGAGTCATCTAAGCCTTTTATCATAGACATGGATCCGTTTGAGATAGAATTCCAGGAGCCCGTTGTGATTGAACTGCCAACACAATTGCCAATTGAGAGCACACATGCAGTGCCGTGGAATTATCAACCCTCAGCTGTGATAGTCGGTGAAAGGCCAATTTCTGAGGAGGAAATGTCTGCTGTCACAAGGTCAGGCCGAATCACAAATGACAACAGTTTGAGGCCGGACAATCCAATTAAGAGTAAAGAGCCCATGCAGGCCCCTAAGGCTGTAGCAGACAAAGATATGGAGGACTTTATAAGATTGATCAAAAAAAGTGAATATTCAGTAGTTGAGTAGCTGAATAAGATGCCCTCACAAATTTCTATGCTCAGCTTATTGTTAACATCCGAGCTACACAGGGAGGCAGTCTTGAAGATTTTGAGTGAGGCTCATGTGCCTCGTGATATTCCTCCCACTGACAAACTTGCTGGGTTAGTGGGCAGTGTGCTGGCATCAAACCAAATTTGTTTTTCTGATGATGATTTAACTTCTGAAGGGAGCGACCACAACAAGGCTCTATTCATCTCAGTTAGATGTGAGGAGCGGCATTTGCCTAGGGTCATGGTTGATAATGGGTCTGCTTTAAATATTTGTCCTTTGAAGACATTGGATAAACTAGAAATCTCTCATGACCTGGTCAGGAATTCATCCATGGTGATCAGAGGATTTGACGGGGCTCAAAGACAAGCCACCGGAGAGATAAACCTTATTTTGAAAGTGGGGCCAACTGCTCATCAGGTCACTTGCTAGGTTCTTCCAATTGTTGGGGTATATAATTTGCTACTGGGGTGTCCCTGGATATAATCTACTAGGGCTATTCCGTCATCTTTACATCAAAGGGTTAAATTCATTTACAAATTTAAGCTGATTACTATATTTACCAAAGATGACCACGCCATGATGGTCAAGGAAGAGTTGGGGAGAGCAGTGAAACTCCGGTGCCTTTCTTAGCTTATGATATGGTCTCTGTCAGCCGAGGGCCTGGAGAGCAGTCATCAATGAAAGCTGTCTGGGATAAGGCGAGTGTAATGATTGCAAAGGAAATGCTGCGTGGAGGATATCGCATCGGCCAAGGTTTGGGGATGAATTTGCAAGGCATAATACACCCTATTGAGCTACCAACGCAGATGAATACATTTGGGCTCGGTTTTGGCCCCAATGCCAGGCAGTTGAGGGAGATTAAGGAGCCGAAGAGAGCTGAAAAAGAAGGTCAAGCATTGCCTATGGTCATGTCCACCTCTTAAGATTACTTTTCCTCGTTCTGTCGCCATTATGGCTCCTGATGCAGATGAGGCTGAAAAGGAGGATCTTATCCAAGGGGTAGCCAAATTATTTGCGGGGGTAATTATTCAAGAACAGACAGAGAAGGTTGACACTGAGCTGCCATTTGCTGAGATCGACCAACTGCACAACTGGACATCTGATGATCTCCCTAGTCATAGGGAGTTTCGGTAAATTTGAAAGGATATTATTTTTAGTTTTTCTCCTTTTAATTTCATCTTTGTATGTATGTTTTGTACTTCTTTAGTTGTTTTGTTTATGCCATCTAGTCAAGAAGTAGGTGCATTCACAGCATTGTATTCATGATTCATCTCATTCATCTGTTTTGGAGATGAATCTTGAAAACAATTTGATTAGTAAAGCAAGTACAATCATGATATTGCCTTCCTCATTCATCTTATTCATCTATTTTGGAGGTGAATTCTGAAGACAATTGATTTTTATAGGATGGCCAATGAATGATAATCAAGTTTATGTTCTCTAGGATCACTTGTACAAATCTTCGATTAAAGAGAATTTTTTTCTTTAAGATGTTTTAGCTCATTTTGTTTTCTTTCATTTCATGCTTTATTTTCTCCCAGATGGCCCAAAATCAATGCTTTTGATCCTTTGGATACTATAGTTTATGAGGCCGATGAGTGAAATTTTGATATCACACCCGACCCTAATTCTACACAGTCTGAGAGTGATGAGGACGAGTGTGATATTGAAAATGAATTCGAGCGACACGAGGAAAAACCAAAGCCTAACTTGGAAGAAACAGAAACAGTAAACATTAGGACAGACACAGACGTAAGAGAGATTAAAATCAGCATACATTTGACTAGAGGGCAAATGAAAGAGATGATAGAATTTTTTATTTTGTTCCAAGATGTCTTTGCCTGGTCTTATGATGATATGCCTGGCATTTCAACAGATGTCGTGGTTCGCAAACTCCCCCTCGATCCTAAATGCCCGCCTGTAAAGCAGAAGCCAAGGAAGTGTTAAGCCGGAAATGAGCTTCTAGATCAAAGAACAAATCATCAAGCAGTTTAATGCCCCAATCATCATTGTATCCAGGTATCCTATTTGGCTTTCCAATATGGTGCCAGTACCGAAGAAGACTGGGGAGGTCAGAGTTTGCTGTCGACTATCGAGACTTAAATAAGGCCAGTCCCCAAGGATGATTTTTCGTCTTGCCAAAGCTTTCACATCATTCTAGACTTGATGTTTGTTATTTGAGATCTAGATGGTCGATTCTTTTGCTGGGTATCACCAAATCCTAGTGGACGAGGAAGACAGGGAAAAGACAGCATCCATTACACCTTGGGGGATATTCTGCTCCAGAGTTATGCCATTTGGACTCAAGAATGCTGGTGCAACATATCAATGCACTATGACCACCTTGTTTCATGACATGATACACGAAGAGATGGAGGTCTATGTCGATGACATCATTATCAAATCCAAGAAGGCCGAGGATCACTTGACCAATCTTAAGAAGGTATTTGAGAGGATGAGGAGATATATAATCTGAAGTTGAACCCTGCAAAGTGCGCCTTTGGAGCTCCTTCCGGAAAGTTATTAGGTTTCATTGTCAGTAAGCGGGGAATTGAGATAGACCCAGCAAAGATCAAAGCTATCCGTGATATGTCTGCGCCAAAGACTCAGAAGGATGTAAAAAGCTTCTTTGGAAAAATCAATTTCATTGGTCGCTTCATTACTCAGCTGACAGCTACTTGTGAACCTTTGTTCAAACTATTGAGAAAAAATGCACCGATGTACACATGTGATGAGACAGGGATTATCTGCTGGGTCATACCACTTATCTCATTTCCAGGTGTGATCCCCTTCGCTATCTGTTAGAGAAGCTTATGCCGACTGGATGCTTGGCTAGATGGCAGATGTTGTTAGCAGAATTTGATATCATCTTCACTACTCAAAAGGCTGTCAAAGGACAAGAGATAGCGGATCATCTTGCTGAGAACCCAAGGGAGAATGATTATCAACCCTTGCACACATACTTTCCGGACGAAGACATCTTATTCATTGGCACTGCCGAAGACATGAAAGATGAATGTCCACATTGGAGGCTATTCTTTGATAGTGCATCCAACACTTTCGGTGCCGGCATAGGAGCAGTTTTGATATCACCAGAGGGTTCCTCCCCCTTTTATTTTCCGTGTACGAACAACATGGCAGAGTATGAGGCTTGCATACTTAGTCTGAAAATGGCATTGGACATGGGTATTAAAGAGTTAGCTGTGTTTAGTGATTCAGATTTGCTCGTCTATCAAACACTGGGGCACACCTCATGGTAACTAGGGATTCTAAAATCATGCCATATCACTGCAGTATTCTCAAACTAGGTCGACAATTTGATGCTTTGGAATTCACTTACATACCCTAGTCCAGGAATGTATTTGGCGATGCTCTGACTACCTTATCTTCAATGATCAGTCATCCAGACGACACAGTGATAGAACCCATTACCATTCAGGTGCTGGAAAAGCCAGGGTACTATTGCACTCTGGAGGCGGAATCTGATGGACTTCCTTGGTTTCATGATATCAATGAGTTTCTGGACAAAGGTAGCTATCCTCTAGGGGCTAGTACTTCAGATAAGAAGTTCCTACGCCGAATGTCAATCAAGTTCTTTTTAAATGGCAATGTACTTTATCGAAGAATGATAGATCTGGGTCTTCTGAGGTGCGTTATAAGAAAGAGGCCGCTTACATTATGGAGGATGTTCATAGGGGAGTTTGTGGGCCACAGATGAACGGGCACTTATTAGCCAAGAAGATAATGAGAGCAGACTATTTCTGGCGGATTACTATGGAGCATGATTGCATCGAATTTGTCCGTAGGTGTGTTAAGTGCCAAATGCACTGGGATGAGATAAGGGCAGAACCAACTGAATTGCACAACATCACAACTCCATGGCCCTGTGTCTCTTATACACATCTAGATGTGTATAAGAGACAGGCCAGCTTCTAATGGTCATCGCTTTATTCTGGTAGCGATTGAATATTTCACTAAGTGGGTCGAGGTTGAATCCTGCAAGCACGTAACAAAGAAGGTAGTGGCGGAGTTCATCCGAAAGAACATCATTTGCGGTTTTGGGATCCCGGATACATAGGTTACCGACAATGCCAAGAACCTGAACAATGACATGGTATTCTTTGTGCCCAATTCAAGATTAAGCATCGGAATTCCACCATCTACAGGCCAAAAATGAATGGGGCGGTTATCGGACTGCCATCTGGACATCTACTGGGGCAACGCCTTACTCCCTCATGTACGGAATGAAAGCTGTTTTGCCAACGGAAGTAGAGATCCCTCGCAGTCTCTACTCATTCTTATGGAAACTGAGTTAGAAGATGCAGAATGGGTGCGGCTCAGACATGAACAGCTTGTACTCATTGATGAAAGACGGCTAACAGCTGTGTGTCATGGCCAATGTTATCAACGGAGATGGCCTGAGCTTACAACAAGAGACCTCCATCTCTTCGTGTATCATGTCATGAAACAAGGTGGTCATAGTGCATTGATATGTTGCACCAGCATTCGGTGAGTCCAAATGGCATAACTCTGGAGCTGTCTCTTATACACATCTAGATGTGTATAAGAGACAGGTTTAAGAGGGGAGATGGATGGAGCTTTTCTCCAACCGATAAATGCGACATGGTCAAAAAGTTTTCATCTGATTTGGCAGACTGTAAACCTTTAAGTCATTGCAGAACGTCGGATAGAATCCCACCTGTTGTTTTCTTTCCCTTTTCACCCACATCCGAACTAAATCCTTTTATATCTCTTCTCTTTATTTGCCTATCTTTCGTTTCAATTGTGCTTTGTCCCTATCCATTTGCTGTAAAAACAAATTGGAACTAAGCTCATTTGCAATGTTGGGGCAAATTGTTGTTTTTGGGTGGCCAAAAAAACAAAAAAACAAAAAGAAAAGAAAGTTTGAGAGGCTGACCAAAACAAATGCCCAACAAAACTCAGTTTGTTATAATAAAATTGGGGTAATTTTTTTCAAATCTATTTCCCCAGTTCAGTCAGTTGCCTTCAAGTAAAACTCTCAGCTCAAAACTGGGGCAATTCTTTTAGATAAGGGCCATAACCAGTTTTCCTCAAATCACAAACCCGCTCTTCCATCCCTTGTAGCTATGTTCTTTCCAACCAAAGCGCCCATCTTAAACAGGGGCAAGTTTTGTTAAGATAATCCCAATCTTTACCAATCACACGACTTAACCCATTTTGACCAAGTAACTATCCTAAGTTCTGCATAGGCTTCCTTCTTAAACTTTGAAAACTAAAGTTCGCATGCATTGGAAAAGGCGATTACTTAGCCAGAAGCCTTCTGTTTACTCCCACACCTTGCCATTTACTTGGACCTCATAGGTGAAAACCCGGAAAGGGCACCTTTGTTCAAAAAAAAAAAAAAAAAAAAAAAAGAGCAAAAGAGAGGCTTGTTTGAAAACCTACGGGGCGGCCTAGGCAAAAAGAGAGTGTGCGAAAAAAAAAATAAAAGGGAAGGAAACCTTAGTGAAAACCTGAAAAGGCGCTGAGGAAGGGGTAAACAGAGCAAATGGTCAAAGTCTGGTTGACGACTTCTCTGGGTCCAAGTCTGGGAAAGTGTTCAACTGAAATTTTGTTGACCAAAGTTAGGCTTATTGATTGCCTCTATGTCATTCTCTCAACACAGTCATTGGCCTTTAAAAGGCACGTATCCGATGGATCCAAAGCATTGCCTGAACGGGTCCAAATCACTTGGAATGAAAGTCAAAGCGGTGTTAATACGGTGATGGCACGACTTTTTTACTAAGATTGCTCCCATGTGCCTGTATTATTTATTCATGTACTTCTATCAAACTCACATGCTTCCATTTAGTTTGTCTGTAGTTGTTCTTCTTGTTGTTGATGTTTTAGTTGTCAAATATGTGAAAACCATCTGTTTAATTGAACTACGTTCGACCTGATTCTTGTGGTGGGATACGTAGGAAGCTCTTAGCGAGCTCGGTCACTTTGCTTATAGTAATGTTTGCTAAGATTGACATTTTGTATGTTTTGGCACTGACCAATTTGAGTTTTCTTTGCTTGATATCGCATTGTTTTGAGTACCTACAGGTACATGAAAATAAAGTTGACACTAAAATCCACGACACTAGGGCAAATTTTTATTGATTGGATATCCTTCATAAACAACAAGGGATACACTAATCCTGAGAGCTGTCTTGATACCCAACGGTCTTTTTTCGCATTTTGAAAGGGGTGATTCACGCCAACCCCTAATGAAGCAATCAACCTCACAAGTAATCGCCAAGATGCTTGGGAGATGGTGCACTGAATTCCTAGTCAAACCTCTCAGTTTAAATAATACTGTCATTAACCGTTTAGGGCTTAATGTCCTAGTTTACAATCCAGTCATGATTAGGGTAAATTACTAGTTGCCTTTTACACTTCATTTCATGGGTAAGCCCAATGACATGGCTCCGTGTATGTATCATACTTGTTACATTTTCACCCAATAAACGAATTTCGGGTTCCCATTTCCATTTTCATAACCTGATAAACGAATTTCAGGTTTGCATTTTCATCCTCGATAAACGAATTTTGGGTTTCCATTTTCATAACCTGATAAATGAATTTCAGGTTTGCATTTTTATCCCCGATAAACGAATTTCGGGTTTTCATTTTTATTAACCTGATAAATGAATTTCAGGTTTGCATTTTTCATCCCCGATAAACGAATTTCGGGTTTCCATCTTCATTAACCTAATAAACGAATTTCAGGTTTACATTTTCATCCCCGATAAACGAATTTCAGGTTTCCATTTTTAGTCATTAACCTGATAAACGAATTTCAGGTTTGCATTTGTCATCCCCGACAAATGCATTTCGGGTATCCATTTTCATAACCTGATAAACAAATTTCAGGTTTGCATATTAACCTGATAAATAAATTTCAGGTTTGCATTTGCATTTCCCGATAAACGCATTTCGGGTGTCCATTATACATAACCTGATGTGTACGAATTTCAGGTTTGTTTATTAACCTGATAAACGGAAACCTTTTTTGTTTGCATCGGGATAAACAAATTTCGGGTTTCCATTTTCATTAACCTGATAATCAAATTTCAGGTTTGCATTTTTCATCCCCGATAAACGAATTTCGGGTTTCCATCTTCATTAACCTGATAAACAAATTTTAGGTTTGCATTTTTATCTCCGATAAACGAATTTCGGGTTTCCATTTTCATAACCTGATAAATGAATTTCAGGTTTGCATTTTCATCCCCGATAAACGAATTTCAGGTTTCCATTTTCATTAACCTGATAAACGAATTTCAGGTTTGCGATTTTCATCCCCTGTTTAAGATCTGTCTCTTATACACATTACAGCACGTTGATAATGAAAGATGCAAATTTGTTTATCGGTTGATGCATAAGAGTCAAATGAAAATGAGAACCCATAACCTGATAAACGAATTTCGGGTTCTCATTTCCATCTTCATTAACCTGATTAACGAATTTCAGGTTTGCATCTTCACCCGATAAACGAATTTTGGGTTCTCATTTCCATCTCCGTTAACCTGATAAACGAATTTCAGGTTTGCATTTGCACTCCCGATAAACGAATTTTGGGTTCTCATTTCCATTTTCATAACCTGATAAACGAATTTCAAGTTTGCATTTTTATCCCCGATAAACGAATTTCGGGTTTCCATTCTATTAACCTGTTCTATTAACCTGATAAATGAATTTCAGGTTTGCATTTTTGCATCAACCGATAAACAAATTTCGGCTTTCATTTCAAGTTTGTATTACCCAAAAAACTCACCGTTCGGATTTTCATTTCACTCTTGTTACCTTGGGTCGATGACACAAAGTCGGGTTTTCATTTTAATTTACATGTCTTTACCCGATGACATAAAGTCGGGAGTTCATTTGTGTTTACATACCCTTGCCTTGATGGTACAAAGTCAGGCTTTTAATTCACATTGTTTGCTGAGTTTCATCACCAGTGGCGTTCGCATGTTATGGTAAGTTAGTTTTCTTTGTCATTCACAGCTACGTTTCATTCTAAGTCCCTATGCTCCCGACAAATACCAGATCGGGATTTCATTCTTGTTTCCAAGTTTCATTTATGTCTCTTATGGTTCATTTCACTGGGCGTCTTTTTATTCACTTCTTTCCCCCAATGAAGACTTTTCCGCTCTGGATGAATAGATAGACCTAATCTCCCCGGTGTGTTTGTCAAGATGGTGAATTTGCTCTTCCATGACCTCATGAGCTTAATGTTGACATGTGGCAAATTTTGTTGCACGATTGGAATCATCCAGTCATGCGGTGTCTACAATCTTTGCCTAGAGTTTCTCATTGATCCTCTTCGACACTCTGGCAAAGAGGGGCAAGTTGTAGACACCTATTTTTGTCCATTAAGTTCTCCCCTATTTTCCTCTTAATTTTACTCTTAATTTATCCTTTAATTCCCTCTTAATTTGTCTTATGGTGTTTAATTATTATGTTTTTTATGCATTTGAAATACTAAGAATGAGTTTTAATATTATTAAGTTTTTAGATTTTAAAAAAAAAAATTAATTAATTAATTAAAAAATTAAAAACAAAAAATTAGATTTTGGGTTAAGGTTTGAAGGTTTCACTTTTTGGTGTGGTTTTGGAGTTGGGAGAATTTTGAATGGTTGTTTACCGTTGGGGAAGAAGAGGAAGAAGTTGGGGGAATGTAGAGAAACTTTCAAGTGTATAAATAAAAACAAATTGAACCATAACCCAAAAATGGCTTTGGGCCAGTGGTTCAACAACAAGTATTACTCCGTGGGAGCTTGGGTTCGAATCTCCTTGCCCCCATTTTCCTTTGGTTTTTAGTTTTACAGTGCCCCTTGTGAGTTAAAGGGCACTACAAGCTAAATGTGTGCGACTTTAAATTGGACCCCAGGCTAAATTTACCTGTCAATGTTATTATTTACCATTTATTTTCATTTCCTCATTAATATGTACATATTTTATTACTTTTAAACTATAGCAAGCACACGTACGCTACAAAGTCGGCAATAATGATAAAAAGGGAAACGCGATAAAATCATGCAACCGGTCCAACGCCGGGTAAAGTGGGTGCCGAGAAAAATTCAAATCTATCCCAAACCATCCCATTTTACAACAGGATTCCCGAACTCATGTTTTTTTTAATTGCGTGGACCAGGAGTCAATCTAGACTAGGGTTTATTTTCTCTTTAAACTTTGATGTATTTTTGTGTCCCGGCGCACCAACACACCGGGTGGCGACTCCAATCCTGTGTTCCCTAGCTTAGATTATTTTTGTACAATTCATAGTCGCATTTAAAGCCCCGTTATGTAATAGTAAATAGGTGATTCATTTAAATTTGATAATAGTAAATAGGTAATTTATGTTCGTAAATAGTAAATAGGATTCTTGCATTTAATCACCTATTTCACGAGCACCACATGGCGACGGTGCAGGTCCCAAAGGTGCCGGCCAGACCGCGGGTTGTGGGGGGAGGTGCGACCCCATTAATGCAAATAATTAGTGCAGATTTGATTTTTCATCCAAAAGCTTTAGAAATTTGAATTCATGAAAAACTTTCTTTCACTCGCATACACAGGCAACTTATCAACACACCCTTTTGCATACATCTTCTTCATCGCAATAGATATCAAATCTTCAAGTGATTTATTACTTTGACCAAGTTAGCCTATACAATTCTACTTTATGACCATGGCCGACACAGACAATAGGTGGCAAAGGCAAAATAAACAATTTGAATTAGTGAATTTGGCTTACAGATGCAATATATTTTGGATTTCATTCTAGAGCTATAAATTCCTATAGCTTTATTTGCTTCAGTCGACTATTGATCATTAGAGCTTGTTCCCGGCAATCAAATTCTGAAATCGGCTCTTCATCACAAAGGCCTAACTTAATTTTTTGTAAATGGATTTCTATTGGTCTCGAGAAATCACTAAAGCTATATTTCTCGACAAATCACTGAAGTAATATTTTGCACCGGCAATGATGTTGAATTTGAAGGTTCCATCATCGTAACATAATTAATAGCTAAATTGATTAAGGAAATAATGGAGAAACTATATTTTAATTATAAAGGGATTTTAGTTTCCAAAAAGTAGATTATGGTAAATGGATAGAAATACAGGTGGTAAATCGGGAACTATGTTGTACAATTTCTTTGATTGATCCTCGTATGTTAGGTGTTTGATTATTGTAGAAGACAAAAAAAAAATGAGTGAACAATATGCAGAGATGTAGGAGTAGTGGAGGCGGAGGGATTGTTGTCGTGGTGAGAGATGAGAAGAAGACAACATGGGGGAATCCGTTATAGATGAAGGGTAATTTTGTGCACTCCAAGATGTGATGGAGGGTATTTTAGGTAATTTAGATAAACCGAAATAATGAAAGGGTGTGTAAGAGGAGTAAATAGGTGTGCATTTAACATTTGTCTAAAATTAATAATTTCGCTACTATTTGGAAAAGTGAATTATTGAAAAATTTAAATTAACTAATCTAAGAGACTAATTAATTAAAATGGATTCAAGAATTAGCAGGCATTAGGGTATTTTGATTTCACCAATTATTCATACATAAAATCAAGTCGAGTTATTCTAGATTGAATTCCAAGATTGCCGGCTGAATTCCCTGTTGTAGATATTACTCAATGGTAATGCAACAATAATTCTTTTTTACTAATTCACTTGTCTTTCGTCCAACACAAGTATTTATAAGTAAAATGACATTAATTTGGAACAAGAAATTCATAAAAGTGGCCACATGAATCACGGTAATCCTAAGTCAAACATTCACTCAATTCATGATTTTTGCTACTTGATCATAAATATGCAAATTACTTAGTTCCTCTCCGCACATATTTACATGAACATTCAAGAATTGACCTCTCAAAGATTTGAAAGCATTAAGAACATAATAAAAACATCAATCTTAAATGAAAATATACCATGAATAATAATAATAAAACATGAGTTCATGCAATCACAAAAGACTATATCTCAAAACCCTAACAAGAGAACTCTATAACATGATAAACAAGAAAATAACAATCAAAATAGAATTAAATAACATAAGAATAATCTATGAAGGTTTAGGAATGCTTCTCTAATGAAAAATTGGAAGATCTTGGTCCAAGATTGTCAATCTTGAACCTCCTCTTCAATTCTTCATGAAAAAAATAAAACCCTAGTCTAATTTGTAGCCTTTAGAGTGAACCCATTTTTCAGGTCTTAGAAGCTTTATTTATAGGTTTTAAGACTAACAAAGCCTAGGATTCTGAATAAGTTTCCAGACATACCAAAATGGGCCCAAAACAAACACCTGTAACCCTAAATACGCTCAAAATTGTGAGACTGGGCATTGCTGATCAGTCCTAGATGCCTTTCCCAACTCAAAATTGGATGCGGCTTTGAGCCTCTCGACATAGCTGCACCAGTAGCTCTGCTCGCTAGGTCCCGGTTTTGTTCTATTTTACTTAGTTTTCGTCCGTTTGACCTATAATTAATCACAAACCTATAAAAACACATTAAAATACATAAATAAGTGTAATAAAAGATTAAAAATACATAAACTAGATATTTTAAGAAAAAAAAAACCTCTAAAATGACCAAAATACCACTACTTAATAAACAAAACACCATAAAAACTGACTAAAAATAGCTATCTTTTAGAGAGTTAACAATAGCTAACTATCTTCCTAATAAAGGCAGTGTTGTAAGGTTTACAGGTCTTATTCTTCTACTACAATCCCAATTTTTGTCAAGGGGTGATAACTCTAGAAAACTAGAGTCATATGTACTCTAAACTTGAAGGTTTGGCTACCGGTTTCGAGCATTTTTAGTGTTTTCGTATGTGTTTTTGTCTATTTTGCATTCATGTGTTAGAATGTGGTAATATGTGGTTTATTAAGTGTTTTAGTACTTATTTAGGCCTTAATTAGCATATTTTATTTGGTTCTTGTGTATAGAGCTGTGTCGTGTCATTGACTTAACTTCGTCGGGAGTTAAGTTTTCGTTTATCTTTGTTTGTTATTCGTTTTTTGGGCTATTTTGTGAGAATTTTATTTATATATTTAGGTCTTATTTTAAGTGTTTATTATAGATAATAATATTCTCCTATATGTTAGGGTCGCATGAAAAAAAAAATGGCGTATCAATCGAGCATCAGGTGAAGATTTTTGAAGCAAAACTGTGAAATGGTGGGTTTCAGAAGTTTTAGTCCAGATCGTGATCTGGAGACGGCTGGAGCAAAAATGACTTTGCTCGGGGATGATTTTTGCTACACTATTACCCCACGACCCTAGCACTATTTATATCCCTTTTAAGCATCATTTGAGGCATAGAAGACGCATTAGAAATCTAGTAGAAGTAGGCCAGATTAGAGAGTAATTTTCTTCATTATCCTCCTCATTTGGGGAGGGTTTTCTTAGATTAGATTAGAGTATGATTTCTCTTTCTTGTAATCACAATTTCCTAGCTAAAGATTGAAACTTTGTAGTGGTAAGTTCCTTGTTTATGTTAAAAATCTTTTAGTTAAACTTTAATTTCATATTTTCTTACTTTATTTAATCTAATTACTTTCATATATTTGCTTTCTTTGCATAATTTTTTAGTATAATTGTTAGATTAGTTAATGGGTTTCTTTCAATTATGCTTCCTTAGTGGTAATTCATAGTTTAGATTGGTTAATTAGGATAAATTAGTTTATCAGCTCTTCATTTAATTGCTTTCTTAGTTTAATTGGTAGATTAGTTAATGGGTTTTCCTTAATTGTGCTTTCTTAGTTTTACTTTATAGTTTAGGTTAGCTAATTGCTTTTTAAAAATACTTTCTTTTTACCTGCTTTCTTAGAATAGATTAGGGGCTTTCTTCTAACCTGTGAAGTGATTGGTTTGAATATAGTCCTGGGTACGTTTTACTCCTATATGCACATACTTCCTTGGTTTAAGGCAACGTAAAAAAAAACACTTTGTTTTTAGGAATAAGGCGAGTACGGGATTCCGACATGTACCCATGTTGTTTCTCCGAATTAAGCCATTAGAAATTACGTTTTAGTATACCCAAAAGTTGAGGAGGAAATATTTTTAATACTCATCATTGATATCATACTACTCACTCCTTGATAGAGAAATATACTCAATTGTGTGACATGTGCATATTAGGTAGATCCTAATGATCTTCTATTTCTATGTAGCCTTGTCAAGATAGTTGAAAAACGTTGTAATCCTTTTGATTTGAGAAAAAACTATATTTTAGATTAATGGAACTTGTTTTTCAAAAACCTTTTTGATGATGGTTAATACGTGGTTATTCGAAACATTTTCTTGGCATTTGAACTTGTTTCCTTTAGAAAAATTGAAAAACTTGTAATGACTGGTTAAAATAGTTCAATTGTCATATGGTATTTGAGGTCCCTTGAGAGGTCTTCTAATTATTCAAATGCTCAGTACATCTATTATTCACCTTGTATGTTGTCAGCTTGGTGGTGTCTAATGTGTTGTGTCTTGTGTCGTATGTTTTGCGTTGTTTGTTTTTGTTGTTCTTTTTTCTTGTCTTTTATTTTGCTCAGGATGAGCAAAAGCTTAAGTTTGGGGGTGTGAAAACTCTAGAAAACTAGAGTTATATGTACCCTAAACTTGAAAGTTTGGCTACTAGTTTTGAGCATTTTTAGAGTTTCCGTGTATTTTTGTCTATTTTGCATTCATGTGTTAGAATGTGGTAATATGTGTTTATTAAGTGTTTTAGTAATTAGTTTTAGTAATTATTTAGGCTTTAATTAGCATATTTTATTTGTTTCTTGTGTATAGAGTTGTGTCGTGTCTCTGACTTAATTTCATTGGGAGTTAAGTTTTTGTTCGTCTTTATTTGTCATTCATTTTTTGGGCTATTTTGTCAGAATTTTATTATATATTTAGGTATTATTTTAAGTGTTTATTATAGATAATAATATTATTTCTCTCCTATGTGTTAGGATCGCATGAAAAAAAATGGCGCATGAATCGGAAGTCGGATGAAGATTTTCAAAGCAACACTGTGAAGTGTTGCATTACTGAAGTTTCAGTCCAGATCGCAATCTGGAGACGGCTGGTGCAAAAATGACTTTATTCGGGGCTGATTTTTGCTGCACTATTACCCCAGGACCCTAGCAGTATTTATACCCCTTTTAAGCATCATTTGAGGCATAGAAGACCCATTAGAAAGTTAGTAGAAGTAGGCTAGATTATAGAGTAATTTAATTGCTTTCTTTACTTGCTTTTTAAGTTTAATTGGTAGATTAGTTAATGTGTTTTCCTTAATTGTGCTTTCTTAGTGTTCATTGTAGTTTATGTTAGTTAATTGATTTGTAAAAATACTTTCTTTTTACATGCATTCTTAGAATAGATTAGGGGATTTCTCTAATTGTGCTTGCTTAGGGATAATAAGTAGTTTAGATTAACTAATTGCTTGCTTAATATGCTTTTCACTTAAAATTATTCCCTTTGTTTGCTTTCTAAAAATACTTTATTTTTAATTGCTTTCTCAGTGATTAATCTTTACTTTAAATTGCTTTTTTAGTTCCATTAGTTCTAGTTTTAGTAAAATCTCTTCTCTTAATTAATCGCTTCAACTTGTAATCTAACCAAATAACCGGTAATTATCGACTAATCCTTGTGGGTACGATCCCTACTTCCCTTTGCAACTAGTTGACAACCGTATACTTGTGGGATGCCACCAAGTTAGTTGTAGGATTTAGGTGTTTTATAAATTTATAACTAGATATGTGATGTATCAAGGGGTTGTTGAGAATAGATATAATGGGTTGTGTTTACTTAGATTTTCCCAAGTCTTGATTTCTAAACTTGGGTTTTGAAACTCTAAATTGTAATTAGTTTGGGGGGTTTCGATTTTTATCCTCCTCCATGTACTTTATTCTCATTCATCAATAAAACAAGCATCCGGCTGTTATTACGGAACCGCTGATTCGCTAAAAAAAAATGAATATAGCTTAAGTCTGAATTTCTTCCCTTATGTCAAAATATTCGACTTTTCACAGTTCAATTCACATTTCTAGCTTACTTCCTTTCCGTTTCCCATGTGATATCATGGTAGGATGAGGATTGGAAAGCGTAGAAGCTAGAGAAGTCAACTTTCATTGAAATGGCTCAGCAATGGCGGTTTCTTTATTTTGTAAAATATAGATCGAGATTAATAATTTTGATGGTTGATAATCTAACAATCCTGGTTGCAATTTGCTAATTAGTTTGAATACAATGCTCAACTAATAATTGTTGCAGTATATGGCCTAAAAAAAATAAACTAATAAATAATAGTGTATACACATCACACTCTCACCAAAACCTATTCATGAAAACGAACCAAAGAGATGTACATACATATTACTAAGTAATGTAAAAACAGTGGAGAGTTACAATAGTTTAACTCTAAGGGTCATTTGATTGAATGTTTGGATGACAAATGAAAAGATTTTGTCAAATATAGTTTATTTGATGTTTTTCAAATTTAATTTTATCAATATAAGTTAAAAAGCTTTATAATAATTATAACAAATACTTCACAAGTAATTATGATTAACAGAAGATTGATTTTATTTAAAAATTAAATTATAAGAAAATATAAAAAATAAAATATACATAGAAATAGTTATAGTACTGTGAGATCTACAATTAAAAGAAATATGAATGTACAAAAATTGAAAACAAAAATAAGTTTAGTAATTAAATTTATAAAATTATGTATTTCGAAGTTTAAAGTTACTTTTGAACTATTTGGAAAATAACTTATGCTCAATTTTAATAAGTTATTTTTAGCCATAGGAAAAAAATTAGAGAGTACTTTCATATGTTTGGAGCTAAAGAAATTTAAAAAAAAAAAAAAAAAAAAAAAAACAGAGAGAGCAAACAGCCTGCAAGGTTACTCAATCATACGAGAGTTATCATTTTGGTCACTAAACTATTCTTGTGGCTTAAATGTTAACTTTCAAAACAGTTAGGGTATGCATTAGTAAGGTCACTCCGTCTATTTTGTCCCTTAAATATTCTACTATATTAGTCATGTGATTCTAACGTGATTTTTTTCCAAAGGTAAAATTGTCGAAGAAGGAAATTACAAACAACTTCCAACTTTTCCTTTCCCTCAACCCTGTTACCCGTACCTTCCCTTACCATTTTCATTTTTAATTACTAAAAAAAAAAATCATTTAATAAGAATTTCAACCTCCGGATCTCCTCTCCTCTCCCCCCACTTCTCTTGCTATCGGCCACCTTACCTCCTCATTTGAGAAAATTTTTAAATGGTATCAATTTTAAAAATCGTTCTATTTTAGTGTTGATTTGAAATGGGTTTTCAGACAAGGGAAAACTCGCATTCGTTGAATGCGAGGTCATTACAGACAAGCATTCGCTAAATGCGAGTTCAGTTAAAACTAAATTTAAAAAAAAAAATTTATTTTCTGACCTCACATTCTGGAAATGCAAGGTTAGTGAAATTTTTTTAAATAATTTTAATTTTTCTTATACTCCATTTCGTAAAATAATTTTAAAAAATTCGCCTGACTTCGCATTTGTGAAATGCGAGGTCAGGTAATATTTCGCAAATGCGAAGTCAGGTAATATTTCGCATATGTAATAAGAGGGAGCCTTACCGTCCTTACAACAAACTTCAATGTGATGTTAAGTTATGGTAATACCTGACCTCACATTTCACAAATTTGAGGTCAGGCGAATAATTTTTAAAAAAAAAATTTATTTTACAAAATAAAATTTTTCGTAATTAAAAAAAAAATTACACTATCCTCGCATTTGCTGAATGTAATGTCAAAATGAATGTTATTTTAAAAAAAATAATAATTTTACATGAACTCACCCATTTAAAATCAACACTCAAAAAAATTTATTTTTAAAATTAACACCGTTTCAAAATTTTCTCCTTTATCTTCCCTACCCCTAACTACCGCCATCAAAATCCAAATCCCACCTCTTCGACCTCTTTCTACCCCTTCCCTCCATCTTCCCTGCCACCCTTGTCGTCGACATCTATCACCTCTAGCTCAACCCTGCCTCTCCCTTTGGTCAATCTTCGTCAACCCCAACCCCCACCTCCTCACCCACTCCATGTCTCTCCCCTTTTCTCTTTTCCCTGCAACATAAATCAAATTTATGAAGACTAAATTAAACCCCAAAATCAAATTCTTTCAACCCATAGGCATTTAAGATGCTGACCTTTCCAAAAGCATGACTAGCTGCAACGTCTCTTTAGCATAAAATTTTCAAAAAGGGTAAAGGGATTCTTCTTCCATGTTTGCTTGTGGATTTGGTGCTGAACCGAAGTGGGACCTCGCTGTAGCATTATTAATTTTTTTCCAAATGATAATATGTATTGCTTATCAAAATATGAAATTATAAGGATAACTATCCTCACATGTTCTTGGCTGCTTGGCCGCCTAAATTGGAAAGAAACTCTCCCACATTACATCTTTAACAAGATTTTTAGAAAAGTTTGCGGCCTTAGTACAAGGCTATTGTTATGTCTATTCACTAAACACGTAAAAGAACACAACTGAAAAGTGAGCTTAAAGTTAAGCGGTCCTCCAATAGGTTTGCTAGGATAGGATGACTGGGGTGTCCTTCTGTTGTAGTATCTTGATGATCTCTTTGGTTTTGCTCTCCACTTGAATCTTATGCCATTTCTGATCTAAAGCCTTAAAAAGAGCCATCTTGATTGCTTATGTTGCTTCAAGTCCCCCATAGTCCTTATTTCCTTCAGAGGCCAGATAGCTTGGATTTGCTTATCACAATCTATCCCAACTATCCCAAGTCCAGTCCTATTAACCAGTCTATTGCTCTTTAGACCAATGTTAATCTTTATTACCCTTAGTATGGGAGAATCCTATCTCCTAGCTCTTCCAGCTGTGACTGTTTTAGCTATGCCTTGATTTCTCTTTGCATATTTCTTCAAACTCTAACCAGTCTCCCTATGATTTCTGCAAAATGCTAGTTATCGGAATTTCATTACCCTTGAAGACCCCATTGTACCCAGCCTTCCATATAATTTACCACAAAATATTGGCAATCAAAGCTATGTGACATTCCCTTTCATCTCTGATCGTCACTTCCAATAGCTTTTCCCACTAGTCCCAAAAAAGAGTCCTGTACTGATCGAGGCCTTCCAACTTAACTGGAGCTAATTTCCACACCTCTTCAACTGCCTTGCAAAAGAAGAATAAATGTTCAATGGATTCTTCCCTGTCCCCACAAAATTTACAATTATCTACCTCTGCACTACCCTATTATGAACAAACTCACCAACATGGAATAATTTTATGTAAACACTTCCAACAAAAATATTTGATTTTATATTTAATCCAAAGAGCTTTCCATATCCTATGTACCCTCGTTGTTGAATTGGCTTCTCCCCACTTTCTGCTCCCTCTATTCTCCTATCTTCCATCTGTTTTGCCAGTCTGTACCCTAAATTAACTGAATACTGTTCACTGGGAGTAACGTGCTAGAAATCTCTCTCTGGTTCCACTCAAACTAATAGGAATCTGTCCAAGATTTATAGAGCCCTGATGAGATTTGCATCCGCTTTATTGAATATTTGGCTTAACAAATCTGACATCCATCTGAAATTATGAATGAGCTTATCCATTATTATGATGTTGTAGCCAACAGGTTTTTGTGAGGAAACTTTCCGAGTTGTGTTAAAAGGAATCCATCTGTTTTCTTTTATGTTGACAGATTTGCCTTCTCCAATTCTGAACTTCAGCCCTTCACCAATAAGTCTCTAGCAAACATAATACTTTTCCAGAACTAACTTGGAACCCCTAGAACAACAGCTTTCAATATTGCTTCATTGCAAAGGTACTTAGTTCTCAACACTTTACTCACCAGCAAATTAGGGTGATTCGTGATTCTCCACAAATTCTTTGCAAAAAGAGTTGTGTTAAAGCAATAGAAGTCTTTGAAACCTAGCCCACTATCTTTCTTTGCTTTAGTCATTCTACTCCAAGACATCCAATGTATCTTTCTCTCCACATGATTTGTACCCCACTATAATTGACTCATCTTCAATTTGGACATATCTTTACAGAAGCCCTTTGATAATTTGAACACAGACATTATGTAGGTAGAGCCATTGATACTGACTTTAATAACACTTCTTTCCCTGCATTGTTCAGCAGCTTATTCTTCCACCCTTTCAATCTCTCCTCTAACCTTAGTTTGACAGCTTTAAAAATTTCCTTCTTTGATTTGGTGATCACCAAAGGCAGTCGCAAACCTTGTTGTAGTATTGGCATTTGAAGTTTTGGAGAAAGGAATTCTAGATGGATTTGGCATCTCTTTTTTGTATTTTACTACTAGTAGCAAAATGGTGCCTATTATTTTCTTCTAGTGGAGGTAGGGTGGGTTCAATAGTGGTTAGTTGACAAGAAGTGGGGTTGTTGCTAGTAGAAGTGTGGGGTTTTTATAATTGGGAAAATTTCACTTATATCCCTGATCTTTGGCATTTTTTCACGTCACCCCTTTTGGTTAAAAAACCTACAAACACCTTTTCATGCTTAGGGTTCAAGTCTGTCCAATAAACGGAAAAACGTTGAATACCACATGCGTGTGAATATGCTTGGTTTAGAATTTTTTGGTATATTTTATATATTCTTCCCATATTACCCTTTATTAATTGCCAATCCAATTATTATGAATTAATTTTGGGGGCCAAAATAAAATTAAATAAATTTTAAGGTCAAAATAAAAAAAATAAAAGAAAAAGAAAAACCCATCATCTTCCTCCCCTTTACCAACCATCCTAGCACCACCACCCTCTTAGCCCCATCACCATCCCCACTATGTCATCTCCCTCCCACCTCTATCTGCCACCACGCCGTAGCTCCCACCCAATCCCCGCCACCTCAACTCCTCTCCACCCACAATCAGCCCAACACCTCCATCTTCGCCACCACCACCACACAGCTCCCCTACTCCCTCTCCACAACCCCAGGCCCCTTTCCTACCCTCGATTTGGCCCCACCCCCAATTGTTTAAGATCCTACCCCTCTTCGTCACCCCCAGCCACCCTCCCCCTATTCCGCTATCTATCCTTCTTTCCTATCCCCATCACCCCAAGCCTCTCCTACCAATCTCGCTACCGCATGCCTTCCCCACCCCCACTCCCCATCTCTAGATCTATCTCAACCCCACGTCACCACTAGCCCACTCCACATCCCATCCTACCACTTCAAGCTCCATTACCATTTCTTTAGTTTTTTAATGATTTCTGACATAAATTTCTCATTTTTTTTTTTGTTCCTTCAGTTTTTAATTTTTTATTCTGATATTTATTTTTCATTTCACCAAAATACAAAAAACAAAGTTTCTTGATTTTTCTTGCTTTTATTAATTTTCTGATTTCTTTTTAACTTTTATGTTGAAATTTTATTCTTTATTCTATTTTTTATTTTCTTAATGCATACAAAAGAAGTTTTTCCTTTTTCTGTTATTTTTTCTAAATTTTGATTTCTAGTTTTTATGGTTTTTTATTTTGTAAAGTAATATGATAACATTTAAATGATAGAAAAACATACAAGGATATAATAGACCACAAAGTAAATGATTCTGTTAGTGAAGGGGATTCTATCCATCTGACATTTGAACCAAAAGCATGGGTAGTTTTTGTAAGTTTTAAATCATACTGGAGCAATGTGAAAAATGATTAAACCACAAGGGGTAAGTGGAACTTTTCCTTTATAATCTCATTTTGTTTGATAGTTTTACCCTTAGAGAAGATTATGTGACTAACCAAACGAAACATTTAACGAATAAAATAGATGGAACGATATTACCGTTATATTTTTAAAAGTTATGTGACCATTTAGGTCACAAGAATAGCTCAATGGCTAAAATGACAACCCCAGTTAATTGAGTGACATTTTCGATCAATTGCTCTAAAAATCTTGGAAAACATTTTCAATCCAACCAAATACACCCTAATGGTATTGATAATTTCACGCTCCAGATGTTATATCTCACCCTCTGTCACACTTTTAGGCCACAAGATAGTAATCTCTATCACAGTTCTAATGCTTACCGCTTGTATTTTGACTCACAAGTGTATTTATTATGAGTGGCAAGCCTCCATAGAGTGTGACAATAGATTAATACAGAGAGTGAAAGAGAAGATTTCATGACTCATTTTACACATATAGTATAGAAACCAACAAAACAGAGATATATTCTTGATAGAAAGAATTATATTTTCAACACAACTAAGATAGATGTAACACATATATAAGGAAAATTTTACAATACTTTAAAAACTTGTACTATACAAGTTTTTAAAGTCATTACCCAAAAAAATTACAAGATTTTAAAGTATAATGGAGTGACCATACAGTAACGGGATTGCAGAATTTTCCTATATATTAAACTTTAAGGTATGTATTTATGTTAGAATATTTTTCGTGTTATTAATTTTTTTTTTTTTTTTATAATGTTGTACGTCAAACAAAAGAGTTTCTATATGTTGATCTACAATATTGATTAGTTTAGGGAGGGACTTGAAAAAAATAAATTCGGAAATTAATATTTAGATTATCACATTTGACAAAACCACCTGTTTACAATGAATATGCCATACTGGATTTCCAGAATATTATTCTAATTTAACTTAAGTTACGAAATGTACAGTAAATGATTAATCTTTTCTATATCATTAGTATAGAAATTTATTGCCTAAAATTCAAAAAAAAAAATAAAACAAAACAAAAATTACGAGGCATGCATGTAAACAGGATAGTGTAAAAATTTTCTATACAATCCGTGTAGGAAAAATTAATTCATATTTAGGACCCCACTTAAACTTCAACCGCTCACAAAATACTCCTAAAACATACTCCTTCTATTTCAAAATAACTCTTCATTTAGACAAATTGTCTTATTTTAAATTATCTGTCGCTTTAAAAAGTCAAAAAAGTATTAAATGATATTTTTCTTACTTTACTCTTAGTACCATATTAATAGAGAGAGAATTATATTGCTGAAATATTAATGTAAAAGGATAATTCAATTATTTTAAACTTTTTTTTTGGAAATTTCTTGATACGCGTGCACCAACTAAATCCAATTGCTTATTTTGAAATGGAATGAATATTAGATATCGATTTTTAAAACTTTTATGCGAAGCATTTCCTTTTGAATTAATCTTTTGCATAATGACAGTATAGATACAAGTCACGCACTCATTTTTTAAATTTCAAATATTATTTTTGTATATATATATGACATTCTTATATATTTGATAATATAAAAAATTTTCTATAATACAGTTTAAGAAAGACTAACTATTTCCTTTGAAGTGCAAAAATGTTGAAGGAAGATGTTAACCGTCGAGGCTTCGACATCTTCTTAGGAAAGAGGGATATTAGGCTTGCTAAAATACTTTAGTATATGCTTGTCTTAATGTTGGAATCAATTCCGTGTACAAATTTTTTTTTTCCCATGCACAATAGACTTGCACATGACTTCCTTTCTTTTCTCTGAACCCCACCACCGCCACCGTCGCCGCCACCAGCTAATTTTAACTAACCAACTGTTCTATTTTTAATTTCTTCCTCTCCTTTTTACATTAGCAACTCTAATTACTGAGTGAGGCACACTTTTGTGTATGCAATTTTAATAGATAAAAAAATAAAAAGGAAAGATGTGATTAATGAGGGTTACACAAGAATGATATAAATGAAAATTTATTACACTAATAAGGATAATTTTGATAAATTATATAATGACATCACATTAAATGATCCTTTATTTTTTATATATTGTATTAATGACACATTTGGTTACCTACCCTCCGAACATGTCACATGCTTTTCCTTCCTTTTTCTCTATGTTTTTCTCTCGACACACAAATGGAACACAGAAAAACAAATAAACCACCCACAAAACCGATTATATATTGTATGTGTGTTTAATTTAATTGCGTATTTAAGGTTCCTATTAAGAATTGAAGTATGGTAGACTAAACCAATACCATTACATAAAGTATAATTTAAATCCTTCAATCTCAAACAACCATAACATGGTACTAATTGTTTACTCAGTCGATGATGTTTAATTGCGTATAAGTGGATGAATAATCCGCTATTCTTTGTGGAACTAACACAAACGCTAGATGCGACAGGAATTATGGATGATTAAACATTTCAAACTCAAAGAATTAGTTCATAGCTTGTCATTAGATTTTTCATTGAGGTTTGAAAGAAAAATAACATCCTTCAAAAAATAATAATAATAACAGCCTTAACTTAACGGCAATAAATGCTAACCAGTTTTGATGAGTTGGATCTCTTGATACTGAATCAGCCACATCACCCAACTAGGTGATATGGCTGATTCAGGACCAAGAGGTCCATGCGTTATTGCATGGATTTGGTCCACCTAAAAATCTCCCCAAAACTGAGATAGTTGATCACTTTAATGAGTTGATTTTAGAATTAGGAAAAAAGTTTTATGTGGTCACTAAATTATTTTTATAGTTCATTTTTAGTCATACAACTATTTTTTTTTTGTTTAAATTTACCTATTAAATTATTTTTCACAGTTCACTTAAGATTATTCAAATATATATTTTTTTATTTCAAATCAACCCACAAAATTTTTTTAAATAATTTACCACTAATCATTAGGATGACTATGATGATTAAGTGTAATATTTATATAATGAGTACTAGTATATTGTTTTAAAAGTCAAGTAATTTAAGATACAAAATAGTTGAGTGATTATAAGCAGATCACAAAAATAATTTAACAGGCTATTTAAAATAAAAAATAATTAAGCAATCATAAATTCACTACACAAATAATTTAGTGGCTATATAATTTTTTGCCGTAGAAACTAATACTATACATTGGAAAATACTTATATATACCCGATTTTTAATCCTACCTGTAAATCTTGAGGTCAAAATTAATTCACTACAAGAAAATTGCTGTTTTCATGCGGATTTTGCTGCGGATTATAATGAAAAATCCGCAGCAAACAAGACTTTCTGCGGATTTTGGTGAAAAAAAAAAATCCGCGGGTAAAAAGGCCGTGGATAATAATTTGCTGCGGATTTTATAATCCGCACAAAATTTGATGGGGAATTTGCTGCGGAAATACACATGCGGATATTTTGCTGGTAATTCCCGACAAAATTTCGTCATTTTGCAAGGGTTTTGATGGGGATATTGTGCGAAATTATCCTGTGTAAATTTCCGACAAAATCCCTAGCAAATATCCCCAGCAAATTCCCCATATAATTTCCGCAGCAAAATCCCTATATAATTTCCGCAGGAAAATCCCTAGCAAATCAGCAAATTCCCCATATAATTTTCGCAGAAAAATCCCCAGCAAAATCCCCATATATTTTCCGCAGCAAAATCCCCAAATAATTTTCACAGAAAATTTTTGTTAGTATTGTTTGGTTTTTTCATCCCCCTGTACACATTCTAGCAATTTCTTATACAAAAAACAGATATGTCGCAGAGATCATCATGTACACATTTTAGCAAATTTTAGTTTTCAAATAATTCGACGAAACAAATTCAAATACAATACATATATAGCATTTAGTTATCTAAGTAAACAACCAAATACAATCTAATCATCCGAGCTACCATATGCATCAAGGGGTGGGGTACGCTGGTGGCGAGAGGAACTTGGGCTGACACGCCTGCTCCTTCCATTTCAAAATGAGGGGGAGTATAAGAGACAGGTGCTTATTGCACATCCTATTATCTCCTGCATCAGCCATCTACAATTGGTTGAAACCAAGTAAGATATTGATTAATTCAAATACAAAATGTTCTAATATGGATTTGTTGATTTGTCTATGTCTCTTAAAATCATCTTATTTCTTGTCTCTTGTAAGCAATATGATGTGTATAAGATTTGTTTCTGATTAGGGAGAATGATTCTATGTTGAATATGCCATAGGGGGTTTCTGTAATTTACTCGAAAATAGAGTACTAAATGCACTAAAATCATAGCAAAGTGAAAATTTTATCTTTCTCATCTGAAAGTTTACTTTGTTGGCAAGCAGAATCAACAAGAAATAATCAGAAACAAAACTAATAATAGACCATTTAAGCAACAAAGCACAACCAGAAAATTATTCTTCCCAATCACTCACAACCTGTTTGACCAACAGATGAATGCTCGTTTCTCGAAGAGTGATCACTTCATACTCGAATAAATAATTAAATATCCCCCTGTTAGTTCATGTTTCTGATTATTTCTTGTTGATTCTGCTTGCCCTGTCTCTTATACACATCTAGATGTGTATAAGAGACAGCCATTCATCATCCTATGTTAAAAACTATTGTCGCTAAGGCAAATTTTATTACTTGAAGATTTTAGCTTCTATATTTGTAAGGAACTACGTAACTACATCTACCAATAAACATTCAAAGCAATCGCAAACCTTTATGAGATATTCATATTTTTATTAGTATCATATTTTCCTCCAAATTCACGACTTCATTCATTTGTTACTCTAGTTTGAGTTCCAAAGCAACAATAAAAACCTTATATTAGAAATATGACAAACTAGAGACTTACTTAGTCTCTTGTTAAACAATTAATTTCTAGACAAATATAAGAATATAATTTCATCAAAATTTTCCACTTGCTTATTATAGTAAAAATTTAGTATATGATAGTATAGGTGTTAAATATTGTCATTATATGGGAAATAAATTGAAAATAACATAGCAAAAATCCTCGATAAATTAGGATAACAAACAATTGACAAAATTGTTTAAAAATTGTGAACCTGAAGAGTTAATGAACATCAACCATGAAAATAAAAATAAATAAAAATAAAAATAAAAATGCAAAAATTATAGCAAAATCCTACGAAATTAGGGATAAAAAAATCAAAATAACATAGCAAAAATCTATACGATAACAAACAAAATAAAAATAAAAATAAAAATAAAAATAAAACGCAAAAATTATAGCAAAATCCTACGAAATTAGGGATAAAAAAATGAAAATAACATAGCAAAATCCTACACAATTTATTGACAACAAATAGCTGCAAAAAATTAAAAACTGAAAATAACAAATTAAACCACCCACAAAAATTATGGATAACAAGAATTAAAAAAAAAATAGATACAAGAACAAAAATTGAAATGGTAGATTAATCAATCACCTTGGAAATGGTTGAGGATGTCTCTTATGCACATCTAGATGTGTATAAGAGACATCAAATCCAAGATGAAGGATGGAGCAAAATTGACTTGATCCTTCGACAGCAAAATTGCTTGAGGAAGGATGGAGCAAAATTGCTTGAGGACCTCCTTCTCTAGATGTGTAGGAGAGAAGGGATTAAATCCTTTGGAAATAGGATGGTAGCCAATAAAGTTCCACCAAAGAATATTTATACAAAATGGAGATTTGCTTTAATTTTTTCCGATTAGATCTGTCCAAAATGTGTTGGGATTCTGCACTGTAAATTGAATTTTCCTGCAGAAAATTCCGCAGGAAAATCGGCAGCAAATTTGCTGCGGAATTTAGTTTAAATTTCCGCAGCAAATTGCTGCGGAAAATAAATTCCGCAGCAAGTATGCTGCGGAAATTTAATTCTGATTAATACCTGCTGCTTACCATTCTAGCTCGTTAATCCGTAGCAAAATTTTAATCTCCAACCGTGAAAACTAAAATTTGCAGTAAAATCCGTATATAATTCCTGGGGAAAAAATCCGCAGCAAAAATCCCCATGAAATTTGCAATTTTCTTGTAGTGATTCTTATAAAATCTTGTTTACATCAACTGATGTCATAAATTCCATAACATCTAATTTACACCACAGGATTTACAAGTAGAATAAAAAATTTGGTCTACTTAAATATTTTCCCTATACATTATTTGCGACTACATCTTCGATTGCGGACTGTATTTATTTTGATTAATGAGGCAAGGTCACCTAGACATTTCAACGACCCCATTATAACTGGCTATGTCTTCCAAGCGCAGATGATGCTCCTTGCTGTCCGCTGTACAAACCAAAGCTCCTCACCTCTTAAATTCTTATATGGATTCGATTTACAGTAAATATGATGAATTTTTTATTTTATACTTAATCACATTACTCTAACTCATTAAAAATAAAAAATTTTATGAATATAGATCAAATAGTCTATCTCAGTTACTGTGGACCGAATTTATATAAAAATTTTCCCCTCACCTCAACCAATGGCCAAAAAATACCAAAAAGGGAAGAAAAAAAAAAAAAAAGAGTCTATTACTACCAATTTTCTCCGTAGATGTCATAGAAAATAGATTAGCGCATGGATAAGTACATATAATTGTAGGGATTCCCTTGATAGAATCATCTATTGATTTTAAATATTTATATAATAAAAACTTTTAAGACACAATTTTATACAGTATATATATTTTAAGGTATAATAAGGTAATTCTATAAAAGACGGTAGAATTTTTCATAATTCTACAAATGCGTGATCGATGTGATAACAAAATACAATTTAAATTGTAAGATATTTATTTTTATAAGTTATTAATCATAGATTCGAATAATTAAAGGGTAAGTGAAAAGATGAGTGTTTTTTTCTTAATTTTTAAATGGGTGATCCACGTAGCATTTGACATCACTAAATGTAGCTTGTTGGTTGAAATATAACAACTAGATTGATATATATTAGTGTCAAGTTTTATGATTGACAATTCAAGAGTCAATCGTAGATCTCTACGGACGTCCTGATCTAAATGTTCCTCCCGGCCTTTTTCTGTTCACAATATCAAAAATCACTCGCAATTAAGTGGTGAAAATTCTTACATTCGTTTTATTAATTATAAGCCCTATATTAGGGCTATCAATCAAGTTATATGACCGAGGTTTATGCATGTCTGAATTCAACCCATTTCAAAATTATATAGCCTTAAACCAGCTCAATTCATGAAAATTTACACATTCGAGTCTCACGCTCAAGTTAAAAAATTAAGTGAGTTTCAAGTTGAAATCGTGCCAACTCAAATTCACAACATCTCTGCCAAAAAATAGAAATATATATAACTCTATTCGAGCAATATATATATATATATAACTCTATTCGAGCAATATAACCTCATATGTACAAAAATTAAACAACAAACTATTATATAATGAATATCCATATACAATATATATGACTCCTAGATGTAGTTGAATGTCCCATGTTATGTACGGAATGACTAATATCTATTTTCAATTTTTTACAATAAATAATATTAATAAAGAATGATAACGGCATAAAACCTTAGCAATTAAACTACATAAAGGTAAACAACATTAAGTAATAATATCTATACATTTACTAATTAAAAATAAAAACCATAGTAGCAATATTACTATAAAATTAGCCTCTCAGGTTTTATTTTAAAAAATAGAAACAAAATTACAACAACCTGGATATATGAGTGTTTTCAAAACTTATATTGACCATGTTCCATGAAAAATAAAAAATAATATTCATTTTATTGAGTGTGAAAGAACATAATATTTTGTCTGTAAAGGTAAAAAAACACAACAATTTAGAATTATTGATTTGTTTAGTTGAATTAATTTAATTCTATTGATATAAATTATCCGCAAAAGCAATAATTAAGAAGTATTTATCACATTTCATAATTAGTTTGCATTTATTTTTTTCTAATAAATAAAAATATCTTTAATAGACTTTTAAAATAGAATGTTATTGAACGGGGTAATAGAAAGAGATTTAAGTGAGATTAAGTTAGAGTTAAAATCTTCCCAACAAAAACTTTCCAAATGTGTATATGAATATTCAAAAAATAAAAGATAAAAGGAAAAAATATATAATCCCTTAAAAAAGAGAATATTGTTTTGTTCGAAGAATTTCATACTTATCCATGAAGTGATGCACATAGAAGAAAAACTCTTATAGTAATTATACAAAAATTAACATCTTGTGGTAAATTTCAAAGAATAAAATTTAGTGAAATTTTTTTTTTTCTAATTAGCTAACCACAGGAATAATGGTGGGAGGGCTACTCCCAAATTTTATTAAAAAATGCAAATAAAAGGTACAAGGAGAGGGTTTAGGCCAAAACCTCCTGTAAAAAACAAATGCATTACCAACTATCTACTTATTCTAAGTGTTGGATAATGTAACGCAACTAGTCTAAGACCTCCTCTTCACAAAAATGGAGTTGTGAGAAGCATTAAAAACTGATTGAATATGAGGAGAACAACTGATCATTTTTCTAAGAAAATCTGTCGCCGAGTTAGCTTCCCGATAGACATGTGTGAGGGTGAAATAATGTTTGGTAAGATATTGATTAGATTTTAAAGACAATGAACAAGTAATAATAAAAGAAAACCTTAATTATCCTAATCAACTCTCACACTCTCGCAAGTATACGAGGTGAGTTTGTATATAAGATGAGTAAAGATCGTTCTTATGAGGACTATTGGAACAATTATTAGCTTCACAAGCCTATTTATAAGTTAGATAAAATAATCAGAGATTTTTGACTAAACTTAAACTAAATTTAATCATAAGAAATTAAAATAAAGACAAGAATGTAAAATATTAAGCCTACTGAAAGCAATTATATATAATTGATGAAAACCCTAATTTAATCAACCCTACTTGCGAGAATTTAATCAAGAACAAGAATTCAAATTAATCTACTTTATTAAAAAAATCAAAAGCGATGAAATACACAAAAACCTTAACTACTAAACTATGAAACCAATTAAGAATTTAAAAGCAATAAGACAAGAATGATAGTTAAAGAATAAGCACACAATAAAAACAAGAATTAAATTGCATAAAATAAATCAAACTCAGTAATTGCAGCGAAAATCAGTGTTGATGATTGTTGAGGTTTGAATCTTTGACAAGAGAACAAAAATCTAGCTTTAACGCTTGAGAAAATCTACCCTAGAGCTAAACTATTGCTCTAACTATTGAAAAATAAGAAACTAAGAATAGCTGATGATAATCTCTCATTTCTTCCTTTTCTCTTGGTGTATTTATAGGTATTTTTAGGGTTTTGAGGCTTCTAGATGATAAGCTTACGATTTCCCATGCAAACGGGCCCACGGGAAGACTTTTCTTGCAAAATAAGCAAACTTGTAAGACCTATCCGTTGATCAGCGCATGTGCACATTGGGCAGAACCAAAAGTCGAGCTTTTGGAGCTGACGCACATGCGCTGCAATTCTGTCGACAGTGCATGTGCGCACCTGGTAGAATCAATTTCAATTTTGACCCGATGTAGGACTAATTTGGAAAAATTCAAAACATAAAAGTTGTAACTCTATGTCTTACCTTTCCAAAACATCTTAAATCATTCCAATTGGAACTCAGAAGAGAAAGTTATGCTCACTCTACCAAACTGTATCCAAATTCGCTCCCTGCCAGTACACGTGCATTCTTTTCGATTTTTCTCCAACTTTTTAGTCCTTTTGGCTCTTTTTTCATCCAAAACCTTCACAAACTCAAAATAAAACAATCAGACTCATATTTAACTCAATTTTTGCTCAAATTACACAAAAACGGAGGTAAATGACATTTGGAATATACTATATTTATGAGCTTATCAAACACCCCACACTTAACTTTTGATCGTTCTCGAGCAAAACATAGAAATAGATCACAAACATACTCAATATCCCATCAATTATCCACATAAATAACCAAGAACTAAACCATCATAAGGAAAATAGTCAAATGATGGTATAATAAATTCCTATACATGAATTCCAGTTTAAGTGTATACATAACCATACAAAAATAACTTTTAAAACACTTAGATCAAATCATGCAAACCCCTTGAATTTTTCTAAATACAGCATAGCTTACTCTTCTTATATTTCTCCACTAATGTTGAAAACTAACTCGACTTAAATTAGATATAACTTTTAGTTTGTAACGTAAACCTAGGGTTTTGACTAATGAAGAAAAGGAAAAGGATAAACAAATAAGAAAAAGAGCTTTAAATTAATGCTGGCCACACATTAACATAAAACTTCTTCTTGAACATTAAAATACCTATCCTTCAAAGAAGTAACCCACACTTAATTCTCCAAAAACCCATAAAAATTTTGTGCAACAAGCAGAGTAAAATCATACTTTTTCAATTTCAACCCTTCTTGCCAACACATTGCAAAAATATCACCCTTTTTTTTTCTTCTTTTTCTTTTCTCCAAAACGGGTACCAATGATAGGTACTACCTGCAAAATGATATCTACACAGGTACCAGTGATAGGCACTACCTACTAACAATCCAAAGCAGGTGTCAGTGATCGACACCACCTCTAAAACTCTAATGCAGGTGCCAGTGATGGGCACCAACAGTTATGGTCAACAAATTTTTTTCTAACACCCCTTCACCGTAAACTGTACACCATTCATTCTAACAGTCTCATACAACTATCTCCCATCCTTATATCCCCTTAATAGTTAATGTGGTATTAAAAATCTTTAGGGAAATTTAGGATAACTCCCAAAGGTAGATAAAAAATGAGTTAGAAAAAAAAAACGAATGGTGCTTGTATCCATTCAAAACAAAATAAGGCTTGAATAGGGTTCTAGGGATAAATTTTATAGTAATGGCTGGCTTGAAAGGCTCAAACGTCCAAAGAAATGCCTACCTCATCTTTAAATCAAATCAAATTATCTAAAATTTCCCCTCGAGAATGTAATAAGGCAAGTGTTTGGAGTGCAATATAAATGAATCTACACAATTATCTTTTGATTTACAGTGCCAACAAGCTAAACATTGTAAGGCTACTAGTGCTCAAAAATTATAAATCATGCTAGGAAAATATTAACACCGACTACCCTACTCATGACAACTTAGTTCAAAAATTATCAAGTAGAAAATCAAAGAAACAAGCTAAGCAATTTGTGAAAAAAAATTTCAAAAATTTGAAAAGCTCTCAAATCAGAAGCTAAGATATAAATATGAAAGAAAAAATTGAACAAAATGAACAAACAAAACATCAAACAAATATAAATTAAGAAAACTCCCCACCCCACACTAAGAGTATAGCATTTTCCGCAATGCAAAAATAAAGAGTAAAAAGAGAAAAAGGAAAGTTTATCTGTCAATGAAGAACATTTGGTGTCGTGTATGTCGAACTAAATACCCTTGAGTCGAAGTCAAAAATAGCAACCACTAAAACAGAAGCAAAACATAAAAACCCTTAAAACATTAAGAAAAATAATAAAACCAAGAAACTAAACAAAAACATAAGAAATAAAATTATAGAAGTTAAGAAAAAGCATGGGTTGCCTCTCATATTTCGCCCTTGTTTATAGTTTTAGACTCGACTTTGGTCATTTGATCAATGGTTGGCAAGGTGGACGATTTGCCACCCCTCGTGAATAATCCCACCATAGTAGTGCTTAATCCATTGGCCATTAACCTTGAAATTTCCTTGACTTCGTTTGAGTTCTACCACACCATACGAGAATACTTGCACTACTTCAAATGATACACTCCATCTTGACTTCAATTTCCCAAGAAACAACTTAAGCCTTGAATTGTACAATAAAACCATGTCTTCGGCCTTCAAATTCTTTTCCAAAATATGTTTGTCGTGCCACATCTTAGCCCTTTCCTTGTACAGTCGTGTATTTTCAAAGGCTTCTCTTTAGAGTTCATCTAATTCATTTAAACCAAGAAGCCTATTCTCACCGGCCTCTTTCAAATCATAATTGAGAAATTGGATCACCCAATATGCCTTGTGCTCGATTTCAACCAGAAGATGACAAGCTTTACCATAAACCAATCGGTATGGAGACATCCCAATTGGGGTTTTGAAGGTGGTCCTATATGCCCAAAGGGCATCATCTAACTTCTTGGACCAATCCTGTCTTGACCAGTTTATGGTCTTTCCAAGTATGTGCTTCAACTCTTGATTTGAAACTTCTACTTGCTCAGAAGTTTGCAGGTAGTAAGGTAGGGCAATTTTGTGGGTGACTCCATATTTAGATAAGATGCATTCAAAAAAGGAATTTCTAAAATGTGATCCTCCGTCACTTATAATAGCTCGCGGAACACCGAATCGTGAGAAAATATGTTTCCTCACAAAGTTTGCCACCACCCTTGCATCATTCGTTGGTAGTGCCGTAGGTTCAACCCACTTGGACACATAATCCACCGCTACAAGAATATATTTATTATAATATGATGATGGAAAAGTGCCCATGAAATCAATACCTCACACGTCAAAAATCTCATAAATTAAAATGTTTTGCAATGGCATTTCATCTTTGATTCTAGACAAAGTCCCAGCACGTTGACATTGGTCGCATTGGGTCACAAAATCTCTTGCACCACGAAACAATGTTGGCCAGAATAATCCGCATTGCAACACCTTTGTCGTCGTCCTTTGTGAGCCGTGATGTCCCCCTACTTGTGAAGAGTGGCAATGAAATAAGACACTTTGCACCTCATTCTCTGGAATGCACCACCGGATTACTTGATCCTTACATCAACGATAGAGGTAAGGATCATCCCAAATATAGTATTTCATTTCTGAAAGAAATTTTTTTCTTTGATTTAGATCCATGGTAGATGGAATGATCTTGGCGGCTAAGAAATTGACAATATCTACATACCAAGGTCCCCCATCCTCCATTCCCATCAAATGTTCTTTCGAAAACGTCTCATTTATGGGCACTTCATCACCTTTTCTAGCCATGGGTCCTTCAAGTTGTGAAAGGTGATTTTGACTCCTTTCTTGTCTACCACTTCCCAGTCAATTTCCTACAATAGTAAAATCCATATCAAATAAGTCTAGGTTTAGCATTATTTTTGTTCAATAGGTATTTAAGGGTTGAATGATCAGTATAAACTATCACCTTATTACCTATCAAATATGACCTAAACTTATCAAACGCAAAAACCACTGCCAACAATTCATTTTCTATGGTGGAATAATTTATTTGTGTTTCATTAATGATTCGGCTAGCATAATATACAACATGCAAGACCTTTTCTTTCTTTTGATATAATGCTGCACTCACGACATAGTCGCTTGCATCACACATTAATACAAAAGGAAAATTCCACTTTGGTGTGACTATCACGGGTGCGGTAATCAAAGCTTCTTTTAATTTATTAAATCCAGACAAACATTTATCATCAAAAACAAAAGGCACATCTTTTTGCAATAAAGTACACAAAGGGCAAGAAATCAAAGAAATTTTTTTAATGAAACGCTAGTAAAAAACCGGCATGACCGAAGAAAACTTCTCACTCCCTTCACATTTGAGGGGGATGGTAATTTACGTTCAATGATGTAACTTATTGTTATCCACTTCTATGCCCTTATATGAAATACGATGGCCTAAGACAATCCCTTCCTGAACCATAAAAGACATTTTTCCTAGTTAAGTGCCAAGTTTGAAGACTCACATCTTTCTAACACACATGCAAGATTATTTAAACAAGAATCAAAAGAGTCATCCAATACACTAAAATCATTCATAAAAACTTCAATGAACTTTGCAATCATATCATGAAAGATAGAAAACAAACATTTCTGAAAAGTACTAAGAGCATTACATAAACCAAAATGCATGTGCCTATATGCAAATGTGCCATATTGTCAAGTAAAGGTGGTTTTGTCTTGATCTTTAGGAGCTAAGGAAATTTGAAAATAACCTAAATAAACATTGAGAAAATAATAAAATGCATGTCCAGACAATCTTTCGAGCATTTGATCAATGAAGGGTAAAGGAAAATGGTCTTTCCTAGTGGTTTCATTAAGTTTTCTATAATCAATACACATCTAAGATGTGACTTATACATGTCACTCCGTCACTAATGTAGAGGGAATTAATTCATTCTTTTTATTTACGATTACAGTCATCCCTCCTTTCTTTGGCACTACTTGCGTTCCAGTCACTATCACGATGGGATATATGATCCCAACATCTAGCAATTTTAAAACCTCCTTCTTAACTATCTCTTTCAAAGCTGGATTTAACCGTCTTTAAGGTTGTCTAATAGGCTTATAGGTGTCATTAAGAAGTATTTTATGCATGCAAACAGTGGGACTTTTGCCTTTTATATGATCTATATTCTATGCAATGGCTTCACGATGCTTCTTCAACATAAAGATTAATTTGCCTATTTCAATTTCAGAAAGAGAAGCATTTACAATGACTGGATAAGTATCATTTTTGCCTAGAAAAACATATTTAAGATGAGAAGACAGTGGTTTGAGCTCAACCTTGGGGTGTTCATTGTTCGGATACCCCATTTTACCTTTATTCCTAAGCTTGCTCTCCTCAATTGTCTTTCATCTCATAGAGCATCCATCACGCTCTCTTTGTTGCTAGCTTCTATCTCTTCTTCATGGATAGTGTTCATGTGAAGGTCTCATCTTTTAGAGATTCCCTACAAAAATCATTAACCAAATCATCAATAATATCTATAATATAACATCATCAATTTAGCTGGAAATTTAAAGGAATCAAAAACATTAAAAGAAACAATATCATCATTGACTCTAAATTGTAGGTTTCCATCTTGGACATCAATGATGGCTCACCCGGTGGCCAAGAAAGGTCTTCCCAGTATGAGCGGGGTCACCACATCTTCTTCCATGTCAAGCACGATGAAATCTACTTGTAGAAATACTTTTCTAACTTTGACAATAAGCTCTTCTACAACTCCTACTGGTTAGCTTATACTTCTATCGGCTAATTGGAGAGTGGCGTTTGTTGGTTTCAAACCTCCTCCATTGAACCTCTTAAAGGTAGAATGAGGCATGATCCTGATAGAAGCACCCAAATCACATAGAGTTCAGTGGAAAGTCACTTCTCCAATTTCACTTGGAATCGAGAATGAGCCCGTGTCCTTGAGCTTAGGGGGAAGATCCCTCTAAATAATGGCACTACACCTTTCGTTCGAGCATAAAATTTTGTCCCCTATCAATCTCCTTTTGCTAGATAATATCTGCTTCATAAATTTAGCATAACTAGGCATATTTTCTATTGTTTCAATAAAAGGAAGGTTAATCTCAATTGTCTTAAAAATTTCCAAAAATTTCCTAAACATTTTCATTTTTTTTCATCTTTTTTTAGTCTTTGGAGAAAATGAACACTTACCTGCTTACTTGTAGATGCCGAATGATCCTCAAACTTGCCTTGTTGGCCAAGAGCTTTAGATGCTTCCTCATTCTCGTCCTTGCTCTTCGATATGTCTTCTTTTCCCTTTGCACCATTCTCCATCTTATTCGGCTCGTCATCCTTCACTTTTTTCAGTTCCAGTGTTTTTTCACTCTTCAATGTGACTGATTAAGATGTTCTTTCCTTGATTAAATTATCCCATGGGTTAGGAATTGTATCACTTGATAATGTTCCTGCTAGTCGCTCATTATTTTGGCGAGCTATCTGTCCCAATTGGATCACAAGGTTTCTTGTGGTAGCTCACAGATTCTCATGCTCCCTTTGCAACCTCTCAAGATCCCTTCTCAAATTATCATCATTGGATGCCTCATTATTCACATTTGTGGGATAATTTGAATTGTGAAATGGCGGTCTTGGTTGTTGAGGTTGGTATGAGTTGTTTTGATAAGGTGAAAAATTCTGGAGATTCCTTTGATATGGTGGTACATATGGTCTAGAAGACAATGGTTGATTGGACAAATTTTGTTGAGATACATTTGACTGAAATGACGGATTGTGAATATTTATTTGGTTTGACCAGGAAAAGTTAGGATGGTTTTGCCAAGACGGGTTATATGTGTTTCTATAATTGATGGGCTGATTTCTTGAGGTGGGATTGTGATTAGAAATAAATTGAATCTGCTCACCTTGCATCACTGTGTATTGATGTTTCACAACAGCCATTTTGGTGATTTTCCTCCGCAAAAATCACAATTCAAGATCCCTTGATTTGTTGGACCTATGGAATTCGTCAAGCTTCTTCCCATAATCTCTACGACCTTTGTCAAATTTGTAATGGCACTCATCATCATGTTTTGCTGAGTCAAAAAAGAATCATAGCTAGTCATACCTCCTTGTTGGACGTTGACTTGATTCACTTGTGGTTATTGTTTTCTAATTGAAGGAGTTATTGCTCCATGATAGAATGAGTAGATACCATTCTCTCCAACAATTCTTGTGCTTCTTCCAGAGTTTTATAGGGAAAAGAACCTCCCGCACTTGCATCAACTATTAATCTCATCTCCAGAAATAGTCCATTATAGAAAGTTTGGACTTGCAACCATAAGGGTATAGCATGGTGCGGACACTTCCTCAACAGCTCCTTGAAATGTTCCCACACTTCACCTAAGCTCTCTCTAGTGATTTGTCTGAACGATGTGATTTCGTTTCGAGAGCTTAGCGGTCCTAGCCAGTGAAAAGTGTTTGGCTAGGAATTGTTAAGCGAGTTGGTCCCAGGTAGTGAAAGTACCTTGTCTATATGATTGCAGCCATGACCTTGCTCTATCACGTAAGGAAAAAGGAAATGCTCTCATCCGGATACAATCGGGATGGACTCCATTGTACCGGAATGTATCGATGACCTCCTCGAACCTGATTAAGTGTTCTAGGGATCTTCATTTTGTTCTTCTCCAAACATAGCATGTGTTTGGAGCATTTGTATAAGTGCAGGCTTGATTTCGAAATTGTTCACTTGCACGGGAAACCGAGCAATACTAGAACTCGCCCCCTCAAAATTAGGTATTGCATAATCTATAAGATGTTGGGGGTTAGGATTGGCATTAACTAGATTGCCATTGTTGCCTGCAATCTCCTTCTGTTCATTCACGAGGCGGATTGGATTCTCCATTAGATTGTCACGTTGGGTTGAGTCATGTCATCCGTGGTTTCTACTTATGGTTCCTTGTTCAATTTCCAAGTCAATAGATGAAGTGGTTGATTGGACGAATGATTACCTACCATAAACTACAAGAAACGAAAACCAAAGATCAACTATCAAAGCTAAAATCCAAACAACAATGATAGAACAAGAAGTAATTGTAAATAAATAACAAAAATAAAAATAAAAAGTCTAATCTAGTAAGACTCACTACACCTAATATTGTTACCAAATAAAAATGTCTCCGGCAACGGCGCCAAAAACTTGTTCAGCAAGATATTGATTAGGTTTTGAAGACAATGAACAAGTAATAATAAAAGAAAACCTTACTTATCCAAATCAACTCCCACACTCTCGCAAGTATACGAGGTGAGTTTGTACATAGGATGAGTAAGGATCATTTCCACAAGGACTATTGGAACAATTATTAGGTTCACAAGCCTATTTACCAGTTAGACAAAATAATTGGAGATTTTTTACTAAACTTAAATTAAATTTAATCACAAGAAATTAAATAAAGACAAGAATGGTACAGTAGATCTGTACTAAAATATTAAACTTACGGAAAGAAATTAAATATAATTGACTAAAATTCTAATTTAATCTATCCTACTTGTGAGAATTTAATCAAGAACAAGAATTCAAATTAATCTACTCTATAAAAGAAATCAAAAGCGATGGAATAAAACCCTGACTACTAAACTATGAAAGCAATTCAGAACTTAAAAGCAATAAGACAAGAATGATAATTAAAGAATAATAACGCAACGAAAACAAGAATTAAATTGAATAAAATAAATCAAACTTAGTAATTGCAGTGAGAATCAGTGTTGATGATTGTTGAGTTTTGAATCCTTGACAAGAGAACAAAAGTCTAGCTTTAACGCTTGAGAAAATCTACCCTACAGCTAAACTATCGCTCTAACTATTGAAAACTAAGAAACTAAGAATAGCTGATGATAATCTCTCATTTCCTCCTCTTCTCTTGGTGTATTTATAGGTGTTTTTAGGGTTTTGGGGCTCCAGGATGATAAGCTTATGATTTCCACATGCAAACGGGCTCACGGGAGGAATTTTTTTGCAAAATAAGCAAACTTGTAAGACCAATCCATTGATCGGCACACGTGCACTACAATTTTGTCACCCATGTGCAGGCTGGACAGAACCAAAAGTCGAGCTTCTGGTCCTGGCGCACATGCGCTGCAATTCTATCGCGCATGTGCGCGCCTGGTAGAATTAGCTTCAAGTTCCTCCTCAGTTTTGACCCAAATGCAAGCTGAATTTGGAAAAATTCAAAACATGAAAGTTGTAGCTATATGTCTTAGATTTCCAAAACATCTTAAATTACCCCAATTGGAGCTTATAAGGGAAAGTTATTCTCACTCTACCAAACTGTGTCCATATTCGCTCCCTGTCGGTACACATTGTGCATCGTTTCGATTTTTCTCCAACGTTTTGGTCCTTTTGGCTTCTTTTTCATCCAAAACCTTCACTAACTCAAAATAAAACAATGAGGCTCATGTTTAGCTCAATTGTTTTTCAAATTACACAAAAACGGAGGTAAATGTCATTTGAAAGATAATATATTTATGAGCTTATCAAGTAACCCTAAGACATAAGACAGTGTATCTTGCGAATCAAAAGATCCAACGACCAAGCAATAGAAGAATCACACAAAACCATTTGGCAGAGAACTTTTTAATCGGATTCAAAAAACACATCAAATAAATTATTTTCAAGACAAAGTTGCAAGCCCGAAATTAAAGCCCTTGATTTCGCTTCTAAATTTGATTTGTGCCAAAAAGAATAAGCAAAACCAGCTGCAATGGTTCTAGATGAAGTTTGATGAGATCACTTCTACTAGTCAAACCTGTGCTCGACACAAATGAATCAACAACATTTAACTTTAGCCAACCCGATGGGGGACTAAGCCAAAAAATAGTCGTGGAACAAAATGGTTTGGGAAGGGAAACCATAACTCTTAGCCTCTGCCAAGAAGTCAAGGGAAAGGCCTCAAAGGGTTTTGCTGAACTCAAAAGAAAAATAGTGTGCAAAATGATTAGATCACAACAAAAAATGAAGATAGGCACTTAGCTTCAAAAAAAATAAGATGTTTGAACAAGCCAGATATGCCAACAAGTAATAATAGGAATAATTCTAGCTAACTGTCCATCTAGAGAAGAGAAAACATCAAGCCACTAGACATTGAACTTATGATGAATGGATTCAACTCGAACTCTAGGCACAAGCACCAAAAACTCCAACTCATTCCAAATATATTGCACAAATGGACAATCTACAAAAAACTTATCAATAGAATCCATGGAGTTACAAAAGCAACACTTAAATGCCAAACTAAAACCCATATCCATAAGAATGTCCCAAAAAGGCAGCAAGCCGTTTAGAATTTTCCACATCAAAATAGAGTACTTAATATGAATCCGAGAACTCCAGATATAAGCCCTAGACTGCAAAGCATTTCTTCTTTTTCGAATAAGATAAAAGGAAGATGAGGTGGTAAAAATACCATTAGATGTAAGGTTCTAGAAAGGCTTATCCTCCCGTTTGAGAGATTGGCTGCAAAATATGACAATGCAAAATGTCAGCCTCAACATCTTCAGGAAGAAAATGCTCAATCAACTATAAAGACCAGCCACCATTATTTGAATATACATCTTTAAGTTTAAGGTCCATATAGGGTATGTCATTCATCCATTCGACTAATGGACCCTTTCCAAGCCAGATTGAGAACCAAAACCAAGATTCACTTGATTGAATAGCATATTGAATGTGAGGTTCCTCCAAATCTTTAACTTTGAGCATCCGGTTCCAACTCTCGAGTTAATAGTTGGAGTACTGGAGCCATAACGACACCTCATAAACTGAACCCAAAGTGACTTAGAAGAGATGAAATTCCATCAAAGCTTGCATGAAAAGGAAAGATCACCATCACTAAGATGGAGAAGACCTAACCCATCTTGCTTAATCGGATAGCACAAGTCTTTTCACATTCGCCAATGCCTCAGATTACCGAATTCTTACTCACCCCAAAAGAAATTGTCTTGAATCTGATCCAAATAGGCAAGTCATATAATTGTTTTCCACCCAACCAAACGATCTCGAATTTTATCCAAAATTGGAGTAAAATAAGAACATTTAGACCTTCCAGTGAAAATAGGCAGCCCAAGTAAGTGAAAGGCAAGAAAATTTTTTTCAGACCCAAAAAAGCTGAGAGCATGAGAGAAGTACAACCAATGCAATTTTTGGAAACCAAAAAAAAAAAAAAAACTCTTTTCAAAGTTGATCTTCTGACTAGAACCCTTTTGGTAAGTGTAAAGAAACTGCAATAATCTTCTCAAAGATGCCTTATCCCCTCCAGAAAAGATCAAAATGTCATCTGGAAAAGACAAATGAGTGATATTGGGGCATCCTCGTGGAACCAAGTAAGGCCGGATAGCTCCCTGTTCAACTAGAGACTTCAACTCCCTCGACAAAGCGTCGAATGAGAGAATAAAAAATGGAGGAGGTAAAGGATCACCATGTTTTACTGCACATGATGACTGAAGGAAGCCTTTGCTTGCACCATTTAAAAGCACGGAGTATCTAGGTAACCAACGTGCTTTCAAGTTTTGCATAACAATATGGATGAAAAGAAGGGGAAAGCCAAACTTTGAAGAATTGCTCAAGAGGAAACCCATGAAACCTAGTCAAATGCCTTCATCATATCAAGTTTCAAAGCCACATTGTATCCCTTAACTTTTTTGTTTAAAGAAGAAAACAACTCCTTAGCCAAGAGAATACTTTCGATTGCCGTCCTTCTAGAAACAGAACCTGATGCTCCCTTAAAATCAAGTCTGGCAAAATCTTAGCAAGTCAATTAGCCAATATCTTTATAAAAATTTTATTAATAAAATTACAAAGAGAAATAGGAAAGAGATCACTAAAAGAAGATGAGTTATTTCTTTTGGGGATGAGTACAATCTCGGCACAGGAGATAATCCTAGGGAGAGGGACCCCTGCAAAAAATTCCCGAGCTACCATAGGTATATCATCCGCAATACTCTCCCAATATTTGACATAGAACATTACAGTAAAACCATCCGTACACGGGGCAACACTTTTCTTTCCTGATCCATATGGAATACCACCTCCTACAATTCTTCTAACAAAATAGGTTTAAGCAGGACTATTTGATGATCAACCGTCACCAGTGAAGAAATGTAGTCAAGAAAGTTATGCATATAGTGTTCATCAATATCAAAGCCCGAGAATAAGGTCTGATAAAAACTGACAACTTTATTTGCTTTCTCCTCGTCCGAATCAATCCATACACCTGATGATTTTTCTATTCGGCAGATCGCAAGTTGTAATCTCTTAACTATCAATGAAGCATGAAAAAAATTTGTATTGGCATTCCCTTCAAAAAGCCACTTACATCGAGATTTGTTATGCCAAAAGATTTCCTTTGCTTTCAAATTCTTGAACAAATCTGATTTGGTTTAATGCAACAATTATTGGTCAGCCAAAGATTGAGTAGCTTCAAACCTTATTTCTAAATCTGCGACCAATGATTCCGCATTCTAACCGAGTCAAAAATATTACCGAACACTGTAGAATTCCAATGTCTCAGGGTAGTTTTCAATCTTTTGAGCTTTCATGTAAAACCATGCAAACGACTAGCCATGATGGGAGCCCTCCAATCCATAGTGACCATATCCATAAATGTAGAGTGCTCCAACCACATATGCTAAAATTGAAAAGATTTTGGCACTAAAGAATCTCGTAAATGAATCTGAAAAAAGAAGCGATGAATGATAAAAACCCATTCAATTCAAATGTTGAACATGCGAGTTTGGAAAAGTCGAAAGCAACAAAGAATTAACCAAATGATGTCAAGCCTCTTCTAGATAGTCCGACCTTGTTAAACCCCAAACCAAGTGAAATTGCTACCCAAAAAAGGCAGTTCAATTACTTAACACTCATGCATAGCCGAATTCAATTCCTCCATAGCAATAATGTCTTTAGCCGAAGAGTGATATATTAAGAAATATTCAAAATAATATTAAAATTCCCTCCTAAAATCTAGGGTACACGAATATCCATAGCCAAAGACATTTACTCTAACTAGAGATCTGCTACACGCCTTTCAATTCTAGTGGACTTAGCATAGAGAAATATAGTAAAAACAACAATGTCTCAAGCACCATTTATAACTTTTAAGCGAATGAACATATCCGAGTTATGCAACACATTAACATGAAAACCACCCTGCCAGAAATCCAAATTCTTGTTTGAAGGATTAAACTGACAGAACCGAAACACTAGCCAAATACAATAATTCTCTATCTGCAATGCATCAACCATAGATTCCAAAACAACCAAAAAAGAAATATTGTGCATCCGAATTAAATTTTTAAGAAGCCTAAGCGTTGATTTCCCAGCAATACCACGGATATTCCAAATTAGAACATTAATCATTTAGAACTTGGAATAAGGGATTGAGCGAGGGCACGCAGAGCCTACCTAGTTAAATAATATGAGTAATAGGATAAACCTCATGCTTGTGAAACCATTTTGTAGACTCTTGTGAAGCCATTTGATGAACATTAGATAAAGCGGAATTGTTTGGAAGCCTTATTAGGAAATGGGGTGTGAAGAATTCCATTCAAGACAACTCGTGGACGAAACTCCCATTCTACATTGTCTGAGTCTAAGAGTGAGTCAACAATATCAAACTCTCTAACTAGTTTTTTCGATCAATGGCTCCGAAACTTAGCATAGTGATCATCTCAAAGTTCAGGCCCTATCCTATTAGCCGACAGGAAGTAGGACTCCTCATTTAACACACGCATGACATCTGCATGAACACTATGTCCATTGACCATAGGCAAAGAAATAGCCGTGGTTGGAATACCAGCCCCGCCATCCATAGATTGTATCACCTGCTCAGCCATACCCACAGGTTGAGTCTACTACTTAGTCGAATGCTTTGGAGATCTAACAGACTAAGGAGACATTAGGATTGACTCTTTCTCCTATTAAGCCAAAATCGACGGGCCAGATAGAACCCTAGATTCTTTTTCAAGTGTAACCTTGTGTGCCTCCTTAGGAACCCAAGATTGCTTAGGGTTTTTTGCCGACATCTCTTTAGGGTTCTTCGTCGACACCTCCTTAGCGTGCTGCTCAGTCGACTTAGGGTTAATAATCAATACTTTCGATTGTCCCTTGAGTTGATCATCGTTAGCTTTTGATTTTGAATATTTAACTAGGGGGATTTTTAACCAAACAATCAGTTTCAGAGTGACCCATCTTATGGTAATTTTTGCAATTTTTCGGAACCTCTTCATATTGACTAGATTGCCATTTGCCTTTATCACCATTATTGATCCATACTTGTTGAAGGCGAGGTTTCATGACACTAAGATCGACATAGACACGTGCCTTCCCTAGACGACTACCAGAAGCCATCGAAGCATCAATTTTTAATGGATTCTCACCAAACGAACAATAGAAAATAAAGCAGTTTTGTGAAACAAGTGACCTGGTAATCCATCAAAAGTAATCGAAACCAGCGCAATGGTGGATTCAACATCTAAGTCAAAGTCTAGTGGCTATTTAAAAATTTGCATGGTGAAACCCTAGAAATTAAGAGAAACCCTACACCAATCCACAGTGTTGGTAATCCTCCTCCAAGTCAAATTTGATGAGAACATGGCGATTGTCTAATAACCCTAGGGAACCAGAATAACCAATCTTCAGAAAATCACTCCTTAGGGACTCCATGCATGGTCGACCTCGGGAGAATTTCCCAACCAAACCAAAACGAAAAAGGATTGCAAGCTTTTGGATAACATCAAATGGAAAGAAAACTGTGGGTTCACCACAGTAAGTAGACAGAGGAATAAGCAGAATATCTACCTCTGGTAAAGAAAGAACTAAGGCAAAAGAACAAATAGGGAAAGGGGGAAGCCCTTCAGTCGAAGACAAAAAGGCAGCCATGGCTAGTAAAGAAAAGAATCACACAAGGAAGAATATCATGGGAGAGGGTGGCCAAAAACCTAGAGAGAAACCATAGTGAAAATTATATCCCCAACATACTTAATCTAGTTCTTTTCATATTTAGTATTTAGAACTCGTACTATGCACCAAATAATCATACATTTATCAATTTTTAAAAGTGTTTATATTTTTGTTGTATAAAAATGATTACAAAGTAATTATATAACAAAAATTTTAGTTGAAAGTTAAATTAGATACATACACTGTACTAGCGATATTACTATAAAATTAGCCTCTCAAGTTTTATTTTAAAAAATAATAACAATATTATATGACTTGGATATATGATTGTTTTCAAAACTTATATCTGTCAAGTTCTATGGAAAATAAAAAATAAAACTCATCTTATTGATTGTGAACGAACATAATATTTTGGCCGTAAAGGTTAAAAAAAAAAAAAACCACAACAATTAGAAGTATTGTTTTGTTTAGTATGAATTAACTTAATTCTATTGATATAAGGTATCAGTAAAACCAACAAATAAGAAGTATTTATCACATTTCAGAATTAGTTTGCATTTATTTTTAATAAATAAAAAAAATTTAGTGGACGTTTTAGGCAGAATTGCATTGGATGGTGTAATGGAAATAGGCTTGAGTGAGATTAAGTTGGAGTTAAAATCTTCTAATTCCCACATAAACCTTCCAAATGTGTATATGAATATTCAATAAAAATGATATAGAAGAAAAAGCATATAATCTCTTAAAAAAGAGAATAATGTTTTGTTGGAAAAATTTTGTACTTATTTATAAAGTGATGCACATAAAAGAAAAAGTCTTATATTAATTATACGAAGGCTAACATCTTATAGTAAATTTGAAAAAATAAAAATTAGTGAAAATTATATCCCCAACATACTTAATCTAATTCTTTTCATATTTAGCATTTATTCATCTCATGCTATACACTAGATAATCACATATTTATCAATTTTTAAAAACTGATGTTCCTTAATAAAATTATTTTAAAAATATTGCACAGTAAACTTCAAGGATACAAAACATTAAAGGAGAATATGAGACCGAAACCCCAATAAGTGTCTTATTTATTAAAATTACATAAATAAAAATGTCATACTTTTATGAAATATAATAAAAAAGTGAGGGTAAGTAATTTCTATATGTAAAAAAGAACATTTCTATTTATAAATTAATGTTAGGTCTCACCATATAAAGCATACATGTAAATAGCATGATGCCAAAAAAGTTAATAAGACAAAATAAGAAATAATATTAAAATTATTTTTTAGCATTTTACGATTATAAAATCACTTAAAAATAATATCTTTTATGATATAATAATTTTTATAAATATTAACTCGATGTAATTTGGTTGTATGAATGATATAATTTAGACATAGTAATTTGTGCAAGTTATTAGTTGTAACCCTTTAAATATGTATCTATAACTTATTTATTAAAACTTTTATTTATTAACAATAATATATAGATAAAATCTTTGCATAATTAGTATATATATACATATATATATATATTTTAACTTATTGTTAATAACATATACTTATATGATGATTTAAAATAAAATTTTAGTTTAGTAATTCTTTCGGGAAAAAAATATAAGAGGTGTGCGCAAAATAAGGATTTAAAGAGAATAAGATTTGGTAATTAATTTGAATTTCATTGTTAATCCAGTTAAGTATTTCATCTTTTACCTCTATTATTTAGCAAGTAAATTTCCTTTTATCCAATATGCCACGTTCAACTTCTTAAAGTTTCTTACAAACACCACTTTTCTTATATTATATTACTAGTTGAATGTCCTGTGCTATTACGGGAGGACTGATATCCATATTTAATTCTCTACGCTAATAATATTGATGAAAGAATGATAATGACATAAAAACTTTGTAATTAAAATATATAAAGGTAAACAAAATTAAGTAATAGTATCTACACATTTACTAATTAAAAATAAAAATAAAAGTATCATTATTAAATATACATTTAAAATGTTTATATTTCTATCGCATAAAAATGATTAAAAAGTAACTATCTAACTTAAATTTTAGTTGAAAATTAAATTAGATATGTATACTATAACAGTGATATTACTATAATGTTAGCGTCATAACTTTTATTTTAAAAAATACCAATATTATTACTATAACTTGGACATATAATGGTTGTCAAAACTTGCATGATTCTATATCTATCATGTTCAATAAATAAAAAATAAAACTCATTTTATTGAGTGTGAATGAATATAATATTTGGTTGTAAAGATAAACAAACACAACAATTCAGAAGTATTATTTTGTTTAGTATGAATTACCTTGATTCTATTGATATAAGTTATCAGCAAAACCAACAACTAAGAAGTATTTATCACATTCCATAATTAGTTTGCATTTATATTTTTAATAAACTAAAAGTTTTTATGGAGTTTTTGGATAAAATTGCAAGGTAATGGAAATAGGCTTGAAAAAGTTAGAGTTAGAGTTAAAATCTTCCCAATAAAAGCCTTCCAAATGTGTATGTGAATATTCCAAATAAAATGTTAAAAAGAAAAAATATATAATCTTTTAAAAAAGAGAATAATGTTTTGTTGGGAGAATTTCATACTTATCTATGAAGTGATGCACATAAAAGAAAAACTCATCTAGCAATTATACAAAGGTTAATATCTTGTATTAAATTTCAAAGAATAAAAGTTCATGATTGGTCAAAATTATATCCCGAGCATACTTAATCTAATTCTTTTCATATTTAGCATTTTGAACTCGTGCTATGCATTGGATAATCACAAATGTATCAATTTATAAAAATTAATGTTCTATAATAAAATTATTTTAAAAATATTTCACAATAAACTTCAGGGATACAAAATTTTAAAGCAGAATATTCGAACAAAATCTAAATAAATATTTGATTTATTAAATTACATAAATAAAATTGTCATACTTCTATGAAATATAATAAAAAAAGGAAGGATTATTTTCTAGATGTAAAAGGGAAGTTAAAAAAGCATTTCTTACAATTGATTTTAGGTCTCATCACATAAAGCATAAATGTGAATATGATGATGCCAAAAAGTAGATAAAACCTAATAAAATATAACATAAAAATTATTTTTAACATATTATGATTACATAATCACTTAAAAATAATATCCGTTGACATTGAATAGTTAACAACCAATAAATAGAGTTTCAAGAAAATACATATGAGAAGAAATTGATCTAAAAACTTTGTTATCTATTTACAATATAATAATTATTATAAAAATTATTTCAATATAATTAGGTTGCAAGAATTACATTATTTAGGCATAATAGGCTAAATATCTTTCTACTTTTGTGTAAGTTATTAGGTCTAACCCCTTAAAATACACACACACACATATATATATAACTTATTTATTAGTACTTTTATTTATTAACAATTATATCTAGATAATTTTTTTACATAATTAATATATATTTGTTTTCTTAAATTATTGTTAATAGTGTATACTTATATGATGATTTATAATAGAATTTTAGCTTTTTCGAAAAAAAATTAACTGTAAGAGCTATGCATAAAGGATTTTAAAAAATAAGGGTACTTACAGATAAGATTTAGTTAATTAATTTGAATTTCATTGTTAATTATGTAATTCATCTTTTACCCAAACTCAAATTAATTATCTAAATCTTATCTTTAAATACCCTTATTTTTTAAAATCCTTCATGCACACCTTATAGTTAATTTTTTCCAAAAAACTACAAAATTAAAATTGTATTGTAAATCATCATATAAGTATAAGTTATTAACAATAAGTTAAGAAAACAAGTGTATTAATTATGCAAAAAATATATATATAGATATCATTGTTAATGAATAAAAGTCTTATTGGATTCCATTAAAAATATATATATATAGATATCCATTAAAAATATTAGATTCTTCTTTAAATTTTTGAGACTCTCTATTTATTGGTTGTTAACTATTAAATGTCAACAACTATTATTTTTATGTAATTGTATAATTATAATATATTAAAAATAATTTTAATATTGTCTCTTATTAGGTCTTATCAAATTTTTGGCATCATCGTATTTACATTTATGTTTTATATGGAGAGATCTAAAATCAATTGTTAGAAATGCTCTTCTTCTTTTTTTCCCCCTTTTTACATCTAGAAAATAATCCTCACTTTTTTATTATATTTTATAGAAATATGACAATTTTATTTATGTTATGTAATTTTAATAAATCAAATACTTATTCAGATTTTGGTCCAATATTCTCCTTTAAAATTTTGTATCCTTGAACTTTATTATGTAATATTTTCAAAATATTTTTATTACAAAACATCAATTTTTAAAAATTGATACATCAGTGATTATCCAATGTGTAGCACGAGTTTGAAATTCTATATATGAAAAGAACTAGATTAAGTATGCTGGGGATATAATTTTCACTAATTTTTATTCTTTGAAATTTACTACAAGGTATTAACCTTTATATAATTGCAACAGGAGTTTTTCTTTTATGTGCATCATTTTATAGATAAGTATGAAATTCTTCCAACAAAAAATTATCCTCTTTTTTAAGAGTCTATATATATTTTTTCATTTTAATATTTTTTTTTGGAATATTCACATACACATTTGGAAGGTTTTGGTTGGGAAGATTTTAACTCTAACTCAATCTCACTCAAGCCCCTTTCCATTACCTTGCCATTCTATCTAAAAAGTCCATTAATAACTTTTTATTTTATTAGAAAAATAAATGCAAACTAATTGTTTAATGTGATAAATGATTCTTAATTGTTGTTTTTTCTGACAACTTATATCAATGGAATTAAGTTAATTCATACTAATCAAAACAATACTTTTAAATTGTTGGGTTTGTTTGCATTTACAACCAAAATATTATGTTCATTCACACTCAATAAAATGAGTTTATTTTTTATTTTTAGACCATGGTAGATATAAGTTTTGAAAACAATCATGTATCCAAGTTATAGTAATATTATTGCTATTTTTTAAATAAAAGTTGAGAGGCTAATTTTTATAGTAATATTGCTATTATAGTATACATATCTAATTTAAATTTTAACTAAAATTTATGTTATATAGTTACTTTTCAATCATTTTTATACGATAGAAATATAAACATTTTAAATGTATACTTAATAATGATACTTTTATTTTTATTTTTAATTAGTAAATGTATAGATATTATTACTTAATATTTTTTACCTTTATATAGTTTAATTATTGATTTTTTATGTCGTTATCATTCTTTTATTAATATTATTTAATGTAGACCAACATAGATATTAGTCCTCCCATGCATAGCACAGGACATTCAACTACTAATATAATATAAGAAAATTGGTGTTTGCAAGAAACTTTAAGATGTTCACATGTAGCATATTAGATAAACGAAAATTTACTTGATAAATAATAGAGTTAAAAGTTGAAATATTTAATTAACAAAGAAATTCAAATTAATTAATAAATCTTATCTTTCAATAACTTATTCTTTTTAAATCCTTATTTCATGCACACCTCTTATATTTTTTTCCAAAAAGAATTACAGAATTAAAATTTTATTATTAATCATCATATAAGTATAAGTTATTAACAATAAGGTAATAAAACATATATATTAATTATACAAAGATTTTATCTATATATCATTATTAATAAATAAGTTTTAGATATATATTTAAAGGGTTACAATTCATAACTTGCACAAAAGAAATTCTTAGGGAGATATTTAACCTACCATGTCTAAATAATATCATTCTTACAATCTAATTACATCGAATTAATATTTATAAAAATTATTATATCATAAAAAGATAACAAAGTTTAAGATCAGTTTCTTCTTTGCATTTATCTTACAACTCTCAATTTATTGGTTGTTAACTATTCAATGTCAACAGATATTATTTTTAAGTGATTTTATAATTGTAATATGTTAAAAAATAATTTTAATATTATCTCTTATTATGTCTTATCATCTTACTATGTCTTATTATGTCCACCCCCCAGGATCTAAGTGGTTTTAATTTTAGAAAAAAAAAAAAAAAACATGTCTTATCAACTTTTTGGCATCATCATATTTACAAGTATGCTTTATATGGTGAGACCTAACATTACTGGTAAGAAATGTTCTCCTTTTCTTTGCTTTGATTTTATATATAGAAAATAACCCTTGTTTTTTTATAAAATTTCATAAAAGTATGACATTTTTTTGTGTAATTTTAATAAATACAAATACTTATTCAGATTTCGTTCTCATATTTTCCTTTAAAATTTTGTATCCTTGAAGTTTACTATGTAGTATTTTAAAATAATTTTATTAAGGAACATCGGTTTTTAAAAATTGATAAATATGTGATTATTCGGCGCATAGCAAGAGTTCTAAATGCTAAATACAAAAAGAATTATATTAAGAATGTTGAGGATATAATTTTCACTAATTTTTATTCTTTGAAATTTACCACAAGATGTTAACCTTTGTATAATTAATATAAGAGTTTCTCCTTTGTGTGCATCACTTCATAAATATGAAATTTTCCCAACAAAACATTATTCTCTTTTTAAGAGATTATATATATATTTTCTATATCCATTTTATTGAATATTTATATAACATTTGAAAGGTTTATGTTGGGAAGATTTTAACTCTAATTTAATCTCACTCAAGCCTCTTTCGATTACCCCATCCAATGCAATTCTATCTAAAAAGTCCATTAAAAATTTTTATTTATTAATCCCCAGTAAAAATAAATGCAAACTAATTAAGAAATGTGATAAATTCTTCTTAATTGTTATTTTTTCTAATACCTTATATCAATAGAATTAAGTTAATTCATTAATCAAAACTATACTTCTAAATTGTTGCGTTTTTCTTACCTTTACAACTAAAATATTGTGTTCATCCACAATCAATAAAATGAGTTTTATTTTTCATTTTCCATAAAACAATGGTAGATATAAGTTTTGAAAACACTCATATATCCAAGTCATAGTAATATTGTTACAAGTTTTTAAAATAAAACTTGAGAGGCTAATTTTATAGTAATATTGCTACTATAGTATACATATCTAATTTAATTTTTAACTAAAATTTTAGTTATATAGTTACTTTTTAATTATTTTTATACGACAAAAATATAAACATTTTTAAAAATTGATAAATATATGATTATCTGATATATAGCACGAGTTCTAAATGCTAAATATGAAAATATTAGATTTAGTATGTGGGGATATAATTTTTACTAATTATTTATTCTTTGAAATTGATGATTCACAAACTTTATTTTGATGATGACATATGTTTTTAACATTTTAACCTATAACGACTAGTTTTTGTGCATTTATTATTGAGCCGTTGAAAGTGGCTACGACAAATTTATTGCTCCTATAAATACCAGCTCCACTGATATTTTAAAATAGACTTTACACATTGAATGCAAGCAAGAAACAAAGCAATTTGAGTGCAAATTGTCTATTGAGCAATATTGTATTAGTGTGTACTTTAGAGTGCTTCTCAAAATTATTGAGTGGAGTGATAATCTTGTACAAAAGTGAGGTTGAGAGTAAAATTCTTGGCTCAACTAAAAAGAATTAGTGTGAGCAAGGATTGTCCTACTTTGTGTACATTAGAAGATTATTGGCTCACCAAAGTTGTGAAGCATTCTAGTGAATTATTACTTCAAGCTTGGAAGCTTGAGAGTGTTACTTGTTTAATCTATTTCTTCATCCTTTTTATACTTCATAAGTTTAATTGCTTTTATCTCTATCAAATTATTTGTTAGTGCATAAAGGTCTTTGCAAAGAATTTTTTTTAAGAAACCTAATTCACCCCCCCCTCTTAGGTTGCCTTGGGCCAACAATTGGTATCAGAGCTTGGTCTCTTATCTTGAGCTTAACTAGCTTTTGAGAAAAGATCATGGCAACCAATAATGAATTATTTTTTTAGGGTCAATCTATAACAAGACCCCCTATGTTTAATGGGGTAAATTTTATTAGTTGGAGAGATAGAATGAAATTATTTTTGCAATCTATTGATATTGACTTATGGTATGTTGTAAATGAAGGTTCTTTTGAAGCTACCATCATTGATGATCATACAAATAGAAGAAGAGAAAATACAAGGGATGAGCTCACTCCGCAAGATAAGGCAAATTTGACCTTAAACGCGAAAGCTATGAATGTGCTATACAATGCTTTGGATGCAAATGAATCAACTCGTGTCAAAGGATGTGCTTTTGCTAAAGAAATTTGGGACAAATTAGAAAGAGATTCATGAAGGGAGCGATGATGTTCGAGAGCAAAAGAAATCCTTACTTGTTGCCAAGTATGAGTCCTTTAAGATGGAACCACATGAAAATATTGACAAAATGTATTGTAGGTTCAATGACATCACTAAGGATCTTGAAGTCTTGGGTAAGGAATATTCTTTGGGTGAAAAGAATAGAAAAATCTTGAATGCTCTATCCAAAGAATGGGAGGCTAAAACTATTGCTATAGAGGAAGCCAAGAATTTAAATTCCATACCTATTAAATCTCTAATTAACTCTCTTACATCCTATGAGTTGAAACTAAAGGCTAAAGTGGTGAATGATGAAGAAGCAAGACCAAAAATGAGCATTGCATTAAAGACGTCTCAAGAAGAAAATGAAAATGCTTCCATCAACCTAGAAGATAAAGATCTTGATGAAGGAGATCTTGCACTCATCACCAAAGGATTTCTCAAACACTACATCAACAAATGGAGAATGGGAAGAGGTGGAGAGCAATCAACTCAAACAACTTCAAAGGAAATACCAAGCTAGAAAAAATAAAGCAAAATGAAAAGTGCTTTGAATGCGGTCAACCCGGTCACTTTGCAAATGAATTTCCTTCTAAGAAGAAAAAGGAAGGTATAAAACCCCGCTTCAACAACTTCCAAATCACATTGGATGATTGCAACTCCAAAGGAGAAGTTGAAGAAAAAATTGAGTCGGCACAAATGGCATTTATGGCCATTGGTGATAATGAGGTAACTTCTAATTATGATTCCAATGATGAAAATGATGACGATGATCTTGAAGCCTTCATTTTAAAATTGCATGATAGCTTAAAGGAATCATATGCTAGAAATAAGGAGTTAGTAAAGAAATCATAAGCCTTATTGAAAGCTAACTCTAAACTTGTGAATGAAAATAATAGGTTATCACAAGAAAATAGTGATTTGAAGAAAAGAATATATGTGAAAACAAGGATCAAAGAAGAACAAGCCTCATTGAAGAAAAGATTGAAGTTTGATGAGTTGAATATTCTTTTGCATAAAAAAAGGGAAAATATTGTTGATTTGAAAAGGAATAGAAATGTATTGATCAACAAGAATTTTGTCACCTTTAGAAGGAATGATTTATGCTTTGTAAAATCAAAATCATCCTTATATGGAAATAAAAATGTTATTTGCAACTATTGTCAACAACACGATCATGAGAAAAATAATTTTTATGTCAAGAGAAATGAAAAACTTGGTATGAATTCTATATGGATTTGTAGTCATTTTCCTAACTCTTATGGATCCAAGAAAATGTGGGTACCAAAAGTTATCAATTAATTTCTTGCGTAGAAAATGAATATCATTCAGGATTTATGCAAAATAGTTCGTAGATAGTGGGTGCTCAAGACATATGACCGGTGATGCATCCATCTTCACAAACCTCAAATCCAAAAATAGTGGAAAAGTAACATTTGGGGATAACATGAAAGAAAAATCAATCGACATTGGTGATGTAGGTAAAAATGGTGAGACCTATAATCATTGATAAAAATGTGCTTCGTGTTGATAATTTGAATTACAATTTATTGAGTGTGAGTCAACTATGTGATAAGAATCTATATGTGTTTTTTACCAAACATGAATGTCTAATTCTTGATAAAAATTATGTTGTCTTATTTAAAGGTACTAGACATAATGATATTTATGTAATCTATCATGACAATATTGGTAGTAGCATGTAAAATGTCTAACCGCCTCTATAGATGATCTTTGACTTTGGCATAGAAGGCTTTGTCATTTCAACATGGATCTAATTGAAAATCTTGCTAAGAAGGAATTGGTAAGAGGCCTACCAAAACTGAAGTTTTTGAGAAACAAAATTTGTGATGCATGTCAATTTGGGAAACAAGTTAAAGTGTATTTTAAACCAAAAAATTGTTTGCCTACTTCTAAACCCCTAGAATTATTGCCTTTAGACTTGTTTGGTCCGACTCAATATGCTAGTCTCGGTGGTAATAAATATGCATTTGTGATTGTTGATGATTATATTCTAGGTATACTTGGGTACTATTTCTTGTTCACAAAAATGAAGCTTTTGAAAATTTTGTGAAATTATTTTCCAAAATTCAAAATTTGTTGAATTTAAAAATCATCCGATTGACTAGTGATAATGGAGCCGAATTTAAATTCGGAGGTTTTCCCGAGTTTTGTGATCACAACGGTATTTCACATGAATTTTTAGTTGTTCGAGTGCCTTAACAAAATGGAGTTGTTGAAAGAAAAAATAGAACACTTCAAGAGGCCGCTAGAACTATGATTAGTGAATGTGACCGAAGCCGTTAATACGGCTTTTTACGTTATGAATCGAGTTTTGTTAAGACCTATTTTAAATAAAACACCTTATGAACTTTTATTTTGTAAAAAACCCGTGTGAGCTATTTCAAAATTTTTGGTTGTAAATGTTTTATTTTAAAAATTAAAGAAAATCTTAGAAAATTTGACAAAAAATCGGATGAAGGAATTTTTCTTGGATATTCTAGTGACAAGAAGGTATCAACTCATACCGAGTGTACAATAGAATAACACTTTTGATTGAAGAAGTTGTGCATGTTACATTTGATGAAACTAATGATATTATTTCAAAGAATGTGTGTGAAGATGAAGATGTAGGTATCCAAAAGGAGCTTGAAAAACTCACTATTCATGAAGAACATCAAGGGATCTCTCCAAACAATGTGGGCAATACAAATCACTTGGGTGAAGAAGGAGAAAAGGACGTAGATACGCCAAAAGATCTTCCTAAAGCATGGAAATTTGTTTCTAGTCACCCTCAAGATTTGATCATAGGTGATCCGTCCGATGGGGTAAAAACTCGATCTCATAAACCTTTGAATAGTAATTGTGCATTACTTTCTCGTATTGAACCTAAATATGTGGATGATGCATTAAATGATGAATCTTGGGTCTTTGCTATGCAAGATGAACTTAGCCAATTTAAGAAAAACAATGTATGGACTTTGGTTGAAAGACTATCAACTCAACTCGTAATCGGAACAAAAAGGGACCATGGGATGGGATTTTAGAAATAAATTAAACGATCAAGGTGAAATTATTAGGAATAAAGCTAGGCTTGTTGCAAAAGGTTATGCTCAAGAAGAAGGTATTGATTTTGATGCAACCTTTGCACCCGTTGCTTGTTTAGAATCTATTCGCATGTTTCTTGCATATGCATGTTTTAAAAAATTCAAATTATTCCAAATAGATGTTAAAAGTCCATTTCTAAATGGTTTTATTGATCAAGAAGTTTTCGTTGAACAACCTCGTAGTTTTGAAAATAAAAAATTTTCAAATCATGTTTTCAAACTTTCCAAAGCTTTGTATGGTTTGAAACAAGCTCCTAGAGCTTGGTATGAAAGGCTGAGTGGTTTTTTGACTGAAAATGGTTTCAAAAGAGGTGTTGTTGATATCTATTCACCAAAATTGATTTTAATGCTTTACTAATTGTTCAAATTTATGTTGATGATATTATCTTTGGAGCAACTAATGAAAGTTTGTGCAAGAAATTCTCGTACTTGATGATAGATGCAAAAAGAATTTGAAATGAGTATGATGGGAGAATTACAATTTTTTCTCGGACTTCAAGTTCACCAAACAAAGGAAGGAACGTTCATCACTCAAATCAAATACACGAAGGAACTACTCAAGCGATTTGGAATGGAAGACTACAAACAGGTCGGGACACCAATATGCACCTCAACTAAACTTGACAAAGATGAAGAAGGTAATAGTGTTGATGAAAAACACTATAGAGGTATGATCGGAAGCCTCCTTAACAGCTAGCAGACTAGATATTATGTTTGTTGTTTGTCTATGTGCTAGATTTCAATCTTGTCCTAAAGAGTCACACTTAATTGCTGTAAAAAGAATTTTCAGATACCTAAAAGGTACAATGAATTTTGGTTTTTGGTATCCAAAATCTTTCACTTTTGATTTAATTAGTTACTCTGATGCTAACTTTGCTGGTTGTAAAATTGATAGGAAAAGTACTACTAGTATGTGTCATTTCCTGGGTGACTGTCTAGTGTCTTGGTTTAGCAAAAAGCAAAATTATATTTCTCTTTCTACGGCAGAAGCCGAATACATTGCTGCTGGAAACTGTTGTACTCAACTTTTGTGGATGAAACATACTTTAAAAGACTTCGGTGTAATATTTGATTCTGTGTCCATTTGATGTGACAACACTAGTGCAATTAATCTCACAAAAAATCCTGTAATGCATTCTAGAACCAAACACATCGATGTCAAACACCATTTCATTAGAGATCTTGTTTGCAAGAAGGAAATTTGTGTTGAATATGTGTGTACAAATGATCAACTTGCTGATATTTTTACTAAACCTTTAGCTTTGGATCGCTTTATATCTCTCAGAACTCGATTGGGCATCATTGATTTCACATATGTATAATTTCCGTATTCGGACACACATGATCGTCCGAACCACATACTCTGTCGGACGCTCTTACACGTCCGAAACCCTCCTCTCTGTCTCGGACGCTTTTAATCGTCCGTACTCTCACCCCCTTCTTCTAAACTCTCTATAGAATTTCCAACGGACGCTTATCATCGTCTGACACCTTCTCGGACGCAAAGCACAGAGCATCGGACATCCGTTCCTCAACGTTCGGACGCACAATCGGACATATGCCAATCGTTCGGACGTCTGAACGATTACTTATCTCGTTTAAAACTCTTCATTTTCTTCCTATCGGACATTTTACACCATCCGAACCCTTGCTCTGGCAAAAATTTTCCCCTTTCAAAATTCTCCAATTTCTTCATTCTCTTGCAAAATTGACTGGGGAAGCTTCATTCCCAAACATCTTATCACCTCTATTGCACTCAATTTCACCACTTTAACATTTCATATCTTCGAATTTTCCCAAGTTTCTCTAAAATTACTTTTCCTTCTTTTTTTCGTCAATTTTTTTTTCAAAATTACAATGGTTCGATCTCGTGACGGTTCTTCTACAGCTACACGTGGACGAAAATCTAAAGGAAAGGCTCTGATGCAGGGACAATCATCCGCCACTCCTCAAACTTCTACCAATCCTATAATTGCTCTCTTTCCAAATTTATTGATGCCAAGGCATCTGAACGGTACACCTCTCTTCTCAGTAAATCCATCATTGTTCAAAGACCTTCTTCCCAAGGTCTTTTTGATGAAACTTAATTTGCCTATTGTCAAATCCTGCTTTGAAAAACAAATTTGGGGTCACCTAGTATATATTGATTTGTCCTGTATATCATGATATGATTCTCCAATTCACTGCAAATCTTAGGAAAAGCCCCACTACTCACACCTTAGTATCTCGTGTGAATAACAAAGATCTTGAAATTTCATCCAATGTCATAAATACTATTTTTGAATGTGAGGTTCCTTCACCTAATGATTTTTCCTATTTTGTCTCACTGGATAAATGGCCTGCTTTGGATACTCGTTTTGACATTGACGAGGTTCGAGCAATTTTTAATGCTGCCATTGTTATTAACTTTGCTTAATGAACCTATTGAACATCTTGATGTTTGTCTTGCTCTGGTTTGTTTATTTGAAGGGGTGCACCTTCATACCTTGATCGGTTAGGGGAGCATATTTTGATGATGTCAAAAGGGGCAATAATATGCATGCAATTAATTGTTTGTAACAGGATTTGGTTGTATTTGTTGTTTGTATTAGAAATTGGTTGTATTTGTCAATCTATAGTTTGTCACCATCAAAAAGGGGTAGATTGATGATTCACAAACCTTATTTTGATGATGATATATGTTAACATTTTAACCTAGCTGTGCAGGTCTGCTATTTTGTTTGCTGGAAATAGAGCATTCAGACGCAGTACACCGTCCGAACTATAATACATTTTTCTGACGAACAGGGGCGTCCAATAGAAATTACTATGGATGCAATTCACTATCCGAACGGATAGACAAAGAGCAAATCTTTCGAATGTGTATAAGAACGGACGCACATGCAAGTCCGAAGGAATATATCTCGGACGCACATTTTCGTCCGAAAGAAGTCTACCTCGGACGATCAAGACTGTCTAAAATAAATTATTTCCTGATAAAGTATTAAACCTCTCGGACGTGATATATATGCGTCCGAAGTATGAAGTCTTCACACACACCCAGTTCGGACGATGGAACGGACGCTTGCTCGGACGTCCGAACGGCTTCCACCACACATTTATCTGAGATCGGACGCTGGGCCGGACGCACAATATTAATATCGGACGTCCGAAACCTATAACGGCTAGTTTTTGTGCATTTATTATTGAGCCGTTGGAAGTGGTTACGACAAATTTATTGCTCCTATAAATACCAGCGCTACTGATATTGTAAAATAAACTTTACACATTGAATACAAGCAAGAAACAAAGCAATTTGAGTGCAAATTGTCTATTGAACAATATTGTATTAGTGTGTACTTTAGAGTGCTTCTCAAAATTATTGAGTGGAGTGATAATCTTGTACAAAAGTGAGGTTGAGAGTACAATTCTTGGCTCAACTAAAAAGAATTAGTGTGAGCAAGGATTGTCCTACTTTGTGTACATTAGAAGATTATTGGCTCACCAAAGTTGTGAAGCATTCTAGTGAATTATTAGAGGCTTCAAGCTTGGAAGTTTGAGAGTGTTACTTGTTTAATCTATTTCTTCATCCTTTTCATACTTCATAAGCTTCATTGCTTTTATCTCTATCAATTTATTTGTTAGTGCATAAAGGTTTAAAAGTGCATACTTTGCAAAGAATTTTTTTTAAGAAACCTAATTCACCCCCCTCCCCTCTCTCTTAGATTGCCTTGGGGCCAACAGAAATTTACCACGAGATATTAACCTTTGTATAATTACTAAAAGAGTTTTTTTTTTATTCTATGTGCAACACTTCATGGAGAAGTATGAAATTCTCCCAACAAAACATTATTCTCTTTTCTAAGAGATTATATACTTTTTCTTTTATCTTTATTTTTTGAATATTCATATACACATTGGGAAGGTTTTTGTTGGGAAGATTTTAACTCTAATTTAATCTCACTCAAGCCTCTTTCCATTACCCCGTCCAATACCATTCTATTAAAATCTGTTAAAACATTTTTATTTATTAGAAAAAAAAAATTCAAACTAAGAAGCTTATGAAATGTGATAAATACTTCTTAATTGTTGTTTTTACAAAATCATTTATATTAGTAAAATTAAGTTAATTCATACTAAAAAAAACAATACTTCTAAATTAATGTGTTTTTTTTACCTTTACAGCCAAAATATTATATTCTTTCACACTCAATAAGATGAGTTTTATTTTTTATTTTTCATAGAACATGGTAGATATAAGTTTTGAAAACACTCATATATCCATGTCATAGTAATATTGTTACTATTTTTTAAAATAAAACTGGAGAGGCTAATTTTATATTAATATCATTACTATAGTGTACATATCTAATTTAATTTTTCAACTAAAATTTTAGTTATATAGTTGCATTTTAATTATTTTTATATGATAGAAATATTAACATTTTAAATGTATACTTAATAATGATGCTTTTGTTTTTACTTTTAATTACTAAATGTATGGATATTATTACTTAGTTTTGTTTACCTTTATATAGTTTAATTACTAATGTTTTATGCCGCTGTCATTCATTTAATATTATTTATTTTAAAACACAGAACATAGACGCACGAGACATTCAACTAGTATATGTGTGTGTGTGTTTATATATATATATATATATATATAACATTCGCGCCGAGTTTTAAATAACTCAGCTCACATAACCTAAGGCTCAACCCATTATTTTTGGACAGAACAGGCTAAGTTCGGGTCTTTCCAACCCAATTGATAGTCCTATTCTCAATCCATGGCATACGCTCACAATCTAACCGGTAATGATCCTCTATCTCACTTCCTATTTTACTTCTTATCCCACTATCTAATGAAATGCTAAGATTCCTCTATCAAAAATTTAAGGCTTGATTGGACTGTGCATCCCTTAACTATCATGTTTTTGCACTTGACACCCTAAAGTACTAATTTTGACAATCAGCCACCTTCAACTTCTTGCACATTATACCAATTACTCAATGGTGAATAAAAAATGATCCATATATCCTTACTACCTTACTCAACTGTGATTCTTTCTTATAACGATATTCAAGCGGTAAAGGAAATCTAAGAATCGGAAGTTGAGCCCTAACGACATTGATTTCAGCAATTATTTATCAAATAATAATTTCCTGCCATCGTCTCTACCGAAGAACGTGCATGGTTCTTCTTGGGCGAAACTAGCTAGAGATGTAAATGAACAGCCTGCAACGTAACGGTTTTAGCAACCCATTTTACCATCAGATTTCTCAAGTTTAGCTGGCAGGTTTAAATGATTGGTTGTAAAATCTGAAGGTCTAGAGAAAAAACTATGGTCTAGTTACCGCTAAACTCATGAGTTTTATTAACCTGAAGTTGAATCCGATGGACCCAAAATTGTTACCACAAATCCAAGAATATTGTATTGATACATGATATGTATTTGAAAAAAGGATATTTTAGAAAGTTGGACAAATTAGTGGGGGTACATGGGTCAATATCAGGTCTATCTTTGAGTAATTGGTTCAATGTGAAAATTTAGAAATTAGAGGTAGTTGATTGCCAAAATTAGTAATTTCTTTTACATATGACAGGGTGTAAAATGTAAAAACAAGATAGTTTAGGAGTAGAAAGTGCAATTAATCCAAATTTTAATTATATTTAAAAGGAATTTTTTCTGTTCATTTAATGAGATAGAAGATTGGTTCCCAAACAAAATGTACTTGTACAATTTAAGGGTACAACTTCGATACAATTGCTAAAAACTGCCAATACACAGTTCATAATAACTAAAACTGTTTATATAAATATTTTCTCCAAAGTTGTTTAGAAACCAATGTTGAACTCTTAATAACCTGAAGGATTAACTTTTGAAATGCACTTGCTCTTTTTAGCGGTAAGAGCATCAATCTAAGAAAGAGATGCAAAACACGAGCTCAGCAAAATTTCTTCCATAAGTGAATACCCACAAAAAAAAATTATTTTTTTAATTTTGTTTTCATTTGTTTCGATGGTTTTGATTGACCTGAGTTCCGGAATTTTATCGAGTGGTAGTGGCAATAAATTCGGTTGAGATTAGACTTGGTTAGGTCAAAAGATTAGTGAGTTGTCAGGATATGATTTTTCATAAAGCAAAAGATACATAGCTCCGCTTGTGTGTGAGAATGATTCCAAGAAAGTAAATATATTCCAAAACCGAAAAAATGGAGCTTTTCCTTGGCTAAATCAATAGTTTTCCACCATGTAAAAAGAAAGAACCACGAGTATGACTGAAAGCATGATGATTTCCAGCTCAACAATCCATTCCATTTTGACTTTGAACATTGAATGAGTCATTTTTCACTGTGCTTAGTTGGTGCCGCGTGATTAAATACATCTTAAAAACGATACCGTGTGCTCTTTACACACGGAATTTTAACAGGGAAAAAGCTCCTTTTTATCGGATTATTGTTATTGGAAAGTCAATTTCTTATTCAGATAACTCTCTAGAATCAAGTACTAAATTGATCAAATGGAATTTGTTTCATTTCGCGAACCGCCAAAAAGTCTATATCCCGTAACTGTTTCACATAATTAATCAATTATTTATTTCGATTGACTTTGACAAAAGGCACATCACTTCGGTTTGAATCAACGTGCGAATGACATATCATACAATAATGCTGCATAATGCTGCTACAAAATATTTAACCTAGTCCTGTTTTAAACACTTCTCTCTTTTCTTTTTTTTTATAATTTATAATTCGAGAAAACTAAAAGAGTTACCAATAGATAAAAATCGAAGTCACATTTGCCTTGAAATCAATTGTCTCTTCTCTACTTTTCTCCTAATGAATTATTGTTTCTTCATATAAGATGTCCATTTCACTAAAAAGTGCTGAAGACATGGAAATACAGAATACCCACGTACTATTTTGTGCAACATTCATGCATGACTTTATCTTATTTTGTTTTGTATCCCATCTAAGAAAAGCCTGTTAAATACACTTCAACATGGAATTCTTGCTCCAAGCATTTTTCAAAAATAACAAAAATTTTAAAATAGAAAACCAAAAACAAAGATAACTTGAGTAAATAAATTTGTTTTGACTTTGTCCCAAATCTTGATAAAATATTTTAAAAATCTTGGGTTTGGCAGATGGTACATTTGTGGGGGTAGGGAGTGATTACGTTGGCATAAGGGTAATAACTACTTAGTACCAAGAAGCCGAAAACAAAACAGTAAAACTTTGACACTATCTAACCTTGAAATCTGTCTTTAGTGCTCAATGATTTCTGGGAAAATTTCTATTATTATGCCATTTTTCAAATGTATTCTATTTGTGTGCCTATTTCAAAGTGGTGTTCCGAAGGAGTGGAACTCGCATTCGGAGAATGCGAGTTCCAGAAAATTTTTAAAAAAAATAAAAAATAAAATAAAATAAAATAAAATTATTGTTGACTGACCTCGCATTCCTCGAATGCGAGGTCAACATTCCCTTATCTTCTGCGAGACCAAGCCTCGCAGAAGATAAGGCCCCAAATTCCCCAAATTCCACCGCCCTCCTCCTTCCTCCTCCTCGCCCTTCTCCTCAGCCTCTTCCTCCTCCTCCTCCTCCTCCCCACCACCATCTATTTTTCCTTCCCTCTACAATCTAATCCTACCATCTCCATTCCACCACCACCATTAGCACCACACCACAACCAACAGTTATTTTTTTTACCGCAACCCACCACCAAAATATTTCAGGTAAATTTAATTTTTTTATGGAGTACAATACCAGCTGTCTATTAATATATTTTTTAATTTTGTTTAAATAATTAATTTTGTTAATGTAAATGTTTTATAAATATATTTTGTGTAGGTAGTTTATATTTTTTATGTTTTTGTATTTTAGTTTAATAATATGCTACTTTGATTATATCCCATATTTTTTTTAATATTTAGAGAGAATGATCTTTGTCTCGGGATATATGTTGTAGGTTTGATTTCTGTTGATTGTGGTAAAATTTGTGGTTATGTTGTTTGTTATCTTGAAATTGTGGGATGTTATTGCATTTTTTGTAGTACTTGTCGGGCATATATTACTTGTAACCCTTACGGGTTATTACATTGGTCGTAGCCCTTGTCGGGCATGTATTAGTTATAAGTGTTGCCGATTTGTTGTGTTGTTTGGTAACCCTTATTGGGTATGACCGGCGTTAGAGGGAATCTTAAAGATATAGAGGAACTCTGTCAAATTTTTTTAAAAAAATATATTCCGTATCGAAAAATGGGGTCTAAACATGTTCCATCCTTACAGGAAAATGGCATTTGATAGACCCCGTCACATTCTCCTTTATTGGGGAGGAGAAATAACCTATGAAGGCGGTACTATGTCCTACCGGCCAATGTTGAGCAAGAAACTATTCCGAATAAATCAACGGATTAGTTTTGTTGAGTTAGTTGACAAGATGTACGAATTCATGGAGGTTGATAGGGAGCAGATGAAATTGAATATTGTGTACAGGCACATAGTTAGTCGTGGTGTTTACTCTGGCATTACATTGACAGATGATGATGGTATGGAAGGTATTTTTGATTTGTTTGATGCCGATCCAAATTTTTGTGCTGAATTGTTTATTGAGACGAAGGAAATTCCGCACGTACATGTAAGCAACAATGTAGGGGTGTATGGTATGGCGGCCAATGATGTCTCTCATGCATTCGACCATGGACGACCAGCCGTTGCAGTCCAATGCGCAGACTCTTTTTGAACATCCGTGGTCGTTTGAGTTTTACAACCCAACTTGTTCGTTTTCAATGTCAAACTCAATGCACATCTATGTGTAAGCTATTGACATCTCTTATACACATCTAGATGTGAACAAGTTGGGTTGTAAGTACTGCAATATCCACATATGGAGAAAGGCCTCGTAGATGAGGGTTTGTCAGCGGATAGTGGTAATAGTGACTCGTCGTGGCATGCATTAGACGAGGATTACGAGTCTGGTTCCACAGTCCTGTAGATACAGTAGATGGCACTTCTATGGCCTTCTCCCTGTCTCTTATACCTCATCTAGATGTGTATAAGAGACAGATCCTCTTGTTCATTGCACATGTACTTTGAAAGCAAGGAGTCTTTTATATTTGATCTAACGTGTGTCTAAGAGACACAGACGAGAAACCAATGTCTTATTCCGATGTGTCTAAGAGACAGTCAAATAGCTCGTTGTCCAACATCCCACCTGCAATAAAAACTAATAAATATCAAATCCAATGTTAACATATGTAATTAAACAGTTCAACAGGAATAGTCACCGAATGGGTAGAAGATCACGTATGTCTCGGTGAAACATCCGGTAACAACAACAGAAATCTTACATCCACAGTCATGTGCTAACCAAATTATGCACTTAGTGTCGGCATGCGCTCAGGCACAAGGTCAAACAAATTGAGCATATGTACACATCTAGATGTGTATAAGAGACAGGGTATGGGTTGGTGCAAACCGAACTGTCGCATAAAAAATAGATGGTGGTGGGGCTGTCTCTTATACACATCTAGATGTGTATAAGAGACAGTGTTGGTCTCTTGGTGTCAAGTTACAGAGGCGGAAATGGAACTTGTACCAACAAACGATACAGCTGCAACATCCGAGAGGCTACGCAAATGGTTCCTGCCATGAATTGAAATTGGAAATTTTTTATGATATTTATACACATCTAGATGTGTATAAGAGACAGGCCTACTGCATGGTAGTGATTGTTGAGTTAGACTGGTTGTGATGGTGGCTATGGTACTACATCTAGATGTGTGCTGTCTCTTATACACATCTAGATGTGTATAAGACGGGTGCACACTGCCGCACGTCAATTACACCAAAGAATTGGAAAAGGTTGTTGTTAGCAGACAAAAAGGTGCAGACACACAGTCATGATTTTTGATCAGTCTACTGGTGTGTACACACCAGTAACACCTCTCTTATACACATCTAGATGTGTATAACAGACAGTCAATTATGTACAGCAGACATGTACTTGTGGTAAATGGCAAATGTATAGGTTTCCATGTCCGCATGCTTTGGCAGTTTACAGGCATGTCTCTTATGAACCAACCCGCGTGATTGCAGACCAAGAGACACTACTCGCACATATCGAGCGCAGTACAGTTAGTAGGAACTTTGTTCCACAATCTAATCCAGATGAGTTGCCTCCTATTCATTGCCAGTTACGTGGTGATGACAATATGTGGATTGAACGCCGGGCAGGTCGGGTATGTGCGAGACGCATACGAAACGAGATGGATATTAGGGATCCCCAAGAACCTAGGAGATGTGTGAATTGTCATGAACGGGGACATAATCGCAGGAGTTGCCCTTCACGACAATAATAATTTGTCTTTGTATTGTGTTGTCTACATACTCATTGTATTATATGAATGTAGTTTGTTTTTAATGTATTCGTTCATCAAAAAATGTTTGTCTGTTCATTGATTACTATCAAAACATATCGTACAATCATTAATTCTTTCCATGATTATTTGTTTAGGTATGGATGATCAACAGCAGAGCTTGTCCATCACTGGACCATATGTACATGATATTATATCACCTATGACGCCACATAGGGCTAGATCTATTTTTGACGGTCTTATCGATGATTCCACATTACAGGTTAAGCGTTGTATCGATGGGACTTTTTGGGATCACATGCCTATACCGGCGCGAGTATGGCATTATATTTGTTTGGCAGGTTTCGAGGGCGTCGCATCTTTAGGACGCATTTCAGTGGATCATGCTTTGATCACCAGTCTTGTTGAGCGATGGCGACCCGAGACACATTCTTTTCATCTGCCCATTGGAGAGGCCACTATCACGTTACAGGATGTAGAGGTCCTGTGGGGTTTACACATTGACGGCCCGCCCGTGACGGGTAGAGACACTACTCATTCCGCAGATGCTTGGAGCCAATTATGCATGGAGTTATTGGGTTTCATGCCTGCCAGATCAGACATTGACGGTGGTCGTTTGAAAGTTGGATGTTTGTTCGCCGCATTAGATCGTCTGCTTCCCGATGATGCGACTGATGACATGTGTCGGCAGATGACACGTACATACTTACTTGTACTTATTGGAGGCATTTTATTTCCGGATAATTCAGGCAATAAAGTGCCACTACTGTATCTTCAGTTTCTTAGGGACTTGGAGACTGTGGGCCGTTATAGTTGGGGATCAGCTGTTTTATGCACACTGTATCGCAGTTTCTGTAATGCCACTTCACCAACTTCAACTATTTGCGGTCCAGTACTATTAGTACAGGTATATTCCAATAGTTTATAAGCATATAATTTTTTACTAGTACTTCATCTTCATTTATTTGTATACAGTTATGGGCTTGGGAGCGCATGCCGACACTGCTTCCTATCCGGTTAGAGCTTCGCACAGGAGCATCACGGAGCATATGGATCTCGGTACATATGTTTTGTTGAACTGTTTAATTACATATGTTAACATTGGATTTGATATTTATTAGTTTTTATTGCAGGTGGGATGTTGGATTTGATCTGCACAATGCTCCTCGGCATGTTTTATCTGTTTTTCGAGATCAGTTACATACTTTGCGACCCAATGAGGTACATTTCTTGTGCACATTGTCGTCCTCGAATTTTGTTTATTTACTAACTTTTTTTAGACTTCTTTATACAGTATCGGTATTAGTTTATATGGCAGCCATTTTCTGATGAGCTGCTTGATATGCTTCCCCATTACTGCACGGCTGGTCGTGACATATGGCGTGTAGTTACTTATTTGATATGTTGGAAGATCGTGGAATGTTATCTCCCTCATCGGGTTATGCGACAGTTCGGTTTGCACCAACCCATACCAGATCAGAGATTGATTGGTAATCAAGCGGCATTGCATTTGACAGACCGCCGTGGTCGGGCGAACACTGATTGGGAGTTGACACACCGACAATATATAGATATTTGGGGAGCAAGAACGGATACAGTTGAGGTTGGTCTCACATGTATTGATACTACAAATGCATCGGGTGATTACATGCAATGGTACCGAGCGAGGACGGTGATGTACATATCCAATCCTAGTCAACGCCCTACTTTTGCAGAAGGCTACCTCGGCGATGGTGCACGTGCAGATTATCTTATAAGTAATTATTCTTTTTTTCTTATTGTTTTTCTTTTTCAAATTACTTCAGTAAAACTAATTTGAACTTTCACGGTAGATGGATTCCATGGCTAGATTGTATTACATGTCGTTAGACAACATGACTGAGAACGATACTCCGGATAGTAGTACATAGGCACAGATCAGCCATTTCGCTTCTCAATCACTACATGCAGTAGGCGAATCTACTCGTCTTGATGTTCGGCCTCTGCCAGTTCCTGTTTACGTTAGACATCCACATCAGGCACATGATCCACATAGAGTAGAGCGGGCTCCCCTCAGACTTAACCCCACTCTTGTTCCATTAATTAATGTTAATTATTAGATCTTGTTCGTGAGATTGAGAAAAAGAAATGAATAAAATTCTTTTAATAAATTAAAGTATTTTATTAATTTCAATACATATACGATAAACTTTTCCTCATTTTATATGTATTTTGTTTAACCGGGGATTCGGTAATATTTTATATTGCCATAAATAGAAAGTGAATAAAAATAATAAAAGATATAAAGTACTTAAAAATATTTAATATAAATGGTTTGTTGCCCTTGTTGGGTTTGGTTGTTGGCAGGGAGAATGTTCATAAAATAGGGGAGGTATAACAAAAAAAAAAAAAACATAAATTCAACATATGTAACGGGTTTACACATTTCTTCGCGTAATAGTTAGATGTTATAGTTTATAATTTAAAGATAATGGTTTACTATTCCCAAATATCGTAACAATATCTTAATGTTATAGTTTATAATTTATAATTTACTATTTAAATGTGTATAAGCACATACATAATAGTGCACATATTACAAAAATAGACAATATTACATAGTAATGTGTATAAGAGACAGTCCCCCATTTCCCCACTCTACCGCCTGTCTCTTATACACATCTGTGTGTATAATAGACATCTAGATGTATATAAGAGACATTTCTAAATTCTAACCTATATTCATATATATATATATATATATATATATATATATACACATAGTCAAATTAGCTATAACCAAAACAAAAAAAAAACAAAAATTCATTACAACGCATTTTTTAAATGCGAGGTTTAAAAAAAAAAAAAAAAAAATAGGACCTCGCATTCATGCGAGGTCAGCCAAGAACAAATAATTTTTTTTTTTTTTTTAAAAAAAAAAAAAATTTATGGAACTGATTCGGAACACCACTTTGAAATAGGCACACAAATAGAATAAATTTGGAAAAGAGGCATATTCTTAGAATTTTTTCATGATTTCTGTAATGCCATTTCACAATTTTTACATAATAGGCCACTCTTATACCCCAGCTGCCAACATAAACAAACTGGCTTTGGCACCACAGCCGCAGCGGCTGCTGGTAGTGGCAATTCTGGTGGCGCTGCAATGGCCCAGAAGCCGTGAGAAACCTTAGACTCGGTTGAACTCCACCGTGAGCTGCTACTAGATTTGGGCTTTGGAAGTCCAATAGATAGCTCAAGATTAAGCATTGATGGAGTGGTTTGCTCTTCTTGGAGTTGTACTTGTAGTGCTTGATTCTCGTCAGTTGTGCCACTACTACTACACTTTGTATCTTCAACACACAAGATACGTCTGTTGTGAGCTTAAACTTAGTATTATGGTCATTCAAGAAACTGGTTTTGTTATCTAACCGAGAAACTGAAGATGGATGAGGAGTTGCAGAACTTCTAAAGTCTAGGCAAATGTTGGTTATGGTTTTGGCTGTTGTTGAGGTATCAAGGTTGGTACTGGCGGCCGTGGTCATAGCCACGCCTGCTGCTGCAGGGGTGGTGCCATTAAGAGGGCGCTGAGTTTGAGGGTCAATCCCGCGGCTAATGAGCTTACGTTTAATGTGAGTGTTCCAATAATTCTTGATCTCATTGTCGGTTCTTCCAGGCAATCTTCCTGCTATTAAAGACCATCTGAAAAAACATGCAGCTACATCAGATGTATATCAATGATCTACTAGCTTGAAATAACGAATAACAAACACCGTATCATTTGCTTAGTAGTCTAATTAAATGATTCTAACACTACCAAACATTTAATTACCAATAACACACCATTATTGAGTTTTTTTGGTCATGTAGCAGAATATTACTGCATGAGCTAAATTTCATTAGAGTTCTAAGTAGATAACAAACAATCAGATCAAATCTTCATATTCATTCTAACTAATATGATAAAATTGGCCTAATTTATCTTATCATGGCCCACGAAATGAATATCGAATATATTCCGACAGTAAAAATTTTCGAGAAATTCTACGATCGTTTTTAGGGAATCATTCACTTGTACTTTAAATGCTTGTACAGTATAACACCATGTGTTTAAAAAGTTTGTACTGTATAAATTTTTAAAGCCAAAAAAATAGTTTCCTAAAAAGGATTGTAAAATTCTCCAAAATTTTCATTGCAATTTTTACTGCCAACATGCCACGAGTCCCCTTTTCCCTTGACCCCGCTACATTCTCTTTTTTCTTGACTATGTCCCCTTCGGTTTGGCAAGTAGGGCACAAAACAATCAAAATATCTAAACTTCCATTCTTGTTATTTTTAATTTTTAATTAGTAGATGATAAGTAAGAATCACTTAAACCGTTAAAATAGTGTCCCGAACATGCAAATTAATTATTTACTACTACTACCTTATTCATTCATTTACATATTGTTTGGTAATTACATTAAATTTAAAGGTCAAATGAGAATCAAAATCTTACGTGGCATGGGCCAGTTTAGTTTTCCAAGTAAATGAGTATCCTCCACCACCTAACAACCAAGTCAATTATTGCAAAAGTAAAAACTGTCAAAAATGTAGAGAAAATTCTAAAAATATGCCATTTTTGAAACTTTGTTCTATTTGGGTAGCAAATTTGAAATGGCAGTTCCGAAGGATGTAACTCGCATTCAGATAATGCGAGTTCCAGGATTTTTGTAAAAAAAAAAAAATTAGTTTGACTGACCTCGCATTATAGAAATGCGAGGTCAATCAAATTGACCTCGCATTCACCGAATGCGAGGTCAGTCAAATAAATTTTTTTTTTTTTTTTTTTTTTACATTTAGGTTTTTTGTATATTTTTACTTTTGAATCAAAAACTTCCGTTGTAATGAATTTATGTTTTTTTTTTACCTTATTATTTCCTGAAAATATACATATTATTAACCGATACATAGCAAATGTGCTATACACATCTAGCAAATGGAAATCGTGCATTACAAAAATAAAAAAATGAATGATTTGAAATGTGACTATGTGTATAAGAGACAGGGGTTGTTGTTGACTTTAAAAAAATACATATACAACTGTCTCTAATACACATCTAGATGTAATAAGAGTAATATAATGGTTTGAGATTATATTTATCCTACAATAAAAATTTTATCAAATATTACGATAAATTATTAAATTAACGGGTATACACAGTAAGATTGCCGCCCGTACAAAGTCTAGATGTGTATAATTATTAATTTATCGTAATTCGACGGATAAAAATTTGAAAGGAGGAGGAACTGTCCTTATGAGGAGGATGATCTAAGTAACACTTGTATCCACACACACAATCAATCCTCCTCGCACCGACCTCGCATTCCTCGAATGCAAGGTCGGTCAAAGTTAATTTTTTTTTTTTTAAAAAAATTGGAACTCGCATTCAGAGAATGCGAGTTCCACCCAGTTGGAACCTCCGTTTCATTTAAGCATAGATATAGAACACATCTCAAAATAGGCATAGATATAGAAATTTTCCCAAAAATGTATTTATTCTGGTACACCAAGGTTTCCCTTTTTTATTTAAAAAATTATTTTAATATAGTTAATTTATGTTTTATCACATTATTTATTAAAATAATATAAAATGATGTGACAAAATTTAAAATTTATAATACTATATTATAAATTTAATTTATATAAATTTTTTTGCTTTTTTCTATGCGGTTCCAATTCTCAGACGGTGGAAAGTGTGCAAGATTAGCACTTGATAAAATTCATGGACTACTGGTACAGGTAATTATCACCAATCAAACTAAGCGCAATAAATATGAAAATACCATGAAAGCTACAACAAATTAAAACAATCTTACATTTTAAATCTAGACGGGGAAAAGAATAAGGACTTGTTTCCAAGAAGACTATGAAGCTTAATGATGATCTCATCCTCTTCTTCAGTGAAGTTTCCTCTCTTGAGATCAGGCCTGAGGTAATTTATCCATCTTAGTCTACAACTTTTGCCACATCTAAGCAACCCTGAATAACAATCAATTAGACAACGACAATAAAAGCCTAAAACCAAAACAATTAAGAAAAAAAAAAAAAAAGGGATGCAGTTTTCCTGTTGTACCTGCTGCTTTAGGGAGGGATCTCCAGCAGCCTTCACCATGAACACGAATATAGTTGATGAGACGCTGATCTTCCTCTTTAGTCCACGCTCCTTTATTTGTGTGAGCTTTCTCACAGCAAGGTGAACGCCCCATGAATGAATAACCTGTCCTTCCTCCCCCCCCCCCCCAACCCCCCCTAAACTAGCATAAAAGGAAGTCGCAGCTCAAAACATCAAGATAAAAAGGATAACTATTCTCTGTCTTTTCTCTCTAAGTTATATTGATCAAGAAAAGTCCGAAAACTCAAGTCAAAAAGGCAGGGAGGAGGGTGGGAGAGAGGGACCATGGCTACTGATGAAGTAGTAACAAATTTGATTGAGAGAAGTTGGAAAAGAGGTAACGATGGTTATTTATATATTACTTCCGTTTCAAAATTTGTCATTTTTCAAAAATTTAACTTTAGCACTATATTGATAATAATAATTATTTTATTTTTTAAAATTTAAATTTTGATTAATGTAGTATTGGTTTCTAAGAGAAAATTAAAAGATAAAAATAAAAAAATATAATAATTATATTTTAATTTTTTAAATATGATAAATATTTTTTATAAAAAAAATATATATGTATATAATATTTTTAACGAGACAGAAAGAATATTCGATAAGGCCTAAGGGACTGGAAAGAAAAAGATGGGATGAAGATTGATTATGAGAGAAAAAAAGAGGAATATTATAGGTTAGTTTAGCCAATGCATTTGGAATTGGATGTTTTTTTTTTTACCTTTTTAAAATTTTGGTTGGTGAGATAATATAAGAAGAACGAGAGAGAGGATATTTGACCAGACGAGTTGTTAGGAGTTGTTAGGAGATGGGGTTGGATTTGGTAGGTAGGTTTACTTTTTCGGTGAGTTGGCCTTTGTGCTGTGGGCTCTTCTTTTTCTTGCTCTTTCTTAGTTTCTTTCTCTATTTTTGTGTATTCATAAATAAATCTTGGACAGTTGCTTGTTTCTTCAGTACTTCAACACCCACATAAAACATAAATAATAAAAACTAATATTGGGAAAGTGATAAAATTATCAATGATCATAAGCTAGGGGCGTAGTATGATGATGCCACGTGAATTAATGTAGAGTTGGAGTGTATCCATCTGGCAGTTTTGTTTGCATATACATGCACACAGCTCCACCCTGGTGTGCGTGTCCCTTTGAGCAGTTGTGTTGAATATGATACGAAAGGAATAAGAAATATATCGCTCCTGCTAGTTTTAAAAGAGTAAATTACTAAAAAAAAAACCCTTATAATTTGGTTAATATTCATATTACACATTTATATTTTCTAAATATAAAATCAACCTTCTTGTAATTTTGGTTCTTTTGTAAAATAGATGAAAAATTAAAAATTAACGAATTTGTCTGAAAAGTTAAAAAAAAAAAAAAAACACTCCTGAGCCTAGTAACCCACTACCACCAAAAACCCCTTTCATTCAAGGGAGGGTTTGTGTTTTATATTAAAATTTAAAACTAACATTGATTAAAAGATTTAAATGACAAAAATAACCTTTTCAATAAAAAATTTTAAACCTTTTAACGGTCAATTGATAGAATATTTAACTGTTTCATTTTAAACCAAACCACAAGAGGATTGATTGCACGTTTACAAAAACATGAACATTAGTCAAGCAACAAGGGGATTCCTTGTATTTATCATTTTTAAAAGGGTTAATTTCACTTTACCCCATAATGTTTAGGGTTACTATCACTTTAATCCCTAACGATATTTTTTAGACTCAAGCCAGGGTTCTAAACTAATGTCAAATCTAAAGCTATTAGATTTTCAGCTAAAATGACATTTTTACCCTCAAACTAATAGCGTGTGGACAACTTTTTTCAGTGTGGATAATTTTTTTTATGACACCCAAAATATTTTATTTTCTTTCCATAAATATAATTTAATGAATTTTAAGACAAGGTTATTATGGACAATGAAATTTTAGTCTAATTGAAATTCATACATTACTGTCTTGGAGTGGTATCCTAATTAAATCACACCATGTCATAAATATGTATACTTTAATAATTCTCTCATTATTAAAAAATAAATAATAAAGCAAAAATATTATGTGTAATTAATTCCTTGTGTGTGTGGATATATGTATTACTTTAAGAGATAATATTTTAGGTAGACTAGTTCTTTTGTAATTTTATCTCTTTAAGTGACAAAGAGATGGGTACATATGTAGTATAATTATTTTACACTTCAACATCTCTCATCCTATATGTAAAAATAGGGGTCACCCCTTTGGGAAACATAAAGATACATACATTTCTTGGAAACTCTAAAAAGTTGTAAGAGCTCTCTAAATTTTCTATCAAGTTTTTCAAGTCTTCCATAAGTCAAGATTTGAAGACGTCAAAGTTTACTGTGAGATCAAACTGCTAAGCTTTCGAGTCAAAGTTCGAGATCAAGCTGCGAAACCCTCGATCAAGTTGAAGTTCGATAATAAGCTGTGAAACCCTCGATCAAGTTAAAGTTCGAGAATAAGCTGTCAAATCCTTGATCAAACCAAAATCTGAAATCAAGTCATGAGGCCCTAAAATCAACAATTAAAGAGAAAAATTTAAAAAGATCCTAGAGATTTTAACTCGTTCTTTTTTCATATAATGAAATTATATTTGTCTTTATTTTTTGTCTTAATTCTACATACATGAAATTTCGCTGCGCACAATTTTGGCACACCCGATGGGACAATCTCTACCTACCATCTCTTCTCTACTAAGTTCATCCTCAATTTCTATCAATGGTTCCAAAGGGTGAGCATACAATTCAATAATTATTCACTTGCAAGTTAATGATCCAAAATTCGTTGCCATTGAAATTGTCTCAAATCATGTAATTGAATGTTCAAATCTTGCTCATCAAGATCTAAAGACACGATTTGGAAAATTCATTGGCTATTTGATAACTCTAGAAAGTTGGAGTTATATGTACCCTAAATTTGAATGTTTTGCCTCCATTTTTGAGCATTCTTTATGTTTAAGTATGTGTATTTTTTTCTATTTTTACTTTTATGTGTTAGTACATGTTTATTAAGTATTTTAATACTTGTTTAGGTGTTAATCATCTTATGTTATGATGTTCTTGTGTTTGGAATTTGTATCTTGTTATTAACCTAATTGTGTTGAGAGTTGGGATTTTCATTCGTCTTGGTTAGTTTTTCGTTTTAGGTCTCATTTGTGAGTATTTTATTAAGTGTTTGGGAGATATTTTATGTGTCTATTATAGTTATTAATGTACTCTTATGTGTTAGGGTTGCTTGAAAGAAAAAATAGTGCATCAATCAGACATCGGACGAAAATTTTCGAAGCAAAATAGTGAAATGCTAATGGAGCATATTTCAAACTGCGGTATCAAATTTGACACAGCTGTCCCAAATGCTTAACACCTACTAGAAACAAAACCACAGTGTCAAATTTGAAGAAGGGAAAAATCAAACTACAATCTGAAATTTTCTGGAGGCAAAAACATCCATAACGTGGATGGTTTGTAGATGAAACTTCTCCCCCAATCCTAGCACTATATATAGTTTTTAAGCCTATTTTTTTCACATAGTTAGTGTGTTAATAGGTGTAGTTGTAAGCTAGATTTAGTCTTCCTTTTCCTCCTTATTTGGGGAGGGTTTTCTTAGATTTCATGTAGTTTAGTGGTAATTTTCAATCTTCTAGTTCTGGATTAAAGACCATTAATGTAAGATCTTTTATGTTTATGTTTAATTTCCTTTGCATTGTATTAATTTAGTGTAGTTTAGTCTACTTGCTTTATTTACTTACTTACGTGGCATAATTTATTTACTTATTTTCTTAGTTTAGTTGGTAAATTAGTTAATGACTTTCGTTGATTGTGATTTTTTAGTAGTAATTGTAGTTAGGATATTTAAATGTTCTCTTTGATTTCTTTATTTTTTACATGCTTTCTTAAATGCTTCCTTTAAAATGCTTTCTTTACATTTCTTGTCTTTAATGATGCACTAGTTAGTTTGGATTAAGGTTTGCAGATGCCAAGTTCCTACAGGTCTTGATTGATTAGTAGATTGGATGCTTAAAATGGTGGATAATTAGATAGTAGTAAATGGTTTGGTAGCTTGGTGAGAGGAAAGAGCCATTTGTTGAACAACATACAAGCATTAGGTGTTAATTCCTAAACGGGTTTACTACTTGATTAGGAAGGTTATTAGTTGGGCTAAAATGCTACCTTTTCTAGTTGGTTCCTTGAACTTCACGTGGATAATTAGATTAGAATCATAAGCCAAGACAAGAGATGATATAGTTGGAAGGGAATCCCTAATTATCTGAGACCAGTTAAATTATTTGAACCAATCAATTGATTAAACCCCGAGAATTGGCTAATTGAACCCTAACCCGTTTTAAATCATTTATTTTAGTTGTAGTAAATCGTTTCTTTTAATCAAACTCTTCAAATAGCAATTTAACCAAATAATCAATAAATACCGATTAATCCTTGTGGATTCGATACTCTTACTCACTACTAAAAATTGCAAATTTCTTGCAGATTTTTACTGCGACTTTTTTTCATAGGTAATAGCTACGAAATTTGCTGCGGATTTTACTTTTCTAATTCCGAGACTAAAGTTTTGCTACGGATTAAAAAATTGGCATCAAAATTCGCAGGTAAAACTCCCTCCTTAAGGCGGGAATGTATTACCTGCGGATATTTGTTGCGAATACAGCCGTATGTAAATTATCCACAATTAATTCTGCAAGTAATACATAAAATAAATTGAAATGGTTCCGTCTACAAAAAATACGCAGTAAAATCCATAGGTAAGTTTGCTGCGGATTTTTTTACTGCGTAATTTTGTTGCAGATGTAGCTGCGGATGTACCCGTAGATTTTAGGGAACAATTTTTTTAGCCTTTTATATAGTTACATGTGGAATTAGCGGCGAATATTGTACATGTGAAAATATTTGCAGCTAATTCTATAGGAAAATTCCACAGCAAATATCTCTAGAAAAAATCCGCAGCAAATTTCAGCATGAAAATTTTCGTAGAAAATATCTGCAGCAAATTAAAAGGTATAATCACAAAACCCACCCATCTCCTTCCCGATTAAATTGGGAAAAAAACCCCCATTTCCTCTTTCCACTTTCCACCCATCTCCGCCACCTTCTACCACCATTTATCCACCCCCTTCTTCCTATTTCCCTCTCTCCTTCTCGATTTAGCTTGACACTCCTTCACTCACCGCCTTCTTCCTATTTCCCTTTCTCCTTCCCCTCCCCGTCTTCCCTATTTCTTTCTCTCCCCAAGCCTCCTCTTCCTTTCTCCTCTTCAAGCTAGCTTAGGACCACCTCATTCAAGCCGCTACCAGTTGCAAGGTAATGTATTCCTATATTTCCACTTTTTAATTTTTTTATTATCCGATTATTTATTTTTTTTTGATTTGCAAATATTTGTTATCTATAATTTCCCTAAGTTTTTTTTTTTTTTTTTTTTTTTTTTTTTTAGGTGTAGATCTGTAAGGTGCTTATGAATTGAAAAAAAAAAAAAAACTTTCCGCTACTTGTGATTCTCTCTTTGTTGGAGTCTGAGCAATAACTTCTGCGTGAAAATTTGCTAAAATATATGATGATTTAGTACAACATTAGGGTATGGAATTATGCAATACACATTCAAGGGGTTCTGTACTTCATTCTTTGGAAGTTTTATATTCCATTTATGTTTCTTTTGCAAAATAGGATGACAGTGTTTAATTTTGCATGATGGAATTTAATGATAGCATGGGAAATAATGATAATATAATGCTGGTAAGTGTTGCTTATTAAAAATCAGTGTAAAATTGAGAGGTAATTTTTATTCTCTGTGATTATACAGATGTAAGATAGTTGTCCCTATTAGAATCTGGATAATAACTCTTAAGACAGATAAATGCACTAACTACAAATTTTTGTAGCATAGCATTACTATGGTGCATTAGACATATTAAAGAGTTTTGCATGTCAGTTGAGAAGTATTTAAATTCCATTTTGCTGTTACTATTGGCATATTATGATAGTCATTTGATTTGTAGTTTGCAAGTAAATGAAGTTGTTTTCTAAACTTTAATAAGTAGATTCTGAAAAGTATACCTGAGACTACTTTGTGTTGATGCCAATTTCTGTTATAGGATTTTGCAGTTTGTTCGGTTAACTCTATACACAAAAGTAGAAGCAAAAATTACAACTCAACAATATAACAAGATGAGTGTTTAATTGATCTATAACAAATCTATAGGTAAATCATCTCGTTATTTAATTTGGGGAGTACATTTTCGTGAAATTTTTACTTGATGACATTTTTACTTGTAAAAAGTTGTTCTTGTTGATGGGTTTTTGCAGATTATTGATTTATACATGGTTTGTATAGGTCTGGGGATCAGTTAAAGGTTTAGGATTTGAATGTTGTCTTGAACCATTTTGGGAAGTTGAACAAATTGAAAGAGCTTTCTAAGGTTTGAATTTGTGAAATTTTGGTAGTTGTTATTATCATACGGAATTTGATTCTTAATGTTTTTAAACCTATCAATTTATGAGTAAACTATCAATGATATTTCTATCCTAGTAGTGTTAATCTTTTCCTGAACTTTTTGGATGCCCTAAATTGTGTTCAACGAGTCGCCTTTTGTGCTACATGTCAATTGTAAACATTGTATTCATTCTTCGAATTTCGTTCGTCATACATGTTTGTTATGCAAAATTTAATTGACAAAGATTTAGATTGCTTAAAACTGTTACCATGTGAACTGACCACGTCGAACTAACTATGTGAACTATGTTAACTTCGTTCATTGCTTGAAACGATTACCAAGGTTCACACTGCTTTTGACCATGAATATAGATATGTTCTTGTATCCTATAAAGATGGTTGTGGAGAATATGCATGGGAGTTGATTTGATCTATCATTGTGCTACACTTAAGCCTTATTTGATGACATTTTCAATTAAACTTATGTTGAATTTGTCTGATGTATATTTAGTCAATGGTAGCATATGCTTTAGCAAGTGCAGTTTTAAGAAAATTTCCTTTTAGCTTTAAGAAAAATCTAGTTTCCTGAATGAGTTACTACTTTCTTTCTTCTGTTGAAGATGATTGTAATATTCTTTTCTAATTTGAGCGGCATAGTGCAGCTTATTAATTATTCTTTGCCAAATTTTTGCTAACACTATTACCCCACTAGTGAGCGGCATAGTGCAGTTTATTCATTATTTTTTGCCATGTTTTTGATAATACTATTACCCCACTAGTTAAAAGTCCCAGTTATGCCGCCCAACCAATGTATAGGTGGTTAGGTATAAAAAAAATAAAAATTAAAAAATAAATATGAAAGAGTAATGATTAGGATAAATATATGTAATTAAATATAAAGGAACACATGAACACATACATATATTTGTCTTGTTAGATTAGTCAACTTACTGTCATATACTAAATTTTTACTATAATATGCATGTGGAAAATTTGCATGAAATCATATTCTTAGAAAATTATTTGTTTAACAGAAAACTAAGTAAGTCATTAGTTTGGTTAGGAAAAATGGAAATCCCAGAGCATCAAAGATGGATATATAATAGGCTTCTTCCAAATCGCCAAGGATATGTGGAAGAATATTTAAAGGGTTTGGCTGGTTTTATAAAATTTTGCTTATCAACAACCAAAATATTTAACTGAGAGAGTTATTAGATGTCCGTGTGTGAAGTGTAAAAATGAGTGACACCATGTCCCTGATATGGTGAATGTTCATATTCTGAGGAAAGGTTTTAAAATTGGATACTGGTATTGGACATCACACGAGGAGGAAGCATCTAAAATTCATTTAAACTTTGATATGGCCATCACACAGGGAGGAAAGGTTTTAAACTTGGATACTGTTGTATTGGACATCACACGGGGAGGAAGCATCTCAAATTAATTTAAACTTTGATGTGGATTCAGCTGATGGAATGGATGATTTTGACATGTATTATGGGCAAACAAGTGAGTCTTCTACAAGTAGTTATGAACATGTCAATAGTTATCAGGGCATGGTATATGATGTTGTAGGGTTAGGATCTAGTCAAGAAGGTGAACAAAATGTGAAGGAACCTCCAAATATGGATACTGCTAAGTTTTATGATATGTTGAATCTAACTCAAGAACCATTACGGCCTACATGTGAGATGCATTCGGTGTTGTCGGCAGCTGTCAGGATGATGAGTTTAAAATCTGACTACAATATGCCCCGTGGATGTTTTGATGGCATGGAACAACTAATGAATGAAGTTTGTCCTTCTTTAAACAAGATTCCTTCTGATTTTGATAATGCAAAGAAACTAGTAGCAGGATTGGGTCTTATTAGCCAAAAAATCGATTGCTACATTAATGCATGCATGTTGTATTGGAAGCATGAAAGGGACTTGAGGAAATATAAGTTCTACCATGAATCTCGTTATAAAGAATGTAGAGGGCGTAAACATGATTGGAAAGAGGTGTCACGTAAAAAGATGTATTATTTGCCTCTTATTCCACGGCTTCAACGCTTATATGCTTCAGAGACCACTGTAAGGCGCATGAGGTGGCACCAGGAAAATCGTAGGGGGGAAGGTGTATTGTGTCACCTGTCCAATGGAGAAGCATGTAAATATTTTGATCGCACCTATCTTGACTTTGCTACTGAGTCTCAAAATGTCAGACTTGGTTTGTGTTCTGATGGGTTTACTCCCTTTAGTCAATCTGCAACACCTTACTCTTGCTGGCCTGTAATTGTTACTCCTTATAATGTTCCTCCTGAACTGTGCATGACTTTCCCTTTCATGTTCTTAACTATGATCATTCTAGATCCACACAATCCAAAAAGTAAAATTGATGTGTATTTATAGCCACTGGTAGATGAGTTGCAACAATTGTGAAATGATGGTGTCTCTATAACGACTTATGATGCCTATAAGAAATAAAACTTTGTAATGCGAGCATCATTGATGTGGACAATTAGAGACTTCCCTGCATATGGCATGTTCTCAGGATGGAGTACGGCTGGAAAACTAGCATGCCCTATTTGTATGGAGCATTCAAAAGTGCTTTATTTGAAAAATGGGAGGAAAAATTCTTGGTTTGACAGTTATCGTCAATTTTTGAAGCCTGATCATGCTTTCAGAAGGAATACAATTGACTTCTTAAGAGGAAAGAAAGAGTGTTTTATCCCTCTCCGAGGTTGACTGGGGGGCCAATTATGGGATAGGGTTTGTCATCTTCCCAGGATAACTGACACTAGTCAGTAGCTCTCCTTTGCTGGTTATGGTCAAACTCATAATTAGACAAAGAGAAGCATACTTTGGGACTTGCCTTATTATAAAAATAACCTTATTCAACACAACTTCGATGTCATGCACATTGAAAATAACGTGTTTGACAATGTGTTCCATATTGTTGTGAACAACAAATGGCTAAAACCAAAGACAATGCAAAATCAAGACTAGACTTGGCAAAGTATTGTCAGCGACCGGAGTTGCATTTGAAACAGCTTGCCTATGGGAATTGGAAGAAGCCTAAAGCCAAATTTTTTTTAACTCAAACCCGAATGGATGATGTTTTTGACTGGATACAGGGATTGAAAATGCCGGATGGCTATGCGTCCAACATAGCTAGATGTGTGGATAAGAAATAGGCAAAGTTTTTTGGGATGTAAAGTCATGACTGTCATGTTATGATGCAGTGTCTTCTTCCAACGGCATTCTGTGCACTTCCTGATGGGATATTGAATCCAATTACAGAATTGAGCCAATTGTTTAGGGATATGTGTGCAACAGTTTTACGGGAAGATCATTTACTAAGCATGGAAGAAAACATTCCTATCATATTATGCAAACTTGAGCGCGTATTTCCACCATCATTCTTTGACTCAATGGAGCACTTGCCAATCATTTACCCTATAAAGCAAGGATAGGTGGCCCTATATCCAATATCAATGAATGTATCCGTTTGAAAGGTAACCAACCGCTTATTAATTTCTTGTCAAATTTGAAAACTATTCTTCATATGAATTATTTCATGATTACAAGGCTTTTTCCAAAATTTAGGCTTCTCAACAAGATTAAAAAGACTGTGAAGAACAAAGCTCATGTAGAAGGGTCTATATGTGAAGCATATTTGGCTCAAGAAATAGCATACTTTAGTTCTTATTACTTTTAGTTGCATGTCCTTTGTAGTAGACCTAGAGTTCATCGTAATGACGATGATGTTGATGATGATGAAAGACAATCAACTTTTTCAATCTTCAATTTTCCTGGGCGTACGGCTGGCAAGGGCACAACTCGATGGCTAAGTGATAAAGAATTGCAAGCTGCCCAGTTACATGTTTTTGTTAAATTGTCCAGAGTTTAAAGAATATCTTGGGTAAGTAGTGCCCTTTTGAAGTCTGTAAATATGTTTTGTTGGATAAGACTCTTACTATATCATTGCTACAATTCTAGTGCAACATCTATGAGCATCAAGTGAGAAGTATGTATGGTAATGTTAGCGAAGCTATTATTGATCAACAAATTGAAGCTGACTTCTCCCGTTGGTTCCGAGAGTATGTAAGTATTTAAATTTGATGTTATAATGTATACAATATTGTCAATGTATGTCCTACTACCAAGATAGACTTAATAGGTGACTAATAACGTGGAACGCATGTCACACAATCCTCATTTGCATTACCTGGCCGTAGGACCATTGAGAGTTGCAAAGTCATGGCCTATCATATTCATTAATGGCTACAAATTTCATATTATTGTATGGGGTGAAGGTAGAAAAACATACAATAGTGGAGTATGTGTTAGGGGCAGGGGACAAGGCTCAACTTGCAATGACTATTACGGTGTCCTCAAAGAGATTCTTGAATTGGAGTGGCCAGGACAACCAATAAAGAATCTAATATTATTCAACTGTGAGTGGTTTGATGCATCTCCATGAGCTATTAAAGGACATGGCAAGTATGAAATTATTGAGGTAAAGAAAAATTGAAGATACACAAAGTTTGACCCTTTTGTTTTTGCTGTAATAGCAACACAAGTTTATTATTGCCCTTATCCTGGAAAGAAATTGATAAAATTGATTGGTGGGTAGTTATCAAAAATAAGCCAACCGCGGTTATGGATAACAAACAAGCATTAGAAACTACTTATCAAGAGGATCCAGCCCATTTTAATGCAATGATTGATGAAGACCCAATTGATCAACTGGATGATGATGAACACAATGGTGAAGAAGTTCATTTAGGTGGGAGGCAAGAAAGGGAAGAGGAAGATGAAGAAGAATATGAAGAAAAAGATGAAGAAGAATGAGAAAAAGAAGAAAAAAATGATGATGAAGAAGCAGTGGAACAAGAAGAAGACGAAGACGAAGACGAAGACGAAAAATAGGAAGAATAGTAGATCTATAAGTATCCTAATAGTTCTATAAGAAGAATAATGTTCGTATAAGAATAATTCACCATTTTTGCATTTCTATTATTTTATGGTTTGAACGTACCTTTTGTTCATGTTATTTTTTGAAGACTGCTTATATTAGTGCTATGTGATTTTGTCTTGCATATCTATTGTATTCTCAACAAAATAGATAAAGAGGCAAGGGAGGTTGTCCAATCTTTGGTCTAACTTTTCCTGTCAAAAAATATTTACTTGTTTGATTTTAAACTTAGTTTGAGAAGCAATTGATGTCCAAATGCTGATTTTTGTAGTGCTATATAATATGGAGTCTTGGAATGTTGAGATTCTTGGTTAATTATTGTATTTCTATTCTTTTTTACAGGTACATAAACTATAATAATTCCTTAAATTTTTTTGTTTTTGATGTTCTGATTTGGATCTTTTCAAATTTTTACCATAAAGAACCATTATCTCATACATATTGCATTACTATTGTTTTATGATTGCATAACTAAGATTCATGTTATTTTTCAAGAATCCTCATATTATTGCTATGTGATTTTGTATTGGATACAGGCTGTGATGTATCTTACTTGGTTTCATTGTTTGTTGTAGATAGCTGATGCAGGAGATAAAGGAGGAGCAAAAACCAAAAAGATTGGGAAGAAACAAAAGAGGGAGAGTACAACAGTAGCAGGCGTGTCAGCCCAAGTTCCTCCGCCGCCACGCTCCCAAGCATCACAAATTCAATAAACAAATGCCCACATTCCTGAGTTAATTCCCATTGCTAACCTTCGTGCCATGTGTCAATTTAGTCCATCCACATCTCAGCAAAATCCTCAGGCTCAACCAATTCTTTAGCCTTTCTTTCATCAGTCTCAGAGCAATCCCTTATTGATACCCTCTCCTGCTGTTGCCCTTCATACAGCCACCAGTTCTTCTAGGCTAGCCCAGATGCTACAAAAAGTCCGAAGAGATGGTAAAAAACCATCTTGGATGGGGGATAGTGCATGGACACACCTAAACAAATATTGGCAGTCCCTATAGTTCAAACAAAAATCCTAGCAGAATAAGAAGAAACGGGACTTTGGAAATAATATGGATACAGGTGCATCATTGCATACGAGCGGTTCTATACAGCATAGAGCGAATTTCAAGAAAGTGGTAATACTAATTAATTTTTTGTAGTTTTAATACTACATTATATTAAAATGCCTTCGTTATTGATGACTTGAAAAAATTTATTTGTTTTAATTATAGAAAGCTGAGAGGGTGAAGACCCGTCATTCTCTGATTTCTATTTCCGCACCTATAAGAAGAAGGAAGGAGATTGGGTTCATCCTCGGGCCCAAGCTTCTTATGTAAGTCATTAAGGCTTGATTACAATCCTTTTTTGATTTGTCCTTTACTATTCTTGTTTCCAGAAATTTGACCTTTTTTGTAGGAGAACTTTGAGAAGAAAAAGGCTGAAATATCTTGTCAAAGTACTGCTGAGAATGACAATATGTTTGCCGATGGTTCTCAACACTCACAGCATCTTCCTTCTGACTTGGATATTTGGTATGACATCGTGGGAGGAAAGAAGAAAAGCAGGGTTGCTGGGCTTGGTTCTTTAGGAAAAGTAGGACCATGAAGGGTTCCTCATCTAGACCTTCACATCTATACGGCCTACCTGAGGATGTTGATGAGAGGATCAGGAGCATAGTCCACTCCCTTAGTGCTGAACTACAAGCCCAACTAGAAAGGGAGAGACTGGAAAAGGAAGAAATGAAGAAAGAGCACTACAAGCCCAACTGTCTGAAACGATAAGCCAATTGAATATTTTGATGGAGTGGTTGGGCATTTTCCTGGATCCTCTTGTCTCTAGCATTCTCAACCTCCTAATGCAGATGATGAGGATGACGCAGATGGTAGCTCGGATGATTAGACGATATTTGATTGCTTATTTAGACAACTAATTTGTAATATTTGTATTTCTATTTGAATTTGTTTCGTATTATATTTATTTGAATGTGAATTGTTATTTGAGGTTAAATTGTTGGAATGTGACATAATGGTACAGGGGTAAGAAAAAACCAAACAACATTAACAAAAATTTACAGGGAAAATTATTTGGGGATTCTGCTGCAGAAATTGTGTTACAGAATTTACTGCGAAAATTATTTGGGGATTTTGCTGAGGAATTATATGCGGATATTTTTTACCTGCAGATATTACTTGCGGATTTTGTTGTCACATATTTACATGGGAATTTTGCTGGGGATTTTGTAGCGGAATTTTATGAGGATTTTTATGGGAATTTTGCTGCAGAAATTTACATGTGGATATTTTTCGCAGCAAAATCCCCATTAAAAGTCCTTCTTAACAATTTCTTAACAGAATATTAATGCGGAATTAGACGCGGAAAATATCCGCATGTAAATTTCCGCAGCACAATCCGCATCAAATTTAGATGTGGATTTTGTGATCCACAGCAAACAATTATCCATGGCCTTTTTACTTGCGGATTTTTTTTGGAGTCCAAATCCGCGAGAAAGCTTGTTACTTATGGATTTTTGGATAAAAGCTGCAGCAAATACGCAGGTAATTAATAGTTTTTTGGTAGTGTTTCTAGTATTTGTCGCATACACATCAAGAACAAAATATATAAAAATATTATGAAATTAAATCAAAGAAATAAAAAAAGAAAGGGGCCCAAAATGGGGTTGAAAAAATGTGACAGTAGGCCCAATTAAATATATTTAGGAAAAAAAGTTTTTTATAAGAAATAGGAGTCGCCACTCAGTATTGAATTTTTGATGTACCGAGTCACCAAGATTGGATCATTCTCATATATTTAAACCCTTATCTAGATGACTCTTGGTCTTTCAAAAAATTATAGATTTAGGTTTGGGAGTCGTATTGAGAAAAGGGAAGGCTAATCTACTGTACAGGTAACTTAGGCACCATTTCACTACCGATGAAACTAGTTGTGAGTTTAATTTAATCTTCTAATTTTAAAGCCAAAACGTGAGTTGATTTATGCTAGATGATTAAAATGAACAATAAAGTAAATAAAATAAAATAAAATAAATAAATAGTCCTATGTCCCAATATTGGGCTCACGTGAATTCTAAAAGAGAAAACAGAAAAAAAATTCAAATAAATAAAAGAATAAAATACATTAAACCAAGTGCTTTTTTTTTTTTGCAAATTCAAGAAGTCATATGCAAACATACAACGAACATATCTGTAAGAGAATTAGAACATGCCAAGGATCATATGAAGTCACATAAATGAACGATGATTTTGTTTTACTTCACAAACATTTTACAAAAAAAAAAATAAATAAATAAATAAAAACTTACAAACTTTTGACGAATTTAGATGGTGGGAATGGCAAGATCCGAACTCTGATTGTGATGATTATGACAACTGTTTCTTCCCCCCTTACGAAAATTGCGAAGTATTCTTTCACCATAATTTCACTAGTGTATGAGTTATGTGATTGTGAGAGAGTGAGAATGATATTGAGAATGAGAATGCCAATGGAGAATCAAGTAGAGATGAGTAATGGGGTAGAGTATTTATAGGGGTTCTAGGAACTAAAGATAAAGTTAGAATAGGATGGAGATAGAGGTAAAAATGGGAAAAAGACAAACTCTAGATATTGAGATAGGAATGGCTAACGATAGGCATAAGAAAAAAAACTAGCATAAATCTTCATATTTTCTTCAAAAATATTATTTTCTAATTATCCTAAAAATGGATAAATAGAAAAAATAATATTAAAAAAATAGGTGTCTACAGTTTGTCTCTCTTTGTCGGGAGCACGAAGTTGTTCTAGACAAAGAAGTAGATACCAACAAATACTTCGGGAACTAGTAGATTGTTTGGAAAGAGAATGAAATGTCACCATGTCTAGAGGATCTTGCCAATGTCACTGTTATTGCCACCACTTTTTTACATTTCTCATCTATTATATCAAGATAACAAAAAATTACAAGAGCAATTAATGCTAATACTTCCTCTTGAAAAACTCTACTAACATCGACTTTTCTTGAGAGATCATGGAGCCTTCGTCTTATCCTTTGACTACCACCAAAACAATCTTTATTGTCAATCTTCAAGAAATTAGGAATCATTCTTTGACACCTTCGCTTGAGTCATTGACACTTTCATCATAGATCCGCAAGTCATTGAAAATGCCCCTGGCTTCGACATTTGATTTACTTTGAAGATGAAATTATTTGATCTGCTTTCTAATTCTTGAAAAACATAGCAAAAATATGTCCCTGTTTCTTGCAAAACACATATTAGTGCAAATAAATAAACATAAAAAGAAAATATATGCATTGAAATTTAAAATCATTAGACCATATAAAATAACAAACTTATCAATTTTATTTCAATAATGAACTCCTTAATCAGCTATTCGAATAAAACGTGAACTCCTTAGTCGCAGCTTAACTCAACAATAAACCCCGTAATCGGCAGTTCGACTAAAACCTGAACCCCTTAATTGCGGTTCACTCAACAATGAACCCCTTAATCGATAGTTTGACTAAATAAATGAACCCCTTTAATTGGCAGTTCGACTAAAAGCTGAACTCCTAAATCGCGATTCGCTCAATAATGAACCTCTTAATCTGCAGTTTGACTAAACAAATGAACACCTTTAATCGGCAATTCGACTAAAACCTGAACCCCTTAATCACGCGTTCGCTAAATAATGAACCCCTTAATCAGCAGTTTGACTAAACAAATGAACCCCTTAATTGTGGTTCAACTCAACAATGAACCCCTTAGTCGTGACTCGACTCAACAACAAGCTCCTTAATCAGAAACTCCAAATAATGAAAGTGATCTAGGATACTTTCATCCCAATGGATGGTGACTTCATATTGAGCTTCTGAAACAGTATCTCGACTCAATAATGGAATCCCTTAGTCGGGATTTTCACCTATCACAAACCCCTTAATTGCGGTCCAACTAAACGAATAAACCCCTTAATCACGGTTCGACTTAACAATGAACCCTTAGTCGCGGCTCAACTCACAACGAGTTCCTTAATCGGACACTCTACATAAAAAAATGATCTAGGATACTATCCTCCTAGTGAACAATGAATCCATATTGAGTACCTTAATTGATAGTTCGATTAAACAAACTTTAGAAAAGTAAATAAAACTAGTCAATCTTTTGTTGACAAAACTTGTTTGATTATTATATTGATTGAACTTAAACAATGTGCCGAAGATCTTCTTCATGGACCTAGTAATAACAAAATTCATGTAACATGCTCTTCATGCAAAATGTGACACACATGCACTTTTTTCTTGATCCAGTCCCCTCTGATGAAGAGATGCTTTGAATTGATAGAAAATCATGGCATTAGACTTTTGAATAGGACTAAAATGAGGTTCAGAAAGTTGTTTCCCCCAACTTGATAGACTCGAGTTTGCCCCAATTTGCATTTTACCCTTTTTCAAAATCAAATTTAAGCTATGCAACATTTACTTCAAATGTCATCGCCACGTTTTTATTTCAAGGAAAAAATAAATTCATTGTTGAGTATAACTTCAATCTCACAAATACACTTTGAATATTGGAACTTGCTCTTTGTTCAGGATTTGAATTCTCATGAGTTAAATATTTTCTCTGTCTAGTCCAAGTAAACAAATAGTTGTAACGTGAATAGGGATTTCAAGGAAATGAAAGCAAGGACATAAAGGTCCACTTTTACTCAAAAATTATTGAATGGGGTGAAAAATATTGTGATCACTTTCCCGGAAAGACACACACGCAGAGAGAAACTTTTTTTTTTTTTTTTTGCTTGTTCCTTTTTTTTTCCCCTCTTTTTTTTTGGCCTTATTTTTTTGCTTTTTTTTATTCTTTTAAAATTGAAGCAGAGCAATCAAAGAATACCCAATTTTACTGTTGGGCTTACTTGCAACTTGACTCAAAAACTATTGTATTTACAAACTTTTTAGCTATGAATTTTGAACTTTATTTAAACTAACTCAAACTGACATCAAGGGATATTTGTGTTGAACCCCAGTTATGTTAATCATGTTTTGATGATGACCAAATCACACTAATGGTTTAATAACAAGTGTGCAGAAAAACAGGTAGGTTCGGACGCAAATGATCGTCCGAACAAAACAACCACAAGACTTCACGGACACAAATAACTGTCCGTGTGACAGAGCTTCGGACGATGCTAATCGTCCGACACAAAGAATTTGAAGCAAGCCTCGGACGAAGAACACAGCGTCCGATCATATTCCAGTAGACTTTGCTTCAATCGGACGCATGTTCGAACGCATCCTTGGACGTCCGAACGAATACCCTCAGAGAACGGACGCAGTGTCGGACGCAAGGTTTAGCGGCCGTCCGCGGATCTATGATGAGTTTGTTCGGACGCACTCTTGCTGCATCGGCCGTCCGAAAGGTCCAACGGCTAGTTTTCCAGTAAACAGAAAATAGCCGTTGGGAAGTTGTTGAAAGCAGATATTTGGTAACTATAAATACCCCTAGGTCTGAATTAATGAAGAGAAGACTTCTACATTGATTACAAACAATTCTTGAGCTATTTGGGAGAAATAGTTGGTACAAGTGTTGTAATAGTGTAGGTAGTGTGAAAAGAGCTTAGAAGTGTAAAAGTTCTTCAAGTGTAAGAGTGGAGAGATAACAATTGTAACAAAGGGAGGTTGTGAGTGTAAAACTCTTGGCTCAACTAAAGGAAATTAGTGTGAGCAAGAGTGATCCTCACATTTGTGTACAAGAGGTTATTGTCTCACCTACTTTGAAGAGACTTTTAGGGGCTGAACTTCAAGTTGTGAACTTGGTAGTTGCCTTGTAAGAAGCTCTTTGTAGTTGCAAGCTCCAAGCTTGAGAAGCTAGGGAGTTTGGTTTGATTCTCTTAATCTCAATATTCTTATTTGTTCTTTAAGTTTAAATTGTTGAATATCTATTGTATTCATTTGTGCTTAAGTTTTCATTTGGTGCATAAAGTTTGAATTTCTATTAAGCACATAAAAAGGATTGTTTTTAGAGACAACCTAATTCACCCCCCTCTTAGGTTGCTTTTGGGGCCAACAATTTGCCCTAGTATGAGTTACAAAATAAACTGACATAATCTTCCCAATTCAGGCCACTGTACTAAAAGTAATGTGACCTCCAAATTTGCCCCACTGTGAGGCATAGAAACTTCATCCTCATGTAGATTTCTAGACTAAAAATTGACATTAAAAAAATGCCATGGTATGGATAATAAAAATGACATACAAAACTTGCCCTAGTGTGCAGTTCTAAATTCTTTCAAAATTTTTCTAGCATGGGGGGTGAACATCAAGACAGGTTTTACAAAACAAAAAATCCTTTTAAAGACTTAAGAGAGTTATCAAAAGATAAATAGTGTTTGGATAGACAGAAACAATATCCACTCACCTTTCTATCATCCTTTAGAAACAATTAAATCATAAAAACTCTTGTCCCATTATTATTTTTTGATACACTTATGAGATAAAAGCTTATGATTTTACATTTCCTTGAAAAAAAACAAGATTTCTCAAAATAAAGATAACCATTTATTAAAAAACAATCACAAACAATTATTGAAAACATTTACATGGAAATCAAGTTCCTTAAGAGGGCTAACACTTGAAAGAATACTGTCATGGCTATCTCTCGTTCAATTTTCCCTCGTATTATTTTGGCCATGATTAGGAAGTGGATCATTGTTAACATTAGGTTGTTCGGCTCCCTTAAACACCAGCTGATTAGTATAGACTCTATCATGTCTTGAATCTTGTGTTTCAACTGATATCATTTATCGGTAGAATTGCCAACTCCTTTAAAATGATAAGCACAGGTTTCATTGGCATTATAGTTTCTCTGATCTTCTTCTCCAAGTTATTTGTGTTCAAAATAACCACTGATCCAAAATTCAATGGAACAGATCCATTCTGAGCCAAAAAAGAAGGGTATCCGAACCCAGTCAAGTGGCTGGTTCAGATAGTGAATTGGTGCACAAACATACAGGTTCGGATAATGTTTCACAATTTGATGAACTACCAGTTATCCGAACCGGTCTATAAGTAGGGGCATTTGTGTAATTTTACCTACTAGGGCTACAACCTAAAACAAAAGATTGGTACTAATGCTATAGTTAGCAGCACCTCCTTTCAATTTTCATTTTTTCTGGCTTGACTCATCTTTCTTCTCTTCTCAATATTCAAAAATCTATACTATACTTACGGTCTCTAACATCACTCTTACTCTAACTCTCACTCAGTAAAGGACCTCTCACTTCAAATCTCTCGCATCAGTTTAATCATAGGCACCATCGATAACAACCTAGAGTAATTTTTGTTTCCTGTTTTTGTTTTTTAATAAATTCATGATTAACTATAAATTTGGTATCTATTTATGGTTAAATTTTTCTATTCATTGATTACTGATTGATTTATTTTGTAACTATAAATTTGCTTAAATTAGAAATTTTTTTTATGTTCATATGATCGATCTTCTTCACTCCCTTTTATTTATTACCTTATGATATTTTATTTGCTTTTGGATTTTGTGGGTTGAAAATTTTTTTGATATTTGTTGAGTTGGAAGGTAGGATTTATGAATCTAAACAATAATTTAGTTGTTAAAATTGGAAAAAAAAAATAAGATCTTAATGATATTCTCTTGTAGAGGTTTCTTGATTATGATGTTATTGGACCAATTCTTGATTAGTTGATTCATGTTAAATGACTACATGGCATGTATCTGTAGCCATTCTTGTGAAGGAAAATAAGGCCAAAGTGATTTAAGATTTTGTTTATAAATCTTCATTTTACTAATTTTTTTCTCTTTCTCTCTCTTTGTCACACAAGATCGGATACTCGCTGGTCTCAAACCATTTCAATCGGGTAATTAAATGAGTGGGTATCTGAATTTTGTGGCCAAATATGGTTCAAATATTTGGAAACCCGATAGGACCAGTTCAGATCATTCCACAGACTCATGAACCGGGTACCTGATCCATGAACACCCCTACTCCAAGTGAAATAATAGAAGATATCTTGTTTTGAGCCAACATAGCTGGATAAATCTGTGACCATGGCATAGGTAGAGGAGTGAAGTTTCATGGGGGTCTCTTAGGAACTTGTTGTTGAGTAGGGAAAAACTATTGTGAAGGAAAATTTTGATAATGAAAGTTGGGAGAAGCCTGAATCTGGTTAGTTTGATAAGGTGGTAACGCTGCACTATAGGATTGTGGGGAGGATAGATTGTGTGAAAAAGAAAATGACATGTTCGGATTAAAAGCAGGGAAGTCGTAAGGAATCCGGTTTGGAAACTGAATTGAGCATTTACCACATTAGTCTTGCCTTATTTTTTTTTCTTTGAGAAGATTCCTTTTTTTGCCATTAGAAGAGTTTGTGCATTCAGAATCTACAATAATTTGTCCAGATCGGATTTCCTCTTCAATCCGAATACCAGAACTAATCATTTCAGCAAACGGACGCCCTTTCATAGTCACAAGCTTCTTGTAATAAGGGTGTTGTAGAGCACGAATAAAAAGTTTCACCATTTCAAATTCTTCCATACGAGGGTTAACTTGAGCAGCCATGTCTCTCCATCTCTAAGCATAAATTTTGAAAGATTCACTTGGTTTCTTGAAAACATACAACAATTCATGTATGTCCAAAGTGTTATCTATGTTGAACTTGTATTGACTCATGAAACAAGTAGCAATATCATCCCAAGAATGAAGTTTTGAAGGATCCAACTTCATATACCACTCTAAAGCACTGCTAGACAAACTTTTTTGAAATAGTTGCACGTTGTCAATTGCTCATTTCCAACAAAAACCCCTAAGTCATTAGTATAGATTCTCAAGTGCATGTAGGGGTTACCGATACCATCATATTTTGTAAATTTTGACATTTTGAATTTTTCAGGGTATTGCAAACTAGGAAGCAAAATCAAATATGAAAAATGAGTATTCTCATATGAATTTAAACCCTTCATGGAGCAAATAGATTCCTCTAATGATTGCAATTTCAATCTCCGTTCCTTGGCCTCTTCAGACTGGTGTAAGTTCGTCTCACCTACCATTGCATTCTTAGTAGTGATGCTAGGGAATAGGTGTAGTATTAATAACAAAAGGAATTTGACTGTTAGGGGTTGGCATGATAGGAGTGGAGTTCAAATTTTGGCCATTAGGATTTGTGTCTTGGATGGGTGAGATAGTAGTAAAAGCCGTAGGAATAGCAGTTAGAAGTGGATTTTGGCCAATAGAGGGTTCAGGATTTGCAACTTAAGAGCCTATTGAAAGGTAGAGATTCGTTACTCATGTTTACAAGATTCTCCATTTTCGTGGCCATGTTATCCATTTTTTGTTGCATCAAAGTAAACTCAAGCCTAGAAACTGCCTCTTGGGCTATTGAGAATTCATGTGTTTGACTAGTAGGAAAATTTTGGCTGGATTTTTCTATGGTCATTATTTTCTTAGCTCTTGATCGAGTAAGGATAGGATCACAATTTGGAAAAATTTGCTTACAAGGATTTATCTTGAAAATGGCTGAATTTTGAAAAAAAAAATAGAAAATATCAAAATTTATTGAAATGAACAATATGATCATGCAGATGTGATGCAATGCATGTGCAAATTTAATGCAATCTATGCAAAGGGAAGAAAAAAATTGAGTTAGTAACTGTGTTAGAAAAAAATGCGTGTCCTATAGGGTACCCTTTTATGCAAAGGGTTTACCTAATATGATGATATCCTTGTGAGTAGGGTAACATACTCTTACATGTTGATTCGACTTAAGATTGAATGATGTATTAGATGGATCAAGTCATTACCTTACCTTTTACCCTATCCATTTGCATATTGACAAAATTTAAACGCGCAATTAAGGGTAATCTACTAATTTATCCCAAAAAAAAATTAATGAAATTCTCTTACCTAACGCTTATGAATGCAGTGATGATTTTTCTCCTTTTTTTTTTTTGATCTTTTTGCAAAAAAAATTAAAAATTAAAATTTATTTACAAAAATAAATTAAAAATTTTCTATTTTATTTATAAAAAACTAAAGAAAAATGCATGAATTATTCTTTTCTATTTTTATGCAACAAAAAAAGAAAAGAAAAAAAATGCAATTATGAATTTTTATTTATTTATTTTTTTAAAATGTCTTTTATTTTTTATATTCAATAAGAACAACAATATAAATTCAAAATAAGTGGAATTACAAAAATATAAAACTACTCAAGGAAGCAAAAATACACATCATTTGACTACATGTGCAAAGAGGTTGAGATTCACTAATGGATTTATTCTAGACTCAATTGGTTTTGGTTTCTCGAACCTTTCGACTGAGGGACCCAAAAAATAACATTTCCATCAATTCCAAGGGTTTCAGGTCGGTGGTTTGAGTTGGAACCGTTCAATGCCGGTACAAGCACACCGCATCTTGTACCCGCATGCCTAGATTAGGTCCGGTTCTAAAAAGGAAGTGAGACAGCGCCCTCCGAGTTATGTAGATGAGTGATGCATGATGTATCTTCTAGAGTCGAAGTAATTTAAACTACTTAAACGAGATATTTACAATTAACAAAACCAACAAAAGAAAAGTATTTAGCTAAACAAATAAAAATGGAAATAAAATATAAAACACAAAAAGGACCACCATAAAGCAACTCAAGAGGCCTTAACATTAAAAAAATAAACACAAACGTTGCCCAAACTCTCTAGCGTCCATAGTGGAGTGGCCATGCTATCGTGTCCCATTTTTAACAAAATATAAAAAATTATTGAAATTAAATAAAAGAAATAAAAAAGAAAGGGACACAAAATGGGGTTGAGAAAGGTCAAAATGCAACAATAGACCCAATTAAATAAATCTAGGAAGAAGGATTTTTTTTTAAAAAATAAGAGTCGCCACTTGGTATTGGATTTTCAGTATACCGAGTCACTAAGATTGGATCATTCTCAAATGCTTAAACCCTTACCTAGATGACTCCTGGTCTTTCAAAAAAGTAGAGATTTGGGTTCGTAAGTCGTATTGAGAAAAGGAAAGTAGCGCCTACTATTCAAGTAATCTAAGCACCATTTCACTTCTGTGTAAACCAGTAGAGAGTTTAATTTAATATTTTAATTTTAGGGCCAAAAAATGAGTTGATTTATGTTAGACGATTAAAATGAACAACGAAGTAAAAAAAATACATAGTCCTATGTCCCAATATTGGGCTCACATGAATTCTAAAAGATAAAAGAGAAAAAAATAAATAAAAGAATAAAATACATTAAACTAAGTTTTTATTTTATTTTATTTTATTTTATTTTTGCAAATCCACAGTCATATGAAAACATACAAATAACATATTACAATGTAAGAGAATTAGAATATACCAAGGATCATATGAAGTCACATAAATAAACAATGATTTCGTATCATATCATAAATATTTTACTAAAAAATAATAAATAAAGACTTACAAACTTTTGACGAATTTAGACAGTAGGAATGGCAAGATCTGGACTCTAATTATGATGATTATAGCAACTCTTTCTTTTCCCCTTATGAAAATTATGGAGTATTTTTTTCTACCAAAATTTCTCTAGTGTATGAGTTGTGTGATTGTGAGGGAGTGAGAATGATACTAAAAATGAGTATGTCAATGGTGAATCAAGTAGAGAGGAGTAGTGGGGTATTTATAGGGGTTCTATGAACTAAAGATAAAGTTAGAATAAGATGGGGATGGAGGTGAAGATTGGATAAAGACGAGCTCTAGAGATCGAGATAGGAATGGCTAACGATATGCATAAGAAAAACTAGCATAAATCTTCCTATTTTCTCCAAAAATATTAGTTTCTAATTATCCTGAAAATGGAATAAATAGAAAAAATAATATTAAAAAATAGGTATCTACAGTTTTTCTTAACAAAATATGTGTCCTTAGTGGAGTTTCCAAGCTGTCGCATCCCATTTTTAACAAAATATATAAAAATATTGAAATTAAATAAAAGACATAAAAAAGAAATTGGCCCAAAATAGGGCTAAAAAATGTGACAGTAGGCCCAATTAAATAAATTAAGGAAAACATATTTTTTTTTAAAATAGGAGTCACCATTCGGTATTAGATTTTTGGTGTACCGAGTCACCAAGATTGGATCATTCTTATGCACGTAAACCCTTATCTAGATGATTCCTAGTCTTTCAAAAAACTAGAGATTTGGGTTCGGGAGTCCTAATGAGAAAAGGGAAGACTGGCCTACTATACAAGTAACCTAGGCACCCTTTCTTCTAGGTGAAATCGGTTGCGAGTTTAATTAAATCTGTTAATTTTAAGGCCAAAATATGAGTTGATTTATGCTAAACAATTAAAATGAATAATAAAAAGTAATAAAAATAAATAAAAAATACATAGTCCTATGTCCTAATATTGGACTCATATGAATTCCGAAAGAGAAAAGAGAAAAGAGAAAAAAAAATCAAATAAATAAAAGAATAAAATAGATTAAACTACGGATTTTTTTTATTTTTATTTTTTGCAAATTCATGAAGTCATATGCAAACATACAAAGGATATAGTTGTAAGAGAATTAGAACATGCCATGTATCATATGAAGTCACATAAATGAACAATGATTTTGTCCCGTATCATAAATATTTTACAATAAATAAATAAATAAAGACTTACAAACTTTTGACGAATTTAGACGGCGGATATGGCAAGATCCGGACTCTGATTATGATGATTATGGCAACTCTTTCTTTTCCCCTTATGAAAATTATGGAGTATTCTTCTACCAGAATTTCACTTGTGTATGAGTTGTGTGATTGTGAAGAGTGAGAATGATATTGAGAATGAGTATGTCAATGGTGAATCAAATAGAGAGGCGTAGTACACACGAGGTATTTATAGGGGTTCTGCAAACTAGAGATAAAGTTAGAATAGGATAGGGATAGAGGTGAAGATGGGATAAAAATGAACTCTAGAGATCGAGATAGGAATAGCTAACAATAGGCATAAGAAAAACTAGCATAAATCTTCGTATTTTCTTCAAAAATATTATTTTCCAAGTATCCTAAAAATGGATAAATAGAAAAATATAATATTAAAAAAAAGGTGTCTACAAGTGTTTGTAAATATAGAACTATATGTGATTCAGATTACTGCCTTGCACAAGAAAGCATATCTTTTTCCTCAAAGGGGCAAAGGAATTCAACACACCATAAGAGGCAAAGAAGGATGACTCTTTCATGGTTGAATAATTGTTCGTTCACCCAATCATATTCAAGGAGTCTACTACAAATCTTCATGATGAGTTAAGTAGTAACACCGTCTTTGCAAATATAACAAATTCTTTGAGCTACTTTGACATTGTAGAATTCATGGTGATTCAATCATCTACTCCTGAGAACAAGTTGCAGCATTGACAAAGCCATTGAAGGATTTACAAAGAAAATTCAAGATCAAGATTTTAAAATTACTCATCTTATCAACCAAAATAGTAATAACAAAGAAACGAGCTGAGCGGACACCAAATAACGCATGGGCCACAATGAAGGTAGAAAGTCTTCAAAATCACAAACAAAGATAACAAAGATTCAAAATTTTCACAATGAGATGATTGATGTTAATCAATTAAAAAAGGTTGTTGAGGGTATGATCAAAGAAAAGTATGAAGGGGGAAAGAAATTCCCACTCAATTACGTGAAGCCTTATACTCAGAGAATGTACAACATGAAGATATCTGTGCGCTATCAACCACCAAAACTCCAACAATTTGATTACAAAGAAAATCCCAAGCAGGATGTATCATACTTTGTTGAAACTTAAAATAATGCTAGAACTGATAGTGATCTTCTCATCAAGCAGTTCATTCGATCGTGGAAGGACAATGTTTTCTATTGGTACAACATATGATTTAGAGCCTAATGACATCGACTGTTGGACACAACTTAAAGAAGTATTCCTAGATCGCTTTTATGGCACACGTTGTGTGGTTAGTATTGTGGAATTAACTTCAACTCGTCAATGGAAGAATGAACCCATCATCGACTAAATCAATAGGTGGAGAGACCTTAGTCTAAACTTCAAGGATCAACTTTCTAAAAGTTTCTCCATTGAGATGCGCATTCTTTTGGACCCCAATTATGATAATCATGTTTTGATAATGACCAAATCATACTAACGGCTTGTAAACAAGTGTGCAGAAGAATAAGGAGACTCGGACGATGAAGACCATCCAAGAGAAAGGAGCTCGATGCAAGGGACTATCCGATACATGCCCAGAGGGCATTGGAAGTGATAAACTTATCGGACACAAATGATTATTCGAAAGACAGAGTTTCGGATGATGGTAATCATCTGACACAAAGAACCTGAAGAAGTCTTGGACGAAGAATAGCGTCCGATCATATTTCGCAGAAGACATTGCTTCGACCGGACGCAGGTTCGAACGCATCCTCGAACGTCCGAACAAATACCCTTAGAGAGTGGATTTAGCGTCACACGCAGAGTTTAGCAGCGGCCGCCGAAAGGTCCAACGGCTAGTTCGTTCGAACACACACCCACTGCATCGGCCATCCGAAAGATCTAACGGCTAGTTTTCCAGTAAATAGAAAATAGCCGTTAGAGAATCGTTGAAGGCAATTTTTGGGCATCTATAAATACCCCCAAGTCTGTAAATGCAAAAGATAGAGAGAGGAACTACTACATTTAATACAAACACTTGTAAGAGCTATTTGGGGAGAAATAGACTAAAATATTGTGGGTTGTATTGGTTTGAGTAGTATAGTTCTCTTGGCTCAACGAGAGGGAATTAGTGTGAGCAAGAGTAGACTAGTGAGTGATCTTCAAGTGTAAGAGTGGATGGATAACAAGTGTACAAAAGTGAGGTTGTAGTGTAAAACTCTTTGGCTCAATTAGAGTTCCATCTAGAACTTATTGGGTGCAAGGGTGAGCCTACTTTGTGTACAAGAAGGTTATTGCCTCACCTTCTTTGAAGAGGCACTACTAGTGGATGTACTCCGAGCTTAAGAAGCTTGGGAGTTTGGTTTGATATTCTTTATCTCAATCTTTTATTTGTTCTTTAAGCTTTGATTGTTAAATATTTATCTTTGATCATTTGTGCTTAAATATTCATTTGTGGCACAAAGTTTGTATCTTCATTAAGCACTTCAAAAGGTTTGTTTTTTTTAGACAACCTAATTCACCCCTCCCCCCTCTTAGGTTGCTTTGGGGCCAACAATTTGTATCAGAGGCTGGTCTCTTTCTTTTGGTTTAATCACCCTTGAGTAAAAATCATTATGGCAACCAATAATACATTATTTTTAGAGGGGCATTCCATTACTAGACCTCCCATCTTTAATGGCATTAATTTTGTTTGTTGGAGGGAAAGAATAAAAATTTTCATACAATCCATTGATATTGATTTGTGGTATATTGATTGATGAAGGTCCTTTTACGGCTAATATTCTTGATGAAAATACACATAGATCAAGGCCTAAGACTAGATATGAGTTAAATGCACAAGATAGAGTAAATTTATCTTTAAATACTAAAGCCATGAATATTTTATATAATGCTTTGGATGCAGATGAGTCTTCTAAAGTGAAAGGTTGCAAATTGGCCAAGGAGATATGGGACAAATTGAAAGAAATCCATGAAGGAATGAAGATATTAGAGATCAAAAGAAGTCACTTCTTGTGGCAAAATGTGCATCCTTCAAGATGGAACCTCATGAGAACATTGACAAGATGTATTGTAGGTTCAATGATATTGTAAATGATTTGGAAGGTTTAGGTAAAGAATATTCTTTGGGTGAAAAGAATAGAAAGATTTTGAATGCATTACCTAAGGAATGGGAACCTAAATCCATTGCCATAGAAGAGTCTAAAAATTTAAATTCTATGCCTATTGATTCATTGATCAATTCTCTAACCTCCTCCTCTTGAGTTGAAGTTGAAATACAAGGTATAAGGTGAGGAGGAAGCAAGGGCCAATAGAAGCATAGCATTAAAAGCTTCTCAAAATAATGGATGCTTCAAGATTGGCCAAGTGGTACATTTTGCAAATGAAAGTCCATCCAAGAAGAAGAAAGGGTCAAGGAAGCCTCACTTCAACAACTTCCAAATTATATGGCATGATTACAATTCGGACGGAAAAGTTGAAGAATAATATGAGGAGGATCAAATGGCTTTCTTGGCTCTTGGCAATAATGAGGTATCCTCTAGTTATGATTCTTGTGATAATGATAATGATGATGTTGAATTATTTATTTTTAAAATGCATAAATGTCTGAAAGAATCATATACTAGGAACAAAGAATTAAAAATTAAAGTTAATGCTTTATTGAGTGCCAACTCAAAGCTTGTGCATGAAAATAATTTTTTGACAAAAGAAAATGATGCTTTGAAGAAAAAATTTGATGGAAAAACCAAGATCAAGGAACAAGACAAGCTTCATTAAAGAAGAGAATAAATGATCTTGATGTTCTTTTGAAAAAGAAAAAGGAAAATGTTTTTGAAAAGAAAAGAACTAGAATTATGTGTTGGTCCCAAAGGGCAACCTAAGAGGGGGGTGAATTAGGTTGTATCTAAAAAAAACCTTTTTATGTGCTTAATAAGAAATGCAAACTTTATGCACCAAATAAAAACTTAAGCACAAATGAATACAATAGATATTCAACAATTTAAGCTTAAAGAACAAATAAGAATATTGAGATTAAGAGAATCAAACCAAACTCCCAAACTTCTCAAGCTTGGAACTTTCAACTACAAAGAGCTTCTTACAAGGCAGCTACCAAGTTCACAACTTGAAGTTTAGCCGATAAAAGTCTCTTCAAAGTAGGTGAGACAATAACCTCTTGTACACAAATGAGGATCACTCTTGCTCACACTAATTTCCTTTAGTTGAGCCAAGAGTTTTACACTCACAATCTCCCTTTGTTACAATTGTTATATCTCTCCACTCTTACACTTGAAGAACTCTTACACTTCTAAGCTCTTTTCAAGAAACTACCTACACTATTACAACACTTGTTCCCACTATTTCTCCCAAATAGCTCAAGAGTTATTTGTAATCAATGTAGAGTCTCTTTATGTTTAATTCAGGCTAAGGGGTATTTATAGTTGTCCAAAATCTACTTCTAACAACTTTCCAACGGCTATTTTCTGCTTACTGGAAAACTAGACGTTGGAACTTTCGGACTGTCGATGAAGCAAGTATGCGTCCGAACAAACTAGCCGTTGGACCTTTCGGACGGCCGCTGCTAAATCCTGCGTCCGTTCTCTAAGGGTATTCATTCGGACGTTCGAGGAAGCATCTGAACCTGCGTCCGATCAAAGCAAAGTCTTTTGGAAATATGATCGAACGTTGTTCTTCGTCTGAAACTGCTTCAATATTCTTTGTGTCGGACGATTACCATCGTCCGAAACTCTATCTTTTGGACAGTCATTTACGTCCGTGGAGTCTTCTGATAGGTTGTTTTGTTCGGACGATCATTTGCGTCCGAACCTACCTGTTTTTCTGTACACTTGTTTTCAAACTATTAGTGCGATTTGATCATCATCGAAACATGATTAACAAAACTAGGGTTCAACATTATGCATATCAACAAAAATTTTGTCACCTATAGAAAGGATGATTTGTACTTTATTAAGTCTAAATCTTCTTTTTATGGCAATAAAAATATTATTTGCAATTATTATCATCAACATAGTCATATAAAGAAAAATTGTTATGTTAAAAGAAATGAAAAGTTGGGAATAAACTCTATTTGGGTGCTTAAGCATGTCACTAACCCAATTGGACCCAAGAAAGTTTGGGTACCAAAAATTGTTATTTAACTGTGCATTTAGGTATGCTTGGTGAGCACCAAAGGATTCAAGATGGATCATCAATTGAGGGTGTTCAAAACGTATGAGCTAACATGACATTAAAATGGGTAACATTTAAAATTTTTATCAAAATTGTGCTTTCGCTTGCCAATGTGAACTATGATCTCTTAAATGTTTTTCAACTATGTGTTTAAATTTGCTTAGAATGCTTGGGTACAAGTATCCCCAATTTTTTGTTTATAATAAGTCACTATTTGCAAAAGTAAGGGGGAGCATTCTCTTTTTTAATGGATTATTTTGCATCACATATGCTTTATTGTTTTGATGAAACTTTCGAGCGAAAAATGTCTTAATGCTAATTCTTTGTATGAATTCCCTCATATCTACTTGAATACATGTTTTTTGAAGGGAAGAAATGTTTTGCACAGCTTGACTTATTCCCCATGTACTCACTTGAATTACATTCACCTTTTAAGGGGGAAAATAAACTTAGGGGGAGCTTAAAATTGCATTATTTTTTATTATGTTTTGATGATGCCAAAAGGGGGAGAAATAATGGACAAAACTTCTTGTCTTGTGCTTCATATTTTATAGTTATTTTTAGAATTGTCCAATTGATTTGTCATCATCAAAAAGGGAGAGATTGTTAGACCTCCAATTATGATAATCATGTTTTGATGATGACCAAATCATACTAACAGCTTGTAAACAAGTGTGCAGAAGAACAAGGAGATTCGGACGATGAAGACGGTCCAAGAGAAAGGAGCTCGGATGCAAGTGACTATCCGGTACATGCCCAGAGGGCATTGGAAGTGATAAACTCATCGGAAACAAATGACTATCCGAAAGACAGAGTTTCGGACGATGGTAATCGTCCGACACAAAGAACCTGAAGCAGTCTGGATGAAGAATAGAGTCTAATCATATTTCCAGAAGACATTACATCGACTGGACGTAGGTTCAGACGCATCCTCGGACGTCCGAAAAACTACCCTCAGAGAATGGACGCAGCATCGGATGCAGAGTTTAGCAGCGGCCGTCCGAAAGGTTCAATGGCTAGTTAATTCGGACACACACCCACTGCATCGGCCGTCCGAAACATCTAACGGCTAGTTTTCAGTAAACAGAAAATAGCCATTAGAAAATTGTTGAAGACAATTTTTGGGCATCTATAAATACCCCCAAGAATATAAATGCAAAAGATAGAGAGAGGAACTACTACATTCAATACAAAAACTTGTAAGAGCTATTTGGGGAGAAATAGGCTAAAATATTGTAGGTTGTATTGGTTTGAGTAGTATAGATCTTTTGGCTCAACTAGAGGGAATTAGTGTGAGCAAGAGTAGAATAGTGAGTGATCTTCAAGTGTAAGAGTGGAGGGATAACAAGTGTACAAAAGTGAGGTTGCAGTATAAAACCCTTTGGCTCAACTAGAGGAATTTAGTTGGTGCAAGGGTGAGCCTACTTTGTGTACAAGAAGGTTATTACCTCACCTTCTTTGAAGAGGCACTACTAGTGGATGTACTCCAAGCTTGAGAAGCTTGGGAGTTTGGTTTGATATTTTTTATCGCAATCTTTTATATGTTCTTTAAGCTTTGATTGTTAAATATTTATCTTTGATCATTTGTGCTTAAGTATTCATTTGTTGCACAAAGTTTGTATCTATTCTTTTCATTAAGCATTCAAAAGGTTTATTTTTTTTTAGACAACCTAATTCACCCCCCTCCCTCTTAGGTTGCTTTGGGGCTAACACATTCAAGGCATGGATTGGGACCTAAGTTATATTCTACAAGGGGTCCAAATCTTTTGATGAATTATCCATTTGTGTTCTTGAGATGGAGTTGAGAATTGTTGCTAGTAGGAATCGAGGTCCATCTACTCAACAACCAAATGTAGTCAGCATGAAAGGCTTCACAAAATTTAAGAAAGAAGCGTCAGTGACAACTAGCATTGAACCTATTAAGATTTCAAGGAAAGTAGCTGACAAGATAAATTGTCCATAAGAAAGGACTAGAAAATGATTAACTTTAATAAAATATGCAAGATAAGGTGTATCCATTTCTTGAGTCCAATGTGTATGATATATTCAATGATATTTTATAGAAAATCTGATTAAGTTGCCTAAGATAAAGAAACCTAAAAAAGTTAGACATGTTGACAACTAAATTATTGCAATGTATCATCGCCTAATCAGTCATCCCATTGAAAAGTGGCTTGTCTTCAAGGATAAAATAATGAAATTAGCTCGAGAAGGAAAAGTTGAAGATAAAGTGAATGTCAATCAAGCAAGCATCAGTAATTTTCAAGTTCTCCCAAAATGTATGTTTCTATCCAAAAAGGAGACACTTCCACATGATTTAAAAAGTATGCTCCTTGATACGAGCCTAAAATGTCAAAATGACTCCTTGACGTGAAAATAAACTGTCTATAAATATCAAGTGTTGATACGAAGATTTCCTTGATATGAGTCTAAACTATCTACATATTCTCATCGACACGATAATAAACTATCTACATAACTTAAATCCAAAACTCCTTGACACAAGAATAAACTGTTTACATATTTTAAATTCAAGACTCCTCGATAAGAGAATAAATTGTATACAAGTAAATTAGACTCCTTGACATGAAAATAAAATGTCTACAAGAAAATTAAACCCCACTATATGATGATAAACTGTTTATACAAAAGTTGATTTAAGGCTCCTTGGCACGAGTTTAAATTATCTCGTATGTTTAATTGAATTATGTTTGGTTTGATCCACAGAAGGGTGCCTAGGCAGCTTGGAGATTAACTCTAAGTTCAGTCATATCAGATCAAAAAATAAAATTCTCTCATCCTATTTGTTAGGATGAACACTGATAACTCTATAAAAAAATAGAGTTATTTCTTATATTTTTGACTTAGTTTGCTTTGTTTTAGTCCTGATTACGGTGTCTAAGTTGTAATAGTTATTGTTTTAGGTAGCATAATGTTTTAGTTGTTAAATGTCGAGTTTTTTTAGTCTAATCGTGTCAATTATAGTCACTTAGTGATGTTTGTGTTTAAGTGCAGTGTTTGGAGGGTCAAATTAGTCATATGGTGTAGTTGAGCATCCGAATGGAGGAATTGCATTTTGAGGCATAACATTGTGGTGCTCAGTTGCAGGTTAATTCCAAACGCCGTGGCTCTCCAGGTTTGATTGGTAAGGAGTGGGTTTACATTTTACAATAAATATCCCGATAGCCGTCATTTTAAGGACGACAATCATTATCAGCATTTTTAATTATTACTTTGGGTTTCTTTACAACCCTAAAATTGCAAGCACTTGTTTCATTACATTCAATAATCATAGATTTCAATTCATTCACTTAAATTTTCGTTCAAACATTAGTTTTAGAAGTTTTTTACTTATTTTCTACAAAGGATTTGGGTGATTTCAATTCAAGGAATACATTTACTTCAGATTTCAAGTACGTTATTGTTTTATGTAATTCTCATAGTTTATTGTTGCTTTAGATTAATAGTTCTTTAATTGCAATTTAATTTCACATAATTTTACTTTTAGATTCAACATGATTCCTTCCAATTTCTTAATTTTTTTTTATTCTAGTTCTACAATTATGCACTAATACCATTTACGTTAAGTGCAGATTATGCAAATTTCCATCAATTTATTCGAATAACTTAATAAATAGAAGACTGCATAGTTGGATCGAATAATCAATGGATCAACAAGACAAATTAAGACCGTACTTAACTGTTACCTTGATTAGATTGATTAAGGAGATAATGGGAGTAAATCCTTTGTCACATACCACCTTTGATTATTAAATTGGTTTCAATTTAAGATCATGGCTGGCCAAATTATTTGATTGATTCCTCGATAATTCTATAGAGTTTAAACTAAGATACTTAAGATTATATAAAGGTTGGATACATACTTAATCTGATTGGATTAGGAACACTCAATTTTCATAAGGGATCGGGATTAGGTTTATTTTTGGGAATTGGATCTCTAATTCTTGTAGTTTGACTAATTAATTGGTGAAAACAAATAATTCTGAAAATTGGCTAGCCTAATACCTAACCTACTTTTCTAATTTGATTCATATTCATTTAATTTTTTTTATTTTACATTTCATAGTTATATTAATTTGCTATTATTTTACTTTTACAAAATTTCTATAGAAATAGTTGAAGGCTCTTGGTAATTGTTTTAACTCCTCTACGCAATCCTTATTTGTAAAACTACATACATACCATATATTTGTGGGATTTAGTGGATAGTTATGAGTAAGAGAATTAAATCTACGATATTAAGTTTTTGGTGTTCCTATTGAAGATTGTTGTTTTGGGCAATATTAAGACGCTGAGAATATTTTTACTTTAGACTTTTGTTTTAATCATTCTTGTGTTGTCGAGTTGTATTATATTCTCATGAACTCTAGTTTATTGGGTTTTACGCTAGTGCATTGAAGCGGCTTTCTAGTATTTGTTGCAGTTTATGGGTTTTGACCAAAGCTTAACTCCTTGAGATCCAGAAAATGAAAAGAAGTTAAGAACCTTGAGAAAAGCTAAGAAGCACCAATAATGAGTAGAATCAGAGATGGCTGGTGAATTACCTTTAAGAGAACCCAGATACCAAAATATGAGAATGTGGTAAAAATTGAGGTGAATAATGGGCATGTCAGCAATCAAAGATCTCTTCAAGATTTGCTTTGCCTACTATTTTTGATGGCTTGAATTCCAACATCATGGGGCCACCTATCCAGGCAACATTTTGAGATCAAGCCAAGGTTGATTTCCATGTTACAAAAGCATGCCATGTTCAGAGGACTATCTAATGAAGATCCAAATCTTCATTTATTGAATTTTGAGGAAGTTTGTGATACCTTCAAGCAACATGGACTCAGAACAAACACATTCAAGCTAAGGATGTTTCCGTTTTCTTTGAGGAATAAAGAAAAGTCATGGTTCGATAGGCAAAGTTGTGGTTCCAAGGTTTCCAGCAAGGAACATTCACAACTTGGGAAAGATTGGCACAAGCTTTCATTACTAAATATTTTCTGCCATCCAAAACTGCCAAGTTATGGAATGGCATTTCATCCTTCAAACAGTAGACCAGAGAGGGCTTGAATGTGGTATCGAAGCGTTACAATGATCTACTCAGAAAATGCCCACACTGTTCTGGATGCAAATCCAGAATTTTTATAGTAGGTTACTTCAAGATATCCTGAGAGATAGTTGATTCTTTAGTTGGAGAAACACTATCAATTAAGACATCAAAAGAAGCTCATAATCTACTTGAGATGAGGTCATCAAATTATTATCAACCACCAGCTACTCAATCAAGGGAGCTTAGGAGAAGTCCATAAGTTGGATACGTTGAAAACTTTACTTGTGCACAACAAAGTTATGCCTACTCAGATAGCCTACTTGGACGTTTCAATGTCAATATGGTGACTATACCATAGGGATTTTTGTTTTGATGACCATCCAAATGGCCAATGAAATACAAAAGGAGCATCTTATCTACTTTAGAAGTAGGTGAATTACATGGGCAATCAAAATTAGTACAAGCTCCAGAACAATCCATTTAGTAACACATACAATCCGACTTGGAGGAATCATCCTAACTTTTCATGGGAAGGTTAGCAGAATCAAACCTATGTGCAACTATAAGTCGCCAATCCTAGACCATCGTTCAGCAATATTTTCAACCATCACAGGTAAATCCAAGCACCTCAGCTTAAGAGGAAAGCTAGTTGAAGAAAGCCCTTGTGCAATTTATGCAGTAGAGCATAATAAATTTGAAAGCTCATGATGCACAAATGAAACTTACAAAGCTGCAATTACGAATTTATAAAATTGGTAGGCCAAATTGCAAGGACTATTAATGAAAGGCCCCTTAGTTTAGAAACGCCCCAAGAAGCATTTGCAAATCCAAGGGAGCAACCAAAGTCTATTATACCGAGGAGTGAAAAGCACTAGAAAGTAGACCACTTGAAGAAGATAAGAGTGAGAGCAAGAAGGATGGTGAATGGGAAGAAAAGCTCAAATTAGATAGTAATACGGAGACTTCAGCAGAGATAGCTAAGGTTCAACCTTGGAAAGTGAAAGTAGAGCTCAATCCTGGATGGTGTGAGTAGCAGTCAACCCTAGAGGGTATAAAAAAGCTACCTCAGAAGACGTGCAAGGCTCAACCTCAGAAGTTAAGAGCTGGGTCAACCCTAACAGGTGTGAATGAAAAGCCATCCTGTTGGGCAATGATGGCTCAACCCAGAAGATGAGAGTAAGGCATAGTCTCGAGGGTGTACGTAGCAGTCAATCGTGAAAAGTATGAGTAAGGTGCTAACCAAGAGGGTGAGCAAAGCTCAACTCTATAAGGTGAGAGTAGGGCTTAATCTCGGAGAATGTGAGTAGGAGTTCTACCTAGATAGGCTTGATGAGGTATTACCTCGAAGGGTTTGAGCAAGGCTTGACTCTGAAGGACGATAGCCAATGAGAGCTTTATCCCGACTGGCGTGAATGGGGGTTCTTTCCCAAAGAATATGAGTAAAAGGCTATCTCGTTAGGTAAGGAAGACTCAACCCCAAAATGTGAGAGTAGGGCATAACCCCGAAGATATGACCAGGAGTCAATCTTGGAAAGTGTGAGTAGGTGCTGCCCTAGATAGTGTTAGCTCCACCTCGGAAGATAAAATTAGGATCAACCTCAGAAGGTGTGAGTAGGAATTCTACACCAAAGGGGGTGATGATACAAGGTTACCCTAGAAGGTGCAAGAAGGGCTCAACCCCAGATGACGATAGCAAATGAGAGCTCTATAAGTGAGCGGGGATTCTACCCTAGGGAACATGAAGAGGGTCTCCCTCTTCTTGGAGTTACTACTCAATTTTTTGGTAGATGAGCATGACTTTCACCATCACAATTTGTTGTCTAAACTTTTTATTTCACTTTGTAATTGTCTTGAGGACTAGGTCACTAGGGTCTCTCTTTTACCTCCTAAGCCAGTCTACCACCTAATGGATCAACTTGACTGATATCGGGAGACTACTTTTTTATCCTTTTCTTGGTTGGTTTTGTGGGTGTTACGCAATCTAGGTGTTATGTTTAGGGATGGCTTTTTGTTAATGGAACAAAGTAAGAAGGCCAAGAAGGTTATTCAAATGTCAAACTATGCCCAAAGGGCTAATGTGGTAGCTTAGGGTGTTTTCAAAGGCATCTGGCTGTTGGAATTAAGACATCATAGTCTTTCAAGTAATTACACTAAATAACATGGAAACTCTAAACACAGTTGTCAAAAATGAATGAGGTAAATATTCACAACTATCAGCAATATACATCTCTCCTGATAAAGAAGTTCATATGCACCTATGGGACTATCTAATCCTAATTACAACCACAATTAACTTTCCTTAGCCCTTAAGACAACTAACTCGTTGGAGATCTATATGAGGTAATTTCAAGGGAAAGCTAGGGGTCAGCTAAGATGCTCAATAGTGTGTAACCTAATGGATTGTATTAATCATTACCAACTTATCTATATGCGGTTTTCTAAGCTTTCTCTTACATGGAACAACCAGCAAAGGCAATTAACCAATTTAAGGAAGCTGGTAGACAAGGTTTTATACAATTATTCTCAGAGAATTTTGCTTATTGAGAGCACTATGAAACATCTAATGTGCACTCAATAACATCATCATCCCTTATTTATCCAACTTGAGATAGAAGCCCCAAATCAAATTAATAGAGCATTTCACCTAGAAATGAGATGTCTTTAATTGCATCCTGACTTCATAGAGGAAGTAGCTAGATGTGGGGATCAGTCGAGGGAGATCTAATATAGAAAACCTCTTCTTTTGTTCATAGAGTCAAGAAGTAGAAATAAGAGCTTTTATATGTATTTATAGAATAAAGAAAAAGTATCTACAATGTAGGATAGAATTCACAAAATGCTAGACCATGACAATTTCAGATAAAAAGAATTTTAGAACATAAAATCGTTGAGTACAATGAGATTTTAGCATAAGAAGAATTTTCATTGACTTGAAAATCTAGAACAAATTAGTTGAACAATAGAGATCACATTGTTAGGTTCTTCGATACATCTACAATTATTCGAAAGAGCAAAAAATGCATACTAAGGTTTAGCAAATGTTATTGAATTACTATAAGTGTTTATATTGTACAAAGGAAGATGTCCTCAGGAGGAAATAACAAGTTTATTACTGTTGAGAAACATCAGCGAAAAACTTTGACATGGCAGGTAATTTTTTTTTTCAAAAATAACTGAACCATACAATTGATTCTGACATGTTTTGTTGGAAACTCTGTGATTGAATTTGTTCAAGAAATTTTTTGGTCAAGAAGATTCCTCTTGATTTCAATAGTATGCCATTATTATTATTAAGGCAAGCCAATCCTCAGAATGTAAGCTAATTCTGTCCAATCTTCTTGTGAAATGTCTTATATAAGATGATTACCAAGTCATTGTACAAAGACTTTGTCTTAAACTGGGAGATTCATCGGCCAAAACCAATGTATCCCTGGAAAATAGGCTACTGATACTATAGTCATTGTCCAAGAGTTAATGTGCTAATGAAAGGAAAAAAGGCACAATGGTTGTGAATGTCAATCTAGAGAAAGTTTATGCGATAATTAACTGGAATTTCTTGAAACAAACTCTAGACCATGCCAGACTCATATAGGGGTTAATTTATTTAATTGTGAAATTTTTCCAAGTTGTTGAAGTCATGGAGAAATATACTGTTATGAATTAGATGACCTCGATCGTTCAATATCTCAAGAAATGAAAGTAGATATTCTAGAAAAGAAAATAGAGTTCCAAAGGATTGAAATGAGGTCGGTTAAATACTTAATCATCATGGAAACTTTACATAGAAGATATTATTCAATGCCCTATCTTCGATGCCTAAGTCCAAATGAGGCGCAGTACGTCCTAACTAAACTGCATGAAAGAATCTGCGAGCGTCAATGTCAGAGGGAGAGCACTTGCTTAGAAAGTGAAAAGGCAAGGCTGCTATTTTGCCAAGAATGTTGGAGGGTACCATGGACTAAGTGTGCAAATGTGAAAATTTTTAACTATACTCCAGCCAACCTCACCTCCCAGCTGACCAATTAATTCCAATTCTTACTCCCCGGCCTTTTGGTCAATGGGGTATTCACATCCTAAGTACCTTTCCGGTGGTGATGGCCAAGAAAAATTTTGTGGTAGTCACGATTGATTACTTTTACTTCACTAAGTGGGTTGAGGCAAATCCCTGAGCAACTATCACTCCTAAATAATTATCCAATTCTTTTAGAAGAACTATAGCCTGTAAATGTAATATGCCACTTTGGAATGCCTAAGTACTTACCTCTGACAATGGTTTGAATTTCCAAGTATCACCATTTAAGAAGTATTGTCATAATTTGGGAATTGGATAGTGCTTCTCCTTGGTATGTCATCCTCAAATTAGAGGCTTGGCAAAAGCCACAAACTGCTCTTTTTTTGAAGCAATCAAGAAGAGGATAGATGGTATTAAGGTGAAATGGGTGGAAAAACTTTCCTAATGTCTTGTGGTCATATCACACAGCTTTCAAGACTGCTAGAAGTGAAACCCCTTTTAATCTTACCCATCAAACTAAGGAACCCATTCCAGCGAAGAATGGGCATGCCAGGATTTTGAGTTTACAACTTTAGCTTGGACAAAAATGATGAAGAGTTGAGGTCTAATCTTGATCTGCTTGAGGAAGAAAGAGACAAAACTTACTTCAAATGAAAATAGACAAGTAAAGGATGGCTCACTACTACAACCAGAAATTCTAAGATACAAGGTTCTTGATGAAGTAGGAGATTGGGTCTGTGGGAAGGTGGAAGTAACTCAGCCCAAGCTTAGGGAAAGCTTCTGACTAACTAGGAAGTGTGAAATCGTTGAAGCATACACTATAACACCTGGACTTTTTCCATCTTTCCACATCCATTTATATTTGTTCCTATCTCCTTCTCTCACATTTATTGATCAATTTGTCCTTTCTCGACATTTTTCTAAATCGGCAGTTCAAAGTGCAATTAAGTAAAACTTGAGCGACCAAAGGTGTTATTTCTGGAAACTCTTTAAGGCTTCTTTAATAAGCCATTTTGTAGATGCTACTACACTTTATTTTATTTTGACACTTTGAAATTTCCTCCAACATCCCTTAAAACCCTTTTAAACTTCTACTTCGTAAATCTTCAGAATTAGGCTAGAATCTTGTTGCCTAAGCTAAAATTGAGGTGCAAGAGTGCTCCTAGATCAACATAACAACCATGTAGGTATTGGTAGTAAAATTTCAGATTTTGCCAGGAATCAAGAAAATTGTTCCAATCTTGTTGTTTGCAATTTAATCTTGTTACCAGATAGATGTTCTTGAACAATCTATCCTTGAATTCTGATGTTCTAAACCACTTCAAAACACTTGAAACAAAGGATTTGAATGAGGATTCAAAGCTGTCTCATGAATTGAAATGCTCGAATCTTGTTGTTAATCATTAATTCTTATTTCCAAATTGTTCCCTACTTTTTCCAGCCTTGATTTATGGTAACACTTCTTAAACATGATTTTAGGGTTCTTAGATTTTGGGTTGGCAGCTTGGACGAATTTCACGATCTTGTTGTTTAAGCATTGAATTTTGATATTTAATCACACTTTTACTTCCCTAGAACTTTCTCAACTTATTGTTACATGTTTTAGCACTTGTTTCTAAACATTTGGAGTGGTTTTTAATCCTCAAATTGAGCTGCTTCATGGTTGGACTGGAGTGACCATCTAGCTTATTCAAAGTCATCTACTAGCTTGTTCATGTTCACAATCTAGCGATTAATCATCCAAGACTTACTTCTTTTTTTTTCTTGCTTTTGAATCCTATCATGTACCTCAAGGTCTTCACTTTTGAATGGTGTTACTATCCCTTGGTTATAGGTCAAGAAGATAGGGTTTTCGACCAACCAAAGTTAGGGTACCGAGAAGTGAATCTTCAATGTCAGTGTTACTTGAACCTTGTTATTGATTGTATGTTATATAATTTACTTCCCTAGAACTTTTGGAACTTATTCTTACATGTTTTAGCACTTGTTTCTAAACATTTGGAGTGGTTTGTAATCCTCAAATTGAGCTGCTTCATGGCTGGACTGGAGTGACCATCTAGCTTATTCAAAGCCATCTACTAGCTTGTTCATGTTCACAATCTAGCTTAATCATCCAAGATTTACTTCTTGTTTTTTCTTGCTTTTGAATCCTATCATGTACCTCAAGGTCTGCACTTTTGAATGGTATTACTATCCCTTGGTTATAGGTCAAGAAGATAGGGTTTTCGACCAACTACCAAAGTTAGGGTACCGAGAAGTGAATCTTCAATGTAAGTGTTACTTGAACCTTGTTATTGATTGTATGCTATATAGTTTAATGTGTAATTGTGAAATGTGTTAAAATAAGGTAAGTATGATCAATTTATAAATATTTACATGACACTTATACAAAGTGATTTAAATGTCTTATATGATATGCAATGCCTTGCATTGTTGATTGCTTACTCAAAGCTCAGTGGATCACTTTAGTGTACTGGTTTTACTTTATGTCATATACTGGGGTACTCACTCTACTTACTGATTAATGGTAGTACCCAACTCTCCTTAGGCCTACTCTATTCGGGCGAATAATAGATAGACCTTGATGCAGTTATCGGAAGACTACTGCAAACCATGAGCTTACTGAAGCTGTCACACACATTTTATTTGCTACTTATATTGTGTACATTGAATACTACATTGATTATGTGCTTACATTCAATAACTAGGATTAAATTCTATTTACTAAGCAATGTTTGCTCACTCCCGATTATTTAATATTTTGTTTTGCAGTAGAGGACCTATCTGAGGAGCTTGTAAACCTAGAGTTTAATGGGGAGCAAGGCGGGGATTACAGTATAGACTGTAGTTATTGGAGCAAGGGTGTGATGGTTTATTTAGTGTGAGGCTTTAGTTTTTGTTTGGTCTATGTGCCAATGACTTATTTAGGATTTTTTGTATATAGAACCTTGTTATTTCTTAAGTTACATTTCGATAGTTTGTATATAAGTTTTCTTGGCTAGTGTGGTATGTTACTTATGGAATCATTATGGCTGGTTTTGAATGGTTAAATAAATATGGATTATATATTGCTGTTGTAATGTGCTTGCATGCTTGCGATGATCTCAAGGTGAGGTGTGTCATTGTCCTATTTTGGGGCGTGACATACAATTATGGAGCCAACAAGCTAAGAACCAACGATGGGAAGTCTTGTCCCAGACTTGGAATGCTCAAAATTTTTTAAAAAGTTTTAATTTAATGTTCATTGTTCTTTGTGTGTTTAAGTTCTTTTTAATTGTAATTCCTAAAACCAAGTAGTACCTCTTGGGGTAGAACAAACTTTTGCAACTTGTAATTTTTTCAATTTCAATAAATAAAATTTTGTAAGCGTTGGGTATATTGAATTGTATAGTTAATTCTTTATAAAAATAAAAAAAAACCCTACCCACCTAACCCTTGGCAACAACATAGTCTTCTAGTATTGCACCGCCCTTCCTGATCAACCTTTCCTCTAGGAAAAAACAACAATGCCTACTCTCAGAAGTAGGTTACACCCTTCTGGAGGTAATGCTATGGTTTTCCACATAGGGAATACCTACAAGAAATCTGCTCTCTGAAGTTGGATTTACCCTTCCGAGGGAAAAAATAATACTTCCTAAATACACCCTTTTGAGGGGAAAAAGTAAAGTCTTCTAACAAGGAAAATATTATATATGCTTCAAAACATCTACAAAGCAACACATAACCCTTAGCCAGTTTAGCTAACGCTAAGTAAATAGGAGGCACGAAGTGGCAGCATAAAGAACTCTAAACCAAAATATTGCGAACAAGTATGAAGGAAATTCATACTATCATAGATAAGCGAAAACCCTAACATAAGTAGAGTTCATACATGAAAAGGCCCCAACTCAAAGCCTAGCAGTGAGTATTATTGAAGAAAAGCAACAGTCAAAAGAAAAGGAATATCATAGCATTCAGGAGTAAATATCAAATGGAAGGCTTGAACTAAGAAGCTTCTAAAATAAATGATGATAAAGCTACGGCAAAGAACTGCTGAACTACCTGCCTGATTTGCTTCTTTCTCTTCAGATATTCCTGAAGTAGCACCCCTTGCACTATCTTCATCAACGCAGCTTCGTCCTCAGTCGGATCCTCAAATGTCCTAGGATGAGAGGGGGTACATGAAGAAAATGCCCTAGATCAAGTCTCCAAGACCCAAGTTTGGATAAGCCTTCATCACAAAACGCAGTGCCTCTTTATATCTAGAGTTGAAGAAGGTGCTTCGGTCATCCACCAATTCCTTAAGCTCGAAACTCGTCACTCGCACAATAATCAACAAGTGTTTCTTCAAACGGTCCAGGTAATCCATGGAATCGAGAAACTCAAGTACTACTTAGCGCTTGCTCTTATTCTTATAAAGCTTTGAGCTCCCTTTTCAAGCATCTACCACTTTCTTTATTTCAACTTTCAGTTGGGAATTTTATGCAGTATGCGTGTCAATGCGGGCGGAAGCTCCATTCAAGGCCTTGACGATTCTATCCTTCACCTTCGTTACCTCATTGAGCTTCTTCCATGTCTCATCAAACTTGCTCTTCAGCTCAAAAATGTTGAAGAGAAGCCGATCTCGAACTTCATGCAGATGATACTAGAAGGAGTCGATCTGAAGAATAAATAAAATGAAGCAAGTCATTGTAGGAAATAAACAAATTTCTTAAGAGTAATTCAAAAGAAAAAGAGAAGAAAAGAAAGGGTTTAACCTAGGCAATGTGTTTATACATTTCATTAGTGTTTAGAAATGCAAGTGTACTTTGAGGGTCATAGAGAGAATCTGTATCCTCTCTTATCTCTCCCATAGCAAAACTAAGGTTTTCACTTCCCACTACGGCATGTACGGCTCAAGAACTTCGGACAAGTGAACCGGTTGAGAAGAAGAGTGATCATGAGAGGCATTCTAAGTAGATGGAGTCAGAGAGGGAATCATTTGAATAGGACTATCAACAGGAGATCTTAGGAGCAAAGTCAAATCTGGGTAGAGTCTACTTTTCTTTCCTCCAAAAGGTTCTGGCAAGATAACTTTGGAAGACCTCTTTCATTTCTTTGCCTTGGTGGGAAGTCCCTCATGGAGGTCAAGTGAATTGAGGTCCATATCCTTCCTTTGATTAGTGATCGATCACGGATAGCAACAAACTTGGTAGCCACTAGATATGGGAAAACCCAAATTATTCTCAATAATAAGCAAAAAAAGAACAAAACATAAATGCAAGATGAATGAACAAGAGTAGACAGGAAATAACAATGCAACGGAAAAAATTATGGCTCATATCATCAACCAATGTCTCATAAGGGAATAGTAAAGTCAATAGGAGCAGGGCTCAACCCTACAGAGACTAGTACTTGTTCATCCCTCACCACATTGGGAGATCTTTTCAAATTATAATATAATCCCTAAACTTTTTTATTTTAGCCCCGTATTTATTCTTTTTCCAAAGTATTTTGACACTTTTACCTCTCAACAAGTAACTTTTCTGTTGTCATAACATCTAACTTAAACGGAGTGACTCGAAATGTCCAATTTTCATAGTTCAATGACTATTTTTAGAAAGTAACTAATTGAATGACCTCATTTGCAACTAGGGGTTTTCAAACCTAACCCAACCCAACCCAACCCAACTCAAAAATCAACCCAATCTAAATAAATTTAGGGTTAAATGAGTTGGGTTATCGGATTTCGAGTTATTTGAATTGGGTTACTCGAGCCTTGTTAGGTTGGGTTGGGTTTTTTTTTTATTTAAAAAAAAAAAAAAAAAACTTAACCTGATAATCCAATATAATGCACTTATAAATTTATTAGTTATTATTATTATTATTTTCCTTGTCATGCAATATAACTTATAATCTTTTCACTTTTCATTCTTGACATAACATTCATATAACATAATTTTTAAATATCCCTTCTCATCCTTAAATTAACCATTTCATTTTTTTTAACAAAAGATGTAATTTAATGAACAGCTCAATTTTTTAAAAATTTTTGGGATTTTGACCCAAATAAATCCAAAAACCCCAGTAACTTGCCTACGTATATTTGGATTGCATTTACTTGATTTTCTATATTAGTTGAGTTGAGTTGGGTTGGATTTTAAATTCTCAACCTAAAACTTCGAAAACCCTACCTCAAAACCTATCAACTCAATAACCCAACCCATAAATACCCGTACTTGCAACAACCCAATAGTTTAAAGACTATTGATGTAGTTTGCTCCCAATCATTATCATATGGCCAAAATAATTTTGGTGAATGATTTGAAATTCTTTAATTTGTTAGATGAATTTGTAATAATTAAGACGACTGAATTTACTGGTTTCATATATGCTCAAATCAATTTTTTTTTTTTTTTTTTTTTAAACTTCCTTTTACACTTAAAATACTCCAACAAATTAATGAATTTCACATTCACCAAATCTTTCGAGCGATCCAAGAGCAGCCCATCTGAATTAAAGATGCGGACTAATGTCCACCCTCCGAGACCATAAAGCAGAACAGAAGAATTCCAAGTCACAATGCTAACAGTCTCCATTACCTCGTTCACATTGTCTGTCCTATCAAGTACCAGTTAGGATGTGGAGAGGGGTTCATCACTAAACACTCCTTTATCGAAGTTTGTGCCGGAGCATGTGCAGGAACGCAAGTTGTAGACGGAGAAAAGATACAAAAAGTTATGATAAGGTTGTGTTTAAATAAATAAATATGTAAAATAATTTGAAATTTATTTATTTATTAAAAAATTTTGTAAAACTTAAATGTAGTATTAATTTCAAATTAATCAAAATTAGTTATTGAAATCTTTTATTGCACATATTTTAATTTAAGAGGCCTATTTAATTTATGAATATGAAGAGAAAAAATAGAAATATAAATATTTGGTCAATCACTATGAAAATCATTCTATAAGAATGAAAGTGTTAAAAATTATCCATTTTCATTTCCCACTTATGATATGGATTTAAATTTATAAACTTGTCAATATAATAAAACTTATTCCTTATTCAAACCAAACAAATAAAACAAAATAATATAAACTCATACTAATAATGTAGTTTATGATTTCTATTTTGATTTTAATTCTCGAATGCGAACCAAACAACTCCTTAAATAATTTAAAAATTACTCAACAAATTGATAGATTTGAAATCCTTCGATCCATTCGATCCAAACGCAGAGATTTGGATATTTCAAACCAAAGTTCGGAAGAGACGCAGCAATCTCAGCACAAACATCCTAGCTGGTCAAAAGAATACCACAGACTATATGCTATCTTAAAACAATTTAACCTCAATTACAGATTTGAAGAATAACGGTGCAAATTAAACATGAGGACACAGAACTTAGTAAAATAGAGAATAAAAGTCAACGACTTCATTAGAAAGAATCAGTTTTTACATCAATTACTTTTACAATCAAAATTCTGCATGTCGGATAAATTAGAGCACCGTCAATGAACCTACGTGAATCAAGACCTCAAAAATACAGCCCTTCTACGGCAATCGGTATAAAAAATGAAAACAATTGTGCAAAAATTGGTCTAAAGCTATATATATAGAATTATAGATACAGGTATAGCAGCTTCAAAACATCTACTATACATAAATATGCCAACCTTATGATAATCCTGTTCTGTTACCATTGTCATTTCTAGCATCTCCATGTTTACACATGCAATCAGGCATTGGATATGTATAGAGCGAGCCACTGGGCTTTCTAGTTTCAATCCCCTTTATGTCGCTATGACGAAGCATGTTTTGCAACTGGCGTTTAAATTCTCCCCATCTGTAAACATGCATGATTTAAATACTCACAGCTGAAGGGTGCGTGTTACTATTTTATGTATCGATTCTAAGAGATATTAATCTGATCTTCACTGCGAATTACACTGTTAAAAAACAAAAAAACAGAGGTCCAGGCAGTGAACAACATAAAAATGCGAGAGAGATGGAGAGATGGAGAGATGGAGAGATGGAGTACAACAAAGAAGTCAGGAGCTCTTCTAATCTTTTAGCTATAGAATTTGTGAAATAATAGCATGAATGGAAATGATAACTTTTTTTTTTATCGACAAAATGAGATTACAATAGAAATAAACCATGTGCAACCAGTCCAAAACAGATGAAATATCGTACAGAAATAATGTTTATTACCTGATGTCTGGGTTATCAAACAACAAAGCTAACTTCCTTTTATCTGGTTTGATAGTCTTGGCATGTCCTTCATAGAGATACCGTCGATGACCAACCAAGAAATGTGGAAAATTACCACCTTGAGTTGAAACAAAAACTTCACTGTGCAGGCAAACTGTATAATCAACAGCAGCCAACCTAGATGAATGCCCCTAATAAAATAAGTGTGTAAGAGTAGTCTCAGGACATAACTGAAGCATACTAAATCTCATCTCTAAGTAGTCAATGAAATTATACCTTGAAGGGAGCAAGTTCTTCAGGAGAGGCTAGTGTATCCTTCGTCTCTAGATGTGGAAACATCTGTTTAAGTGGGGCCATGTACTTTTCAGCATGATAGATTTTTCCCGCTGCAACATACATGAAGGTGTTATTGTCAAAACCCATTCCACGGAGTATCATCCCCACCTAAAGCATCAAATCACAACGATTAACAATCGGTAGACCGCAAGACAAGAAAAGGACAAGAAGTTTTAGTGCCCGTCTTTCATATAAGAAGCAAACAGAAGAAAAATAAGATAAAAGCAACTAATATATGCTATTTCTAGAAATTTCGAGGATCTGGTTCTAGCAAAAGTTAATACAACATTAATTCCATACAGGCCCTATTTTCATGGCTATGTCCAAGCGCAGCCACCACAAAGAAAGAACACAAAATGAGAAATTTGAACCAGTCCCCCATCACAGCCATGGTTTTGGATGACTTTGGCATCACCTGAGAAAGAGTTATCCCCTCGACTTGCTGAAATGGGCTTGGTCACGATCCCTCTAACATGGAATGTTCAAAAGCTTAGGATAGGATTGATGGGGATTTTTTGAGGCAAGAGAGAATTGGATTTGGCTTGGAAAGACCGGAAGAAAAGACCAATTTTTTTTGTTTTTTTGGAAAGGAGAAAGCTCGTTAGTGGAAATTGTATAAAGTCTCGATTCCGAGGAAGGTGTAGTAGTCAGGGTTGAACACAATTTCCCAAGTAAGAGAGTGAAAACTGATTAACCAAGGGAACTACCCCTTATGTTAATCACACAGAGCCATGTTTCAGATTGATAATCTTATACAAGCACTGAGTTGATCGAGACCAAAGTTTACAGGACACCACATCGAACATAATTCGCACCGGGCTCTCTTGACATTGTTGATAACAAGAAGATTTTCCATTCAAAGTCAATCATGTGAATAAGGATGTCCGAGCCATCAGATATCAATGTACCTCAGTATAAAAAGTGAAAAAGGAGGAAGTGCAAATACTCCCTAGCATTTCAAGGTTGGGTATATAAAGATCTGCCAATTCCCCTTTATTGTGATGGAAATTACCTTCTGTCAAATCAAAGCTTTATAATTTCATGCCTTTGTTTGTTCAAGTGTATATCATCTTTAGCCTTTTTCACAAAGGCCAGTATAAATACAACAAGAGGGATCTTTTTCTGCCCTTTGCAATAGCCTAATAATTCCACTTCCCAGCACGGGACAAAATACATGCAACCCTACTGCAAGTTTTAGAGTGTCTTATCTTGCCTCTAGGTATAAAATATTTTAGCTAAGGATACTATAAAAATTTTCACCTCCTAACATCACCATGATCATTGTCAAAATCTAGGGGAATTGGAGGAAATATTAAAGGTAATATATTCCAAAACAGTCTACATGTATCATGCTTCGGATGGAGAATTCTATCTGATACAGTACACTTTTAGATCTTAAATTGCTCTACTTTCCTTCAATAACTAGTATCCTTTCAATTGGTCTAAGTGCGCCGTTAATGTGGTTTCGTTGATTATCATGGTAATGGCGATTAACCACAGAACAGCTGGAATCAATTTGCTACAGTAAGTCAAGCTTGTATGCATTAACTTTCAGTGGCCTACACTTTTCTGTCCTCTCTGAGTATACTTGGTGACTGTTGCAAATGCACAATTTAAAAATCGTCAAGCTAGTTGCCCCGAAGGACATTCAAATAGGTAAAATTTCAGAGAAGAGAAAGAAAAGACATGCACACTCCCATCTCAATACATTTTTTACAATATTAAACAGATCTCTGAGGAAGGAACTCAACTATACAAAGAAATGTCAGGGGACGGCGATGGGAGAGACATTGAGGGGGGAGGGGGAGACAATGAAAGGGGAACAAGCACAGGATGTTCCTTGCATTTATCATACCTCAAGTGGAGTTAATGGGCACTTTCCATCCCAGCCTCCTAATAGCGCCAGGCCTTATTATTCTACCCCTTCTACGAAATTTTCCACGCCAACTTCTTTCACGTGCAATATCCATCTCTCGTCTTTCTTCCTCACCACCATCATATACACAACATGAAAATGCAACCATATCCTATAATAAGTGAAACATGTAACTTTAAGCTCACAACACCACCCAGTATAAACATAAGAAGAATTCTATTCTCCCCCCCCCCCCCAAAAAAAAAAAAAAAAAACACACACGTGGAGGGGGAGAGAGAGAGAGAGAGAGAACCTCTTCAAATCGCAGATGGACCGAAATATACTTTCCCCCACTTTTCAAGCTATTCTTAACCATCCTATCAACCATCTTTGCAGCTAGCATGCGTATGGATTCTGAAAACCTAAGTGCTTCAAAATTTGACAAGCATCGGAGCCCTTGGATATTTGGAGGAACTGCATGGGCCAATCTGTTAGAGAAAGGAGCTACCCGCACAGCCCTGTAGCATTTATTAGAAAGCAGAAGTGAAAGCTGTAATACATAAAATATGAAGTCCTTGTAATCATTAAAATCTATGCTGCATCACTAGTTGATCATAAAAAATAAGTAAAACAACCGAAAACAAATAAAAGATTACCGCAGCAACGAGATTCAATGAACACGTGTTGTCCTACAAGGAGAGCAAATCATTGCACAATAGTTTCTTGCTATTGCAGGTTCAAAAATATTACAAGAAACAAAATTCAATTTTGGCTGCTCCTATTCACAAAAATTTGTAGAGATATGCTTAAGTTCAGTACATACATGACACAACTGTTGTATACATCACAGATTGCACTATCAAGCAAACATGCAAGAGGAACAGGAAATACAATCAGCCACAAAGTGATTACACATAACAGAAATCTCTTGGAGTTATTCGATGGAAGTGTCCCAGTAGGAGCATTTTTTGATTGATAGAATAATTAAAGAGTAACCAACTAGCTTAGCAAGGTTGGCCAAGGTAAAGCATTCAAGAATCTTCCTGCGGTGACAGGTTGGCAGTTCAAATCTATGTTACATGGACTCCTCTCACCCCCAGAGTACCCGTGTCCAGCCGTGTCGACATGGGTGTGGGATTCATGTCCGTATAGTCAACTTTCAATTGGGTACTTTGACTTTTTTACCAAGTCAAAAATTATAGTGACTTCAACATGGTTGTAACTTCATCACACGAAAGGACTGATAAGATAAGGAGGAAGATTATATAGGGAGAAACATATGAGAATTGTCTATCAAATCACTAAATCTTATTATAGTTATATCCTTCTAATATCTTCTTTTTCACAGTGCACGTAAACACATTTATTTTTTGAAAAAATGAGTTATAAAATAATGTTAAATTGCTTCAAATTGCATTACTACTACACTAACTACACTAACATATACAAGCATACAAGACATACCCTCGCACCCGTATCCGACTCTTTTAGAATGTCCCTATATCCTTAGTTTATGAAATTAACGAATCTAACACCTAGACATGTACCTGTAACCGGCAGGCACCCATATCCGAGTTCGGGTAACTTAGGTTCCAATCCCCATCCTGCCTGTTGGATCTAGAGAACACAATATTGCACTACTCTACGCTATAGGTGGGATTTGACTCCCTCTATCTAGTTCCCCTTCCCCCAAAAAAACTAATTGGCCCTGTAAGGAGTAAATTAGGCTAGTACAATTGCCATTGCTGGGAAAAGAACAATAAACAAACAAACAAACCAAGCCTTATTCCCACTAAGTAGGGTCAACTGCATGAATCTTGCTACGCCATTACACTCTATCATGAACCATATCCTCCTTAATTCCTAGATGAGCTATATCTTTCTTACAAGTTACCCACCAAATCTTTTTATTGTCAAAAGATCAATTAAAAAAAAGTACAAATTAAGAAATTCAGCTGTTTGAAAACATAATCGTGTTTTTAATATGTCCAGAAAAGTGAGTTTCCAGAATAACCTTAAAATTTTTTTGATCACCACTCCACAAGGTTCTGGGTGTGGCTTTGCAAGCTTAAGCTGTGTACCCCAAAAGGAGCAAAAAACAGCACGTCTAAGAAGACAGATACTAAAGGAGCATTCCAAAATGAAAAGACTATTAGATTCGTGATGGATTAGTGATCAGAAGAATGATGGAAAAGTTTTATGATGACTGCACCACCTATACAATGTTTTCTCCCGTAAAAATAAGAAAAAAAACAACCATCACCATTAGCTAAAACCAGCTCTACAAAACACAAGGATCATCAGGATTAGACAATAAAGCTGAATGGGTTAACAAGGTCCTAGATAAGCAACTCACACTTAAGAAAATCTTACTTTTGTCATAGTGATGAAAGAAGAAAACAGTGCAGAATTTCTTTAATGTATCATTAGAAAAAACACAACCACTTTGGAGCCCTAAAACTAAAAGACATTGCAAAGAAAAGCTTATACTCCAAAGTATCCATGATAGTTAATTATGTAGTTCACTGTCAGTTATTAGGTTTGCCTAATGGCTTTAATTGTGTAAAGAGCACTGTAGGGGAAGACAGAGATCATATCTTTTACAATTCTAAACTAGCTCAACAATGTGGGGACTGGTATTAACTATATTTGAATACCACTGGGGCGTTCCAAGAAGGGTTTAAATGTCATGTTTTGCTGGAGAAGGCAGGGTAAATACACAGAAAATTGAAGAGCTTGGGACTCTGCAGCACTTGCTGTGTTATGGTTACTATGTAATGAGAGGAATACAAGAGCTTTTCAAGGCATTGAGAAACCTGAGTGGATTATAAAACAAGGTTCTGCTTACATATTTTCTTGGAGTAGGCAAATAATACACGCACAGATTCTTGAATGAACTTTTTGTCTGAATTTCACTTGTAATTGTAATTGCAAACATTGTACATGGGGAATGCCCTTTTGTTAATAGACAAGTAATTTTACATATAAAATAGGTGTTTTTTATGCAGCAGCCATAAGCTGGTTGAATCAGTATTGTCGTATTGGGAAGCCTCAGAATAAACAAAGGACTGGTGCATAGCAGGTAACAAGATATTCTGGTCTAAATGGAGCTGTCCATGATGATTTTTAAGGTTTTATGTTGGAGTGTAGGAATTTAATTCTCTGAGTTTACTACTCTCCAAAATTTTGGATCTTAAGGAGTAGTTTGGTCTTCTATGCGATCACAGAATTTCCAGCAATTGTATTTCTCTAAGTATTGAGTATTAGGATCATAAGTGGAGTCTAGTTGATTTAGGAAAGATCTAGAAGTATTTAGTTATATTTAGAATAGGAAAACAGCAATCAATCTCAATAGGGTTCTATTTTTTTGGTGGTTTATATAGAGATTTGATCAAAAACAGAATATATGAAATTTAAATTTAGCAAAAATGCATGTAGGAATAGTATAGGGGGTAGATTTGGAGATCAAGAGATACCCATAAGCGAAAATTTTAAGTATTTAGATTCAGTTCTTCAGAGTGATGGTGATATAGATCGAGATGTTATATATTGGATACAAGCGGGTTGGATTAAATGGAGAATAGGCATCAAGAATATTATACGACCGCAAAATTCCTTTAAGACTTAAGGGTAAAGTTTATAGAACGACCATTAGGCTAGTGATGCTTTATGGGTCTAAATGTTGGGCAATAAATTACACACATGAGCAAAAGATGAGAGTAGCAGAAATGCGAATGTTAAGATGGATGTGTGGGTAGACTAAGATGGACAAGATACGCAATGAGCATATTCATGATAAGATTGGAGTAGCACTTATTGGTGAGAAGATGAGAGAAACACACCTAAGGTGGTTAGGTCATGTGCTAAGACGGCCAATAAAAGCCCCTGTTAGGCAAGTAGAATTTAGAGAGAGCAATCAACATAAGAGGGGTAAAGAAAGACCGAAAAAGATTTGGTGGGGAACTTGTAAGAAAGATATAGCCCATCCAGAAATTAAGGATGATATAGTTCATGACAGAGCACAATAGCGTAAAAGGATTCATGCAGCCGACCCTACCTAGTGGGAATAAGGCTTGGTTTGTTTGTAGCAATTTGTTTGTTATATAGAGATTTGATCAATAAAGAGTTGAGCCCATTTAATTTAGTCCTTTTCTCTCTAAGCTCCCTTGTTCCCCCCCATGTTACTGTTCACAGCCCTAGATTCTTTAAACCTTCCGCCCGTGCTCGTAGGCAAAATCATTCTAATCTTGTCCAACATGAGTTTTCCAAAATTTAATGGAATCATGAATGAAATGTTCTGCGGAGGCGCATCGTTTGCTGAAATTTTTTGTCCCACTATATTCTGTTTTTTTTCAACTACTATACTGGATTCCCTTCTAAAGAAAACAGAATGCAGAGAGAGAGAGAGAAAGAGAAGGGGTGGGAAAGAGAGTTGTGAAAAATGTAACATGACACCTCCAAACTGGAGATGAACAAGTTGACCTCAGACTATTACTAATGTTGCACACGAGGAGCAACAAAAATATCCAATCTTATGCAAAAGATCAAAAAAGTTCAGGCAATAGCAGTAATAGACACTTACCCCAACTTGACCAAAACTTCGGCACGACCTTCTGCAGATAGTAGGTTGAACTCGACCATGCTTTTACCCGTAGATTGACAATATTACTTATGTTATTATCAAACCGCTGAAGTACAGCTTCTGGAAGTTCTCTAATAATATTTACATGATTTCTGAGGGCATATATGAAGAAATCCTCATCGAATATGTCACCAAACTTGCTGCAACAATTTACAGAGAAAGGAAAATTTGTTAATACATCTCAACATCTTATGGAATGCTCAACTCGCAGAAATAAAACTTGGGATTTGCAAATGGTTCATCCAGAAGAAAATGAAACTGCAAACAACCATAAACATGGGCCTTTCAAGACAAAATTAGAGGAGAAAAAGCAGACATTTGATGAAAGCCATGGATAAATTGCTAATAACATTCGTTCGGGTTCTTTTTCTTATTTGCATACGTGAATATCTGTGAGCATGTTTATCAGCATGCAAGACATAACATTATTTAAAGTAACAGGAATTGAGAAATTAATTAAATGATAAGCAGCACTAGGACTTCACTATTACATGTCTTACCTAGAATCACGCCAAACACTATTGAAATGAAATATTGGAATAACAAGTGTGGCATTTAGCAACCCTGCTACCGCCACTGCATCACATATCTGTACGGGAAAAAAAATCAGGTAATGCTAACTGACTATATCCGCATATGTAGTCATCAACTCATTATACTTGTTTAGTCATTTAACGACATATCATAAACTTAAGAACGTTTTCCTAGTTCTACAAAGATTATCAAAGATTAAAATCTGTTATTAATTCATTCATTAGGCGTTCCAAAATCAACATCACAACATACCAAATCATCAAAAGAACATGTCACAAATATGTGATTATATGTACATTCATAAATGAACATCTTATGTACAAACACAAACAATATATCACTGAAGAAGTGAAAACTCTGCCCACCATACAAGAAACAGTTAAAGAATAAAAGCATGGACTGGTATCAGACAAAGAGGAAAGAAACATGTAATCGAAAAACAAGGATCAACTAAATAGTTGCTGGCCGGTGATACACAGATCCAGAGCATAACCCCCTTATAAACCAATAAGAGACAAAGACATGTTTGCCACTATTAAGTGACGATGGAAATACACTGGTAATAAAAAGGAAAGCAAGTCATATTTCATTCACTCTGCAAGTTTCAATACTATTGACAAAAGCTTAAATCAAGAAGAGAAGCGTGAATTGAAAATTACTTACAAATGACCAAAACCAATACTATAAGACCCAGCGGCGCGGAGCCAAGTGGACTTGAGGGTGGGCAATTGCCCCCCCTCCACCCCTCTCAACTTTGGAAATTTGAAAAATAGGCTAGAAATTTTTTGAATTTTTAAAAATTGTCTTACAATTGCTCCCTCAAATTTCTTAAAATTGGTTTTCCGTATATTGCCCTCTAAAAAAGCCAAAATATGATTAATTGCCCATTTATCATAAAACATGTATAAATATTCATATACAAAAGATGCCACTTGATCATGAAAAAATATTCATAATACATAATTTCCATAACTGAATATTTATTATTACTTGCTTTACCATAAATAGAATTTAACTCTATGTATCAAATTTGTCAATTTTTATTTGTATTTATCATTAACATAATTTTTGCCTTTACTACATATTAACAATTCTTGCCCCCACTAATCATGGGGTCCTGGCTCTGCCCCTGATAGGACCACTCAGCAACACTAAGAACAAACATGAGATGAAGCCTTTGAGCTATTATTACTACCAGCTATGTCACCAGTGAATGAATACAACAGAACCCCTGCTAATTTCATGTTATATGTTCTGATTGGATATTGCCCGTGACAGATTTAACCTTCTTGGACTTATTTACATAAACATTCTGTTCAAAACACTTGAACTGATTTGATGACAAAAGAAACACAATTGAATAAGGTGATCATAAGCAATTGCAAACACAATTTTCTGCATCATAGATGTGAAGAATACGAAAACTTATCTGGAAAGTATAAACTTGTAACATTTCTAAAAATCCTTAAGAGTAGAATGCCTAATGAATAATTTATTGTCTTTTGAAACACACAACAGGAAGAAAAGGACATAAACAACAGCTAACATCAGCCAATAGAAACAGAGTCGGTTAATACTAAAGCATTTGCATATGGATGCTTAGTCCATGACTTTGACAAACACACACACACACACACACACACACACACACACACGAACAATTAAAATAGTACAATGTTTCGAAACCTACCTAGAAAGAGGCATAATCTATGATAATCTATAACAACATATCTGAACATTTTTAAGTCTCATATGTCAGTAATCGGTTCAACAATTGCCCCAACACTCTTTGATAAACAAGAAGTTCATATACAAGCAAGTGAAAACTATTGGCAAAAATATACTTGAATATTTAAATATTTGAACCAGATGCTGTAATAAAATAAAGAAAGATAACAGTTAACCAAAGTCTGGAAAAATTAAACCGCAGCCCCTTGAGCTGTAGGTTATTTGTTTCATTTTATACTTAAAAATAAATTTTTTCCATTTGCACCTTAAATGTTAATTGATGTTTCCATTGTCAGTCTCAGTCCCGCATGATCCTTCGTTAAAAACACTGTTGACTAGGGACACAAGATTTACATGCTTCTAGTTAGGGTAAGCATGCCAAATACACCATTTTATGTTCTTTTTCTAAAGTTTCCACATTTTCATTCTTTATTTTATTTTTTTTTTTAAATTTTCTCTATCTTTTTCTAGTCCTTGGAACGCAACAAAAACATGGTAAGCACACGCATTCACACCCACAATTTTTCTTGACCTGAATGAAACAAGACTCAGATCGGATGAGGACTCAATTCAAAACATAGAGCTGTGATTTGGCTTGGAGGATTCCAAAATCAAAGCCAAGTTTGATGTGTGACTTCTGGGCCTGATTCACACCTATTCCTGTTGTTTCTTGGTCAATTGGGGCTTAATGGTTGAGGATAATCTATTAATACAATGTTGTGCTGCTCAGGGTGAATGGTGGTGCAGCCAGGGTAGTTTATGATCAGATTTTAGGGGCTTTTGAGCCTGAAATTTCGAAAGATCCAATCTGAGTTTCAATTATTGTACGATGGCTACGTGCCTGCCAGTCATCGGAGAAATAGTATGACATAGCAGTGCCTAGCAACAGGTGATAGCAAAGGTTTGTGAGAGAGAAGAAAAGGAAGGAGAAACGAAAAGGACAAAAAGTAAAAATGGAAAAGATAAACTGAAAGTGGAAAACTAAAAGAAGAAAGGTAGATTTAACGTTGTTGCCAAATAGGAAGTCCTCTGCAGTAGAGCCTGTTTATTCACTAGAATTAAACAGAAAAATCAATGGAAGAGCCAATACCAAAAAAGTTTAAAGTTTAAGGAGCAAAATGGATGAAAACTTAGATATGGTTTCAACCATAAAAGAAAAAAAATGAGATGCCCTATAGTTCAAAAAAAGCTGTAGTTTTCCCTTAAATTTCCGTCAGTAGTTGATCTTAAGGTCCTTAGCTAAGATGGGACATGCAGTGAAGCAAAAGTGGAAAGACATTACTAGCAGGAAAAACTAACATTAGTTCAAAGCACCATCCATCATAAAACTGAAAGTTTGTAAAACCTAGTATTATCAAACACAACGTACCGATAATCTTTGTTGGTTCAACCCACCATTTGCTTCAATTATGAGGAAACCATTTGACTTGGGCAATTCTGGGAACCATGCAAGCAGAAGCATGATAAAGATGGCATCCATTGCTAATTCCATGCATGCTAATGAAAACACAAACTTTGGACTTCTTTACAAGCTCTCCATAATTAGCAAGAAAACGTCAAAATTGTGTTAACATACAAGTACATTCTACACAAAACAAAATATATGTCATTTGCACAAGGCTATTGCTATACTAAGTTTAAAAGTCTCAAAAGATTTACAAGTGTATATCTTTCGCATACCATATTGAGTAAGAGAATTTAAAAAATAAAAAAAAAAGTCCGTATAATATCATGGAAACAAGTATATAATTTGAGGGAAAAAAGTTATCGAGAAAACTTTATAGAGTGACATTGTTGCAGATAGTAGATTGGGAGGTTGTAGAATATTGTGGTGGGAGGATGAAAAGGTTCCTTTTGAAAGATGGGGAAAAAACTGGAAGAATTATTTTTCTCCCTCCCTCTCTCCCTCTCTCACACACACACACACACGTGTATATGTGTTCTTTATGCCTGTACTAGAAATAGTAAACAAAAGCACACTAAATGTTGGCAAGCAGATATATTTTCTTTTCAGCAAGGAAAACTAGATAATGAGACAGGCAATAAGCAGAAATGCAACCCAAATAGATTCTTCACTATTTCTAATTTTAACAGTCCCAGAGGAACAAACAAAACACAAATTCTAAAGCCTTTTATATTGCTACATTTTTCACTGTAGGATCAGAAAGAAGATCTCTATCATAGAGAGGGGGAATAAATTCAGAAATAGTTTCCCAGAAATTTGAATTGTTGGACATGTGATTTGACCAATTTACTTGGAAAAACAAGCAGATATATGTGTGTTTATATATATATATATAAATTTTGTCTAACAAATTTTGTCTCCTCCATTCAGTCCACAAACACTCGAGTAGTTCATGTGAAATACAAGTTTACTGCCGAACAGAATATATCATAGTCTCGTCTTATCTAAGAAAGGAAACAGTTTCCAACCAGCAGGAGAAACAGTCTGGTGAAGACAAGGCTTCCAACTTTGATGTGACTTTGAAGTCCACACATTCATTAACTGCAAAATTCCCACATCAGCGACAAAGTTAACCTTCTTCATTACATTAAGAAAACACCGAAGAAGTTTCCATGCTAATTAGAAAGCATCATAATTCTTGAGTGAAATCAAAAGGGAGAAAACAAAGTTCCAAACTTTAGTCTCGTAAACATGGGACCCAGGGTTTCAAACTGCTACATAAATCAAGTTTGAGGTCTTATCTATTCCAGGCCTAGTGCACCAATTCCCCTTTCCTATGAGTAGTACATACCAGAAAGTGTCTGAGAAAACACGGAAAAGTAAAAGAGATGCACAGAAAAAAAAAATCGTTCATTACAAAAAAGTAAGTAAATCTAGGTACATTAATTGAATTGCTATAGTTAAGTCGGCCAAAATGAGCTGTTAGCTTATGTTACCACATTGTAGAAAACCTTTCAGTACTAGTAATATATTAGGTTAGGAATATAGTACTACTTACTACATTCATTCAAATAATATCTCTTCAGACCGAAAATTAGTCCATATGTGGCTTGATTTATTCAAGAACTAAGCAATTTCAATTCCCAAACAAGCCATTTGGATCCAAACACATAATCCACCAAATCTAAGCAATTGTTTATCAATCTATATCATGGTGACTAATAACTTCAAAATTAAAGGAAAACATAAACGGCCAAAGCTTCTTGAAACTACCAAATTAGAGGAGCTTCCATTGCTTTCAGCCTCCATAAACGGCCAAAGCTTCTCGAATACCTGAGGGCTTCTATACACGGATCTAAAATTCGGGCGGCGTCAGGTCATCTCCGTTTCCATCATTTCTACTAACAACTGAATCAAATCCTACTGTACCCATATACAACAACATCACCGAAATATACAACAATGGTGCCAATAATAACACCCCTCTCCGCCTATAAACAGCAGAAATCACCGCAAAACCCAACCTTTCCACCAGATTCTGCAGCTTCATTTCCCCAAATCCACCACCACCGCGGAGGACACTCCTGCTTGCTCCACCTCCACCGCAACCAACAATTGCAGTAGTATCCTTATTATTCCGACTACGGCGGTTCCGCGGAGAAGACGGCGGCGAAACTGAAGAAGAAGAAGAAGAAGGCGTAGAATTCACGCCGTTGCCGAGCCGGCTTAGGCCGTGCATGTGGTCCCCACCACCCAGACCTGATTTTTCTCTACTTTTCTCCTGAGTTTTTTTTTTTTCCTTTTATAAGAAAAATGAAAATCGGTTACATAAGAATTTGGATTACAACGTAAAATTTGGGAGAATCATAAGCCTTTTGGAATGGGGAGGAAATTGATAAAGGGTTCTGATTAATTTCGAAAATGAAAGACGGGAAGGGATTTCTCTCCCGGTTAGTTAAAAGAGAAAAAAAAAATGTATTAAAGAAAAAGGAAGAAATTTTGGAGACTGTAATAGCTGTAGAGGATAAGTAATACGAGTGACTTCAGTAAGTGTAAGAGAGTGTTTTCTCAACCATAAAGGTTTGTGATTGTGTAACAATGGCAGAGAAAGTAGTACCAAAAAAAACGCAACTTGGGAGAGGGACCAAAAATGGAGGGCATTTAGTTAAATTGAATTGTACAGATTTAGTTACAGAGTGAGAAAACAGCAGAAGGAAAGCAGGCTGACTTTATTGACTTGGGGATTTTGGTAGGAGTATTTTACTACTGTTGAAGGGGGATATCAGGGGAGGAGTATTTTGGGGTGGGATGGGCTGGGGATCCTTGGGGTGGGGCATGGATCTTCATGGTTGTGACAGATAAAGTAGGGAAGCCTCGTTCACCATGAGCCACCGGAAACGTCGGTGCTGTGTAGTTACTGCACAATTAATGCAATTAATTTCTCGCTTCCAAGTAATTCCAATAACGGGGCAAATGAATAAAATCTCGTCTCCTATAAAATTTTATTTATATTAATTAATATAATTTATATAAGATTTAAGATACATTACTGAATTTATAAATGGGATTAAAAACTTTATCTAAATACGTCTCCTAAGATTAGAATTAAATTTTATAAAATTTTATTTATATTAATTAATATAATTTATATAAGATTTAATATACATTACTGAATTTATAAATGGGATTAAAAACTTTATCTAAATATTTTCTCAAGAAAAAAATACTTAATTATATCCGATCTTGAACTCTATCTATAAACACTATGGTTAGGCTTGAAACTTATTAAATCTTACTTTTATTAACTAATATAATTTATTTTGTAAGATTTAATGTACACCACTGAGTCTATAAGTGAGACTAAAAATCAAATCTACCTAAATATAGGTTCTAAACCAAAATGGTTCCCCAACTTAAATTTTAGCTTAATTACAAACTCAACTAAATAGTTATATCTAATTTGGTCCCTAAATGGCGGCTTCACCCAAAGCATTTATTTTTTTTTTTTTGACCTGTGTTGACTAGGGGTAGGTATGCCAAATCACATGGACCTAATACTGTAAGTGTGAAAAAACTACTGAACCACCAGCCATCGCCACCTCCAACATCACCCTAGCCCTACCATCACCAGCCCAGCCTAGCCTCTCCCTCACCCCCACTCTAGATGTCCTTCCCCAGCTACCTTCTTCCCGCCACTGCCCATTTCTTCCTTTTCTTGGATCCCCTACTTCGCCACCCCAAATCAGACCAACCCACTCCTATCCCTATTGTTCCCCAAGCTTTCCCTATCCTAACCTCTCCCTTACCCTAATTTTTCCGTATCTCAGTCCTGAAATCCTCTTCCCTACTCCCTAGTCCTGATCTCTCTTCCCTATTCCATAGCTTTGATCGTCCTTCTTTCTCTACTCCCAAACCTCGATCTCCTTCTCTCCTGCCTCCCCCTTCTCAATCTCCTCTCCTACCGCTCTCTTCCCCGATCTCTCCTATTCCTTGCCTCTCATTTTTCTTGATTTCTCCTTCCTTCACCTCCTCCTTTTGGATTTTCTTTTTGCCACCTCCCATCTTCTTGATCTCTCAGTCCCCTTCACTGGTAGGATGAACTTTCAAAATGAAGTCATGGACTCACAAAGCGTATGGTCTGGTATGGGTACCTATTGGTAACCTGGTGATATTTGGGTGGGATCTCTTGGGGTGGACGGGTTTGAGGTTTCAAGGGAAGGGACAAAATTGACTAAATTTTGGTTGAGGTACAAATTCAGTTATAATAAAAATGTTGGGGGACTATTTGGGTGATGATTTCAAACTTAAAGTATCATGTTCATGTGATTTGATGTTTCTATCTCTAGTTAATATTGGTCAAATTTAAAAAAACTAATGTTTTAGATAGAGCCACCATTTAGGGAGCTTCCAAATTGTATACAACTATTTAGTTGAGAGACTAATTAAACTGAAATTTAAATTGGGCGACCATTTTGGTATTAGTCAAATAGTTGGAGGACTATTTAGGTGATTTGCTCTTCTAATAATTTGATAAGTACCCTTTTCTTTTCTTCATTTGGAAACTAGATATTTTAGGGGGATTATCCAATTTTATATTATTTATACACATGTAGTAAAATAAATATAAGGAATGAATAAAAAATGAAATAACTGAAATTACCAATTGGGCATAAATAAGATTGCATAGATAATGAAGATGATAGTACAATCTAAAAATCAAGCATCTTCAATAACCATGACATTAATTATTTTTTTAACTAATTTGTAGGTCATTATGTGAAACAATTAACAATTTTAGGGTTAATTACATTTTGCCCCCTATAATATTAACTTTGTCTCAAGTTTTCTTCTAGAAAAATTTAATATTCACTTTACCCCCTAGACTAACTGGTCAAAAGGAATAGTTACTTAGCAGATAGTTAGTCAAAGAGGACAAAATGACTAAAATAATCTCCAATATTTAGCTGATAAACTAGTTTTACCATATTGGTGCCAATAGAAAAATTTATGTTATTATTACCTTTTACTTGGAAGAATATAATGGAAGAAAAAAATAACTTGTGCACAACATGTGACATGAACAAAAAAAATGGATTAATTTAGTTTACAAAACGGGGAAAACTTAATAAAAGAAAATTCTCTAAACTTTAAATACAAAACTCAAATTAATTTAATTCGTTTGTAATCATATAACTCAATTTGCTGGTACTTTAGTAAACAATGGTGGAGGTATTTTCGTATATATGTCGGTCTATTTTACTATATTTTGAAGCAAAAATTCATTTATGTACAAACTTTTAAACCCTTTTACATTTATGCTTGGAGGATTTTTTTTTTTTTTTTTCCATTTCACTATTAGTTTTTTTTTCCTTTAATATGGCAAATTAATTCTCTTTTTTTTTTTTCAAGTTGATGGTTATAACATATCCTTTTTACCTCCATATCTCCAATAGAAGGGTAATAATACAATAAGAATGTCTTTATTTGAGCCAAAATGATAAAATAGTTTATCAACTAAATATTAAGGTCATTTTAGTCACTTGGTATCATTGACTAGTAGTTAAACTTATCACTTATGTTGATTGTTAGTCAAAGGGATCAAAGTGATGTTTAAATTTTTATAGGGGATAAACTGAATCAAAACCCATAATAAAAAAGGGCAAAGTGTAATTAACCCATGATTTTAACATAAAATGGGAACAAAGATTAATGATTTTTTATTAGTTTCTTAAAATTATGGGTTAATTATACTTACATCCCCTGAGGTTCAGTCATATTGCCAATTGACGCATGTAGTTTGATAAATTACAAATTCTCCCTCCCACTAGTAGTTACCCTTATCAAATATTGCTTAACTAATCACTCAAATTTTTTCTGAAATTAATAGCAGTCCTAAAAATGTTTTCTAATCTAAAAATAGTCCTAAATATTTTTTTGGCTTTGTCAATACAGTCCCCAACTCTATTATCCATCCTAAACTACCATACCCTCCGCAACAAACAATCCCCCCTCCTTGCTCCATCTTCTTGGACCAGACCACTAACCATAAGAACCGTCATCAATGGATTTGATGACTTTTGTGTTATAGTACTAAGGGTGCAAAGTGTTGGTTGAATGCTTGGAAATCTTTTTCTTTGATAGCCATAACCATAAACATATTGTAGCTTCAAATCCAAGGCTCAGGAGATAAAGGTGCAAGAGATAGGCTGGAGAAGGGGGGAAGCGAGGGTGGAAAGAATTGTTGCGTAGCAGTAGGCAGCGGGAGAAGGGAGAAGGGAGAAGGGAGAAGGAGTAGGAGTAAGACCGGTTACGGGCCATAAGGATAGGTGGAGAAGGAATGGACTGCAAGATTAGTAGGTAGAAAGGGGAAACAGACTATTTCAGCATGTGATTGCATTACTAGAAAAACCCGAATAACAACAGAAATTAGCAACCGGTTTTATTGGTTGCTATTACCGACAGAAATAGCAACAGAAGTCTTCTTTTTTTTTTTTTGGGAAATAAAATGTCAAATAATTTACCAACGGATTTATCCGTTGCAACTTTTTAATTTTTTTTTAATCTTTTCCTACAGATAAATGCGTTGCTAATGTAATTAAAATTAAAAAATAGAGATTATTTGAAAACAAAAAAATCAATTGGAAAGTAGATCAGTTTTGTCTTATTGCAAAGATAAAATCCGTTGCTAAGACAATTTTTAAAAAAACTGGCACTTAGCAACGAAAATATCGATTGCTAGGAGGCGAATAAGACAAGAGGGATCACTCAATCCCAGTAATCCTTCTTCCACCAAAATCAAAAAACCCTTGCTCTTTCACCCCCAATTTTCGCCATACCACCACATTCACCTTTACCTTTACTTTCCACCAAATCCTTCTTCTTATTGTAGCTTTCCAAATCCAAGGATGAGGAGATAAAGGTGCAAGAGATAGGTAGGAGAAAGGGGGGAAGCGAGGGTGGAAGGATCCATTGTTGCGTAGCAATAGGCAGCGGGAGAAGGGAGAATGAGTAGGGGTAAGATGGGTTACGGGACCATAGGGATGGGTGGGGAAGGAATGGGTTGCGAGATTAGTAGGTAGAAAGGGGAAATAGACTATTTGAGCATGTGGTTGCACTACTAGAAAAACACGAATAACAACGGGAATTAGCAACCGATAAAATCGGTTGCTATTAACGACAGAAATACCAATAGAAGTCTTCTTTTTTTTTGGAAATAAAATTTCAAATAATTTACCAACGGATTTATCCGTTGCAACTTTTTAATTTTTTTTAAATCTTTTTCCAACAGATAAATGCATTGCTAATGTAATTAAAATTAAAAAAATAGAGATTATTTGACAACAAAAAAATCAATTAGAAAGTAGATTAGTTTTGTCTTATTGCAACGATAAAATCCGTTGCTTAGACAATTTAAAAAAAAAATGGTACTTAGTAATGAAAATATCGATTGCTAGGAGATGGATAAAACAAGAGGGATCACTGTCTCGATCCCAGTAATCCTTCTTCCACCAAAATCAGAAAAACCTTGCTCTTTCGTTCCCCAATTTTTGCCACACCACCACCTTCACCTTTACCTCTACTTTCCACCAAATCCTTCTTCTTCCACATTCTCTTCTCCCTTTTTTCTTTCCCCGTTTTATTTTATCCTTCCTCAATTCATCACACCACCACCAAGGCAGGCTCCACACCACCACCATCCATTACCACCGTACTTCACCACAGAAGGCTGTGTTTGTTAGGTATCTGTTAGGATTTTTGTAATTTTTATTATTTTTTAGATTTTTTTACATTAGTTTTCGGAGTTTTTTTAAAATTTTTTCCAGATTTATTTACAAAATGTTTATGTTACATTAATTTATCTATATTGTATTTTTCAGATTTATTTACAAAACATTTGGTAATTTTTTGTCTTTTTTTTTCATCTATATGCCGAATTAGATGGGTGAATTTAACTTGGTGTACCTTAGTAGTAAATAATTTAAAAAAAATAAAAACTACCAACTTCTGTGCTTATAGAAAATAAATATTTTCTATGTTGTATTTTTTGGGCATAAAATTTTAGTAGTTTGAAAGAATTTTAAATTGGGGCTTCATTATGTGGTCACTTAAGAATAACTTGTACGCTTGCATTTTATGTTTCTGACCGACAATTCCTTGATAATATAGAGCATTAGTGCTAGAGTGTATGAAAGATTCACCTTGCCTTCCAAAGCCTTGAAGGTGATTTTGCATACTTTACTTGGCAAATTCATTCTAATTAGTTTTTTTTTTTGTTTTTTTTTTTTTGTTTGTGTTTTGATTTAGTGTTTGATGACCGGTGGCTGCTATCAGAATTGGATGAATTGTGGCAATATTTTTTTAGTTCGTCAAGGTTTTTAATAGGCATCTGTTTTGTGCTTATTCATGTTGGTTCATTATCATAATAATCCATATAAACCAATTCCACTTTCAATATAACTAACAACAACTGTAACACATTTTTGCTAGGTGAAGAAAGCAATTAGGATACATAAAGAATTAGCCTCTCTAAATTGATTTATTTTTCTTGTTTTTGGTTGCCCTTTTACTTATTTTTCTTCATTGTATTTTTGGATCTCATGATTTGTGTTTTTTAACTACTGCTGTGTTTTTTTACTCGAAAGATTGAGAAGTAAGAAAATTTTTGTTGCTTTGTTGGGTTTATGTCTATATGCTTGTGGTTCTAGAATCATCTTTCAAGTAAGCTATAGAAGTCCCGTCTTCAATGGTGCATGTTGCCATATCCTTTACGCATATTTGTTGTTGGATTAGTAGTAGCCTTAATCAATATAGAATGTGATTTAAGTTATCTGGTTTCACTTATGTAGTTTGATACTCTCTTGCTTGGCAATCCATTATGTCTACTTTGGATATTTACATTTCTTGAATATGCTTTGATTGGTTGTGTTGAACTTTTGGGATTAATTTCTTCCCTGCATGGATGCATTCTTCTGTTTTGAACAGTCTGAGCAATTAGTTGGATTCTATATTTCTTGTCTTGTTCCCATCATGATATTTTTGGTGAAGTTGGTAAATCATTCAAAAATGCTGATAGCTTACATAGTTTTAGTCTATAGCTTCCCTCAACAAAATTCCTAATTTATTTCTTATAAGCATACCTTTATTCTCATCTTTTTTTTCCCTTCACTTATAGGCTTGGTTTCCAACATTGGCATCAAAGTCGAGCAACATTATTAGTACGGCAAGGTGTGTATGTTTTTGCAATATGTATTTCCTTGCTAATGGAAATTTACATGTTATCTTTATCTTTTTTTATTTTTTTTTTGGTTTTAGATGAAATTGGATTTCGTGTCAAACTATTTTCTTAAAAGTTTCAATTTTGGGAGTATTTTTTATTGTAAATTTAAGTATTCCTGGTGGATGTAAATGGTTCTGAACCTGTTTATTTTTGTATGGTTTGGATTTAATGCTATGGTAAAAGGTGAATTTGTGAGTTTCTTGAATACTTGAAAGGAAATGTAGTAATTAAGCTATTCTGTTGATGTATTGCAGTTTTTGTAGAAATGATTATTGGCTAGTTCATGTAGGGCAAAATGTTAGATTTTGTTTTTCTGTCATTGAAGTCTTGTTTCATGTTGATGCTTTGTTTAGCATGTTTCTAGGATTTATCTGCTTTAGTACCAATTTATCATGTTTCTAGGATAAATAGATGACACTTATTGCTTTTATTTCTATGTTGAATTTATCATGTTCTATACCTGCTTAAACTAAGCCTTTCCATTACATTCTTGGTGTTTCTACTCTCTATGGATGATGAGCACAACATAAATATAGATGTAGCTATTGCTGTCTGTAGTAGGCTTGGTTTGGATGGGCTATAGAGTGAAAATTCCAGTACTCTTTTGCCTATGAAAATGCTTTGTAGTCCAAAGAATGGCTTTGAAACATTGGTTGGCTTTGTTATAGTTCAAATGCTATAGACTTCTTGTTTTACTTCCAGTTGTTGCTTTATATAGCTCTATTAATTTTTTTCTTCGAACTCAGCAAATCTCTCTCCTTTAATGATTATTTTGTGGATTTAGGGATATCTGATAAGTCTAAAAATTTGGGGATAATTTATTTACTATGAACCCTAATTTGATGTTTTGTAACCCTAATTTTAAGTGTTTTGTGTGTGTTTTAGGATTATTAGTTTAAAATTAGGTTTTGTGTGTTTTGATGTGTTTTAGTAATTTTTAGTGTTAAATTTGTGTTAAAATTATGTTAGTAATGTTAATTTCGTTGTGCTATGCAAAAAATGGTAATTTTGGAAGTTCCAAAGTGGAGATTTTCATTATTGAACAACGGAAAAAAAAAAAAAAAAAAAAAAAGGAAAGCCAGGCTCGTTTGAGCCTGGCCAAATTTCACTTTGGCAGAGAAGATCCTTATTGTTGCAAGGATTTCACTTGCTGCAGCAAAGGCTTAATCAAAGGCAACAAGAAAAGTCAAACGCGTGGGCCACAGCAAGGAATCCAAGAGAGCAAAGGATTGTGCATAAATAGCCCCTTTTCCTTTATAAGTTATGTATTAGAGAATTAGAATTAGGTTTTAGGTATTTTTGAGAGTAACCGCTAGGGTTCTCTCTAGATAATTTTATATTTTTCGTATTAATTTCTTTAGTACTTTTTAAATTTTGATTTCAAGAATTTGTTTGAGATTTATTACGATTCATGATTTTTGGATTCGTAGATTCTCCGGAGAACTTGTGACAATCTTCGGAGGGTTTGAGTAAGCTTTATTAGTTATTAGTTAATTATTTTCACTTTAATTTTTCCATTTAATTATTTAATTACTTTTTTGCCTAATTTAGTTAATTTTAATTTAGGATTAATTCTTAGTTTAATTTTGTTATTTATTTAAATTGCTTCTGTTAGATTTTTTTTAATTAATTTTAGTTAGGATTTATATCCATTACTTATTTCGTAGTTAAATTAGTTAATTCGTTATTTAATTCACGTAAACTTATTTTTCGTAATTTTCTAGGGTTAGTTTGTTATTTAATTTATTTTTATAAAAGAGAAAAAAATCCCAAAAATAATTCTTTCCAAATTGTCATTGTCTAAATAGTGATCAATACTAAGTATTCGGTAATTGACCAATTTGATCCACGTGGGAACGATCTTTATTACCTATATACTACTACCTGATCCGTGCCCTTGCGGAAACGTGTGTTAGTACATAGTTAATTTGTGAATTTAGGGTTTGACACGTATCAAGTTTTTGGCGCCGTTGTTGGGGATCAAATATCTAAGCAATATCGAGCCACTTAGTATTATTGCTAATTTAGATTTTTCTTTTTATTTTTATTTTCTGTTTAATTTCTTCTCGTTTTCTTTCTGTGATTTTATTTTATTCCTTGTTCTTTTAAATTTTCTGCAGTGGTACGTTTAACTTGTGTTATAGTGTTGTTTTATAGTTTATGACCTTTGATGATAAAAAGCTACTTCCACTCGATTTGGAAATAGAAAGAACTCTACGTGGGTTATGGAAACAAAAGAAACAACAAGAGGACCAAGAAAAATTTCCCATGGCCAATTATTTTAGTGATTGTTGAGGGATTATACTCGACCCACTTTTGATGGGGCTAATTCTAGTATTACCAGACCTGCCATTCAAGCGAATAATTTTGAAATCAGGCCAGCTCTAATTCAAATGCTTCAGACTCGTGCCATGTTTGGAGGTGGAGCAACCGAAGATCCACATGCCCATTTGAAAAATTTTGAAGAGATTATTAGCACTTTCAGATATAATGGGGTTTCACCAGATGCAGTTCAAATGATGGCTTTTCCTTTCTCTTTAAGGGATAAGCCAAATGGTGGTTACAAAGTTGTGATGAAGGAACATTCACGACTTGGGAAGAACTTGCTCAAGGTTTTATAACTAAATTTTTTCCTCCCTCCAAAACTGTAAAGTTGAGGAATGAAATCACATCGTTCAAATAGGATGTTGGAGAAGGCCTCGGCGTGAAAGAGATTGATAAACTTAGGAAAGATATAGGGATCTATTGAGACGTTGCCCACATCATGGCATTCCACTGTGGATGCAAGTGCAAACCTTCTACAATGGGTTACATCTTGAAACCAAGACAGTGGTGGATGCTGTTGCAGGAGAATTTTTATCATACAAAACACCTGAGGAGGCCCAAAGAATGTTGAATATGATGGCTTCTAATTACTATCAGATAATAGCTGTTCAACCAATTCAACAAGATAGGAGGGGGGTGCTAAATCTTGATCAAACTGATACCATTTTAGCTCATAATAAAATGTTGACATCTTTGGTGGCAAACTTGACAAAAACCCTTGGTAATTTGAATGTCAATTCGGTAGCTTCATCCTCGTCAACTCAAACTATTTGTGAACTATGTGGAGGAAATCATGAGCCCAATCAGTGTGGATTTGAAGAGTCATCCTGCTAAGAACAAGACCAATTTGTCAACAAATGGCAGTTCAATCCAAGGCCTCAAAATAATCTATATTCCACAACTTAGCACTCACAATCCAGGGTGGAGGAATCATCCCAACTTTTCTTTGAGTGGTAACAACAATTAACCCAATCATCAGCCAAACAACTTTTCTTTTCAGCCTAATTACCCACAGGCCCAAATCTCACAGCCTAAACCAACCGCTAATCTTAACCCTCAAAATCAACCATACCAATCATTTCGGCCACCTCAAAACCAATCTCAAAATCCAAATCAACATTCCAACCAACCCTTTAACTAGCCCCAACAACCAAACCAAGGTCAAAGTTCCCGGAGTATAGAAGATATGTTTGCTCAATTCCTGAGAGGACTCATGAAACATCATTGAGAAATCATGAAGCATCAATTAGAAACTTGGAGAACCATATGGGCCAGATAGCTAGACAATTCACTGAGAGATCTCAAGGTACCATGCCAAGTGATACTATTCCTAACCCACGGGACGGTAACCACAGGGAACATGCCAAAACTGTTGTCTCACTTGATCACAATGAGCTGAATGAGAATAAGGATAACTGGTATGGAAAAGAAGGTACAAGCAGAGGATGAAAAAATCCAAAGAAAAGTGGGATTGTCATCAAAGGAGGAACCCAAGCAACAACGTGAATAGGCCAAATATCAAATCCCTGCTAGGAGAACAAATGAAGAGAAAGTTATACCCCTTGAGCCATCAAATCAAGTTCAAATTCCGTTCCCACAAAGGCTCAAAACTAAGGACAAGGAGAAAAATTTTAAGAGATTTTTGGAAATCTTCAAAAAGTTGGAGATAAATATTCCGTTTATTGAAGCCTTAGAAAGCATGCCAAGCTATGCTAAATTCATGAAGCAAATGCTCACGGGAAAGAGGAAACTCCTAGGGGATGAGATCTTGTGCTTGACTGAGGAATTTAGTGCTTTAATTCAAAAGAAATTGCCCCCTAAATTGAAAGATCCGGGGTCATTAATAACTAATAAAGCTTACTCAAATCCGAAGACTGTCTCTTATACACATCTAGATGTGTATAAGAGACTGTCTCTTATATCTCTAGATGTTCTATTCTTACAAAAATTGAAGGGATGAGAATTAAAGCCTACCAATGTGTCCCTTCAACTTGTGGATAGGAGTATTAAATATCCATCGGGCATTATTGAAGATGTATTAGTCAAGGTTGACAAAGTATTTTTGCCAACAAATTTTATTATTTTAGAGATGGAAGAGGACAAGAACATGCCTATTATTCTTGGGAGGCCGTTTCTCGCTACTAGAAGAGCTCTGATTGATGTTCAAGCTGGCAAACTCCAATTTCAGATTGATGAGCATATTGTTTCTTTTAATGTTTCTTGATGCATTGAAATTTCCTTATTATTAATATGATGTAATGAAAATTGACATAATTGATGAGATTTGTGATGAATTTTGTAGGGCAAACATTAAGAGACTTCCATTAGACACAACACTTATTGTAGAAAGTGATAAAGAAGAGGACGATGAACATGTTCAAAAATGCTTGGAGATGTTGGATGAAAATCCAATCGTAGAGGGAAATGATCATCAGGAAGATGAATTAATAGGTAAAGGGGGGTCTCTGACCAACGAACCCCCCACACTGGAACTTAAACCCCTACCATCAAACCTCCGTTATGCATGTTTAGATGAGGATAACAGTCACCTTGTTATTGTTAGTTCTTATGTTACTCATGATCAATTGTCTAAACTGCTTGATATCTTGAGATTGCACCGTAAGGCAATTGCTTGGAGCCTTGAGGACGTTCAGGGTATAATTCCTACAATTTGCATGCATAAAATTCTTTTCAAAGAAAATTTTAAACCATGTAGGCAACCTCAACGTAGATTGAATCCTACTTTGAAGAGGTGGTTAGGAAGGAAGTGTTGAGATTGTTAGATTCAGGAATTATCTATCCTATTAGTGACAGTGAGTGGGTTAGCCCTACTCAAGTAGTGCCAAAAAAAAGGGAGATCACAGTGGTAGCTAATAAAAATAATGAATTCATTCCATCCAGACTAATTACCGGGTGGCGCATGTCTATTGATTATAGAAAATTAAATGAGGTCACTGAAGGAAAGATCACTTTCCCCTTTCCTTTATTGATCAAATGTTAGAGAGACTTGCAGGACACGCTTTTTATTGTTTCCTTGATGGGTACTCTGGCTATTTCCAAATAGTCATAGCACCAGAAGATCAAGAAAAAACTACTTTCACTTGCCCTTATGGTACATTTTCTTATAGGCGTATGCTTTTTAGTCTATGCAATGCTCCAAGCACATTCCAACAGTGCATGTTTGCTATATTTGATGAATTAATTGAACAATGTATGGAAATTTTTATGGATGATTTCAGGGTCTTTGGTGATTCTTTTGACACATGCTTACATAATTTGACTGTTGTTTTGAAACGTTGTGAAGAAACCAACGTATCCTTGAATTGGGAAAAATGTCATTTTATGGTCAAGGAAGGTATTGTTTTGGGTCATAAAATTTTTGAAAGAGGAATCGAGGTTGATAAGGCCAAGGTAGAGGTAATTGAAAAATTGCCTCCTCCTAACTATGTAAAAGCTGTCAGAAGTTTTTTAGGACATGCCGGTTTTTATCGGCGTTTTATTAAAAATTTCTCCCAGATTTCTAGGCCATTGTGTGTATTATTGCAAAAGGACATTGTTTTTAATTTTGATGAAAAGTGTGTGCATGCTTTTGAATTGTTGAAAAAGGCATTGCTCCAGTTGTAATCGCTCCAAATTGGTCTTTACCGTTTGAACTTATGTGTGATGCAAGTGATTATGCGGTGGGCGCTGCTTTATGCCAAAAAGTGAACAAAGTTTTGCATATCATCTACTATGCCAGTCGCACACTAAATGATGCACAAGTCAACTATTCTACCACCGAAAAGGAATTATTAGCTGTGGTTTTTGCATTTGATAAATTTAGATCATATCTTATAGGAAGTAAAGTGATTGTGCATACTGACCATTCAGCTTTGAAATATTTTCTTTCTAAACATAATGCAAAACCTCGATTAATTCGGTGGATACTTTTATTGTAGGAATTTGATTGGGAGGTCGTTGATATGAAGGGCATTATGTGAAAATTTTGTTGCTGACCATCTTTCCCGGCTAGAGGGACCCAAACTTTTAGTTCAAGAAGTGCCAATTAATGACCAATTCTCCACTGAACTATTGATGACCTTGGAAGTGACACACCCTTGGTATGCAGATATAGTATACTATTTAGTAGCCAAGGTGGTACCATCCTCAATGGACATAAATCAAAGGAAAAAATTCTTTGCTGAACTCAAATATTATTTTTGGGAGGAACCATTTCTTTACCACCGATATAGTGATCAAGTGATACGTCGATGTATTCCAGCAGAGGAGGTAGTTGATATTCTACATCATTGTCATGCCTCTCCGGTAGGTGGTCATCATGGCGGTCAACGAACAGCTGCCAAGGTCTTACAATGTGGTTGTTATTGGCCCAGTCTATTCACAGATGCAAGAGATTTTGTGATGCAGTGCAATGAATGCCAAAGGACCGGAAATATATTAAGAAGGAATGAAATGCCGTTGACCAACATATTAGTCTATGAAGGTCTTTTTGATGTATGGGGATTAGATTTTATGGGACTGTTTTCAAGTTCTTTTTCTAATAAATTCATCCTAGTAGCAGTGGACTATGTTTCGAAATGGGTCGGAACAATGGCCTTACCCACTAATGATGCTCGTGTGGTGGTGAGTTTTGTTAAGAAAAATATCTTTTCACGCTTTGGCATCCCACGAGCTATCATTAGTGATGGTGGGAGTCACTTTGCAAATGCCAAGTTTGAAGCACTGTTGTCCAAATACGGGGTAAGACATAAGATTTCACTTGCTTATCATCCTCAAACCTCGGGACAAGTTGAAGTGTCCAATCACGAACTTAAGCAAATTTTGGAAAAGACAGTTATTGCATCTAGGAAAGATTGGTCTAGACAATTTGATGATGCTTTGTGGCCTTATCACACTGCATATAAGACTCCTATTGGGATGTCTCCATTTCGGATGCTTTTTGGTAAATCATGTCACCTTCCGGTTGAATTGGAACACAAGGCATATTGGGATCAGTGAAAAATTTGAATTTTGATTGGCAAGAAGGAGCTAAAAAGAGGCTTTTGGATTTAAATGAATTAGACGAATTTCAAAGAGAAGCTTATGAAAGTGCCCGAAATTATAAGAAGAAAACAAAAGCTTGGCACGATAAGCATATCTTACGCAAGGAATTCAAAGTTGGTGATTTGGTACTTCTTTACAATTCAAGATTCAAGTTATTCCCTGGAAAGCTTAAATCCCAATGGAGTGGTCCATTTGAAGTCATTGAGGTATTTCCATATGGGGCTGTGGAAGTAAAAGACGTGAAAGGAAATTTTAGAGTTAATGGTCATAGACTTAAACTCTATCATGGTGGGTCGATTGATGCCGGACGAGAAACTGTCCATTTCCTCATTTCATAATCATCTCATTCATAAGTCTAGCTAAGACTATGAATGGCGCTTCTTGGGGGCAACCCAAGTTTATTTAATTTTTTGATTTAGTATTTCATAATTTAGTTTGATAATAATCCTTTAATTTCCTTATTACGTACTATAATATTAATCATCTATATATTCTTTTACAGGTTGGAAGTGAAAAAAAAAAAACAGTGAATGAGCTGGCTGGAGCCAGCTTGGGCCTGCTGCAGCCAGCCAATTTACTGCTTAAAAAAATTTGCCAACAGTACATAAACCTACTGTAGCGAACTTGGCCCTACTGCAGCAGGCAACGTGACTGTTAAAAAAAAAAAAAATCCCTTTCCTTTTTCTTCTCTATTTTTCTTCTTCTTCTTCATCTTCCTTTAAACTTCTTCTTCTTCCTTTAAACCCCCATCTTACTTCTTTTTTTCATCTTCATAAAATGTTTGTCTACTTTTGTCTCTCTTAGATTTTGCCCATTACTATTCTCTCTTAAGATCTATCTTATCTCTAAGATTTATTTTCTCTTCCCCCTCCATCACAAGGCTTTCAATTCAAGATTAGGGTCTATTTGGCAACGTCAAGATTGGAACTTTTCACCATCAATTTTTCCCCATTGGTTCAAGTAAGATCCTTCCACATTTTCTTTTACCTTGATTTTGATGGGTTAGGTATGCATACCAAGTTTTTTTTTCCATTATTTTCAATAATTGATTTTTGCCTACTACTTCTTTGTTGGTAGAATTTCATATTTCCAAATTGTGGATTTTTTTGGTGGACTTCCTGTTACTTATCTTTTATTTTTGTGGGATTATAGTTGTGATTTCTTTCTTTATTATTTCATTGTGCTTCTTTGGTTTTAACTTATGGGGAATAAAAGGAAAGTCTTGAATTTTACAGCTATTGTTGAATCAGAGGTCGTCCATTATCAGTCTCATGAACCTAAAGTTGCTCTTGATAAAAATAGATTCGTGAGTATTGAGGCACATATGTTTTATGATAAATTAGCTTTAATTGCTTCGCCTTGTTTAGAGAGAGGTATCGATTTTTATGGACCGGGCGATTATAAAATTAATACATTGACTGCACCAGGTGAAGTACGCCGTGCTTTTCTTGTTGAAATTTCTAATCGTACTTGGTCTAGATTATGTTAGGGAATATGCTACTGTGGGTAATGATACAATTGTTCGGGAATTTATTACTAACACCCATAAACTCACTGGCACTGTAGTTCAGATTAGAAAGCGCTCGGTCAATTTTAGTCGTGTGGTTATTAATACTTATTACCAGATCCTGAATATTGATGAAAGTGAGCATGCTATTTTTAAACGTTCCGATATTAATTATGATATGCTATTACGGGAGTTATGTGATCCACATGTTCCCGATGGTATGGGTAAATGGGAATTTTATCCGACTGGGGAACATAAACAATTTTTGAAAGCTTGGTTTTCTCCGTATGCTTTAGTGTGGTATCATTTTTTGACCTCCCGTATCCTTCCCATTACTCATTTGACTAAAGTGACTCGAGATAGGGCTGTCTTCCTTTATGCTTTGGTTAAAGGTTGGCCTATTGATATTGGTTTGGAGATCCAAATGGAGATTCTTCGTAATGGTGCTAAAGACCAGCCTAGTTTTATTTTTCCTAATTTGATTACTTCTTTACAAAATATGTACCAAAGCAGGTGTCACTTTACGTATTGGTTCAAAAATCTCTCCCGACAAACCTATAATTGGTCCTTGGGTACGCCTCACTTTGAAGAAGCAAGATAAGTCCCTTCAGGATTTGATTGCAAAGTAGCAACCTAGGGCGCAGGAGTAACAAGTTGTTTTGAATTCTCAAAATCACGGTCAGCAGGATACTTGGGAATTGCCACCTCCTGCGCATCCTGATTATGTGTTTCGTCAACCGCGTATTGAGGCAGAGTTGCGTTCTTTAGCTATTTATCATAGCCGGAGCCTTCATACCCTGCATCGCAAATTAGATATTTTGGCTCACCAGTTGCATCTTGCCCAACCTCTTAATTTTTCGAATTGGCCGTTAGAACTAAATGCCCCTCGTTGGCATTTTGGCCCACTAGCTGATGATGCATATGGACCTGGGTCTGAGGAGTCAGAGGACGAGTACGCCGACCATGCAGCAGATGATGAAGTTGGTCCCTCAAGCCGTTCCTACTTAGGGGGAGTTTTCTTTTCTTTTTCTTCGCACTTACATCTTTTCCTTTTTGATTGTTTTTTGTGTAGTGATATGTGTGTTTGTTTTTATTTCTTCTCCTATTTTTGTGACACATTGGGGACAATGTCTCACTTAAGTTGGGGGGAGAGGTTTGTGCAGTATGTGTGTTTTCGTCGTATAGGTTATTTTAGGTGTTATATTTTTATTTTGTTAATGTTTGTCTTAGGGGAATTTCTATACTTAATTGACTCTTCTTTGTGTCAATAGTTTATGAAAAAAAAATTGAATTATTGAATCCATGTGTATAGGAATTTTTTATTCTTTAATCCCATTGATTCATGGAATGTGATATCACTTTTATATGACAATGTGTGATAATGTGTGAGTATGTGTGGCAGTTTCGTTAATTTTTAAATGAGTTATATTCTTGACCACTTATTACAACTTGGATTTAACTTGTGACATATTAGTCGGGGTCATTCCATATTTGCAAAATATGAATGAATTTTAGACTGTAAAAGAGATGATTTAGGCAATTTCTTTGGATCGTTTGAGCCTAAAAAACCTACCTTTTATGATTATCCCTAATGTCCCTTTTTGAGCCTATAAGCCTATTCTTCATTGGTAACCACATTATTTAGCCATTTTATCCTTTTTTTTATTTTCTCATTTTTCTACGCATCAACTTAGTTAGTGTTGGCAACATCGATGCTAATAAGTTGTTTTTGGTGGAAGGTTGAGATATGTTATTTATTGGGACTAAAAATTCAAGAGAATATTTTGACTAGGGAAGTCCCTGTTTGTTATAAAGTATTGTGAATGTAAGTTGGTATTGTTATTATTGTTGTTATTATTTGAAAAAAAAAGTGAAAAAGAAAAAAAAAGTTTGATAAAAAGAAAAAAAGAAGTATTTAAGTTCAAGTATTGTTTTGTTACAAATAAAGAGGATATGTTATAACCTCTATGTTGTTGGATAAAGTTATTGGTTAAATGATGATGTGGTTCGGACATGTATTTTGGGATTTTGATCGTTCAATGTCGTCAAAGTGATGCAACTAAGGTGATTTGAGCTACTTAATCTAAATTTATCCTACCTATGTCCCTTAGCCTACATTACAAGCCGAAAAGTCCTATTTGATCTTTGGTCTGAATTAATTCATATTAGTGATTATGGGATGGAAACATTCTTTTGAATGTCTAACTACGTTGTCACTTGTTAAACTGTGGTTAATATAAGTTTTGTCAAGATGGGTTAGGGAGTGATTCTGATTTCCATGCTTTTTCTTTGCGAGTGGAGTGGTTGCATTGCTATGATGAATGTGGGATTATGGATAGAAATTTTCTTATATGTGTGTGGAATTCAATTAAACTTTTCGTTAAAAATTATTATTGATACAAGGGAAGAGTTAGTTTTGTATGGATTTTCTTTTTCTTAGTGGTCATGTTATTGTGTTACTCTTTTTCTTTTGTTTTTGCCCGGGACGTGCAAAACGTTAAGTTGGGGGGAGTTGATAAGTCTAAAAATTTGGGGATAAATTTATTTACTATGAACCCTAATTTTATGTTTTGTAACCCTAATTTTAAGTGTTTTGTGTGTGTTTTAGGATTATTAGTTTAAAATTAGGCTTTGTGTGTTTTGATGTGTTTTACTAATTTTTAGTGTTAAATTTGTGTTAAAATTATGTTAGTAATGTTAATTTGGTTGCGCTATGCTGAAAAGGGTAATTTTGAAAGTTCTAAAGTGGAGATTTTCATTCTTGAACAACGGAAAAAAAAAAAGAAAAAGGAAAGCCATCCTCAAACGAGCCTGGCCAAATTTCACTTTGGCAAAGAAGATCCTTGCTGTAGCAAGGATTTCACTTGCTGCAGCAAGGCTTAAGCAAAGGCAACAAGGAATCAGCAAGAAAAGTCAAACGCATGGGCCACAGCAAGGAATCCAAGGGAGCAAAGGATTGTGCAAGGCTACACACGTGGACCACAATATGGAATTAAACGTGTGAGAAGAATCCATTATGGGCCACAATTGACTTATTAATAAAAAGCTCACATACTTTTATAAATAGCCCTATTTTCCTTTATAAGTTAGTATTAGAGAATTAGAATTAGATTTTAGGTATTTTTGAGAGTAACCGCTAGGGTTCTCTCTAGACAATTTTATATTTTTTGCATTAATTTCTTTAGTACTTTTTAAATTTTGATTTCAAGAATTTGTTTGAGATTTATTACGATTCGTGATTTTTGGATTCGTGGATTCTTCGGAGAACTTGTGACAATTTTCGGAGGGTTTTAGTAAGCTTTATTAATTATTAGTTAATTATTTTCACTTTAATTTTACCATTTAATTATTTAATTGCTTTTTTGCCTAATTTAGATAATTTTAATTTAGGATTAATTCTTAGTTTAATTTTGTTATTTATTTAAATTGCTTCTGTTAGATTTTTTTAAAATTAATTTTAGTTAGGATTTATATCAATTACTTATTTCGTAGTTAAATTACTTAATTCGTTATTTAATTCATGTAAACTTATTTTTCGTAATTTTCTAGGTCTACAAGCTTGAAGTATCAAATACTAAAATGTTTCACATACTTGGTGAGCCAATAATCTTTACAAAGTAGGAATATTCTTGCTTACACTAAAATTCTTTTAGTTGAGCCAAGAATCTTACTTACAACCTCACTTTCGTACAAGATTATCACTCCACTCAAAGTTGAATTGCACTCTAAACTGCACACTAATACAACAAAGCACTATAGTCAATTGGTACTAAAATTGCTCTTCTCTAAGGTTTGTATTCAATGTATTAGATGATCTCTAAATAAACGGAATATCAAAGCAGTTATTTATAAGAACAATAAATTGTGGTTGCAACTACTTCCTAACGGCTAAATAATAAATGCACAAAAAGTAGCCGTTGTGGTTTCGGACGTCCGAGATAGATGGGATGCGTCCGACACAGCGTCCGATCTTCATGCAGTTGGCGAAGAGCTTCGTTCGGACGTCCGTGCATGCATCCGTTCCATCGTCCGATAGAGGTTTCGGATGGTCATGTTCGTCCATTTGGAGAAGCAGTAGGATTCTTCCTTCTGCCTATTCGTTCGGACGGTGGAATGCGTCCGAGAAGCTTGACACAGTTCGGACGGTACAGTGCGTCCGAAAACCCTGTCTCTAGCAAAACAAATAACAGACCTGCAAAAACTTGTTTACAAAGTTAAGCGTTTATGTCATCATCAAAATAAGGTTTGGAAAACATTAGTGATCGATACTAAGTATTCGGTAATTGACCAAATTGATCCACGTGGGAACGATTCTTATTACCTATACACTACAAAGACCCGACCCGTGCACTTGCGAGAACGTGTGTTAGTACATAGTTAATTTGTGAATTTAGGGTTTGACACGTATCAATATCTTATAAAAATATTTTGGAACCTATATAGTATCATAGTTAGTTACTGTATCAATCTAAGAAATAATTATATTTTTTGTTCTTATTTTTATTCACCTGATATTTCCGATAGTAGTGTAGTTCATATTTGAGTCTCATTTTTTCTACTTCTTCTTCTACATGCCTTGTGACGGCTTTGTTACTTTTGCTTCTTCTTTTTTTATTGTACAATAAAATTTTTACTTTATTTGCTTATTATTCTTTTATTTTTTATTGTTATTAATCGTTACCTTTTCCTTATTTCCAACTCTCAGGTTAGATTTGGTGTTGCTGCTACTTACTTTGCCAGCTTCTTTGTTTTCATTCTTTAGTACTTCCTCTGGGTATGTTTACGGTGATGTTGTTTCAGTGTTTTTCTTTTACTGGTTTCCTTTTCTTCTTTTTTTTATAGGATCTTTCATTTTTCATGAAATGGATGTCAGGTGCTTGTAATTATGACTGAGCAAAGAAGTTTAAGAAATTTTTTGTGATCTTCTCCTATCGAAGTTGTGTTTATTATTATTTGAAATAAAGTTGTCTCATAAATTAACTATAATGGATTCTGTCATATATAGTAATCGAATTCTTGTTCTCTTATCAAAGTCGTGTTTATTATCACATGCCATAGTTAATAGTAATTAGACCATTCTGGGATTAATGCTGAACGATTCTACTTTTTTTACTTTCATAGTGTTAAATTTTGAGTGTATTTTCATCTTCAATGGGCCTTGCAACATGTTTGTTATTTTATATTTATGCATTACAACACAAAATTTTGAAATGCTTAATTACTAGTACTATTCTGCCATTACCATTCTTACAATTAATTTTTTCTTATTATGTTGGGTAAAAGCGATTCAATACAACTGGTGTTTGTTAGGGAAATTAATCGGATTTATTTACGTCTTCTAATCACAAATAACTGAACGATTTGTTTACTTCCATTGTGGTATCATGTATACATGTACCCATTGCAGGGGTTTCTTGCTTATTACTAGAATAAAACATATAGTGTATCAAATTAAAGTTAGGAAGATGGGGGCTTATTTTCTTGCTTATTTGAAATTTCTTAATTAGATTTGTATTATGGATACATGTACCCATTGGAGGGTTTAAGTTTTCTTGATTTGGGTTTGGGAGATTGTGAATCGATATTGGGGCTTTAATTTAACTGGTCATGTTTTCTGAAAAGTGTGATTTGCCAGTCATTACAACATATTTTTCAATTCTGGATAGTTTTTGTTCTTCAACAAGACATAAAAATGTTTTCTGTTTAATAAATGGTGTTTTTTCATGGATATATTTGTATTCAACAACTATCTACGTCACTTGTATGTTTTTGTTCTTGGCCTTTACCTTCCTCAACTAAAATTCAATGCTTGTCATTAATTGTGTGAAAAAAACACCATTGCAGAATTAAAGGCTAGATGCTTGTGTTTTATTTTTTGAGAAAAGTTCAATCATATAAACCTTTATACTCTACTAATACAAGGCATGATAGGGCAAAAATTATACCGCACATGGCACGATATATGCCACCTAGTTTTTGTACAATTAAGGTAGTAACCCAATCACATAATGCTTCTATTTTACGTAGTATTTTTTATTCATTATGTGAAATCCTTTATTTTAGAAGAAACTTTTTCCTTTTTAGTTTTTTCAAGTCACTTTCACTAGATGATCATATTGTAGTTACTTTACATTTAGATTAGGTGCTTCAGTTCTCAAGGTTTAGAGCTCCACAGTTGAAGGGTGATTTGATATGCTATTTTGGTTTACCATGCTTTTGAATATTACAGGTCAAATTTCAGTGCCTAACTCCAAGACCAATATCAGGTTTGGTCTAGATCTATACTGACATTGGATGCTTTTCTAAACTTAGGCTTTTTTGGTGTGTAACTGATTTTTTTGCACATTTATCTAGGCATAGAAGTTTCCAAAATCTAATATCAACCAACTCTTTTGTCCTCTCATTTTACATATATTCATGATAGCTTATGTATCTTTTAATTGTAGAGGGGATTTGGCATAACAATTTTGTTATTCAGTACACTGAGAAAAGGATTCTCTTAATATCTAGTGCAAAGTTGTTGTAGAACTTGTCAAGCAAAGACAATCTTTGGATAGTACTTTGGCTTGCACTTGTTAATGATATTATTTGAACTTGCTCTCAATTTTATGTTTTGGAGCTAATGTTGAACCTGTAGTCTATGTCTGTATTTATGCTTTTACCTGCATCTTAAATCAACTACCACCGGAAAAATTAAAGAAAAAGATTGCTACGTGGTTTCTACATTACATATTTGAGTAAATTTTCTCAAGTTACTCTATTAATATTTGTATGTCACTCACTTACAGTGAAACAAAATAGAAGAAGATGAATTAAAGCTTTGTTTTTTCTTAAATGGTTGAAAATGTATTAATAGCTTTTTTTTTTAAAATTACAAAAAAAAATTGCGGTAGGTATATATGCCTTGAAATTGAGAAGGGGTTGGAGACTACATGTTTTCCAAGGTAGAAAAAGCAAATCCTTTTTTTTGGAGATTTTTTTTTTCGAGATTGCAATGATAGTTATATATATATATATTTGGAGGATACATTTAAAGGAGATTTATGATATGGCTTGTGATGATGTTATTTGCACGCTTTTACTTCACTGGGAGTTAGGATAAACTATGGTGCAAAAGCTAATTATTGACGATTAACAAAGTTCAATATCTTGAACTCTACGTTAGGCTAGTGTTTTACCATTTTAAAATTTGATCTTTGGTATATTTATGTTCAATTTGTATAGATTTACGTTAGGCTAGTTGTTGGTAGATTTGGAATTTGATGTATTCTAATTTTGGTGTTATGGGTAGGTTTAGAATTTAATGATATTTTATTTATTTATTTATTTTAAAATTAGTGACTGATTTTTCCGTCGTTATTATTTTTTTATTTTTTTTAAATGTATTTAGTTACCGACGGATTTTTCCGTTGCTATAGTTATCCTTAGCAACAGATTTGTCGGTCGCTAAATTTAGCAACCGAAAAATCCATTACTAATAAAGGGTTCCACAATATCTCAAAATCAAATTTAGCAACCAATTTGCCAACGAAAAAATCCATTGCTGAATTTCTGTCGGTAAATCGGTTGCTATATTTTACCGATGAGGTATTTTCTAATGGATGGTTTCGATCAGAAAATCCGTTGCTAAATCGTTTAGCAACCAATTTTTGACAAAAATCCGTTGCTAAATCTGTCACTAAATACTGTTTTTCTAGTAGTGTTGGAGGTGGATGTAGAAGTAGAGGTGGAGGAAGGAGAGAAGATTTGGGTTTGGAGAAGGTGGGAAAGGGGTGGGCGACAGGATTAGAGATGGGGATGGGACTGGTGGGTTTGGGGCTTGGAGGTAGTGGAGGTGGAAATGGGAATAGAGGAGGAGGTGGTAGAGGTGGATGTACAAAAGGACGGTGCTAGCCCCTGGGATGGTAAAGGAAAAGAGAGTGAGGCGTGAGGCGTGAGGCGTTTAGTATGGGTATGTGTTTGGGACTATAAGAGGGAAAGGAAGGAGGGAAAGGATTTTGGTTAGGATTTAGGTTTTGGTGTGGTGTGGGTTTAAAGAGATGAAAAATATTTAGAAAGTCACAAATTCATTGTCACTTGCCAAAATCACTCCACGTGGCAAGATCTTATTAAATCACGATCCCTTGATTTTAAATCCTCAATCAGATTTTTTTCCTTCTTTTTTGGATTTAGTGATACATCAGTGACTTTTATTTGTCACTTTGTATAGATGCACCCTAGAGAGAAAATAACTAATAGAATTAGAAAAGGTGAATATAAATCAAGGAGGATATCTTGGAGATTAGAAAAAATACTTTAGCTAGTGTCAACTCTCTTCAAATGACAGGGTAATGGCAGAGTAAGTGTTTGTTAAAAGTTTGCCATTCAAGGGGGTTAATTATAATTGTGTAAAACTCATAGGGATTGATTGGTAATATGGCCAAACTTTAGGGGAGATAAATATAATTAACCCTAAATTTAAAGGATATCCAAACACATTATATTTAGAAAAAATACTACTATTATTACCATTTTAAGTTTAGTTTTGAATAACTCTTCAATAATTGAAAACAAAAAAAAGGGAAAAAAAGACGTTATAGGATGATCTCGGGAGAGAACTAGGGTAATAATGGACGCTATCGTGTCATGTTAGACCCACTTATCATTTTTGTTCATGTTTGACCTGTTCATTTTTGTGTCTAACCTGTTTATTTTCATATCGTGTTCGTGTTTGACCTATTTAACTCATTTACTTTTCTTTTTCTAAAAAAAAAACAAAAATCTCTTCCCTACCCCTTAGTGACTAAACCCATGACCAATAAGTCATAGGGGATGCATCTTACCACTTAAATAGGATAAACTATACTTCATTGTCTATTTCTTCACTTTTACATGAGATGTACATGCCTATTTGACAAATTAATTCAATTACTTGGAACATATTATTAATATTGATTGAAATTATTAATACTAATCTTGTCCTCATATAAACTTAGAACATATTGTTAATGTTCATAGAAATTTTGTATATAGTATTCAAAGCATTGTGCTGATTTAATATTAACTCTCCAAAAGAGAGTTAGTTACATATATTTTATTTTGAATTTTAATCGATTTTTGAGGTGCCTTGTTCAATAACAAGGGTATTTTGATAATTTTAAGATTTTAGTGTTAAAATATTAGTTTATGTATTTTTTATGTTTAAATACACTTATTTATATGTCTTATGGTGTTTTTATAGGTTTGGAATGAACCAGAGGTCAAATGGGACGAAAACGGAGCAAAACGGCAAAGCTAGGCACTAAGGCCAGGGTGCAGGTGCGCCCAGGAAATCTGAGCCGCACCCAGGGACTTGTGCCTGGATGACTTGAGCCATGCCCACACTGCGCAACAACGTACTGTTTCACAATTTTGGGCATTTTTAAGGTTCTAGTTCTATTAGATGTTTGTTTTGGGTCCGTAATAGTGCGTTTCTAAACTTATTCAGATCCCTACACATTGTAACTATTCAAATTTATATATAAGAGTCTTTAAGACCTGAAAAATATATTTTAATTTAATCTCCCTCTTGAGGATTGAAAATTAGACTAGTTTTTTCTAGTTTTTCCAGAAGAATTCAAGAGGGGGTACAAGATTGATAACGTTAGACCAAAATCTTCTTATTCTTCATTATAGGAACATAATATAGTATAACTTAGAGTAGAGAGAAGCCACAAAAATATCAGAAGTTGATCAATCTTCCAGAAGAGAATAATCATCAAGGCGGAGAACAAAAAACTCGGCTACAATTAGTTTTTCTTCTCTTTCTCTTTTCTTTGTGATTATTTACTCTAGAATTTGCCTATTGTAAAACATTACCTTGATATATTTTTGACTATGATGATGCATTAATTTTGTACCTAGGTTTTGATTGTTCTATTTGATTGCTTATGTTTGTTTGCTTATTTGAATTGATAACTTAACACTTCTAGATGATTGATCACCCTCTAGTTGAATTGTAAACCCTATTTCGAATTGATAGAAGATACTTAGGGTTAGAACGGGTTTAAATAGCCTTTGTTTGGAACAACCGCCCATAGGTTGAACCATTCCATGGGTACGGATAAAAACATACTTGCTCATCTTAGGTAGTCATTTAGGGTTGCATCAATGCATTAGTTAGGGTTTTAATCTACATAGACATATAGTGGACTGGTCAAGATTAATAAATTTGCAATGTGTCTTAACCGGACTTGCAATTATCACCGAATCCCTAGATTATAAACAACATGAGCAATTGATTGAACAATGAACCGAATTAGCATTCAATTAGATTGGTAAAGGAAGAATAATCCCTAGACATTTAATCACTTGAACTTTACTCTAATTGCTTAGTTAGTTAGTTAGTTATTTACTTTTATTATCAATTACAATATTGTGTGTTTAAATAGAGCATTGTGTGTGTCATTCTGGTACTTACACAATATTACAGCACTTTTGTCAACCATAGTCCACGTAGGAATGAACTCTACTTATCACTTTATTACTTGTAACGATACATGCGCTTGCGTTCGTAAATCCTGCAACAAGTTTTTGGCACCGTTGTTGGGGACTTTGTTCTTGACAACGTGTTTTATTTTTCTAATATTGGATTAAGCATTCAATTTCTAGTTTAAATGTTTGTTTTTTAATTATTATGTATTGAAATTCATATCCATGGTTAATTTAGGAAACTTCTCAAGCTTGTATTGATAATCTACATATAGCATTGGAGGTTCAGTTAAAAGCATTAAAAAAGAACGACAACAATTTCTTAAAAGTACAAAACACCTGCAATTTTCATGTGGTAATCACCATAGATATGAATGTCCAACAAAAATATATGGTTTTCCTTCTTATGATTATGCTAGCCATTTAAATTCCTTCGACAGGTGTGCACATTTGTATAATGATACATACATTCCTAGTTGGGGGGAGCATTCAAACTACCCATACTACCCATATCAGTAGTCCTACTCAAATCCACTGAATAAAGTATTACCATATCTAGATGATGCAAGGTCTCACGTAGAAGAAAAGTCCCAACTTGAGGAGATGGTAACAACATATTTTGAATCAAAGGAGACAAGGTTGAGGAGTCTAAATGAGACATTACGTATTCACGATGAGGTAATACATAGTCTAGAGCAGTAGATTAGACAACTTGCTGCTACAACATCAGAAACATCACTAATGATACCACCAATCAGTGACGATATCCTAGAAATGCATGTAGGGACTTCATTCGAGGAACAACCATTAGAGCCAATCACAAGTAGTAATTCGTATAATGAAGTAGTAGAGAAGGAAACATCTAAGTATATAGTAGGGAACTACATCATGGACTACAAGATAAACAAATCGCATGATGTTAATGTCTCTCTTGTTGAGAATGTGGCTATTGGTTATGAATTGGTAGACACTTCACTTTTACTAAGACTTCAAGAGCCAAAATTTTTTAGAAGTTAGGTGAGTCACATGAAGCCATAGTTTATCAAGGAGGTGCACTCATATACTATAAGGTGTGTTGTGAGGACCCGCTAGGCGTTACGTATCGCCGTCCCCAGCGGACCCTACATACTTCGGACTTCACCTCCCACCCGAGTGGTTGCCCAAGTGTCTGCAGCCCAATGGGATTCGAACCTGGGGTGGCAAGGCTTATTAACCTCTCAAGGAGGAAACCTTTACCAATTGAGCTTGTGAGGGTCCGCTGGGGACGGCGATACGTAACGCCTAGCGGGTCCTCACATGTGTTGCATGAGAATACTATGGGAATGCTGAACAAATACTTGAGCGTGGATATGACCACTTGAACATAGCAAAGCCACCTTGTCTTTGTCATGAAGCTTCCCAATGGTTGACTAGTGCACATTATCTAAAAATTTCTAAACCACCTTGGCGTTATGAGGGGAGTATTTTGTCTGTAAATTATCCTGTTCTTCTATTTTTGTTTGGGTTGTGTTTTTGACATGAGTATCCGTGTTATTTTTAGTTTTTGTTTTGTCATGGGTTTATGGTGATGTGTCGTATTTGTTTTTCTTTTGTGTTTTGTGTGTTTTATCAGTCTTGAGGATATGACTGTGTAAAAGACTCTCTATCTATCGGATAGAAGCATTCCAGATTTCTATACTCCCTTTGTCTGAAGTATTGTAGAGGATTAACCAAAAAGATTTTTCATTTTTAGTAGTAGGTTTTGTTTGTATTCATTAACTATTGTGACGACGTGTTGATACTTTAAATATGTTTCAAAGGAACTATGTTTGTTAAAGTAAATGGATTGAAAGTGTACATAAACTTTCTTTGCTCTTTGATCACTTTAAATTGTAAAAGTATTATCACTATACACTTAAATATATTTCCTTGAGTGAGATTGCACAAGTGAGTTAATTTTCAATGAGTGGTAATCATGATTGCCTTATATATTTGTTTTGCTTGTGACATTCTTTAATGTTATAAACTCATTTTTATGTTAATTTATTATTTCATTCAAACCACTGGTATCTTAGTGACGGGTCAGACACCTTTTTTTATTAATTTGTGAAAAAATGTGCAAGGAGGGGACTAACTGTACTTTGTTGTCTATCCCATTTGACATATTATTAATATTCATTGGAATTTTTAATACTAAGATAAATAATTATTAATACTAATATTGAACTCATATAAACTTTGAACATATTATTAATATTCATTGAAATTTTGTATATATATTTCAAAGAATTATTGTGGCGATTTAATAATTTTCCACTACAACTATTATTCCTAATTTTAAAATATGATATATTATATTACAATCAAAAAATTAAATTTCGATCGAGCATTAATGAACATCACTACTTAAAAAGAATATTTAAATAATATAATACTTGATTCATTAATTTAAATATTGTTTTGCTTAAACCTTTAAATTTATGCTAAAAATCAAAAGAGGGAAAGAGATTTAAAAAAGTTACAATAGAAATAGGAAAATAAAACATATATTTGTTTCAACAAAAAAGTAAGAGACAGGTATCATTCTTTAATATTACAAACTTATTTTTATCAATTTATTTTTTCATTCAAATCACTAGTACCTTAGTGGTGGGTCATACACCCATTTTATTAATTTGTGGAAAAAGGTACAAGGAAGGGACTAGGTTAAAACCTCCAAATTAGAGCATTCAAATGTTAAATCAAACTAATGGGAGCTAAATCTAATAGAGGTTATTTCTAGCAAATCCATTTTGTGCAATCTAAGAATAGAGGAAAGCACCATACTATAACTATAAGGAAAAAATGCAATTTTAGCTCTCAAAATTTAGGTTATAGTTCATCTTGGTCCCCAAAGTTACATGCAAAATACATTTAGTACTCAAAATTTCCAATTTCTACCAATTTTGGATATGGATTCCAAGTCCAAAATGTGGAAAAATGCAATTTTAGCCGTCAAAGTTTGGGTCATGGCCTATTTTGGTCCCCAAAGTTCAAAACAAAACGTATTTGTAATCCTCAAACTTTTTCATTTTTGTCAATTTAAGACAATTTTGAAAATTTTGTCAATTACAGATAAAAAAAAGTTGCGTGTATTGCACGTAACTGTTAAATCTATCTTGTGATATGACACTTCCCAACTGATTTTAACCCATTTAGCCATATTTTTACTTTTTCTTTTGACTATTAATGCCTAACCATTCGCTATTCTTGTTGACAAAATAATACTTTCCAACTAATTTCAACCCATTCAGTGACAGATTTAGCAACGGATTTTTTTGGTAAAAATCCATCAATAAACGATTTACCGACAAAATTGTAGACGATATCCATTTGTCGAAAAATGTTTTATCGGCAAAATATAACAACAGTTTTATCAACAGAATTTTAGTGGCAGATTTTTTAGTCGGCAAATTGGTTACTAAATTTGAATCTCAAACATTGTGAAAGCCTTCAATTAGTGATGGATTTTTTTCTAAATTTAGCATCCAAAAATTTCGTTGGCAAGAATAACAATTAGCCATCAGCAACAAAAATATCCATTAGATATTAATATTTTAAAATATTTAAAAGATCTTAGTGTTAGAAAAATCTATCGCTAATTTAAATGCATTATAAAAGAGGTTGCTTATAAGGACATGAAGTACAACTTTGAACTAATACATTAATCATGTAATCTTGTTTGACATTTGCAACTAAATGTTAACCTTTCATGCACTATATCAAATTTAGTAATCATTTCAAAGATTAACTTCAATAAATGAGTCTCATTATATTGTAAAAAGTGAATTATTATTGTTTTATTATACCTCAAAGCTTAATCTTGAATTAAATTATTGTTTTAATTTATTAGTGAATTATTATTGTGTTATAATTATTATACTTTCTTTGGATATAATTTTTTTAACACCAAATTAAATGGATTCAAATTGTTTGGGAGGTGTTTTAACTGGGTTAGATTTAATAGTCATGTGTATAGGAAGTTTTATAATGTAGAAAAAAACGGTAATGGTTAAGTGTTGGTAGTATGGGAAAGAGGAAAAAGTGAAAATATGATTAAAGGGTTTGAAATCGATTAGGAAGTGTTATATCTCCAAGATATATTTAATAGTTACGTGCAATGTACACTACTTATTTCATCTGTAATTGATAGAAATTTCAAATTAATCCTAAATTAGTAGAAATTAAAAAGTTTGAGAATTAAATGCATTTTGTTTGGAACTTTGGAGACCAAAATAGACCATGACCCAAACTTTAAAGGCTAAGATTGTATTTTTTTCACATTTGAGACTTGAGATTTAACCGTCACGTGCTTTATACGTGACTTTTTTCTCGTTTGTAATTGACAAAATTTTTAAATTTGTCATAAATTGGTTGAAATTATAAAGTTTGAAGACTAATGTGTTTTGCTTGAAACTCTGGGGACCAAAATCGATTACGACCCAAACTTTGAGGGCTAAAATTTTATTTTTTTCGTAATTATAAAGAAGATTACAATTAATAGTAAAGCTACCAAGTTTGGCTAAATTATCCCCAACTTGGTGTTTTGTTAGCCACATGGAAAATATGATTGAAAGAGAAATTTCCTTGATTGAGAAGGGTGAGTATCTGTCGAAATAGGAAATCGATCCTCCAAGGTTGCTTAGTAGTTCCCAAAATCATTCTAAAAAGAATCTTTGAGTCCAACTCAATAACAACCTGAAAGAAACCATGATCAAGACAAGCTTTTAAACCATGAAATAGGCCACATATTTCTACTTCAATGAGGTGCAAAAGACAATTAATTTTTCAAAATCAATGAAGAAAGTTCATGTTGCATCCCTTAGTACTCCTCTACAACCAGAAAAAAAACCCATCTCTCCCCTACCTTTCAGTGACTCGAACCCATAACCAATAGGTTATAGGAGAAACATTTTACCATTTAAGTTTCACTTTGTTGTCTCTCTCTCACACACATATTCCCCTATAAGCTCCATTGGGCTTTGCTCAATTCTGATAATGATTTAGATATACAATTCCTTCTTTCCCTAAAAAAATAAAGTATTATGAGATGTTTGTAAGATGTTAACTCTCCGAAAGAGAGTTATTTGTATGTATTCTAGCTAGGGTTTTTAATCAAGTTCTAATGTTTTGTGCATGCAAGTAGGGGTAATTAGTCATTTTAGGGTCTTTATGTGGAAATGTTGGTTTATGTGTATTTAATGTTTAAGTATTTTCATTAATGTGCTTTAATGTGTTTTAAGGTTTGGCACAAATCGGGGGTCAAAAGGAAGCTCGATACATAAAACAGAGAATTTCGATCCAATGGTGTACCTGGCCCAGGAGTAGGCACACTTGGAGGCTTGGTAGATGTGCCCAGAGATTGTTTAAATGATTCCAGGTACGACTCCCAATCTGCACTAGTGGGTTTAGCATTTTTTCAACTTTTTGGGAGTTGTTTTGGCCCATAACTTTGTGAAATCCTAGGAAATATTATATATTGGTGTTCTATATAACATAATATAGAGGAGCAATTATAAATCCAAGGGGCTACGATTCAAGAAGAAGATTGAAGATCATGGCTTGAATAGAGTTTTCTTCTTTAATCATGGCTTGAATAGAGTTTTCTTCTTTACTCCCTTTTTACTTGTATTCTTGCTCATGAAAACAATTGTACAACTCATAATTAGTGTTTATTTATCTTTGATTATGCACTAATTTTATTATCTTGGGTTTTATTTGAGAATTATGATGAAGATTGAATATTGAATATTGCTACACTCGTTGATCCAAATAAAATTTTTCTTATTCAAATTATCCTTAATGCTTCTAGCTTATTGATCACCTTCTAGATTGAACTGCAATTCCTAATTGGAACTTGGCAAAGGGAAATTAGGGTTAGTCCATGTTTGAATAACCTAAGTTTGGTTTGTTCTTCAATTGCATGAACTGATTTGTGATTAGGATATACATATATCTTTTGGCCCTAGGTAATCAAGGTTAGGATTTACTTAAATGCATTAATCTCAACTCGAATTCACATTGGTTTGGATTTGTAGAGTTGCATGCTTTTTTAAAACAGATTCAATGTGCATGTAACTATCATAAACCCTAGATTAGTAAACCCTAATCAGAATCAAAAGAGGAGAGATACAAGATATTCGGTCGGATTGATAGTTAGCAAGTAACCCTTAGAGCTTTCCTATGTTGAATTAATATTCAATAGCTTAGTGTGGCTAATTTAATTGCTCTTTATTTACAAATTTTCAAATAACCATTGAATTATTGGGATAAAAGTTAAGAGTGTGTCTATTTTGTTACTTAGCGAGTGTTAAGTCTAGTTTATGTGGGAACGATCTCTACTTCATTACTCTGTTACTTAAATGATACATGTACTTACGTGTGAATCATACCAACAAGTTTTTGGCACCATTGCTGGGGACTTTTTTCATGACATTTTGTTTTGCTAATATCAATATCAAGCACTTTGATTCAAGTTCAAATTATTGTTTTTGTTGCTTTTCAGGTTTCTTAGCCATTTTATGCCCAGGAGATCGAAGGGAGATCTTATTCCTTTAGATCTTGAGATTTAATCTTCGGACACTAAGAAGATGTAGAAGAGAGGCTAGATGTGGTTTCCAACCGATTTTACAAATGACTGAGGAAGTTAATCTAGTTGTACTAGTACTTTCAAATCAAGATGATCAATGGTCACTTAGAGATTTTGTAGTGCCAACGGCGGATAAGCTTCAATCTTGCATTTTGAGACCACCGATATAGGCCAACAACTTTGAGCTTAAACCACAGATAATTCAGATGGTCCAAACTTCTGCTATGTTTGGAGGACTATTGAATGATGATCGAAATGTCCATATTTTCAACTTTTGCTGTGTTTGGAGGACTACTAAATGATGATAAGATATATGACACATTCAAGCACAACGGTGTTACTGATAACGCCATCATATTGAGACTTTTCCCATTCTCTACACAGGATAAGGACAAGGTATGGTTAATTACACAACCTTCGGGTCTATCACTATATAGAACAACCTAGCTCATAAATTTTTGAGCAAATTGTTTCCACCATCTAAGACTACAAAACTTTGTTGCAAAATAACATTACTTCATTTGTCTAACATGATAATGAGCTTTATTTGAGGCTTGGAAACGGTTTAAGGAACTACTTAGATTGTGTCCTCATCTTGGGTTGCCTGGATGGTTACAAATATTGACATTCTACAATGTGCGCAGGGACCAACTAGGACAATATTTGATGCAGTAGCAGGAGGAGCCATCATGAGCTAATCTTAAGCTGTGATTCGAACAAATGTTAGAGATATGTTGTTTAATAATTATCAGTAGTTTAGTGAAAGAACGGCACTCAGACAAACAACTGGGTGTATGAAGTGGATGCTCTCATGGCATTAATGACACAAGTAGTAGCTCTAACCAAGAGGTTTGTGTTAACTCTCAAAAAGAGAGTTATTTACATACATTTTAGTAAGTGTTTTAATCGTATTCCGAAACCTGTGTTTAATAACTATGGCTATTTCAGTAATATTAGGGTTTTTACATTAAAAAGTTATTTTATGTGTTTTAGTATTTAACTATACATTTATTTATGTGTTTTATGGTATTTTTATAGGTTTGAAGTGCTTCAGTGGTCAAACGGGGACAAAAATTGAGCATAATGGATAAAAATGGAGCAAAACGGTGAGGCCAAGCAATAAGAATAGGCATGGATGTCTGAGGAGGCCTTAGGCATGCCCTGCCACTGAAGCCAGGCACAGCCATGCTCACATGGTTGCCAGAAATCGGAAAAAATATTTTTTGCGAGTTTAGGCTTTCTGGGGACGTCTTTGACCTATAACTTTGTAAAACCCTCTGAATTATTATAATTAAGTATTCTAGGCATTAGAAATATAACGTAGATTAGTTATTCATTAATCCTAATTCAAAAAATCATCAGGAGAACGTCATTCAATCTTCAGGAGAAGAATCATCAAGGCGGAGGAACGAAGAACGCAACCACGACTAGTTTTTCCTCTTTTTCTTTTTCTTTTGTGATTTTGTACTTTAGAATGATTTTAAATCATTCCTTTGATGTATTTATATAACCTTGAACATGCATTAATTCAATATATATATTTTTATTTAGATTTTGTCATGATGATTGTTTATTTGATTTTTAATTGTTCTTCTTAATTCCTCATGATTATTTGCTTATTCTGATTAATCTTAATGCCTCTAGATGAGTGATCACCGTCTAGAGTAGTTTGTAGACCCTATTTTGAATCAAAATAGGATACTTAGGGTTAGGATGGGTTTGAATAGCCTTTGTTTAGGACATTCTCTATAGATTGAACCATTTCGTGAATACAGATAAAAATATACCTATTCATCTTAGGCAATCAAATTAGGGTTCATTATTGTGCACTAATTTGGCTCGAATTCACATAGAAACATAATGGGTTGGTTGGGATTAGTAAATTTGCTTGAGATTTTGAAAGGAAACATTTGATTACATTAAATCCTAGACTAGTAAACAAATTGAGAAACTAAAGGAATGATAAATCGAAGCATGCATATTGGATTGGTAAATGCAGAATAAAACCTAGTGGATCTTTAATACTTATAGTTCCACTTAATTTTCTTAGTTAATTTCTTTAGTTATTTATTTGTTCTTATTCTTAATTCAATTATTCAATATTTTAAAAAGAATTTTACGTTTGTCATTATGGTAGTTAATAATCTTAGTCAAGTATAGTCCTCATGAGAACAATCTCCACTTATCACTGTATTACTTGTTCGATACATATACTTGCGTATGCGAATCATGTGAATATCCATAACACAAACTACTTTTTAGTGCCATTGCCAGGGATTTTGTCTTGATATTTTTTTGTTAATATCATATTAACCATTTTAATTATAGTTCGAATATGTTTCTTTTTACTTGTTTTGTTATTTTTAATCTATCTATTTTCATTCTTTGTTTTTAGTTTTTTATTATGTATAGAAATTTGTATTCATGGTCCAAGGAGGAAACAACTCGTGCATATGTTTATAATATGTACAAAGATTTGGAAGTTCAATTAGAGGCATTAAATAAGAAGTTAGACAAGCATTGCATTGCTAGTGTGAAATGCCCGTAACTTTCGTGGTGCAAATCACTGGAGCTATGAATATTATACAGGTAACACATATGGTCTTTCTTCTTATGATTATTGCTAACCATTCAATTTCCTTCAACAGGTGCGCATATTTGTACTCTGATGTGTACAATCCTAGTTAGGGGGAGTATTCAGACTACTCATGCCATCCATATTAGCAGTACTACTCAAATCCACTTAATGAAGTAACATCATATCCATAAGATCTCATAGGGAAGAAAAGACCAATCTTGAGGAGATGAAAACAAGATATTTTGAATTAATGGAGATAAGGTTGAGGATTCAAAATGAGACATTACGTATTCAAGATGATGCAATATGTAGTCTAGGGGAGCGAATTGGACAACATGCTACTCAATATCAGAAATATCATTAATGATACCATCATTGAGTGACAATGTTCTAGTAGGTTAAGTAGGGATTGCATTTGAAGAACAACCTATTGAACTAATCGCAACTGGCTGATTCACATGATGAAGTGGATGAGAAAGGCACATCTGAGTATCTAGTAGGGCAAGACATCATGGACTACAAGATAAAGGAATCTTATGATATAGATGCTTCTTTTTTTTTTTTTGACAATTTGGCTGTTGGTTATGAATTGGAAGACACTTCACCTTTTTCGGTACTTTAAGAGCCAAACTTTGCCAAGGAGGTCGAGGTGAGCCACACGAAGCCACAGCTTGTCGAGAAGATGCCCTCATACACTATAGCGAGTGCTACATGTGAATACCATAGGAACGTTGTACAAACACTTGAGCATGGATATGAGAATATGAAGACGGCAAAGCCGCCATGGCTTTGTTATGGAGATCCCAAATAGGCAAAGGGTGCAAATTTTCTTAAGATTCCGAAACCACCTTGGCAACATGAAAGGAGTATTTTAGGTTTTTTTAAAAATTTCTTGTTGTTTTGTTATCGTTTGGGTTGTATTTTGCATGAGTATTTGTGTTATTTTCAACTTTTATATAATTTCTTATGGGTTTGTGGTACATGTTGTGGCGTATTTGCTATTTATTCAACCATTAGAGTCTCTTCCACCTTCAAAATACCCCCAAAACTCTTCAAAACTCTTTCAAACTCTTCCCAACACAAAACCCATTTAATATACACCATAAATATTGCATAAATTACACAAAGAACTCACATTTTGTTTGATTTTCAGCCACTAAAGAAGAAGGGGAGTTCTCACCAAGAACATCAAAAAGGCTCATTCTTAGAGGATTCTTCTAAGGATTTAAGGAGGCTTCAAGAAGGGATTCTAAGCAACTAATTGGGTGATTTCTATCCTATTTACTACTTTTAAAGTTAGATTATTACCTCTAATTGTTCTCTAAGTGGTGAAATTGCTTGATTGTAGTTGAAGTCCTCTAGTTGAATTGGTGTTTCCTTGTGCGTAAGAAGAACTTGTTTTTTGTTGAATTCAATTCATTGGTGTTCTTTGACATGTTCTTTGCCTATTTTGAGAATTAATTGGAGGTTAGCTTGACAATTTGATTTTGGAATTATGGCATCTAAAGGGAAGAATATGTTCCCTAACTTGGATAGAATAAAAATTTCAAATCAACAAGTAATAAAAACTATGCCAACTCCTTACTCCTACCCACGCGCCCACAAGTATACGGTGCTAGATAGTAGTGTAGGGTGAGTGGGATTGTTCCCACTATTGCCGATTAACAAGTACCGAAATTTACGAATCCTTATATAGTTGGGCGAATCAAATAAGAAGGAAGTAATCTACTTTGCTCACAACCATAATCCAACTATGAAATTAAAATCTAAATTTAAACTAATTTATCAACTAAAACAAGTAATGAAAATAAGTAAGCAATTAAACTCTAAATTTAAACTAAGTTATCTACTAAAACAAGTAATGAAAATAAGTAGACTACTAGATTAAGAGATTAATTAACCTAATCTAATGAAAATAAGTAAAATTACTTCTAAATTAACTTGATTAACTAAGACTAAACTAGAATTGATGTAAGACAAGTTGTCCTAAACTGACTAAGAAAAGCAATTAAAAAGGCATGAAAACCAAATAAATTCCATTTTCTAATAATTTAGACTTAATGAAAATTACAAGTAAAACTAAATTTGAACTAAATATTTTTGGATATTTGGATCAATAAAAGAAAACCCACTATAAATTAACTAGACATTAAGGCAAAGAAATGGAAATTTTAACTAGAAAACACTAAATTATCAAGAACCCTAATTACTCTTAGAAAACTTGAAATGGAAGCAACTAGAATTTGAAGAAATTTAACTAGAAAACAAGTAAAAATTATATCTACTTGTAGCTAAAGATTAAAGCACTAAAACTATTTAATCAAGATTTAAACTTGCAATGAATTAATAATAGGATCTAAGGAAAATAAAAAGAAAACTTGTATTAAACAAAAAGTTTGGAAGTCAAGTTACTCTAATATATCCTAATCTACAATTACACACTACACCACCACAATGTGTCCTTTTACTACTAGCTTGCTACTCCATATATGTTAAGTGCTTTACATGTCAAGAAATAAAATTTTGAAAGTAAAAAATTATAAAAATGCCATGCAATATAGGCCAAATGCACCTTGATGTCGCAACATGGAATTTGGTGTCGTAACATCATGGTGAAAATTACTCATTAAATTTCTGCCTCGATGTCGCGACATCAAAATCCATGTCGTGAATCGAGATGTTTTATCTCAAGTCTTCCATTCTTCATTAATTCCACTTTGGCTCTCTAACTTTTGTAATCTTGACTTCCATATTTCGATTCCTAACCTGCAAACACGAAATGAAACTAAATTAAATTAACCAAGTTAACTAAAATTGAGCAAAATTCGTGATATTTACAAGAAATGCAAATGCAACTACGAAGTGCAACTAATTAAATTAAAACAGTTAATTCAACACCAAAAATTGGGATTAAACTAACAAAATGCCTTAATTTAGGAGCAAATAACTCTAGTTTATTAGAGTTATCATACCTCCATACAAACTTAGTGTTTTGCTAATCTTGAGCAAAACAAGAAATAAAAAGAACCCACTAAATGACTTAACAAGCACACTGCCAAATTAACAACACGAAAATTACAAATGGATGTACTCATGAACAAAAAGGAATTCTCTCAAGGGAACTCAAATACCATACGACATTGAACTATTTCAATTAGTCATTCCAAGTTTTCTAGTTTTCCCAAAAATCATAAGTTCAATTACTACACAAAATTTCAAATTACTAACCATTAACCATTCCAAAAAAGGTTCCAAGAAATTTATGTTCTATTCATTCAAAACATTGTCTTTTCTCAAATCACAAGTATTACAAAGTTGTACAAACATCCTAACAAAGTCGCATAGAAATAGAAGTTCATTAGGAATCTACCTATATGCACATGTCACACAAGTTAGGAACATTAATCTATCAAGGAATGAGTAGTATGATATCAATCATAAGTATTGCAAACATTTTCCCCCCGCCTTGTTAGTATTCTAAAAACATAATGGCTTAATTCAGAGAAACAACATGGATACATGTTGGAATCCTAGACTCGCCTTATTACTACTCTAATGGCTTATTTTGAAAAAACAACATTGGTACATGCCGGAATCTCGTACTTGCCTTATTCCTACATGCAATTTTTTTTCATGGCCCTAAACCAAGGAAGAGGAGTAAAACTTAACTAAGATTAATATTTAATACCAATCATTCACAAATTAGAATAATATTCACTATGCAAACATACAAAATGTCCTATATTTCTTCTTTTCCATTTAAACCAATTTTTCCAAAAGATAAATCGACCAACAGAGTAATAGTTATGATTTGATCAAAATAATGTTTCAAGTAAATTTCTCCTAAAATATTAGTCCATCTTTTGAAAATGGTAATACCAAACTTTTGAAATTTTTGCGTTGCAGAAGAACTACTCACACACACTTAAGTTCATGAAATGTCCAATTCAAATAGTTCAATCATATAGTCTTGCAAGTCAAGTATCATTTTTTCAAGTACCAAATTGATCAATTTTTCATCCAAGGGCCATCAAACACATATACTGATATAAAATGACCATTCCCGAGACAAGAAACGAACACATCCAAAACTTGACTCTTTTATTTTATTTGATGAGTAAAACTCATTCTACCGCTCACCCAAAATTTAAACGTAAAAACACATTAAAGAAAATTACCCAAAACAAGAACAAACTGAAGCATGACAAAATCTTAACAAAATGCACACCACTAAGTAATATCATTAAGAGCACATTAAGCTTTGCCATGCAATCCATCAATAAAACTCATAATTATCAATTCTACATTTAGCATCAACAATAATCTACATGGTATCAGCTTAAGGCCTTTAACTACTACCAAAACTTAAACAAGTAAATTAACTACAAGTAATAAAGCATTAAACCAAGCATTGTATCATGAAGTTCAACATGATCATTCCAAATCAAGCATCAACTAAAATCATTTGGCATCAGCCTAAGGCCCTTAGCCAGAGTTTAGATCTTATCTACTACCAAAAGAAAATATCCAAACCAAAATATCTAAAAAGCATAAAAGAGACATGACAAAAATATTAAAGGACTAAAGAAATGAAAATGAAAATTTCTTCAAGTATCTCAAAATCCCTCAAATGAAATTCTCTCTTAATGTATTCAAAGCTGTCATTCGCCACCATTGGCTGCCTAAATGTCTTGCTCTATATCCTTGCTACCATCCTCCGTATCACTATGCTGGCTCCTCTCGAAGTCCTCATCAAGTGCTCACTGGTGCCACTAGCCTGGTATGCTTTACCTGGTTATGTCAGCACTATTGGTGGTGTGTAGTAGGACCATCCACGAGGTACACCATAAAGCCAAAGTAGAGGCAATGGTAGTTTTTTTGGTGAGGAGGTTGATAAGGTCTAGGAGAAGAATTTGAGGCTTGAGTTTGAATGTTTTGATGTTGAGGAGTGTGTTGGTATGAAGAATTTTGTTGGTTGTTTGGATTCCTCCACGAAAAGTTTGGAATGGTTCCTCCATGAAGGATTGTAAGTATTTCCAAAAGCTCCTTGAGGATTTTTTGAGGATGAAGGTTGATTAGATACATAGTTGATTTGCTCACTTGTACCAAAAGGAACCTCACATTGTCTATTTGAATGCGCACCACCACAAAAGTCACACATAAGGTTTGATTGAAATGAAGAGCTAATGGCATTCACAGTATTTGGTCTCCCACAATTCTCCAATACCCCTGTGAAATTATTCATCACATTCATAAGCATGTCTTGTTGAGCAAGGAGGGCGTCATTTAAATTTAAATTCAACACACTGCCTTGTTGGGCATTGGCTTGATTGACTTGTGGAATTATCAGTTGAGTAATGGGACCGTGAGTGTAATAATTTGAGACCATTCTATTAAGCAACTCTTGAGCTTCTTCTGGTATTTTGAAAGAAATGGAGCTATCGGCAGATGCATCAACAATAGATTTCATTTTTTGTGCCAACCCATTATAGAAAGTTTGGATTTTAACTAAAGCGGGATGGAATGATAGGGGCATTTTCTTAACAACTCTTTGAAGCGTTCCCAAGTCTCGGTCAAACTTTCACAACGTCTTGTTTGAAAGAAGAGATTTCATTATGAAGTTTGGCAGTCCTAGAAGGAGGAAAATGCTTCACCAAAAACTCTTGAGCCAATTGGTTCAAAGTAATGAAAGTGCCTTGAGCATGTGATTGTAGCCAGACATTTGCTCTATCTTTCATTGAGAAAAAGAAGACTCGTATATGTACATAATCCGAATGGACTCCATTGAATTTAAATGTATCCAACACTTCTTCAAAATTCATTAAATGCATATATGGATCTTTATTAGGACTACCTCCGAACATGACACGTGTTTGCAATATTTCTATCAAGGCGGGCTTTTTCTCAAAATTATATGCTTGTACGGGCGTCCTTGAAATACTAGAATTAGCTCCATCAAAGTTCAGTATCACATATTCTCTGAAGGGACGACCATTCATATTCATACCGTTTCCATTGTATAAGAGATAGATCAAAGGCACTAATTCCGTTATTTCGCATGACTTCCTCTTGTTCTTCATTCTCATTGTTCATATTTCTTTGATTTTGATTACAATTAGCTATTTCAATTCTCCTTAACTCTTGTTGAACCCTTTTGCATTTCTAGATTTCCCTTAATTCCTTCTCTATTTCGTAGTCCAAGCAAATCAAAGAGCCTTTATCTCTTCTTACCATGCACTACAAAAGACAATTCAAATAATTAATCTCAAGAGCCAATTCACTTTACCAAGCAAGATCACCAACAGAAACAAGTAACACTACTTAAAAAAAAACTAAAATTAACAATTAAAACAATAAAAAGTGTCTAATCTATATGATCCATAAAGTGCTCAATATTGCCAAAAACCAAGGACAATCTCTAGTAACAGCGCCAAAAACTTGTTTCCTAGCTTGGGTGGAATAATATTTTCAAATCAACAAGTAATAAAAACCACACTAAGTCTTAACTTCTGCCCTCGCGCTTAGAAGTATACAGATCTCCTTACTAGATAGCAGTGTAAGGTGAGCGGGATCATTCCTATGAAGATTGCCGGTTAACAAGTACCGAAATTTATGAATCCTTATATAGTTAGACGAATCAAATAAGAAGCAAGTAATATATTCTACTAGTAACCATAATCTAACTATGCAATTAAAATCTAAATTTAAATTAATTTATCTACTAAAACAAGTAATGAAAATAAGTAAACTACTAGATTAAGAGATTAATTAACCTAATCAAATGAAAGCAAATAAGTGAAAGCAAGTAAAATTACTTCTAAATTAACTAGATTAACTAAGACTAAACTAGAATTGAAACACAAGTAGTCCTGAATTGACTAAGAAAAGCAATTAAAGAGCATGAAAACCAAATAAACTCTATTTTCTACTAATTTAGACTTAATAAAAATTGCAAGTAAAACTAATTTTAAACTAAATATTTTTGGATTTTTGGATTGACAAAAGAAAACCCACAATAAACTAACTAGAAATTAAAGCAATAAGAAGTCCTAGAAATGGAAATTTTAACTAGAAAACACTAAATCATCAAGAACCCTAATTGCTCTTAAAAAACTTGAAATGGAAGCAACTAGAATTTGAAGAAATTTAACTAGAAATTAAGTAAAAATTATATCTACTTGTAGCCAAAGATTAACCCACTAAAACTATCTAATCAAAATTTAAACTTGTAATGACTTAAAAACAGGATCTAAGGAAAATTAAAAGAAAACTTGTATTAAACTAAAAGCTTGGAAGTAAAGTTACTCTAATCTATCCTAATCTACAATTACACAGTACGCTACCACTATGTGTCCTTTTACTACTATTACCTACTCTATGTATGTTAAGTGCTTTACAAGTCAAGAAATAAAAATTTGAAAGCTAAAAATTATAAAAATGCCATGTAACATAGGCCAATGCACCTCGATGTTGCAACATGGAATTTGGTGTCACGCATCTGTTGAAAATTACTAATTGAATTTCCACCTCGATGTCGAGACATCAAAATCTATGATTCAATATCGGTACATCGAGCATGTTTCAGCTCGAGTCTTCAATTCTTCATCAATTCCACTTTGGCCCTCGAACTTTTGTAATCTTGACTTCTATCTTTCGATTCCTAACTTGCAAACATGAAATGTTACTGAATTAAATTAACCAAATTAACTAAAATTGATCAAAAATTCATGATATTTAGAAGAAATGAAATACAACTACGAAATGGAACTAATTAAATTAAAACACTTAATTTGACACCAAAAAAGGGGATTAAACTAACAAAATGCCTTAATTTAGGAGTGAAATAACTCTAGTTTACTAGATTTATCAGAATACATTTAGAAAAGTGGTCCAAAATACAAATATGCTACGAATCACTTCCTTTTGGACAAAGCTTTTGAAATTATTTGAAGCTAATTCCAATGATTCAAACTTGATTTTGCATGGAGACATGACAACCTCATGAATGAAGTTGAACATATAATTGAAAAGAGAGGTTGGGCTAAATTGTGCTTCCATCATGTTCAGTTTGTAATTGAACAAGTTGTTAGAGAATTCTTTGCTAATGTGCTTGAACATGATAAGGGGTATGTCTTGGTTAGGGGAAAAAATTCCTTGTACTCGTGAGTCTTTGAATAATTTTTTCGTGTTTCATCCATTGATAAAGAATAAAATGCTAAGTATAAAAAATAATATGACTCGAATGTAATAATGATGTCTTAATTTTTATGTGATGGTGTTGACATGCATTGGAAAACAGCTAAAAATGCTTTGGGAACTAAGAAATATTTTCCATGTAAATTCTTGTCCCCGATTGCAAAAGTTGGTACAATTTTATCATCACTTCGATAATTCTGGGTTTGCATCCAACTAATGTCACTAAAGATAGGATTGTGTTGGTTTGTTGCTTGCTTAAAGGGAAAAGTATTGATATTGGTTGTGTAATTCTTGAGCAATTTTTTCGTATGGCTAAAACAAAAGTAGATTATGATTTCCTTGCTTGATTACTCAATTGTTTCTTGATACAGGAGTGCATAGACGGGATGAAAAAGAAGACAAACGGACTGCTTCAAAATAGTAGGGTGGTAACATGGATGCACCCAAGTTCAAAGAAAATGCGAAACAAAAAAGCATCAGGCTCAAGAAATCATCCAACTGCCAATCAAAGTGTGGAAAGCCGATTAGTGAAGCTTGAAAGAAAAATGGAGCACCAATATCAATATATGTCGGCTATGGGAACCTAGTGCAAATATATTGGTGAAGCTACAAATATTGATATGACAATAGTTCCAAGCTTAATAGCTATATCAAACTTTGAGGAGGTTCAAGAATCGAAGGATGAAACGAGTGGTGGTGAATCAAATGGAGAGTCCACGAGTAACGAGGAAGAAAAAGATGAAGAGACAAACTGCAACTAAAAACCAAGGGAATGTTGTTTTTGTTGTTTGCTTACTTTTTATTATTTAGAATGTTCTCATGTTTATAGTTATGGTGTAAAACATTAAGGACAATGTTTCATTTTAAGTTGAGGGGTCATATTATACTGATCTGTGTCTTGTGTTATGTTTGTATTATGTATTTGTGTTTTGGTGGAGTATTTGTTAAAACTCAGGGTTTCTATTTTCAAATTTAGGGGGTTTATAAATTTTTTTGAAAAAATAACACAAAAAGATTTTAATTTTTAGGTAGTTTTTATCAGTATTGAGGATCTGACTGTGTAAAAGATTCTCCAGCTACCGGATTACACCCTTTAGGACTTCTATACCCTCTTGGCCTGAAGTATTGTAGAGGGCTAAACCAAAAAGATTTTTCATTTTTAGTTGTTTTGTATGTATTCATTAACTTTTATGAATATATGTATATGATTTCAAAAATAGGAAAAATGCAATTCTAACCCTCAAAGTTTGGATTATGGTCAATTTTCCTAAAAGTTCTAAACAAAACACATTTAATTCTCAAACATTTTAATCTATACCAATTTTGGACAAATTTAAAAATTATGTTAATTGCGATCAAAAAAATTCACTGCATTACACGTAAATGTTAAATCTATCCTGGATATCACTTTTCAACTGATTTCAACCTATTTAACCATATTTCCACTTTTCCCTTTGACTAACAATGCCTAACCATTCACCATTCTTGACTATATTACAACACTTTCCATGCACATGACTGTTAAAGCTAACCTAAGTTATAACACCTCTCAACTGATTTCAACCCATTTGATCTGGTGTCGAAAAAATTATATCCAAAGGAAGGATAATAATAATATAATAATAATTCACTAATGTATTAAAATATTAATTTAATTCAAGACTAATCTTTGAGGTATAATAAAACAATAATAACTTACTTTTTACAGTATAATGAAACTCATTTATTGAGGTTAATCTTTGGCATGTTCACCGAATATGTTGTAGTAAATGAAAACTCAATATTTAGTTATAAATGTTGAAAATATTAAATAATTAATATATTTGTTCAAAGTTGTACTTCATGTGTTCATAAGCAACCTCTTTTATAATATTTTTTAATTAACGACAGATTTTTCCGTCGTGTAACTAAATTTTTTTAAATATTAATTACTAACAAATTTTTCTATCGTAACTATTATTTTTAGCGACGGAATTTTAAGTTGCTAAATTTAGAAAAAATCTGTCACAAATTAAGGTTTTCACAATATCGCAAAACCAAATTTAGTAACCAATTTGCCAATAGAAAAATTCGTTGCTGAAATTTCGTCGGTAAAACCGTTACTATATTTTCCTGAAGAGGCATTTCCTGATGGATGGATTCCATCGAAAAATCTATCATTAAATCATTAGCGATGAATTTTTGGCAAAAATTTGTTGCTAAATCTGTCGATAAATGGATTGCAATCGGTTGGAAAGTGTTATAAAATAAACAAGAATGATGAATGGTTAGGAATTGATATTCAGAATTTAAAAGTGAAGATATGGTACAATGGTTTGAAATTGGTTGGGACGTGTTATATCCTAGGATAGATTTAACAGTCACGTTGGTTGAAATTGGTTGGGACGTGTTATATCCTAGGATAGATTTAACAGTTATTCACGTGTATTGCACATGATTTTTTCCGTCTGTAATTTACAAAAATTTCAAATTTGTCATAAATTGCTGGAAATTAAAAAGTTTGATGATCAAAAGTGTTTCGTTTGGAACTTTGGAGACCAAAATAGTCCATGATCCAAATTTTGAGTGCAAAAATTGCATTTTTCCACGTTTAGAATTTGAGATTTAACAATCACGTGCTTTGCAAGTGACTTCTTCTGTTTGTAATTGATGGAATTTTCAAATTTGTCCTAAATTGGTAGATCTTAGAAAGTTTGAGGATTAAATGTATTTTGCATGAAACTTTGAATCTGTTGGACCATGATCCAAACTTTGAGGCCTAAAATTGTATTTTTTCCTTAAAAATGTTTCGAAGTGGAACAATTCTTACTAGAGTATATGGACCGAAAGTGTAAACTCCTTCCATCTTATTTTATTTTCCATGGTCAAACTTGCACACAATTTAAGAAAAGTTGATATTTGACTAACTAGTAAAACACACATTTTCCATAATTATCCCTCAATTTCAATTCAAAATTTTGTTAGTTGATTTTAGAGTTCTAAATTTTGAAATGGTGTGCGATTAATTAATGTTGAAACATGAATTTAGTGCTGTTTTTTAGTACTTGCATATATTTGCCATATGAAGGGATGACAAACAATTTGGGACAAACAAAATCGAAAGAGTGGCATATAAAATGGGACGGAGGGAGTATAAGTTTTCTTTGCTCTTCGATCCTTTTGAATTGTTAAGTGCTACCACTATACACTTAAATATATTTCCTTGAGTGAGGGTATAAGAGCGAGATAATTTTTCAGTGAGTGTTAATCATGATTGCCTTAAGATATTTGTTTATCTTGTAACATTCGCTGGAATTGTATGTGATTTTACACTTGCGAAATACAAGTGGATTTTAAGCCGAGAAAATGTTTAGGCAAGTTCTTTAGACCGTTTGAGTCAAAATACCTACCCGATTGATATTTTATTCTTAGTGTCCCTCTTTGAGCATTTTAAACATCATTTCTTAGAAAGTTATTTAGCCAATTTAACTTTTATTTTATAAATATATCTATCCATTATCACTTCCGGAACTGGCAGGGGCAATTACCATGTTATTAACCGATCGAAACTTTAATACAACCTTTTTTGCTATCAATGCTATAGTATGATGCAATGGTGGTTTGAAGGAAATGTGGTGTTGTTGGAGAAAAAAGTCAAATTATATAGTACGTTTTTGTAATCCCTACGTCATGTGTTGAACGAAAGAAAAAAAAAAAGAAAAAGAAAAAAAAATTGTACTTCCTCCGTCCTAGTTTTTTTTTATCACAGTTTGATTTTTTTGGTCAAATAAAGTAATTTTATAATTAATAATTTACATAACTTTATATCATTTTTAATGAATTTTTTTTCAAAAAAGTGAAATTTATATCAAATATTAACACATACAAATTTAAAATTTTAAAAAAATTAAAGAAATCTCTATAAAATTAAGTTATGAAAACTTAATGTATTGACTACACAAAAGTCAAACAATGACAATTTCAATGAGATGGAGGTAGTATGTGCTGAAAATGTTGTGAATATAGAAGGACAATTCCTTCTAGTTATAATGAAGAAAGTATGTTTTTGCCTTCAGGAATGGTAGTTGATTGAGTATTATGGTAGTTAAGAGGATGTTCTAGAGGGTTATGGTTCAAATTATTCACTAACGAATTTAAAGTGATATGAGTTACTTTTATCAAAATATTATCTACTTTAATCTCTTAGCCTACGTTACAAGTTTTAAAGGCCTATGTGATCCTTGATTTGCATTCACTTGTATTAATGAGTATCTTATGTGTAAATTGCTTTCAACTTGTTTATCACTTCTTAAGCTTTTATTCAATAGGTCTATCATCATTAGTGAGCAAGCGATATATGCTTTTATGAGTGGAGAGTTAGCACTTTTATAATGATAATTTGCAGTTGTTCTATGTCTGACATTAGTGAACTCTCCAATTGTTCAATTGATTCAGTAGTCACATCTCAGCAATTTAGGGGAGTTGAGATTTGAGTTTTCTGCAACTTTAGCTTGAGACTGAGCTTCAGTTTCTCCCATTTTGGCCATTTTTTTCTTCATATAAGAGTGTTAATAGTTTTTGATCTTGTTGTCTATTTTCCAAGCAAATGTTGTGCAATCTATGAGAACCTGAAAAATTACAGACCCTTCATAAATCTTCAAATACAACGAATCCAAAAAATTTTGCTTCTAAATTTTACTTAAAAATCAGGTATCTATTTCTTTTCTACGTATGTACAAGCCAAATTAGATGAAGAACATACTAAGATATTCGAAAAAGTAGTCGTGTTTTTAATCAGCTATGTCTCCAATTAGGTGAAAATGTACTACTTAATGTATAGTACTTTAACATTAATATTATCACTTGAATGTTCAGAAGTCAACCATAACCATATTAATATAGTTAATTAGCAACTAAACCTTGCGGTACTTAATGCAATTTATGGCAAGTGATATCTACTTGTATGATCCTTAATCTAGGCTACCAGTTCGTATTAATAATGTAGAGGTAAAGTGTTGATTTCAACATTTTGTTGCATGCTAAACTTTGTAGTGCTAACAAATAACCTAGTATATTCATTTGTATTGATTGTGCTTTAAAATAAGTCTTAATAATCTTTTTTTTATTAAATCCACCTGTTCATTTGTGGTGGGTCAATCACCCGTTTATTGATTAAAATTAAAAGTACATAGAGGGGGACATAAATCAAAACCTCTAGGTGAAAACATGAAACCCTAGCTCATAAACCTTATACTTTTATAACCAATCCTACCTAAATAAGCTAGGGATTTAGCAACAGAAGGAAAATTATCCTAATTATCCTAATAATTCTTCTTCTATTTGGAGTGAGTATTCGGGTAAATATTAATTAGGTAATTCAATTCACAAACAAGTAATAATTAAGCCTAAACAACCCTAATCAACACTTACACACGATTGCAGGGGTATGAGGTATGTTTGTAGATCGGGTAAGTAAGGATCGCCCTCACGATGTGAGAAATATTGGTCAAGTACTAGGGTTCACAAATCTTTCACTAGTTAGACAAATTAATTAAAGGATTTTGTTCCACCTAACTAAATTAATTCTAATTGCTAGAAAATAAGAACAATTACCAAACTAATTAAAACTAGAGAAAGCAATAAAATTTACTGCAAGCAAATTTAAATTAATAAACTAGAAAAGTAAATGCAATAAGATTATATTAAAACTACGAAAATGAAATAAGAACTGGAATTTAATTGAATTGAAATAGAGGAAAAAAACTCAGTAGCATAGTCGGAGCAAGAGTTGTTGAAGTTTGAAGTCTTGATAAGAAAATAAGATCTTAATCTAATGATTTTTCCTAATCCAATGTCTACTCCAACTAATGGCTACTACATATGTTCAACTCCTCCTAAAATGGGGTATTTATAGGGGATATATTAGGGTTTAGTCCCCTCAGATGATAGAAATATGCTAAAACACGAAAAGGAGTCCAACCGAGTGAAGAAAACGTCATTTACAAGTAGCAATTGCAAATAAGTAATTTCCGTAACTAACTACACGTTGTGTGCACATGTGCACAAATTCCTTGCGCATGTGCACAAGATGAGACTTCAGGAATTTTGCTCTCTAGAATTCCGCACATGCGTAGACCTTGGATCGTGCATGTACGCAACTTCCATTAGGCCAACACTAGCTTCCACCTCGATTTTGACCTTGATGCTAATAGAATTTGGAAAATCTTAAACATGAAAGGTGTAGCCTTTCTCTTAACTTTCCAAAACATCTTGAATCACCTCAATCAGAGTTCAAGCGAGAAAGTTATAATCAAAACGCTGAACAGTGTCTAAATTTGCTCCTTGTAAGTGTACATTTTTCATCCTTTTAATTTTTCTCCAATTTTTTGATCCTTTTGACTCCTTATTCATCAAAAACCTTTGCAAAATAAAAATAAAATAATTAAACCCAGAATTCACTCCAATATTGCTCACATTACATAAAAACTGAGGTAAACGATACATGAAATATACTACATTAACTAATCATGAGATTATCAAATACCTCACACTTAACTTTTGATCGTCTTTGAGTAAAAATAAAATTACAAACAAATATGCTCATTAAAATGTACCGACCACATCTCAACAATTGTCCACACGAATAATCAAGAACCATGCCATCATCAGAAGTAATCGAAGAACTCAAGAGTTCAAATGCCAATAAAATCCTAGACATGAAATCCGTTGTGTGTGTGTGTTGAATATAAACCATTCAATGAAAACTCAATTTTCAAGACACTTGGATCAAATCATGCAAATCCTTAGAATTTTACTGAATACCCATAGCTCACTTTTGTTACAACTCTCGACAAATAAAGACAACTAAATTAATTTAAATCAGGTAGGACTTTTTAGTTTGTGACGATAGGCTAGGCTATTAACTAATAAAAAAAGGGATAAGGATATCACAAAATAAAAGAAAGAGTTTTAAATTAATGCTGGCTACATATCAAAATAAAATTGCTTCTCTAAAACATTAGATACCAATATCCCTTTGCAAAAATAATCCCACACTTAATCAACAAATACCCATGAAAAATTTCATACAACAAACAAAAAGTCCTCCTTCAAAATCAACCCAACATGCCAACCTTTTCACTGAACATTTATTTATCTTTTTTTAATCATTTTTTCCATGTTTGTTCCCAATACGGGTACCAGAGATAGACAATACCCACAGACACTTCACTTTAGGTACCGGTGATAGGCACTACCTGCACTTTTCAAAGATTTTCCTTCCTTCCAGTACCTCTTGCCCATATATGTGCACCACTCACTTATGCAATTTTCACTCTCATTCAACCACCTTTCACTCTTTGATCCCCTTAACAATGAGATTTAGGTTAGAAAAATAAAAGAAATTATTAGGCTCATAAAGGTAGGTAAAATGAGTTGTTAGGGAGAGATTACTCTCGGGTCTAGTCCCAATCAAATTGACTTGTAAGTAATGGACTCATCAAGAATCAATTAGAAACTCATATCGAACGGGATTAAGCTAAATTGTCGAATCTAATAACTCTCACTAATCTATGATGACTTCCATGTTACTTCGATCAATCTATCCAAAACTAGAGTTAGTTACTCGAATTGTCTCATGTGTGATTATTATTATCCATGAGTGCAGTTAAATCAATTACTAATTAATTAAGTTATTTATTAGAAAATTACATCGTCCATACCTAACCCTGATAAAATTAGTTCATGCATGGATAAATAAACATGTAGAAATTAATAATAACACAAAAAGAAAATAGCCATTATACTAAAAATGAATTAATCAGATTGTAGAAAATTAAGAAACATTAAAAACAATAGAGGAATTAAATTACGTAAATGAAAAATAATACCTAAATTGTATTGAAAAAGAAACCTTGAAATGATTCAACTTGTTTTGAAAATAGAGAACTTAAACTAAAGAGTGCAATGGAGTGAATGAAGAACTAGAGAATTAGAGAGAATAATTGGGTATTTTCTCTAAATTCTAAGATTACTACTAAAGTTCAACTGTGGAATGATGGATTCCTCACAAGTCTAGGAAATCCCCCACTTATTCCTACTCAACTCCTAATAATTTAGAGGTTTCCTAATTAGATAATAATTTCAAAAATGAAAGTCCATTACAAGTAAAAGTCTAAACTCCCATCTTGGCAAAATATTTCCAAAATTGGCCCTCTAGGTGTGTTTATCACTGCGAATGGATTTCTTCTTGAGACGTTCGCCGCAATGAAGTTTGCTTCTTCCTAAGGTTACGGTTGTTTTGCCGCAAGGAATAATTTGAACAAGGAATGTTCGCCGCGGCGAATAGCCATTGCATGGTCGAAATTTTAGCCTTCCCACTTGATCTTAACTTCCAACTGTGGTAAAATTGTCCTTTTACCTGTAGTAAAATTAAACATAAATAACCAAATAAAACTCAATAAAATACTAAAAATTACTTTAAAACACATAATTTATCCTAATTAGACAATTTGACAGAAAACATTAATAAAACACAAAAAAAAAAAAACTATCAAAACTAGAAAAACTAAGTCTAAAAGGACATAATAATAACCTTAATTCGCAGGTTATCAAGTAGTTTCAACATCAACTATAAAATATTGTAGACAACAATTTTTGAAGCATTTTTGCCGTTGCGTACTATTTGGGGCAAATTTTTCAAATTTTTTGTATTTTTCAAGATAAAGTTCCAATTTTATAAAAACATGTATTTTCTGGGTAAAATAACCATTTTAAATCATTTTGTGGGCAGAGGCAAAATGGTCTTTTGGACTTTACCTTCATTTTCTAATTTTTAATGTTCTCAAGTTTGATTTCAAAATTTTGGAACACCACGGTAAATTTTGCTAGTCTTTTAGAACTCATTTTTTAGGCTAAAAATTTTTGGGGACCGAATGTGCGTTTTCCAATAATTGCCTTTTGGGTGCTGTTTTGAATGAAAATTAAAATTTTGAGATGTTTATGTATTTGTGTTACTTATTAGAATATGATTGCAAAGTTGTATTTTTATTATTTTAGCTGAAAATTGGAATAAATTATACCGTCAGTTACAAGTCGAATCCGAGATCTGTAACCTTATCAAAACTTTTTCATCGAAAGATGTGCAAAAAGCAAACGTCAAATTAAATTCTTTTTTTTTTTACAAAAAAATGTTACTTACTTTTATTATTATTATAATAATAACTACTAACATATAGTATTACTATGCCACAACAAACTCCTCCCCAGCACAACAACAATCGAAACCCAACATCACCCATCCCACACGCACCATTTTTCTCCCAAGATCCTAACTCCCCCTTCCAATTTTTTCTCAAAAAAATAAAGAAATAAATAAACAAATACACATCCACTTTCCCTTTCAATTTGGCTGTCTGCCAAACACCCCTGAGTTTTGGGCTCCTTGTTTTTATTCTCCCAAGCAACCGCATTAACCCTCAAGACCATGGTTCATCATCATCCATTAAGACCATCCATCATCATCATCTATTAACACCATCCATCATTATCACATTACTAGAAAAGAAAGCATTTTAACAATGAAAAAATTCGTTACAATTTGTAACAGAAATAGCAACAAAGTTTCATTAAAAAAAAACTTCCCATATCCAGTGCAACGGATTTATTTTTGTTATAATTTAGGTGCTACTATTTTAGAAAAAAATTTTGACAAATCATTAATTAGCAATAGATATTCCCATTGCTACGTTTTAAAAATATACTAAATACAAAGGAACCCCTTATAAACGGTTATCAGCTGTATCCTCAATGGGAAAGATCCTAAACGGGAAAGATTTAGGTAGACCTGAGACTCTATAAATCTTGTAATGTGAATTAAATATTATGAAATTTATGATATAAATTGATATAAATAAGATTTTATAAAATTTAATTTTGATCGCAAAGTTTACAGGTGGATCAAAGAGCGATTCTAGATAAGTATTTTCCATCCTCAGTACCCCCACACCCCTTCATTGCCAAAAAAATCCTCTCTCCTCCTTCACCCACTAGCCTCTTGCATATCGCCCGCCATCCACACACCATCTTCGCCTTCAACCCCTTTTCACCACCATCCGCCCCCTTTCCCACCCCTCTTCATCTTCCTCGTTTCCTTTGTCCCTCTCCTCAAGCCTCCCCGATTCGCATAATCCCCTCGAACCTGTGATATAGCTTTGAAGCACCTCCTCAAGCCGCCACCACATGCAATTAGGTAAAATGCCCTTTAATTTTTACTAATTTCAAGTTTCACACAACACCACTTCTTCCCCGTTTCAATATGTCGGCACGAATTTATTTCTTTTTTCAGAAATTAACATTTTGTTTTTGTATTGGAGTTTTTAACCAAAAAAAGAAAAAGAACTAATGGACATATATTCTATTATGTGACTATTTATGGAAGTTTATATTTTTTTCATCTAATTTGATAATTTTTCCATTTTATTATTAATTTATTTTAGCTCATTTTTACATTGAACTTTTAGATTTGGATGAAAATAAGAATTAATGGGTTTTCTTGTTTCTGTCGTGGTAATTGATTGGGGATTCAGAGGAAAGAGTAGTAATTGGCTGGGAGAGGAAAGAGTCCTTTTTTGGTACTTCTAGGATCTGGTGGCCGAGTCAGAAACGATGGCTAAAGGTGGACGTTAATCAAGAAGTCCTGAAAAGACTTGAGGTGTTAGAAGTTGAAGAAGCTTGCCGTCCTGCTTTTAAAGATGAACGCTAGAATCACTTCTCTAGCCTTCCCATTCGGTACCATAACAATTACTACCAATTTCTCTTTTGATTTATTTTCTTTTTTGGAAATTAATTGTTCATTTCTTGGTGATTAAGTACTTGGAGTTTACTTAATTCAGGAGGAGATTTTGATTTTTTACGGTAGAAAGTTAAGTACTTAAGATTTTTCAATATAGTAATTCCGAAAGGCATTAAGAAATTAAAGGAAAATACAAAAAATGGTAAAAAAATTTATGTGTATAAGTTGACTTCTGCGTTAAATTTTAGCACACTTCGTTACCACTACTAAATGAAGAGTGTAAAATTGTTCAATAGTCATCTACTTCCCTTTGAATGAGAATGATGAAGAATTAAGAGAGTACCTTAGAATTGTCTAAGGATATTTTGTTTCATATCCTATACCTTTCTATCACACCACCAAATGAGCAGTCAAGATTACTCCATTAAAATTACTTTACAGAATCTTGATTATTCATTTGATGGTGTCATTAAGGGGTGACACAAAATGTGGGACAGAAGATCTTGTACCCTTGGAATTATACATTACCTAAACGACATTAGACCAATTTTATATTTTGCTTATAAAACTTTTACATCAAAATAATGTATGCAACAATCACTACAAGAAAATACCCCTTTTGTGCCATATTTTCAATGACACCATTTCAAAATGGGTTAAATATAGTAAACCCCCTTAAGGTTTGGGCTGTTTTGCCTTAAACTCCTAACGTTATTTTTTTCTCACTTTACCCCTTTGACTAACAGTCAAATATAACTCCACCGTTATTTTTTTCAAAAAGACAAATCTACCCCTAAAAGTCAATTGCGGTCCTAAACTCCCTTAAGGTTTAAGCGAGATTTCACTTTGTCCCCTCATGTAAATTTTGTATCATTTAATGCATTAGGATCAAAATAAAATTCAATAATATTATCAATATTATTAAAAATATAAATATGCTCTAAATTAATTAATATTCTAATTCTCGAATTATGCTTTCTTCAATATTTAAAATTTAAAAATACGATGAAATAATTAATTTTAAAATTGTTGATGAATTATTAAAAGTATTTCGTCTAAATTATTTTAATTTGAGTTTTTGTTTATATGATAAAATTACTTCATATAATTTAGGTGTTAGTTAAATTTTATTAACGAAGGAAAAAAAAAGTAAGAAGAAAATCATTTTAAATAAAGATAAAGAAAAGTAAAAAGAAAGTAGATCGATATAACTTTAGTAGATGATTTTGAGTCTCATATATTTAAAAATTTATTTTTACATGAAAATAAAATATAATGAAAAAATAAAAAAATACGATAGTGTTAGGAAATTTTTAGTATTTAAATTTTTTTCACAAGTATTTTTAAAGAACCACTGGTTGAGGTGAGCATCATTATATTTTTAGTTGTTTTATTAATATTTTTATATTAATTAATGACTAAAGTAGGTTAATTGACACAAAACTAAACTTAGAGACTAAAATGACAAATATAATTAACTTTAATGGGCCAATTTTATATTTTCTTGAAGTGCATTGGGGTAAAAATGTTTTTTTGACTTTTTAATAGTCAAATTGCTGATGCGTACTAACGTAAGGGCAAAGTGAGAAAAAAATAACATCGGGGGTTTAGTGCAAAACGGGGTTTATTGTATTTAACCCTTTCAAAAATCACTTGAAATCTAACTAATGAGGTATTTGTGAGTGAACACCTCATAAAATTTGGGAGTTATAATTTAAACAACATCATCATGGGACGATGTAAAAAAATTTCAAAAAAAGGTGAAATATGTGGCACTAAATAAATGTGGTAAAAACAGTGCAAAATTCAGTATATATTAATCGCACCCAACCATATTTTCTAACCCATTTTCTATTTTTCCCCAATTTCTAAAACTTACTCTCACGTCCCTGCCCTTAATTACTTCCTATTTTTCCCCCAATTTCCAAAACCATCATCTCCTTCACGTCTCTTTCACATTTCAGAGTTTAAGCAGGCACTTCTCTCTCTTTTCTTTATTTTTGAACCACTATATTTTGTCCCTTTTCTCTCCAATTTTTTTCCTATACGATTATTTGAAACCTTAGATACTCTTGTAACAGCATTGGGGCTAAGATGAAATGGGTGACAGAAAGCCTATTTTGCTTGAGTTCTCTATTGATCCAAGGATTTTAGCACCAGCCGTGGTTTGGCTAAAAGTTAGAGGTATGTTTATATTTTTTGAAGACATTTATGATTTAGCTTTTGGTAATAAAACTGGTGCGAAATGAGTGAAAGTTTTTATTTATAGTTTTGAATACTTGAATATAATTGACGTTTGAACTTTTATATTGTTTGGTGGTGCCTGTTAAACAACTATTGGGAGAGATTTAGTGTTGTAATTCGTGTCATGTTTATCTAGATCTTCAAATATATTTGAGAGATTTAATGTTGTTTTTTGTATATAAGTGGCTGGTCTTCCTAGTAAATTCCTGTCAATTTGCTGTTAAAAAATATTTCCTTAAAAGGATCAATTAAGTAATGATTCTATTGGTGAAGGTGTTTTTCTTGGATAATATCGAAGAACCACCTTGTTTTTGTTTAGTATTCTTTTATGCCAGTAGCACTAGGGAAACTAGTTAATCATGTTATGAGAGGTTGTACACCTATTATGTATAATTTGAGATCAGATTTATAGAATGGAATAAAAAGAATCATCACAAGGTTAAACAACTGTTAATATGAATTGCCTTCAATACATAAGCAGTACTAAGTCATCTAAAAATAGTCAGTACAGTTTTTTGGCCAAAATAATTACAAGTGAAACTAATAGGAGTATTAGAAACAAATGAGTTAAAAAAATAATTCACATAACAATTATTGGATAGTTGGACTAATGTCATTTTTCTTTCTTTCCTTTTTTTTTTTTTTTTTTTGGGTCACAAATTAGTGCATTTCATTTACTTATATAAGCTAACAAGACCATAGAATTCTCTTATGTTATAATATGTTGACATTGATCCCACTATTGTGGATTTCATGTAATCTTTTCAATAAATATATATATATATATATAAGCAACTAGTTTATGGTTCAACAACTTTAACTACAGTTTTTGTTTCTTTAGTTTTTAGCTGGACCATCATTGTTGTGTCGATGATCCAAAACAAATCCAAATCCAAATTACAATTTTATCCAGATCTTATAAAATGTGCCTCTTATATTGAGAGACCAAGTCAATTTGTAGATAACTTTACTACCCAAAATTCAGGCCTAATTATATTTTTGGGCAATTTCGGCCTATTTATTTATTTATTACTTTTAAGCTTATTTAGTTCCTTCTTAAATGTTATTATTCTGGATTTGAAAATGATTATAAAGTCCTATTATAAGTCTATTAGGAACGCAGAACATACCAATACAGCAATATTTACAAAAATTGATTTTAAAAACATTTGGAATCAAGACATATTCATCAATTCTCATTCTCTAGTGCCTTATATATGAACTAATCTTTTAATATTTTCTCAGACTTAACTGGCAACATCAACTTTGTAAGAACCCCCATCCGAATCTTGATATTAAAACCCTTCTCACAAATCATACTTGCTCTTCTTCTAATAATGGAGCTCATGCTCTCGCACCTATTAATAGTCCTTTTGGTGAATCTGTACCTAAACTTGGACCTTTCTGCCTCTCAGAGCCCATGGTGTTAAGTTAATGCTCTTCTTTGTATCCAAAATTAGATTACGTTTTTTGATTTGTCTTTTCATTTTTCCAAATTGTTTGCTGTAGTCGTTCCAACCCGTTATTTCTACTTCTTCAAGTGCCGCTGCAGGGTGGATGTCAAGTGCTAACCATTCTCTTGCTCATGCTACTATTATGCAGCATCTACTCCGGGTATTGTTCAGGCAGCTAGTGCTGGTCATTTATCTAAAGATGCAACTTATGTTACTTGGAAGTTGATTTGAGTTGTGAGACTATATAATGACCTCATGTAATGTTCAGTTGCATTCCTGCAACATCCTAGAACTCCACCTAGTGCTTCTACAATGGACTATCAAACTACTAATTTAGAGCATTTGATGAAACAGCTTCGTGTAGGCCAATATAACGAGGTTTGAATGAATGAAGTTTTGGCATGGTTTTGTTTGACTAGAACTATTTATTTGACATTAGTGGTTTGTTTCTTTTCTCACTGCTTTTTTTGGGGTGACCCATATGCTGATACACATACTTCTGTAGGTGTTCTTTTCTAGCTCTACTCATTCTCCAAATATCTACGCACCAGATGACCTTCCCAGAAGTTTTGCATGGAACTTGAGCCAAGGATCTAATGTAATGAGCTTGGACTTCAATCCTTAGCAACAGACTGTTCTTCTACGAGTTGATTCTTGATAGACCTTTTTTTTAACTTATATTTACCTTAATGACATGAAAGTTCATGTAGTATTTCTGACTTAACCATATTCATATATCCGTGAATATTTTTCTTCTAGCAGTTGTAAACGCAAATTTCATGCCTGAAAATAAGACAAGAAATAAAATTCACAAATTCAAAATTTTATTGGATCAGGTGAAATTGTGTTACAATTCTGTGGTATTTTGATCGTCGATTGCAACGACGAAGACCTTTGATTCGTTCCTTGATTTGGTGACAACGATCGAAGGGCCGTTATTGGCTTGATCTTGAAGCGTCAAGGTATTGATAATCAATTTGAGGGCCTTAACAGACTTAATCTCGAATCGTTGAACTCGTTCAATTTCTCGCAGGAGAAATCAATCGAAAAGTGTGTACCGAGGGTTTTAAGTTTGATCCCAGTTCAAAGAATGTCGGTGAAGAATGCGACTCTTGATTGTCGTAGAAGATGCGACACTTTATTTCTCGTGTTTGATTGATCCCCCTACACTACTGGAGTTTTACTCTTCGTGTGGCCGAAATGCTTCTTCCCTGGCCTTCTTTCTAATAAAAATGGCCTTGTATTTATAGGTCAAGAGTGAGAAGTTTAATTTAGAAAGGTTCAATTATTGGCTTAATTAAGGGCAAATTAATCCCTTAATTAGCGCTAATTGATTTTTCTTAATTTAATCAATTAGAGAGGTTTTATCTCTTTAATTGATTCTAGAATAATCGGCTGGTCTTAGAGTGCCCAACGTACTTTATTTGCATGCTTGGCCTAATTCGCAAGGGATATAGATTCGACTAATCATTTTTATCGAGTTTGATTTAAGACATTACGTTCAGAATCCTGATTTCAATGGACCAAAGAATAATTAAGATTAAGCATTCGTAATTTTAATTATTTTTTTATTTTTTTTTATTTTTAATGTCTACAAATGCTCCCTTCAAGTCTTATATTTGGTGCATGCTTGACTTGCACGAGAATGCAGCCTTGAAACCTTTTTTAGCACCCCTTATTTATATATATATATATAAATATATATATATATATATATTTGAGTTTTTTTTTTTTTTAAGCCTGCCTCCATGTATCGGACAATTCATCCACCAACATGTACCTGCTCGTTTACGGCCAAGTTGATCTACCAGGAATCTCTTAACATTTTTAAGTTAGTTGTCATCTAGCCAAAGCATGATGAGCAAGATAATTTCCATGATAGTTGATTGAAATATGATAAAATCTTCTATTCTCTTATCGTGCAACCTTTTACTTTTTGGAGAAGATCAAATCAACTAATGAATTGAGGCAATAAAATATTCCCTTCAATGTAAGAATATTTTCAAGCCACGTGAGTGTTGATTTTCATTGATGGCAAATTTATCCTTAGTGTAGGGACTAGTGACAATTAAACCTTGACTTAAGGCAATGATGTTGACTGATATATTCCAATAGCCATGACCACACTCAAGCCATTCTTTTCTCATATAATGAAATAATCACATCAGGTTTTGGTGATTGATTTCCTTATCTAAATGCCCCGCAATTGATATTACCTGCATATCAAATGTATAACTAGAAATCCGCAAATGAGTTCTACTAAACCCTATTAATCAGTGGAAGGATTTTTTGGAAAGAGTGTGACCAGTGCCTAGAGAATTAATTCCCGTTACCCCGATCAATATTGAGATGGCAACAAAATCTCGTAATTGAGAGATTGTTTCACCATTTGCCTCTAGGAGCCTTCAAGTGTAAAGAGAAGCAATAATCAAGAACACTAAAAGACCCTATTAATCAGATTCAATCATGTATCCTTCCATATTCGGCCCCTAAAAAACTGATAGACCCCAATATAAAGATCTATCTTAACTGTTATGTCTTGTACCACACACAGAAGGGGTATTCAGTAGAAATTCATATAGCAATAGTCAGTAGTGCAGTATCACCAAGAAGGCTTTAGTTGAAAAAAAAAAAAACTTGAACCTGCTACTCGACATCTTGGAAAGCTTCATCCCAGAACTCGTGTCCAACAATACGCAACACTCAAGTAAGACCTACGTATCCTGTAGTCATAGTATGTAGCATCGAATTTTATTAATACAACACTAAACATCAAGTGAAATTTTTTTTATTTAATCGAAACTTCATGTTCAATAATGACTTGCTACTGCTCTTGAATGTTCCTTGCACAATATAATATTTAACTCAACTCATTCGTATGCCTTCAATGCCATATTCATGCTTTGGAGTTCAAAATTTGCATGGAGATTGTTCATTTGGCCTTATATAAATCACTTGGTGCTACACTTTAATATAGCTCTACTAGTTTTGAACTCATGCCATTTCAAGACAAAATCTTGTTTCTTTGAGCAACCAATTAGTCTCCATGTTCAATAGGACTTTCGTATTCTTGGTAATAACCTTTGAGCATAACCACATCAAACGATGCATAAAAAATGATATTTTTGTGGCAAAATTCTAATTTTTTTTTTATTATTATTATTAAATTTTTTTTTTTTAAATTCCATGGTGAAAGTCATTATTACGCACAAAATCGTTATGTCTTTGACATACCCCTAAAGCGGCCTGTACTCGAATCGTCAAGTGAATCACCACAATTCCAATACCATGCCTTCTTACAGTTGCGTTGTTAACGTACCCCTAGAGTGGCTTGTAACTAGATCGTCAACTGGATTACCGCAACTTCGGTACCCCGTTGGTTGAGTCATCAGTACATTTACGTGACTTATCATTAGACTTCGAGCTTTGTTATTAACTAACTTGGGTTTCACTTGCATGCTAGCAATCTAGGTCTTACTTATCAATGAATTGACTATTGCTTGATGTGTATCCTAATGGCCCCTTTTTTTTAATTTATCAGGTGACAACATGGTTTATTTCAAAGAGACAGTCATTTTCAAAAGGCCATACCTTGTGATTGTGGATGACAATGATGACAATATTGAAAGTGGAACCACTCTCCTTGCATGATCTTTGGTATTCAATAAAATTTTCAAAAAGTTAGAAAATAAATATGACCCCAAGGGTTATTTGTTAGGATAGTCGAGAGCGTCTCATATAAAAGATTATTGCTCTTTGTTTTAGCTTGCTTCTAACCATTACAATGTTTCACGCCAAACTTCTTATCTGACTTTGGGACGTCGAATTATTGCTAGCGAAGCGAGTTGGGAAACTTCTTTTAAGGTCAATGGTGAGTTCACACACACCCCTCTTTATTGGGAATGGTAAGAAGATGTTCTTGGCCGATGCTGACTAACACTCATGAAGGCACACCTTTATGACGCTGTTTATGCATTCTTATTCACATATGACTGCAATGCCAACATTTTCAGGACCTTTGGTGAGTGTTGGTGTCCTGAGACGAATACAACTAACATTTTCCAAGGAGAGATTTCTTTATCTCTTTGGGATTTATATGGACTTGGCCTGTTGCCTTGTAGCGGATTATTCTGTGATGAGATAGTCCCTACAAAGAGGCTATTTTCTACCATTGACAAGCAAGGGAAGAAGTCATTCCTTCCAATTGCCAACAGCACTACTTATTTTTTACTTTCTGTTATCTATGTGATGACACTAAGAAAGCCTCAAAAGTATATCTAAACGGATTAACTTTTGGTACAGATGAGCTCCTAAGAATCAAATTTCTACAAAGCGAGGTGGAAGAAAGAATGACAGTCAACTGATAGCTTTTCCTTCAGGTGCCATTCCTAAACTTTCTGGCTGGTCAGAAAAAAGAGCATGGTGCATTCGCCGACCTTAGAGTTGACAATGTCTACCGAGAGGAGACCTACTTGGCTGCCTTGATCTCTTGTTGGTTTGTATCTTTTGCCTTCCTATTTGCGAAATAGGTCTCATTCGACTGGGGACTTTTGTGACAGCAAGTTTGATTGTTGAAGGGATAAGGTTCTGCTTAACTGTGCCCATACTAGCTAGTATTTACAGTGTCTTGAATAGGATAGCAAACTCTTCCCAACTTGGAAAGGGTTGCCTTGCTTTTCCAGTCAATTATGTTCATGTCTGGTTGGCACAGTACTTCAACACAACTGCATCAGCCGAATCCACCTCGCCAACCTGATTCAACAATGGCTAAATTCTCCGGGAGTTCCTCTGTTATCTCATTTGATGAGATAAGTGCAAGAGAGCATATCATGCGGGGGAATAACGTTGCATGGCATTCCCCTTCCTTCACTTTAGAAAAGTAACACATTTTACCGATGATCACAACCTTTCATCATTCAAATTTAACTACTTCATGAACTTGCGATCAAGTTACTTGTCTTTGCGATGCGAAGTCTTGTATGTGGTGGAGATTTATAGCCCTCAGAGATTTGCTCGCCAATTTGGCTTTTGTCAAGACCTTCCAAGTCAGCATAGCGAGGATCTTCCTATGTCACTCTTGGAGAGGTTGTATCAGCTCTATCACTCTTGCACTCATACAGGCACAAAGTCTAAGGTGTCAGTTCCCGCCCTATCACGTAATTTTGGGGATCGCTTTACTTGACGATATAGTACTTGGTGGGCACAACTCTATAATGATTATTTCAGAAATGGTAGGGTCCAAAGACATTAACAGAGTTATTTCTTAGTTCCGTGAATGATCCAGCCAGTGGTTCTGTTCCTGGGTCAAGAGTAGATGCAGAGGCTATCGCTATGGATGAAGGCACCAGCTCTCAAAAGAGATGCGTCCTTCAAGAAGTTCATGATGAAACTTCAACTGATGATCATCCTAACGGACATCCTTCTCAACAGTTGCAATTGGATGAAGTAATGAGTGATGAGACTCTGCTGATTCAGAGATCAAGGTGCTTAAAGAAGAAATTTGTTAGTGATGAGCGATCAACTTCAACTGGAGACCGTCATAGAGACAAATGTTGGAAACATATCCCGATTGACAAGTCTGGACGAGATGTTGCCAACAATCCTGCAGAACTTGTGTTGAATACGAAAAATTTGTTTACTGGTGTCCATAGTTGTAATCAAACTCTAGACGCCATAGGGAATCTGGTATTAAGTTTTTTTTAAAACTTTATAACATGAACTTTCTTCTTCACTTCTCTAACATGTCTAAAACACTTCTCTTGTTAAATGCTCTTAACTTGCTTTGAAGCTTGGAAGCATTCATTTTATCGTAGAATGCGCAACATTGGACGGCCCAGAAAGCAGTGATAATACCATCTCAGACCCCAGCCAATTTGAATTGGTTGTGCGCAACCTAGGAAAATCTTCTAATCTTACCCCATTTTCAAACGTGAAAAAAGAGACTGCCTATGATGCACACGATGCCTGTCCTTGCTTAGCCTGTCCTGTGTGCACCAACTGTGCCTTCCATATTTAGTGTTACTGCCATCGCGTCTGAACAACATCGCAAAGCAGCTTTAGGTATTGGAGAAAGAATTTAGTAGCAAATCTTAGAACTTCATTTGAGCGACTCTTGGAATACTCTGACACGTTTGCTAAGTTATTTTGAGTTTTGAACTCGATGGATTTGACCCTTCTCTGTTGCACAATCGAGTGGAGAAGTTTATGACCTATATCAGCAAGTATCAGGAATTGCACAACAACTTTTCTGGGAAGCTTACGAAAACTTGCACTCTCTACGCATCTTATTGCAATTCAAAGACAGGTCGAGGAGACTTCTTTGGCAAGTGAGCAAAAGTTGAAGTATTTTGAGTCCATCCAAGCTAAACGACTAAGTCTCGAGGGTAGGAGAGTTGAATTGGTGAAGGAATTAGAACAGTTAGAAGTCGAGATGCAATGGGCTGATGCTGAGATACGCAGAGTTAATGACGAAATATCTCGCGATCAACATTTGATGGCTCATCTTGCAACTGAGCAAGCCAACCTTAATAACACTCCAATTGTATCTTCTAAGGATTTTGAAGATTTTGAAGCACTTCATATTGCTCTAGAGGAAGAACGAACTGAAGTCGCACAATTGAAATGGATCGATTAAGTCTATAATTGTCATCATTTTTTTTTTCTTTATCTTCATTTTTTCAGTAATCTCTTCTCCTCAATAAACATGTACTTTCTCGTTATTTAAATTTCAATCGAAACTTGAGATGGAATGCACTTTAAGAATGAATTTGATAAGAATACATTTATTTTTTTTGAATTGTTTTAGCCGTTCACAGTTTATACTCATGTGGGCCAGGAGTATTTATTTACATCATTGTTGATCTTTTTTTTTTTTTGAATAAAAATAAGATAAACAAACAATTGACTGAATTTGGGTGTATCCAAGCCACCTGCGTATCCTATAAAGGATCAAGTCAAAACCGTAGATCAAGAGAAATACAATGATTTTTTTTTAAATAAAGATAAAAAAGGGTTTTTGTGAAATCCAAGTTCAAGGGAAGTAATGCTTCAAAAATTTTCCATTGAAGGATCCAATCTTCACACCATCTTGATCTGTCAGAAGGTAAGCTCTGTTAGTATACGTCTGTTGCACCACATAAAGACCATCCCATTTGGACGTAAACTTGTTTATCATCCCCAACGTGATAGATATTGGCCTTCGAGCAGCTAGTGCAAAATCTCCAACTTGAAACGACCTTGGTTGTACCTTCTTGTTGAAGGCCCTAGAGAAACGAGCTTGGTAACACATTCCAAGTATTGTTGAGCATCGAGTCTCTTTTCATCTAGTACATCTAATTCTTGTAGCCGGAGTTGTGCATTATCATCACTCGCCAACCCTTCTTAGATAGCAATCCTGAGTGACAGTATTTTCTTCTCAAGTGGCAAAACAACTTTGACCCCATATACCAAAGAGTAAGGAGTTGCTTGAGTAGGCATTCTATTAATTGTTAAATATGCCCAAAATACCTCACCTATTCTTTCATACCAGTCACGTTTAGATTTTGCGACCATTTTCTTAAGCAAATTGCCTAAAGTTTTGTTGAAGGCTTCAGCGAGGCCATTTACTGGTACATTATACATGAAAGACTGGTATTGTTTGAATTTAAACTTCTTGCACAACCAATCCATCAAACTATTGACGAATGGCTTCCCATTATCAATAATGATATATCGAGGCACTCCATACCTGAAAATAATATTTGACTTGATGAAATCAACAACTGTTTCCTTCGTGATTTTACTAAACGGGGCGTGCTTCTGCCCACTTGGAGAAGTAGTCCGTAGTTGCCAGGATATAGTGATGTCCTCGTGAAGACTTAGGAAGAGAGCCAACAACATCTAATCCCCAACCATCAAATGGCCAAGCTGCCACCGTCGGGTGCAAAGGTTCTGGTGGTTGATGGATAAAGTTAGCGTGAAATTGGCAGGCCTGATATCTTTGAGCATATTTCATACAATATTTGACCATCATAATCCAGTAATACGCCATTCTTTTTATACAAAAGTGGAGCTTGGGTCCAGATTGGTGAGCTCTACAAATTTCCGAATGTGCTTCTTCCATAGCTTGGTTTGCTTCATTCCTCCACAAGCAGCGGAGCCAAATACCTTTGAATATACAACAAAAGAGGGTATCTTTGTAGTAGAAAAATCTTGGGGCTCATCTTCGAATATCAGTCCTCTTTCCTGCCTCTTCTGGTAACTTAGCATGTTTTAAATAATCGATCAAATGATGTCTCCAATCTTCTTCCTCAACTACCCTTACTGAGAGAGACTCTGGTTACTTTTCTCAACGTGATACTCTAAAAGTTCGGGTATTATCCACTTACAACACACAGGGACTTCCGTTGTCTCACCTTCAGCCAGAGCTAGTGTGTGGCTAAGTTGGCAAGAGCATTTGCGAGACGATTTTCCTTCCTTTGGATATGTTCTATCAGAATGCTATTGAACTTTCCCATTAAGTGAGAGGCAAAATTGAAGTATGGAATCAAATCATCCTTTTTGGCTTCATACTTATGCAACAACTGGTTGATGTTAAGTTTTGAATCTCCATAAACTTCAAAATCCAAGATATTCATTTCAATGGCTATCTATAGCCCAATGATCAAGGCTTGATATTCAACTACATTGTTCGAACATTTCTGTCTCAAGATAACGGCAAATGGTAAGACATGCCTTTGTGGTCAAACAAACATTACTCCAACATCCACTCCTTCAGATCTTGCTCCATCAAAATACATCGTCCATGGTGGTAATGTTTCAATAAATATCACCTTTTCATCAGGAAGCAATCCTTAGAAACCTCCCAATCTGGGAGAATAGGGTGGTCTACCAAGAAGTCAGCAAGGGTTTGTCCTTTGATCACCTTTTGAGGAATATAAATAATCTCGAATTCATTAAATAAGACCGACCATCTGGCAATACGTCCTGATAGTACTGGTCTTGACATCACATATTTAAGGGGATTGACCCTTGCAACTAGATGGATCGCATAGGCCAAGAAGTAATGCCTTAGCTTTTGCAAGGAAAATGCCAAAGCCAAACAGATTTTTTTAGTAGGAGTGTACCTCACCTCTAAATCTGTTAATATTCGACTTAGGTAATACAATGCCTTTTCTTTACCTTTGTCATTGTTTTGTGCTAACATAGTTCCCACAGAGTCTTCTTGCGCAGCAATATAGAGGATAAATGGCTTTCCTGGCATTGGTGGTCCCAAAATCGAATGGTGGACCAAATATTTCTTAATGCTATCAAAGGCATTTTGGCAAGATTGGTCCTATTCAAATAGTGCATCTAGCTTTCTTTGCCAATCAATTAAATGGTTGGCATCGACCTGCTAAATTGGATATGAAACGATGAATATATAATAGAGACCCTTGAAGACTCCGAAGCTTGCAGAGATTCCTTGGTGGAGGCATGTTTTGTATGGAATCAATCTTGGATTGATCCACCTCAATGCCTCGGTGTCGAACAATGAACCCTAAGAATTTTCCTGATAAAATCCCAAAAGCACACTTAAGTGGGTTCATTTTCAACTAGAATTGCGTTAATCGAGTGAACACTGCTCAAAGATCCTCTAGGTGATCTTCTCTTCTTCTCGTCTTAACCACCAGGTCGGCTACGTAGCATTCCAGCCTTACGTGTAGCATATCATTAAAAAATTTTTGCATTGCACATTGATAGATGGCTCCTGTATTCTTGAAGCCGAAAGGCATTACCTTATAGTAGAATATATCTTTTGGTGTACAGATATCCATGAGCTCCTCATTTTCTAGTTCCATGCGTATCTAATTATAGCCAGCACATCCATCCATAAAACTTAGAATTTCATGCCTTGCTATCGCATCCACAATAATCTCAATGATTAATAAAGGAAAATAATCCTTTGGACAAGCCTTATTTAAATCACAAAAGTCTACACAAATGCGGATTTTTTCTTTTCGTTTTTTGACAACTGCTATGCTAGAAATCCACTATGGATATTTTATTTTCCTTATGAAGCCAGCTATTTTATCTATTTCCTCATTCACTTTAGGTATAAGATCTGAACAAATAACACGCTGAGCTTGTTTGATTGGATAAGTGTCGTGCTTGACTAATAAATGATAAACTGGTACTTTAGGACCCAGTACAAACATATCTTTGTAACTCCAAGCAAACACATCCATGAATTCAGCCAACAACTCAAGATACTTCTTCTCTTCAGAAAGGCTTAACTGAGTACTCATAAAAATTGGCTTGGATTATCAGGGGTCCCTAAGTTGTGCTCTTTAAGGTTATCCATTGTGGGTTGCCCCTATCTTCTAACTGTGGTGTGAGCTTCTAAGACATCTTCTTCCGCAACATTTGTTAAAGGATCTTCTTCTACTGTAATATGGCATGTGATAACGTAGACCAACTACTTGTCATCGTCATCGTCATCCAATGTGGCTTGCGGAGCTGATTTTGTATGGATAATTGTACGCCTCCTAATTTTGAGCTTTCCCTCAATTTGGATTTCCCAATGAGTCTTACGCATCATACGAGAATGCACTATACTACGAATTTCATTGCTGTCATCTGTTTCTTTTCTTAGTCTTTTAGGCCGTTCGCCATATGTTGTAATATCCCTGCCCCCAATCCTTTCAAACACAGACTTTTGTGATGACCCTCAGGTTTACTTTCATAATCTTTAGATTCTCTCAACCGATGAAATACTGAAGGACGAAGGCTTGAGTCAAGCTGATTATCTTGTGGTTTTGGTAAACTTAAACGACTAGAGACAGAAGAATGCTCCTGATGGGGAGGCCATCCCTTTGTATTCTTTGGAACACAGAGGATGTTTGGAAGACAAGCCATCATTTTTCTGTGTTGAGGTAAACATATAACCTCGTGCACCAAGTGGTTTAATGCGTTCTAAAACTGATCTCCGAGGCAATGGTTGCTTGCTTTGTTCATCACTCGTCTCTTCAACCATTTTGTAATGAGTGTTATTTTTCTCTTTTCTTCCTTTGAAGGTGACTCGTAATGATTCTGGAGGCATAAAGTCTAGTCCCGATCTTGGAGGGCTTATTCGATATCCTTCTTTCCTCAGCATCTTTTGTATTTCATTTAAACTATGCATTTTCTCACCTATGACTTCAGGATTTAGCTCTCCTAAGAATGGCAGATTTTCATAGTCATACCCGGCGTTTGCCATCAACTTATATTCCTTCAGATCAAACCCTTCTGTGGTTCACTTTTGAGGTAAGCATTCATCTCTAACCGATTTGACAAAACCCTCTAATGGTGGCTTTCCTACGGTCTATTGTTTGGTCAATGGCACAGTTAAATGTTTTTCTAACATATCCATGATCCACTGCATCCAAGGCCCTCTTGTTTGCTAGTTTTGATGTTTTAGATGTCAAAACTTCAACAAAAGGTAACTCACATTCCCTTCTTAGTGCCTCAGGAACATACTTGAAGACTTGCGAGGCCATTGAATCTTTACTTATAGGCCTTTCTTTTATCATGCTTGTCTGTTGCATTTGCTTCACATCTTCTCTCACACATAATGATTCACATTTGTTGTCTACCTATTTCTTAGATTTTCCATTAAGTGAGATTTTTACAGGTAAAACTTCTTCTATCGTGTCACCTTCTATATAAAATTTCACATCCGCAAAATGCAACTCTATTTCGGTGAAGGGTTTGTTATCGGCGAACACCATTTTCACACCATTCTTGTAAAATTTGAGACATTGATGCAATGTGAAAAGCACTACCCTATTGACATGTAACCATGGTTGTCCTAAAAGGAGGTTGTAGGAGGTTTTTGCCTCGATCACATGGAATAATGTATCTGTCTGCATAGTTCTTTGATGCTTAGTTTCAGACGAATCATCCCAATGGCTCGTTGACCTTCCTGGTCAAACCTTTGAATGACTAGGCGGCTCTTAGCCAATTCTTCAGTAGGAATGCCTAGTTGCCTCATTGTTAAATTTGGCATGATATTTACAGTGGATCTGTTGTCCACCAATGTCCTATTGATCTTCTACTCTTTCATATATCAGAAAACAAATAATGGCAAGTTGTGAGGCTTATACCCTAACTGCAAATCTTCATCGATGAAAGCGATGGTTGAACAACATGACGTGCATGGGATGGCTTTTGCACCTATCTTCTCCAAAATGGTCTTGTACTTTGATGGGTCCTCAGCACATTTACCAAAGCCTTCTGATCTTCTTCTGGTAACTGTACGTCTTTACATAAATTAAGCCATGTTTAGGGTTGTAAACGAGCCGAATCGAGCACGAATAGTGCCCTACTCGAAGTCGAACTCAAAATTTTTTACAATACTCGAACTCAAGCTCAAGCTTGAAAAAATTGAGGTAGTTCGAGCTCGATTCGAGCTCGCTCGAAATAAGTAAAACGAGCTCAAACTTGAGTAGTTCATCTTTTTCTTAGGTAAAATATGTAATTTTTCTAAAAAATATGGACATTTTAGTAATTTTATATATAATAAAAAAAATTTAAAAAATTATATGGTACTCGAAAAGATCAACGAGCGTTCGAGCATAATATCCCTGTGCTCGAGATCGACTCGTCAAGAGTTTCGATCTCGAGCTCGCTCGACTCAAGTTCGGTCAACTCGAGCTTGAGTCGAATTTTCGACCGAGCTGCTCGCGAGCTGTTCGCAAGTAACTCGATTCTTTGCCAGCCCTAGCCATGTTGGTAACCTTTTTACCGTGTGCACTTCAAGGTTAGTTTCCTCTTGGGCAGATAGCTCCCCTATTGTAATTTCTTGATGGGATGTTATCATGAACTTGAATCAATCTTATTTACTTGGCCAAAGTATCCCTTTGCGAAGAACTCAAATAAAGATGAGTGTCAAGCATTGTCGATGATAGCCGTGACTTACGTCTTCTTTGAGAGGGTTCTTTATTTGCTTCATTGCCCCCTGATTGCCATCAGGAATTTTTGTAGCTCTTTCATGGGCTAACCAAGAATTCCTCCTTATAGCCTTCTTCTTTCTAGTCATCAACTTCCATCCTTCGTCATCTTTATTTGGGCTCACGTCAAGGCTCTTGGTGCAAAGGATATAAACTCGAACTGGTTCCATTGTTCCAAATTGGATGGTTGTGTAACTCTCTCCTTGACAACTTGTTGTAGAGAGCGAGTCAAACACTACACTTTTGTGGTTGGATTCTGCTACTTCTTCAGTATCTAGCAAGATCCTTCCTTTCTTGGCAAGTTGCACGATTAACTCCTTCAACACAAAGAACTTCTCAGTGGGATGGCTGACAAGCCTATGATACCTGCAATACCTAGGATCATAAACTTGCCCTACTTCTTCAAGACGCTTAGACTCCAGAAGTTCTATGATTTTCTTTTTTATCAAGAAGAAAATCCAGAATATCTCATACATCTGAATTTGGGAATGGGTATATTCTTTCTTCCAATTCTTTAAGTGTAGGGCGTTGTCTTTCTCATGATTGCTCCTTAACTATTTCTTGCTTCTTTTTATCGTTTCTAGGGACTTTCAGGGGTGTAGCATTTACAGCCATTGACTCTTTGCTTCCTTTCAGTTTGTTGTCATTTTTTCTCACATCTTTCCATTCCCTTTTAGGTTTGGGGATAAGGATCCTTACATTCACATGATTAGCAATGTTCATTTCTATGCCATGAGCATGTGTTGTTAGTTCGTCAAAGGTGTGTGGCATTTCCCCTTGAAGGATATAAAGTAATCTCCAATGCATCCCCTGCATGCATATCTCAACTGCAGAAATTTCTGAGAGCCTTTCTTTGCAGTCTAAACTCAACGTATGCTAATGTTCAATGTAATCCACGTCTGGTTCATCATTACGTTGTTTAGTGTTGCTGAGTTCTGATAGGCTCACTACACGACGAAAAGTTGCCTGTAGTGCTGTAAAATTGTCCTAAGAATTCCCTCTCCATCTGTTCCCAATTATCAATTGATTCTGGTTCCAGATCAGTGTACTAGTCAAATGCATTACCTTTTAGGGAGCGGACAAACTGCTTCACCAAAACATCTCCTTCTGTACCGGCATTATTGCAAGTCTCAATGAAATAAATCACATGTTGTCTGGCATTTTCTTTGCTATCGAATTGACGAAACTTGGGAGGTTGATAGCCAGCAGGCAACTTAAGGTGATCAATTTGCTTGCTGTAAGGCTTCGAGTACATCATAGTGTTTGTGACGGAGCCCCATGTTGTGCGCGAACTGCATTTGTGATCATTTCTTGTATCTGCTTCATTGATATAGCACATGTTGCCAGAAGGTTCATGCTCTCATCCACTGGATGTCTGGAGGATGACCTGAAGTAGACTTTAGAACTTTCATCCATTTGTGGATTCTGATCTGACTTGTTGTTATTGACTTGACTAGTCTCCCCAATGTTTTGATAGAACTCTAACTTGCTCACTAAAGTGGTAATTTGCAGATCCTTTTCTTCGATGGCTTTAGATAACTTTTCAACAGCATGAGCCATGCATGCCAATTGTTCTTCTACTAATGATGCACCCGTCATCATGGCTTGCATATACAGTGAAGAAGTGTACAATGCTTCGAACAATACAGAATCTAACTTCTTCTACTCTTTTGCAGGAGACTTTGAAGGGGATCCCGTGCTTGAATCGGCACTAGAAACATACTGGGACTTGTCATGTGAGATTTCATTGGACACAAAATCCTTTGAAATTGAGGTTAACTTCCTGGATTCAGAACTTTCGTCATTTCTTGCCCCCAGGGTAATGACAGTTCATGTCCTTGTATGGTCATCGCCAACATGATCCACTATTGTTACTACTGCTTTGGACTTGCTACGAGTCCATGGTCCAATCGAAGAAGCATCTTGCTCCTTGTAGTAGAAGAGCTCTTCCACACGACCTTGCTTGATACGTTTTTAGAAGCCATACAGCTTCTAAAACTTGATGAAAGAGATAAGAGTAGAGAGGCCCCACCGAGCGTGCCAAAAATTTGTAAATGCAAATTTTGTGCCTAAAAGTAAGACAAGAAATAAAATTCACAAATTCAAAATTTTATTAGATCAGGTGAAATTGGGTTACAAATCTGTGGTATTTCGATCGTCGATTGCAACGACGAAGACCTTTGATTCGTTCCTTGATTTGGTGACGATGATCCAAGGGTCGTTATTGGCTTGATCTTGAAGCGTCGAGGTATCGATAATCAATTTCGAGAGCCGTAATAGACTTAATCTCAAATGTTGGTAAAGAATGCAACTCTTGATTGTCGTAGAAGATGTGGCACTTTGTTTCTCGTGCTTGTTGATCCCCTACACTGCTGGAGTCTTACTCTTCGTGTGGTTGAAATGTTTTTGCCTCCGCCTTCTTTCCAATGAGAATGGCTTTGTATTTATAGGTCAAGAGTAAGGGGGCAAATTAATCCTTTAATTAGCTCTAAGATCCATTGATTTTCCATAATTTAATCAATTAGAGAGGTTTTATCTCTTTAATTGATTTTAGAATAACCGGATGGGCTTATAGTGCCTAACGGACTCCATTTGCATGCTTGGCCCAATTTCTAAGAGATATAGATTCGAGCAATCATTTTTATCGGGTTTGATTTGAGACATTATGTTCAAGATCCTGATTTTAATGGACCAAGGAATAATTAAGATTAAGCATTCGTAAAGAGAATTATTTATTTATTTATTTTTAATGTCTATAGCAATCTTTCTTCTTTGCTCTAAAGTATTTCATTGACTATATTACCTTGTAGTTGGAACAAATATTGGTGACATCAGCATACGGGAAGTCAGTTCTGAGAAAGGTTGGCTTATAAAAAAATTTCAAGGTTTAGGATACATTAGCCAATTGAAGTAAAAAGGATATTGGTCAAAGAGGTATCACATTGCTTGTATTTTTTTGTATCCATTTTCTTGGTGTTTTCTAAAAATTTTCTTTTGTTTTTGGCAACAAACTCCATGGCAATTGCAATTTCTTTACCGCTTTCATGTAATGTTTTATCAAAGTAAGCTATATGAAATTGGTAATTTCATAGCAATATATATATACACACACACATGTATAGCAAACTACAAAATAAGAAAGAAGGGAACTTATGGCTCATCTCGGTTATCTAATGTCAAAATTTTGTTTTTTTTTGTTTTGTTTCATATCTTGTTGTGAAACTGCTTTTGTACTTTTGCGACTAAGAGTTAAAGCAAAATCAGCTTCAATTTATTAGTTCTCCTTTATTCATTTTAAACAAAATTGGGCACTCTTACACAAAGCGTGAGCTAAACTAAACTACTGCGTGTGTGTATGTGTGTATATTGTTTCATAATTTTGTAGATAGTCAATAAAGGGAAAAATAGTTAAAGTTTGGGACGAGTAAGAAGAAGGAGACCGCTACCCCATCATTCATGCATCCTCCAGTTTGGCTTAGCTCTAGGCTCTTGCTTGTCATCATTTGATTCAGCACATTGTATTCCACATCATGGTAATAAACAAGAGGATGTGAGTGGTGCATCTGAGGATGACAATGAAAGTAATAAGAGTGATGATGACGAGGAGGACAAGTGAGAGTTCAAGATTTCAAATTGTTGTGTTTTGTTCTATTTTAGGTACAATTTTGTTGTATTATGATACATTTAGTTCTGATGCATTTGAATTGAAATGAATGAGTGGAGTTAGTTAGTGATATTGTTATTTTGATTGGGATTTGTTAGTTTGAAATAACAATTTGGTTGTTGTTTTGATTGGAATTTGTCGATTTCAAATGACATATTGGTTGTTAAAAGATTTTTGAATTTTTGAATTTTTTTTGGTTTAACTTTTATTCTTTTTTTGGATTTGCAAATATGGAGTGGATTGATTTCTATTGGCACTTATCAACGGAAATTTTCATTGCTAATTGTCACTTAGCAACGAAATTAGCAACAGAAAATTCAGTTGCAATTTTAGCAACGGAAAATTCTGTTCCTAAATTAGTAAACGGTAAATTCCGTTGTTAAAATTTTCCTTGCTAAATCCATTACAACCTTTTAGCAATGAGATATTTAGCAACAAATTTTTCTCATTACCAAATCCATTGGTAATCTCATTAGTAATGGATTTTTGAGAAAAATTTATTACTATTTCTGTTGCTGAAAGGATTTTTTTTAGTAGTGTCAACAATCATTATCAACCATCACCACTACTCGTCAAACACATGTTATGCTCATGACACGCCTTAGATCTACTGTCATCTTTTCATTTGGATGATTTTGATTTCCTTGGTTGGTAAATATTTAAGTTATTGCCCACATGATGATTTTATGTTACAAGATCTAATAATTTTAAGCCTGTTTGATGTTAAGATCTAATTTTCTTAGATTCGTGTGATGTCTTTATATTGCAAGATCTAGTGATTTTTGTTTGACCGATGTTTAACTTTTTATTTGAACTGAAACTTCATTCTCGCTCGATGTATGTATGTCCGGAAGCTTTTTTATTGTCTGTTTTTGGATTGTATTTATCCGTTTGGATGTGTGTTTTACCCTCCGGAGACTAGCCAAAAATTTTCATCGGCGGCGGGTTAGGTGGCACCGGTCGGTAGCCAACGACCGCTGGTGGCTCCCTAATCGCCATGGCGATTCCTTGTTGTTTCTATCTACTTTTTGCTGCTGGATTTGGACCTTTTTCTTTGGGCCCGTGATGTGTTGATTTGGGCCATGATGTTTAATTAGTTTTGGGCCAAGATGTTTACATCGAGGGGTATTGGGCTTGATAAATTAAATTTGATGGGCTTTGATAGAAAACAATGAAATTCTTTTGGGTTTGTTTTAAATCTGATGGGCTTTTAGTTTTAAAAAAAATGTTTTGAATTCCCAATGTCAAATCCAACAAAAAAATAATTTTTTTACGATGAAACCAACAAAATATTAAAACAAATTAATTAAAGGTTGGTAAATTAAAATAAGGGGGAAATAAGGATTTCTTCAAAATGCTAGGGACTTTGTTCTTAAATTAAAATATAATTTTTATTCTGATCCCCAACAAGGAATGATAATAATAAACAAAACAAAAAAAAAAAAAACCATTTTTTTGGAAATAAGGAGTAGAAAATATAAATTTTTGCTACTGATTGTTACAAAGAAAAAAAAAAATTGGCATTTGATTTTGGGGTTTCTTGTCTTGGGCTCATTAGTGGAAGGTTTTGGGTTTTAAAATTTTGTTTCTATTATGGGTCAATTGAAATATATTTGGGCCAACTAATTCCTTAGTTTTTGTATGTTGTAGTGGGTTAATTTGTATCCTCTTGGGACTAGATGGTTATTTTGCAGTATGTTAATTTTGCTATGGGCCTGATTAATGCAAAAGTTTAAAAGATATATCTTTGGACCCATTTATTTGGGTTATCAAACTTCCTAGGCCACTTTTTAGTGCCCACTTGAAATTATGCTTTTGAGACCTGAAACCTTATGTAATAACATTTCAATCCCTAAACTCTCTATAATTAGGTTTTACCCCTAAAAGGTTAGACTTTTTAAATTATATTTTGACCCCCAAAAATTTTAAATTGCTGTTTGGTTCCTATTGTTTTGGAATTATGTTTTGACCCCTAAAACTTTCTAAAAATGAAAATTTAGTCCCCTAACTTTGTGTATAACTTTTGTGGATCCTTAAAGTTAATCGGTATTTTTTACCCCAAAAAGCTTTGTAGGATTTGCAATTGAGCCCCTATAAGTTTAGATTGTTCTCAATTAATCTTCTTTTTTGTTTTCAAAATCATTATTTTGCTAATGGTATTTGTGAGCATGTTGATACTTTAATAACTTGGGAATTTTGCAATTCAATCAGTGAAGTTTTAGTTTGGTTAATTAAGTCCCTTTTGCTTCCAATTTTCTCCATTTAATTTCCCTTTTTGATGAGTAGACATAATTTTGGTTGTTTAAATTACTTTTGTTAAATATCCTTATTCTTGCTTAGATCATCTTATTTCGTAGTTTTATTTTCAGTAGCATTATTTGCACCAGGATAAAAGGGGAGGGTTTGTTTTTTTAACTCATTTGCTCATCTTTATTTAGACTAGAACCGCAAAACACTTTTGTGCTCTGGGAGGTACATTTTTAAACTCTATTATGTGCAATACGTTTTTTTACCTGCTAATTGTTTTATTTCGTTTTGTTTAATTCTACATTTATCATTTTTGTTAGAGTAAGCAATTTTTTGTAAAAATAAAATAAAAAAATCTTAAGCCTATTGTAATAGATACGGTTATGTGCCATGTGCTTACTACTTTGATAGGATTTACATGTTATAATATTATCATTATGTTTTTATGTGTTTACGTGCTTTGTGTGCCTATGTGTTTATTATGTTATTATGTCAAGTCTATTTATTCTTACAATTATCTTTTGCTTATGTTAGCGTAGAATTTTTTCCCTCCTGTGTTAGTCCGACGCCGGCACGTTGACTTCTTCTGTTCCCCACATTTTCCATGTTCATTTTTATTGTTTATTTGATTTCATTTTATTTTATCTAAATTTAATGTGAACTTGGGTTAATAGAGTTCTTAGAAACATGTATTAAATCTTGCAAACGGTTTACTAGAAGTGAAAGGATGCCTTCCCTTTTATCAATAGGACTCCCAAACCTTTTCTTTTTTTTTTCATAGACTAGGAGTTGTCTTGTGTAGGGTTTCTAATTAATTTATTTTTACCTATTTATTTATTTAATATTACACTAAATGTTTTTCAAACTCTTTTTGCAACCTTTAACCTATAAGATCTTCCCCTTCCTTTAGGTTTAGGTTAGTGTCCTGATGCACTTCACACACTAGGTGGCCACCCGATTCTTTATTTATTTATTTATCTATTTTTTCAAAAAATCCAATTCTAGATTATTTTAGGGTTTTCAAAACGTCGCTTTTAAAAATCCCATTTTGGACCCTCTTTTTGTAATATTATTATACTCATTCCTCTTTATTTCTATTATTTCATTTTTCCTTGCCGAAAAATGGGACGCGACAGCTTGGGAACTCTACTTGGGACACTAGAGAGTTTAAGTACTCGATTTAAATAAATCACGTTTCCTATACCTTAACCCTTTGTTATACTGACTTTGGATTCTTTTCTATTTTTATTTTTATTTTTTGTATATGTTTTGTTTATTTGATATTTTCTTACATAGTTACATGTTTATTGGCTTTATTTTTTATGAGCTTTATATTCTGTATCTCATGACTTATGTTCATTTGCATTATCCGTTTCACAGGTGTCTCCCGGAACTCCTTGTAAGATTAGATAGATCTCCCCAGACATGCTGCCGTAGCGCGACGCGCATATAGCGGTGTTTGGGGATCACTTGAACCACCGATTGGGGACCCTTGGAATTTTTAGAATGCTACTTTTGGGTCCCAAAGTCTAAAGGGTTGGGAATCTTAAACCTTGAATTTAGAATGCATTAGTGAGCCAAATCTCATGAGCATGTAGATAGAAATACCTATTTATATGTTCGTGTACATTTGATTTTCTGACATTTAACTCACTTATGTTGTATTCTCTAATTTTGTTATTGCATAAGTTTACCTATTTTTAAGCACTCCTTGCATTATATAAATGTTGGGCAATTTAGATCCTTCCGCCTCCAGGGAGCACATCATGAGTCACTCATCTACATAACCCAACGGTCATCATCCCACTTCTTTTTTAGGATTTGGACCTCACGTAGGCACTAGTACAAGTTGTGACACTGCTATACTGATGTTGAACAGGTCCAACTCGAACCACCAACTTGGGACCCTTGGAATTGACAAAAATGCTATTTTTTGGGTCCCTTAGTCTAAAGGTTCAGGGACAGTAAACCTGTATGGAGTCTAGATTACATTAGTGAACAATTCTCATGCAACGTGTACATTACCCATATGATAGAACCTCTTGAATCCCTAATAGGATACTAGGCATGAGGCGAGGGATAATCTTTGTGTATATTTTTAAGGTATTCCTATTTTCTATTCTTGCTTTCTTTATTTGTCATTTTTTTGCAACTCATGAGCCTTAGAAAAAGAGTCTTCAGCAAAATGCTATTTTGGGGAATTGTCACTATCAAATTCCCACATATTGCATGACTTAGTATTTGTTATTTGGTGATTTCATTTTTTGTCTCAAGGTCAAAATGACGCCAAAGTTAGAGTCAATGTGAGTTCAATGTATAACCCCTTAGGACCCTTTCTGTCATCCATTGTACCCTTAGATGAAGTTGTATAAATGTGTGTCTGTTCTTTAGAAGCCTTTTATATTTCAAATGTTGTATAGTTACCCGTTGGAAAAAATGTGTTTATCCTAAACACTTTGTTTGTATCCCATAGCACTCTTTCTTTGTACATTCATGTTTGTATGCGAAGTCATTACAACTATGGTACATCACATTTCATTTCAGTGATGTTTTGATTTTTGCATTTTTTTACTCACTTTACTAACTAGTAACATGCATAAGCTATAGAAAGAATACCATTTCAGATATCCCATAGTAGGAATAAGCTTTCCCCTCGTGTCTCAGGTACATAACCCAATAAGACATGCACATTTATTTTTTTTGTACCAGCCAAAGGGATAGTGTACAAGGTAAGGAACCGAATCCAGGATCTATTTCAAAACCGAGTGGCATGAGGGCGCAAGTCAAGTATCAGTTTAATTGACTTAGAATATGAGGTTTTGAAATCACCTTTTGGCCATTCTAATAAAGTTGGTGAAATCCCCAAACATACGGACACTAAATTTAAGAATGAAATTAACTGAGTGTTTACTTCTCCTAAACAAATGATTGAGGCCAAATTTTGATTGCAACTTGCTCATAGACTAAGTAAATTTTTAAGTGGTTTGGGGTGATTAAGCAGTAGTCAAATCATTGATCTCATCAACTTTTGGTTAACCATCCAAACTACTCGATCCATTCGAACAAAAGTTTTCACAAACTCAATGGCTAATGGATAAGACAATGATCAACAATTTACAGAATGTATGACATGTCTCGAGTCTTTTGAGTGAAATTCTCTTTATTGGTTCATGAGCAATTCATAGAATCCAATCCATTCAAGCATAGAGCTCTCAATACTCTATTATCCAATAGTAAAGACACTGATTATCTTCTTACAAGTAAATACGATGTGTCTTCGAGTCTTTTGTTGTCCTATTTTTCATGACTCACCAAATGTGTCCATCCCATCACAGCTTTTTATTTATGATGTATATATCTTCGATCCATTCATTTCCCTTGTGTACCTCTTCATAAGTCATACAAATGAGTCGATCTATTCAGAATTCCTCTTATTTTTCAAAAGCGTCTCCCGAAAATGAAATTGTCACACTCATTATTAGATGGAGATGATGGAGAAAGAATTTCAACGCCAAACACTGACAAGTGAATAGTTTGAGTCCATCAAATATCGTATAGTACCTATCCCAGATGTTGCATTTTCATGCTAGGCTAACCCTTAGCATAAGAAGACTCCCCAATAGGGCATGCATACCGATTTTCAATTTAGTATGCTAACTCAATTTATTTTTCTTTTTCTTTTTTACATTCATCCAAAAGTTGTTCCTAAAAAAAAGTGACAGAGATTTCCTAGAAAATTTTGATTTTATTATACTATTATAAAGTTTTCAAAGATTTTGAAAATTTAAAGATGTTACTCAATATTTCATAGATCCCCGTGATTCACACCAGGGCATATTCGTATCAATCAGCTTTCACAAGTGTGGGAATAAAAATCAATCTGAGGATGAAATCTATTGCTCTTGCTACTAAGTTGTAGTCCTAGTATTACTTTCATACTTTTCAAGAGATAATGTTCTCTGAACATTTTCAAATAAATACATTATTTTGTAAAAGTGATCAATTCATTGTGTATATGGCAGATGTTCAAAATATTTCATTTCAAAAGCTTTATGCATTTTTTTCATTGTTGTGCAGTTATTATTTATAATATTGTGAATGTTTTTCCTATGTGCGAACTATGGAATGAGCCCTAAAGAACAAGATCAAGCTAAAAAGTCCCACATTCATGTTTCGCACGCAATTCTTGCTAATATATTTAACAATCTAAATTCACTGCATGCATGGAAGCATTAAAAATTTTGACCTAGCCATTTTCATGAGAGAAAATCCAATATCCAAACGCTGTCTACTTTTTGCTAACTCACTGAACTATAGAATTGGTGGATATAGCTTGACCAATTACCTTGTTGACCAAACTCCATACTGGGGTAATTTTTGTGAAGGTAAAATTTGTCTAGTTTGACTCATGTCACATCTATTTGAAAGCAGAATATGTTACTTCAATTGTTATGAGAATCTAGGATAATGTTTTCAGCATTCGTTTCTCTATCTAAATACAATTTATCCTTTGTTATCCCTTTGAGCCATCAAATATGACAATTTTGTTTCAATAAAGTCTTTGATGATCACACCCCTATACTAGGGAAATTTCACAAGTTGTAATCAAGAAGTCCAGTCTTGACTATACATTTCTTACAGTGGTTATCATGAGAGTTTAGAATAATGTTTTGGCCTTCGTTTCTACTACCTATACACTACTCATCCCTTGCGTCCCCTTTGAGCTTCCAGAATTGATGTTTGAAATTTTTGAATATTTCGTTTCATATGCACCTATTGTTCACACTCCTAAAATGGGGGAGAAAATTTGAAGAAAGTGTTGGGATAAGAGTGATATTTTTATATAAAAGATTGCAAGAGTTGAATTTTCAAAAAAAACAAAAAACAAAAAAAAAATAGAAAAAACAAAAACAAAAAGACAAAACAAAAAAAAAATAGAAAAAGATGAAAATCAATCAAAATTATAAATCAAGTGACTTAGCATTCCAAAGGCTTCAACTATATGAAATTGTGATTTTGAAATCAAGCGACAGCGTGTTAAATGCATCAACATAAAAAGCACTGTAGTAATTCAAGTGTAGCCACTTAAATTCTGGGTGTCAGGTGGAAGTCTAAATTGGGCATGATTCAATGTCAGAATGTGAGCAATGCAAAAATCGTAGATGCTTATTGTTAGTTTGGAAAGTTTTGAAGCCTAGCACTCGGGTAAATTTTTGGAATCCATGAGAAATCAAAAGATGCATAATTCCCTGATAAAAATTCATTCTTGTTTTTACTACGACTTTCTAGCCACATTACAAGCCTACAAAATCCATTACTAATTTTTCATTCATGGCAATCAAAAGTAAGAAATAACCCTTTTTGAGTCTATCTCTTTCTAAGTGATCACAAAGACTTGTCCCATGATATACATTTTTAGCTATCTTTTCTAGTCACATTACTAGATAATAAAGTTCATATGCTGACTACTTTCTCGTAGTAAATAGAGGTATGGAACCATTTTCTCTCATTGAGATGTGGTGATGAGTTGAGTAGATCACAAGGTTGGTACAATCCCTGACATAGTTCCTAAAGCTAAAATATCAAACTGTGCTTTTCTGAGCAGTATCACAACCCTGAAAAGTCCATATCATAGGTTTGTTAGATAACAAACAAGAAAAGCCTTCCATTTTTTCCCAAGCACCGACCCCAGTAAGGGAATGAATCAGCACAGTTCTTTTTAGATTAAAGGCTTATGACGTGATTTTTATGATAAGTATGTTTTATATTTGAGTGTTAATGTTTTGATGTAAAGTGCATAGTTTTTTTCCCTTTTCAAATAAAAAAATATATCATGCTCAATGTATGTCCTTCCCTATATATTTTGTTTCACATAATCATGGGTTTTCTTTCAGTTAGTATCGAGAATGAACCATCTTAAGATTTTATGGTTCACGAATACTAGCATTGGGGTAAATTTTTATGCAAATGGTAGGGTTTGGATCCATATTTTTTGGAAAACTCAATCAGAGAATTTCAAAGAAAAAATATTTTGAGTCAAGATTTGAAAACTAGGGCAATTTTTGTGACATTGTATATTTACTGTTTAAGTGAAGAAATGATAAATTGGGGCAATTTTTTATGAAGCAGTACATGAGACTATACTCAATTAATCAAGATGAGATTGTGTGATAAATCTGTGGAGCATAATGGAACATCGAGTAATGTATTCCATTTTTTTGCAACATACTTTATTTTTTACAACGTTTTGCAATGATTTTTCACAGTTATTACCATCTTTAAAAAAACAAAAACACACCAAACAAAAAAATAAAAAGCATAATTTTTGTCCATTCCCCCCTTCTTGTACAGGTGTGCTCAGAAAGAAGATAGGCAAATTTCATAAGGACTAGCAATCAAGCAAGGCAAGATCTCAAGTCCTTTCATTTCCATGGGTGCCATTTTAGTTCGCAATCTTAACGTTCATGCATGTATGTATCATTGTTCACTCGGCAATGCTGAAATTATTTTCTCAATTTGTTTTCAATGCCAAATCGATAACCCGAATTTTATGTTATTTTGTAGACTAGGAGGAAGGTATCCGTATTTGTTATTTTGTTTTATTTAAATTTCAAAGCCATTTCAATTTCAGTGTTCAATTCAAACATTTAAATTTCAATCATGTCAATTTCAATTCAGTAATTTGGGGATTTAAATTTCAAAGTCATTTCAATTTAGGTTCAGCAACCTGAACACTTAGATTGGAAATTCATTTCAAGTTCAGTTCAGTAGCCTGGGCATTTAAATTTCAAAGACAGTTCCTTGTTTCAATTTTAGTTCAGTAGCCTAAACATTTATGATTTCAAAGTCATGTCAATTTCAACTCAACAACTTGAGCATTTAAGTTCTAAAGTCATTTCAATTTTAGTCCAACATCTTAGGTAATTAAATTTCAAAGTCATGTTAGTTTCAACTCAACAGCCTAAGCATTTAAGTGAATTGTCCATTTGGAGGACAGTATTCCAAATTATCAATTTCTGTTCAGTAGACTGGACATTTAGATTTCACAATTGTTTCAATTTCCGTCCAGCAGTTTAAACATTTAAATTTCAAAGTAATTTCAATTTCAGATTGCAAAGTCATGTCAATTTTAGCTCAGAAGCATGAGCGTATAAATTTCAAAGTCATTTCAATTCCAGTATTTTAATTTGAGCATGAGCTTTCCAAGTTGTCAATTTCAGCTCAGCAGTCTGAGCATTTAAATTTCAAAGTCATGTCAATTCCATTATTTGACTTTGAGAATTTAGCTTTTCAAGTTGTCAATTTCAAAGCAGCCTGAGCATTAAATTTTTCAGTCATTTCAATTCTAGTATTTTAATTTGAGCATTTAGATTTCCAACTTATCAATTTTAGCTCAGTAGCTTGAGTATTAAATTTCAAAGTAATTTCATTTTCAGTTCAACAACTTAAACACTTAAATTGCAAAATCATGTCATTTAAATTTCAACTCAGCAACCTGAGCATTTAAATTTCAATCAGGTCAATTTTAGTCAGCAATTTAGGCGTTTAAATTTCAAAGTTATTTCAATTCCAGTATTTCAATTTGAGTATTTAAGTTTCACAGTTGCTTCATTATGAGTTCAACAACCTGAACATTTAAATTTCAGTCATTTCAATTTAACTCAGCAGCCTGAGTATATATGTGAAGCGTCCATCGGAAGGACAGCATTCCAAGTTATCAATTTTAGTTCAGCATCCTAAACAATTATATTCCAAAGTCATTTTAATTTCAGCTCGGCAGCCTGAGCATTTAAATTCCAAAGTCATATTCAATTTCAACTCAGCAGTCTGAGTATTTAAATTTTAGAGTCATTTCAATTTCAGTTCAATAGCCTGAATTTAAGTGAATTGTCCATTGGGAGGACAATATCCCTAGTTGTTATCCTGTTTCGTTTAAATTTCAAAGTCACTGCAATTTTATTCCTGTAACTTGGGCATTTAAATTTCAAAAATGTTTCAATTTCAGTTTAGCAATCTGAACATTTGAATTTCAGTCATTTTAATTTCAACTTAACAACCTAGGCATTTAAGCAAATTGTCAATCAAGAAGATGGTTTCCCAAGTGGTTTAAGTTGTTTCAATTCCAGTTCATAAATCTGAATATTTAAGTTTCTAAGTTGTTATTTCATCCATTAGGAGGACAGTATCCTGTTCTTATTTCGTCCATCGGGAGGACAATATCCCAAGTTATTTAAGTTGTTTCGGTTCTACAATCATCAATTTGAATTTTTAAGTTTATAAGACATTATTTCGTCCATCAAGAGGATAGTATTCCTTGTTTTTTCTTTCATCCATCTGGAAGATAATATCCCTTGCTATTCTTTTTGCCGTTGAGAAGACAATATTTCAAATTATCATTCAATGCCTACACTAGCATTCCCAGTTTTGAGAATGAATTACGTCTGACTAGATTCCCAAGGCAGAATGCGTAGGCAACTCATTGAGGGTTTGGTCACCATTTTTTCTTTTCAAGTCATTTTATGCAATCCTAGAAGATTTTTGCTATTTACTAGCTTCTCATCATGGTTTATAGTGTGAACTACATTTCACCTGATTCCCAAGTTAGGATATATATACAAATCAACTAGAACCCGGTCACAATTTTAGTACTTTCATTATGTGTTAGTCCATATTATGTCTCCTAGTGTTATTGTTTATGTCTCCTAGTCCTCAAAAAAAAAAAAGAAGGCAAGTTCGTGTAATGTCTTTCCATACAGGTGCAATAGAAATTCGACGCCTACATTGCGAGGAGTATACCAAGTGATCAAATTCAAGGGCACTATGACCTGATCAACACTTTACGCCGAAAAACTAGACTATCAATGATTCAAGTAGACATCTAATGAAAATTTTTGCATCTTTAATGAGTAGAAGCAAGATCACAAGATAGTCAAAAGATAGAATGATGTAGAAATGGTCAAGTCAAAAGCTGTAAGCATAGCACAGACTTTGTTTTGTAATGTGTGTTTTAGTTTTCATGAATAATAAAAGTGGTGGCAGTGGTGGTGACGACGATGATGGAAGTGGCAACAATGGAATCCTCCGCAGGTGACCATGACTCTTTCTCATTTTTCAAACTTCCTCCTCCTCTACCTCAAAACCTTCAATTCACCTAACCTGCTCGATAGTTTTCCATCTTTATCCAATATGTCAATTCGTATTTGTTTTCAGGCTAGTTTGGTGAAAATTCAATGTTCTACAATCTTTGTCTACAATCTCTTCGAACTTTTGACAAAGTAGGGCAAACTATAGACACCAAATTTTGACGCATTTTTTTTTATTAAGTGCCAAATTGGGGCATGAAAATTTTTCAAAAAAATTGTGTTTTTCAAGATAAAGTCCCAGTTTTGCAAAAACAAAAAAAAAAACGCATTTTATAGGTAAAATAACCATTTTAAATCACTTTTGTGGAGACAGGGGCAAAATGGTCTGTTGCACCTCAGTGTCATTTTCTAATTTTTAATGTTCTCAAGTGTGATTTCAAAATTTTGGAACCTCTCGGAAAATTTTGCTAGTCATTTAGAACTCATTTTTGAGGTTAAGAATTTTGGAGCCCGAACGTGCGTTTTCCAATAATTGCCTTTTTGGTGTCGTTTCGAATCAAAATTAAAAGTATACAATATTTTTGTATTTGTGTTAATTATTAAAATATTTTTATAAATTTATATTTTTATCATTTTACGAAAAATCAAAGTAAATTATACTCCCAGTTAGAAGTCGAACCTGAAATGTGGTCTACCACTACTTTTTCGTCGAAAGGCATAGAAAAAAAACGTCAAATCAAATCCTTTTTCTATATTAAAAGACGTTATTTAAATTTGCTTTTATTATTATTATTAATATTGCTGCTACTGTTACTGCTACCACTGCTAATATTTAGTACTACTATCCCACAGCATATCCCCTAGCACAGCAACAATCCAAATCCAACATCACCCGTCCCGCGCACACCATTTTTCTCCCAACACTAACTAACTGTCCCCTTTCCCTTCTATTTTTCCCAAAAAAAAAAAAAAACAACAAACAAATGAACACACTCCCCCTTTCCCTTCCGATTTGGTTGCTGCCAAACCCCTTGAGTTTTGTCCTTCTTGTTTTTGTTCTCCAAAGCAATCCCATTAACCCCCAAGATCATGCATCAGCATCATCCATTAAGACCATACATCATCATCATCCATTAATACCATCCATCATCATCAACAATTATCATCAATCATCACCACTACTCGTCAAACACAAATCTGTTATTTCCTCATGAATTTTGCGGTATACTTTTATGTTATGCTCATGATACGCCTTAGATCTACTGTCCTCTTTTCAGATGATTTGGGTGATTGTTGGTTTTTTTGGTTGGTAAAAATTTAAGTTATTGCCCATATGATGATTTTATATTGCGAGATCTAATAATTTTGAGCCTGCGTGATGTTAAGATTTGATTTTCTTAGATCCGTGTGATGTCTTTATATTGCAAGATCTAGTGATTTTTGTTTGACACCCTATGATGCTTAACTTTCTGTTTGAGCTGAAACTTCACTCTCGGTCTTTGTCTTGATGTATGTACATCCAGATGTTTTTTTGTCGTTTTTGGACTGTATTTATCCGTTTTGAGTGGAAAACGAATTTGGAGGTGTGTTTTACCCTCCATAGACTTGCCGAATATTGTTACCAATGGCAGTCCAAGTGGCACCGGCCAGTAGGCGTCGACTGCCGCTGGGCTGCTGGTGACTCCCTAACCGCCATGGCAGTTCCCTCTTGTTTCTGTGTGCTTTTTGTTGCTGGATTTGGACCTTTTGCTTTGGGCCTGTGATGTGTTGATTTGGGCCACAACAATGTTTAATTAGTTTTGGGCCATGATTTTAGAATCTGAGGGATATTGGGCTTGATAAATTGAATCTAATGGCCTTTGATATAAAACAACGAAACCCTTTTGGGTTTGTTTTAAATCTGATGGGCTCTTAGTTTTAAAAAAAAAAATGTTTTGAATTGTACGCAATGTCCAGTTCAACAAAAAAATAATTTATTTTACCACCAAACCACTAAAATATTAAAACAAATTAATTAAAGACTTGGCAAATCAAAATAAGAGGGAAATGAGGATTTTTCTAAATATTAGGGGCTTTGTTCCTAAATTATTTTAAAAAAATATTATTATTCTGATCCCCCAACAAGGGACAATAATAAACAAAAAAAAAACAAAAACAAAAACAAAAAAACAAAACAAAACATTTTCTTGGAAATAGGGACTAGAAAATATAGGGGTGTAAACGAGCAGAGCAGCCAGGCTCGAGATCGAGCTCGATCGAATATGGTTTTTAGAGTTCGAACTCAACTCGTTAAAATTTTATTGACAGAGTTCGATTCGAGCTCGCTCGAATATCGATTCCTTGAACTTTTGCAAAAAAATAAATCATAATTTCTCATATACTTATTTACATTTATTCTAAGAAAATACATAATTTCTCTATGCTTTTCAATAATATTTTTCACAATCATAAAAACTAAACACAATATTAAAATAAATAAATTATCCAGCAATCACATCACATAAAATGAGTGAATGACAACACAATAGTCAAATTTAAAACTATCCAAACTGTAGTATAGCCAAGTGCTAATTACTGTTATATATTGGATGAACAAAAGATAATAACCACAATTTACTAACAAAGTTCATCACTATAGTACTAAATGACCAATATAATATTCAAAAATCACTAACAAAAACTATCAAAGCCATCCATAAATCATTCACTAGTTCAACCACAAAATTCCTTAATTTCTTGCTCAAGATCCAAAAGAGAGATTGGCAACTAAGAAAATCATACACCTGCAGTCCATACATAAAATTGAGTAAAATGTCAAATGTTAACAACTATAAATCAATATTCAGTAGGCTAAAATCTGAATTGTGTAAAATTCAGTTGACACATTTCTCCAAATAGATGATTCACGAGATGGGAAGTGAAATTTCTTTTGATGTTTTGACACTCTGCACATAGAAAAAAAAATTAAATGATTCACAACATAATTTAATATGAATAATTTTAGTTTCATATCTTACTTTCATCTTCTTTTTTACTCCATGAAAGTTTCAACACCAATCTCCTCCACACATCAACACTTGCACTGTTTCAGGAGAAAGTGAAGCTCGATATGCATTTATCACTCTTCTTCTAGCACTCAATGTAGCATCAGATGCAACTGTGCTAACTGGAATGGCTAAAATATCACAAGCCATCCTAGACAATATTGGGTATGATAACCTATTCATCTTCCACAAGCCCAAACAGTCAAATTGTACCGGAGTAGCATTTGGTCCATTCTTTTGTGGACCTTTCTCCAAATAGTCAACTAGTGGTCAGATTTTTGAGGCTCAAAAGTCTCCGATTGCCTTAAAAAATCATCAAAATCATTCCATCCAGAAGTAGAGGAAGAAATTATACACATCTAGATGATGAATCACCAACTTGAGATATCTTCCTTTTTCCAAGCTGATCATGATATTTGCAGCCACATATTCATCATACAACTCAAAAAGGACTGTCCTAACTTTTGAAATGTTCTCCTGGGCTTCATTAGATGGAAAGAGTTGTGGGAAACAAAAATCTACGGCCTTCATTTTTTGCCTAGGATCTAAAATAGCAGCCACAGCCATCAACAGATTGCACTCACCCCAATATTTATCAAATTTTGTTTTCATTTTTCTAACCATTGCTCTTATGAAGTCATCCTCATCATTTACCCCACTATCTAATACTAACTTTACTCTTTTAATTTCTTGGAGGAACAAATTTGATGTAGGATAATCACTACCTGAAATAATTTGGGTGGTTGCCCAAAAAGTCTCCAAAATATTGCAAACTTTGACCACAATTTTACCAATCTTCTTCTGATGGACAGCAATCGTAATGTGGCTCGCGATTCCAAAATCGTGGAAAAACTTCATTGAACTTTATTGCACAACTCAACATCTCAAATGTTGAGTTCCACCTTGTTCTACAATCATAAACCAGCTTTCTTCCCGGCAGTCGCAATTGCTGCACAATATCAGCAAATAGTAGAAGTCTTCCATCTGAGCGATTGACAAATTCTACACTTTCTCTAATATTGTCGGTGATGTCTACAATCTGACTGAGACCATCTTGAACCATAAGGTTCAAGATGTGTGCACAACACCGAACATGGAATAGTTTTCTAGCACACACTAAGTTCTTACTCATAGAGAAAGTATCTTTCAACAACCTGATTGTCACATCATTATTTGAAGCATTGTCCACTGATATTGTGAATATCTTGTTCTCAATACCCCATTCTTTTAGGCATTTAAAAATGGCATCAGAAATTTCAAAACTCCTCTTCGAGGTGGCGGAATGTGAACGACAATTTATCTAACTCAATACTCTCTTCTGTAACTTCCACGAAGAATCAATCCAATGTCCGGTTATCACCATATATTCAATCTTTTGATTCTTAGACTTCCACAAGTCCATTGTCAAACTTACTTTGTTGACATTCTTAAGAAGATTCTTCAACTTCTTCTTCGCTAGTTCATAAACTGCTACACAATCAACTTTACTTGTGTTGCGTACATATCAATGCAATCAAAAAAGAGTTTCATCATGAAATTGAATCCTTCCTCTTCCAAAATGCTGAATGGATGCTCATGCATCAATACCCAATGTGCAGCTGCCTCTCTCATTTTTTCCATATCAAACTTTCCGAAATGTAGAGGAGGTATGGGAAGTAGGTGCATCAGTAGGCTAGAAATTGATCTTTGTCTATTGCACTGCTTGTCTCAAACTCATCTTCCTGATCACACAAGTCTGTCGATGTCTAATCATACTCGATGTGGTCCCCGTTGCATTCTTTGCTAATTTTGATTTACAATGAATGCAATCTCAACTTTCTTAACACCATCAACAACAACATCTTTGAAATCATTCCATGCCTCTGATTTTTTACACCTTTTCTTCACTTGAAATGTCTCTAGATTTTGTCCATCCTCATTTTGTTGATTAAATTGCTTGGGTACTTCACCAGTTGCTCCCATGACATTAGTATCTTCTACGGTAATATTTTGCAATTGCACAGGTTCATTCTCATTGGTTGGAGTAACGGGAGTATCCAAAAATACTGGGGTAGATGAATTCTCTGTAGATAGTGTAGGATTTAAAGAATTTTCTTGCTGACTTTGCATTATTACAAAATGGTAACTGGCCAAAAAAAAAAAAAAAAACCCCATTTAGCTTATAACAAAAGAAAAAGAAAGAAATTAAGGAAAGTGCAACAAACTTTAAATCATATATATGCATGTAAAAATTACTAATGTCAAGTACTAAGAATAACCCTTCAAATCTAAATAAGTAGCAACAATTAATATTTTAACATAACAATGGCATAATAGTTTTCAATTCCAAATAACAAAAGTTAAGAGGGGAAGAACAAGAATGATAACTTGCAGACAAAAACTAAAGAAATATATCTCTGTATAACGGAACAAATAAAGAACCAACCAAATAGGAAGCACTAAAATTCAAGAATTATGAAAATTTGTTCTTTTTAAAATTCAAGAAGCAGTAAAAGTGAAGATTTTGTGCAGACAATAACAAAGTCCACGTACTAAAAAGTAAACCACCTTGAATCACTAATCAAATCTTTGACTTTTTGTTTTTCAGACAATGACAAACTTCATATACTAAATAATTAAGAACTATCAAGCCCCACATAACCCACATAACAACAACTCACAAACAACCCCATGCAGCAATCACCAATTCATTTTAGGCCTTTAAAGGATAGTAGCATTATAGTGGTATTGAATAATCAGACTTCCCAATTCTAGATTTCTTATAAATTTTTTGTTGAGAATATCAATCAATTTTTTCAGCCCCAATTAAGCACTCTTAATATTACATCATCATCTTGCACTTTGAAAAAAAAATAGAAAAATAAGATCAAAGTTCAAAAGTAAAAAATATACCTTGAGATTTAATTACGTTGGAGATGGTGGTGATGGGAGCCGTGAGATTTGGTGAGTTTAGGAGATAGTAGGGTTTGTGATTGCAATTCTCTGAGTTAAGGAGAGTAGGGATTGGGATAGGGATTGTGAAGTTTGATAAAATGATCGTTTGAGATACTTCAGGGTATTTGTTTATTTTTTAAAATTTTTTAGATAAAAAATGTTTGACTAAAATGTCCATATACTATTAAATAAAGTGATATGGTAGAAGTGTAATTTTCTCAAATACTTGTGACATTTTAGTAATTAAACATAGTATAAAAAATTTAAAAGATATATATAAATATATACCAAAGCTCGAAAAGCTTGACGAGATTTCGAGTCGAATACCTATGCGCTTGAGATTTAGCTCGAGTCACTATTCGAGCAGTTCGAGTTCGACTCGAGCTCGGTTCGAACAGTTCTCTGACCGAGCTACTCGCGAGCAGCTTGATTCGTTTACACCCCTAACAAAATATAAATTTTTGCTACTGATTGTTACAAAGCGACAAAAATTGGCTTTTTGGTTTTGTGGTTTGTTGTCTTGTGCTCATTAGTGGAAGGTTTTGGGTTTTAAGATTTTGGTTTTGTTATGGGTCAATTAAAAATCTGTTTAGGCCAACTAATTCTTTATCTAGTTTTTGTAAGTTGTAGTGGGTAAATTTGTATCCTCTTGGGCCTCAATAGTTATTTTGCTGTGTCTTAATTGCTATAGGCCTGATTAATGCAAAAGCTTAAAAAGATGTATCTTTGGGTCCATTTATTTGGGTCATCAAACTTCCTAGGCCCCTTTTTAGTGCCTATTTTTGGAAATTGTGCTTTTGTTCCTAAAACTTTTTGTAATTGCATTTCAGTCCCTAATTCTCTATAGTTACATTTTTTCTCCTAAAATTTTTTGAAATTATATTTTGACCCCTAAAACTTTCTAAAATTATTGTACTTGGTTCCTATTTATTTGGAATTATGAAACTTTCTAAAAAATGGAAATTTAGTCCCTTAAATTTTGTAAATAGCTTTTATTGGTCCTTTAAGTTAATTGGAATTGTATTTTTTACCTCAAAAACTTGAAGAATTTGCAATTGAGCCCCTATAAGTTTAGATTGTTATCAATTAAGTTTCTTTTTTTTTTCAAAATTATTGTTTTTCTACTAGTTTTCTTTCTTCATGAGCAGTTGAGACTTTAATTGTTTGGGAATTTTGCAATTCAATCCGTGAGGCTTCAGTTTGGTTAATTAAGTCCCTTTTGCTTCCAAATTTCCCCATTTAGTTTCATTTTTGATGAGTTGACATAATTTTGGTTGTTTAAATTGCTTTTGTTAAATATCCTTATTCTTATTTGTTGTAGTATTATTAGCACCGGGATAAAATAGGGGTTCTTTTAACTCGTTTGCTCATCTTCAGTTTGGACAAGAACCGCAAAATACTTTTGTGATCTGGGTGGTACATTCTCTAAACTCTGTTATATGCAATATTTGTTTTTACTTACTAATTGTTTGGTTTTGTTTTATTTAATTGTACATTTATTGTTTTCTTAGAGAAATAATTTTTTGTAAAAAAGGCTTAAGCCTATTGTTATATATAATATTATATGCCATGTATTTATTACTTTTGTTCGAATTTGCATGTTAGAATACTACTATTATGTTTTTATGTGTTTACGTGCTTTGTGTAGCTATATATTTATTATGTTATTATGTCAAGTGTATTTATTCTTATAAATATTTTTTGCGTACGCTATTGTAGAATTTTTTTCCTCATGTGTTATTCCAATAATGGCACAATGACTTCTCCTGCTCCCCGCATTTTTCAGGTTCATTTTCATTATTTATTTTGTTTCATTATATTTTATCCAAATTTAATATAAACTTGGGTTAATTTCTTGGAAACATGTATTAAATCACGCAACCAGTTTTACCGAGAGTGAAAGTGTGCCTAAGTTATTCGTAGAGTAGTCTTATTGACTCTTCCATTTCCTCAATAGAACTCCTGAACCTTTTTTTTTTTTTTTGTTATTTTTGTAGACTAAGAGTTATCTAGTACAGGGTTTCTAATTAATTTATTTTTACCTATTTATTGATTTATTGTTACAGTTTAATTTTTTTTCAAACTCTTTTTGCAACCTTTAACCTTTAAGATCTTCCCCTTCCTTTTGGTTTAGGTCAGTATCCCGACGCACTTCACACACCGGGTGGAAACTCCATTCTTTATTTATTTATTTATCAGTTTTTTCAAAAAAAAAATCCTATTTTAGATTATTTTAGATTCTTCAAAGCGTCGCTTTTAAAAGTCTCATTTTAGATCCTCTTTTTGTAATATTTTATACCCATTCCTTTTTATTTGTATTATTTCATTTCTCATTGCCGAAAAATGGGGTAAGACAAATGCAATTTAAAACAATTTTGGAAAACAACCATGTATCCTAAATCACCTTGCAATCCAAATAACATTGTAGAAAAGTTTCTTGCCTAAAGATCACAAAAATCACATTTTGGAGGCATGCAAAAACTAATGTTGCACAGGACATCATCTGTAGGAATTCTCTGGTTATGCAATCTTCACATAAAGATTGAGATCTTGAGAGGTATTCTATGATCCCAAATCATTTTTCTTAACCGTAATGATGTCTTGGATACATCCTCTTTCAGGACTAAAGCATCAGAAAATCCATCTTTAGGGTTTAGTGTCCAAACCATTGAATCCACTTATTGACTTCCAGTTAAGTGCACATCCTTGATCATAAGTCTGATACAATCCAATTTTTCATTGGTGTAGAAATCCTCTATGCAAGACAAGTTCCACTTGTAATTGTTACAAAGTTCCACCACAACCAACCTGGGGTTTACTACCTCAAGAACTATTTTATACAATGGACCCTTTCTAGTCAATTGTCAAACCAGAAAGACATCAAACCTCATCCAATTCTAAATTGAATGTAATCTTCAGCCTTATCCCTAATCAATAACATTCTCCTCCATATTCTGTTCTAATAGAAGATTGTTTTCCAATGGGTTGAACTCCCACTGGATGAGTATTATCCTTAAGATATCTAGCTTTGAGAAAGTTTGACCATAAGGATTGCCTATCCTAAACTTCCACCACAACTTCACAGAAAAACCCTTGGACAATTGCTCTATTGGGTGAATTCCTAACCCATTGTAATTTGTAGGCTAACAAATTAAAGTCCAAGAAATCCAATGCTTCCCAAACTCCTCTTTAGTAGTCCCCCAAAAGAAGTTTGTGACATGTTGTTAATTTCCTTCAGAAATGATTTAGGAGGTTGCATGATGGCCAACAAATATACAGGTATACTACTTAAGACATGATTTATAAGGATCAAACTTCATCCAGGAGAAAGGAATTTATTGTGCCTCCCTCTTATCTGATGGCCAATTTTTTCCAACCTAGGCTGAAAAAGGCATTTCCTCTTCATTGACTTCTGAATAGAACGTCCCAAATATAGAAATGGAAAAACCTTCTTTGCAAACCAGTAATATTCTGTGTTTATATTCTTCTCACTCTGCTGTAGGAACACTTGCTTGCCACATAAAAAGAGCTTTTAACACCACTCACTAGCTGAACAATACTAGCCTCAAAATTAGAAATAAAATCTATTAGATTCCTCAAAGATCTGGCTTCTCCTTTAATGAAAATCATAATGTCATCAACAAATGTTAAGTGTGTAATTAGAGGACAATTCCTAGGCAAATCATAGTAAGAGATCTTATGTTGAGAGAATTACTGTTTAAGACCCCTACTAAAGACTTCCAACATTAAAATAACAAGAGGAAAGACAAAGGATCCCCTTGCCTTGCTCCCCTTGAAGATCAGACTAACTCTTTTTGAACTCCATTGACCCCTACTAAAGACTTCCAACATTAAAATAAACAAGAAGGGAGACAAAAGATCCCTTGACTTACTCCTCTTGAAGATCTAAAAATCCCTTGTGGAATTCCACTGATCAATATAGAGAACCAACAATTCTCCTTGACATTCCTGATTAAAGAAATCTATCTAGTGTGTTGAAAAGCCAAAAGTTGCCAATACTTTATATAAAAAACACCATGCCACTCTATCAAAAGCCTTAGTTAGATCAAGGTTCAGAATCACATTGTTTCCTCTAACTTTCCTATCAATGAAATGCACCATTTCTTGGGCCAGTAGGATATGTTCAATGATATTTCTACCTTTAACAAAAGCTGCTTATTCCTGAGGCACAATTCTTAGGAGAACCACAAATAACCTATTTGCCAACATTTTTGTACTAACTTTCTGAACAAAATACAAAGACTTATAGGTTGAAAATCCTCAAAAGAAGATGGACTCTCCTTTTTTAGGAATTAATGTAATCAATGAGCTGGTGAAAACCTTAGGCAATACAGTACCTATCATAAAATCTTTCACACCATTCCATAGATCTTATTTAATGATATTCCAACAGGTTTTAAAGAATACTCCATTGTAACCATCAATACTAGCTGCATTATCAAAACCACTACCTTGAGTTCTTCCATTGATAATTCAGGAGCTGTAAGCATTACATTTTCTTCCTTAGTGACCAGCTTTGGAATTTCATGTAGCAATGGATCAGTATCTGCCACTTCCTCGGTTGATAGAAGCTATTCAAAAAATCTAATCCCTTTTTCTCCAATTTTAGCAATATCCTCAATTCATTGCCCTTGAACTTTAATCTTGGAAATAGCCAACCTTTGTTATTTTGTTTACATCTTAGAGTGGAAAAACTTTGATTTATGGTCCCCTTCCTTAAGAAACAAAATTTTCTTGACCCATGGAAGAGGAACAAGATAATATGAGAGGAGAATGATCCGAACATGTCTTGGTTAGATGTTCAATAGAAAGTAGATCATAATCCTCTTAGAACATATTGTTGCAAACTACTCTATCAAGCCATTTCCAAACTAGGGAACCCACCTATTACCCAACCAGGTATACTTGTTACTAGTGAAAGATAAATTTAATAAACCACAATTCTCCAAACAAGAGTTGAAGTCCTCCATTGCACTAACTATCTAGTGAAGAAGAACCCAAGTACTCCTCAATAGAGCATTTGACATTAAAATCACCCCCAACAAACCAAGGAAGGGATGAATTCTAAAGGGATCTCAGCTCCATAAGATCCTTCTACCTTGAATAGTAGACTTACCATAAATAAAAAAGGCCAAGCAATTCCTCTTAAGAAAAGATAACTCCACAGAAGTATGAATGCCTAATCTGAATTTGAAAGACAAGATATGTTGATCTTGGTAGAGCAAAATAACCACACGTTACCATTAGGATTAGATAAGTAGCTTGCTAACCCTAATTTAAAGGCAAAATTTGAAATCCTATCTTTATCCACCATAGGTTCAATAAGGCAAAGAAGTTGAACCTTATGTTGCTTAATCAAACTTTTAACTCTCCTTAGGGAAGCTTTATTTATCATTCCTCTAATGTTCCATATCAAGAACTTATTCATTGGAAAAATGGATTTTGAGATTAATTGCTAGATTGAGATCTCAACCTAGTTTGTACTTCATAGTATGTGAACGCGCTACAAATACCTTTCTTTATCTTGGTTTCTCAACTTCTACTTTGGAGGCAAACCAACAAGAACTTGTATTTTGTTTGCCAACAGCTAACTGATAGCTCTTCATTCCTGCACATTTTGTGGAGCAGTGTTGGTGTTAGGACAATTGGCTCCAAAAAATAAGAAATAAGCTCCTCAGTTGATTTCCCAGCTGCAAAATCCAGCTTATCTCTTGAATCCATAACCCCCACAATATTTTGGACATCCTATCCAACTTCTTCCTCAAAAGTATCTGCAGCTTCCAGATTCAAAATTGAAAAAAGATTTAGTGAAACCACCTCATCCTCATCCTCATCCCCAGATATTTCACCATCTTTAGAATTCAAATTTTGAACTTCCACGATTGACGGGGATTGGTTATCCACCATGATCTCAGCATCATTCATTGCCAACTCCTAAGTAGGATTCCAACCAACCTATGCCTCCTGGTCACCTGAATCAATTGGAACCTATGTCTGGAATAGAAACTCTAGCAACATGATCATCAATCCTAGCAACTAGAGTCTTCTCAATTGGCTTTTCAATACTTTGAAGTTCTTTGTGAGAGGCCCTCTTTTCAAGAACTGGAGTCTTCTTAGCTGGCCTTTCAACAATTGGTGGCTTTTATGTTTGTGTATGTTCTATATATTATGAATTATGTTTTTGTTATGTGTTTATTGTTTTTATTGTTTGTACTATTTTCTTATCTTTATTTTGCTCAGGATGAGCAAAGCCTTAAGTTTGGGGGGATGATAACTATAAAACACTAGGGTTATCTTTGACCTAATTAATTTTAACAGTTTTTGCCTTGCTTTCGAGTACTTTTAATGTTTATGGGTATATTTTTGTGCAATTCCATTTCTATGTGTTATTATGTGTTTAATATAATGTTTAGGTGTTTTAATTAATATCACTTAACTTATATATATGTAAATGTGTTTAGGTTTTACAATTAGTGTTTTACTTAATTTCTCCCGAAACTAGTGTCGTTTTGTATATGAGTTTGTTGTTCTTTGATTTTCCAATATTTGAGCACACTTTAATTAATATTTATGTTAATGTGTTTTTATGTTGGATTTAGGGTTTTGGATGGTTGGAAGCTCATTGGAATCAATTTAGGAACAAACTTTGTAGAAATGGACCAACCGGCCAAAGTAGCCTAAGGCTGGCCAAGAAGTGGCCAACCCTCTAGGGCCAAAACTTTGGCTGCCAACCAAGGTGTCTAGAAGACCCTTGGCTAGTCGTGAGCCTCCCATAAAGAAAATGGTTCTCCATCGGTGAATACTAGCCTAGAAGTGCTGAAATTTATCTTTTTGGGGTTGTTTTCGAGGGCTTTCATGTAATTTCACCCCCACCCAAAACTCTACTAAAAAACCCCTTTAAGGGGCTGATTTGTGTAAGCCACCTTAGTTTTTCTCTCTCTTCTTCCCCACTTGGGATGAAACTTTTAGTTTCTTTTTCCATTTTCTTCCTAGACTAGTTGCCCATTTTGAAAGTGTAACTTTGTTTTCCAACTTCATAAGTCTTTATTTGTGTTTAATGTACCTTGTTTTCTTTCATTTTTCATGTTCAATTAAGTTGTCAATTCCCCTTTTAATGCTCTAATCTACCAAGATTTCCTTTAAATGCCTTCTTACTAGTTTTACTATTTTCTTGCTTTGCTCACTTAATTGCTTTCCCATGTTTTTATTTGCTTTCTAGAAGTTTAATGTGTTTTAGTTTATCTTGACTTAGGCTTTTGCAAAAACAAATCCATATGGGCAACAGTTAATGAGTTGATTAGGTGGTAAAATGGATTAATTCGGTAATATTATTGGGCTCAAGAGTTAATTAAGGAAATTAGATACTTCCTAGGTTAGTTTGGGTCAATTGAGGAGATATGACCACTTGAACCTCTATTATAGACCTAGATTAGTATTGGACATGGTTTAGAATTTGATCTTGGCAGACTAGTTCACCTAGTTGGTTGTTAGAATTCCATAGGTAGTTAATCAAGTTAAGTTCTAGTTAGCTTAGATAGTAGGAGGGTTCCACATTAGGATAGTTAAATTAAAGGCCTAATTACATGATGGATAGGGATTAGGTTAAATTTGGGAATCAAACTATAATTTGGCTTGTGTAATTATTTGATTGACTTAATAAACCAAACCCTGATAAATTGGCTAGCATAAACCCTAATCCACTTTTTTATTTATTTCTAGTTGTTAAGCTAGTTTTAGTTAAATTTGTTGTTAAATCAACCCTTCAAATAGCTATCCAACCAAAAAATTGGTAATTGACAACCAATTCTCGTGAGATCGACCCCTACTTCCACTTGTTACTATTTGACACCGTATACTTGCGAGATGCCATCCAATTAGTTAGGAGCAGGTGATTTATAAATTTTAAAGCTAGATGTGAAGTACATCACAATGCTTGAACTAGCTCTATCAAATGTGAGCATGGTGTATTCCTGAAGTGGTCTATCTCCATTCCTCATCTCATTACCTTTCCCGTTTCCATTATCAAACTGTGATTTGCATTATCATTAAATCCAAGTTTGTTTCCTTCATTTTCCTCATGTTCCTTCCTTTGATCATTCATTCCCTTTCATCGTCTACCATGGTGTTTCCTTGGTGTTGTTGTTGTTGTTTTCTCTCTTTTCTAATCTTCCTTAGAGTTCTTTCTATTTCCCTGTCAAGAGGTACCAATTATTCTCAATCCTCAATCATGCACTACAAAAACAACACTTAGAAACACATTAAAAGCTCCAATGGTATATGATAAGGATAGAAGAACAAGCAAGGAAATAACGAAAAGTAAACACAAAATCTATACTATATATAAGCAAGAGACGCCTTTGGTGTGATGTCATTTTATGTACTTTTACTTTTACCCTCATTCAGTATTGATAATTTTAAATATATCATATTAGTCGCCACTTTTAGCTACAATATTAACTTCTTTCTATATATTTCCATCAAAAAAAATTTCTCTATTTACTTATTATTTTTTTTAAAAGTCACACACAGTGTGTGCCTTTCACTACTAGTTAAAAAAAAAAGCCTAATCTAGCAACAATCTTAAGTGGCTCGATATTGCCAAGAAAAGAACACTGATAAAGTGATACCTTATTTTTATAGAGTTATTTGTTGCTCTTTTTGCTCTATTTAGTGTTGTTTTGTCTTGATTTTAGCACTTAATTACAACTAGTTTGTGTTTTGAGTAGGAATGTTTTAAATATCGTATGTTACTTATTTAGTTTTTATATGTTTTGTGTAGAGTTGGAAGGTCAAGATGGTCAATTATAGCGGTGGAGAGCATATTAAACCATAACCTCCGTGGCGTTCAAAGCAAATGTCAGTGCCATGGCATTGTATCTGGGTCGGTCCAGACAAGTTTAGTTGTGGGTTTTAACCTATATCCAAGCTCAGGAGCTGTCATTTAAGAAGAGAGCTATGTACGACACTGGAGAGGTAAGAATCAAAAGTCTAGCTATTTTCCTAAGGTTTCTTATTGCTTTAGAGTTACAAGGACAACTATTTTTCCCATTTTTCGATTCATAGTAACTTAGATTTTAGTTCGTTATATTTTCTACCAAACACCAGTTCAGAAGTTTATTCCTCTAGTTTATTTTTGTATTCAATTTACAATTCAAGTACTTCAGTACTTCAGAGTTCAATTGTGGTATTATTCTATTTAATTTTATTAGTACTTATTCATTAGATTATTGGTTTTGTTTATGATGATTTCCTACAATTTTTATATTTGATTTGGTTTAGATTATACTATGATGCACTAATCTGTTAAGGTTAGGTGATATCTATGAATTAATCCGAAGATTGTGTGATTGGGTAATAATTAGTAAAACATAACAAATTAAGAACATAGCTAATTCTTGATTTGATTGAGTTGATTAAGGAGAGAATGGGAGTTAATCCTTTGTCACATACTACCGTTGATTATTAGATTAGATTCAACTTGAGATTGTGGTTGAATAAATTGACTAATTGGTTCTTAGTAATTCCATAGGCATATCACTAATTTACTTATAAGATGAATTGAGTGAAGGAGCGATCCCAACCAATCTTAATTAAGTTCATAAAACTCAATTATCACAAGGGATCAGGATTGGGTTTACTCTTGGGAATTGAATCTCCATTAGCATAACTGGAGAGATTAATGGATGGAATCGATGAATTCAAGGATATTGCTAATCTAGCAACTAACTTACTTTCTCACTTGAGCTAATTACATCTTTTAATTCATTGTTTGGTAATTCGTAGTTAGTTTAATTATTTTGTTATTTACTTTTAGAAAATCAAAATCTATTGATTGAGATTGTCTAGATAGAGATAGTCGAAGACTATTGGAACTTGTTTACACTATTTCACAAAAACGATCCTTATTTAATCTACTACACTAATATCGTATACTTTCGAGATTCTGTGGATAATTTGGAATAAGTTAATTAAACTACACGTTATCACAACAACACCAAAAATTTGTTATGTATCAAATTCAAATTACAACTATTGACTACTAAAATCTTTTATGCATAATTCTGTAAGTATACGGGTAGCGAATTAGTAAAGAGTAAATGGGGATCGTTTGGATGAGGATCTAATTTATAATAACCAAATACTTAAGAATTATCACTAGTTCGACGAGCAATAAAAAGATATTCTAGGGTTTTAAATAAAACTAAGTAATCAATTAAAAGCTAGTAAACTAAGTTTATAAGAAAGAAGACAACTACTAAAACACCTTATGGGTCGATTTAAAATTAAGGAAGAAAAGCGAGTTGAATGTTATATTAGCTAATTTTTGAATTCCAGTCAAATTGAATAATTAATGCGGGTGATTTTACCAATTGTTGGCCCAAAGCAACCTAAGAAGAGAGGTGAATTTGGTTGTCTAAAAAAAAAACCTTTTGATATACTTAATGAAAATGCAAACTATATGCACCAAATGAACACGTAAGCACAAATAAGCACAAATGAATAAAATAAATATTCAACAATTGAAGCTCAAAGAACGAATAAAAAGATTGAGATTAAGAATATCAAACCAAACTCCCAATCTCCTCAAGTTTGGAGTACATCTACTAATAGTACCTCTTCAAAGAAGATGAGACAATAACCTTCTTGTACACAAAGTATGATAATCGTTTGTACCAACTAAGTCCCTCTAGTTGAGCCAAAGGGTTTTACACCACAACCTCAATTTTGTACACTTGTTATCCCTCCACTCTTACACTTGAAGATCACTCATAAGTCTACTCTTGCTCACACTAATTTCCACTAGTTGAGCCAAGAGCTCTATTCTACCCAAACCAATACCACCCACACTATTTTAGCCTATTTCTCCCCAAATAGTTTTCACAAGTGTTTGTATTTAATGTAGTAGTACTTCTTTACATTTTCAGGCAAGGAGGTATTTATAGATTCCCAAAAACTACCTCTAACTCTCCAACAACTATTTTCTATTTATTGCAAAACTAGTTGTTAGAGCTTTCAGACGTCCGATCCTAACTCACTGCATCCGAAAGTTCATCCAAACACTTGATAATGGATTCTTGTCTTGCCCTCATTCGGCCGTCCAATCCTACATCCTAGCTTGCGTTCAATACTGGGCTAGTGGTTTCTGAACTTGTTTCCTTGGTCGTTTGGACATCATTCTTTGTCCAAAACTTGGAGATGTAAGACTTGATTTTTGCCCTTCGGACGCTGCCTAACGTCCATTCTCTAAAGCTGACACCTTTTCTAATTTCTTCCTTGAATGGTCATTTGCATCCAAAGCACTGTCCTTCGGACAGTTATTTGGATCTGAAAGATGTGTTCTTCCTTCAATATTCTCTGGTCATGTTTCGAAAGCTACACACTCAACTTTAAACCATTAGAAGTAATTTGACATCATCAAAACATGATTGGGATTCAACAATCTCCCCCTTTTTTATGACAACAAATCAACTGGACAATCTTAAAACAATTTTGTCCATTATTTCTTCCTCTTTTGGCATCATCAAAACATAGAAAGAAAAAAATTAATTCAATTTTAAGTTTCCCTACGGTTTATTCCATTTCCCCCTTAAAATGTACATGTTATTCAAATGTGTACATGGGGAATAAGTCAAGTTATGCAAAATATTTCTTCCCTTCAAGAACATATATTCAAGTAAATATGAGGGAATTTATGTAAAAGATTAAAGCATTTTTCACTCATTCCTTCCATAGTTCCTATAATTTCAAGTTTTGTGTGAAAAGAGCATCATCAAAACAAGAGTTGGTAAAAAATAAAGCATATGTGATGCAATTTCTTGTAAGGAAAATTGATTTCAAACATATAAACAATTTGAAAAATGAATTCTCCCCCTCTCTTTTGCATGTAGCGACTTAATTTAGACAAAATTGGGGGTAATCAAAATCATAAAAAAAAAATGAAGATGAACACATTGCTATCACATAATTGATTAGCGCACAAGAGATTACATTTCAAATAGGCAATTAAAAGCACATTCTTGACAAGAATTTTAAATGTCACCCATGTATGTCATCTTAACTCATATGCTTTGAACACCCTCCATTGATGACTCCATCTTTAATCCCCTAATACTCTCCAAGCATTCCTACACACAAAGTTTGGCAACAACTTTTGGTACCAAACTTTCTTGGGTCCATTTGACTTAGTGAACTCACTTAATGTCCACATACATTTCATTCCCAATTTTTCATTTTTTTAACATAACAATCCTTTTTCACACGACCATGTTGATGACAATAATAGCACATCATATTCTTATTTCCATACAAAGAAGATTTATATTTATCAAAGCACAAATCATCCTTTCCAAAGGTTTTAATGTTCTTGTTGATAAGCATGTTTCTAGTCCTTTTCTTTTCAACAACATTTTGTTTTTGTTTTTCAAAGAAAGAACTAAGATCATCTATTCTTTTCTTTAACAAAATTTGTTTTTCCTTGATCTTTACCTTTGCATCCAATCCCTTTTTCTTCAATGCATCATTTTCTTTTGTCAACATATTATTTTAATGCAGAAGCTTTGAGTTAGCACTCAATATAGTATTAATCTTGATTTAGTGCAATTAAATGCAAATTAGCTCCTTGTTCCTAGCTTAAGATTCTTTCAAACATTTATGCATTTTTAAAATAAATGATTCAACATCATCATCATCATCACTATTTTCATCATAAGAATCATAACTGGAAGATACCTCACTATTGCCAAGGGCCATGAAAGCCATTTGAGGCGCCTCATGTTCTTCTTCAACTTCTCTATCCGAATTGCAATCATCCCATGTGATTTGGAAGTCATTGTAGCGAGGCTTCCTTGACCCTTTTTTCTTCTTAGATGGATATTCATTCGCAAAATGTCCCGCATGGCTAAACTTGAAGCATCTATCATTTTGAGAAGCTTTTGATGCTATGCTTCTATTGGCCTTTGCTTCATTCTTATCCTATACCTTGTATTTCAAATTCAATTCAAAGGAGGATAGAAAATTGATCAAAGACTCAATAGGCATAGAATTCAAATCTTTAGACTCTTCTATGGCAATGGATTTAGGTTCCCATTCTTTAGGTAAAGCATTCAAAAAATTTGTCTATTCTTCTCACCTAAAGAATATTCTTTTTCTAAAGATTCTAAGTTCTTAAAAATATCATTGAACCTACAATACATTTTATCCATATTCTCATGATGTTGCATTTTGAAGGATTCATATTTAGCCACAAGAACTGACTTCTTTTGCTCCCTTATATCTTCACGACCTTCACAGATTTCTTCCAATTTATTCCAAATTTTCTTAGTCGATTTGCAACCCTTTACTTTAGTGAACTCATCTACATCTAAGGCATTATACAAAATATTCATGGCTTTAGCATTCAAAGTCAAGTTTACTCTATCTTGAGTATTTAACTCATATCTAGTCTTAGGCCTTAACCTATATGTATTGACATCAAGAATATTAGCCTCAAAAGGACCTTCATCAACAATGTACCACAATTCAATATCAATAGATTGTATGAATATTTTCATTCTTTCCCTCCAACTAACAAAATTAATGCCATTCAACATGAGAGGTCTAGTAATGGAATGCCTCTCTAGAAAATAATGCATTATTGGTTGCCATGATCTTTACTCAAAAGTCAGTTGATCTTTACTCAAAAGTCAGTTAAGCTAAATACTAGAGACAAAACTCTGATACCAGTTGTTGGCCCAAGCAACCTAAGAAGGGGGTGAATTAGGTTGGTTCAAAAAATAAACTTTTTGATGTGCTTAATGAAAATGCAAACTATATGCACCAAATGAACACTTAAGCACAAATGAATAAAATAGATATTCAACAATTGAAGCTCAAAGTACAAATAAAAAGATTGAGATTAAGAATATCAAACCAAACTCCCAAACTCCTCAAAGCTTGGAGTACATCCACTAGTAGTGCCTCTTGAAAAAAGGTAAGGCAACAACCTTCTTGTACACAAAGTAGGATCACTATTTGTACCAACTAAGTCCCTCTAGTTGAGCCAAAGGTTTTACACCACAACCTCACTTTTGTACACTTTTTATCCCTCCACTCTTACACTTGAATATCACTTGCTCACACTAATTCCTATCTCTGGTTGAGCCAAGAGTTATATTCTACCCAAACCAATACAACCCACTTTATTTTAGCCTATTTCTTCTCAAATAGCTCTCACAAGTGTTTGTATTGAATGTAGTGGTTCTTCTTTACATTTTTAGGCTAGGGGTATTTATAGACAACCAAAAATTGCCTCTAACAACTCTCCAATGGCTATTTTCTATTTACTAAAAAACTAGCCATTAGAGCTTTCGGACGTCCGATCCAACTCACTGTGTCCGATAGTCCGTCCGAACACTTGACGAATTCTTGTCTTGCCTTTGTTTGGGTGTCCGATCCTACATCTAAGCTTGTGTCTGGTGCTAGGCCAGTGATTTATGAACTTTTTCCCTTGGCCATTCAAACGTCATTCTTCGTCCGAAGCTAGGAGATCTAAGATTTAATTTTTGCCCTTCGAATGCTGCCTAACGTCCCTTCTTTGAAGCTGACACTTTTTCTAATTTCTTTTTTGGACTCTCATTTGCATCCAAAGTATTGTCTAGACTTCGGATAGTTATGTGTGTCCAAAAGGTGTGTTCTTCCTTCAGTGTTCTCTAGTCATGTTTCGGATGCTCCCTTGCGTCCTGGCCTTGTTTCTTCAGATGATCCTTAGTGCCCGAACTACCTATTACTATAAGATCTTCCTACACACTCAACTTTAAACCATTAGAAAGAATTTGTCATCACCAAAACATGATTGGGATTCAACACCAATTAGGGGTTTAGTTCCCAACATCACTTAATTATCAAACCCTTGGCCGATTAAGAAGGCACTAAATAACCTCATTAAGTTCTCTTTGTGTTAAGTGTGTTTGATAACAAAATTCTCCTACCTCTTAATACATTGAGTGCCACTTAATTTGTGTACAAAATTTTCAGTAAAAGTTTATCACTTACTTTGCTGAATTCTTTTCTAATATAGCAAAACTCATTCAATTTTTCTCTATTTTATATTAACACACTCTTTCACATATATATACACACACACACACACATATACACTCAGAAGAATTATCATATAGTCTCTCACACATACAAAATACATTTATCTTATCTCTCTCACACATACAAAAAAAAACATATACTTTCATGCATAATTGCTCTCTATAACTCACACAATAAACACATAAATTTCTTTCAAAGAACATGTTTTTACACCGTCTATTCTTTCTCTCTCACACATAGACACACACTTGCACATAGTATCTCTTTCTTTCTCTCACACACATGCACTATGCATTAGCAAATTATTCTTTGTATTAAAAAGACAATATTTAAAAATTAACCTAATATAAAAATAATATATAATATTGTTATTGAACTATATAATACGCACGCTGTAAAATATTTCACTTCAGTACTCAAATTCAGTTAATTATCGAATAGATACAATTTTTTTAATTCAATAAATTTAGATTTTAGCACTTCAATTTTCTCAGTTTTATCAAATGCCAATCAAATCACAAGTGTGAATTAGTCTTTCTACCCACCCAAGTTAAGTAAGAATCACTCCTAGCACCTCACAAGGGTGAATTAGTCTAATGAAAACACATGGAACTATCTACATACCAATTAGGTATAAAAGAGCCAGTTAAGCACACTTTCTAGCAAACCCAACACTAGTCTAGGTCTAATTTGGATGTTCAATGGCCCCATCTACTCATTAAACAAAGCAAGTTAAGTAATTGGCCAAATCACTCAACTATCCTAAAAGCTCACTAGTAATTGCATAAAAGATTCCATATTTCCTATTCAATTCTTCAAATTAAATGTTACCCATTGAGAATTAGCATAACTCACATTCAAGCAATCGCCAATGTAGTTCATATTTTCAAGAAAAATGTTTAAGGATAAAATGGTAATAAAAAGTTTAAGCATGATTAACTAGAGTTTGAAATGAAAAGGTAGAATCTTTATCAAGTAAATAGAACTACAAGTAAAGTAGAAGCTAAGTAAACCAATAAATGAGCATAAATGCAAGGAATTCGACCATAAAAGAAACTATACTCGATTTAAGACAAGGGTAGAAGTGAAGGCTTACAATAGCCTTCAATGAGTTCTTCAAAGTACAACTAAGCCATAAAGATGAAGATTTACTACTAGTTTTAGCGAAGAAATGGAGCATAAAAGCTTAGTTAATTAGGAAATAGTGAATAGTACCTTGACAAGACTACACTAGGCTAGAGAGAAAAAGTGTAAAAACCCTAACCTAAAACTATCTAAGTACAACTATGACTATTTGGTCTAAAATAGCTACTAAAAGATGAGTAAAGTAAGCTTTTGTGTCAGTTCGTTTGCAGATGACAAATGGTAATATGCCGGGGACTTCATTGACAATGAAGCTAATAAAATTGTTGACTAGGATTTTGACCAGTTCGCCATTCTTTGATGGACCGCCAACGATGAAGGGTCTTTTGCCTAGTTTCGCCAGCATCAAACTCTTATGCTTGGTATCCTTGACCGTTTGGCTGACTTTTCTAGCAGCTTTGACTGTTTGACTTTTTAGCTCCCAAGCCTGTGAATGGAGACGATTTTGCCCTCAATCTATACAAAAGAAATAGCCAAAATATAAGTAGGTATTTTTATTATCAAGAAAAAATAAAACACACTAAGCACATAATTAGCACATAAAACCTAATTTAGACTATAATCACTAAATAAGGCCAAATAAACAACTAAATCAGGACTAAAGAAATTAAAACCAAGTCTAAAAAGATTACAAAATAGCCCTACTTACTAGGATTTTTGGAGTGGCTGGTGGCAGTGCGACCAACCTCGTCGTCGACCGTTGCCTAGCTTTATTGTCTCAGATACCTGATTTAGAGATATCCAAATATGGTGTAATTCGTCTAAGAGGAATTATTAAAAAAAGGTAAAATGCAAATAACCCCCATGTAGTTAGCCAAATAAGAATTTTGCCCATGTGGTTATCAAATGTGAATTGACCCCCTTGTGCTTCAAATTAGTTTTTCACAGAATGGATGAAAAACGTCAAATCTAACATTGTTGTGAAAATGTCATATATGCCCCTTGAATCCAATACAAGTTTTGGGGCCAAACTAAAATGGAAAATGGTTAAAAAGTTTTAGAGTCAAATTGAATATTAAAAAGGATCAATTTGAAAATTAGGACAAACCCTAACCATCCATCAATTTGAATATATTCTCCTTCTCTTCCCACCATCCATCACAAAGTAGCCAGTCCTCCCATACCCATCCACCACCCCTTCTCTCTACCAATACCGCCATTGCCATCCCCTTCCTTTCCCTCTCCTATCGATCTCCCTCAACCCTTTCCTTTCCCTTAACCCTTCCCTTCCCTTCCCCGTCCCCCAACTATCAATCCTTCCCTAATCTCTCTCTCGAAGCCCCTCCCCGATCTACCTTACCCATCCCCCTACCTTTCCCTCCCTTTCCCAATTACTTCTCCATTGCCTTCTTTTCCCCCTCCTCATCCCAAAACCCAATCTTCCTCCCCTAAGCCCAATATTCCTTTTCCATTTTTTGAGACAAAATCATTGTTGTGGTGACAAAATCATTTTCAAATTTAAAATTTTTTACAAACATAATGCCAAGTTTCAAATCTTTTGATGATTATTCAAGATTTTTGGTTGGATTTTATTTTTTTATGATTTTTGTAGATAAGGGTTTCGATATGAATATTGGTAAAGTTTTGTGATTTGTTATGATTATCTGTTATATTGTAGATCTATTATGGGTTTTTGGATATTTGGGAGGGAGGGAGGAAACTGGTAGTGGTTACATTTTTGAACAAATGATGGTGACAATGTTGGTAGGATGGGAGAGGGTGGAAGCTAGTAGGGGAGGAGACAGGTTGTGGTGGGAGGGGTAGAGAGGCTGTTGTAACGGTGGTAGTGGTGAGTAGCGGGGGGAGGAGGAGATGTAGGGTGTGTGGTGGAAGAGATGGGAAGGGTTAGGTTTTTGGGGTAAAATGGTCCATTTAAGTCTAATCTTGGAATTATTTTTTAAAGAAAATAATATAGGTGAGTGATTGTTAAATTAGTTTTGACAAAATCTGTCAATTTTGTAAAATAAATAAATAAATAAAATGGATGTCAAACGCGCATTCAATAAGTATAAGAACAAAGTGCTTAATCGCCTAATCACAAGGGATTATTTGCATTTTACCCATTAAAAAAAAAATTAATGTCATCTCATATTTTTCTTGGCTAATCTCATCTACATATATAACATATATAACAATAGGGGTTTGTTTGTTATGCGTTTGGATATTTTAGGGGATTATTTGTTATTTGGTCAAAATTTGAGATTTGTTTGGTAGTTGGACTAAACTTCAAAAGAGGTAGATGTAACTAACCCTAAAAAAAAGAAGGAAAAATAGAGTTGATCCTTTTCAATATCCTTCCTTTTTCAATAAACTAGTTTTCTTGCTCACGCCTGGATTTTCTATATTTAATTATCAAATTTGGAGATACAGACATAATATCAAACACAGATACATATGCATAAGTTCAATCTTACCAAAATCAAAATTTTCTTTGATAAGTACAAAGATAGTTAGAAATAATGTAACTTTCATAAGAATACATGTCTATTACATGTCTTAGTATTAATATGTAATCTAATCCTATTAAGTAGTTCAACAATCCTTTAAACATAAAAAATATATCTATACTAAGTTAAAGTCATACCAAGCTGATACTAATATGTAATTTACTCCTATTAAAACAATTGAACAATCCTACAAACATAAAATATATCTATACTCAACCTAATGCTTCTTTTTTACAGAGTCTGACAAATCTAAATCTAATCCCGTTGGAGGAACAGACAACAAAAGGAAGAGATAGGCATATTGGTTGTTTGAATTGCACCAGTAACTTTTAATGGTTCATCTTAATTAGTTCCAGATGTTCCTCATGTTTCTCCAATTGCTCGAGGGCCAAACACAGCATTCAAGTAAACATATAGGAAAGCCAAAATTCAATATAAAATGGCCATCATAGGTTAAAGCTTACGAACATGTTCTAATTGATTTGCATTGATAATAAACCAAATTTCAGTACAATTTTTTTTTTAACTCCAATCCTATATGCACTTAGAGGGATAAATGCAATGTATGCTATATACACACATATAAAGAGAAAGAAAAAAGTAGAAAAAAGTTACATATGAATTTAACAACTACTTTTCTAGTAACAAAACACATATAAGCATGTATGCATTCAAAATAAAAAGACTTTCTGTACATTAAAATCTCTTTTAATACTATTAAATTATCCATATATCAAACAATTAATCATAATTACCAGTATCTAAGCAAACAACAAATTCAAATTCAGGAATTAGATAAAGAACAAAAACAGCCATCTACATAGCATGGTAAAAGTTATGAATCTAGTAAAAAAAGTTTGATGCATGCTCTTTCAAAATGTTAAGTACGACCTTTACTAACCTCGAAACTTAATTTCTTTTGTTCAAATAAAGTAAGGCCATCTACTAAAGGATTCTTGCTGAACATCAATAATGAAATTAGCATAACCAGGTTGTTTTAATAGGAACTTGCATGCAATTTTCATTCATTGTACACATATCAAGTAGCTAATATTCCTAAAAAAACCTTTAAGAAATAAAAAATATTTTGCAACAGAATTCTTAATTTAGATTGCATTGATTATCATTTTTTGTCTTTTCATCTTTTCAAAATCATATATAACAATATACAATATGTAAAAAAAGGCATTATCTGAAGTTGAATAATGAAATACAGGACCAATTGCAAGAAAGCTTCTAGTGGGTTCAATTCAATACCAAGGACTTTGGTGAACTACCTGTTGCTGCCTTGCATATTGGAAAACTATAATTTCACTATGAAATGTTCATGCTACGAACTTCCCCTAAGATTTAGAAAATTAACAGCTAAAGCAACTAAAAGAACTCGAAAATTTTCTCAACAAAATGACTAAATTAGAAACTGAAACATGTAATTTATATAATTACATCACAAAATCCATTAAATCTATTACATAAGAAAAGTATACACACCACAAGAAGGGGGAGGGAGCAAATGTCTCAATTTAAGTTCATACATCACAAAAAGGGGGAGGAAATAATTTTTTTTTCCTGAAATTCACCACTCTGATGATATGTTTTTTTTTTTTTTGGTTCAAGATCTAATCTCTATCTTTACCTTTTATACCTCTCAAATCTTTATAAAATTTAAAAAAAAACAAAAACAAAAATAAAATAAAGGAGGAGAGAATTCTACCATAGAAGAAAATTATAGGTCTGATCTAATCTTTATCTTGTGGGAATATGATTGTGCATATTTTCAACCAATGTAATGAAACACAACAATTAGGTAAAACAAAATTAGGAATAAGAACTTTATTAACATGCATATAGTCCTTGTCTATACAAATATCATTTGAACATAATTTTTCAAGAAAACACCTAAATATCTCACCATGCACATAAGGGGAAAGGCTGAATATCTCACTCATCCTTAATATAATCACTACCTTTGTATGGGAATAAACACCAAGATTCCATCCAAATGAAGAGCTATTTCTGATCCAAAAAAGCAGCTAGAGCATAACTAATAAAAGATCAATGGACTAATAGGTGATCAAAAAATAATTTATGAAATTAATCAATGATAAAGTCATCTATAAACCATACAAAAACTCAACTATAATTAAACCAATTAGATGTTAACAAATAAACACCGAAAGAAATAAATAAAAAATTATAACCTTGAATTCGGATGAATGATCTCTATAAAAACACCAAAAACAAATTGATCAAGAATAAATAAAAAAAAAAGATATGTAAGCAAAACAGAAAAGAAAACAATAAGAATAAAAAAATTTAGATCTGGAGCTAATATATATAATGGTTTAGTCATTTCTGCTTCAAAGATTAGCTTATGTCAAACTTCGATCAGGTTCTTAGGACATAATATTTGCCAAGGCAAAATTATCCCTATCAATAGATCGATTGAATTTGCTGATAAATTTCCAGACCAGATTCTGGATAAAACCCAGCTTCAAAGGTTCTTAGGATGTTTAAATTACATCTCTGAACACATTCCCAATTTAAGTATTCTGTCAAAACCTTTGCATGATAGACTTCGAAAGAATCCTCCTGCATGGACACAAAAGCACACAGACACTGTCAAATACATAAAAACTCAAGTAAAAAATTTACCTTGTTTAGTTTTATGTAATCCAAGTTTATTTAAAATTGTTGAAACTGATGCCTTTGACATTGGCTATGGTGGCATTTTAAAACAAAGAAGTTCTACTTCTGAACAAATTGTCTGTTTTACTTCTAAACATTGGAATAATGCCCAAAAGAATTATTCCACTATTAAAAAAGAAATTTTAGCAAGAAGATGAAGGTCTTCATCTGCACAAAACCCTACACCATTACATGTTGTAGTTAAAAAGATAGTGGGCAGAAATTGCCGAAGACAAGATCAACAGCTTGGAAAAGCTTTCAAATTATGGTTGCAATCTCAACAGGCTTTGTCCCCACCAGGACAAACTCAGGATTTTAAATATACTGATGAGTTCATCCTCATCACCTCAAACACTCAACACGATGCCTTCTGCATCAAAAAGCACGGTACCTTACGTACCCAAAACTTCAAAACCTTTCGTTTCTTTAAAACATATCTCAATATGTCAGGAAAACTGACTATCAAACCCTGATCCAAATTGAACCTGAATGGTTCACCAACAATCCTTTAATTGTTGCCCAAAAAATCCTCCCTACTGGATTTAATTTTTTACCATCTTCAAGCCAAAAAACAAGAGAATTCTACGAGTCCATACTCAGAGATTCTCAATCCATTATTCCAAAGAATAATATGCATGCCAATCAAGCATATTATACACAAAATTTGAACTCTACATATCAAATTTTAAAAGTTCTCAAACCATCTGAATGTGTATAAGAGACAGGTAACATTACCTTTGACCAATAGCCATAAGACCATGGTTATTCTTACTGGGATTATCAAGGTGCTTGGTTCAATACCTTCACCTACCAAAATATTGAGAATAAACACTCTTGTTTATTCTTTTTCAAAAAGAATAAAACCTATTCTTTCCCAATTTGGTTTAATAGATTTTGGTCTGTAATTGGACCTAATGAATCTATTCTGCCTTTACCAATTTTAGAAGGCTTTGAGTTTTTTAAATCAAAGTTTTCACAACCCAATTCAACAATGCTAATCACACTGCATTTCTTTTAGTTACATCTAAGAAAATATTGACATGTTTAAAATGTTGTTCTAAATTATCAGAATAAACAAGAACATCATCAATGTAAACAAGTATAAAATTGAGATATGGATTGAAAATATCATTCATAATCTTTTGAAATTCAGAAAGAGCATTTTTTGTGAGGCCAAAAGGCATTACATTCCACTCATATTGACCAAAAGGGACTGTGAATGCAGTTTTGTACCTATCAGAAGGGTGGATTTGGATTTGCCAAAATCCAGATTTTAAGTCAAATTGAAGAAGCATGCAATCTATGAAGCAAGTCCTTTTTGTTTGGAATAGGGAACCTAATCCATTGTAAAACCTTGTTGAGGGGTTAGTTTTGAAAACTGGATCTTTTAATTGATTTTGAAGACGTTCAAATTTAAGATCTTTTTTCAAAAAATTGATTTGATTTATTGATTCATTTGAAATTTTGAGAGTTTTTTCAAAAGCTGGAAATTTGAAAGGAATGAATTGATTTCTTCCTAAGGAGTTGATAATGATACCCTGGATAGTAGTAGTATAAGGTATCAGATAAGCAATAAATGGAACACCAAGAATCACTGGGGTAGTGATATTCTTAGCAAGTAAAAAGGTATTGTAGGGGAAGCTATTCAATATCACTTGATCTGATATTACATCTATATTCCAGAGGCTTTGATTCCAAAGATTGTATAAGAGCACAGCTAATGCGTTCTTTGGTCTTTTGAAAATACTTTGCAGGAATTAAACCTTCATGGATGCAATTTAAATCTGCGCCAGTATCAACTAATGCAGTAGCATCAATGAAAAGTTCATTATTAATAACCAAAGTAATTTGAATAAGAAATTTGAGAACAGTTACTCTATTAACATAAAATGTTTAAAAACTGTTCTTTTGATTTTTCAATAATCTGATCAGGTGGAATCACTTGTTCAGATAAAACTTGACTTTCAGGAACTTGAGAGGTTGAAGGAGTTTCAACACAATTTTCAAAAACTTGTTCTTGAACATCTAGAAAGTTGGAGAGAATGAATGACCATCTGGTCAATCTGCTTCAAATCATCTCTAACTTCTTGTTTTAAGAAAGCAAGATCAGACTAAATCCTGAATTGAAACCTTCTTAAAATTTTGGTTTGGAAATCTGTTTAAAATATCCGTAAGATTGTAAGTATTTAAAACCTTGGGATGTTTAACCAAAGGATTGGAAGAAGAAGATTGATTTTGAAAATCATTTGTTTCCAAAGTTTGTTTGTACCTTTGTAAATAAAAATGACGAAGTTCAGAATCAAGAAATTTTTCAATCATATCAAGAATAAAATCCTGTTCTCTAGTTAAAACATTAATTTGAGGAGTTTCAGAAGAAACTGAAGTTTTGCTGGAAGAAGAAGAGGAAGAACCTAAGTCATCATCTTCTAAGACATTGATAAGATTGTCTTCTTCATAATTAGATTCAGAATCACTGACATCTAATAGAAGATTGTTCAACTGGTTGACGACTGAATCTTCTAAATTCAGTAGATTGAGCTTTTTCACAAACTTACAAAACCTAGCTATATGTCCAGGTTTCTTACATTTGTAACAGACAGCTGGATTGGAACTTGGTAAAGCAGGAATAGGGTTTTTGGTAGGAAGATTAGATTTCCTAAATTTGTGTCTGGGTTTCCTATAAGGTTTACTATAGGAAGGTTTGGAAGATTTGTGAATCTTAGGTTTGTTTCTACGTTTGATTTTGGTTTCACAAGAAGGAAGACCAAATTGTTCACAGAAAGAACCTAAATCCTTTCTACGTTGGTTTCTATCTTTGGCTAATTGCCTCATCATCTTGTCTTGACAGGGTGATGTTTTGGTAGGGCACAATGCCATTGTGCTGGGTTTGAAGTTCTTCATGAACTAAGTCTCTAAGGGATTTGGGAAGACCATCAAGGAATTTTTCTTTCCAATATGGAAGATTTCCATCAGGTCTGGTGTAAATCCTGGTTAGGAAGGTATCCTTATACCATCTAAACTCAGAGAGCTTCTTGCACTTAAGGTTGTTAAGGATTTCAGTAGACTTTTCTCTAAAAATCCCTGGATTACCTATGAAAGTTTTGGCTATTGTGAAGATGAGTGTAGACACAGCATCCGAAATGGTTTGTCCATAAGGATCTCTAATGACATTGCCCTCAGGGTCAATTCTAATGGCATCAAAGATATTGTATCTATCGTTTTGGGATAGATGCTCGTCCCACCAACCTTTGAGTTGTCCAGTAAATCCGGCAACTAAGATATGGGCTGTGAGCTGGTCAGTGCAGTTGTGTGCAGTTTTGTAAGCAGTGGCCACCATGGTCATCTGCTGGAGTTTGGATGAATTTCCTGATATTATACTCAGAAACGCCATCTATGTTCCATTCATAGATATTATTGGCATTGTAGGAGTTCTGAATCACATTTGGTTGTTCTTCTAAAAGAACATCAGGATGGGTAGCTCTAGGATAGTAAAGCTTGTTTGATTTCTTCCAAGAATTAGAAGAAGGCTGAATCCTAAGTTTGAAAATGTCATTTGACTCAGGCTTAGGAATTTGAGGAATTGACTCGGGATCAAAAACAGGTTCAACTCTATCAATAACAGAGACTGTAGCTTTCTGTTTATCATCCTTAGGTTTGGGAGTTCAAGGAGAGTCAGGAGCATAAGCTATCCTAATAGCTTGTTCTATCCTTTCTATCCTAGCTTGTAATTCATCATTAATCTTAGGGCTAGCTATCTGAGTCCTAAGTTGACTGGGAATTTCATAAGGCTTAAAGATAGGAGTATCTAAAGCTGATTTGTAACCAGAAGGTTGTTTTGATGAAGAAGCAACAACTGGTAGTGAAATGGAAGAAGTTTGAAGGTGGAATCTTGACAGAGAGATGTTCACCAATAACTTGTAAATATTTATTTGTAAAATTGTTTTGTTCAATTATTGGTAAAAGATCTTCATTTGAAACTGCAGTTTTAGCTTTAAAAGGTGCAGCATAAATTAAAGCATTGTTTACCAAAAATTCAAATTTTCTATTCGGAGGGAAATCAGAATGAACTTTTTCCCCACTCGAGATTTGCCAAGCTTTGGTCATAAAAATTGATTGAGCAAAAGGATACTCAATTTTGTTTTGTTCAGCATAGGCAGAAAACCAATCAAAGAACTGAACATGAATTTGATAATGGTTTAGAAAAGCATAAAATTCTTATTGAACTTTAGTTCTCTTTTCATCTTTATAGTTTTCAAAAAACCATTGTTTTCTTACTTCATTATGAGGTGCATAAAACTCATTACGAAGCATTTCTTTGTTAATTTGAAAATTTGATTCAATAGTTAAAACATTAATCTCTGCGTCAAGTCCAGAAGGATTAAGACTAGAGTAAGTTGGAGAATTGACCAAATCATCATCTTCCTGTTGGACAGTGTAACTGGCCTGTGGAAAATTAGATTCAAGTCTCATTCCATGGATTTGGGTATTAACATAAGAGACAGAGTGCCTAGCACTTTGTGGGTTCTGAAAATCACTAGTTGATGTACTGGAATTCCTAGGAGGAATAAATCTAGCACTATTTGATCTATTGAAGGAAATTTCTACTGAACCAGTAGAGAATTGCCTAATGTTTGAGACTAAGGTATTCTTAGCAGGGACTGGAGGCAAAGCCTCTGGAAGTAACCAATTTTGAGGAAGGGATACTTGATCCCAAGAGATTGGTTTGGGAACAGATAGGTGAGATCTGTTCGAATCAGTTTGAAAAAGAATAGTTTCACCTTTCTTTTGAGTTCTAAGAGCTCCAGAATTAAAAGCGGAGTTCATAGCTTTGTATTGAAGTCTAAAAATAATAGCAACTGGTAAGGATCCAAATATTTTAGATCTTCTCCTGGGACGCATACATCAAACAACTGGAAGACACACTCTCCCAGCTCAAAGAAGGAACTTCAAGCTCTTCTGACAAACATGAAGTTTCCAGCAAAAAGACAAAAGAAAAATCAAAACCAAAAGAAAAGAAATCAAAGAAAAAGATTTCTACAAAAAAGAAAAAACAGTGTCATCATCTAGTTCAGGTTCCAGCTCAGCTGCCATTGGGAGCACTGAAGATTTTGCCCAATCAAATGAGGACGACTGTTTCGGCATCGACCTCAGCAAAATTGAAGAATCCCAATTGTAATAGATAGGATTCTTTTCAAATTGTATTTTACTATTCAAATGTACTTTACTGTTCAAATTGTACAAATACCTTCAGGATTCAGTATTGAAATTCATTCGAAAAAATTTCCAAGTTATAATTTTCTTTTCTCCCCTTCCTCTCCTCCCAGAGTACCACTAGCAGAAGTAGGTTGTACCAACACTTCTCCTGAGGTATTCCTCAATTCTGTAATTATTTAAAGCTTCTAATAAACTTCGTTTTTATTTTGCTTTACTGTTTGATGGTTGGCTAAGCCACCTGAATTATTTGTTTAATTCTGTCTTTATTTTGGCTCCCTTGTCCCTTACCCTTCTTCCTCTAGGTTTTTAGGGGTCCCCGGTTCTCCTCTTGGTATATATATATATATATATATTCATTCAATTAACTTGAAACTGGAGAGCAAAAATAAAAGAAAGAAAGAAGTGGTAGTCAGGATAAATGACTTCTATAGGCATGTGCAAAAAAAAAAAATAAAGAACCTAGAGAATTTTGGAAAAAAAAAATACATGTATGTGATTATGTGTGGCTTGTCTGATGACTGCAACAACAACTCAAATTAAATAAGAAAATAGATCTAATAATCAGAAAAATAATACTAAAAAAAGTGAGAAAAATCTAACAAAAAAATCAAAGGTATCAAGATCTAATCTTCATCTTGAGAAAGCCGAAGAGGAAGAGGATGGAGGCAGGAGAAATAGAAAATACAGAAGAAAGAGGAAGATGAAGAGAAAGCTACTTGGGAAAGAAACCTAGAAGCTTTGACACTTCAGCATATATATATATACATATATATAATATAATGCATTCAGTCTCTTCAATTCTCTCTCGTATCTAATACCTGATTGAAATGTATACTATACTCGCTTTCTCAAAATTCCCACCAATTTCTCCACAACCTTTTCTGTCGCTCCTAATTCTTGCTTGCCTCTTCATCTCTCATTCTCTCTCCCTCAATCCTTTTCTCTTCTTCTTATTTGAGCATATTAATCCCCTCCCTATCCCTATCTCGATTTTCAATTTTTTTTTTTTTTTTAAAAAAAACCCTATCTATATCCCAAAATTTTCCCCCTTTCCTCTCAAACCCTTAACTGTATCTAACCCTACTTCAATATTGATCTTGCTCATTTGTCATTTTCTACTCCAAGTTCACCTCCAAAGTTAACTTATTCAACTTTGACCGATTGAATTCTACCAAAAAAATCCTAAAAATTTATGTGATTGGCCGGTGAAATTTTATCAAATTTTAATTTTTTTAATTATTGAGAGGATTGAAATTTAGGAGCTAGAGGATTTGTTTGGTGTGGATCACTGCAGGAATTTGTGGAAGCTTTTGGTAATTAACTTAAATTTAGAAAATTTTCCCTTCACATTTTTTCTGTTATTTTTTAATATTTTTCCATTTGCATTTTCAAGAATTCTTCAACTGTATAACTCGATGTACTAATAATTATTTATTGATGATTTTTTCAACTTGATAATTTGTTTAAGAGTGAATTCAATCAGATATTATTGTTTTACTTCCATGACGTCCTTATATTAATATTTTTGGTGATTTATATGTATAACTAAATTATTTTCATATTTTTTGTGATTTATATGATATAACTAAATTCTAGAGAATAGAAACAGTGCTTATTTTTTGGTTTGGTGTTCATCTTAATGTTTTATTGTTTTTCTGATTATGTTTTTGTGGTTTTTGGGTTCAGATTCATCAGATGTATTTATTGGGCTAGAGGTACAGTTTCATTTTTTTAGTTTTGTATTATTTTTTATTTTTCATTTTGGTTTATGATATTTTTGTGTGTTTTTCGGTTCATAGTACTTCTTATCGTGGACACAAATGTTGTTTTCAATCAAGTAATTTTTTTGTACATTTTTATTCAGTGAAAAGTTAAGTAATTTGTAGTGTTTATTAGTTTATGTTGTCTATATGATGGTTGAATTATTATTAGATTGATTTATTGGAGAATCTGGCAATTAACGATGTGATTGGGCTGCCTGTGGTGTTACAAGAGGTTAAGAATAAGAATTTGGAATTTATAATCTACTTAGGGCTCTTTGCGGTAATTCTTCCCAGAAATTCTTCATTTTTTCCAATGAACACCACAACTGGTATATTGAAATATTCCTTTTTTACTTAGAATCATTTTTGTATAGGTTTAGTATTTGCGGATTAATTTTTGTGATTTCTCTTTGTTGATTTGTTGATAACTCATAGTTGGGAGAATTTTTTTTTTTTATAGAGTCAAAAGGATTGTATTTATTGTCATTGGTAACTTATAGCTGTAACTGTCAAAATTTTGTGCATGACATGTTCGATGAAATGCTTAGGTTGATTTTTGGCTTTTTAATTCGCAAAATTTCAGTTTTCATTTGGTTGACTTGTAAATTTAATGTTCATAATACATAGTAACTGTGTTAGTTCAACTTGAGATGATTGAAATTTTTGAGCTACTATATCCTGTAAATAAAATCAAATTCTGCACTTTTTGTTTTGATTATTAGAACTTTTTTCCAATTCAAGATTCTTACAAAGTAAAATGGACACAAAGTTGCTAGCTGTAAAGGTAAGCAAAATAAGGAAGAGATGTGAAATAAAATTCTTGATTGAGTCTAAAAAAACGAAAAAAGAAAAAAGAAAAAAATCTTGATTGAGAATGAAGAACATATAATTTGTCTTCGACAGTAAAAGGAATATCTTCAATCTATCCCCGCATGGCAATGGTTATAAAGAAATTCCTTCTACTAAAATGAGTCTAATTTATAACTTGGAGGAAAGAGATGGATGTTTAATCTAAGTCCATGTAGATTCTTTCTATAATCTGGCAGGGAGTCCATGCAGAGGGATTGGAAACTGACTATACTGAATTCCACTTTGAGATCCCACCACTTCCAACCTATAACACATCAAAAAGTACTTGGCACACAAATTCCAGATGGTACACACACACTACTAGCAGTATCAACATAGTGCACCATGTTGATGTTGTTCTTTCAAATTCAAGTTTTTTGGTGCAAAAAGTACCTAAACTTGATATGTGATTCTTTCGTACTCCTGATTCTAAATATTTGTTAATTTAGAATTAGGGCTTCTGAAATATTAATGTGAAATCCAGTATTTTACTAGCCTTGTTCTATAAAGCATTGATTTTAACTGGTTTAAAATGTTTTTCATATTATTTTTAGTCATTAAGTACTACAATTAATCGTTTTTCAAGTTGAGATAAGTTAACTTTGGAGGTAACGATTTGATGCGGGTAAACGGGTCAAAAGTTGGACTAAGTGTAATTAGTGCATTGTGGTGTGTGAGTGTTGTTTGATGGCTGAATTATTCAGAAACAAATGTTAATTTAGTAGCAAATTAAAGAAAAAATTAGTTTTTGGGTTAAATAGTCAACTTGGAGACTATTTGGTCAATGGGGAACTATTTGGGGTCAACTTTGGAAATCTTTTTAAGTCTTCTTCTTGCTTTGTTTCTTCCTCATTTTCTCCAGCTGCTGGCCGAAATTCTCTTCCCCATTTGTATAAAATTTTCTTGGATATCAAGTAGAAATCACTTGGAAGGTAAGATTTTATGTATTTTAATATTTATGGCTTATGGGCTTTATTATACAAGCTTGATTTCAAGTGCAAGTAGGAGAAAAGATGGCTGGGAAATAAACCTCTTTGCAGCCTTGTAAGTTATGATTTATGTATGTTATGGGTTGTTTTTAGTGTTTTGGAGGTTGGGAAGTGATTGGGGTTGATTTTTAACAACTTTCCATGGTTAGATTACAAATTTTAAGATTATGAGTTAGGGTTTTGTCTTCCATATGTGCCCTAGAATGTTATGCTATGAATGCTTATGTCTATGCACATAATGATGTTTTAAGAGTGTTTTAAGGTTAGTTTGGATAGGAATTAAGACTTGAAACCAAGTGGAATTGATTTCCCTTCATTTTGTAAGTAAGCGGAAGTTTGGCGCAACTAGGATAATTTGGATAATTGGTTATGTTTGAAGGATCTTTAATGATCTTTTGATGGTTTTAAGTGTTTCCTTGGTAGTGGGTTGGATAGGAAGCATGTTTGAATCATGCGTGTGGCTAATCGGTAAAAATTTCAGTTTGGTAGTAAAGAGGAATTCCACCCATAGGTTGTTGCTCTAATGTTGTAATGTATATTGAGAGAGTTAATTGTAGTGGTTATGGGGTATGGATTGTTGTGGAATGCTATTGATATAGTCCCGGCTATTGCTCCGGTGAATCTTTCCGTTTATGGATTTTGTTGGTTGGTTGAATATGTTGTTTTGAGTTGGGTTGTAACCAAGGTCCCTTGAATACCTTGGAATTGGATTTTTGTTGGCAGGGAGGATAGCCTAATTATAGCATTAAATGTTCGCAAAAATTTCGGTTTTTCTGGAAAACTGAGCTTATTATCTCCTAATCTAGCTGTAATACGAATTTGAGGGGTTAACTAAGTGTTTTGACTGGGGTTTTAGCTTGTCGAAGTTGGTCGGAATTTGTGAAAAGGTCATTTTTGACCAAAGAGCTGTTGGTGTCGTTTTCTACAATTAACCTTCCCTAGTCATTCTTTAACTTCTACATCTCTTCTAAGAGTCCTTATACACATCTAGATAATAAGACGCCACCTACCTCCGGCGATCGCGTTCAGTGATCATTTGTGCAGTTTTTGCTTTGATAGGTGGGTAACATAGACCCTCTTCCACTTGTATTTTATTTAACGACTTTCGAAATATGTTTGGATGGATTTTAAAATGTGTATGATGTTTGGAACTGCACTTTTACCAAGTTTTGGAACTTGATAGGTGGGTAACATAGACCTCTTCCACTTGTATTTTGTTTAACGACTTTCGAAATATGTTTGGATGGATTTTAAAATGTGTATGATGTTTGGAACTGCACTTTTACCAAGTTTTGGAATTATTACATATGAAATCGGGACCAAGCTATTTTATGTTAATCAAATTATATGTTTGCAAACTCTTTTGATATGAAAGCATTTTATGACTGTTTTTGGCTCATAGGTGACCTAGATATATAATTTTGGATGTGTTTGGAAATGTTTGATTTGGGGAGAACCGGTTCTATAGTCATCCATGGGACGTATGGTGACTGGGTGCTTGGTCCCGATTTCATAGTGTAATAATTCCAAAATTTGGTAGTACTGTAGGTCATACCTTCGAGCCTAAAAGATACTCATGCTATTTTATTATATTCCGGTTTGAAACTGTACTTGGATTTATTCGCTATGCTTTAGCATACTATGTTTTGAAATGATTGGATCTTTTTGGCTATGTTTTGGACATGCCTGACGTTTAAATGGCATGATACATTTTAGAAACTACTTATGATTATGGTTTATTGACTTTTAAAGGGCATGAGACATTTTAGAAACTACTTCATGACTATGGTTTTCACAAATGTTATTATCTTTATGTTTTCTTTTTATCGAAATGCTTGGCCCCATTTGAAGAGCTTTTATGATATCCACTGAGCTAGTTATGCTCACCCCACGTAACTTATAATTTTTCAGATTAGGTGCTCATTTTTGACTCTCCACCGCGTTAGCAGCTTTTAGATTTTCTCTAGATTCCACATTAATGGTAGGACTCTGCGAATAATCTTCCAAGCTTCTCTTTTGTTTGGAAAGGGGTAGTGTATTAGATAGGTTTTGTATTGATGAACTTTGTTTTTTGTTGTAGCATCTTTTGTACTAAGAAGGAATTTTGTAATTCGTATTTTTTGTTTAAAATGAAATATTCGGTTTTATAGTTAAGAAATGGTTTGATGGTTCTATTACATTGCGGTTTAGTTTGTTGCTCTGTTCGTTTGTGCCTTGCGCTTTGGACCGGTGTGCCATTAGCGCGGCGTGTTACGGTCCCGTTTTTGGGGCGTGACAATTAAGGCCATTCTTATGTTATGTATGTTGATATTGTTCTTTCAAATTCAAGTTTTTTGGTGCAAAAAGTACTTGAACTTGATATGTGATGTTTTTATACTCCTGATTCTAAATATTTGTTAATTTAGAGTTATCTTGATATATGTTTTTTGTATTGCCTTGCAGGAATCATATATATATATATATATATAAAATAAAGTTGCTCACTTATACTTATCCAAAATTCGTATTCTCTGTCCTACTTGGCATAATAAACAAGCACGTACAACTTACGGTTACTATTTCCATTTATACGTACTCTCACCCCTCCTTCCTTTTCCTTTTTATTTTTTGCTCATCCAGAGTCATCTCCATCCTTGTTCTCCTCTCTCCAATTTCAAAGAAAAAAAAGGAATCCATCTTATTTTCTTCTCCTCTGTTCTCTCTTTTTTAATTTTAAAAATAAAATCCCTATCTATATATTTTCAATTTCAAAAACATTTTCAATTTCTATCCTTACAATTTGCTATGATTGATTTAGGAAGAGAGTATTTTTAAAAATTGTTTTGTCAAGTTATCTTCTCTTCACATCGGATGTTTTTTCAGGATCTAAAGAACCGGCGATAGTGGTGGCTTTTTTTCTTTTCTTTTTTTTTCTCTCCCCCTATGTTGATTTACGACGTTAGAAGCACCACCAACAATAATATCAAGCTGATCCAGATGAAAGAGAAGCCGAGGTCGCAATTGATGATGCTTCTAGGCTATCCATTTTGTCTTCTCCTTTTCTCTTTATATAGTTTTTCTTCATTTTGTTCAATTTACCTTTTTCATGTAGGTGATGATGATTTTTATTGTTTTAGAATTTCATGCGAACATGTTGGTGCTATATATGGATGGATTCAAATGGATTATATCCTCCATCAGTTCCTTCTTGAAATTAATTAAAAGAACACTCGTGTTGGTAAATATGATGCCTTTTCACTTTTATCAGCTAATTTAATTTAGTCTAATTAACATGAAGTTTTTTTTTTCACTTTTATCAACTAATTTTAATTTAGCCTAATTGTTATTTAATAATTTTTCAATGCAGATCTACACAGCAATAGCACTCTGTCTCCATCTTTTTCTCTGAGCATTGATTTACACATTTACTCATAGGTAAGAGATTTTTTGACTCTTTTTTGATAATTTTAATTACTTAATTGAATTTCCCGGTCCCTTGCTACCTTTGTGAATTCCCTTGCTGCCTGCATGTATAGTGGCAGAAATATTGGGATTGTGAATAATTTAAATAAGTTCAAAGGCTAATTGGTTGATTGACAGGATAGCTAATGAATTTAACTTCGTTTTGTTCCACACCAGCTCTTTTCTTAATTCCTGGTAAGAAAAGGTCTTTCATTTTCTATTCTGAAGTTTATCATATTTCTTTTACCTAAATTACAAATATATGTTTGCAACGATTTCTATTATGAGGTTATGTTCCAAACAAGCCCTACAAACACAAGATGTTATTGAAATCTAGACTGGCTGGTGATTTATGTGAAGTTATTATTTCGTTATTACTATTAACTATTATATGGTTAGTGAATTCCTCTTTGCATAATTGAAAACAAATTCAAGTGTTTTTTTTGTTTAGGGGTTAGTGTTAAAAACAAATGTTTTAATGTGCTATTGGAATTTAGTTAATTAGTTAATTGACCTGGATTTCTTTGGATTTAGGATTAGAATTGATTTATTTATTCTGATAATTTTTTCTATTTAATCACATGTACCGCCTCTTAAAGAAACAATGTTAGAATAGGTTGGTTGCAAGTTATTAATTTTTTGGTTTTTTAAATGATTATTCTTGGAGGATTATTTTAACCAAGTCCATCAAACTTTTGTTAATATGACAATTAATTGTTTAATTTACAATCAATGTCGGGAAGAGCTTCTCAACTACGAGGTATATGACAAAAAGCCCCCGCTTCAAAAACATTTTTGCCAAAGTTGTTGGTGAGTCCATTTGTCTTTTGGGCCTAAGACGATGCCTAGTACTTATCTACTCCACATATTCTTTCCTACTTGGCCCAACCAAGGAGCGGGTTGGTGATTGGGTAGTGGATTAAATCAAGTATTTGAAAGTGTTACATATATATTGGTTTGTTTGCATACAACATGTTTGTTAAATTGTCAAGTCCTTTTTCTCCACTAATCCATCTTTTTCTGCATTTGTATATGATACCTTAGAACACGTGTAGATAAAGGTTTATATCACAAACTTACATTGCAGTAAAATGGATGCCAATATGTTTGTGATAACAAGCCAAAAGAGTCCAGAATTTTTCTAATGTTAAGCCCAGAATAGTCTAACAGATTAAGAATTATACAATTTCTTTTTATCATGGGCAAAGTTAAACAATTCAATGCCATTGGAGGTAAGTAGCATATTTTTTTTTGTCCACAAATTCTAACTTAAAACTTATTTCCAGTAAAATAATTAGCTTTTAAGATTACTTTGGCACTTGAACAAATAATTGTAATTTAAATGACAAACTTTATTTATTTTTAGACAAGTATTGTGATAACTTTACGTAATTTTGGAAGTCTTTTTAAGTTTTATAATTTTTTAACATTCACAAATGTGCAAACTAATGCAATTTGTTACTCGATTCAGTTTGTTCCAACTGCACCAACAATAACAATCATATACTGGTCTTGGTTAGTCGGTGGAGTAAAGCAACCCAATTTCAAAAGTAACTTCCAAAACTACTGGTAACACACAATTGAATTGTTCAATTTCTATTCTAGGGATGTATTTTAGAAACTGATGATGAACATTGCTATCTATGTGGCAGGATTAAGATGACTTAAATTTTAAAGTTTATCCAACGTATTTAATAAATTAGAAATATTTTAATTCTATCCTTATCTTAGATTGATTATTCTTATTTGAATTCTTTCTTTCAGATATAGTCAGTGTGTCGGGTGTTTTTTCTTTCACGTTTCTGGAATTTTCTTTCCTTTTATGTTTTTTGTTGTGCTAAAACTACTACTTTAAACTTCCATGGATTTCCTTTTCGTCCAGGCTATTTAAAAGAACTCCATTTGACAGAACTTGGTGGTTGCTAAGATATTAAATACGCTATGAAATAATTTAGAGTAGTCATCCATTTAAAATATATGATAGACTATACAAAATTAATATTGTAAACTATTCTAAACTAAATACAATAGTTAACAGTAGTATTTTACGCAAACTATTAGTTCTAATATTCACTGTATAAACTATATAATGTATGCATATTGATCCATTGTGCTTTAATGTTAAAACCCTGGTTTGATAGTTTTGATAAATCTCTTTTTTTTTTTTTTACTTTTCAGAGATCATATTTAAGTGCCCGCATAAGAAGCATTTGTTGGTTCAGGATGTGGTGAAAAAATGGATGAACTAATTGCAAAGTCCTATCTTGAGATGGATTACAAAGCTGACTTTTTATGGAGGTAATTGTATCATAGACGAATTGAAGCATTTGCTAGTGAAATTGGGGAACATGGCCGCCAACTTTAAACCGTGGATGTTATATTTCGTCTCTATGAACTTTTTTTCTGATCCCAATATCTTTTCACTATCCATTTTGTAATGATTTTTGTTTGAAAAGGGTTAACTTGAACTCATTGTTAGTTGCTAATATTTGAATTTTATTAATTTTTCTCTTCTTCCGTCCTTTATGTATTGTTGCTGCCTTTTGTATGGATATTTTCAGCAACAAATTTTCATTATATACATCCTTGAGCTTTGTTATATCATGTACACTTACTTTGCGTTTTTACTGTACCGGAATGCGTAAAATTAGATTTAAATTTACTCAATATCAGGTGCTAGAGGACGGTAATATTTTCTATTGTTAGGATTTAAAATAGTGAACATTCAAATTGTAGTAAAATATTAAAAGCTCAAATGATGTGATAGTGACAGGTTCAATTAAAATTTCTTTGTCAAAGAACGTAATTAATCAATTACTCTTGAATTATTATTGAAAATTTGAAATAATAATATCTATTTTATCGTGTAGATGCATGGGTTGTATAAGAGTTATTTATCATTGATAAATTATTACCGATGACTAAAGTAAAAATAGTCTCAGTGTACATTCCTATTTTATTTCTTTTCTCCTCTAATGTAATGGACTATTAAAATTAATAGTATAAAACTGAAAATGCATATAATAATACTAAAAATTTAATTTACAAAAGGAATATTGTTATTGCTAATTAATTCCCGTACAATGGATCGATACACAACTTTTTCATGTGTTTATTTCCAGTGAAAATGGAGAAACAAGTTCGTGGTGATAATAGATTATTATTTTTCAATATTATCTAATAAATTTATTTATTTATGATTGAAATAGATGTTCATGCTTTTGTTTATGTTGATTAATACTTATATAACTAATATTTTTGTGATTCTTGCAACAAACAACTAATTTTAAAATTTTGAATTTAAAAATAAATAACAAATGAAGTTGGAGTCCATTTTTAAGATATGAATAAAGTCATAGCAATTTTTATTTTTTTTTTGCTGTCAATGAAAAGCATCAATTTTATATTTATTCCCGTTCAAGTTCAACGAATGGGTTCAAAACTCGTTAATTAATAAATAGGAAGGGCAGAAGGCTTATAAAAAAAAATAAAAAATAAAAAAGACATGGCTGCCATTAGAATAAAGCAAAATGACCACTTTTCCCTCAACAAAAAACAAAATGCCCAAAAAGCATGCGGGACTTTACACGTTTGAGTGTGTGGAACTTTGCCCTTTTAGTTTTAAAGATACAAAAAAGAACCTCGAAGATAACGTCTGCAATGGTAAAGGATATTGCCACAGCATAAATCTTATTGTCACAGCAAATTTTTAATTAAATGACAAAATTACCTCTCTAGTATAAAGAACACAGGTCTCCCCCATCACCCCCTCCGTCTCGTAATCTCTCTCCAGCACCTCTCTCTTCCTCGAATCATCAAGCTACAACATGAAACCCAGATCGAAACCACTTGCTTCATTCACTTACTCGGTCCCATTACAAAATTCCTCCCTCTAGACTTTCTAAAAACTTGTCATTTTTCCAGTTTGCAAATTTGCTGAAGGGAAAATTGCCGAAATAGTCCTTCAACTTTTTTTTGCAACTAGAATGGTTTTTCAATTTTTATTTTTTAGTCAAGATAGTTCTTTTGTGGTGGAGTCACTACAAAAATCTCTTTCTTTTTTTTGATAAATTCTACATACACCCCCTGTAAATTAGTTATTTTTCATATTGGACTAATTTAAAATTTTAAAAAAAAATTTGGCCAACTTTTTTTAAAAAAACGCTGTAGTGGTTGATTGAAGAGATCTGACAGTAGCGTTACTGGGTGGCAGTTGGTATCTCGTGGGTGGGGGGAGGCGTTTGGGTGGCTGAAGGGTTGGTTTTAGAGTTGGATGTTTGATAGTTTCGGCTGGGAAAAGAAGAAGAGGAAAGAATTAGGATTTTAAGATTTTTTTTGGTAAAAAATAAAGTTTCTTTTTTTTTAAAAAAAAAAAATTGTTTTGTTTTTTTTTTTTTACCACTTTAAATTAATTTTTTTTCTATTTTAAACTATATAGAAGTTATGTAAAAAAAATAAATAAACTTGGGTGTATATGAAATTTATAAAAAAAAAACGAAATTTTTTTTTACGGTACTATAAAAGGACTTTCTTAGTTAAAAAATAAAAATTAAATGACTAAAGGACTAAAAAAAGGTTGAGGGATTAATTTGGTTAAAGTAAAAAAATTGAGGGACTATTTTGGCAATTTTACCTTTGGTGAATTGGGAAATTTGACCAAGAAGGTGAGAGTTTTGTGCTCTTGATCATTTATGCAAACATTTATGGAAAATTAGTGATTTCAAAATCGGTTAATACGAAATAGACTCTCATTAATTATTTTCCTTCTCCGTAAATGTGATTTTTCTTGAAGGGAAATTCTATGCTGTTCATAATACTGATAAAATAGTGGTGGTGAATTTGAATCCTAGATTGAATCCTATTGCGGGTGTTGTTGCCGATTCGGTTTTCATGGGATAAGGTCTCTGGTGGTGTCTTGTGGGTCTTGTAAGAATCTATTAGTCTTCTCTTTGAGTATTGGACCTGAGAATGAAAAAGAGGAAGACAGGTGCCGCTGGAGAAGAGATGAAACCGAGAGGCGGAGGGGAGAGACATTTGAAATTGACTTGGAGGGGTACTTTTGCCATTTGGTGGACATATGCTGTGGCAATATCATTTGCCGTTTGCAATGCCTATCGCGCCAAAAGAATACCGCCTCGAATGGATTGTATTATTTGGAATATTATTTTAACGCATTATTTAAGAAATTATTTGAATGATACTGACAAATAACAAAAAAATGTGAATAACTTAAGTAAGTATTTGGATTGTAAATAGTGTAAATAATTTTTTAGAAATAAGTGTTTGATAGTATTTTTACACTAAAAGATAAAAAACGTACGCGAAAGTCGATATTTCTATTACTAATATCAAAATATATAATTTTATTCATTTTCTTTTTCACACCATCAAATCAAGTACTAAAAGTCACACACAAACGTAGCTGCCTTCTCGTCGTTTGAAATCCGAATTTTAAAAAACAAGATATACTCATACATGTATGCTAACATGTATTTATTTAATATAAAGTAAAAAAATACAATTTAAAAATTACTTAGTATTTTGTGCATTAAAAGACAAAATACATACACAAATTTTGAATAAAATTATTACTATCAAAATACATAATTCTGTTTACTTTCTTTTTTATACCATCAAATCAAATATTAAAAATCACATGCAAAGATAGTTACATGTTCGTTGTTTGAAATCCAAATCTTGAAAGTGAAATAAGTGTCCGTATACATTTGTTAAACATGTATTTATTTAATACAAAAAAAAAATACAATTCAAAATTTACACTTTTCTGGCCATAGTTCAGATTCTCCAACATAGGTTCGAAAGTCCAAACCTTATATACCATTTTAAACTATATTTTCTCGCCCATAGTTCGAACTCCCAAACCTAAGTTCGAAAATCCGAATCTTATATACTATTTTAACTCTATTTTCTAGCCCATAGTTCGAACTCCCAAACCTAAGTTTGTAAATCCAAACATTATATACTATTTTAAACTCTATTTTTTTACCTATACTTCGAACTCCCGAACGTAGATTCAAAAGTTAACTTACATTTTTATTTTTTCTTAGCTCGAAAAAATTTTAGACCAATGAATAGTAAAGGATAGTATAAAAAAAAAAATTAATGCTAATATATGTGAATAGTATAATACACGTATAGACGAATAGTAAAATAATTGAATGAATAGTAATAAATATTGAAAGATAAAATTTGAATTGTGTAATTAATTGAATAGTGAAAGTAATAAATACTGAAAGAAAATTTTGAATTGTGTAAATAATGAATTGAAAAATAAGTAAAAAAAGTTTACTAAAAAATTTTTGCTGACTAAACAAATATTTCAAAAAAATATGAATAGTAAAGTGAAAAATAGTAAAAAATTATCAAATAAACAATCCAAACGGGTCCACAATCTCTCACGCTCTCTCTCTCTCCCTTTATTTTATTTATTTATTGTTTAACTTGATAATTGAGGAGGAAATTGATTTACCACCGGAACCGTAGTTCAGTGGTTAAGATTTATCACCTCTACTTGAATACCTAAGGTTTGCCGATCCAGTGGTGGGGTTTGACTCATTGGTGTGTTGGTAGAGTTGCGGTGATTAAGTTGTGACTTGACCCATTGGTGACCCATTGGTATGTTGGTAGAGTTGCGGTGATTAAGTTGGGACTTGACCCATTAGAGTGTTGGTGGAACAACGTGACTAAGTTGAGTTTTGTCTCACCGAACTATAACGAAAAGAACTTATACTATTCCGTAACCACGACAATTAAGTTGGGCTTCACTCATTAGTATGTTAGTGGGATTACGATAACTTTTGTACCAATAAATTATGACGAAAAGAATATTGCGTAACTACTAGATTTCTTTAGTTGGGCACTGACATCAAATTCTAAGAATCTCATTGATCAGCCAAATGGGATTCGGCTCTAAAATGTGTACACGAGCAGCGAAACGACAGCGTAAAGAAGCTAGAGAGGTAGCAACTGGGGCGACCCAGACCCACAATGATTCTGGCTTTAGTTTCAAAGCCCTTTTTTCCGCCATCAAATCTCCCCAGGTTTCACCGCAAATTCCCTCTTTTACTTTTTCGGTTTCTTCGATTTGTATGCTTCTTTGGGTATTAATTTGATGATCTGATATTCATTTACTGGGGTTTTTGATGCTTGAATAGTTCACTAATTTTTCAATTTGATGCTTTAGGTTTTCAGATTTTTCATTTTTTAAACATTTATTTAATACTAAGTATATTCAAAAATCACAAATTTGCATTTGCAGTGGGAGTTATGGTAATTATGAGAATCTTGCCTCGGGGATAGAGTATTTTTTTGCATCTTTGTTTATTAATTTTTTGTCTGTGGCTGATTTCTGTAGTTATTTTTGTTTCATGGTGAAAATTTTGTGTTCGTTTTGGCTCTTGGAATATATTTAAACAATTAATCTTAAAAAAGAAATTACCTCTGAAAACAATTAATACGTAGAGTTTTCATTTAACCTTGTTAAATTAGTTGAAATTTACTTTTCTTTTCTTTTTTTCCACCTTGTTCCAATTTCAGGGCATGAACAAAGCTGTCCTGAAGGTATTATATTTTTTGCTTAATAATTTGTGGCGAAATCAAAAATATGTATCCATTAATGGAGTTGAATTAAATATCTTGAGTATGGACATTGGTGAAGTGCAAACTAAAGATATTAAAGGGCTCTCGGATGTACTATTTGAAGAACTATCTCAGAGGTTTGAGCGGTTCTTGTCTGCTTTACGCAATGACTTCTTCAAACAAAGAAGTTCAAAATTGTAACTCGGCCATGGATATTGCTGAAGCTGCTGAAATAGTGAATTGGCTGTTGAGGTGCTGTTTGATTGTTTTAATCTTGCTACAGGACCAGCAAAGTGTTCTTCTGGAAAAGGGCCAAGTTCTTTTGTGTATACTTCAAAGTTTGTGTTCATTGAACTTAAATGTGAAAAATGAGAGAAGAGCGTTCAGGTTTGAGAAATCTGTTTCTCGTGCTTGTGAACATGGTGATAGTGTCTGCACAACCTCAACTGAGGATTTCGTTGCTTCACTGCATTTCTTAGAGCCATCGGATTCTCGCATTCCTTTAGTGTCCGCAATGCTTGAGGTAATGTGAGCACTCAATAAATTCTTTAAAATCATTGATCCGATTTTAATGATTATGGTAGAGGAAGGAGCACAGTCTAACTCTGAGCCGTTGTGGTTTTACATAGTGCTTGCATATAGAGAAATAATTTAGAGCATGTATGAGTCTTTTATGCATATTGAAAGAGAATGGAGTAAAGCTTAATTGCTTTCTGGTTTTATAGAGTATGTAAGATATTTTTAAATGGAGTAATTTAGATAATGTATTAGTCATGCGTGTGATACTTCAGCAAGGTCTTAGCCAAAAGGCATAAGTAGAAAGACTGTCTGAAAAAAATACAGGTCACGGTTTACTTATGGTGGCATTTCATAACGTACACCATGGGAAGTAAGGTTTGTAGCACCGAACTGCAAGACTGGACAGGAATGGGGTTATTGGCTTTGAAATTCAGTTCTTAATAATTTGTAATTTTATCTAAGTTTTAGTTGTGTTTTAGTTTGAAAAGAAAGCTTATTGAGTCTTTTGATCCTTTAGAATTGAGGCCTATCCTCTATCTTCGGAGTTTCTATGCAATTAGGACATGCTGCTTTGTATGTCTTCCACAAAGAGGAGGTGGTTTAGTTACATTGACTATCTTTTTTGTTTATTTGGTGTTAGATGCTTTTTGGTACTGTAGTTTATCTTAATGTTTTCTAATTGTGACATACATATATCAACATTTTTTTTTGGCTTTAATACACTTATATATGATAATGTGAAAACTTTTGCTGAGTGACCTATTCATTAATATGAAGCTTAATCGGTTTGATTCATTCAGCTACCAAATGATGGTTGAATATCAATAATAAGGTTGAACTTATAGAGATTTAGATATGTTAGACAGGCTCATTTACCCTCTCACACCCGCATGGAGACAGATACAAAGGGAGCACTGCTATACCTTGCCCCCACCCCTGCAAAACCACCAACAAAAAAGCAGAAAGCTATTCTAATTGTTTTCTTAATGGTACTCAAACTGTTCTTTCCAAATCACAGAGAAGCCGTCCAACCTAAAAGTACTTCATCTGAAATCATGACTAGACTTTTCAGTTAATTGTTAATCAAAGCATACATTAGAAATATATAAACATGTGGTTTTAAAAAATGAAAAACATTCATATTGGATAAAGTGCAAAAGTAAATTCCCTCTTAACCCTGTTTGACTTTGGAATTTTCAGCATTATCTGTGTTGTTTTCAAGTTTTAAGTTGCTTTGAAATATGGTCCATTTCAATTCTTTCCTTCTTTTTGTCTCGATAGCAAGGCATTCATCACATTCTACCATGGGGGTAAAGGATCTGTGATCATTAAGTTACTACATCAAGAGTTTGAAAGGTGAGGATGCAACGTGGTTTAAAGTGATTGACTTGCTAAATTTGGTCATTTGCAATTTGTCCCTAGGTTTATTTGATATACTGATTACCTATTTTATATACTCATTTCCTCGAGGCTTTAAAAATGTATTTTTTCTATGCGAGTGAGTGATGAACTGTCATAATTGCTTTTAATTGCTCTTTGCCACTTTGAAATTGTATAAGTTGCACTTTGGTACCGTGAATTTATCAAAAGACTTTTTTACCGTTCAAGTTGTTAATCAAAAGATAGCAATATTGATTAAATAGGAAAACATTATAATGAATCTGTTATAAATGACTACGTAATAAAAATAAAACTGAGTTATAGTACTTAAAAAAAAAAAAAAGTTTATTCTAAATATACAAAATTTAAGAAAGAGCGGGAGAGAGAAGCAAGTGGTGGCAAGACAAAATTACAAAAAAGGGAAACAGAAAAATAATTAGCTCATTTATTTAATACTAAAGGGAAAAAGGTCTTTTTGCAATAATGTTGGAGAAAAATATTAACCACTTATTTTAGAAGGAAAACTGTGAGTAAAATAAATTCAGGGTACCAAAGTGCAATTATGTCAATTTGCAGTCCCTTGAATGGACTAAATAACACTGTTAAGCCTTTGGGGCTTTGTGTTAAAACAACTTGCACTCACCCCTATCTACAATGTGCAAAATGTAATTAAGCCTAATTCTTATTAAAAATTTAAGCAGGATTATCTAACTACTGCCTTTGCTTTCAGGAAAGAAGTCAAAAATAGTCTGAGTTGATAAATGAATAAAGAATACACACGTCATTATCTCCTCATAGGGCTTATTATAGGATTTGCAGTAACAACTTTGACTTTTTTAATTTCCTTCAACTGTTCTTTCTTGAGTTTTAATAAACTTGCCAATTCATGCTTTTGCGATAAGGTGTGCCTACTTTCTTTAGTTGTTTTATGTGTTTAAGTTCTTTTCTATGCATTTTTCCAGTCAGCTATTTGGCAAGTAAACTGAAGTTTTGTCTGCAGGTAATGTTGGATGAAATTTTGGTTCATGAACAATTAGGACCTTTATTTGAGATAATTGACTCTTTTGCTACTACTTCTGGAATGCTACACATGTCCCATTCTGGTCTGGCTGATATTGGACCACTGATGGAAATCATATGTAGTCACTCTTCTCTTGCATTTTTTGACAAGCATGCTGTTGAAGATTACCTTGACAGATTGTTTAGGGCGCACACAAAAGAATTCAGATGTTCCTTTAGACCAATAGAATTGAGTTCAAGCGCAGCAATAATGTTGCTTCTCAACCCAATCCTCCTTTCTGCACCAAAAAATAACAATTATGCAGGCTCATGTTATTGCTTTGGTTTCTGAAGCAACAGGCACTGTTTTGGACTCGGAACATTGGAAACCAGATTGTACAGTGGTAAACCGCTTCATCACTGTATTTGAAAAGTCAGTTGCTTTGTACACTAAACACATTTTTAGTTCACAAATTTATAGCAATGTTACATGCGCCAAAGGTTCTGACAGTTCAATTATGGAGAAGGATAGTATTCAGCGATCATTTGAGTCTTTTGTATTCCCATGCACTGGAAAGAAAATTAATCATCTTATCATGAAGTCTGGTTTTCCTGAATCTGACTTAGGTATGATGTCCTATAAAATGAAATCTGATTTGGTAAGCTCCTCTATCAGATATATCAAGGAGTGCGAGCATGTTTTTGACAGTTCATGCCAAGATGAGATTTTGTCAATATTAAGTTGTATTATTTTAAGAGCTGCTGATGGTTTTGATGATTCCCCAATACATCCTACTAGAGTTTGTGATCTGGAAGATTTATCTGTGTGCTTGCTGCTATTCTGAAGTTGATGAGTAATGCATTATTGCAAGTTATCGGGTCTCTTAGACATAGTGGTGACTCAAATAGTGTGAAATCGTTAAAGGACTTCTCTTCATCTAAGGAATATGATTATATGTCAAGTATTATCAGCTGCTTCACAGCATTTAGCATCCATCTTCCTATCCAACAAACTCTCTGCAACATGATGGAGACAAACTGTACGGGGCATTCAAATTCCAAGATGATGTTCTTGCATTTTTCGGGCTTGCTGTCCTTGGCGTTTTCTACTGGGCTTGACTTTTTAGTGAAGGGCTGTCTGTTCATTATTATGTCATTGATAAACCTGTTTGTATTTGAAGAGGGAAACTTGGATTTATTGTACTCAGCTATTTGTTATAATTCAAAATCCTTTCCGTGCAAACTGCATCAAGTCAATATTCAAGAGGTATACTCTGATGCTTTTTCCCTGATAGGCAACTTAATTGTGTATACATATTATAACAGCCATCTGCTTAAACTGCTTGTTAAGAAATGCAGGCTCAATTGCACAAAAAATGTAGCCTGGTGGTGGCTTCAAAGTTCCAGAAGATGAGCACTCTATACTCGAGGTAATTGGTAATGTCATACCTGTGATTGTGCATTTTATATCAAGTCACGGCATACCTCCATCTTTTCCCTTTGTTTGCTTGATGCATGCTCCAATTGTTCTGGTAAAGATAGCTCACTTGCCATATCTGTACCCAAGAGCTAAAGAACTGTAATGGAATTTATGAAATTTTTGCTGAAGACAAACAACTCCCAAATGCTAAAATTGTTCTGGGCTTAGTAGATAGACTGGGCAGCTTCCTGTTATCCTTGTGTAATTTGATTTTTCTGGGGTACACATTGGAAGGTAGGTAAGGTTCCCCAAAAATCCTGGCAGGGAACATTGCTCACAACTCACATCACACCACCATATATCTAGAAAAAGCCCCACTGCACCTTGTGTAACTTGAATGTTCTATGCATCATGATGTTACATACCAATCATTTTGATTTATTTTATCCCAGTACCCCTTTTGTGGCGAATCACTTCACAAGATTGGGAGATGGATGTGGTGATACTGGACAAAATGGCTCAGTTCTTGGTAGCATGGCGGGTGCTGTAGGCACTGAAGAGGAGACTGAAGAGTCGAGCAATGGCGAGCTTTTTCTTAGATGCATGATAAAGAATGGCGGGATAGTATCTGATTTTGATGAGCTGGCTGATTTTATCGAGTGTAAGCAGGGGAAGGACTATTCCACTTGGCTAAAGGATAGAGAAAAATACCGAAAGTGGAAAGGAGAGAAGATGGCAGTTTTGAGGTGGAAGAGAAAGAAAAAAACATGGAGACTCCTAAAGAATAAGAAAACTTGAGTTTCTCTCAAGGGTGTTGCTTTAGAATGCTAAAATGCTGTTTATAGGTTGGCTGATTGTTGACGTTTGGACTTGTTGAGGGAACTGATGCACTAGTTTCATTAGTAATTGACCTAAAACGATTTCTGCAAAACATTCTACTGAATCTAGTGTGGGAATATTGTGTAGAATACTAGTGCCTCTTTTGATTCCAAAGTTGTAGAAAAAATTCTGCCTTTTTGTATATTCGTTGCCCTTTTAATTTCTATTTTTCATTTTTGGTCATTCCATTACTTGCAGTACAATGGTACTGTGAGAAAGTTTCTTGCCAACTTATGGTTCTTTTGAAGCATGCAAATGGAGGCTATTGGATAGATTGCTTCAACAGAAATACTCATATCTTTTCTTTTTTTTTTATCTAAATGGAGGCTATTGGATAGATTGCTTCAACAGAAATACTCATATCTTTTTCTTTTTTTTTATCTAATATTTACTTTTAGTACATCTGTTAGGCGGCAAGCTTGGATTGAACTCGAGGAGAAAGCCAAGTCAATCTGGGGTGCTCATTATGGTTTCATGTTCATTAGCTTTCAGTATAAGAAATGAAATGGTAAAAAGGGAGAAATCTGTTTACGTGGGCAAATGTCTTGTATGGTGACCTTTTTCTTGCTGGACCGTTATGGCGAACTTCAGGATCTAAGATAAAGTGTCGACCCAATAAGTGCACAATTAGCTTTCGACCCTATGTGCTTGTATCAAGCTAGTTATTTGAAATCAATCGGTTTTTAAGTTTCTACTGCTCTCGTTTGTTATGTATTGGAAGTCCATAAATCTGTGTGCAGGTTTTAGGCTTAAAATATACTGTTAATTATACTCTACCCTTAAACTTGAGAGCACTTTACTACCTAAAGTCAGTAAGATTTCAGTTGCAGAGTTTTAAATTCAACCTTTTTGTCAGTTTCTTTGGTTAACATTAGTTACAAGATGACAAAATTTGTTCAGTATTATTTTTAAGTATTGTTTTTGAACTAACAATCAATTATAATGATGTCGTTTTTATTGGTTAAAATAAATTTTTTTGACTTAAAATCTTGACTAAATGGACCTCTATACACATGAATCTAAAATTTTAATTAAATTTTAATTTTTAAAAAAAATCTTGGTATGACCAATAATGAAGAAAGAAATATTTTTGAAGATGATAGGAAAACGTGCACTATTTTGGTGCTAGTGGTGGTAGTAGCTGATAGTGGAGGGATGTAGAGGAACGGAGGTAAAATAATAATAATAATAGTAATTAATAATAAAAAGGGAAACAAAATTGGGATGAAATAGTTAAAATGTTAAATTGACATAGTAGAAGGATTAAATATTTAGAGACTAAAGTTAAAGAGATAAAAAGTAATTATTACCCATAGTAATTTATAATTTGTGCATTAGTCAAAATTTCAAACGGCATTATATTTGATCGTTAGTTTGGGACTTTAATAGTCAAAAAAAAAAAAAAAAAAAAGGTTAGTACTAAAATCTGGTGCTAAAATTTAGTGGGATAAAAGTGTGATTAACCCTAAAATATATCATTGGTTGCACAATATTTTCCTTGAAATGTTCAGTTTCGTTAACTTATTGATAGTCTATTTATAAAATCTTCCTTCTGTGATCCATATTGTCCAATGATTACTGTGTATTTCTTGATTTGAGTCTCTTTATAAATGAAATATTATTTTACCCTCAAAAAAAATTTTTTTTTTGAAAGATTTAGTGTGGAGTTGTGTGTGGTAAACCCTCCACCTATGCAACTGTTGACAACACATTTTGCCTACCAAATGAATTAGTACGCTAGACAAATGGATAAACTGTTCTACGGAATTGCAACCACGAACATAGATTTTTCCTTTTGCCTTGCCAACGAATTAGTAGTTTCTTTTCTTTAGTGGATAATTGTTGCCAAACAAGTAAAACAAAACCATGCAGCCAATAAACACTGCAACTTAATGAATGCACGTCAAACGAAAATGATGAATCAAAATCATCCTAAAGAAAGCCATAAGTACAAGGTTAAAGGAGCTGCTCAAATGTAGCAAAGGTTCTTGTCTCCCAGAATATACAAAATCCTAATCATTGATAATGAGATGTAAAAGAGAGAAAAAGTAGTAAAAAAAATGCAAATTAACTGCATAGTTTAAGGAAAATTTCCTTTGCAGTTTTGATAAATTATATAGTAGTCAGATGTTGTCTGATTCCTAAATTGTACCTCTGACATTCTTCCTTGAGATGCCCGCAAGCTGAGACTCAAGATCCTTGTTTTTGTTTCGCCGATATTTGGAATGGTGCTGTTGCTGTTGCATTTGGATTTGTTGGTGCCTCTGCATCTGGTAGAGATTTTGCAATCTCCCAAGTTCTCTCTCTAAAATATCATGCTCCACTACACCAGTTACCAAGAAGATCATTAGCTTCTCTCAGAGGATTAATCATAAAAGGATGAATCCAGTATTCGGATTGTGACTTGTGAAAGATCTGAAACATTTTTGCTCCACATAATATCAAGTATTATATTTCAGTTAGTGTTAGGAAACCTGAGTTTACATAGAAGCATTCTCAAGACACAAAGACAACTAAAGCACAACTAGAGAGAATCACAGAGGTAACTCTGGTTTCTGTAAGATCTAAAAACATGAATGTAATGCATCAATATGGTCAATTGCAAGATAATTTTTTCTCTGTTATGAGGATCTACTGAAGACTTGATGAGCTTTTTTAATTTTTTTTTTTTACTACATTAGAACTTCAACTCCAAGAACAAAGGGAATAGACATAAAGCTAATGCCTAGTTGCAAAAGTTGAAACGTACTTTGCTTTATGAGCTGCTCCTGTGATATACTATCTAGCCGTTGCTTCAGGGCTTTGTTTTCCATGTTCAATATAAGATTCTGATGGTCTAGAAATTCCAGGTCAGCAGAAATTTCTGAGCCCTCTGCCTGAAACATGATAAAGATGACCCAAAGTTACAATTCTTTCAAAACTAAAACTAGCCTCAATGCAGGTTTAAAAGTATGTACATCCTGAACAAAAAGAAGACTGCTCATCAAATAACTATAGTTGCAATACTTGCAGAAGTTGAATAGTTCTTTCAAGCTGAGATATATACTGAAGCTTCCTGACCCTTGAACGATGAGCAGATTGCCTTTGGTGCATTAAATTTCTTATTAATCACACAACATATATATATGATAACAACCAGTCAGATCAGGAAATGTGAAATGTAATGCAGATATTCAAGTTAAGTGGAGTATATATAGGAGAATGCATACTGTTTAGCACGCTTTGAATCTGTTTTGGAAATAGAAGTCTTTGAGGGCGAGGAACTAGTTCCTTCCGAAGATCCCTCTGAATTTTGTGTACTAACTTCCTCTATGCCTTGCTTTTCAGCTGATCTAGAGGCTGCTACATTTGAATGATCCTGCTAAATGTAAATTAGTCATTTTATTGTTTAAGTTTCAAGAAACTTGATCATTTTTTTGTAAATATATATCATAAGTTAGATAGACAGTAGTTACAGTAGCTTGCAAACCTTCTTAAATTTCTCATCCAGTGGGTTTGAGTTTCTGTAGTGCCCAATATTCTGTCTGATTGATGAGGCTTTACTAACATTTTTATGACTAGTTTCCTCCCTTATGTCTAACTCTTCAACATGCTTCTCCTAAGTATGCAAAAGTGTCACTTGTTGAACGTCGATGACTTCTTTGCAATTGGGTATCTGGCTCATTTAGGAGATCCTCAAGCCAAAAGGGCTGTTCGTCGATAAAAAAGTCAGAAGCCCAACGCGGTGGTTGGTGACCTGATACCTCTGTTGAGTCTGCATTTCCTTTTAAGCCTACCAAGGAAGACTCACCACAGGATTGGGAAAAATGTGGTATAACTAGAGAAGGGCGTGATAGTGTCTGTCTGCCCGTGTATGTTGAAATTTGGGAATCCGACAAGCGATTTGAGCTTTCCATTTTTCCAGTAAGTGAGCCTGTTGAGACATAAACTCATATAGGTAACTATCTGTAGGAGGGTTGTAAAAAATGCAAACCTCATAATCTTATTGGAAGCAATTAAATGAGGCCAGAGTTACACAGGTCATGAATCAAAAAAAACTAGATGACAGTTAAGTGATATACTAAATGATTTCAATTAAATTCTAATGCAGTTCCAACGAATAATATTCAATGTTATGTGGCTTATTCATCATATCTCTGCAAGCTAAACGTGTGTTCATAACATTTAAGATCGTTTAAGCCATATATGATCTGGAAATCCTAGGCAAAAAACCAATTCATGGTTTAGGAATTACTTCTAATGGCTTTCAAATTCATCCTGGGATTCCTAAAACAATGATTGTTATATGGAAAATAAATAAAAGTTTCAGATTGCTCATCAACTTGTGCATATATATAGTCCATTCATTTAGGACCACATTCAGCTATAAAGAAGTAGTATATCATCAATTTATTTCATATATAAAAATACGAGCCGCTAGTGATACCATGATGGATTCTCAATTCATTGTTATTCAATGATTATACTTGACAAACCGTATAATGACAATAAAAGAGAAGTAAAACAAAAACAAAAAGAAAAAGAAAACAAACATTAAGAACCAAGAATAAAGAAAAAAAAAAATCAGAAACTGCACACGATGGAGTGCAAGATCAGCATCTCATGTATGAAAGAGATCACAGTATTATGACTGTTACAAGACGAGTATATTAAGAAAAAGGAACTACAGCTATCAACAAATGCACAAATGCCACCAAACACGAACACACGCAAACACAATGCCTTCCATGCAACGAAGCAGTAACGGAGAAGATAAAGTTATTTAACACACATACCTACCTATAATTACTTGGATATTGCCTAGGAATAAAGGTGAGAAAAGTTAATTAGGACAAGGGGCTTCCTGCAACATCCTTATCGCCCCAGGAAAGGAATGGGAAGCCCGCACTGTCCTAATGGCCTAAGGATGAAAAAAAGAATGAGAGTATCAGCGGATGGACGTTGGAATATAAGAGGGAATTGTAGGCATCTTTATTGTTTTTTCTTGGAAGTGATAGGGAAACAAATGAGAAAAGAAGCGCACTTTTCGTAGCCAAATTAAACGGGTCCGTCAACTTTGATGTTGAATGGGTCGAATCGCGTATGCTTTTTAACGTGTATGGTGGTATCTCAAATTATGCACCAATCTCCCTATTAATGTAATACCCACTATTTTTTTAAAATAAAATATTTAAATCTACTAAATTATAAAATTGTGTAAGAATATTAAGAAATAAAATAACTAGAATAATACTATCCTATTAGAGGCTAGTCTTCTTCTTGTTTAGTCTTAATTAATTAGTTTCGTTTTTAATTTCAGAAAAATTAGATGTTTAATTATTTTGAATATTAGTTATTCACTTTATTAGATTTTTTGTTTAGGAAATTAGTTCAATTAATGTAAAAGCTACTAGTTAATTTATAAAATTATTTTCTTGAGATTAAAATCGGATTTGTGTATATGAAAATTATATTTCTCTTTTTTTTTTTTGGAATTATAATAGTTTTTTATTATTGCTGGATTTTTTTTTTTTTTAAAAGATTGATTTGATCAAAGAGATCAAAGAGTAGAATTTAAGGGAGAAGAAGAAAATAAGAGAGAGCAGGCTAGAAATTAAAAAAAAAAAAAAAAGACAATGAGATTGCAGCAATGGAGTTGCAGGGAGGTAGAAGCAGAAAGTTAACAAAAAATTTCTGTAATTGCATCTTAACCCCCGAAAGTTTTATAGAACTTTACAAAGGCCCAAAGAAACTTTTATAGCGATAGTTTAAGTCTCCTTTTGAATTTATGAAATTATAAATGTCTCTTAAATGATTTTTCAAAGGACCCCCCATCAGTCCATGGGAGTCTTCTGTAATTATAGAAAGATCCTTATACTTTGTTAAAATTCCACATAAGTCCCTGGAAGTTTCTATAAATGACAAATTGACTCCTAAAAGTTTAAATGAAGAGACCACTAATGACCTTGTGAAATGACCAAAATACCCTCAAGTATTTTAAAAGTTACATAAAAGCCCAAATTAGTTTTCCAAAGTTACGAAAAGACCCCGAATGAATTTCTAAATTTGTAAACTATTCTAAAATATTTTGTTTAGCACAAATAGAGTACAAAAAGTTTTTCAAATATTATAAATGAGTTTTCTTAAATTACTCATAGTAAGTCTTATAAGGTTATAATAATGAATAATGACTTCAAAATACCTTTTTTACTACAAGAAAACTATATGATATTATAGTAAATATTATTTTTGTGAATATTAGGACAATTATAGATGTATGGAAAGGTTAAGTATTTAGGGAATTTTACAGGATATTTAAGTAAATGTCAAGCATGTACTAAGTGTTTTGATAGGAAATACTGAAAATGAGCAAGTACAAGAATAACGGATTCTTTGGCATATCGAGGTAGGTGGTGCTTACCCTCTGATTTGTAAATTATTTTGCGAACCCGTATATTTTCTTAAATGATTTTATGAACTGGCATGTTTTTTCTAAATTATTTTATGAAATGTGTTTTACGAAACAATTATTTGATTATGAAAATTCGGATCATGTATGTTTGACTTGTTTGATTTTCAAGTTATAGAAACGTGATATATGCATAATTTTTTATATGTATGAAATGCATGTGAGGAATGGTAAACATTAATGCACTTAAAAGGCTCTAAACGGACATGAAATAGTCTATAGGGATTATAGTCCTGATTTATCTAATATATTGGTGTACTGATATCTTGATAAACGATAAATGATATACGATAGGTCAAGTGGTTCCATGGAAACTTCTTGACAACTTTTTCTAGTGAGATCCATCACTAGGCTGAGGACTTAGAGCTGTTGAAGGCATGTATTGTTTTGAGACTCTAAGAAAGTATACATGATTTGGAAATGAATTTGTGATATGTCATAGATTATTTGAAAAGTATAAATTATATGACTTGATATAGATAAATGATACATGAATTTCGAAATACAAGTTGAATTACGTGACTATATGTAATGAAAATGACATACGATTTAAAAAAAATGATTTTGATAAAAGCATATGCGTGTGATAGTATGACTTGTCTTTGCGAAATGTATAGGTATGTAACTGCATGATCCAACAAGGTGTAAGTGCTATCTACTGGATGACTTGTCGCTCACCCTATTTCTTATATTTTTTGTACTACTTGTACAGACGACGAATACGAGTACGTCATCATAGAGGATGAAGCATAGACGCACTCGGACAAAGAAGATTGTTATTTAGAGTACGTCATCATAGAGGATGAAGTATAGACGCACTCGGACATAGAAGATTGTTATTTAGTAATAGGATTCTACTATAGTTATTTGACTTTGAATAGTCCATCTCTTAGAATAAGTAGAGCATGTGTGCTCGTGACACTATATTTTTATTTATTTTAGAATTTATTATTTGAATAAGTACCGCATTAAATTGGATATTAATTGATAGTAGATATTTTCGCTGCGTAATTTATATTTGAGGTTACTATATATGAATGATGCTTTGTATTCGTGGGAGTACGATCTCATGGATACGACGAATGATACATGCCTAATAAGTGTGGGTCAGGGGCGTGACACTTAAGCATTTAAACACTATATTGTTGTGTATGAACTTAGAACAAAAATTTGGCTGGCCGTTATAGTATGCTGTTTTTAAATCATTACGCTTCTGCTAAAAACATCATAGTGAACTTTTCTTTTTCCCCCAACTAAATACCTTTCTTACCTTTGTTGAATACTGTATTATGCAAGTATGACATTTTTTTTTCACAAAAAGAAGGTCTCTTTTAGAAATTAGGATTCATTCATAATGACATTCATATCATATGGGATGTCTTGGTAAAGATTGCGAATGCAAAATTTTTAAAATCTATGGAAGATATGTATAATGCAAATTTTTTTGAAAAACTTTTTAGGGGAAAATATTTATTTTTCTAAAGTATCTTTTTGAAAAATTTGAAACATTTAATAGGTCATATTTTAATTCTAGATCTTTGTTCATTTTCTCTAGGTAGGGAGTGGGGTGATAACTATAGTAAATTAGAGTTATTTTACTTGTTTAAACTAGTTTATTGTTAGTATTTTTTAGACTTTTTATTAGATTGATGTGTTTTTGTTTAGCTTTATTGCATATAGTAATTACAATTGCATTTGCATTTGCATTTGTGTAAATATTATCATATTAATGTTAATTTTATTATAATTTGTTCCTTATTAGGTTTATGGTATTTTGCAGGTTTAGAACAAAGGGTATGGAGTTTAAGTAATGAAAAATTCATAGAGCAAAAAGGAAAAATAGAGAAATCAAGTTTGTTAATGAAGGCTCCATACCGCAATATGAAATCCGTATCGCAATATGGATGCGCGGACAGAATGCTAAATTTTTGTCACTTATAATCTTTTGGTTGATTTTTGCTCCATTAACCCTAACCCTATAAATACATTTTCTAAGTCTCTTTGGAGGCAAACTAGAGACGTAGCTAGGGTTAAAAGAAAAGTAGAAGTAGGTTAGTCTCTCCTTCATTTCCTTCCCCATTTGGGGAGGAATTTCTTGGATTAGATGTATGTAATTGTAATTTTCAATTCCTAGTCTTACATTGAAGACTCCTAGTATAAGTTCTCTTTAGTTTAAACTTTAATTTCATGTTCTTTTAATTAATTTTAATTGCTTTCATATAGCAGGATTGCTTACTTTACATGATTTAGTAGTGTAGTTAATAGATTAGTTGGTGGATTTTCATTAATTATACTTTCTTAGTGGTAATTTGTAGTTTAAATTAGTTAATTAGGGTAGATTAGTTTATGGATTTTCTATTCAATTGCTATCTTTACTTGTTTTCATAGTTTAATTGGTAGATTAACTAATGGACTTTCCTTAATCATGCTTTCTTAGTGTTAATTTGTAGTTTAAGATAGTCAATTGCTTTTTAAAATGCTTTCTTTTTACATGCTTTCTTAGAATAGGTTATGAGTTTTCTTTAATTGTACTTGCTCAGTAATAATGAGTAGTTTAGATTAATTAATTGCTTGCTTAAGATGCTTTTCCTTTTTGCTCCCTTTAATTTCTCACTAAAGATATTTCCTTTTTAATTGTTTTCTTACGAAATACTTTCTTAGTATTTAATCTTTACTTTAAATTACTTTTTTAGTTTTAGTTAAATCTCTTCTTTAAATCAACTGCTTCAACTAGTGATCTAACCAAATAATCAGTAACTATCAACCAATCTTTGTGGGCTCGATCCCTACTTTCCTTTACTCCTAGTTAACAATCGTACACTTGCGAGATGTCACCTAGTTAGTAGTAGGATTAGTGTTTAAAATGATATGACTATGTGTGTAAGGCATCAAGTTTTTGGCGCTATTATTAGGGATTGATTTTCAATGATAATTTGGTTGGAATACTAGATTGAAGTTCTTTCTTGTATAATTGTTTCACTTATTTGAAAAACCAAAGAGATTTCCATTTTGTAGTTGTGTTCTTATTTTGAAAAATCCACATAAATTTTCTTGTTGATGGATAGTTTAGACTTGCTAGTATTGTAAACTTGCCTAATTTTCTTGTTTGTGTGATTTAATTCTTTTTCTTGTTTATAGTTGTGGTGTTTGTTACTTTAAGATTATGCAAGGACCAAATTGAAATGATACATATTAAGGAAATTATCATTTTATGGTAATGATGGGATGCAGAACCAACAAGCATGATTCTTGTTATAATTAGTCTCGCTACCCCTTAAATTATCAACTAGGATGGTCTTACCATCCATATCCTTATGAGAGCTACCAAGAAAATTCCTATTCTTTTCCTCTATCTCAAGAGCCTTTATATGAACCCATGGAACCCTATTTCTTTTACCCACAAATTTATGAATGTGATGCGGCAAGATCAATGGACATGTGGACGAAAATTCAAGAATTTTGAGAACTCATTGTCAAAGATCAAGAAAAACAAGCCCAAATTTGAGAAGAAATGGCTAGAGATCAAGAAGAATTAACTCAATTTCGAGAATCCACCAAGAGTTTACAAGACCAAATTGCCCAAATTCAAGGAATGGTAAATGGTGAAGCACAATGGACTCCAACACTCCTACCAATGGATGAAGAACCAATTCAAGAAGAACAAATTGAAAATATCTTGCAAGAAACTAGTTTCAATAAGGCTCTTGAAATTGAAGTTACTACAACCGGGACATTCTCAACACTTATGTAGGGAAATCACCAATTTTTCCTTTTACATGGGTGTGAGTTTGTCCCCATTACAATTAAGGAAATTCCATTTGGGATGTTTGTAGACAAAGAAGCAGCTTGAGAAGGAGGAGAAGAAGAAGGATACTTTCTAGAGGGAGCCGGGGAGACACCATTTGCTTATGCCAAAGTTCAATTCCTTGGGGATTTTGAAGGAGTTAAATAATAGTGCAAGTTCACCAAGGATTACAATATCCTTGGGAAGCCTCCTTGGTGTTGAGAGAGTATTTCTTTCATTTTTATTTATTATGCTTTATTTTAGTTTCCTTACTTTAGTTTAAGTACCCCGTTGGTAATAAGGGCTTGTAGCCTTGTGATTAGTTTAGCTTATGTTTTGTGTTGGAAATTGAATTTGGACACACTTGGATAATTTGGTCATTGATGAAAATGTTGATTACAATTTATGACTTGTCGTGATTTGTGAATGATATACATGCTTTATGGAATAACTTCATCATTGACTAGGTTTTTACTTTTTACTTGTGGACATTTTTGTTGTTGTACACTTTATGTGCTAAATGTGTGAGTTTATTTTGAGAAATCCAAGTAAATGCTTGATATGGTTTGAGAATAATTTCTATGATTGAATGTCTGTTTGAAACCGATTATGCATAAAACTAAGTTTGGGGGGATGAGTTGGGTATTTTGATAGCCCATTTGTATGCTAAATCTTGTTACCCTTATGTGTGTTTTCTTTTTCTTTAATTGTTTGAATCATGTGAAGCTCCAAGGACTTTTTCTTAGTGTATCCATGATTGATTGTTGAAGGAAATTTAATTTCTATGACTCATGAGTTTAATTGATATATTATTTATATGGTTTATTTGGAATTGTTCATTACTTAGCCTTAATTAGTGTTGTGCATATTGTTGGTGAAATCTATGATTAAAGGTAGAACCTAATTGCGTGCTTTCACATATACTTGGTTAATTATTATAGTGTTCATCATCTATTTGAAATACTTTTTATCATCCAAGTGTGATTCAAATTGATTACCATAGAGGTTTAAGTAGGGTAATTTAGGTTAATTTTAGGCCTTTATTGTTACAACAAAGTATGGAAGGCAATTGAGTGAAATATTTACTAATATTAGTGCTTTTATGTTTGTAGGTGTTTGATGAAGTATGGGTCGAAATTGAGAAAAGTTGGCAAAAATTTTGGCTAAGTGTAAAATTTTGTCTTTGCTGAACTTTGTGTCTATATTGCAATATGGACTGCAGGTTATAACGCGATATCGAATCCCATATCACGATATGGGTGCAAACTTCTGGGAGTCAGGGAGTTTCTTCTAAATTTCGATATCACCATATCGATTTTGATATCGCAACATTGACTGCTGATCGGACCTTTGATTGTGGCCATATCACGATGTCGATTTTATATGGAAAATCGATATTGTAATATCATTGGTTGCATAGAGACTCTAATTATCCCTTTTTAACCTTATTTCATTCAACTCCTCCATTGGATTTTGATCGATTTGAGAAAGAAACATTTTCACCCAACAATTTCCTTTTCATTCCTTTTGCTTTTTGTTATTTTTATTTTTGCTTTTATTACGTATTTTTAGTTAGATACTTATTTTTAATAGTTGGCTAAGGGTCTTAAGTTGATGCCACATAAACTTATTTTTTTTTTTAGTACTTGAATATTGAATTGATCATTTTGAACTTATATGGATGATTACTCGGTTTTGGTTTAATATTGCTCTAGGTGACTTGTTTAATTGAACTTGAACATTTGTTGGTATGTGTTCGTTGGAATTTTAGGTGAGTGGATGGATGAGTTATACTTATCAATAGAATAAAAGTGACAAGTTTGGGGGGTGTTATTTCTTGTGTCGGAAATGGTACTTTTTTGTGCTCATAAATATATGTGTGTTTGATGATACTAGGATAGAAAATTGATCAATTTGATACTCGATGATGACATATGACTTTCAATACCATGAGTGAATTAGTTAAACTCGGCACATTTCAAGAATTAAAGTATGTGTTGAGTTGTTCCTTTGCGACTCAAGTATTTCAAAGACCATATATTACTATTTTTCAAAAACTAGTGGACTCACATTTTTGAAATAGTTCATTTGAAACGTGGCTTTTGATCAATCACATGTCGGTCAATTTGTCCTTTAGAAAAAGTGGCTTAAATAGGATATAAGAGATTTAGGACATTTTGTGTATTTGCATAGGGATTGTTATTCTAAGTTGTGAGTGATTGTCTTGAATATTAATTTTTATACATCTTACTCCTCTTCTTTGGTTTAGGACTAGGAAAATAAAAGAAAAAAATAAAAAAACCAAAAAAAATATTTTGATTTTCAGAATAAGGTTAGTACAGGATTCCAGCATGTATATACCAAATATGCCATTAGAAAAGTGAATAAAGCTAGTGCGGGATTTTGACATGGACCCATGTTGTTTCTCCGAAATAGGGACTAGTAGCTACGTTTTAGATTACCAACAAGTTGAGGAGAAAATTGTGTATAATAACTATCACCTCATTCTTTGATAATTTAATATTCCCAACTTTGTATGACATGTGTGTATAGGTAGACTCCTAATGATCTTCTATTTCCATGTAGCCTTGTCGTGATGGTTGAACAACTTGGTAATCCTTTTGATTTTAACGAAAGCTATGTTTTGAATGAATGAAACTTGTCTTTCGAAAACCTTTATGGGAATGGTTAATATTTGGTTATTTGAAATCTTGTTCGCATTTGAACTTATGATTCTTGGGAAATTTGAAAACCTAAAGTGACTAATTGAAATAGTTCAATTGTCATATGGTATTTGAGATCCCTTGAGAGATTTTCTAATTGTTCATAAGTGCATCCATTGTTCATCTTTGGTGGTGTGTTTTTGTTTTTATGTTTTAGTAGAGTCCTTTTTATTTCTTATTTTGTTTGAGACTAGCAAAACGTTAAGTTTGGGGGTGTGATAGCTCTAGTAAACTAGAGTTATTTTACTTGTTTAAACTAGTGTTTATTGTTAGTATTTTTTAAAATTTTTATTAGATTGATGTGTTTTTGTTTAATTTTATTGCATTTAGTATTTGCATTTGCATTTGTGTAAATATTATCGTATTAATGTTAATTTTAGTATAATTTATTACTTATTAGGTTTATGATATTTTACAGGTTCAGAATAAAGAGTATTGAGTTTAAGTAATGAAAGATTCACGAAGCAAAAGTGCAAAATGGAGAAATCAAGTTTGCTGAAGACTCCATTATCGCAATATGGATGCGCAGACAGAATGCTAAATTTTTGCCTCTTGTAATCTTTTGGTTGATTTTTGCTCCATTAACCCTAACCCTATAAATACATCTAACTAGAAAGATAGTTAGGGTTAGAAGAAAAGTAGAAGTAGGTTAGTTTCTTCATCATTTTCTTTCCCATTTGGAGAATATTTTCTTAGATTAGATGTAATGTAGTTGTAATTTTCAGTACCCAGTCGTAGATTGAAAACTCCTAGTGTAAATTCTCTGATTAGTTTAAACTTTAATTTCATGTTCTTTTAGTTGATTAGTTTAATTGTTTTTATAATTACTACCTTTACATGATTTCATAGTGTAGTTGACAGATTAGGTTGTCGGTTTTCATTAATTATATTTTCTGAGTAGTAATTTGTAGTTTAGATTAGTTAATTAGGGTAGATTAGTTTACGGATTTTTCATTTAATTATTTTCTTTACTTGTTTTCTGTCATACCCCAAAAACGGGAAAATGACACGTCGCACATTGGGATTACTCCAAGCATGCAAAGCACAATACAAGAGCAATAAACAACCCATAATATTTGTCATTAGACTTCAAATTCATCGAAGACAAAACAACAAGAAATATACACAACAAACATAACCTCAATCATTCACAACAAAATCAAATCACGCTTATATACAAATATCGAACCACAATTGAAATGACAATCAGAAATTTGATATACAAGACAATTCCAACGAGTCCTTAGACACATAGGCCCAAACATAAGAACATCAACCTCACACTAAGATGGTAAACAGGAAAATTCTAACTCCAGTAATTGGGGTCCGCACTGTAACTCCCATCCAAGTCAGCACTCGACTTAGGACCTGCTAACACCTCCTGTTGGTCCCCGACTGCAAACAAAGGGAAAAAACAATTACAGTGTAAGTACATAGTGCATAGTAAATAACATTTAAACCAATTATAGATAACACATATACAATCAGTGTAGAAAACAGTATACAAGACATTTTCAATAATTAAAATACAAATGTCAATCAAGGATCTCATGGTCCACAAAAGTCTTCCCAACACTGGATCTAGATCTACCTATTATCCGCTCGAGTAGACAAGGCATAACGGAGTGTCTATCACTTGTCTTTCTGATAGACTGTGTTTAACATTTACAAAGCAGAGTGCTCAGTATATTATTTCATTCACTCACTCATAGCCAAGTCCACTCAAGTGACCCATTGAACTCTTCACAATAATCATTCATTAACACATAGTGCAATAATATAGAACAAATAATACATTACATAACGAGTATATAAATTATAAAAGTACTTAGCTTATGAACATTATTCAAAATAAATATACTTACCTTAATATCAATTATTCTAGGGCTGCAAAACCAACCACATACAAGGTATCGATAAAAGGGCATAATCGATTTTGTAGACGTATTCTAATTTCGACGGTTTAAAACTCCAACTCCAAATCACCTAAATCAGGAGGGTGTTATACCATTAGGATAAAAAATCAAGGTAGGGTTCTCTTTTGGGTATCACCCAAATTCTTAAATTAGACAATAATCGTCCACAAACAAGTAGGGGTTGATTTAAATTCGTGAAAATAAGATAAAAGTCTAAGAATTAAGATTCATAACTTCAAATATATCACTAGGTTAGGAATTGTCAAAACCCCGATTCAAATCTCACCAAAACAACAATTAAAACTCATTTTAAATCACAAATCACTTCCCAGTAGCTCATAAACATATTTGGTAATAAAATCAAACCATAAACAATAAAATTAAACAAATTAATTTCTTGAGGAACTTGAAATTTAACATGAAAATCATGAAAAACTTGAAGTAACACTTACTTGTAAAGTTAGATTAAAGGTCTATGAGTATTCTTGGATCACCAATTTGATTTGAATGGAAAATTTTCTAAATTGATGATTAGATTTGAGAAATTGGGCTAAAGGGTTTTGGGAAGTTTGTTCTCTAGAGTTCACTTGGGAAATGAAAGTAACAAATGAATCAGGGAGCTTCGTAAAGAAATTTTAATAAGTTTTCAAGATTTGTACTTTAGTCCCTGAAGTTTTATAAAATTATACATTAACCCAAAAATTTCAATAAATGTTTAAAAGGGTAAAATGATTACTTAGTACTTGAAAGGAGTATTAATAAGTATTTAACGGGATAAGATCAAGTACAAAATACGTGAAATAAGCAAAAAAATTGGGTATTATACTCTCTCCTCCATAAGAAAAGTTTTTGCCTTGAAACTTAACGTACAAGGCCTACGAGATAAACAAGTAAGGGTACTTGTTTCGCATGTCAGATTCGAATTACCAAGTGGCCTCTATTTATGAATGGTTAGACCATTGAACCTTAACAAACGGAATAGATCAATGCCGAAGGACTTCTTCCTTAGTATCAATAATGCGAACAGGCACTTCTTCATAAACCAATTCTTCCTGGCTACTCAGAGGTTGATATTCAATCACATGACTTGGATCGGATACATATTTTCAGACCTATGAAATATGAAATACATTATGTACTCGAGCCAACTCTGGAGGGAAAGCCAACTGATATGCCAGATTTCCAACTTTTTTCGATATCTCGAAGGGTCCCACAAATCTTGGAATCAATTTTCTGCTCTTACCAAATCTCCTAACCCTCTAATCGGTGAAACCCTTAAGTATACCTTGTCTCCAACTTGAAACTCCAATGGTCTTCTTTTCATATCTGCCCAACTCTTCTGTCTATCCTAAGCTGTCTTGAGTCTGTCTTGAATAACGGCTATGTTGTCCATTGTAATTTGAATCAACTCTGGCTATGTTAATATTTTTTTCCAACTTTATCCCAATATAAAAGTGACCGATATTTCCTTCCATAGAAAGTTTCATATAGAGCCATGCCGATGCTATTGTGATAACTGTTATTATAAGAAAACTCCATCAACATCAAATGCTCATCCCAATTACACTTGAAATTAATACCACAAGCCCTCAACATATTCTCTAAGGTTTGAATTGTTCTTTCTGATTGTCTATCTATCTAGGGATGAAATACAGAATTTAAAACAACTTTTGTACGCATGGCTTGCTAGTAAGCTATCCAAACCTCGAAATGAACCTCGGATCCCGATCTGAAATAATACTAACAGGGACGCTATGTAGCTTCATAGAATTCTCTATATAGATCTATACTAACTCGTCCATAGGAGTAGAAGTCTTCAAGGGCAAGAAATGAGCAGATTTGGTTAACAGGTCCATAATAACCTAGATACAATCATGTCCCAATCTGGTCCTAGGCAACCCACTAACGAAATCCATTGTGATATGCTCCCATTTCCACTCTGGAATAGGCAATGGACTTAATAAACCACTAGGCTTCTGATGCTCGGCCTTTACCTCTTGACAAACTAAACACTTGGATACAAATTCAACAATCTCTCTTTTCATGTTGTTCTACTAGAAATGTTGTTTCAGATCCTTGTACATTTTGGTGCTGTTAGGATGAATAGAAAATCTAGAGTTGTGAGTTTCAATCATGACCTCTTTCTTCATGTCTTCATTTGCAGGTACATAGAGTCGTTCTTGCTTCAAACAATGCCATTATCAACCCAAAATTCCCCTAGATCTCCACTTTCCACCTTGTTCCTAATCTTCAATAAATCTAGATATGTAACTTGAGCTTGTTAAATCCTATCTATCAAGGTGATTGCATCACAAGTTCTGCTAAAACATTGGTTGGGACTCCCCAATCTCCAAATTCAGCTTTTCCATTTACCTTATCAACATGTTGGCTGTGATCAGAAGACAATCACTCTGAAGATTTCCTTTTCAATGCATCTACTACCGTGTTGGCTTTCCCTGGGTGATAACTAATCTTCAAGTTATAATCTTTGAGTAGTTCTAACCACCTGCACTGCCTCATGTTGAGTTCCTTCTCTGTGAAAAAATATTTTAGACTCTGATGATCTATAATTACTTCACATTGCTCCCTGTAAAAATAGTGTCTCCAAATCTTCAGGACAAATACAATGGTTGCTAATTGCAGACCATAAGTAGGGTAATTCTGTTCATGAGGCTTCAATTGTCGCGAGGCATAAGCAATGACCTTGTCATTTTTGCATCAAAATACAACCCAAACCATTCTTAGAAGCATCACTGTAGATCACATACCTTCCAATCCCAGATGGAAAGGTCAAAATTGGTGCTGATATCAACCTATTTTTCAACTCCTGAAAACTAGTCTCACAATCTACATCCCATACAAACTTGGTATTCTTCTGGTAAGCCTGGTCAATGGCACGGCTATCAAAGAGAATCTTCTTCTACAAACTTTCGGTAATAACTTGCCAAATCCAAGAAACTACGAACTTCTGTCACATTCGTCGGTCTAGGCCAATCAACAATTGCCTTAATCTTCTTGGGATCCACTGATATTCCACTCTCCGAGATGATATGCCCAAAAAATGTTACACTCTTTAGTCAAAATTCACATTTACTGAACTTCGCAAACAACTTCTGCTCCCTTACCTTCTATAAAACCAACCTGAGATGTGTTTCGTGCTCTTTCTCTAAAGGTGAGTAAACCAAGATATTATCGATGGACACTATCACAAACCTATCTAAATAGGTTTGAAATACCTGTTCATCGAATCCATGAAAACAACAGGTGCATTGGTTAGCCCAAAAGGCTTCACCAAGAACTCATAGTGGCCGTATCTAGTTCAAAAAGTACTCTTGGGAACATCCTCTGCCTTGATCCTCAGTTGATGGAACTCGGATTTCGGATCTATCTTGGAAAATACCATGGCAACCTTCAATTAAGCAAACAAACATAACGATCCTTGGCAAAGGATATTTATTCTTGATAGTGACCTTGTTCAATTCTTGGTAGTTAATACACAACTTGAGGCTGCTATCTTTCTTCTTCACGAATAATATTGGAGCTCCCCAAGGAGATACACTGGGTCTGATAAAATTCTTATATAACAACTCCTTCAATTGTGTCTTCAATTTTTTAAGCTCTACTGGGGCCATTTTGTAAGGAGTTTTAGAGACTGAGGCAGTCTCTGGGGGTAGATTAATCTCAAACTCTACATCCCGCTCTAGTGGCAACCCTGGCAGATCCTCTAGAAAAACATTTGAAAACTCTCGGACCACTAGGATGTCTTCTAGCTTGATACCTTCCTTTTCTGTATTGATCACGTAAACCAAGAATGGTTCACAACCCTTTCTCAATACCCTTTCTGCCTGTAATGCTGACAGTAGTGGTATAGGTTGTCTATCTAATTTTTTGATACCACCCTGATACACAGTTTATCTTTCTCTGGAAAACAAAACCTAACTTTCTTTTCCCTGCAGTCATCTAGTGACAAGTAACTGAGCATAATTGTGAGACAAACCAATCCATACCCAATATTACGTCAAAGTCAGACATATTAAGTTGCACTTAGCATCGGACTCATAATTACCCAATGATATCCTGCAATTAGGATATACCCATCTTGATTCAAAAATTCTATCCCCCGACATGCCTACTTTATAAGGGATATCAAGCCAATTTGGTTTAACGTTCAACTTTCTACCTAATCTTTTAGAAATAAAAGAATACGTAGCACCACTATCAAATAGAGCAGTTACAGGTACATTATTAATTAATACCATACCTGTCACAAATTGGCCCGATCTATCTGTTTCTTGTTGGGTTATAACATAAATTCAGGCTGTAACTGGTCCCGTGTCATTACCACTCCTCCCTTGTGGCATCTGCTGCTGTGATGGTCTTGGCCTAGCAGTAGGTCAGTCTCTACTCCTGTGCTCAAAACTGCCACAGGCTAAACATGCTTCGGACCTCCACCTGGACCCTTCCATATGATAACGATGATAACCATAACCACACTCTGGAATACAAGTTCGTGCCTGAGATGGAGCTGGTGCTGACATTGTCTCTCATTTCTTGTCAGTATCCTGAGACGGTCCAGCAATAGCTAAGGATGGTCGTGGTCTCGCTTGTGGTAGCTGGGGTCTGAAATCACAAAATTGTGAAACTGATGGCTGCGGTGGTCGTACACTGCGAGCTGGAGATGCTGCAGGTCTATAAACTAATCTCTGTGAAGGGACATACAGACCTCTGTCACTCCTCTCTTCCGCTACCTGCCGTCTCAGAAACGTATCTATGTGGACACTAGTATCGTACAACTTCTCGAATGCATCTGTATCCACGGCTGCTATTTTTTCCCAGATCTCTTTCAACAATTCCCTTCTGAAACGATCACACTTTTCTACCCTATTGCTCATGACCCCCGGAGCAAACATACCCAATGCATAAAATATATGTGAATACTCCACTACTGACATCCCTAGAGTCTAGTCTCTCCACTCAACTCTAACTTTAGAAATGCCTCGGATCTGAAAGCCATCCATGAATTTGTCCCATAGGGGCAAGTACAGGTCTTACCCCCTTCCACCATCTTGCTGCATCTCCAACCAAATATGGCTTTACTATCGGGACTCTGTACTCATTAGGCACCTTCAACAAATTTAAATATTCTTCAATTTGTCCCTGTCATTTTTCTATTTTGTCCGGATCATGTCTACCCTTGAAAGTGAGAATATTGATCTTCGTAATTGTCCGGTAGTAATAATCAACATCTCTAGCCTCTGGTTGCGGTGTTGGACTAGGTACAGGGTTTACAAGGATAGTATGAATAGCTGCATGCATTGCTTGTTCCACAATGGCCGTAATTGTGGCATAATCTATCACTAGCGCAGGTATCTATGACGGTTGAATCTGTTGTAATTGCTGTGGCTGTTGTGTCTACGGCTCAATCTGAATCTATACTCTTACCTCCTTATCTGTCCCAACAAATTCCTAAACCTGTACTTGGCTAGTCCCGGTGCCCTACTCAGGTGTCCCCTTCTAGATAAATTATGACAACCTGTTTTTATTTATTTAATTCAGATTCCATTTTCCTGTACATTTCAGATAGGGAAGTATCACATGTCAATTCTTATTCAGACACTAACCATGAAATAATATGCTTACATACTTCAACCATTCCCCACCTAAGCATTAAGAACAAGGAATTGCAGTAACTCCTAGTCTGGGTTGGCCAGTCCCAAATCCTGAATTACTTACAAGTCCAAGTCCCCAATACTGCACTCATAACAATAACAATTCAACTTAATATTATACGCAAGATTGAATAATCTATACTCTGATATCACTCAATGTCACGTTCCCAAAATGGGACAATGATACGCTGCACCTTGGGATTACCCTAAGCATGCAAGGCACAGTACAAGAGTAATAAACAACCTACAATATCTGTCATTAGACTTCAAATTCATCCAAGGCAAAACCACAAGAGGTATACAGAACAAACATAACCTCAATCATTCACGACATAATCAAATCACGCTTATATGTAAATATCGGAAGAGAAACCACAACCGAAATGACAACCAGACATTTGATATACAAGACAATTCTAACGAGTACTTAGGCACATAGACCCAAACAGAAGAACAACCTCACACTAAGATGATAAACAAGAAAACTCTAACTCCAGTAAGTGGGTCCACACTGTAACTCCCTCCCAGGTCAGCACTCGATTCAGGACCTACTAACGTCTCTTGTTGGTCCTCGACTGCAAACAAAGTGGAAAAATAATAACGAAGGAAGCACATAGTGCTTAGTAAATAATATTTAAACCCAAATATAGATAACACGTATACAATCAGTATAGGGAACAATATACAAGATATTTTCAATAAGTAAAATACAAATGTCAATCAAGGATCTCATGTTCCTCAAAAGTCTTCCCAACACTGGATACAAGTCTACCTACTATCCGTCCGAGTAGGTAAGGTATAACGGAGTGTCTATCACTTGTCTTTCCGATAGACTAGGTATAACATTTACAAAGTAGAATACTTAGTATATCATTGTCCATTCGCTCACTAATAATCAAATCCACTCAAGTAACTCATTGAACTCTTTACAATAATCATTCATTAACACATAGTAAAAATAAACAAATAACACATTACATAACGAGCACATAAATTATAAACGTACTTACCTTATGAACAGTATTCAAAATGAATATACTTACCTTAATATCAATTATTTTGGGGTTGCAAAACCAACCATATACAAGGTATCAATAAAAAGGCATAAATGTTATTTATATTGAAAATCAATTTCGTAGATGTATTCTAATTCGATGGTTTTAAAACTCTAACTCCGAATCACCTAAACCAGAAGAGTTATACCATTAGGATAAAAATCGAGGTAGGGTTCACTTTTGGGTATCACCCAAATTCTTAAATTAGGCAATAATCGACCACAAACAAGTAGGGATTGATTTAAATTCGTGAAAATAAAGATAAAAGTCTAAGAATTAAGATTCATAACTTCAAATATATCACCAGGTTAGGAATTGTCAATCAAATCCTGATTCAAATCTCACCAAAATAGCAGTTAGAATCTAATTTAAATCACAAATCGCGTCCCGATAACTCATAAATATATTTGGTAATAAAATCAAACCATCAATAACAAAATTAAACAAATTAATTTCTTGAGGAACTTGAAATTTAACATGAAAACCATGCAAAATTTGCAATAAAACTTACTTGTGAAGTTAGATTAAAGATCTACAAGTATTCCTAGATCACCAATTTGATTTGAATGAAAAATTTTCTAAATTGATGATTAGATTTGAGAAATTGGGCTAAAAGGTTTTGGGAAGTTTGTTCTCTGGAGTTCACTTGGGAAATGAAAGTAACAAATGAATCAAGAAGCTTCGTAACGAAGGTTTAAAAAATTTTCAAAATTTGCACTTTAGTCTCTCAAGTTGTATAAAATTATATTTTTATCCGAAAATTTTAGAAATTATTTAAAAAGGATAAAACAATTATTTAGTACTGGAAATGAATATTAATAAGTATTTACCCAGAAAGGGATAAAATCAAGTACAGAATACGTGAAATGAGCAAAAAAATCGGGTATTACATTTTTATAGTTTAATTAGTAGATTAGCTAATGAGTTTTCTTTCATCATACTTTCTTACTTTAATTTGTAATTTTAGATAGTCAATTGCTTTCTAAAAATACTTTCTTAGAAAAAGTTATAGGCTTTCTTTAATTGTACTTGCTAAGCGATACTGAGTAGTTTAGATTAATTAATCATTTGCTTATGATGCTTTTTCTTTTTAATTGCTTTCTTTAATTGCTTACTAAAGATGCTTCCATTTTATTTGGTTTCTTACAAAATATTTTCTTAGTATTTAATCTTTACTTTAAATTACCTTTTTAGTTTTATTAATTCTTAGTTTTTATTCAATCTCTTCTTTAAACCAACCATTACAACTAAAAATCTAACCAAACAATCGATAATTATAAACCAATCCTTGAAAGTTCAGTTTCTACTTCCCCTTTACTACTAAATAACAACGGTATATAGGAGTTACGAAATGCCACTTAATTAATAATAAAATTTAAGTGTTTAAAATAATATAATTAGGTGTGCAAGGCATTAGATAGAGAAAGAACCTTGGGCAAAAGAGGATTGACATTAAACAGAAGAATTAATTTCCGTTGCTGTTAGCAATCAGGAAATGTAAGATGAGCAGGTGACAGTCCTATTAAATTATCGTGAGCAGGTGATAGTCCTATTAAATTATCGTGTCATATAAAAAGTACAAAAAAAAAAAGAAAAAAAAAAAAAGATTAATCCTATAACTAATTAGGGCAAGGACCAAAATGTACCCCCATTAAAAATAAATAAATAAATAAATTAAAAAAAAAAACAGATCGTTTGCAGATTTTGACCAGTAGATGTTTATGATGTATTTTCCCCTCCGATCCTGAGTGAAATAACTAGGAAGTATCACACATTCCAACTTTCATTCTACTAACAACCCTTCCACATCGAAGTTTGTCCTCTCTGACTTGAAAAAAGAGTACATTCTATAAAGTTGCAAATAAAGCAATAGACATTTCACATCAATTGGCAGAGGCAAGAAAGCGCAAATCATTATCCTGTATGCAACAATCGGTATCTAAAGTACTGTTGAAGTATCAAATCAGTCAAGGAAGAAATTTCATTCATAGCTTATCTTGTCAGGGTACAAACTTTACAGCAGAGGAACCCTTGTCTGGAGGACTAAAGATGCTTGCAATTCAAGACTTGCACGAGACCCCTACTCGCATATCTCGGACCCTACAATCAACCACCGGTTCTGAAGAGGTGAAGCTCAATATGTACACATACACAGAAGTACCAATATGCAGCATTCACATTATATATCTAACGACTGTCAAAGTAGTCTGCTGAGATGAAATGCTTCACCCTGATCACCATTCAATGACCGCTTCTCTAAGAAGCAAGCACTTAGCTGCCTCAGTAACCTCTCAAGACAAGAATGCAAGCAACCTCTTGCATCTGCGATATTAGGATTTGTTGATAAGATCATGAGGAATTAACTGCATCAGCTACAATTTCTCGCTGAGAATCTCCAAGAAGATATCCAACTGAGGACTTCAGTGGTTGTTCATATGCAAGCAACGCAGCACAATCCTAAAGGGGAAAGAAGGGGTATTTGAAGTAGTTTGAATGTGTTACTGATGGATTTATAACAGCAAGAGAGATGCTAAAAAATTCATTTAGAATGTTCTCAATACCAAACAGGGACTATATCATCATAAGCCATTCATTAATCTAAACACTACAAAATTACAAAAGTTGGCCTTTTGAATTGGATGTTTAATGGCTTTAGTGATATGATAGATGCTACTTCTACGAATAAACTCAAAATAAGACCCAAGTTGAGGATTTTCCTTTTATTTGCAAAGTAACATATCAAATTTACAACTGAATAATCCAATGATTATGGCCAAGAAGCATGATTAGACAATGCTTTGTCCATTTATAAGGTGGCCATATTTTAACCATGTTGATCAATTCGTAATGAGATATCTATAGTCAAACAAAATATAGTCATAAGAAGTACACCAGGTACCTTAACCAGATCTTGAACCTCGGTCAACCTGTAAAACTTTTCAAATTCAGTTCGGCCAAATACCACAGCCTCTTCCAACTTCCCAACCTGAAAATTACAGCAGGCACCATTGCCAATTTTACTGCTCATATCAGAGCTAATTTCTTTAATAGTAACTACAGAATATCTCCATAAGATCTAATCATTAAGCACATCACAAACATTAAAAAGTCCAGAATCTAAAAGGCTTGATTATGCATACAAGAACAATAATAGAACATAACACACATTTATTTGAAAGAAAACCAAGAAAAAACTTCCAAAATAGAGACCTAGATTATGCCACTACCTTGTTCAAATATCAGAGAAAGTAATCACAAACTATTATAAATACATTTGTAAGTCTTTAACGGTTACAATCAACTTGAGCATTTGTATACCTCAAATATATATTCATTTGCTTCATTTGAAGTCATTCAAAAAAAAAAAAATAAGACGAGCCACAAGGTGAAAATCTCATGTATGGTTCTGTAGAGTGGCAAAATGCTACTCACAGAACCTGCCCAGAAGGAACTGTTTGAAGGACAGTTACCAATACTAAACTGTGCAACTATGTGAGAAAAGAAGTGCAAGCTTTGTTCTGCTAACAATACGTCACTTTGTCCCATTAGCATCCATCTTCAGGAGGATCTAATCTGTAAGTAAAAGATTGAACCCAGATCTAGGTTGAAACTTCTATAGCAGTATGCACTGGAGATGGCTTGTGGTCATAGGAATGGTTAGTGTAAAAGTTTGTCCTAAAAGAAAAGTGAAAATTCCATCTCTATGGACAATTCTATGTTACTCTAATTTTTCCTCTTAAATTCATTTGCAATCCCCAGATTCAAGACACGTCACACTTCACCACAGGGTCAGCTGCCACTCCATCCTAAGACTAATCAAAGAAGACTGGGGAACCTCTGACGTGTTTTTGGAATGGAGCATATGAGTCAATAAGGAAATTTTCTACACAATCGATCAACATCAAGTCATCCCAATTTTTTAGGAATCAGTCGACGAGCAAGGGATCTTCTATCTCTGTTGAGTTATGCAGAGAGTCTTTTCCACCTAATTAGGTTAGAAGGCCCCTTACTCAGTCAACAAAGTATTACTATCAGCCTACCAGGAAACATCGAGCACGATCAGGATACAGCAACATCGAACTGAAATACATCCAATTGTTCAGAGAATCTTATCTTTTCTATGAACTTTATTTGCTTTGGAATTCCTCTATTTGACGAGTCTTGAAACAGATATGGACACTAGCTAAGGTCCTTGAAAACTACACCAGAGAATTTTCTTAAATCAACATGTCCTTAAATACTTGGCAAAGGTAATAAAATTTGAACAATTTAACAGTTTAATATGTTCAAATTTACAAGGTTGTACCTACTGAACAATAAGATTCCAAGCTTGAAGTATGCTTCTATCAGAAAAAGCGTCCATAAACTGATTGTGCAGCTAATTGAAAAAAACCAATTTGGACTAAAATTAATGAATCAAAATCTTATGCTAAATTCCACTAAAAAATTAAATCAAGCAAGCTGTCCAAACAGAAACCCTAAAACTTATAACATTCAGCATTGCATTTAACTGAGACAAAAACCATATTCCCATACGTAGTGAATAAGGTTTTAAGCATCAAAAGGACAGAATGCAGAGAGTTTGAGAAGCATATAACTTAATCAACTAAACTGAGAAAGGAATATTACCCGAACGAGCTCAATAAATTTTTGACAATGAAGCAAAAAGCATATGGCTGATTTCTCATCCTGCATAAAGCAAAAAAATACTTGAGACAGAGGATATGGTCATCACATGAAAACTCAAATACCACTTCAAAAGTGACGGTGAAGACGGAAGCCAAAGAATTCAATGCAAGTAATTATTGTTGGCCATTGACTGTAACTGGAGAGGCTGTCTTTACAGATTTAAATTCAATTTTAAACGAATGCTAGTTGAGGTGAGTAAACAAGTGAAAACAGTCGGGCTGTTATCAATTTAATAGGAAAAATAGGAAACTACAAGCTTATACATATCTGAACTTGTATGAAAGCAAGCAGATGAAATCTAGTGAATTTCCCAACTCCATAAACCATTTTACAGATTTACTAATTTAAGGCATCTATACTTCTGATGGAATTAGTTTAGAGGTCATGATCAATGAAATTTCCCAAACTGGCATTATTAATGGTCTCCATACCATTTTGACAAAAAAAAAAATCACATCTATTTCAAGAGGCCATGATCAAAACATTAAGTTTTATTTCATCTAATTCTCTCTTTTAGATTGTGATATCCTTTTATTTTCTGTAAATGAAAGAGCTCATGGAAGCCAACTCTCTTTCACTTTATTGTCCAATCTAAAAGAGGGAGATTGAACAAAAGGAACAAAATTGATATTTTTAAATGCACATATGAGGTGGTCATCATTCTCTGAAATGACATATTGGCAATCAGCTTGAACTTCGTTCCTCATAGAATTCTCAGTCGTACACATCCCTAGGAATAATTGTTGAGATTGAGAAATAATCCTCCCACTTGTCATGATCAATGTGCAAGAGCTCTTAAAGCCCATAAACAGAAGGCAACAATTCTTCAAGGTGTAACGGTTTTCTGACGGCATAAGAATTCTCCAAACTCATGCATCTGCTATTTGGGTGCAACCCGTCTTGGAGAAGACACAAAGGAAAAATTATGCAGTTTCACCTAAGCCCTCCTGGGGTTCACAGTATACCTTGTATGCAAAAGCCTCATACTACTTCCCTGTTCTGATCAATATATGTCTGACTTGCCTTCTTGGCTAGTGCAAAAGTTGTCCACTTTCCTTGAAAACCCACTACTAAAATATTACTTCTTTCTAATACTTTCTATACCAAGATATACGGCCAACAAGTCTCTCACTTTCCTCTTCTGAGCTTATACTTGTTCCTATTTTACATCGACTCTCCTCTCACCCCTTGAGTACCTTTCACATATCCTGCCGTGTCATCATGGGTGTGGGTGTGGCTGTGGCTGTGGATCCATGTGGTCAACTTTCAATTGGGTACTTTGACTATTATACCAAGCCAAAAATTACATCAACTTCAACATGGTTGTGACTCATCACATGAAAGGGCCAATAAGATAGAGATAAAAATTAAATAAGAGGGAGAAACATATAAGAATAGTATATCAAATCACTAAATCTTATTATAGTTATATCCTTCTATTATCTTCTTTTTCTCAATGCACAACTATTCTTTAATAATGCATAAACATATATATTTTTTGAAAAATGAGATAAAATAATGTTAAATTGGTTTATGTCATCAAATTGCATTACTACAACACTATCGACATTAACATATACAAGCATACAAGATGCATCCACGTACCCGTATCTGACTCTTTAGAGTGTCCCCATATCCATAAGTTATGAAATTGACGAATCCGACATCTAGACATGTACCCGTACCCGCCACCCGTATCCGTCCTCTATGGGTAACTTATACTTATTCACGTCTTACTACTCATAGCATGTTAACTAAGACGTGCAACATTATAGCCACAACGAAGATGCCAAAAACAACCAAGTAACTTAATTAATTACCAATATTGTTGATTTACAAACATGATAGATTTTCAATCACTTAAAAATCACCTTATTCAAGCAGTGGACTACTAATAGTTATTTACAACCTCACATATACTCGATCACTTGAATATACCTTCAATCAATAACCAAAGGGAAAAACAAGCATTAAATGGCCAATGCCCACAGCATTTTACATTTAGTCAGTAATTTTCCTATTAAAAAGCACAAACCTATAAGTTGTTTATCTTTCAGCTCAGTTAATCAACCAAAAAAAAAGTAAAGGATGATAACGAGCATTCAGTCAGAAAATAAGGGAACAATCTAAACAAGTGTCTGTGAATAGCATATAACTGTCTACTATCACAGCATAACTATTTAGAGAGACTGCAAGTTGAAAAAAGTAGCATAGCCCAAAACAAATATGACAAGACCTAGTTAGATAGTGAGCGCAGAACAGCTTCAGGGGATACATCTGGTTCTGGTCACATGTGCCCCAAGTACTCGATCTTTTCATTTATGTTTAGGAAAGGTAAGGTTATACTAAACCCAGAAAACACAGAGCCTGGCAAGAAGAGCCCTCAAGAGAGTTAAACGCTCCAAAGTTGAAACCAATTCTACCATGACATGATCGACCTGCTATTGATAATTGTTAGTGAACTCAAAATGCTTCCTCTTCAAGTTTGCGAAATCCTCAAATTCATCTCTCAATAACAGGAAGTACTGACAGTAAAGCATGCAATGCACAAAAGTGACATCAAAAAGAAGAAATTTCAATGGATACACAAACAAGCTTCATATAAAACACAAAGATAGAACTACATAGTAGAAACAAAATTATGCAAACAACTAAACTGATATGTGTAGGATCAGTATGCATCTACCTGAACAATCTGAGGATACCAATTGCGAAGCTTGTTGAAAGTATCATCAATCTCTCCACTCCTTATTAGCTACACAGGTGGAAAATCAAGGTTATGTGGACTCTTACACATTTATGAGAAAAATGAAGACAATAAGTGGAAAGCTCAGCATATGAAGTCAAAAGTAGAAGCCAATTAAAGCAAGAATGTTCTTTCCCAGAGTAAAGGTAGGAGTGAACATTAGCTAAAATGAACCAGCTTTGTGGAACCTTAGTGCATCAGAACAACAGTATCTACCAGAAATGATGGCCACAATAAATGAAATCTTGTTCATTTAAGATACAGAGAGGAATTGACTAATAAGGTCAATTGGATGAAGGAAGTTTTTACGAAACTAAACCTGAATCAGCTTCAATAAGTTCACATTGTATCTTTGGATTTGATTAGCAACTTAAAAATAAAAACCACACACAAGATTTGCGCCTATAGAAATGAAAATATTGCTCACTCAAAATTAGGTCAGAAAAAGAACGAAAAATCAACAATTCTATACTCTTGGCTAAAGTGCTTGCTTGTGGAATATATTTTTTATGATTTCCCTTATTAACAAGTCACACAACTTAATAATGACAATGAAATGCAGCTTAGGTGGTAAGACGCTTCCCTTATGACCTCTATTGTGTCATGGGTCCTTAATCAAGGGGTAAACTATATCTTTGGGGGTGGGGTGGGTGGGGGGTGTGTGGTTTGAAGAAAAAAAGAAAAAGTCACACAACTAAATATTAAGAAAGATATTAGGTGAATAAGTTCAAAGTTATATAAAAAAACAACAGCATATTAAATTTTATTGAAACAAAAGCATGAAGTTTTGATCTACATTGATCGTGAATGGTTTATGACAATATATCAATTAATTTTCTAGCAGGGATTACAAATAAATATGACAATGAGATCTACTTTCTGCATATTTTTCTTGTAAAGGAACACTATTGATGCATTAAACGTGAACAACAAAACACAAGTTTGGGGACGAATAATATGTTCTTAAAGCAAATATACACAAAAGTAAAAGTTCAGATAGCAAATATAATTTTTCCTAACCACTCTCTTTTTATAGAACTCTGCCTGTGTCGAGTTTTTCTTAGCATAGCCAGACCCAAACCCAGGTAAAGGAGGAGGGTTGCGTTAGGTCAACAGCCAGCGTAAAACTTTGTCAATCTCTACGATATTGCGCTAATGCTAGGGTGTTCCCCGTAAGCGACACGTCGCATTGCCTGAGTGCGGCGAATAGTGGGCAAGGGCCGCTACATCTCCATGGGGGTCCGGGTGTAGTGACAAATATGCAAGGGTCTTCACATAATAGGGGAAGGGTAGTGGAGAAGAAAAATGGTCTGAAGAACAGGATTAGAATAGGAACTTGGAATATTGGAACTCTTACTGGTAAATCAATGGAGGTGGTAGATACAATGATTAGGAGAAGAATTAATATTTTGTGTTTACAAGAGACAAAATGGGTAGGAGAAAAGGCTAAACTACTAGATAATTCAGGATTTAAACTTTGGTACTCGGGAGACACTGCAATTAAACAGGACTAGAAATGGGGTAGGTATTATTATAGATGGGTCGATGAAGGATGATGTAGTGCAGGTGACTAGGAGAGGAGATAGGATTATGTCCCTTAAACTAATTTTAGGATGTGAAACTATTAATATCTTTAGTGTCTATGCGCCTCAAGTAGGTCTAGATGAGTCCATTAAAGCTAAGTTTTGGGAGCATTTAGATGAAATGATAGGTAGTGTCCCCCAAGGTGAGCAAATTTTTATAGGAGGTGATCTAAATGGACATGTGGGAAAAGATAACGAAGATTATGAAGAAGTGCATTATCAATACTTTTTTCAAGAAGAGGGAGGAACATTTAGTTACCTTTAAAAGTGGTTCAACAAAGTCACAGATTGACTTTCACCTTGCAAGAAAGAGAAATAGAAGGGTTTTTAAAGATTGTAAAATTATACCTGGAGAAAGTTTAACCTCACAACATAGGCTTTTGGTGGTGGACTTGAGGCTTAAACATCAAATTAGGCGAAGGAACACTACATAGATCACCTAGAATTAAGTGGAGGAATTTAAAGAAGGAAAAAAAAGAAATTTTTAAGGAAGATTTGTTAGGGCAAAATATTTCGGACTTACAAGGAGAATCTAACACTTTATGAAATGACATGGCAACTAGAGTGAGAACAGTGGCTAAAAAGATACTTGGAGAGTCAAGAGGTTATGCCCACATGAACAAGCAATCTTGGTGGTGGTATGAAGGTGTACAAGATAAAATCAAAGTTAAGAGGGCTAACTATAAGGCTCTATATAGTTGTAAAAGTGACGAAAATATTGAGAAATATAAGCTTGCTAAAAAGGAGGCAAAAAAAGCTGTAAGTGAAGCGAGGGATAGGGCTTTTGAAGATTTTTACCAAAAATTAGACTATAAGGAAGGGGAGCGAAATATTTATAAAATTGCTAAAGCAAGAGCCCATAGAACAAAGGACTTAACCCAAGTCAAATGCATCAAGGATGAAAGTAATAAAGTGCTAGTAAGAGATGAGAAACTATTAAGGAAAGATGGGAGAGATACTTCCATCATCTATTCAATGAAGACAATGGAGATGATATCATTTTAGGAGAGTTAGCTAAGTCTGAGAAGTATAGAAACGTAATGTATTATCGAAGAATTCAAGAATCAGAGGTGGAAGAGGCTTTGAAGAAGATGAAGAAAGGAAAAGCAGTTGGCCCCGATGATACTCCAATCGAGGTATGGAAATGCTTAGGAAAAAAGGACATAAGTTGGCTTACCAATCTTTTCAATAAAATATTGAAGAGTAGAAAGATGCCTGACCAATGGAAAAAGAGTACTCTCATACCCATATTCAAAAATAAAGGGGACATACAAAATTGTGCGAATTATAGAAGTAATAAGTTAATGAGCCATACGATGAAACTTTGGGAGAAGGTGACAGAAAGAAAGTTAAGAAACGAGACTAAGGTGTCAAATAATCAGTTTGGTTTCATACCATGGAGACTTACTGACAGATACCGAGATGAGGACAAGGATTTACATTACCTGATTTTTATTGATCTTGAAAAGGCATACGATAGAGTCCCTATAGAAGTTATGTGGAGAGTTTTAGAAAAAAGGAATTAGAGTATCATATATAGAATCAATAAAGGAGATGTATAGGAATGGAGTTACAAGTGTGAGAACACGAGGAGGGTTGACACGAGAGTTCCCTATAAATATAGGTTTACACCAAGATTCACCTCTAAGTCCTTATCTATTTGCATTGGTTATAGATGAACTTACAAGGCACATACAGGAAGAAATACCATGGTGTATGTTATTTGCATATGACATTGTGTTAGTAGATGAAACAAAAGATGGGGTTAATGCTAAACTTGAAGTTTGGAGAGAGACACTTGAGGCAAAAGAGTTTAGATATAGTTGATAAACAACAGAATATATGGAATTTAAGTTTAGCAAGGGTGTAAGTTGGAATGGAATAGGGGTTAGTATCGGAGATCAAGAGATACCTATAAGTGAAAATTTTAAGTATTTAGAATCAGTTCATTTCAGAGTGATAGTGATATAGATTGAGATGTTACATATCAGATACAAGCAAGTTGGACTAAATGGAGAATGGCATCGAGAATATTATGCGACAACAAAATTCCTTTACGACTTGAGAGTAAATTCTATAGAATTGCAATTAGGCCAGCAATGCTTTATGGGTCTGAGTGCTGGGCAGTGAATTACACACATAGCAAAAGATGAGAGTAGCAGAAATGCAAATGTTAAGATGGGCGTGTGGGTACAATAGGATGAACAAGATACGCAATTAACATATTCGTGAGAAGATTGGAGTAACATCTATTGATGAGAAGATGAGAGAAACACGCTTAAGGTGGTTAGGTCATGCGTTAAAACGACCAGTAGATTGTAGCAAGAGTAGTCAACATAAAAGGGATAAGGGAAGACCGAAAAAGACTTGGTGAGTAACTTATAAGAAAGATATAGCCCATCTAGGAATTGAGGAGGATATGGTCTATGAGAGCGCAATGGCATAGCAAGATTCATCTAGATTGAGCAGTCGACCCTACTTAGTAGGATTAAGGCTTGGTTTGTTTGTTAGTTTACTCTCTTTTTATAGAACATTAATATATAATGCATATACCATGGAATTTGAACACTAAGTTATTAAAGCTTTTATAACTTCACTAGCAGTCACATGGCTTCCAGGGCTATCTTATCGAAAAGGAAGGAAAAAAGGAAAAAGGAAAAGCGGAAAAAAAAAAGGGGGAAAATCAGCACAAGAGAAAAAACAAATACTCCCTCCGTCCCATTGAAACTGTCATCCTTCCCTTTTTGGTCTGTCCCAAAATTTATGGCACACACCCAAAATGGAAAACGAAACTTCTGTTATTTCAATATTTACCCCCAGAGATCCCCATACTGCATTTATTAATGGGCCCATTAAATTGCACTTCTTGTGGTCAAAAAATTCAAGTCCATCATGTGATGCACACATCTGGACATAAGGTGCCGAACGGTACATTTATATCACGCATACATCTGGGTTGAAGTTTCTCAAGGCAGCTTTGGCCCCACTTGTCATTTTTGTCTCCCTCACCACCAGCACACACCACAAATTCTGCACTTTGATATTCAGTATGAGAGTGAAGTGAACACTCTTAATAAAAGGTTCAAATCCCAAAGTACGAGAATCTTTATACGATGGTGGGAGTAAAATGAAGGTTTTGCAACTAAGCATCAATACAAATGGCATAGCAAAAAATTTCAAGCGGGCCCTCTAACACATCTTCTGATGAGTGATAATTCATAACTAGAGCCTGCAGCAAACTGAAAGCGATTGGAATTAAAAGTATAGGCACTAATTAAGGAAAAAATTGGGAAGACGGGTAAAAAAGGGCGAAAATTGAAAATTTACCAAGAAGCTGGGGATCCTTGTGTTTTATATAGGTATGTTTTGACTAAAAAGAATGAAAGCAACCCATGACCATTAAGATATCCTAGATCTAGACAGCAAACAGTCATGAAAATTAAGTGAGTCATTGAAAAAAGGAAATGGCTTATGTATATAAAAAGAATGGTTGTAATCTTGAACAAATTCATGTTCGACAATAAAGAAAGCAAGCAACTCAAATGACCATTCAGATATACTACTAGATCTAGATAGTGAACAGCTTACCCCGTCAGGAACAATTAAGAGAATCATTGCAAAAGGAAATAAACTACATAGAAGTACTTTTGAAACTTTAGCAGCATGATCATCATCAAACAAGGAAGTATGAGAAGCATGCTTCTGTAAATCATACCTGACGAAGAGTCTTTCTCTGATTCATTGCATACGCGATCTCGGTCTCCCTGGATCCATTTTCCTGACCTAATGAGATGGGAGGAACAGTACTTCTACTAGCCATGTCAAACTGTTTGAGTGTTTCTTCATATCCATAATGTTGTAAATAGGAGCGAATAATTCTGGGAACCAAAGAGAAATAAATAAATATTTGAAATGATGGTGGTAAAGCTGTAAAGATAAACGTGAACTCTACAAACTCAGATGAATGGAGCACATAATATATTAAACAAGATGCATCATACACAGCAAAGTACATGAAATGCATCGGCTTGGTGAAGGTTCCCACACCAAAGGCATTATAATATGATATTCTAAATGTACCTCACTTATTCTCTTCAAGAACAAATGTTATTCACAGTCAATGAAAAACATTCATATGTCCAATGAAGATATGCAAATTTATTACGATTATTAACTTCCCTTAACTGGTTGCTACCTAATGTTAAAATCAAATAAGATCTTCATCATATAGCAGTGAAAGATATGGATAAACCTTCAAAGGGCAAAATAAATAAATAAAGGAATAAATGCACTTAAGTAGACCCAATATATGCTAGTGAAGACTAAAATAATTTATATTTACAGGAAGAAACAACAGAAAAGATATATAATGTTCCATAAAAGAATGAAGTATTATGAACACTCTACAATTTCACAAATAATCCTGCTTAGCAAAAGAAAAAAGAAATTTACAAAGTTCCTTGCCCAAATGTGCAAGTTGAAGTAACAAAAGGACTTCCAATTTCATACTTAGCATGACCATTCCGACAAAAAAAAAAAAATACAATACTTTCAAGAAATCTATATAACTAAAACCCCTAATCATTCTAAGCCCAAGCTCTGGAACGCTTTTGGACTAAATCAGTTATTAGTTGGAAGGATGTGTTGCCAATACTTTTGCAACTCTAATACAGGGCACAATAATTTCTCAGCATATTCAGCGATAAAAAACACTCTTTCATCAAGAACATGCCTGTACCATTATGTGATCAACTCGAAGAAAATAACATGGATTTCATTAAAACAACTTCTAGCATAGATTTTAAAAAATCTAGCATACATGACATTTGTGCTTTTGGATGCTCAAATCATACCTATACATTAAGTTGGGCCCTAATTCTACCGTTCACTCTATCTAACATGGTTAGTTGGGCAAAATGCAAATAACTTAATAACAGCACACTAGGAGAAGCTCTCCTACTCAACACACTCCCTCCTTCCTCCATTTTTTTCATATGTAGGTGCTCTCCACTTACATCCCACTCTATATATGCCCAAAATCTCACAATATAGAAGCTCCAGATCCTCACATATCTCTCCAGTAGCTACAACCCCAGTAACCACACCCAGATGTGTACTAAGACCTCGTGGGTGTGGTTACCCCTCCCCCTCTCTCAAGTCGTAAAAACAAAATCAAGAAAATATCTCGGTCAGATGCCAGTTGTACAGTTCCCCACTCCCACCTCTGATGCCTACCCTCAAATCCTCGAACAAGCAAAAGCATCCTCAGTTGCTTTCCACAAACAAGCATTCAAGTTTTCGTATACATCAATTTCTCTCCGTCACCAAACAACAGATTTTTCTGCTTTTTTTAGCTAGAATATTTTTAATAAATTTAAACATCTTCTTGAAATGTAACTCGTAATATATTACAATGTAATTTTTAACTGACTTTCACATATTTGTCTGAGGATTTTATATTTACTCATTTTGTACAAGAAAAAATAAATAAAAAAGATGGTGTACAGATACTGAAAAGGCTTGATTTATTTAGTGTAATTGAATTTGGTTAGTATATTTTTTGGATGTTTTGAAGGTGGAAAGTGCGGTTTTCCCCATCTTCCATAATAGATGGTAAAATTCTTGAGCAGGTGCAGTTGTGTAGAGACTACATATCTGCAATTTAAGTCGAAAAGGGAAAGAAAGAACCAAATAAAAGTTTTGCCCATGGGTTTTACAGAAGAAGCAGAGCTGTGCATTAGTAACGTTTTTTTATTCTTCTATTTTAAATGATAATTGTTATACTTACTGATGTATGTGAGATTGCACCATGCCACCCTGTCTCAAGAAACTTAGGGCTAGCAGAAGTAACCACAGAATGTAACTGGTTAATATTTACATTGTCTTCTTCTATTTTTCTTTTGGAAGTTAAAAGGAATTTATCTTTGGACAGAATAGAGTAAATATACCACTAATTACCCAATGGCAATTGCAAGCATGTTCATCAAGTTGAAAACATGTCTAATTGATTCATAAATGATACAGTATTGTTATGAAGGAAATCCAGATTAATAAGTTGCTTATTGGGGAGACAGAAAAAGAGAAGAGTTGTGGGAAGAAAGGTAGAAATGGTTATGATTTTAGGCACACTCTGGATTGTTTAATCAAATTTGAGTATTAGAATTATAGGACTTTAAATTGTTTAACAGCCATTTACCTGAATAATTGTTAGTGAAAAATCATCAATTTAGTTATTGATTAGAAGAATTTAAAAATTAAAAAGTTCAGCAGCTTTAGTATTCCTGTAGATTTAAATTGTATTTTGGTTTTTACTTGAAGTAGATTTCAATAGAGTAATTACGGTTTGTCTAACAGATAAAAATTGGGCATCGATTAGCAAATTATTGAGATTTGCATAACCGATTCTAATTGGGCACCCATTAGTACGGGAGAGAATTGGGGAGTAAAAAAAAGGTAGATTTTTATATGACCTGTGGTCATTTTTAATGATAATACATGCACTTTACGTGCTGAAATATCATTGTGCTGACAAGTCGGAATGGACACCTTTAAAAAAATCCAATTACTATTTTAAGTCAAGCCCTGAGCTGAGCGTACGGGAGGACATCTATCTACTTATCTTCTGAAAGAAAACAGAACAGGAATGCTGCTCTTCTCCCAACACTCATCAAAAGAAAAGCTTCTCTCTGTTTTTCAGTATGCATGCACTCATTGATTGTTCCCACCCAAGTCGAGTTTCCACATGCTAAAGAGCCATTCAGGAGGTACATATGCCTAAACACCTTTCAGTGGGCAGGAGAAGAAGTCTTTCGTTATAGAATGGACCTTTGATAAGTTTCAAAAAATTTTGCCACTCAAGGGAGGGTATGTTTAGAGTAAAGAGGACCTTCAACTCATCCTTTTCTGGGATGTGTATACAAGCTTCAATTCATAAAATTTCTCCCATAGTTCCCTTGGTTGCTAGAAATTGTAGTGAAGTTTACTTCTATTTGTCCACAAAATTTGACAAAAAAATTCAAAAATTCAACTATTTGAAAGACTATGGAGCCCATGATTATTTGAACTTTATTCTCAAAACAACATCTATAATAGATTTTTATCTCATTATGTAGACTTACCCATAACTGGCATTCTGTGATATAGATATTTTATCAATCTTCATTTGTTGCTTTGTTCTTTCCTCTTCTTCAAATGCCTGATTGAATAACAGAAATAAAGAAATTAGGCAAACATATGGTATTACTCTCGCAATACCTACCTAGTACCTCAGTTTCATGTAAGACATCATCTGCAGTTAACATGACAAGAACCCACAGAAAACACAGTAGAAAATAATGAGTTATCAGAATAGAGGATCACCAACTTTAAGGTTTCAACAAGGACAAGAAAAACATTCTGGATTATTCTATATTGATCGGTTCCCAGTCATAACCAATTGCAATGATTTGAGAAGCAAAAGTCCAAATAGAATCATGGAACTAATTATGTAGTTTCATATTGTACTTGGCAGCAAAAGAATACTAATGACATATCTAAGGGCAGCCTCAATTTGCTTTATATGGCTGATCTGTGTAACAGCCGGTGATTGACCGAGAAAATAAGAAACATTCTACATTCTAGAAAATTGGACAACTTTTTCTTACATGTAAGAAATTCAGCATTACTGTAAAAGCTTATTAGCTGAAGAAGGTTTGATAGAAAACCATGCACAATAATCAGAATGCAGAAAACTAACTGTGACACTAAGCTAATGTTTTTTGAACACTAAATTTGTATTACCACATTTTACCTTATTGTTGATGCAAGAATAGGATAATGAGATTCCTAATTAGGCTAGGACTCTTTTGCCCACTCCATCGTAGAGCAATTCAGGACTAGACCACTTCGTTCTCTTCCCCTCCAATTTAATGATAATTTAAAATATTTTAAACTATACAAGGGAAAAAAATCAATGTTTACGGAGTCTTCTGGACATTTTGACTCGCGCACTATTGCCTAAACCACAGAACCTACAATTTTATGATAGAATAGATCAAATAGATGCCCATAAATATGTATAGTTTTCTGATGGAATTGGGATTAAGTGATCAAACCAACAACCATACAGAACCTTGAGGAGGTAAGATCACAAGAAAAAAAAAAACTTGGGCAAAGTGGGTTTACCGCTACATATATCAACAATTATGAGAGAATAGTTTCACGGAAATCTAATGCAATTCCCCAACTGATGTTTTTCAGCGATCAAGCGAGTAAAGTAATTTCAAAAGGCCAAACATAGTTTGTAGTTCTTCAAACTCTTGCAACATGAAAGTTAAATGATGCACCTCACAATGAAGTTAGAGATTACAGATTTTGGTGTCTTTCCTCAAGCTTCAATTAGGCATCGATTAAAGATTAGAACCAATTATGAAGCTAAAATATGTCTTAGGAGTGTTTGTTTTCAGTTTAGGTCTTAGGGGTAATTCGGACTTTTAATATTGTCACAGGAAATTATGGCCTATTTAGTTATCTAATTACATTAGGAGTTTATTTAGAGTTATAGTATTTGTTATTGGAATAGTCTTAGAGGTCTTTTCCTTATCTATTTAGGATAGGAAGTAGGAATTATATTCATGATACGATTTGGATTCTATGTTTAGTTAGTTTACAGCTTATAAATATAAATAGGTGTATTAGTATGTTATTTTAGGCAGAGAGAATAATGGATAGAATATTTGAGTTTTTTTTTTTATTGATGTTTTTTCTTGCTCTTCTTCCTCAAGAATCTGCAGATTCTCTCATTCCCCCTTTGTTCCCCTCTAAGTTCTCTAGAAATTAGAATTCATGAGTACTGTTCACAGCCCTGAAACAGCCCCAAATCCCCTCTATTCTTCCACTCACGCTTGTAGACAAGATACCCCAACCTTGTGCTATATTAGTTTGGTATCAAGAGCCAAACTTTCCCTTCTTTCTTGACCATATTTTTCTTTTTCATCTATAAATATGGTTACCTACATCAAGTTCTAGCAAATCATCTCGTTTCTTGCATCTTTTGATGGGTCATCTCTTTGTTCTATTCTGAAATATTTTGTAGATGGCTGGCTACTCTGGATTTTTTTTTTTTACTACAATAATCGCATAGATGATTATTAAAAAATTCAAATTGCCAAGACAGAACTGGATGGATGTGCGAATTTGTGGTGGCGTAAGGTCGAATGTGTTAGAATGTGGTGTACTCCAACACAAAAGATATGCCTCTACTTGGGCTGAGATGAGAAAGCTACTCTTAGAAGAGTATTTGCCTTTTATCATCATCAAAAGCACGAGTTTTATTGTCGGGCAGAAAACAACATGTCAATGAAAAGTTTTGTTGAATCAAACCAAATCGTGGTGCCGGAAAGGGTAGAGAACAAGAATCTGGTCTGCGATCCTCTTCTAGAAGCTGAAGTTTTGGTTGCTGATTCAATAATGAATAGTTCAGTAGAGCCTGAAAATTCAAAATTTGCTACTGAACTTGATGAGTTTGTCGATGAATCTAAGATAGGCACAGGAGAGTTCTCTACCGGAGAAAGTTCTAGACACTTAAACTAAGCCCACGGAAGCCAATATTGTTTCAGCCAAGCAAATCAAGGAGATGGCTATTAAGAGGCTGTGTTACAGTCAGAGTTGGAGCAGGTTCAAGATGCACGGTATTCAGACTATGAAGTCCCAAATTTGTCTGTTAATACCTCAAGTAAAGAAAGAGAATCTATTATGGTAGTGTTTGTGTATATCTCATGGATTAAAAATCAGACCTTCTGATTATAAGAGACAGGCTATAGTTCTTTAAAACTCGAGGTCAAGTTTTTTTGAACCGGGGAAGAATGATGCAGCTCACAATGAAGTTAAAGATTACAGATTTTGGTGTCTTTGCTCAAGCTTCAATTACGCATCCATTGAAAATTAGAACCTATTATGAAGCTAAAATATGTTTTAGGAGTGTTTGTTTTCAACTTAGATCTTAGGGGTAATTCGGACTTTTAATATTGTCACTGGAAATTATGTCCTATTTAGTTATCTAATTATATTAAGAGTTTATTTAAGAGTTATTTTCCTGTTATTGGAATAGTCTTTGAAGTCTTATGCTTATCTGTTTAGGATAGCATGTAGGAATTATATTCATGATAGGATTCGGATTCTATGTTTAGTTCGTTTACAGCTTATAAATAGGTGCATTACTATGTTATTTTAGGCAGAGAGAATGATGAATTGAATATTTGAGTCATTTGTTATTGAGCAAAATGTACTAATGGTCACCAAACTATTCAATTGTTGCATATAAAGTCACTGAATCATTTATTTTGCAAATTTAGTCATTGAACTTCCTTAAGTGTGTATCTAGAGTCATTCCATTTATTTCCATGGTTACTACAACGTTAAGTGATATTTTGAGGGGTAAATTTGTCAGATCAGAAAAATAGAAGAGAAAATAAACTTGGGGGCTAAAATGGATAAGAAAAAAACAATCTTAGCCAACCCTGACAGTTCCCCAGTCACCCTCCAGCCACCACCCAATCCCCTCACCTGATTTTTTCCAGAAACAGAGCTCCACCCAACCACTATCCCATAAATCCGGTGTCTGGTTGACATTTCTGCTATCATCAACGTATTTATAGGAGACAATAATATTCTCTAAGACTCCAGTATCCATCATCCCATGGTAAATATTCTTTTCAACACATAAATCAATTAACGATTATATAAAATTAGCACTAATTACATCTGAACAACAACCATCAAATCATTTTTCAGCTCGCCACTCAAAATCCTATAACAAAAACTGATAATTAAAAAAATAAATTATCCACATACATGAAAAAGAAAAGATTAAAGCTTTTCAAATGTATTGATAAAGTAAAAAATAATTCAAACAACAATGAGGTTTTCTTTTTTACATTTTCAGAAATTTCTTCCAGCCCTTAAATCGCATCAAAAAATGAAATCAAAGTATGAAAGAAAAGAGAAATGTGGATCTGCAAGCTCCCAACCACCGCCACCCCCATAGCCGCCACCAGCCACCCCCCAAGGCCTTGACTACCCATAGTTTCTTTTCCCCGAAAAAATTTAGATCAATGTTGGGGAAAGCAATTTTCCAAAGAAAGAGGAAGAATGTTCATATGAAAGAACTAATATTGGGGACACGGAGGAAAAGAGAAAATGAGGGAGGGAAGGAGGGGAGAAAAGGGACAGAAGTAAGAACTTTCAAAAATTTCATAATGGCCAAAAATTTGGGCAAGATTTTAGTAATAAGTTAAATGACAATTTTAGCCCTCAAAATATGACCGTGCACCTCACGTGAATCACTTTCCATCAATCTTAATGATCCAAATAAACGAAGTGACTTTAAATCAACACTTTAAATAGATCAATGATCATTTTTGCAATATATATATGTAATTGACCTGATTTGCAACAACCTAATAATTTGGGGACCATTGATACATTTTGCTCTTTGTTTTATTATTATTATTATTTTTTTTTTTTTTTGTTCTTCTTCCTCGAGAATCTACAGATTCTCTTATTTCTCCTTTGTTTTCCCTCTAATTTCTCCAGAATTACTGTTGAAGATACACGGATACTGTTTACAGCCCCAAATTGTCTCTATTCTTCCACTCGCGCTTGTAGACAAGATACCCCAATCTTGTGCTACATTAGTAAATAATGTGTAATTCAGGTGAAAAGCAAGAAAAATGAACCTCAATAAACAAAAACTCAAGTTCAATGTTATCCTTTGATTCACTTATAGGTTATTTTATTAGGACAAAGATTGTCTGGAATAACTACTTGCCGCTTCAACATGGCAGTCATATGCTTTAATGATTATCCAAGATTGCTAAGCAATAATTACAAGACACAAGGAAAAAAATCATTAAATGTGGTTGAAAAATCTGCGTTGGACATATACCACCACAGGTAAGAAAAAAGTAAAAGCAAAGAGAGCAAATTTTTAATCCAACAATCTGGAATCTAAGTAACTTGATTACCTCAACTTAACAAACCGTATACCATTTAAGAAGCCTCCATACATGTATTACCCCCAGAGGACAAAAAGAATAATTGACCCAGGTAAGATAGATTTGACACAATGAAATTACACAAACAGAAACAATAAAGAAATACCAAGACAATTATACCTTAAGATCAAAAACAAATGGATCCTTCCCAAAGTTGACAGTAACCCTGCCACAATACAACCAAAAAACAAGCATAAAAGGAACTTCTAGTTTATAGGAGAAACCATGAATAATAAAATGTCGTAATTCATACAAAATAGCAATGTGGACAAAGAGAAAAATAAATGTCATGAGCACAGAACAAGTGCGTGCTTGAAATAGGAAAGGCTAACTGCAAGTAGCTGTATAGTGCCATGAAGCACATTCACATAACTGATTGTAGTAGTCACTACAAACTTAAAACTCACCCACTACGAAGGTAATTGTCCACATCCCAATTCATAGTCAGTACAGCTAAAATCATATAGTCAAAGGACAACATACCCTAAACATGCTTTGGTTCAAAGTAAGGGACAAAGCAAAAAGAAGAAGGAAAAAAGAAAAGTAAAAGATCACTCTTCAGTAACTAATGAAAGATGTGTGATCTTAATTTTTCATAACAGGTAAAGCTTTAAAGTAACAAGATGGTAAGATTTTAGAGCACAAGTAGTACATTATAAGTGGGACGGATTTGGAAAATATACAAGAAGGATACAAGTTTTGATCACAGGTCTACTTTCACGTGCCAATCAAAGGTAAATTCTTCATCATGCTCACCGTGCTTAACACTATATTATGGTTGTGAAAACTTCCCTCCAAATGTATATGCCAAATTAACAGGTCTTTAGTAATCAAATCCAGAAGAGAAACACTATGTTAAGTAAACTACAAGAATTCAGAGGTGGACTGAACACTGTATTCATTATTATAAAACAAAAAATAATAATTAAAAAAAAAAACATGATATCCAATGTGTGATTGGAATCCCACTTAGAAAACATATTCATATTAGCTGGCTGACCTGTTATTAGGGCATAACAATGGGCCATTACAAAAATAAAGTCCTTGTTATAGAATTGCACTTGACATGGCAATCTCGCCTAGCTTTCTTTCTCCTTTGTCTTTCACAACATCAGAAGTATTAGAAAGGCAAAACCTAATCCCTTGGCATTCTTAACAGAAGGGGGCTACCTAATATCTGACACTCTACAATTGTTAGATGCCAGCTCAAGCACTGTATGGACTATTAGAGTAATTCACCAATTGTAGAGTTGTCTTAAATATCTTCCTTAGTAAAGTTAAAGCTCATGACTTCTCCATGGGGATCAAAAGGAACAGTAGTTAAATAAAAATGTTTGAGGCACCTTGAAATTTCCATAAAAGATGGTATCCAAAAGTTTCAGGTATAGAAATGTGTGAAACTACAACATTTATGACAATCAAATTAATACATTAGCAGCTTAAGGTTCAGAATTTGGAATTTATCCTTTTTCTGAACAGAAAAAGACTGAAACTTAGTAAATTTGTCTCACCATGCAATGATCTCCCTATTCGAATATGAAAATAAGAACAGCACATGAATAATAGGAATTTGAGAAGCTATGTTATGTGAAAGTTATGAAAGGATTTGCCTACAGAGACTCCCTTTACAGTTTTCCAATTATCCTGAAAAACTTTGTAGATCAAGAGGTTTATAGACCTAAATGAATGCAAAGAGAATACAAGGAAAAACAAAAAGTTGCTACATACTCCTCATTTTGGCTATGAACAGCAACTGTAGGAAATAGTGGACCTTTCACATCCTTGATCACAGTTCCCACTACTTTCCCATTTTTCCTGCATCAAAAGAAATTGACAATAACTCTGTGAATCTTGATAAGCATAATTAACCATTGGACGCAGGATTATACTACAGTTCTAAAAGATTTTATGTAAATTGGTATTCAACCCCTCCTCCAATAGAAGTAAACCTACAAAGAGGGGGGAGAGCCCCCTTTGTTTACCTAAGAAAGCTAAATGACGGGAGCACATTAAAACGAAAACTGTACTGATTATTACTTCAACACGCACTCCTCAACAATAATCAACATAAATCACATGATCTGTATAGTAGAAAACAGAAGGCAAGTGATAGTTATCTTACGTGAAGAAAAATTCTTGTGCAGCATAATTTATACCACCGCCAACAGTGTCACCAGTTGTATAAGTTGGACCAAATGTCTCTCCTTTGCCATGCCCACGGTAAAGTAACCCATCATCACCATGATATCCATAACTGTTTGCTTCCCAACTGTCAGAAGGAAAATGCCATGATAAATAATAGCAAAAGTTCAATTTGGTAGGACTCTCTCTCTCTCTCACTTTCTCTCTGTGACATGATAAATAGTAGCAAAAGTTCAATTCAGTAGGATTCTCTCTCTCCCTCTCTCTCAGAGACAAAACACAATCAAATCAAACTACAAAAATGTCAAGCACACTTGGGTTTTCAAAAGAATGTCAGATGGTAATTCGTCAATGCCATTATCCAGAACGAAATTCAGCATTCATAATTAATATTAAACATTTGGGGTGCATTACAATGGATTCCAGGTAATTGTCTCAAGCGCAAGGTATTATTTTTTTCAGTCCTTTCTTCACACTCCAACTTATAACACCCAATTTCTCAAAAAGAAACGAAAGGAAAATGGAATTAATAAAAGGTCAGGCATCTGACTTTATAGTATGGTTAAGGCATTTAATTTCTGTACTCAAACAGGATATGCTTTGCTGACATTTTTTTCAAACAGAAATTAAGCTTTTTGGTCAGTTTGAGAATGAGTCAATAAAGGGTGAGATCCCCCTTAAGAAAGAAAATAGTTACACAATCCAATTTCTACTCCATCAAATAATCTACTAGTAGCATATCTCGAAACGTAATAAAATTTAGCATACAATGAAGAGAAGAAGACAACCATTTGTCAAGGCAACTCTATTCATGAGCAGGAAACATGAAAAGAAGCTCTTATTTCCTCGTAAGCATTTTGAAAGATGCCCAATTTCATATCAGTCTTTGTTTTCCTTTGCAAGAGCCCCAAAATTTTATTTCCATCAATTCAAAAACAATACAGGGACGTCTTGAACAAACATAGAAATGGTCCTATGAAATTTCAGTGCTTCCTTTCCAACACATAGTGAACAAGCAAATATTATTCATTTATTGGAAACTTTACCTATAAAACTAATATATCGGTGAGGACTTCTCCAATTGTAATAAGTCATTAGAATAAGTTCCATTAGAACCATGGTTTGAGTAATTGCTTCGACTTCAGAGGAAAATTTGGCTTCCAGATCCTTTACCCATAGCAATACTATAGGTTCTAATCCTAGAAAGGAGGGGATTCTTTGTAAATTAGACATTGAGAAAGCTGCTAACCATGTTAATTGTATGCTCTCATTATGCATCATGGAAAAATGGGATTAGGAAGTAAATGGATGCAATGGGTCCCCATAGCAATCTATAGATTCTAATCCTAGAAAGGAGGGGATTCTATGTAAATTAGACATTGAGAAAGCTTCTGACCATGTTAATTGTATGCTCACATTATGCATCATGGAAAAATGGGATTTGGGAGTAAATGGATGCAATGGGTTAAGTTTTGCAGATCTCTATTACCAGATGTTCTGTATTAGCAAATGACACCTCTACAGAATTCTTTGAAAGCTCAAGAGATCTAAAGCAAGGAGACCCTATGTCACCTCTACTTTTTCTAATGATCATGGAAACTGTTCAGTAATTTTTTGTAAAATGCAGGAGGAAACTGCATGAAAGGCTTTATAACTAGGATCAAATAAGATCTAAGTATGTCAATCACACACTTGTTTGCAGATGAGACACTGATTTTTTGCAATGCAAGTGAGAAGCAGGTATGGTATCTACAAGGAATTCTATTATGGTTTCACGGTTTTGGGCTAATGATAAATATAGACAAGAGTGAGCTAATTTGAGTGGGTGAAGTCCAAAATATTGAGGCATTGGCTGCCGTGTTAGGTTGCAAAGTGGGAAATTCGCCAACGGCTTATTTGGGATTACCTTCAGCAAAGCCATAGAGGCCTTGAATCTTATGTGGGAAAAACAGAAGACTAGTGGGACGGAAGAGAAATTCTCTCACTCAAAAGAGACAAGATCACTCTAATTAGGTGTCCCGTCTTCTTCACCTTGATTTAGATATCCATGTTCACCATACCTTTGACACTAGCCAAAAAACTAAAGCAGATGCAAAGAGAATTTTTGTGGAAGGGAAGAAAATGAGAAAAGTATCACTTGATCATGTAAGAGGTAAAAAAAAATCAAATCAAAATAAAAAAAATCAAAATTTGCAGGTTTGGAATAAGGGACCTCAGAACCTTAATACAAGCTCTATTGTGGAAATGATTTTGGAGATTAGTAGTATTGGAAGGAGCATTGTGGAGTGATGATACCAGAAGTGATCCTCCAATAGGAATCGCCCACGTGGCATGTATTTAAAAGTCCTATAAGGGTAAACTTGTAAAACAGCTTAGACTATAATAGGACCAATTTGGCACCCATGCAGAACGAATGACCATTGAGGTCAGTTCACGCAGGCCAATTTCACTCTAAGGGACTGACAATCAGGAATTGACCGATCAGGGGCTGAGTGTATTGGCCTGCTTCGGAACCAAGCCAAATGCCTATAAACAGGGGGCTCACCCCAGAATTGTGCATATGGAAAAAGAGACAATACGAGACCATAAGCCAAATACTACTCTCTCTCTGTCTTTCTCTCTCTCTCTAACACAAACTAAATTCAACATGGAGAGTAATATATGAAAGTAAGTACGATTGTAAGTGGGGAGGTTGGAAGTCTACTGCAAATAGCTATCCTCATGGCAAAGGTTTCTAGAAGGGGCAACAGTAATCTATGGAATAATTTTCACAATATATTAGTTGTATTGTTGGGAATGAGAATAAAGTACATTTCAAGCTTGATGTATGATGTGGGGCCTCAACTTTAAAAGACAATTTCCCAACTGTCACTATATCAGCACCGATATATCTATATCAGTAGGGAGTATCACTCAAATTGAGGCAAATGGATTATTGGGAACATTCGGTTTACGTCCCTCTCAAAGATTGGGAGTTACAACCCTTTCATGATATGATTAATAGATTTCCGATTCAGTTTAAAACTATAGTGGAAATGGTGAAGGACTCACTGTAATGGACTAATAAAAAAATTCATTATAAATTCCTTATATCTAGGAGGAGGGGAAAGAAAATTACTTGGGCAGGCTGTTTGGGAGAGAAAGCTCTAAAAAATTGGCATTTCTTTTCATGGTGTGCTAGTTGGAACACCAATTCACACAGCTGAAAATTTGTGAAAACAGAACAGGATTTATGTGAGCTGGTGTTTGACATGTAACAAGGCTGGGGAAAGAAAACTTTTGTCACATTGTGGACTAACTCGTGAATGCTGGAGAATGGTATTCAACCTGTTAGGATGTCATTGGCGATAAATCTTATGTTTTGTTGGGAAAGACGGGGAAATGTAAAACAAATGGAAAAGCATGGGACGGACTACATCTGTTGTATTTTGGGTAACATGGAATGAACAACATAGGAGAGCTTTTTCGGCATTATTGAAACCAACATGTATGAAGCACTGAATTTTATCATCCTCCTCCTGTTATCCCATTAGAAAATCCAATAGCATCCCAAACAAGGGCCTAATCCTAGGAACACTAGAAAACCATAAACAAGTAGGAGTAATGCAACTACTCTAAGATAACCCTACCCTCTTCCACCCCTATCCCATAAACAAAACCGACCTAGCCCATTCGCAAGCCACTAAGAAAGCACAACCATAATAGATATGTTCATGTCTGTCTACATTCATACAAAATCTACAATCTTGTATACAAATCACAAACAACACTCTCAAACATCCAAATTACCAAGTCTAATTCCAAACATTTATCGAAATCCATTTAACCCAAGAACCAAATTTAACTCTTTTAGCACACAAAAGCTCGCAATTCCTAATAAGTGCAACACAAGAAATCATTTCAGTTAAAGATGTTCAAACTCTATAACCAAAACGACAAAACTCAAAACAAGAAATAATAATCTCGAATACCAACCCAGGTTGACGGCGCAAATTGAAGCCTGCGGCAGTGAAACCAATGGTTCAATCTGCCCTTTAGCACCGGCATTCTTAACAAAGATCTCAAAGTAATAAACCAGTCGTTTCGACGGCGCCGGCTTATCAGCTTGGACAACGCCCACGTCGTGGCCGTGCAAATTCACACTGGGATACTGAACTGAAAGCTTGTCCGGCAAAACCACTGAAAACAGGCCTGAGCTGTTTAGTGTATCCAGCTCCCTCGGCTCCTCCTCGAATTCCATCTCCTCCGGTGACGAGGAGGAACTACTCGAGGAGGTAGTGGCCGTAGCAGCGGCTGCAGCAGCTTTGGAGTTGAAACGCCATAGTTCTAGAAAGTGAAATCCGATTACGTCACTTTCTTGCGCCATCTTGTTTCTTTATTTTTTTGGGAAAGAAATAGTTGGTGTCTCTGTGTGTTTTTTTATCGTGTGTTTGTGCGTGACTAAGAACAAGAACTAAGAAGGCATTTTGGGGATTTTACTGGAGGATTGGAATTTTGGAACCCTAGAAATGGAGAAAGAGTACGAAGGGAAGGAAGGACGACGGAGACGAAGGCCATGATGATGATGAGAGAGGGTGTTTTAATGTACTACAACTATTTATTTTATTTAGGGTAAAATACAAATAACCTTGTAGTTAAATATTCACTTTAATTCCTTGTAATTATGAAATGTGTATCTTAATTCCTTGGGGTTCAAACCTTTTTACAAAATTGACAAAAATTGTCACAATTGAATGTCGTGGTAGAGCCCGTAAAATTGTTTGGAATATTGTTTTAACATTAAAATAATATTTGAATGGACAGTTTTGACCCCAAAAACCTTAATCCTTTTTCACATGACTTTCACATCCTTCTCTCCTATGGACAGTTTTGCCCCCAAAAACCTTAATCCTTTTTCACATGACTTTCACATCCTTTCCTCTCCTACCTCAACTACCGTCGCCCCCTACCACCCATCACAACCCCAAATTAGTCAACCATCCCCACTCCTCGTCATTTCTTTCCACCTTTACTTCTCTCTCATTTTTACCATTATTCTAATCGCCATCTCCATCAGCATGCCCAGGAACCTGCCATGTTCCCGAATTTCCCTTACACTTCCCATCAACCCCAATGATCTGATGTTTTCTTTGTTAAAGTTGAATCTTTTTTTGTTGATTGTTTTTAATTTTTTATGACTTTGGTTGAATAGGTTCACATTTTGAATTTTGGTAATAAAGCAGCAAATCTCTTTTGATAGGATTTCAAATGGTTTTTGTGATAAGATTTGATATAGGCTAGTTTGAAATAGTGGAAGAATGGAAAGAGGAGTTCGAGGTTGAGAGGGGTGAGAGAAGGGAGAACAGGGCTTGGTGGGATGGGTTTGGCGCAAAACGGGTGGGAATGGGCTGGAAAGACGCAAGAAGGGGTAGGTTGGTTGATTTGGCGTGAGGGAGGGTAGCGGTCCTCATGGGAGTGGTGGGGGAGGAGGTCGAGGTAGGAAGGTGTGATGAGGGAAGAAAGAAGAAGTAGTGGAGAGATAGAGGCTGGGAAGGAAGATAAGGAGGATGTATCTAGGGGTGGGAGAGGGAGAGGAAGAGGGAGAGGGAAGGGAAGAGAATAGGATGGTGGCGGAGGCGAGGGCTGAGTTGGAGGAAAGGAGATGATAGTGGTAGCTGTGTTGGGAAGAAGGGTAAGACTTAGGTTTTTTTTTTCCAAATTGACCCCGTTTTATTTTTAATTTGATCCCAAAATTTTGTGATTTTTTAATTTTGAAATTGACCCCAAAATTTTGTGTGACACTTAAATTAGTTATGAGTATATATGACATTTCACAAGTAGGGGTTAGTTTTAACATTTTCCATCCAATTTGCAAAAAAAAATTAAAGTATAAAGGGGTCAAACACATATTTGATAACCATAGGGGGTAAAATGCTTATTTGCCTAAGCATAAGGGGTTATTTACAGGGATTATTTACATTTTACCCTTTTATTTATGGTAAATTACTGTAAACTCCCGTGTGGTATAACTTTTTGACCCATAACTCTCATATTTTTTGAAAATGTACCTTAAACCCCTATATGGTTTAAAGCTATGTCTTGAAAGGTAAAGTGGACGAAAATTATCCAAATTAACGGTGTTTGAAAAGCACGCACTCCAAAGCGAGTGTTTAATAAAAAAAACATAATTTTCCTCAAAAAGTTTAGGATAAATAACTGTAAACCCCATGTGGTATGAATTTCAGACCCATAACCCCGTATGCTTTTGTAAATATATCCTAAACTCCCATGTGGTCGTGTCTAAATGGTAAAACAAACATAAATCATTCAAACTAATCATATTTACTTACACACGCATACCTATTGCTTGTTGTTGCCTGAAAAAAAAAAAAAAAAAAACATTGTAATTGTAACCATCCATATTGTTATTTACATAAACTTATTCTCAAATTTGCTACATTTATCCATCATTTACAACCAAAAAGCACAACTATAAGGATACATGAGGTATTTTTTCGCAATTCTTTTTTTCTTTTTTTTTCATGCATTAATATACAGATCTTTAATTGCAATAATAAACTAATGTCATTTTTTTCCATTGTTTGTCTCATCATACAAATTGAAAGATAAAATTTCTGAAAATAGTGAGAGATTAATTATTTGAAAGTTTTGATATTAAATTGTATATAGGGTAAAAAATATAATTTTAAAAACATGATTTTAGATGATTTTTTTTTGTTTTATCATTCAGTTCAAACCATATAGGGATTTAGGATATATTTCCAAAACATATGGTAGTTATGGGTTCGAGGAAAATACAATATAGGGATTTACAGTAATTTATACTAATATAAATATAGGGGTAACAATGTAATTTCAATCAAAACCGTTAGTTTGGATGTTTTCTATCTATTTTATCATTTAGTCTAGATCACATGGGCGTTTAACCAAAATACATAGGGCTATGGATATGACGTGTGTTGAAATAATTACATTTCTAGATTAAATATGCCTTTTAATATGAAATCTGTTTTATTTTAATATAATGTTCATGATTAATTATTAATATTAAAACCAAGAAATAAGCAAACTACAACAAAATAAAAGATTGAGTCCTGTATGAAAAGGAAATATAAAAAATTATATTCTTAGTATAGACATAAAGTTACATCAGGGAGTTTGTGTGGAAATTTTTTGTTTCCAGAATTATAATGGTAAAACCTAGTAAAATTTTAGGACTGCCTAACACAAGGGTTGCAAGTACGGTAAATTTAGGCAAAACATAACACCAAATGGCTCGACATGTATAGTTTTTTCTATTTTTTTTAGTGAAACCACCAATACCTGGTTGGGGGCTCAGATACTTGTTTTATTTATTTGGACAAAAATAATCAAGAAGGATTAGACTAAAACCTCCTTGTATATTCTCTAATAAGAAAAAATAAAGACATCAACTCTTATTAGAATATCATATTGAAGGAATTCTAAACAAACCTAAATGAAGAATGTAATAACTCATACATTTTTCATCAATTTGATATTCCTAAAAATATTCATTAATATATGTTCTTGAGTTTAATGATTAATTTACTCTTCCAAGTTCTAGTGTGACACTTAGATCTTTTTCCGATATACATTCTATTTGAACTTTTTCAATCCTTCCATATGAACTTTGTCCGACCTTTCCACAACTGTTAATATTCATTCTTATCTTTGAATACCATTCTTAGATATCTCTTCTTAATGTCTATTGACCATTCTACCCTTCATAGTTCTTCTTTTAGTTTTAGGGTAGCAAATAGAATAAGATTGAAATTGAGGACCTAAAGTGCAATCTTCAAAATTCAACCTACAAATTAAGATGGAAAACTAAAAATCCTTCATTTCTTCTTTCTTATACCATAAAATAAACTACCAAAACCTTTTAATTCCTTCCAATCTCTCTTTCCCACTTTTTGAAATTTTAGTGAGGAAACTTGTTGATTGAGGTGATCTGAAAGCTCAATAGTGTTCCTAATTCAACATTTCAGCTTATTAGGTGAGTTTTTGTATGATTAATATCCATTTCTTGAACTAGGGTTTGTAGGTTCTTTTCAAGAATCAAAAGTGCCTAAATCTTGTTGTTAATCATTGATAACTCAGTCTTATTATTGAATTGCTTTCTACTTTTTTCAACCTTGATTTTTTATGATTAAAATTACTTCTTAAACATGAGATTTGATGGTGCTTAGATTTGGGAGGAGGTTGTTGGTTGGACGAATTTCATATGTTCTTTGTCTTTAATCCTAAGATTTTGATGTTTAATCACACTTTCACTTGGCTAGTATTTCCACAACTTGTCCCTACATGTTTTAACACTTGTTTCCAAGCATTTGGAGTGATTTTTTATCATCAAATTAAGCTGCTTCATGGTTGGACTTGAGTGACCTACTAGCTTGTTCATATCCACCCACTTGCTTGTTTATATCCATCTCCTAGTTTGTTCATGTGCACCAACTAGCTTGAGCATCCAAAATCCCTTATTGTTTTTGCTTGCTTCCTTGTCCTAAATTTTACCTTAAGGTCTACTCTAATGTATGGTATTATATGGTATTGCCTTCCAATGGTTTTAGGTTAAGGAAGTTAGGTTTCTGGCCAAAAGAAGTTATTAAGGGAATAAGTTCTAAAAGAGCAAATCTTTTTATTGATTGTATTGTATATTGCTACTTCTGCAGTGATATTTGCTATTAAATGAAGGTAAGAATGGTTATGGTGGTATATATGATGGTTATGCAATCATATCCTATTTTACTAAGTCTAGTTTTTAAGATTGTTCGTGTTTAATTTATATTTGCATCAATATATGGAGTAACATTTTGGTTTGTATTGCATTGATAAGTGCCAATTAAATTATTGGATTGTATATTGAATTGACGATTGAATTGAAATGCTCAAGTTTGTAAACGTTAAGCATTCGTGGTAGCATATTGCTTTCTTTTCATGAGCAATTGTGTACGAGACATTTCATTGTTATTCACTTTGCATAAGTTCAATGGGTCATTTAAGTGGACTAGTTTGTCAATACGTGGTTTAAGTGCTATTTGCATAGTTTTCTTTTGCTCATCCCATATTACATGTGTTATTTTGTAGTTTGTCAATCCGTGATGGTTTTACTATTATTGGATCTAAGTGTGGACATGAGCTGGGAGGGGACTTTGGTATGGACTCTAGCAACTAAAGCTAGAGTGTGATAGTTTTCTAAGAATTTCTTTTTCTATAAAACTTCTTGTTTGATGCTTTGGTATGGACATGAGCTGAGAGGACTTTGGTATGGACATGATCTGAGGGGACTTTGGTATGGACATGAGCTGAGATGTTTCCTGTTTGCTTGGCCTGTGTGCTAATGTAGTTTTCTAAGAATTGTTTTTGCTATAAAACTTCTTATTTGATGCTTTGAACCTCTCCCACCCTTAATGGTTCTTAAGAATGTCGGTTCTTGAGAATGTCTTCTCTTGATCTATAAGTAAATTATGGTTTGTTTTGTTGATATCTGATAACTCTAGTAAACTAGAGTTATTTTCCTCTAAATTATGTCATTTTGATAGTTTAAATCCCTAACTTTGGGTAAGTAATTGAAGATTTTAGTTAATTTCTTTCATATTTGTTTGTATTTTCATTCTTGTTAAATATGGATAAGTTTTTATTAAATTTCTAACTTAATTAATTGCTTAATAATGCTAATATTATGCAGGTCAAAATTAGAGGTTGGAAGTTGGAATGAACAAAGCTCAAAGGACCAAATTGCAATAATGGAAGAAATAGAAGAATGTCGGGAAAAGAGTCCAGATCGCAATTTGGAATCGGGAAAATGCCCTAAATGTATTAGAGTCGAGATCGCGATCTCAAATCCTCCAAATTGCGATCTCAACTCGTTGAGGAATAAGTTGTGAGGGCAATTTTGTAATCTTCCAATAAATATTTTCTGATTTTTGCCTTGTATAATACTATACTATTTAAGCTACTTCAAAAATTGTAATAGAGTAAGTAGGATAGAATTAAGCAAGAAATTAGTAGATTTTAGGATACATTAGGAAAACTTTACTCTCAAGTTTCTTTTGAATGAAAAGTCCTCTTTAATCATTTCTTAGATCTACTTTTAATTTCTTTGCAAGTTTAAATTTTGATTAGATAGTGCTTGGTGTAGTGGGTTAATCATTAGCTTCAAGTAGATATAATTTTTACTTGATTTCTAGTTTAATTTAGTGAAAATCTCTTTGCTTGCAATCTAGGTTTCTTAGAAAAATTAGGGTTCTTGTTAATTTCTTGCTTTTTAGTTAAGAATTCTCAATTCCTTGCATTAATTTCTAGTTAATTTTTTGTGGGATTTCTTTATAATCATCAAAAATCCAAAAATATTTATTTTTCAATTTTAACTTTTTCCAATTTCTAGTGTAGAAATGGTTGTAGTCTTTTTAATTGGGTAACTTGCTTGCTTTTAATTTTAGTCTTATTTTGGTAAATTAAGGGTAGAATTAAGTACTTTTAGTTAATTGATTTTGTTAGAATTTAGTAGCTAGTCTCTTAATTTCGTAATTGCTTAGTTTCATTTACTTGTTTTAGTAGATAAATTAGCTTAATTTGGTTTTGTTTACTTGAGTTTAAATATGGATTTGATTAGTGTAGTTTCATCTCTCATTGATTGATTTTTGCTTAACTACACAAATACCCGTAAATTTTGGTATTTGCTGGCCAACAATCCTTGTGGGATCGATACCCACTCATCCTATACTATTATCAACTCCGTGTACTTGCGGAAGTTAGGTAGAGTATAGTGAATTAGTGTGATTAATTATTGCTTGGTGTCCTTTCATAGTTGAACTTTACCTAACGAAGTAATCAAGTTTTTGGTGCTGTTTTCGGGGATTGACCTTAGTTTTTGGCAATATCAAACGCTATACGAGTCATGTAGATTAAGCACCTTAATTTAATTTAGTTGTTAACTTTGTTTATTCTTTTATGTTTGTTGGTTGTCTTGTGAAATTGACTTGGTACTTCAATTGACTATTTGCTTTGATTTTGGTGTAGTGCATGGTAAGAGGTGATAAAGGGCCATTCATTTGCTTAGACAAGGAAAAGGAAAAAAGAGTTAAGGGAAATTAAGAAGTTGATAAGGGTACAACAAGAGCAAGAAAGGATTGAAATGGCGTATGCAATGCTAATGCTTACAAAGGAATTTGAACATGGAAAATGATGATGAAGAAGTTGTTGGAAATAATGGGATAGGTGGTGGTTATGAGAATGGAAATGGCATGAATGGGAATGGAAGGCCATTGAGGGAATATGCCTTACCGAATTTTGATGGAGTGAACTCTAGCATTGCACGGATGCCCGTGCAAGCTAACAACTTTGAAATTAAGCCCGCCTTAATCCAAATGTTCCAAGATCATGCCATGTTTGGGGGTAGTTCCAATGAAGATTCCTATACATACCTCATGAACTTTGAAGAAGTTTTGGATACGTTCAAGTTTAATGGAGTACATCTGCATTGTGTGTGAATGAGGGTGTTTCCTTTCTCTATCCGAGATAGGCAAAGTCATGGTTACAATCCCATGCCCAAGGAACATTTACTATTTGGAATCAACTTGCTAAGAGTTCTTGGCAAAGTATTTTCTACCCGCAAGAACCGCCAAATTGAGAAATGAAATCACCTCCTCTAGTTAAGCAAGACGTTGGTGAAAGTTTAGGAGAAACTTGAGAGCGGTTCAAATAGTTGCTAAGGAAATGTCCTCATCAAGCGATTCCTTTGTGGCTTCAAATCCAAACTTTCTATAATGGTTTGACTCAAGAGACCAAATCCATAGTGGATGTTTCGGCCGATAGGTCCATCTCATACAGGACTTCGGAGAAAGCTCAAGAGTTGCTCAATAGGATGTCATACAATCACTATTATCATGGATCGATGATTCAACTGGTGGCTCAACACCAAGCCAATCAAGCCAACGCCAATAGTGGAATGTTGAATTTGAATGTGCAAGATACTCTTTTGGCACAACAAAGTATGCTCATGAGTCTGATGAATAACGTTGCAAAAGCATTGGAGAATTTAGGGAAACCAAGTAGTGTAAATGCCATGTCTTCTTCTCCAACCCAACCAAGCATGGTATGCGATTTTTGTAGAGGCAGTCATGCAAATGGACAATGTGAGATGCCTTACGGGTCTCTTACCAATGAGTAACTCAATTATGTGTCTAATCAATCATCAATTCCAAGAAACCCATCCAGAACTTATGGGAACACATAAAATCCTTCTTGGAGGAACCATCCTAATTCTTCATGGAGCAACACCAACAATCAATCCAATCCTCCTTACTAACCAAATCCCCCACCTCAAAATGTCCAACACACACAAGCCTCAAGTTTCTCACCTAGACCTTATCAACCGCCACATCAAAGAAATTTCCAACCCAATTCATATCAATCTTTTCCTAATCCTTAATTTCAAAACCAACAACCAATACCTCCTTTCCAATATGCAAATTCCTCCCAACCCTCATTTCCAATATGCAAATTCTTCCCAACCTATGTATCATGACCAATATGCTCCAAGAGAGAATGTGAGAGAAGATGGTTAGAAAAGAGAAGCTGAGTATTTGAAAAGAGAGTTGGATAGGAAAAACGAAGAACACAAGAGAGATTATGAGAATTTGAAGGCATCTATGAGGAATTCTCCTGGAGATTCAATTGGGCCAATTAGCAAGGTTGAATAATGAGAGACTTTTAGGGGTACTTCCAAGTGATACTATTCCAAATCCTAAGGAGCAATCCCAAGGAGCAATGCAAGGCCATCACCATCAGGAGTGGTAAAGAGTTGGAAGAAAGGGTTGGGAGAAATTTGTTGAAAAGTAGAGAAAAAGAATAAGTTGAGGATGAAGAGAAGGAAAAAAGGGAGTCTTCAAATGGGCAAGAAAAAATGATGAATGAGTCTACTATGCTCACTTTACAAAGCAATGAAGGCAAGGATCCGAAACATCATGAGCCGAAGCACATTAATTTGCCCTTTTCTCAAAGGCTAAGAGATGAAGAAAAGGCAAGTAAGTTTAAGAAGTTTCTTGAGATATTCAAAATTCTTGAAATATTCAAAATTCTTGAAATCATCATTCCATTCATGGAGGCATTTGAGAACATGCCTGCCTATGCTAAATTCATGAAACAAGTCCTCACTTCAAAAAGGAAAAAAAATGCATGGGGATGAAATCTTATACTTAACGGAGAATTGTAGTACACTCCTTACAAAAAGGTTGCCACCAAAACTCAAGGATCCTGGATAATTTTCCATACCTTGTGAGATTGGGGGTTTATAATTTGGAAGAGCATTGTGTGACTAGGATTTTCAATAATTCTAATGCCTTTTACGATATTCAAGAAGTTAAATGGAGGACAATTAAAGCCAACAAGTATCTCATTGCAACTTGCAGATCGGAGCATAAAGTTCCCAAAGGGGATCATTGAAGATGTGCTTATGAAAATTGACAAACTCTACCTTCCGGCCGATTTTATTGTGCTTGATATGGAAGAGGATAAAGAGATGCCAATCGTTCTTGAGAGACTTTTCCTTGCTACCGGCTGTGCACTTATTGATGTTCAAGATAGGAAGTTGGAATTCCGGATAAATGATGAAATTTTTACATTTAATATTTTTAGTTCATTAAAGTTTTCTTCAATTTTTGAAGATGTCATGAATATCTTCTTTACTAAATGTAGTAGATGATCTAATTGATGATTGTTATAGGAATGCAATGGAGAATTTCTCAATAGAGGAGGAGATGTTAGAGTCAAATGCTCTAAATCAAGATGATGAGGAAGGGATGAAGAATTTGAATCAATTGGAGAATGATACCTTATTGCAAAAGGAGGATGAGGAGAATCAAGAAAAAGGTAAAGGAGGGTCTTCGACCAGTGAACCCCCCAAGTTGGAGCTTAAATCTCTTCCTAGTCACTTAATGTATGCATATCTTGGTGAAAATGGGACATATCCATTGATTGTGAATGCATTTTTGACAAATGAACAACTTGAAAGATTGATTGTGGTGCTTAAAATGCATAAAGATGCCATTGCTTGGTCCATTGATGATATTAAGGGAATTAGCCTTTCCATATGCATGCATAAAATCTTGTTGAATGATGAAAATAAACTGGTAAGGCAACCTCGATAGGAGATCGAATCCTACTCTAAAAGAGGTTGTGAGGAAGGAGGCTTATCAAACTTTTGAAAGTCAGTATTATTTTACCCTATTAGCGATAGTGAGTGAGTTAGTCCCACTCAAGTCATTCCAAAGAAGGGTGGAATTACCGTAATCATAAATGAAACCAACGAGCTCCTCTCTTCTAGATTGGTTACGGGATGGCGTATATGCATTGATTTTTGAAAGTTGAATGAGGCCACTCGAAAGGATCATTTTTCTTTGCCTTTTATTGATCAAATGCTTGAGAGGTTAGCCGGTTTAGCATACTATTGTTTCCTTGATGGTTATTCTGGTTATCTCCAAATTGTCATTTGTTTGGAAGATCAAGACAAAATAACTTTTACATGCCCATTTAGTACATTTGCATATAGGAGAATACCCTTTGGGCTTTGCAATGCTTCAAGCATATTTTAACGTTGTATGTTTATTAGCTTTCATGACATGGTTGAAAAGAGCATAGAGATCTTCATGGATGACTTTAGGGCATTTGGTGTCTCATTTGATGATTGTCTTTGCAAATTTGCCCAATGTGTTGAAAAGGTGTGTAGAAACTAATTTAGTTCTCAATTGGGAAAAGTGTCATTTCATGGTGACGGAAGGAATTATTTTGGGTCACAAAATTTCATCAAAGGGGATAGAAGTTGATAGGACAAAGGTGGAGGTGAGTGAAAAGTTGCCTCCTCCAATTAATGTTAAGGGGGTAAGAAATTTCTTTGGTCATGCGGGCTTTTATAGAAGATTCATTAGGAATTTTTCACATATCGCTAGTGATTATCTACAACCTTGATTTTGATGATGACAAACGAGATTTAACTATTTAACTTGAACTGTACAGGGTTGCTAGTATATTTACTCTCAGCAGAGTTTTCGGACAAAGTACTCCGTCCGAACGGCACTATGTTTCTCGGACGCACAAGCTTGTCCGAACGAGATTACCACGGACGCAATGCATCGTCCGAACGATCAGGTGGAAAGTAAAATTTTGGAGCACCTACAACGGACACACAAGCTCGTCCGAATTTGTGTATCTATCTCGGACGCACTTCATCGTCCGAAATGCAAGGCAGAGGCAAGGTTTTGAGGCACATGAAATGGACGCATCTAACTATCCGTAGAAGATTATATCAGACGAGGCAGACTGTTCCGAAAGTAAAGCATCCCCAATTAAGCACCAAACCTTTCGGACACACTACACCCTCCGATATCTAAACTCTTCAACGTACCTAGTTCGGACGAAAGAACAGACGCTAGCTCGGCCGTCCGAACGGCATTGTCTATTCCCTATTCTTTTCAGACCGGACGATGGATTGGACGCTCATAAATAACATCGGACGTCCAAAACCTATAACAGCTAGTTTTTTAGCATTTATTATAGAGTCGTTAGAAGGTAGTTGGAAGCTGATTTATTGCACCTATAAATACCAACCCTTATCTATTTTCAATAATCATCTTAGACATTGAATACAAGCAAAAAGAAAGGCAATTTGAGTGAAAATTAGCGCTTCAGTAATATTCTATTAGTGTGTACTTAAGAGTTTTGCTATTCAAAATATTGAGTGGAGTGATAATCTTGTACAAAGGTGAGATTTGGTGTAAAATCCTTGGCTCAACTAAAGAGAAATAGTGTGAGCAAGAGTAATCCTACTTTGTGTACACTAGAGATTATTGGCTCACCAAGATTGAATGAGCATCTTAGTGGTTTACTATTCCAAACTAGCTAGCTTGGATGTGCTGCTTAACCTCTTTCTCTCTCAATTTAATCTATTCATATTATACTTAACTGCTTATCTTTTTATCATCTTATTTTTTCAAGTGCAAGAAATTTAAATTGAACATTATTTGATAGATTATTTTTTAGAAGCCTAATTCACCTCTCTCTTAGGTGTTTTAGGATCAACAATTGGTATCAGAGCATTGGTCTCTTTATTTTGCTTAAATTGCATTTGAGTAAAGATCCCTTATGGCAACTAATAATACTTTATTTTTTGAGGGTCAATCTATCACTAGACACCCTATGTTTAATGGGGTAAACTTTGTTAGTTGGAAAGATAGCATGAAATTTTTTTTGCAATCTATTGATATTGACTTGTGGTATGTTGTAAATGAAGGTCCTTTTGAAACTACCATCATTGATGATCATACAAATAGAAGAAGATAAAAAACAAGGGATGAGCTCACTCCACAAGACAAGGCAAATTTGACCTTAAATACGAAGGCTATGAATGTACTATACAATGCCTTGGATGCTAACGAATCAACTCATGTCAAACGATGCGTTTCCGCTAAAGAAATTTGGGACAAATTGAAGGAAATTTATGAAGGAAGTGATGATGTTAGAGAACAAAAGAAATCTCTACTTGTTGCCAAATATAAATCATTCAAGATCGAGCCACATGAAAACATTGATAAAATGTATTGTAGATTCAATGATATCATCAAAGATCTTGAAGTCTTGGGGAAGGAATATTCTTTGGGTGAAAATAATAGAAAAATCTTGAATGCTCTCTCCAAAGAATGGGAGGCAAAGACTATTGCTATAGAGGAGGCTTTAGTAAAGAACTTGAATTCTATACCCATTGAGTCACTAATAAATTCATTCACTTCATATGAATTGAAGCTCAAAGTCAAAGTGATGGATGATGAAGAAGCTAGGCCAGAAAGAAGCATAGCCTTGAAGACCTCTCAAGAAGAAGATGAAAGTTGTTCTATCAATTTAGAAGATGAAGATCTTGATGAAGGTGATCTTGCACTCATCACCAAAGGATTCCTCAAACACTACATCAATAAATGAAGAATGAGAAAAGGAGGAACAAGTAACTCAAACAACTTCAAAGGGAAGACCAAGCTAGAAATTAAAAAGAAAAATAAAAAATGTTTTGAATGTGGTCGACCCAGAGATTTTGCAAATGAGTGTCTCTCCAAGAAGAAGAAGGAAGGAAAGATCACTTTAACAACTTTCAAATCATTCCGAAGGAGAAGTTGAAGAAGAGATGGAATCTGCACAAATGGCCTTTATGGCCATTGGTGATGATGAGGTAACCTCTTCTTATGATTACTAATGATGAGAATGACATAATGATCTTGAAGCCTTCGTTTTAAAATTGCATGATAACTTAAAGGAATCATATGCTAGAAATAAGGAGTTAGTAAAAAAATCAAATGTTTTATTAAATGCTAACTGTAAACTTGTGAATGAAAATAATAGGCTATCACAAGAAAACGCTGAGTTGAAGAAAATAATGCATGTGAAACAAGGATCAGGGAAGAACAAGTCTCCTTGAAGAAAAGATTGGATGACTTGAATGTTCTCTTACATAGAAAAAAGGAAAATTTTGTTGGTATGAAAAGGAATAGAAATGTCTTGATCAACAAAAACCTTGTCACTTTTAGAAGGGATGATTTTTGTTTTGTAAAATTAAAATCTTCTTTATATGGAAATAAAAATATTATTTGCAATTATTGCCAACAATATGGACATGTGAAAAATAATTGCTATGTTAAGAAAAATAAAAAATTTGGAATGAATCCCGTATGGATTTGTAGTAGTTTCACTAACTTCTTATGGACCCAAGAAAATATGGGTAACAAAAGTTACCACTTAATTTCTTGTGTAGGTAATAAAGATCACCAACAATGCTAAATGGTTCATAGATAGTGGATGTTCAAGACTTATAACCGGTGATGCATCTCTCTTCACCAATCGCAAGTCCAAAAATAGTGGAAATGTGACTTTTGGGGATAACATGAAAGCAAAATCAATTGACATTGGTGATGTGGGTAAAAAATGGTGAGACCTTGATTAAAAGTGTGCTTCTTGTTGATAATTTGAATTATAATCTCTTAAGTGTGAGTCAACTATGTGATAAAAATCTATATGTGTTCTTTACCAAACATGAATATTTAATTTTTGATAAAGATTGTGTTGTTCTATTTAAAGGTACTGGACACAATGATGTTTATGTGATTTATCTTGACAATATTGGTAGTAGTAATATAAAATGTTTAACCGTTTCTATAGATGATCCCTGGCTTTGGCATAGAAGGTTTTGTCACTTCAACAATGGATTTAATTGAAAGTTTTGCTAAGAAAGAATTGGTGAGAGACTTGCCAAAATTGAAGTTTTTAAAAAATAAAATATGTGATGCTTGCCAATTTGGTAAACAAGTTAAAGTGTCTTTTAAACCAAAGAATTGTGTGTCTACTTCTAAACCTCTGGAATTATTGCATTTGGACTTGTTTCATCCAACTCAACATGCTAGTCTCGGTGGTAGTAAATATGTGTTTGTGATTGTTGATGACTATTCTAGGTATACTTGGGTACTATTTCTTGTTCACAAAAATGAAACCTTCAAAAATTTTGTAAAATTGTTTTCTAAAATATAAAATTTGTTGAATTTGAAAATCATTCGTTTGAGAAGTGATAATGGAGCTGAATTTAAATTTGGAGGTTTTCTCGAATTTTGTGATCACAATGGTATTTCGCATGAATTTTTGGTTGTTAAAGTGCCTCAACAAAATGGTGTCGTTGAGAGAAAAATAGAACACTTCAAGAGGCAGCTAGCTGAACCATGATTAGTGAATGTGATTTACCAAAATATTTTTGGGCAAAAGCCGTTAACAGGGCTTGTTATGTTATGAATCGAGTTCTTTTGAGATCTATTTTAAATAAAACTCCTTATGAACTCTTGTTTTGCAAAAAACCTATTGTGAGCTATTTCAAAATTTTTGGTTGTAAATGTTCTCTTTTAAAAATAAAAGAAAATCTTGAAAAATTTGACAAAAAATCGGATGAAGAAATTTTCATAAGATATTCTAGTGATAAGAAAGCATACCGAGTATACAATAGAAGAACTCTTTTAATTGACGAAATTGTGCATGTTACGTTTGATGAGACTAATGATATTATTTCAAAAAATGTTTATGAAGATGAAGATGTAGGTATACTAAAGAAACTTGAGAAACTCACCATACATGAAGAACATCAATAGACCACGACAAGCAATGAGGACAACGTTCATCACTTGGATGGAGAAAAAGAAAAGAACGAAGATATTCCAAAAGATCTTCCACGCAAGAGCATGGAGATTTGTCTCAAATCATCCTCAAGATTTGATAATAGGTGATCCGTTCGATAGGGTAAAAACTCGTTCCCATAAACCTTTGAATAATAATTGTGCCTTACTCTCTCATATTGAATCTAAACGTATAGATGATGCATTGAATGATGAATCTTGGTTTTTTGCTATGCAAGAGGAACTTAACCAATTTGAGAAAAACAATGTATGGACTTTGGTTGAAAGACCCTCAATCCATCCCGTGATAGGAACAAAATGAGTTTTTAGAAATAAATTAAATGATAAAGGTGAGATTATTAGAAATAAAGCTAAACTTGTAGCAAAGGGATATGCTCAAGAAGAAGGTATTGACTTTGATGAAACTTTTGCACCCGTTGCTCGTTTAGAATCTATTCACATGTTTCTTGCATATGGATGTTTTAATAATTTCAAATTATTTCAAATGGATGTTAAAAGTGTATTTTTAAATGGTTTTATTGATCAAGAAGTTTTTGTTGATGACAACCCTCTAGTTTTGAAAATAAAATTTTTTCCAAATCATGTTTTCAAAATCTCAAAAGCTTTATATGGTTTGAAACAAGCTTCCAGAGTTTGGTATGAAAGGCTAAGTGGTTTTTTGATTGAAAATGGTTTCAAAAGAGGTGTTGTTGATACAACTCTCTTCCCCAAAACTAATCTTAATGGTTTGCTAATTGTTCAAATTTATGTTGATGATATTATTTTTGGAGCAACTAATGAAAGCTTGTGCAAGGAATTCTCGTACTTAATGCAAAAAGAATTTGAAATGAGTATGATGGGAGAATTGCAATTCTTCCTTGGACTCCAAGTTCACCAAACAAAAGAATGAATGTTCATTACACAAATCAAGTACACAAAGGAGCTACTCAAATGATTTGGAATGGAAGATTGCAAACAAGTCAGAATACCAATGTGCACTTCAACCAAACTTGACAAAGATGAAGCGGTAATAGTGTTAATGAAAAACGCTATAGAGGTATGATCTAAAGGACATCCTACTTTACTTGACAGCTAGCAAACCGGATATTATGTTTGCTGTTTGTCTGTGTGCTAGATTTCAATCTTGTCCTAAAGAATCACATTTAATTACAGTAAAAAGAATTTTAAGATACTTAAAAGGTACAATAGATTTTGGTATTTGGTATCCTAATCCTCTAATTTTGATTTGATTAGTTATTCTGATGCTGACTTTGCTAGTTGTAAAATTGATAGGAAAATTATTAGTAGTATGTGTCTCTTTTTAGGTAATTGCTTGGTGTCTTGGTTTAGTAAAAAATAGAATTCTATATCCCTATCTACGGCAGAGGCTGAATGTATTACTGCTGGAAATTGTTGTGCTCAACTTCTCTGGATGAAGCATACTTTAAAAGACTTTGGTGCTATTTTTAATTGTGTGCCCATAAGATGTGATAATACTAGCTAGTGCAATTAATTTCACAAAAAATCCTATCATGCATTCTAGAACCAAACACATTGATATCAAGCACCACTTTATTAGAATGGTATGATCTTGTATGCAAAAAGGAAATTTGTGTTGAATTCGTGTGTACAAAAGATCAACTTGCTGATATTTTTACTAAACCCTTGGCTTTAGATCTCTTTGAATCTTTCAGAACTTGTTTGGGCATCATTAATTTCAAAACTGTATGAATTTTGCGCTCGGACGCATATGAACGTCTGAACTATCTGCTCTATCGGACGTACATAAACGCCCGAACTCCTCTCTTTTGTCTCGGACGCTTATAATCGTCCGAACTCTCCTTCTCATTCCTCAAACTCTCTGGAATTTCTTACGGACAATTATCACCGTCCAACACTGCTTCAGACGCACAATATAGCCTTTTGGCTGTTCGTTCATCTGTAATTGACGCACGATCGGACATATACGAATCGTTCGGACATCCGAATGATTGTTCTACTCGTTTAAATCCCTTCATTTTCTCATTTTTAGACAATTCCCCCTACCGAACCCTACTTTGGCACCCAAGAACTTCCTCAAAATTCTCTCAATCTAGGTCTTTCTTCTCCTCTGAAATTGCTTAAGGAATTCCCCTTCCCAACTCCTCACCCATCTCATTTGAACCTTATTTCACCCGTATAACATCCTATTCCTTGAAATTTCCCACAAATTCACCCAAAACCACTTTTTCCTTTTCATCTTCCCCTTCCAATTTACAATTGTACGATCATGCAGTGGTTCTTCAATAGTTACCAGAGGGAAAAAATCGAAGGCCAAGGCTCCAGTGCAGGGCCAAACATCCTCAAATCCTCAATTCATTCCTGATCACTCTCTATCAAAATTCATTGATGCCAAGGCATCTGATCGGTATACTTCTCTTCTTAGCAAATCAATTTTTGTTCAAAGGCCTATTTCACAAAGTCTTTTTGATGAGTTAAACTTACCTCTTATTAAATCATACTTTGAAAAACAAAACTGGGGTAATTTAGTTCACATGGATTTGCCTGTCTATCATGATATGGTGCTACAATTTACTGCCAATCTTAGGAAGGGTCCTACTATTCGTACGGTTTGTATCTCGTGTCAATAACAAAAATTTTGAGATTACCTCAAATGTCATTAATTCCATTTTTGAATGTGAAGTTACCTCTCCTAACGATATTTCCTATTTTTTCTCTTTGGATAAATGGCCTACTTTAGATACTTGTTTCGACATTGAAGTGGTCAAACAGATTTTTAACGTCAATTCTAAACAAGTTTCGGAAGCCAAAACTACACTGCTTACTCCTGAACTCAACATTTTATACACATTAGTCACTAATTTACTACTACCAACTGATAGGCATTGCACTGAGCCCAGAAAAATGCAATTGTACTTATTTTACTGTGTTTTTAAAGGCATCCAACTTGACTTTGACTATCTCTTTTGCTCTCTATGGGAGCTCTTTTAACTGATACCTGTAGAAACATTCCCTTCGGCAAATTTTTCACTAAAGTTTTCGATCATTTTGACATCCCCTTCACTGGCAAAAAATAATAACCTCCTTACTTTAACAAAGCTTACATTGAACGTAAAGGTTAAGAGAATGAGGTTTTTCAGTGATCAATGATTTACAAAAGTTGCATATGAACTTGAAAAATCTAAATCTCTTACTTCTTCCTCCGGCCTTGCACCTCCTCAACCATCCTCTTCCATACCACCTCTATCCCATGCACACCATATATCTTCTTCAAAACCTTCACTCTCTCATCTTTGCATCTTTGTTACTTCATTAAGCAACCAAATGAGCTCCGTCCAACGCCACACCCTTCGCAAGCTCAAAAGGCTTGAGACCAGACAAACTATTTTTCAAGAAGTACTCAGTCTAGGCATGTCTGCCTCAACTCAGGTTCAGTTTGCTAATATTCCATCCCACTACATTCTCGAGTCATCTTCTGATAGCGATGACAATGATGATGGTGATAATTCTATTCCTGAGGCCAAAAATCATGAGGATCCCATTGGCACCACCAATCCTGACAAAACTACTGCTCCTGGCACTGATGCTGATGATGAAGAAGACGTCGATGACACATTCAACTATATCATGCAAGCGCCGTGATCCTCAAGATTTAAGTGGACAAGACAGTGAGGCTACGGAGGACAATGCACTACCAACCAAATGCAAACATGAGGAACGCTCCAGGAAGAAGCATGACTCCACTTTCATACCTTAGCTTTTCTTTAAAATTTCTTATGTACTTAGACCTTTGTTGGAGTTGACTATTCTGATTGTATTCATTCACTTATGTATGCACTCGGTTATCATTATGCATTTGGTAATTACTCCTTTGATTCTGTATTTGCTATTTTATTACTGCTTATGTAAGGAAGAGCTTCTTCTTAGGGAGAGCTTATCTAGTTTTGATGATGCCAAAGGGGGGAGTAAGATGGCTATTCATAATCATGATTGTTAAACTGATTGTATGAGAATTTGAACTGATCACTTGCCTCGTGATTTATCATCATCAAAAAGGGAGAGGTTGATGATCTACAACCTTGATTTTGATGATGACAAATGAGATTTAACTATTTAACTTGAGCTGTGCAGGGTTGCTAGTATATTTACTCTCAGTAGAGTTTTCGAACGAAGTACTCCGTTTGAACAACACTATGTTCTCGGATGCAGAACCTCGTCCGAACTAGATTACCATCGACGTAATGCACCGTCCGAACAATCAGGTAGAAAGTAAAATTTTGAATCACCTATAACGGACGCACAAGCTCGTCTGAATGAATCTATCTCATATGCACTTCACCGTCTGAAAGGCAAGGCAGAGGTAAGGTTTTGAGGCACATGAAACGGACGCATCTAACTATCCGTAAAAGATTATATCGGATGAGGTTGACTGTCCGAAAGTAAAGCATCCCCAGTCAAGCACCAAACCTTTCGGACATACCACACCGTCCGATGTCTGAACTCTTTAAACCTGGTTCAGACGAAGGAACGGACGCTAGCTCAGCCGTCCGAACGACATTCTCTATTCCCTTTCCTTTTCAGACCGGACGATGGATCGGACGTTCATAAATAACATCGAACGTTCGAAACCTATAATTGCTAGTTTTTTAAGCATGTATTATAGAGCCTTTATAAGGAAGTTGGAAACTGATTTATTGCACCTATAAATACCAACCCTTATGTATTTTCAATAATCATCTTATACATTGAATACAAGAAAAAAGAAAGGCAATTTGAGTGAAAATTAGCTCTTCAGTAATATTGTATTAGTGTGTATTTAAGAGTGCTATTCAAAATATTGAGTGGAGTGATAATTTTGTACAAAAGTGAGATTTGGTGTAAAATCCTTGGCCCAACTGAAGAGAAGTAGTGTGAGCAAGGGTGATCCTACTTTGTGTACACTAGAGATTATTGGCTCACCAAGATTAAAGGAGCATCTTAGTGGATTACTATTCCAAGTTAGCTAGCTTGATGTGTTGCTTAACCTCTCTTTCTCTATCTCAATTTATTATGTTCATCTTATACTTAATTGCTTATCTTTTTATCATCTTATTTGTCAAATGCAAGAAATTTGAATTGAACATTATTTGCTAGATTATTTTTTAGAAAACTAGTTTGAAGTACATTAACCCCCTCTTAGGTTGTTTTGGGACCAACAACTAGACTTTTGTGCTTATTACTTCAAAAATATTGTCCTTTTCATTTTGATGGTTCTTGTTAGGAAGCATTCAATGAGTTAAAATATGCTCTTGTGATTGCAACGGTCATTGTAGTACCAAATTGGTCTCTTCCATTTGAGCTTATGTGTGATACTAGTGACTGTGCAACAGATGCCATTTTATGTCAAAAGATAAATAAGATGTTGCATATCATTTACTATACAAGTAGGACCTTAAATGATGCACAACTTAATTATTCTACAATAGAGAGGGAATTACTTGCTATAGTTTTTGCATTTGATAAGTTTAGATCATACTTGATTGGATCAAAGGTAAATTATTCATACCGATCACTCCACATTAAAGTATTTATTTTCTAAACAAGGTGCCAAGCCCCATGTATTGAGATAGATACTTTTATTGCATGAGTTTGATTGGGAGGTAGTGGACAAGAAGGGTGTGAAAAATACTTCTCATGGTAGCCGGTCATTTATCGAGGATTGGAGTATCTAGACTTGTGAATCATGAAGAAAGAGCCATCAATGAAGAATCATCAATTAAGAAATTGTTTGAAGTGAAGGAAGTGAGTTCATGGTATGCGGATATTGTGAATTATCTTGTGGCAAGGATAGTACCAAAGATGTTAAATGTCAATGAGAAAAGGAAATTCTTTGCAGAACTTACGCATTACTTTTGGGAAGAGCCATATTTGTTCCGAAGGTGCAATGATCAAGTCCTTAGGAGATGTGTTCCGGAAGGTGAAGTTCCCGATGTATTAAGACATTATCATTCATCTCCGGTTGGTAGACACCGTGGAGCTCAACAAACAATTTTTTAAGGTTCTTCAAAGTGGATTGTATTGGCCAACTATGTTCAAGGATTCTCGAGAATTTGTGCTCAAGTGTGACGAATGTCAAAGGGTGGGTAATATTTCAAGGAAATATGAAATGCCCCTTCATGGCATTATTGAGTTGGAAGTGAACATTTGATGCATGGTGAATTGATTTTATGGGATCTTTCCTGGTTTCATATTCCAACAAATACATTTTGGTTGCGGTGGATTATGTGTCAAAGTGGGATGAAACAATCACCACCCCAACTAATGAGGCCAAAGTGGTCACTAAATTCCTTCGAAAGAACATCTTCTCTCGGTTTGGAGTGCCTCGGGCTATCATTAGTGATGGGGGCTCTCACTTCAAAAATTCACATTTTGAAGCCTTGATGACAAGTATGGTGTGAAACACAAGGTTGCTTTAGCCTATCATCCTCAAATATCGGGTCAAGTTGAGGTTTCAAATTGAGAATTGAAGAGGATCTTAGAGAAGATGATGAATAATGCTAGGAAGGATTGGGCACTAAAGTTAGATGACACATTGTTGGCCTATTGAACGACATTTAAAACCCCAATAGGCATGTCTCCGTACTATGTTGTGTATGAAAAAGCATGTCTTTTGCCGATGGAACTTGAGCATAGAGCATATTGGAGAGCAATAAAGAACTTGAATTTTGATTCGAAGAAAGCATATGAAAAGAAGATGTTTGATTTGAATGAGTTGGATGAATTTCGGAGGGAAGCTTTTAAAAATTCTTTGATCTATAAGGAGAAAACTAAGGCATGACATGACAAGCTCATCCTAAGGAAGGAATTTAAAGTTGGTGAGTTGGTACTACTTTACAATTCACGGCTCAAGTTATTCCCGAAAAAATTCAAGTCAAGGTGGAGTGGTCCCTTTGAAGTGGTTCAAACTTTTTCTCATGGAGTGGTGCAAGTAAAAGGGAAAGATGGAGCTTTCAAGGTTAATGGTCAACGGCTCAAACCCTAATTTGGAGGAATCATTGAAGGCGGATGAGAGATCGTCCAATTTGTGCAAGAATGAAGCCGTGCCATAGTCAAGCTAGTGACTATAAAAGAGCGCTTCTTGGGAGGCAACCCAAGTCTTTAATTTAGTTATTATTGTGTTCTTTTTGGTGTGACTTTTCATTAGTTTGATTTTGAGTAAATTAGTTTGAATTAGGTTAGAATTTTAGTTAAAAATCTATTTTTTTTTTAGTTGAATAAATGGTGCTAAAGAACGAGCAAAAATTGTCATCCTAATATGTTAATTTTGTGCTTGTAGGTTGTAAATGGGATTGGAGAAAAGTGATGAAGAATGGGCAAATTTTGGCTAAGTGTAAAAAAATACACTTTGCAAAAGTTCAGCTTGAGATTGCAATCTCAAATTTCCAGGTCACGATCTCAAGATCAAACTTCTAGAGGGCATAATCGTAATTTGGTCGATATCGCGATCTCAAAATTGAGATCGCAATATCAAAACCAAACTTCTGCAAAGGCATTTTTTTTACTGAGTTGAGATTGCGATCTCAAAGAAATCAGGCCAGATCGCGATCTCAAATCACAGAACCATTTAAATTCTTCTTTTCTTTTCTTCTTTTCTCACAATTTTCTTCTATTTTCTTCTTCTTAACCGAAAACCCCTTCCCCAATTTCTCAAATTCCTCCATAAATACTCTTCACTCAAAAATCATTCCACACTACATAATCACCACTAACGTCATCTTATTTCTCTATAAGATAATCAAAGGAAGCATTTTTTGGGAGATTTTGTGGAGATATTGGAACATCAAAGAGGATTGACGCCACCAACTGTATTGAGCATTGATGGCATCCAACCCAAGCAATTGAAGTCATTTGTGGAAGATGAACAATTTTATCTGTTTTTCATTATTTAGCACCTTGACATTTGACTTATCTCATTTTTTTTTTTTTCAGTCCTTTGATTTGGAATAGTTTAATTTTCCTGTCTAGTAGATTGGCTAATGACCTTAAGCTGATGCCAAGTAGATATCTATTGTGATGTTTAATGGATTAAATCTTTTTGGGAATTCCTTGTTGGATACTTGGTGTAGTTTTGGTCATGTCATTGCCTAATAAGAGTAGAATGGCTAAGAGCCCTAAGCTGATGCCATTTTTGCATTTGTTGATGAATTGAATTAGATGTTGATTTTTATGGGACTTAATTGATGAGATGCATGGCATGGTTTAACACTCTTAGCTCTTTTACTCAATTTTAATTTGCAGCTTTAAATGATGTCGTAGTTGAGTAGTTCTTTTTGTTGTTGGATATGTTGTTATGTTGGATTTTGGGTGAATGGTAGGATGAGTTGTACTCATCATTTGAATGAAATGACAAGTTTGGGGGTGTTTATTTTTTTGTGTTGGGATCGGTTGTTTTGTGCATGTTGAGGTCACTTGATGCATAATAGATGAAAAATTGATCAATTGAGTACTCAATGATGATGAATTATGATGTATAATACTAAATGATTGAAGTATTTGATTGGGTCATTTCATGGATTTGAGTGTGAGTGAGTAGTTCTTTTACGACATGAAGATTTCAAAAACTTAGAGTTACTATTTTTCAAACAGAAATGTTGAAAATTTAGGAGAATTCACTCGAAATATTGTTTCTGATAATATCACTTATAGTATTTTGTTACAAGATTTATCTTTTGAAACAAAATGAGTTAAATGAAATCGAAGGAATTTTGGGACATTTTGTGCATTTGCTTAGGGAATGTTTTTCTAATTTGTGAATAATTGATATTTGAGATTAATTTTCAGTATATTTCACTATTTTTCCTTGGATTAGGACCGTCTTTAATAAAAAAAAAAATTAGGAATAAGGTGAGTACGGGATTCCGATATGTACCCATGTTGTTTCTCTGAAATAAGCCATTAGTAGTAATGAGGCGAGTATGGGATTCCGACATGTAGCTAGGTTGTTTCTCTGAATTAAGCCATTACGAATTGCGTTTTAGTATACCAATAAGTTAAGGAGTAAATGTTTGTAATACTTATCATTGATCTCATATTACTTATTCTCTGTTAGAGGTCCATTACCAAAATGTGTGACATTCGCATTGGAGTTGATTCCTAAATGAACTTCTATTTTCATGATGCCTAGTTGGGATAATTGACTAACTTCATAATATTTGTGATTTGAGAAGTAATGATATTTTAATCTCTTGTTATGAATAGAACTAAAACTTTTGGTAACTCTTTTTGAGAATAGTAATTCTTAGTGATGTGAAATCTTGTAGAGTAAATGAACGTGCGCTTCTTTGTAGAAAAATTGCAATTTTGGATTAACTCACTTTAATACTTCACCTATCATATAGTATTGAAAGATTCTTGAGAGATTTCTTAATTGTTCTAAGTACATCCACAATTCATCAAGTGTCTCGTCAATTTTGGTGGTGTTTATGTGTTAAGTGTTAGTAGGCTTCTTTTAATTTTTGTTTTGCTTGGGACTAGCAAAACCTAAGTTTGGGGGTGTGATAACTCTAGTAAACTAGAGTTATTTCCCTCTAAATTATGGCATTTTGATAGTTTAAATCCTGAACTTTGAGTAAGTAATTGAAGATTTTAGTTAATTTTTTTCATATATGTTTGTATTTTCGTTCTTGTTAAATATGATAAGTTTTTATAAAATTTCTAGCTTAATTAATTGCTTAATGGTGTTAATATTACGCATCAGTCAAAATTAGAGGTTGGAAGTTGGAATGAACAAAGCTCAAAGGACCAAATTGCAATAATGGAAGAATGTTGGGAAGAGAGTCCATATTGTGATCTCGACTCGGGAAATGCCCTAAATGTATTAGAGTCGAGATCGCGATCTCAAATCCTCCAGATCACGATCTTGACTCGCTGAAGGATAAGTTGTGAGGGCAATTTTGTAATCTTCTAGCAAACAATTTCTAATTTTTGCTACTTCGAAAATTGTAATAAAGCAAGTAGGATAGAATTAAGTAGGAAATTAGTAGATTTTAGGATAGATTAGGAAAATTTTACTCTCAAATTTCTTTTGAATGAAAAGTACTCTTTAATCATTTCTTAGATCTACTTTTAATTTCTTTGCAATTTTAAAAATATCCTATATATAGTTGTAGTTGGTTAATCATTAGCTTCAAGTAGATATAATTTTTAAGAGCTTTCTAGTTTAATTTAGTGAAAATTTCTATGCTTGCAATCTAGGGTTTCTTAAGAAAAATTTGGGTTCTTGTTAATTTCTTGCTTTTTAGTTAAGAATTCTAAATTCTTTGTATTAATTTCTAGTTAATTGTTAGTGTGCTTTCTTTATAATCATCAAAAATCCAAAAATATTTAGATTTCAATTTTAACTTTTTCCCATTTCTAGTGTAGAAATGGTTGCTTTTAGTCTTCAAGGTTTCTTATTTGTAGTCTTTTTAATTGGGTAACTTGCTTGATTTTTATTTTAGTCTTTTTTTTGGTCAATTTATGGTAGAATTAAGTACTTTTAGTTAATTGCTTTTGTTAGAATTTAGTAGCTAGTCTCTTAATTTCGTAATTGCTTAGTTTCCTTTACTTGTTTTAGTAGATAAATTAGCTTAATTTGGTCTTGTTTACTTGAGTTTAAATATGGATTTGATTAGTGTAGTTTCATCTCTCATTGATTGATTTTTGCTTAACTATACAAATACCCGTAAATCTTGGTATTTGCTAGCCAATAATCCTTGTGGGAACGAGGATACCCACTCATCCTATACTACTATCAACTCCGTATACTTGCGAAAGTTAGGTAGAGTATAGTGAATTAGTGTGGTTAATTATTGCTTGGTTGTCCTTTCATAGTTGAACTTTACCTAACGAAGCAATCAATATCTGGAAGTCTTGATTGAGATTATTATTATTAGATGTTCTAGTTATCGAGCCTTACACGCTTACGGTAAGCTCGAGATGTGACGTGTCATGGTCCTAGTTTTGGAACATGATGGAGAAGTTCAGGGATATTGGAGACTATTGTAGATGAGTCGAAGATGAGATTGCATGATAATGAAGAGCTGCCCATCTTAGCTAGTTAGTTTGCCTCTCTTCTTACATTCACAGTTTTTAATGTATTCTTATACTAAAATTTTTAATTTTCTCTAGCTCATTCTTTTATTCTTTTATTATTTTGTTTATTTGTTAACTTAGACAAAATATATATTACAGCAAATACGTTGTTTTCAATATAAATTAATCTAGAAATAGAAATTATTTAGACAAATGTCAAAAATTGTTACTTAATTTATCAATTATTAAAAGTAGTACAATTGTTTAGGAGTAACAAGAGAGAATGGGAAAAAATGAAGGAAAAAAAAGATTGAAAATAAATAATAGGTAAAAATAAGAGAGTAAAAGAAAAAATAGAATTAAAATAATAGTGGTGATTTTGTCCTAGAATATGAAGAAGGGGTTAAACACTTTATTAAATACGTTGGAGAAGGCAAAATGCAACAAGGATGAAAGTTCTTTGGGGCCTTTTACTCTTAACCCTAATAAAAAAAATGATTTCATTGATTACGAAAAAAATACTTGATGAATATCCCAAAGTTCAACTTTTAAACATTTTCAAACAAAAAAATGTCCTCTAGAACCTTCCACTTTTACATCCCCAATTAGGGTTGTAAACGAACCAAACTGTATGTGAAAAGTTCTTGAGCAGCTTAGTTTAAAGTTAGACTCAAATTTTAGTTGATTGACTTCAAATTAAGTTTCAGCTCGAGTTTGAATTGGATAATGAGCCAATTTCGAGCATATAAATATTTTGCTTGAGTGCTCGTTGAGCATTTCGAGCATGTATACAATTTTTAAAGATGTTTTTATTATATATATATATGTGTGTATGTGTGTGTATATATATATATATATATATAATTACTAAATATTATAAATTATTTATTTTATCTCTCAAAAATGTCGAACTAGAAATCAAGTTCACTTTACTTTCTAGCGAGTTCGAATTGAGTTCAAGTTCTGACAAGTTTTTCGAACTCAAGCTCAATAAATATTTTTTAACTCTTGTGCTTTGATCAATTTGTTTACACACCTATCCACCACTACCACACCATATATCCAATTTCTCTAATAAAACCCAAAATACACCAGCCCATCAGCACAATCATTGATAGGCTTGTTTAGAAACAATCCATTTTAGAAACAACACAACTTAGCCTAAACTTAGCTTATGAAGTGTTACACGTATGAGACTCACACTCAAAAAGTAACAAAATTGCGTGGACTTTCGGCCAAAATTGGGCCAGTCCGAGCTTTCAATATCTATCCAAAAAATGAAAAAATCATGTATTTTTAGCATACATACCTCTTATTCTTCAATATTACCTAATATGTTCAAAAATAAAACTAAAATTAGGATATATTAAATGTTCTATACATAATATATATTAAATATTACATATTCTACAAAAAAATAATTAATTTTATATACACATACGCATATCATTGAGGTTGTGCCTTCAATTGGCTGAGTTTATTGAGGCTCAAACTTAGCTCAAAATAAAATTGGGGCTAATTTTGGGCCTAAACTAAGTTTTAATCAGTTTACTTTAGCAACAACTAGGATATTAACATAAAGCTTTCCAAAGAAATAGGGTATGTAATAAGCAAGCCAAAAAAGGATGAGCAAAAGTGAGAAACCACTAAAGACATATATTCTTATTTTTAAGAAGAATGTCAAACAGTGAAATTAATATTTCCCTAAAAGATTAATAGTAATCCTTATCACTAAAAGATTACTAATTACCAAAACCTAATTTGTATTTTTTCTTTTCTCTCAAATCGCTTGGATTATTATTGTTGATATATTTACTTCTCTTTCTTTAAAATACTCAATATTGGTTTAAGTTTTGGATATTTTCATTAACTTCTACACTTATTAGAGTTGTACTTGGTTGTTGAAGGATAGCATGAGAAGAGCGATTGAATGAGCAATTTCTAGTCTTCAACTATCTTTATTGGCCTATCTCTAGTTTGCACCCCTAACGTATACCTGATTCTTACTTTTCACTCTCATTTTCAATTTTAAACACATTGCACTCTTAACTCTCAAATTCATCCCACTTCGTACACGTGATATGCACGTATCTAACATCAGCGAATACAAGTAACAGTGTTAAAAATTGGATTGAACTGAGAAGCATATGAGAGTTTGAGATGTAATGGTGTCCAAAATAAAATTAGGGTGCAAAGTGAGAATTCGACATAAATTAAGATCAAGCTGCAAAATGGAGTAGTCCATTGCTAATACACAAAAATCTGGCTTTTATTGTGAAAAGTTATTTCTAGTGTATTTGACCAAACAACACAACAATAATGTGTTTTCTTCTCTTAAACACCTCCTACTCTGAACGAATGGAGCTTTTAACAAGAAGCACACCTTTAACAATGCACTTATGAGGTTGACAGTTATAATGTATACTATAGGATTAAAATGGTTAATCACATAAGAACCATGCTTCTGAAGTTTTACACAGTGATGATGCATTTATCAATCTTTATTAGTTTTTTTCACACCAATCATCCTTCTCTCAAATGGCTAACAAAAATTTTACGGAAATTCTCTTGGGTTTGGATGGTTTGTTGTTGTTCTTTATATTCTAGTCCATGTGTATACTTTTTAATTAGCTGGTCCATGTTCTACGTATTGGTTGTCTAGTATTTCTATTCGAGATCATTATTAACAATGTTAATAAGAATACCTTCATTTATGTCTCTAATTAAAATGCTTTCCTAAACAATTGTATTGGGCAAGTGCATGAGGATTGATATTCCAAGCATTCACACAACAATCTGCTAGGCCTACCAAATAGAATTGAAGGATTTGGGAGAATTACCCCATATGATCACTCAGATATCAAGTCAGATTCTAACTCAAGGATTACACACGGAGAACTTATGTGTGTTTTGGGAAGCCAAAAATTTATCTGAATTGATGTATCTGATGTTGTATTTATAAGAGTAATGTCCTGTTATCATTGGATTTCCATGCCATTTAGGATGTTCGCCTATGCAGGACTTCCATTTGATTACCCTTCTTTGGCATTATCATAAATTGGCTGTAATCTTTGCAATTATCCTGCCAGAGTCAAGGTAGGATTCGGGTACATCAAGCATCCCCTTTTTACACTTGATAAGCTTTCCTTTTATTGAGCGATCTGGACTTTGTCCTACCTGGTCTAAAGGTGTGCCGATGATAACCCTAGAAAACTATGGTTATTTATACCCTAATTTGATAACGGTTTTTTGCATTAGTTCTATCTGTTTTTAGAGTTTAAGTGCACATTCTTGTACATTTCTATTTATATGTGTAGTATGTGTTTTATTTAGTTTTGTTATCCTAGATTAATGTATGGCTATGTTTAGGGTTTGTGTTTAGGTTTTGATCTAATTTCGACGGGAATTAGGGATTTTATGCATTCTTATTCGTCTTTGCTCTCTAGTTTTTGTGATATTTTGTTTAGTGGTTTAAGTGTTAAATTAGAATATATTAATGTGTGTTTGTGTATAGGGTTTGGTTCAAAAAAGATCAAGCATGAACGGACAATGATCAGGCAAAGATTGACAGGGATGTCTGTTAGAGCATTCTCAGGCCGTGACCCCAAACCCTGCACTACACGATTTTACTATTTTTTCCCTACTTTTAAGGGCAAACTTTTCTTTTAATCCTAAACCCCATTCCCACTATAAATACACATATAAAGGCTGAAATCCTAAGCTAGATACCCTTGTTTTTTCCTTTTCTACTTTTCTCATCTCTACTTGGGCAGGTATTTTAGACTACTTTGTTCTTCCCTTTTGTTCTAGTGTAAAATATTAAATATTTGGGTTTGTAAGTATTTTATTTACATTCATTTTACTTTTTGGTTTTTCAATCTTGTGTTTTCTTTAGTTTACATGTCTATTTAAGTGCTTTAAACTACTAGCTTCCTATTCAATATTTTCTTTCTAGCTTTCTATGACTAATTTAGTTTTAATGCTTTCTCATGCTTCAATTTGCTTTAATGACTTCTAATTTGTTCTAATTAGTCATGGGTTAAGGTTCGGTAATTGCAATTTTCAATAGGGGATGTTTAATTGACAGATTGAATGGTGAAATTGGACTGATTATACAATATTAATGGGCTAATTAGATAATTAGGGAAATTGATCACCTTCGTAATTAATTAGGTTAATTGAGGGGATATGGGAATTGAACCTCCATTATAAACCTGGGTTAGTATTGAACTACGGTTAGAATTTGATCTTTATGGCAAATTAATTCACCTAGTTAGTTGTTTGGAATTCCATGTAGCAAATAATCAAATTTGGCTTATTCTAGTGTAAGAGGGATTCCAAGTTAAACTAGTTGAATTGATAGACTTAATTGTCGAGGCATCGAGATTAGGTTAAAGTTGGGAATCAACCTCTAGTTTGGTTAATGGAACCAATTAACCTAATTAATTGACCAAAACCCAAAAATTGACTGATTTTAAACTTCTTTCTAGACTTTTAGGTTTAATTTTAATACAATTCCTTTTTAAATCAACCCTTCAAATAGTAATCAACCAAATAGAGTTAGTTTTCAAACAATCTTTGTTGGATCATTGCAACTATTTGACCTTGTATACTTGCAGTTCACCATGTAGTTAGTAGTAGGATTTAGGTGAATTATAAATGTAAAACTAGGTTGGAAGTGCATCAACTAACTGTTGTGCTGATTATTTGAACTGAATGGGGGCTGCTAATTTAGCATTTCTAGTTTTATTTCCTTACTTCCTACGGGATATTAGTTAGTGTCATTCCAAGTGTCATTCATTCAAGCTGAATAACATTGTGTGTGTCATCTCCCCATGTTCTCTTAGACACGTATCTTTTTAGGAGGAAGTAGATAATTAGTCAAGATAAGGCAGGATTTTCCCAATAATTGTCCAAGACATTTCAAATTTCATATCAACCCAAATCGTTTCCCTATTTTCATTAATAACTTTTCCCTTGTGACTCATTTATTATGTATTTTCTTATTTGTTGAGAAAGACTTCATCTCCAGTGTCTTGGAGCTTTCTTGTTTCTTTGGTGAGTTATCCCGCATTCTATCATTGTCTTCATTTGAACACTTAAGACTTTACCATCTCATGTCAATGGCAAGATCTAGAAACATCTTTGTTCACAATCCCTTTGGAGGAAAAAATATTCCCTATTGAGGCTGATTCTTTGGGAGTTCCTGAGATAGCCCATTCTGGTTCTTCTTCCATAAACTCTATTCTAACTAAGTTTAATATGGAATTGAAATTAACACTGAATTCAAGTTTACCCTAAATATGTGTTTCTAACACCCTATTGATTCTGATATAGCCACCTTAACAAATAGTTTTTATTCCATAACGAGTACCGAGTTAGCAGATACAGAGTCCATTTATTTCTTGCGAGTTATATCATGAGGGGCATCCCACAGAGCAATGCCATCTAGAGTGAGTCAATTATGTGGGAAATTTTATATGAATTAGAATAACCCTTATTCATGTGCCTATCATCCCGGATAGAGAAACCACCCCATATTCTCTTGGTCCAATAATCTACAAGGAATTCCTTCATCTTCGGTTCGAGTGGTATAGACACTTGTTTTCTAGAACTAGAATAGATCATTAATGTGTTAACTCTCTAAAAGAGAGTTATTTTTATGCATTTTAACTTGAATTTTAGTTGGTTTTGGAGATGTCTTGTTTAATAAATAGGGGTATTTTGGTTATTTTAGCGTTTTTGTCCAAAATATTTTGTTTATGTGTTTCTAGGTTAGACACATACAGCCTGTTTTATTACACTTATTTATATGTTTTAACGTGTTTCTATAGGTTTGGGAATGAATGAAAACAGAAGTTAAATGAAGCAAAACTAGGACTCGAAAAGTTGAGCCGTGGGCGCACCCACTCCCAGAGGCTGGGAAGGGCACCTAGTTTCTGTCTTCTGGGCACACTTATGCCTAGGAGTTGGGAGGGTGCCTAGGTTTGATTAGCAACAGGCCCAAGATAAGTTTTGTCCATTTTGGGCCTATTTTAGTGCGTTTTGGAACTTATTCAGAGCCCTGCGGTAAGAACTTATTCAGAGTCCTGCACTTTGTAACTCTTAAAACCTATAAATGAAGATGTCTATGATCTGTAAAACAAGTTCTAATTTCAATCTTTGTCTTGGGGATTGCATAATTAGACTAGGGTTTTCTTTTTCTTTTTTTAAACAATAATTGAAGAGGAGGTTCAAGATTGACAACCTTGAACCAATATTTTCTATCCTTCATTATAATAAGTAGTTAGTTAGAGTAGCAATAAAATAATGTGGGTTTAGATAAAGGAGCAGCATTAACCATCAGGCGACATAATTAGTCTTCTAGAGGGAGGATTGTTAAGAAGGAAGACGAATGAAGCGATTATAACTAGTTTTTCTTCTCTTTCTCTTCTCTTAGTGATTATTTACTCTAGGATGATTGTATTTTATTGTCTTGATGAATTTATGACTACTTTGATGCTCTGAATCTAAACTAGGATTTTATTCAGAATTTACCATTAAGAGTGTTTATTAAGGTTTTGATTGTTTGATATGATTTCTTATGTTTGTTTACTTACATGAATTATTCTTAATGCCTCTAGATGATTGACCACCCTCTAGAGTGATTTGTAAATCTTGAGTGAAATCAGGAGAGGAAACTTTGGGTTAGAACATGTTCAAATAGCCTTTGTTTGGAATTTCCTATGAACGGTTGAACCATTTCGTGAATATGGATAGGGATAATACCTATTCACCTTAGGAAATCAATTAGGATGTTATATATGGGCACTAATTTTGGGTCGAATTCACATAGGAATATAATGGTTTGGATGGGATTAGTAGATTTGCAATGATTTTGGGAAGAACTTGCAATTACAAATGAAACCCTAGATTAGTAGACAACATAAGGAGTCGATTGAATAATTAATCGTAACATTCAATTGGATTGATAAAGAAAGAATAAACCATAGTTATTTAATCATCTGAACTCCAATCTATTTACTGAGTTTGTTTAGTTAGTTAATTATTTATATGCTTTTATTATTAATTTCATTATTGTTAGTCTAAAATAGAGCATTGTGTGTGTCACTCTGGTAGTTAGCAATACTTTTGTTAAGCATAGTTCTCGTGGGAACGATCTCTACTTACTTTGTATTATTTGTTTGATTAGTATACTTGCGGAACACGAACTTGTGTTTTAACAGCACTTGCAGAGAGGACACAATGCAGGAAAAGAAGTCTTGTGTGGAAGAATTGTTGATGTTGCATATGGGGAAAAATGACACCACTAATTTAAAATCAATTTTTTTTTCCAAAGTCATGTAGTAGCTCTACATACTCTAGAGAGTCAAATGGGCCAATTGGCAAATTCCATCAATAATGGATCCCAAAATGTCCTATCTAGTGACAAAGAGGTGCCACAATGTGATGGCAAGGAGTAATGTAAAGCATATGCTTTGAAGAAGTGGGAGCAGTTGTAGAATAAAGCCAACCAAAAAGAACCTCAAGTGCCAAGTGATGAGAAAGAAGATGTTATTGTTAATAACAAGAATGATGGGGAAAACCAGACTGTAGTTGTGAAGTCACCATAGGTACCGTATCCTCAGCAGTTTCAAAAGCAGAAAGTTGATGGCCAATTTAACAAGTTTATGGAGATGTTTAGAAAACTTCACTCAAGTATTCCATTTGCTGAGGTGTTGGAACAAATACTGAGTTATGTGAAGTTTATGAAAGAAATTTATCAAGGAAGAGAAGGATAGTAGATTATAAGACAATTATGCCAACGGAGGAATGTTGGGTGCAGTACTGTATTGTAGAAGAAGCTGCCACCAAAACTAAAGGATCACAGTAGTTTCACTATCACATGCACCTATTGGGACACAATTCTTTGGTAGAGCTCTTTGTGACTTGGAGCTAATATCAACTTGATGCCACTGTAAAAAAAGGAGATCGTCAAATGGCTAGATGTGGGGTTCATTAACCCGATTTCAGACACTATTTTGGTTAGTCTAGTGCAATGCGTGCCAAAGAAAGGAGGAATAATTGTTGTGATAAATGAGAAAAATGAGTTGATTCCACAAGAATAGTGATTGGTTAGAGAGTGTGCATGAACTACTAGAAGCTCAACAAGGCCGCATGTAAGGATCATTTCCCTTTGCCCTTCATTGATAAGATGTTAGACAGATTGGCACAAAAAACATTCTACTGCTTATTGGATAGATATTCAAGCAATTACTAAATTGTTATTGTGTTGGAAGATCAGGAATTATGACTTTCACATGCCCATATCAGATTTCCAGTGCATACCTCAATTTTTAGGTTATGGAATGCTCTAGTAACCTTTTATAGATGTATGATGACTATCTTTTCAGATATGGTAAATTTTTGTGTAGAGGTATTTATGTATGGCTCCTATACTTTTGGTGATACGTTTAATGTCTATTTGTTACATTTAGACAAGCTGTTGAATAGATGTGAGGAAACAAATTTGGTACTCAATTAGAAAAAGTGCCACTTCATCTAGCAAGAAGGTATGGTTGTATTTGGCCATAAGGTGTCCAACAAGGGCATAGAAGTTGATAAGGTAAAGATAGAGACTTTTAAGAATTTCACTGCACTATCTTCTTTTAATTGCATTCAGAGTTTCCTTAGCCATGCCAGATTCTATGGATGCTTTGTCAAGGATTTCTCAAAGATCTTAAGTCCTCTGTGCAACTAGCTGGAAAAAGGTATACCTTTTGTTTTTGATAAATCTTGTTTGGAAGCATTCAGTTTGTTGAATAAAAAGTTGATATTAGCACTTATTTTGATTGTTTCGACAGATTGGGAGCTACCTATTGATCTCAAGTGTGATGCTAGGGCTTTGCAGTTGGCGCTGTCTTACACCAGCAAAAGATAGTGTTTTCCATTCTATCTATTTTCTTAGAAAAACATTGAAGCTCAAATGAACTACACAACAACAGAAAAAGTGATCTTGGCAGTTGTCTTCACATTTGATAGGTTATAAGCTTATTGGTAGGCACAAAGATGATTATGTACACACATCATGCAACCATCAAATACTTAATGAGAAGAAGGATGCAAAGCCCTAACTGATATGTTGGTTCTTTTGCTACAAGAATTCGACTTAGAAATCAAGGATAGGAAGGGTGATGAAAATCAAGTAGCAGATCATTTATGAAGGAAATAGAGAAATCTAGAGTTCAAAATAGAGAGACCTTTCCATATGAACAACTATTTTCGGTCACTAATTAGGTTCCATGGTTTGCTGATTTTGTTAATTTTTTAGTAGCTAACATTTTGTCTCCTAAATTAAATTCTCATCACAAAAAAAGAGGTTCTTGTTTGATGTGAAGAAACACATTTGGGATGAGCTATTCTTGTTGAGAAGCTGTGCTGATCAGATTATTAGAAGATGTGTAGCTTAAGAAAAAATTGTCGGTGTCTTACATTAATGCCACTCATTTGACTATGGTAGGCATTTTGGAGGTACCATATTGGCAATAAAGGTACTTCAATTAAGGTTTTATTGGCCAACATAGTTTAAGAATGCTCATGAGTTTGTAGCAAGATGCAATCGATGCTAGAGTAGGCAATATTTCAAGGAAGCATGAGATACTGCTGAACAATATCTTTGAAGTGGAGATATTTGATATGTGGGAGATTTATTTTATAGGGCCATTCATCTCCTCTTACAACAATAAATACATCTTGGTAGCTGTTGATTACGTATCATAATGGTTGAAGCAGTTTCCCTACCTACAAATGACTCAAAGGTGGTGCTAAAATTTTTAAAGAACATTTTCACCAGATTTGGCACAGCAAGAGCAATTATATTTCAGGTAGGAGTTCACACTTTTGCAACCGATATTTTGAAGCTCTCTTTGCTAAATATGGAGTCAAGCACAAGTTTGTGCTAGCTTATCATTCTCAAACAAGTGTCCAAGTGAAAATCTCATTTGGTAAATTAAAAGAATTTTGGAGAAAATAGTATGCCTTACACAGAAGAATCTATCCAAGAGCTTGAATAAAGATTTATGGTCATATAGGACGTCATAGAAAACCCTAATTGGTATGTTACCCAATAAATTGATATTTTGAAAAGCCTGTTATCTACCAGTTGAGTTGGAACATAAGGTGTATTCGACTGTTAAAACATTCAATGTTGATCTAAATGTCATGGGTAAGAAGCATCTTTTATAGCTAATTGAGGGAAGGTTTCAATCTTATGAGAATGCTAAATTTTACAAGGAGAGGACCAAAAGATGACATGATAAACATAATCTCCAAAGGAAATTTGAGGTTGGTCAACAAGCTTTCTTGTTTAATTCGAGGTTGAAGTAACATATTTCTCGGGAAGCTCAATTCAAGGTGGTCGAGACCTTTCTTTATCATGCAAGTTTTTTCGTATGGGGTAGTTGAATTGATTAATATTGCATAAAATTAGTTAAAGTCAATGGCTAAAGACTCAAATTTTGTTACGATGGTGAGGTGGATCAGAAGAAGATCTTAATTTCATTGACATCTTTTTTTAGTTATAAGTTACATTTACTGAAAAAATTTGGTGTGCTTTGTTAGTGCTATGCTGATCGCACATGAGTAATGTTACTAGGGATAGAGCTATCTTCATTTACTGTATATTGCAAGGAAAATCTATTGAAATAGGTCGAATTATAAATCAATAGATTTTACATATGACTAATACACAAACAAAAGAATTGTGGTTCCCAAGTCTTATCACTGATTAGTATCTTTCTGTAAGTTTTAACTTATGACGACACCAGGAACACTAGGTTGGAACCAAGGGTTCCAATTGATGGTCCTGTGGTGAATCAATTGGTGAAGGAGTTACATTTTCACTAGAGAAACCACCACAAAACCCTCAAGGAGAATAAATGCCATTGGAGAGGCATATTAGTTAGCTCGAGAAGAGGATGGAGTACCAATCAAGATGAATGAAAGCGATGGGACAAATGTTGAGGCAACTTGGCGAGGCCAACAAATTGATCTGACAAACTTCCTGATGATTCCAAATACACCATCACTGGATGATGTCGACGGTGGTCAAGAAAAATAGGATGATTTTGAGGAAGTTTCAAAGGATGAGGCGCATGACGAATAGGAAGAGGTACTCAACTTGCACAATATTAGGGAAATTTACTGTTTCTATTTGTTTTCTTTTGTTTATTTCATACTTTTGTTGGGAAACATTGTTGACAATTTTTCATTTAAGTTGCACGTGTATTACGTCTTCTAAAGACAGTTATTTGTGTGTGTGTTTTAGATATGGTTTTACGCTAGCCTAGTGTTTTTCATATATAATGTTAGGATTTTGATTCATTTTAGGGTTTTAGTGGTAAGTATTAGTTTCTGTGTTTATTGTGTTTTAAGGGCATTTAGTAATTTGTTTAGATATGTTTTGTAGGTTTGAAGTGGATAGGGAGTCAACTAGAAAATTGATGGGAAAAGTGAGAAAATTCAGAGCAAAAGCAATTGTTGGGTCCTTTGGGCTGCGTAGCGTGATGCACATAGCTCTCAACACGGTATCCAGAAGCTGCCTCAGAGTGGTAGGATTAGGCAAAAGTGGGTTGAGTGATTATGCAACTTTTCACGGCCATTTCGACCTAAGCACGTATAACCGTAAAACCTACTATAGATAGGAGTTCCAGGGTATTTGTTATAATCTTAGAACATAGTCTTTCGTAGTTTTACAACAAAATGAGCAATCAATCCAAGAAATGTTGAGATCAAGAAGAAGACTAAAAAATTGAAGCCGTGACAGAGTTTTTACTTTTCTTTTTTGTCTTCTTGTATGCTTGCCATGGAATTGATTGTAAAATTCTCTAGGTCATTTATTTTCATTTGATAGTATGAATTAATTTAGTCATTTAGGGCTTTGATTGGATCATGTCATGAAGTGTGGATATTGATTTCTCTTTTCCAATTTCGAATGAAAGGATTGTTTATTCAAGTTTGTGTTTAATGTTTTCTATAGATTGATTACCAATTGGATTGAATTTCAAACTCTAATTTGACCTTGAAAAAGGAAATATAGGGTTAGGAAAAACTTGAATTGCCTTTGTTTGGTTCATTTGCTTGTTTGGTGAACTAATTTTATTTAGGATAGCAATATACATAAGTGCATTAGGTAATCAAGGTTTATTTGCAATGCATTGATCATAATTGCAACTCACATAGATATATAGTGGTCTTGTTTGGATTAATGGATTCCATAATTTTGAAAGAAATTTGTAAATACACTAATCATAAGTTAATAATCCTATTCGTAAATTGGGAGAGAAAAGAGAAGTATTCGAATGGAGTGATAAATGACATATGAACCATATACCCTTCTACCATTTGAGTTGGTAATTTTTATTTATTTGGCTTATTTAGTTCACTTGTTGCTTTCATAAATTCACACAATCATTAAAATTTATTAGAGTTGAGATGTTATAATTTTGGTGCTTACCAGAGTCAAGTAGTAGTCCTTGTGGGAGTGATTTTTATCCCTATTATTTCTTGTGTTGGTATGCGCGCTTACGTATGTAAAATGAGCAACACAAAGCCGACAAAGGCATGGATTGGTTTATGTAGCTAACTGAATGCTATGTCATTATTATAAAAGTATTATATATAGATACGAATGTCTTCTATAAATTTGTTCAACCAATGATTTTTCATGAAAATATGCACATCTTTTATGTGTTGATGGATAGATTGAAAATATTTAGGTGTATGATCTAGTAGGGGTGATAAGTATTACTTTGAGCTCTCATCCCATACCCATGTTACTTAAACTTTTACACAAAAATGAATCTGACTATGAGTTCATCATTATAAAGAATGAGTTTAAGCAAATGCAAATTAGGAAGGATATTAGTATTAACCAACCGCAGAGTGTTCTATGATAGATGCATGATAATTAGCTTTGTTATTGTAATAAATAAATCTTTCATGCTTGTGACATTATTACTATATTAGAAGCTGTAAAAATCTGAGTTTTCTATTTAGTATATTCCAACTATTTATTATTTTTTAAAACCATGCGAAGTGGAGGAATTTATTAAAACTGCAAATGCATACGTAATGCATCATCAAGGCTAACCTACTCTAATTCTAGGCACATCAGTAGAGAGCCCACCATCGAGTTAGGTACATTTGTGGAATCGAAATTAACATTACAATCACTTGTATTACTCCTTAATTTAGCTAAAAAGTCTGCTGCAAGGTTGGCTTCTCTGAATACGTGCCCTCGTTGATTAACCAATTATTGAATTTGTCGAATCATAGAATCAATTTTCCACAGAGTGCTAGTCTTATCTATGAACATGTGAACCAAAACTTGAGAGTCCAATTCAACCAATACTCCATGGCAAGTTATGTTCATGAAAAAGTTGCAAGCCACATAATAATGCTCGAGATTTCACCATTGGACTTGTAGCAGTGCCTATTGACTGTGCAAAACCAAAGCAAACCATCCATTTAGAGTCCCGAACTAGTCTACCTGTGCTTGCCATACCTAAATTTCTAAGAAGAAGATCCATCCACATATATTTTAAATTGGTTAACTGAAGGCTTGGTCCAAGAAATAGCTAAAATGTCTTTTTCGGTTGCCAAGAACTTGACTGGAAGATGCTGCCATGATTGAGGAATTGAATTATTATCACTACAAAAGGCTTGATCACATTAAGTTTTGAGAGGTTCCATAAAACATAGAAAATAATCTCTTGGGAGCTTTCAATTTTGCCTTCAAAATGGTAGAAGTTTTTTTGCCTTGAACAAGTGCCAACAAATAAGCAAAGAAAGAAGAAAAAGCTTCCCTTTGAACAAATGAAGCTACAATAATCCAACAAGATTGGATCTTCATTGATATGGAAACACATCAACCACAAGCAAGGAACTCCCATTAGAACTAAACAAAAGACACACCTCACCACAAGGAGACAATTAACAAAACAATGGTCTAAAGTCTCTAACAAATGGAAAAATGGTCACTTAGAGGAGAGCTAGAAACCCATATTCATTAATGTGTCTGCGAAACCCAAGTATCTATTGAGAAACCTCCACGAGAATATCAAAATCTTCAATGGAATTCTACATTCCCAAATAAAATTCCCTAAAACCAAATGCTGCTTGTAAGGCCGAATCAGTCTATAATTTGATGAGACTAAAAATGAGCCATCAGCGGTGTGATTCCAGATAAACTAATTATTTCCTGAGGATAGGAATAATGGAAAGAAAAGTATCTTCAATCTAGTTGCAATCGAAAATGACTACTGTGGAGAATCAAAATTCTAGCCAACAGATTTAATGCACAGATGATTAATTTGAAGTGCGAGACATTGAAAATTGTCCTCATAATCTACCAAAGATCCATCACCTAATTCAATTGTATCAAATGAAAAAAGGAATTCCCACTCCTAAACATAACTTGTTCTCCATCTTGGAACAAGTGCTTTGAATTTTCATACATCACAAAACTGGAGAAACTTTTTTCGAATTGTCATGTTTGTATCTCTACCACAAGAAAACAACTTGTAATGAGTTCAAAGAGTGAAAATTCCACCACAGCTTCAAAGTTAAGTTATTAACCACATCCGCAAGCCTTCGTACACTTATTCCATTTCCTCTACTAGAAAATAGATGTTGCTGTAGTGACTCCAATACCTTCAAGTTCCAAGAACAAATCAACCCAAAAACACAGCCAATGACTTTTGAATTCGCTCAAAATAGCTTCAAGGGGATTTATCATCACTAGAACGTGTATAAGAATAGATGAGAATGCATGTTTAATTAAAATGAGCCTTCTACAAGAGAAAGAAGTTTATGCTTCCAACACGCTAACTAATGCTAAATATTTTCTATCAAATATAGAAAGTGAGCATTCTTCTTCCTTACTCCCTTGTAAAGGAAACATTCCAAGTACTCCAATGTGAATGCCTTGATAGTGATACCAAGTATATTATCTAGCCATCTTCATGAACAATGACCATACCTAGCAGAAAAAAAAGTGAGCTCATGCCTTGAATCTTGCTGAAATATTGATGAAAATTGCGTTCAATTCCTTACTGACCTTCTATCCCTCTTAGACAAGATTACTTTATCATCGACAAAAGTCAAATGCGATATAATTGGACAACCCCATAGTAAGTCATAAAGGCTTGTAAGACCTTTTTGGACAAGAGAATTTAATCCTCTTGATAGCACTTCTAAACAAATTATAAAGAGAATAAGGGGAAAAGGTCTCCTTGCTTGATTCTCCTTGATGATTTTAAGAAAACCACATACTCTTTCATTCAAAAGAATTGAAAACCAACTACTCCAGAGATTGTTTGTGATCATAACCACGGAACTCCTGTAAACCCTAACTTTCACAACACAACTTCTATACATTTTTATGAAACTGCTAGCTATCAAAGGCCTTCATCATGTCTAATATTATACCCCTCAGGCTTTTTTGTTTTAAAATCTAGTGAAGACAACATTTGCTAAGCTCGAAGCACATTATCTACCAGTTCTACCTTTAAGAAAGGCTGATTGCTTCGGTGATATGAAAAGAGAAAACAGAGCATATAATTGGTTAGCTAGAATTTTAGCGAAGACTTTTGTTTCTTCAGAAATGTGCAAAAATAAATGGTTTGTATGTAAGAAAAGGATTTACGGTTTTCCTTTTTTGAGATTAACACGATAAGTGCATTGTCAAATGCCCACATCCTTTGGTACAATGCTGCAATAGTGCACAAGAACACCCTAGAGAAACAATATAATAAATGTTTAGTTATATTGTGCATCATATGATTTATTATATTCTCAAGATTTTTTTTTTTTGAATAGAACGATTTAGGCGGGTCTAGGTTAGGAAATGACAACAAACCTCTCATTTTGTAGGATTTAAATTAAAAAACATTCCATCTTGAGGTTAAATCTGTGATAAACATATTTCTAATTATCAACTTATCATGAAAAATATTTTTGTTGCAGCTTCTAGAGGATAAAACCTAAAGCAAGGATACACTATGGATATATGAACTAATATAGATTAGGAGGCATTTTAATAATGGCTTGCCTAATTAAGTTGTTATTTTTAAATTTGTCCATAATTAGATTACCAACTATTCCTATAATTTTCAATTGATTCAACTTTTATTTACTTTCGTCATCATTAGTAGTCTGCATAGGAAAACAATTTTCTTCAATATTGGTATTACAAGTTAAATGCTAATAAAATGTTTTCTATAGACATTTAAACTTGTAACATTAAGTTCATTATGTTGTGCTCATTGGTTGAAATCTTTCTATAAGTGGAATATTTATGTGCATGTAGGTCAATTTCTTAGATATGGTTTTCCAACTTTGTTAAAGAGCCGATGCATGACATTCTCACACAAAAGCAATTAAGCACTTCTCTCAAAGCAATTATGGAGGCAAAAAGTATTGCACCAAAGAGACTAAAATAGGAGATTTTAGAGATCAAATAGCAAAGATAGCATAAGAAGAATGAGATTCAAAAAATGATCCACTCGTGTAGATATGGTTTGTATCATTAGTTGAGTAGGAGACAGAGATTTGCTGAGAAAACGAAAAAAATATAACTGATGAGCTCCATTGAATGTCCTCTTTATTAATATTGGTTTGTGTTTGTCTCTTGTACAATTGTACTCACCATCATCATCACTACCTGCATATTTTCTTTATGATCAAAATATGATGCATCACAATAGATAGGGATTTTAAGCAATGTCATAATTTCTACTTTTACAAAGAAAATCCAAATTTTATTTCCAAAAATCTACTATTGTTAATTGTTATCAATCTTTGCCTAAAAGGTACATGGAAAATGGATAAAATGAGAAAGAGAGTTTGAATGATGGAAAACGTATCTAAATGTATGCTTCTCAGTCAAAGCCTTAGTTAAACTAACAGATCACGTGAATCTATAGCTCTAAAATTACAATTAGCTATGTTTCTATTGGAATGGAAAGAATCCTACTATGGATGCTTAACATGACATTATTAATACTAATGAGTAATCATATTATGACTGCTTAACATGACTTTACTAGACTAATTAAGGGTAACTTTTGTTTAGGTTTCTCTTAGTATTATTCAACTAAATAGTTTAAATTTAATATACGAATATAAAAAGCATAATGTACTGAAGTTGTGGACGATAACGTTATCAACAAACCTTCATGATCTAGTTTTTTATAGTTGTGATGTACTGGATCAGCATTGCAATAATATTTGGGGATACTTTTGAGGCAGAGTCCTTCAGATCCCGAATTTTGGCATCCGTTTCTATTTCAAGACGTTTGAATGTGAAGTCGGAGCTCCCACTTTTCTGTGAATTAGGTAGAATATATACAAGAATTTATAGTAATTTAATTGTTTACTTGACATATAAATAAGGAATCCCATTATTCGCCTATGCCTAAGCATTAGCCTAAGCCTTGCAACACCGATTATAAATAATGAACGCCAAGGGAATGCAAGTAGCTAATGCACAAAGTGATGCTAATAACAACAATTGATGGAGGCTATTTGTTAAATTTTAATGTCTAATGATTGATCAAAGTCATCAAGCTATCAAAACAAACCTCTGAAATGTTCCTTTGGTACTCAGCTTCCAATTGGGCACGATATTGTCCTACTTCACTCTCAGCTTCTTCTTTAGCCTGTCTCAACCTGGCCATTTTATCTGTACAAAAAAATTAATTTCTTACTTTATAAAGCTTGCTAAACATGAACTGCAAGAAAAGCTTTCTATTTTGTTGTTGACCTTTCAGGTATAATCAAAATAATAACAGGCATGAAAACACACACATATATATGTGTGTATGTATATAGTTTGCAGTTTTAATTGTATGGTTCATCTCGGGGGATATGAAAAATTTAAAAACTTAAGATTATATGCCAGATATTAAAATCGAAAATATGGTTTACTATTTTTAGCAGTTGAAACAATTTGTTGGGCATCTTGTTCTGCAGATAGCAGCATCTGAATGCCTCCTTGTCCTTGCATCGCATCCATTGTAGCTTTTCAACTTCAGATAAACTAAAAGAGAATAAATAGCATATTACTAAAAAAAAATAAAAAATCAATGACTGCATTGAGGGTTTAGGCCTTCGAATCTCTAGATCCACTTAAGTTAACAGATTTTCACAATTATGACCAAACTATTTGATTTTATTTGAAGGGCAAGGAAGAACTAGAAAAATTCTGAGATGTCAATTAGCAAGTCTACAAAATTGAGACAAAAAACTAGAAAAGTTTCTAATATAACAAGAGACAAATAATGGATACAATGAATAACACTTGATAATTATTCTGAGCAAAGTAATCGATGTTGATATTTTAAAGGATAAAAAATAAAGTTAAGCTCATTATTATATTAAAAAATGACCATAATTTTTTACAACACCATAAATATCATAATGATCAAAATCTCACTATTTGACATGCAAAATTTAGGAGAGCTATTATTCCAACAAGAAATTAAGAACCATGATAATAAAAACTGCAATAAATATTATAAGGCGTCGTGGGAAAATTTTATTTTAAAAGTTATCTGAAAAACCTAATAATTTATTGTTAGAACACAAAGGAATTTAGACATAACAATTGTTTATCACCTGGACAGGTAAAATTTTGCTAAATATCGTTGCGGGCAATTGGAAATATAGAAAAAAAGAGAACGATGAGAGAAGAGGAAATGAGAGATATAGAATTGCTATTCTCCTTGTGAATAGGATGTTGGTTTAAAAAAAAATAATACGTTGTTGGTTGGTTGGCTACGGTTAGTCCTAGTCATTAGCATTCAGTTTTAGACTTTTAGTTACAACCTCACAAGCATTGAATGATATGTATTTTTTTTTTTCTAAAATAACCCTATTTTAGAAAAGCATTCCCAAAGTGATGCTATTCAAAATTATATTCAGATTCTAATGTTTTGATGCCACGATGTAGACTATTATATACATTGAGAAAGTCACATTTGCGTCAATTTCATTATTTCTTCTTTGTCTTTCTTTTCTCCCTCTATTTCTTCTTTCTCTTTTCACTCTTTTAAATCCATATAATGATAATTGTCTATAATCCAACCATGAATAAAGAGCCATTCCAAGTGGGATTTTAATAACTACATAAAAGCCATCAAATTTTAATAACTATTCAACTTATTGGACACCGAGTATCAACACTTGCAAAAGGAATATGCCTTCAGTGACGAATAAGAGAAGCATAATTCCTTTGTTAATGTAGTTTATCTATGATTAGTTATGTTAGGTAATCTATTAGACACAGTTTGTTTTCGTAAGTTATGGATACATCTATCATCTATCTTTACTAGCAAATACTTGGTGGAACCCAAAAACCCATTATTTTTTCCTTTTCCTCTATTTTCTTGAATGGAATTGTACAAATTTTGTGCATGCTATTTTTTTTTTGCCTGTAATTAATTAAAAATTGATTCATTGATATTAAATGTAGAGAATCCCTATGTTATTCAATATAATTTCTTTGGTTATTTGTATGACAAATTGACTAAAAAAAATGTTTGAACTTTAGACATCTATTAAAATGCCTGATGAGGATAAAGCAAAGTTCAATTTCTTTGAGGCTGTTAAAGCTCAAAATAAGATTTTTTAGGGCTATTGGGAAAAAAGCCCGAACTAATAGGAAAATGGGATATGATATTATGATTAATTTCTTTTCCTTTTCCAAAAGGACACTTACAACACAGAAGCATACATGATTTTTTTACATGTATTGATGCGAACTTTGCAGATAAAACTAACGAGACCTAGAATCAAAATAAAACCCAAGAACACCCGAACAATTCCGACTTGACAGATTCAAACTCTTTGATTAGGAAATCAAGAATTCGAAGTATCTACTCTCAACTGTATGAGATATTGACCCGTTGTCTATAACGAGATAAGAACCAATAGTATTCAAGTTAGGTAATCACAAGAATCAATTTAATACAAAATGTCCAAGTCTTTGGAAGATAAGTTGGAGAATTTTCTCGCTAAATTTTTGTCTACTTTGTTTAATGTTTGTCCTTTCCATCTAGGTTTAGATTCGAGGAAGACTCCTTTCGAGAGGGGAGGGAATGATATGAGTATGTATAGGCTAAGGATGAACCAAGTTTAAGAGATGAAAACTGGAGCAAGTTTGGACTCAAACTTGCCAAGATTGGAGCACATTCATGGTGTTATGATCAAGTTCGATTGAACTATCCTCAATTCATTAATACATAAAGTCCAATTTTTCAAAGTAAAACACAAGTGGCCAGATAAAGTATCAAACACCAATGCTGAAAATGGATGTTGAGAAAAGGGCTTGTGAAATAAAGACGTCATGGAGTACATGAACCATAAATCATGGAGCATTTTGCTTCGTCCAGCAAATAAAAGAAAACTAGAACTAGTATCACGCTCAAAATATTTTTACACCACTTTAAAAATTGATGCATATCGAAAGAGAACAAAAGAACTTATGCACATTGTCGTGTAGAAGCACAAAATTGTTACCCAAAATGTCAATGAACTTAACATAAAAAGAATGACAATTATGAGACTTACAAATTAGTTTAAGAAAAACAAATGTACAAAAAGAATTAGAAAAATCAACAAGTAAGGAAGGTGACACACTATGAGTCCTTAAAAAACTAAAATTAAAAGAATTTGACAAATCAAAATTTCCAAGTACGTCCTTCGCCAAACCATTGGAACTTAAGTTCGAATGATGTATAGAAGTCGTTAGGGCTTTGCACGTGGAAGTTGCAAATTCGAACTTTTCATTATGTCCACTTGCTTCTTTGAATGGCTGCACAAAAGAATTTAGAAGAAAATCGTTAAGCAACAAAAGATAAAGACTCTTGAAAACTTTTTCCTTGACGAACAAGTTCTCTTCCTTTGGAATTACCATTAAAGTTGATTTTTCCTCAGGATTAGATATGTCTTTCTCCTTACCTTTCTTTCAAAACTTTTAGCTAGCAATTTTGCATATTCTTCATATGATCTTTTAATTTATAGTTGTTGTTTATGGACTTAATCCGGAAGTAATGGCTTAAGAGTAATTTTTTACCATCTATCTCAAAACTATACTTATTTGTAAATCCATCATGTGTAGCTTTTAGATCATATTACCATGGCCTACCAAACAAAATATGGCTACCATGTATAGGCACTACGTCACATAAAACCTCATCCTTACATTTTCCAAGGGTTAAAATTAAGGCCTACTTAGTGACTTTTAATTCACCACCTTCAGTTAATCATTATAACCTATATGGATGTGGATGTTTAGTGGTTGGAAAATATAGTTTGTTTACCATGAGTTGGCTAGGTACATTCACGTAACTACCACATGCACGATTTTGAACCTCACACTTACTGAAGAAAATATTAGAACATTATACCCCATTTTGGTCGTCCTTAGGTTGAGTGTGAAGTGCCTGCAAAATCACCCAGACAGGTTCTGAAAAAAATCTACACTCCTGATTATCATTTTGAGCATGTCGACGATTTCTTAACCTTGCACCTGCATCATACAATTTGTCATTAGATTCGTAATAAAGACCCATACCCCGATGAGCGTGTCTCACTATTTGAACATAATGCTCAGCTCGGCTAGATTGCTGACTAGGCTCATTTTAGATGTGTAAATGCCTCAAGACAGTGTTGAATACTTTCAAGAGACGTTGCTATTTTGGTAAAACGAGATTCTAAGGCATTAAACCTTGAACTCTCTCCTTCTTGAGATATTTTAAACCTACAAAAAAAACTCAAAGACACAAGTAATTTCAAAATTAGGGTTAGTAAAAATAAAGAAGAACCTCACGGCACTCCCTGATTGTTTACGGTCAAATTTGAAGATTTCACACAATTTCACTGTTGTTTCACTCAAATCCGAGGCTTTTACCCTCTAATGAACTGACCACTCTTGCCTTTTTCCTCTCATTTAAATTCTCCAAAAAGTCTTTTGCAAGCTTGAAAGGTTATAAAGCAAGAATGAAACAAACAATTACCAATACTTAGAACACAATCAGTAGTTATAGTCTAATGAAACAAAGAAATAACAAAGTAATGGAGGATCGATTTAACAAAGAATACACATTATGCACTTTAGAAAGTCCACTAGCAGCTTAAAGAACAAGTCCAACACAAGAAAACCCAATTGGATAGGGTTTTTTAGGTATGGTTTTTCCCTTTTTCTTTTAAAAAAAAATCAGCTTTTTTTTTTTTTTTTTGAACAGCACAATTATGCACAAACCAGTACCCAATCTCAGAAAAAAGGGCAGAAAAATTGCACAAGAAGATTGAATTTGTGGCTCCAAAACAAACCACAAGCATAAATCTAAATTGCTAGGGTTTTTGGAAACAAAATTTTTTCCTGGAATTTTTTTTTTGGGATTTTTCATAGAAGAATAAGCATGACTTCAGCAGCCAAAGCTAGCAAAAATTTCCACAAAAAGATTGAATGGGGAATCAAGATTCTAATAGCCACAACAAAATTAACCCTTGACAACAGTTTTAGAGTTTTTGTTCTTGAATCGATTTTTTTATTATTATTTTGACAAAAATTACAGCAATAAAAGGCTCAAGAAAGCAATGAATTTAGGCTGCAACTTCCAGAATAAGAACAAGTTATCTAGAATCAAGAATCAAGAACGTCTTCTTCTTCTTCTTTTTTATTTTATTTATTTATTTATTTTTTCCAAAAAGAACACAACAAGAACAAACATTATGTGAACAAGTTGAATTTTTTTTTTTTTTTTTTCAGATGAACAGTCACAAATTTTTTTTTTGAACAAATTGAACAAAACAACAAGAAAACAATGTAGAAACGTATGGAACAAGAAACAAACGTGTTTAGGAACCAAAGCTCCTGATACCACTTTGATGCGAACCCTGTAAATAAAACTGATGAGACTCGAAATCTTTGTAGAACTAAGAACGTCTAAACAACTCTGATTTGACATATTCAAACCCTTTGATTAAGAAATCAAGAATTCAAAGTATCTATTCTCGACGTTGTACGAGATATCGACTCGTTAATAACGAGACAAGAACTAATAGTATTCATGTTAGGTAGTCACAAGAAGCAATCTTGCAAAATGCCCAAATATTTAGAAGACAAGTTAGAGAATTTCTCATAATTTTTTTTTTTTTGAATATTGATGATTGAATAATCAGCTATCGGAAGCCGTTTTAACGTGACAAGGGTCAGGTCAAACGCTACAAAATAGGACCAATCAGTTATGGGAAGCCTTTTTAACGTGACAAGGGTCTAGTCAAACCCTATAAAATAGGCCTAGCAATATTAGGAAATAACTTGCCAAGTCCCAACTAGCTTAGGATTAACTAACTAGACTAAAATCGGATAGGATGAAAGTAACCCTTGGCTGGATTTTTTTCAAATATCAATAAGAAAATCAGCCAACTAACAACTTCCTAACATAAGTGTTAACATCAAATCCTAGAACAATTAGGATTGAAATGGCCTGTTTAGGACTATGGCTGAGTTAGGGTTTTTCAAAGTATGCTTCTTGGAGTTCTTCAATTCTTGGGTTCAAAACTTCTTGGACTTCGACTTTATCTAATCACTTGTGCTTTCATTTGAAGAATTGGACTTTATATTAATGAATTGATGGTAGTCCAATTCATATTGATCACAACACTATGAATATGCTCCAATCTTGGCGAGCTTAAGTTCGAGCTTGCTCCAGTTTTCATCTCCTGAACATGGTATATTCTTAGCCTATCTATACTCATATCATGTATATAGATGCTAATTTTCTGAATTCAGTTTAGTATATCATATTATTGTTGCGAGTATGAAAATATTGAATTAGGTGTCTAACGCCTTTCTTTCTTGGATAATTTGCCTAGATTCGATAATTTTAATGGTTGTTATGTAAACTTTGCCTCTTTTAGAGTCTAGTTTTTCACCTCATGCTTCGCATGGGGTGCCCAAGTATAAAGTAAAATGACGAATATGTCGTTTTCATATCATGTTTGATGGATGGCAAAAATGAATAATACAGTAAAGAACAGAAAGTTGATGTTTAGCTTGAATAAGATTCAATAGATAATCTACTGTAGTGCCTGTTTACATGTACAACAAGGCAAATATAGTTCGACATACAAAATGTGTCGGCTAAATTAAGGAACTATGGGGAAAATATGAAAACATTAGACGTTCAAAGCCTGCTTTTTGATGATGATGGACTCGTATCTCTATAAATTACCAGGTTGGAATAGTTAGGTCCATGAGAGTCTTGCATGTCTGTCCAAACAAATTATTATTACACTCACAGATCCAGAGTGTGACACGAAAGGAAACTGAAACTAAGATGAACCCAAGTCTAGGAATTAAGTCATTGTTACAATTTAAAGAGCCCAAAACTCTTTACATATAAGAGAAGGACAAAGTAACAAAATGGTGAGACATCATTAGCTTGATGCAGTCACTTTTCTAATCTAACGTGTATCCTTTTTCTTGTGACATTACACAATTTACATTCTAACTTAAAGGATACTAAATAAAATTTTAACACTGCCAAGGAACAAAATTTGTGAAAATTTTGTGGTAGTAAAATAATTTTTGGAACTATTCAAGCATAAACAGACATAATAGCACCAAAATTCACAAAAAGAACAATCAGAATGTATACCACAAACAACTTGCAAAAACTGTTTAGGTAAAAGATAAAAGATAAAAAGACGACTTCATTAACCTGGCGATATAATTTACGAGGAGTTCTTTATAATACTAGCTAAAACAAAAGAATGACATTACAAAGTTGAAACCCAGAAAATTCCTCAAAATAAAATGCCAAGACTAAAATAGCCGGCGTACTAGCATCTAAAGAAATCATTTTAGTTAGGGTTGGTAATTTCGGACACTATACGATAATACGACCATAACACGAAATTAACAGATTTAAACATAACCCAAATTTAGTTGGGTTTCTAATGAATCAACCCATTAATGAACCGAATTTAAACGGAACGTGTCGTGTCAACTCACGGGGTTGACCCAATAACCCGTAATATCTTAACGGACAACTTGACATAACCCGTTTAACCTGTTAAGATATCGAGTAACCCAAATAACCCGTTACTTAAATGGGATATTTATGAAAATTTGACACAATAATACACTCTTTAATGGTATATTATATCATTCGGGTTAATTGTAAGTTATCGTGTCACCGAGTAAACTAAATAACTTTTGTATTAGTGTAAAAAGTTTAACGGGTTAATGGATCGTGTCAAATCAACTCGTTAAGTAACTGTTGTATTATTGTAAAAAGTATAACGAGTTAATGGGTCGTATCAGATCAACCCCGTTAATTAACGGATCATAACACGAGACGACACGACACGAATGCTTAGTAGGTCGTGTTTGAGTTGAGATTTTCCGACATGACCCATTGACACCCTTAATTTTAGTTAAACTATGAAAACAAAATTTAGAACCTCTTATAAATCATCACCTGTCATTAATTAGTCGAAAAATTTGTACTACAACTATTTAGGATAAGAATACCACACAGGTTTGAATTCAATCGCTTGGCAAATATTTAGATAGATTCGATTTTTGACCCCACTTGTAAATTCTGTGATGTGGATTAAACTTTAGAGAATTTATGACATCAGCTGATGTAAGCAAGATTCTTTAAAATTTAATCCTGACCACAAGATCTACAGGTGGAGTCAAAAACCGGATCTACTTAAGTATTTTTCCAATCGCTTTTGTTCTCCTCCTCTTTAAACAGAAAATTAGCATAGAATTTAAAGCAATAAAAATTCAATAAGAGATTATGCCACATAATTGATCGAAATATTCATCATTTTCCCAAACATTAACAAAATGAAAGTAGCAAAAATGAAGTTCAAGAATACCTCAAATTAAAGCAACTACTAAGGATCTCTAGATGTTGCTCCCTCGAAAACTACAAAATTGAATTCAGCACAAAAGTGCAATAAAAATTTGAGAAAAAATAGTATTTAATTAACATTTCTTGATTCCCAATGGAAAATGAAAATATAGTAAAATTAGAAATATTATGATCTTCTAACATACATGTGAACAAACAACAAATTCCGATTCAATGCTTTCAAGTGGATAGCTCTTTCTTTTGTCCTTGATGCTACAAAAGAGGGGGAAAAAAAGAACATGTAATCCATAAGATATTCAACATATTTCATGAAGAAACCAAGACTGAAACAATAACAAAAAATACACCAAAATATTACACAGTGAAACGAAGAAGCATCCTACCCAAGGTTTGTAAAATCGGGATCCCAGGTAGGATCGTTTTGAAGGTTACAGGATCGGATCGTAGATAGGATCGTAGGATCGTAAGATCCTATCAAAAGGATAAAAATATAACTTTTATTTATTTTTAAAGCTAATATTCAATAAAAACTTATACAAATAAATATAAAATTTTAATATTCATCATGAAATAAGTTTTTTTAACTAAAATTTATATCTTAACGACATTATATTCTGGTATTGTAAAAAGTTATACGTTATCGCAAATTTAATACTGTTCTTTAATTAAGGGTAGAATCGTACCTCTAGGATCGGGATCGATTTTATAAATTTGGATCGTAAAATCGTAGGATCGTAAGGGTAGGATCGGGATTCTAACAACTATGATCCTACCTATGTCCTTTGAAATTTACAGAAGTAACAAAACGAGGATTTAGATACTTTTAAAAAGAACCAAGAAAGTAAACGAGTCCATATAAAACTTGTAACTAATGACCCCTTGCTCTACCTATATTTAAGGTATTTAAAAAAATATCATAGAAAACATGTATAAGTTTCATAAACATTATGACCCTGAAGTGCAAAGATGATTGTTTGATCATTTTTACAATTTGATACCCACTCAGAAAGCATCATCAAGTAAGCAAATACAGACTTAAGATGCAAAAACAAAATACTCATTCACTGGTAATCGATCCTAGAGGCCTAATTCATGTTCCTAATCACACTAATTCAATTATGCAACGTTATGCTAATCCCTGCTTTTATTATCAATGTTTTTTTTCAGGCTATTGCTCTAGATATTATCAGTTGCAAAATCCTCAACCTTTAACTATCCAAAAAATCTCTTAAATATGAAAAACGTATAGAGAAGAAAATAGTGCTAACATATACAATCCAACAAAGTTTCAAAGCAGAGAAACAGGCAAAACTTGTCATTAATTTATTTTAAGAGAGCATAAAATTAAGACTCGGAGCATGAGTACACTTGTTAATTTTCAACTTGTCAAAGATAAGGATGCTTAGTAGTTTGTTTTATGAACCACACATATTTCCCATTGAACTTAACTGAAATCAACTTACCTCCACCAAATCAGAAATATGTGAGGTATATTGGATAGTGAACCGAACTATCTAATCATTTTATGCAAGTCAAAAGGGAAGATTATCCTCTGAAGTATAATAAAAAAAATTCCTAAAATGAAGAAGTAGGAGTATGGAGTAGGTTTACACTTAAAAAAAAAAAATCAGCACTTTTTTTTTTTTAATAAATAAAAGAACTTCAATTACAAAAAATAAATTGTCTTATCTCTATAATTACCATTTCCTAATAGCAAGTTCGTGCAGAACGAAAATTAAAATCAAACATCACTTCTACAAAAAACTTGCAAATGACGATCCACATGTCCTGAAGCCAGTGAATTCAATTTCCATGGTGATTTATTTGAACTCTTTAAAAAAAAGGTACAATAGAATCAAAAGGCCAACAAAGATCTTTTGTTAACCATTCCTCATGTCACCGGATTCCATAATATTGTGTATGAAATTAAAAAAATCCAATAGAGAATAGTTATATGCATGACGGCTAATTCTAATTCATTTTGCCTTTGACATTTTGATATTAGTATCCAACAAATAAACTTTCAAGAGTCTTCTGAATCTATTCTTTAGAACCTTTGCCAATTTATCTATAAATTTCATAAACATAAGATTGAACAGCTTTTATAGCTTTTAGAAACACCACCCTTGAACACGCTGAACCCTAACACCTCCTGTATCGGTGACCGGTAACGGCAAAGCAATCTTGTATCGAGGTGTCACCAGTAACGGCAGAGTAGTCGGAGCAGAACACCCTGAACCTAACACCTTTCCCATCACAACTAAACCAACCAAAAACCAAATCTTTGACACCAATAAGCATAAAACTCAATCAAAAGAAAATTAGGAATCAACAAAGAAGTAGAGCTTTTTCCAAAATTTAAAAAATAAAACTATCATATTCAAGTTAAAAATGGAAAAAAAAAGGGTCTCATCAAGTCATCATATCACACTAACTAAACCAGAAAATCATTTCCAAATCAATTTACACATTTACTAAAATTCAACATTAAATATTTATAGGTTCAAAGACAATAACAATAATTATTTTGTAGGAGTACAATAATTATCTATTAAAAATTTAACTAATATAATTAGGGACTAATTTGTTGTTACAGTCAAAGTATAACTTAAATTAAATATGTGCTAATTATTCAATGCACAAAAAGGGAACTAGAATAAACTAAGAATTGCAAGATAAGAATTATGTTCTTGTAAGACGGAAAAAACTTACATAAACCCGGTTTTTGACCCCACATGTAGACCCTGCGGTCAAGATTAAATCTTATAAAATCTTGCTTACATCAGCTTATGTCATAGATTACATAACATTTAATCCACACCACAAGATCTACAAGTGGGACCAAAGATCAGGTCTACTTAAATCTTTCCCCTTTTAAGAAAAATACAAGAGCTGTAGATCACATTTTTCACCCCCCTTTCCTACTCATCCAATCAGTTTAACAATAATCGAAAAAGATAAGTTTACATTATATTATTTTTTAGTACACCACACAGAAGTCAAATTCTTTTTAATTTCTAGACAACGAATCTCTTTCATCTTTAAAAAATCTAGACAACAACATTAGAGATAAAGTAAATGACATTGATGCATGGAAGGAGAAGATGTTGACAATATAAATGATTGATAGTGTCTTGGTTAATTCAAGTTTTGATTGCTTTGAGGCTTTTAAGCAATTTTATATCTCTTTTGTTCTTTTAATTTTTTATTTTTTATTTTTTTTATCAAAAATAGAAAAAGATTTCAAAATTATTTTCTCAATAGAGTCCAAATGTTTTATACGTGATAAGTCCCATTTTTTTTTAAAAAAAAAAAAGATAATTCCTTCTATTATTTAACTTAATTCCTAATTCTATAAAAGTTTTGTTTGCATACTTGTATAATTTCTAAAATTCATCTTTGAAAAATAAATACCAGATGAAACTCTCTATTCTATATAAAAATCTTATTCTAATAATAAAATAATCATTAATATTGAATATATATTTTAAAATTGTGTGCTTTTGGAAAGTTAATAGTATTTTTTTGTATCGAAATAGAGTTTAGAAGTCAAATTAGAATAGATTTTCAGTTTAGAGGGTCGATTGATAATCATTCAATTTTGGAGACACATTAGAACACTTGTTTTAGAGGATTATATGGGAATATTTTTTCAATTTGAAGAGTCAAATTAAGACATTTTCAATTTAAAAGGCCATATTAACATTTTCGTACTTTGAATTATTGGCCAAAATAATATTTAACTTTTTGAAATTAAAATAACCATATTTTTCTTGTCCTTTATTTGTCAAACAATTTTTTTTTCTTTTAATAGTTGTTAATAAATTATTAGTTTCTTTACTTGCATACAAATATTATCTAGCCTATTAATGTACCCATAACCTATATATTGATAATAATCATATGCATAATTATATTTAATGAGAAATTTTATTCCATTAACTTTTTTTGATAACTTATTTAATATTCATTTTCAATTTCTAAATCTATCACAGAGTTCTATTCCATCAGAAAATTTACTTCAATAAAATTTAATTCTAACTGAAGTCTCAGAAAAATTAGTTTTTATTTCATGTGTGCTTTTTAATTTTTTTTTCACTTTAAGGGTCGAAAAATATAGATGAAATATGAAAATTTATTTTCTAAATAAATTTTATATTTTTATTATTGCTTGATTTCTAGAACCCATCTAAAAAATAAAAAAATAAAAAATCATACTGTTGTTTAATTTTTAAAACTCTCTCGGAATCCTAATATTGTATTACATAAGAAAATTTATTTCAATCAAATTTAGTTCCTAATATGAAATCCTAGGTTTTATTTATTCTTTTACTCTTTGAGGAGTATGTATATAAATAGTCTAAAAAATTATCAAAAGGCATTTAAGTTGGGAACATAACAAAGTTATTAAATTTTATAGTAAGGGTAAATTGGAAAAGAAAATCTAAAACTAAATCAAACGTCTTCTTCATTTATTATAGTACATATTCAATTAATTTTTAATAACTTTATTTAATATTCATCTTTATCTCTAAATCTATCCGAAAATTCTATTTTATGAGAAATTTTGCTTCAATTAAACTTAATTTTAAATATAAGTCTAAAAAATTTAGTTTTATTTCTTGTGTACCTTTTAGTATTTTTTCTCGTTAAGGGTCTAAAAGTATAAATGAAATATATAAATTTATTTTTCAAGTAACTTTTATTTTTATTTTTTATTATTGCTTGATTTCTAAATCCATCACAATAATATCAATTATTTCCCACTCTTCTTTAATTTCTCTGTTTCCAAATATTCTATAACATAAGGAAATTTACTTCAATCAAATTTATTTTTTAATCTAAAATCTTAAAAGTAATATTTATTTTCTCTTTTACTCTTTGAGGAGTATTTACATAAATAAGCTAAACAATTATAAAAAAGACATTCAAGTTTGGGTACATAAAAAAATCATAAATTTAATAGCGAGGTTAACTTAAAAAAAAAAAAAATCTAAATAACTAAATCATATTGACTCTTTTAATATAATATAGATTAGTTTTTGTTCACTCCCTCATATTTGATATTTCGCTGGAAACATTGTTCGTCTCTCATGTTTTGGTTTCAAAATTGAATAAGGAAAAGATGAGGGGGTGAGATGGTGTGAAATGGGATACTGAGATTTCAAACTTTGTCAATTTCCCCAACGAGAACGCTGTCTGCGCATTGATTAGAGAATTGAGCTGACCAATAACATTTCGGACTTTTGCAGCATCTAGGATGTTGAGTGCATCACGAGATTAAGCAAATAGGCTGAAAAATGAAGAAAACTACAATACAAACTTCTTTGAAAAGAAACACGGGCTGACAGAAAACAAGTCAACAATTTCACGTGTACAAAAATGCAATGATTTCAGCCCAAGGTAGGAGATTAGAAGTCCGTTACCAAACCTGCAGTGCAGCGCAATCCCTAGGCATTATGCCAAACCCCTCTTTTCTCTCTCTTCCCTCTCGCAGTTATCTTTCACTTCAGAAATAGATCCCAAATATGTCAATGGTGCACAGAAGACTCGCCTCTTGTCAACATCTTTCAAAGATCTTGTAAAGTTTCTCAAGCGAAGCAACCTAAAGAAAATGGAATGCAAACATCATCAGCAAACAAACAAAGAGAAAACGTGCGTATGTGCGCGCGCATGAGAGAGAGATTATGTGCACCTGCATGTGAAAGTAAGAAACTAAAAAGTCCAGAATGCATGTAAAACGATGTGGTGTTGAATATAAGAAGTGCTGAAGTAAATGAAATAAAAAACAATTTTAGTACCTGTACAAAAGTTCCATTTGTAGCCATTGACGTGGGGGGCTTAAAAAATAGTCTCATTGATGGAAACAAAATGTGTTGTATTGACCATTCACGCTGAGCCCAAGCATTCTCAGCATCTGAAAGCAGCTCATGCTCATATTCTGATTCCATGCCTGCATCATCTGTACAATAATGGCATTTTTCTTGTTGTAAATATAATAAGCGAATATATTTACTTAATTGTAAGATTTGATTGTAGGCCAATTGATTTACCTTGATTGTAGGCTAATTAATTTACCTTGATTGTAGGATTTAGTTAGCTTGATTTTATGATGTATATTGATTAACTTAATTTTAGGATCTAGAATATTCTATACTTATATATATATAGATCTAATGTACTCTTGACAGAAGTGTGAGAATAAATAAGATATTTTTCTCTCTATAACATGGTATTAGAACTTTAGGCTTTGTTATCTTTTTCGTGGATTACTCTGTTGAGTCAATTTTCAATCTCTAATTTGGTGCATTAAAATTCCTATACTGAATTGTAATAGCAAACAACACAGTGGGTAATAGTAGAGAGATGAAGGCAGATATCTCTGATTAAGGGTGTCAATGGGTCGGGTTATTAAGTTATCGTTTCGTGGCAGGTGTGACCCGTTTCTTATCGCATTCGCGTCATGTTCGTGTTTGACCCGTTTACTATTGACAAAGAGTATCAACCTATTTAACAATTACATAACTTGCAATCTATTTGAGTTAAAATATCAAATTTTGATTATTTAATAACTCAAACAATTATTAATAGTAATCTTATTATTATTGTAATTTAAAAAGCATAATTAAAATTATTAAAAATTTTTGAATAATATTTAAAATAATTATTATGTTTAATTTAATAATCTAATATTAATTTTATTATTCACAATTTTAAAATATACTATATTAAATTATAATAAAATAAAAAATTCAACAAAATTTGTTCATACAGTAACTGTATAAGAGGTAACGAGTTATCGTGTCAACCCACGGGTTGACCCAACCCAACCCGTTTAATTTCGTGTCATTAACGGGTTGACCCAATAATGACCCGATAAATTTCGGATCATGTTATAACCTATTAATTTTGTGTTGTGTTCGTGTCGTGTTCATGTCGTGTTATCGGGTCGTGTCAGAAATTGCCAACCCTATCTTTGATGTTATTCCTATGATTACAAAAATCACAGAACACAAACTCAATAGCAGGAGCTATTTGGATTAGAGTAAAACTGTATGGGTGTATCTCCGTAGTATTGATAAAGATGATCATCTTATTGATGAACTACCATCAGATGATGCTGCAAAGAAAGCTTGGTTAAGAGAAGATCCAAGAATATTCTTGCAGATTCAAAATTCTATCGATACCGAAGTAATCGATTTGATTGATCACTGTAAATTTGTTAAAGATCTTATGGATTACTTGACTTTCCTATATTCTGGTAAGCATAATTTCAATCACATATATGATGTCTGTAGAGAAGGAGTTTTATCGTCCAAAAAAACAAAAAAAAATGTCTTACTGAATATTTTATGAATTTTAAACGGGTGTATAAGAAGTTGAATGCTTTTCTTCCTTTGAATGTTGATGTGAAAACTCAACAGTTTCAACGTGAGCAGATGGTTGTTATAAGTTTCCTTGCAAGATTGCAATTTGAGTTTGATGCTGCTTGAACACAGATTCTTTCCAGTCCAGAGATTCTCTCTCCGTGACACCTTCACTCGAGTGTTACCGGTTGAGGGATCTCGACCTTCTCCTCTTAGTGTTACTAGTGCCCTTGTGAGCTGAGGTACTTTAAATGAGATAGTCGAGAAAAAAGCAATGATAGTCGAAATGGACATTATTTTCCAGGTGGAGGAAATACTAGTCATGGACAAAATGACCAAACTTAACGTGTCTGTTATTATTGTCAAAAATCTGGTCACACGAAAAGTACATGTTGGTTACTTCATGGCAAACTTCAACAACATTCTCAGATTGCCAACTTATCTGCATACATCTCAAGAGAATAACCATGAGTCTACAAAATCTTCATCTATGGATAAATCTGTACTTGTTTCTGCTGATGAATTTGCTCGCTTTATCGAGTACCAAGCCTCACTAAAGTCTTCTTGTCTTAATGAGTTAGGTAAACCTACTTCGTGTCTTGTGTCATCCTCTAGCAAATGGGTCATTAATTAAGGTGATACAGACCATATGACAGGTGATACAGGTATCCTTTCCTCCTTTAATTCTCATACAAATCTTCCAAATGTTACTTTAGCTGATGGGTCAGTGACTTCTGTTGTGGATTCTGGAATAGCCAATCCTACAACATCCATCTTGTTATCATCTGTTTTGTGTTTGCCTAATTTTTGTTCAATCTACTTTCGATCAGTAAAATTATTCGTACTCTCAATTATTGTCTTATTTTTCCTGATCATTGTGTATTTCAGGATCTTGTGACGAGAAAAATTATTGATAGACAACATGAGTTTGGCGGTCTTTATTTACTCGAATTACTCTATCAATGAAAGTGCCAAAACCCATTGCATGTTCAAGCAGTTTGACACCTCTTGAAATTCACTATCTATTAGGGCATCCTCCTTTGTCAATTTTGAAGAAGTTATTTTCGAATTTTCAAAATTTATTCCATTTAGACTGTGAGACGTGTCAATTTGCCAAACATCATCGTGTCTCTTATTTGCCTAGGGTCAACAAACGAATTGCATCCCCTTTTGAATTAGTTTATTTTGATGTTTGGGATCCTTGTCCAGTGGTTTCCAAGTATAATTTTAGATATTTTGTCACATTTGTGGATGACTATTCTCGTGTTACTTGGTTATATTTAATGAAAAATAGATCAAAATTATTCAACATCTTTTGTTCCTTTTGTGCTTAAATAAGAACGCAATTTAATATTTTCGTGCGCACTCTAAGAAGTGATAATGCAAAAGAGTACTTTTTCTCATCCTTTTGATTCCTACATGTCAGAAAATGAAATTCTTCACTAATTTTCATGTGTAGTGTTGACACAGCACCTGAAATGGTGTTGCTGACAGAAAAAACAGACACTTACTAGTAGTTGTTAGAGCTCTCATTTTTCAAATGAAAATCCCAAAGCAATTTTGGGTGGATGCTACTTCAATAGCCTGTTTCTTAATTAATCGCATGCATTATCTGTACTTGCTGGTGATATTTCTTACTCGACTTTATTTTCTTCTAGACCCTTATTCCCGATTAAACCACGTATTTTTGGGTGTATTTGTTTTATTCGTAATGTTCGCCCTCAAATATCTAAATTGGATCATAAGTCTCTCAAGTGTATTTTTTTAGGATATTCTCGTCTTTAAAAAAGATATAGATGCTATTCTCCTACTTTGGGTCGTTATTTGATTTTTGCTGATGTTACATTTTTTGAAACCACTCCATTCTTTCCTGAATCTAATGTTTATGGTTGTGAGTAGAGGAAGATGATATTCTAGTTTATATTATGACAACCCCTGTTAGTCCTTCTATTCCAACGAGACCACCCAATCACTTAAGTTTACACTTGTCGGACTCAACACACAGACTCGCATCCTCCACCGGCTTCTCCATCTATAGATTTGAGTTTTGATCTACCTATTGCTCTTCGAAAAGGTAAAAAATAATGTTCTCATCCAATCTCTTCATTTGCTTCATATGAACATTTGTCTCCTTTGCAGTGTTTCATTGCTTCTTTAGATTCAGTGTCTGTTCCTAATAATCTTCCTGAGGCTTTGGCTCATCCTGGTTGGCGAGCTGCTATGGAAGAAGAGATGATGGCTTTAGATAACAATGGTAATTGAGACTTGGTAATCTACCAGCTAATAAGCGCTATTGGTTGTAAATGAGTGTTTGTTATTAAAGTTAACCCTGATGGTTCTGTTGCATGGCTAAAAGCTCGTCTTGTAGCAAAAATGTATGATCAAACATATGGAGTAGATTATTCTGATACTTTCTCTCCTGTGACAAAACTTGTTTATTTCCCTTGCTGCTACTAATGATTGGCCTTTGCACCATGAAATCTAAGTTAGATGTCAAAAATGCCTTTTTACATAGAGACTTGCAAGAAGAAGTATATATGCAGCAACCACCTGGATTTGTTGCTCACGGGAGTCTGGTAAGGTTTGTAAATTTTGAAAGTCATTATATAGTTTAAAATAGAGTCCTCGTGCTTGATTTTGGCGATTTAGTGAGGTTGTTCAAGAGTTTGGCATGAAGAAGACTAATTGTTACCATTCTGTTTTCTATCAACAATCTAAAGTTAGCCTTATCTTGTTGGTTGTTAATGTTGATGACATTGTTATTACTGGTAGTAATAGTACATGTATTATAGCTCTTAAATCTTTTTTTCAAACTCATTTCCAAACAAAAAACTTGGGGATGTTAAAGTACTTTTTGGGCATTGAGGTTACTAGGTGTAAAAAGAGTATCTTTCCGTCTTAAAGGAAGTATATCCTTGACATTTTGACAGCAACAGGAAGTTGGGTGCTAAACCTTGTAGTGCACCAATAATCACAAATATGCAACTTATATGAGATGCAGATGATGGGGAGTTATTTTCAGATCCTGCAATGTACCGAAAATTAGTTAAAAAATTGAATTATCTTACGGTGACTCGTCCTAACATTGCACATCCTATCAGCATTATGAGCCAATTTATGTCTTCACCAAGAACCACTCATTGGACAGCTTTAGAGTAGATCTTGTGTTATCTCAAGGGAGCTCTAGGACGTGGTATACTATACCATAATCATGGTCATTCTCGTATTGAGTGTTTCTCATATGCAGATTGGGCAGGTTTTAAAATTGATAGGAGATCCACAACGGGATATTGTGTTTTTGTTGGAGGTAATTTGGTATCGTGGAAAAGTAGGAAGTAAAATGTAGTGTCTCGATCTAGTGCAAAATCAGAATATAGAGCCATGGCACAATCCACTTGTGAGCTGATATGAATACATCAATTGTTAAGTGAGATTGGTCTAAATAGTTTATTGCCTATGAAGTTATGGTGTGACAATCAAGCTGCTATCCATATTGCATCATTCCAATCCGATTTTTTATGAGAGGACCAAATATATTGAAGTTGATTGTCACTTTATTTGCAAGAAGATTCAGCAAAATTTAATCTCAACCAGTCATGTAAAAACTAGAGAGCAGTTAGTTGACTTTTTCACCAAGACTTTGAGTGGTCCGAGGATTGATTATATTTGTAACAAGATGAGCATGATTAACATCTATGCTCCATCTTGAGGAGGAGTGTTGTAAATATAGTAAGTGAATATATTTACTTAATTGTAGGATTTGATTGTAGGCTAATTAATTTACCTTGATTGTAAAATTTAGATAGCTTGATTTTAGGATGTAAATTGATTAGCTTAATTTTAGGATCCAGAGTATTCTACACTTGTATATATACAAATCTTATGTACTCTTGACAGAAGAGTGAGAATAAACAAGATATTTTTCTCAATAACATTTCTTAAAGATACATTTGGCCTCCAATGTTTTGAAACCCGGACCAGACTAGTCGGTTCGACCGGTTTAACGGAACCGCGGTCGAACCGGCCATGAGTCCGGTCCGGTTGGATGTAATATCCGGAAATGATTAAAAACCATTGACACCTGGTCAAACCTGGTAAACCCATAAGAACCGGCGAATGACCCGATTTTGATTTTTCAAACACGATTCCATGTAATCTCAGATTTCTCAACCAAAAAAAAAAAAAAGATTTCTCGAACAAAGAAAATACACAAGAAATCAAATGAATATAATCCATCCCAAATCATAGAATTATCAAGTTCCATCAACCATTTCAATCATTAGTTTCATGAAGATCTATTAGCCAATGATATTTCACAATTTGGGCTTGCGAAGGGGAAGAGATCAGGAAGGAAATGATGGTGACAGATGGGAGGGAGGGAAAGGGGAGAAGGGAGATGGTGGTGGCGAAAGAAGGGTGGCCAGAATTGCTAGGGGAATTCTATGGTAGTGGTGGTGGCGGTGGCGGCAATGGTATTGGAAGGGGAGGGGGAGGGGGAGAAGAGGGGGACAGCAGTGGCAGTGGCAACGAAGGAAGGGGAAGTGATGGTGGCAGGGGAGAAAGGAGAGCTGGAGGCAGCTATGGTTTTTAGAATTGTTAGGGTTTTAACTTTTTAGTTCTCTTCTCTTAAATATAAAACAATAACAAGGAGAAAAAAAAATTTTGCCGGATTTGATCCGCAAAATAAGTACCAAAACTTAGCATGAGGCCCTTCACCACACCACCGTCCATAAATATATGATTATATGGTATTTATTTTACTAATATGGTAGAACCATCAAGTTGAACCGGTCGAACCGGTTCACCCGCCCACCAGATCCCTGTCCGGTTCATCTTTCGGTCCGAGTTTAAAAACATTGGCGGCCTCTCTAAAATTTATGCATTCTGATTTCATTTAACAGCAGCTTATAATTATAATCTCAAATTTATCTTCTTTTAGTATCATTTGGTTGGAAGAGGGGTTATGTTTGATCCTTTAAATCATCAGGTCTGAGATTGGAATCCATTGAAATATCCAAAAAAAATTTAAAAAAAAAAAAAAAAGAGGAAATCATGCAAACAGAAGTTCCATTATGTGAACTGCCATCTTTTTTTCCAGTATACAATTCAAGTTTTGCCAGGATCTCATACAAAAAGAATCTCCTAAACTGATCATACCTGTAACTTTCAGAGATTCTCCTCCTGCTTGAGGACAGTTGGTTGGAACTCTTCTTTTGTAAAACTGCAGTCCTTCACCTGAAGGATTAGGCAACAGAGGAGGATGCATGGCATAGAAGTTTCCAAGAGCAGCGGCAACTGTTTGGAAACATATTTTCTCATCATCCCAGTCAACCTACAACATTAAGCTTAGACTTGACTGATCTCCTTACCCATATTTTTTCACATTCTGAACTTTTTCCTGAAGCAGCAAATTATTGTGTCCTCACAGGAAAAAAAGTAACTCTGTCCTAGTTTCACGATAAATTAGTCGAATCAATTGTTAACAGATACAAAAATCATACGACCAGCGCATGGTCAAGTAAAAGACCAGTGTTAACAAGTCTTGTCTTTTGATCAAGCTCTACACATTGAATAAGAAAAAGTGTTACTGGTCAAATCCACAATTGTGGAATTTCATTATCACACCTTTTAGACTTGAATGATTGCAGTATTGATATATTGAATAGTTATAGCCTTTCTACGAAAGGCTTAGAACTTGAAGAAAACCAAGATTCTTCTAAAACTTTAGCAGCATGCTTACAGTACTTAAGAGGATTGCACTTTCAAGCTAAAATGTTATGAAACATATACTCTTCCAACCTAAATTATCACTTGGGTTACTGAAAGAACTTATTATTGTACCACTTTATCTGGTTATATAGAGATATGATATGACAGTTGACAAAGATATATTATTGAGTGACAGCAAGAAGAGCAATACAAGCCTAAAGGCAAAAATTCCTCCCCTTTTTCTCTCTCTCAGAGACGCATACACACACGTGGCACACAAACAGAGAGAGAGAGGAGAGAGAGAGAGAGAGAGATCAATGAACTTACATCATTCCCCAAACAAAGTTCACAAAAATTCAGGGACCCGATCCATGTCAGGTGTGTACTGATCTAGTATGACAGGAAGCCTAGACAAGTTACCATTTGCGTCAACATGAATGCCGAAATACTCCTCCAGCATTTCGGCCTTTTGCTTGAGCAACTGTGCATTCATCTGCAATACTCAAAGGGAAAATCAATGTAGTTTAATAACAGCTTTCCATCAAAGAAAATAAATGCTCCAGAGAAGAGTCAAAATACGAATTGAATACATATCCCTTTCTAGCTCACAAAAGATTTAGCACCACATGGGATCTGCTTGAGCATGTCAAGCACCAAAGTGTGCATTGCAATACTACACGCTCAGGTTAATATTAAGCAACTGTGAGCAGCACTTCAGCTTTCCCATTGATCCTTAGTGTTAACACTCCACCACCCCCTCCCCCCAGAATAAAAGAAGACCCCCAAATTTCAGTTTTTCTCGATCTATGCTACCAGGCCTTGAAGCAATAGTAACTTCAAGCATTCAAATTACTGACAATATAGATAAATGTTCAATAAAAAGAGTAGTTTCAACGAGTGCATATTTCTTTTTCCTTAGTGACTCCCTTTTTCTCCTAATTGAAATGCACATGAAAGTTAAATTAAAGATTACAATAGAATGCCTTCCTGTCCTCTTGCATTTTTTTACTCTGAATAGCATTTGTTGGCAAAGGAAAAAGGAAAAAGGAAAAAAAAAAAAAAAAAAAGATGCGAGAAACCTAAAAGAATAAGAAGCAGACTTCCAGATTCTTTTGCAAGGTATTTCACCTTCTTGATGGATCATTTCTGTTAAAAGAAACTACTGTCCTAAACAGCTGTGATCTTTGAGGGAACCATGGTCTTTGAGATCCCATTGTCCAGAGAAATGCAAGGAGAAGGATCACAATTCACAAGTGTGGAAAAAGGCTAAAAAAGAAAGAACATTAGTTATTTCCAATCAAATTTTAGAATTAATAATTTTCCAAAATCCTTTATGAGTGGAAAAGTTAGAAGACCAGCTCTCATTCTCCTTTTAAATGTCGGCACAGATGATTAATCTACTCTCTCATATCATTCCTTTTTCTGTCATTATAAAGACATGACCAAGTGTTAAATATAATTTCCTAATGACCACAAATCAAGGGTTTATAACATTTTGATTTGACTCTATTTTCTCACAAAAATTTATTAGCTCAGTTATTTCTCTCAATTGGGTCATATGCTACCAATTTTGACTGAAACAATGCTTATGTTCTTCAAAATCAGTCAATACCCCAGTCTCATTGATCAAATCAAGTATAAGTATCAGCCATAATGAAGAAGAGATAAAGCCATAATGTTAAACAGGCCTCCATAGGCACAACTAAGCAAATTAGAACAGCATCTCCAAATAAATCATAACTAAATGAGAAAAGTGTAGAATATATACAAAAAGACAACTTAATTAGTATTCCATGCATATTGAATCTTCTGATAAACAGATTGACAAGATTTATTTTCTTGGTCCACATAACTTTTTATGGGTGAATATCTATACTGCCTGTAAGATCGGAGTTCCACCTTTTTCATTAATAAAAGTTTCAGTCTTGTCATTTGACCACAAAAAGAAGAAAAAAAAAATGGTATTTTTAACCAATGTTACTTCACAGTTTATATTGGCAAATTTCACAATTTTATGCTCAAGATTACAATATTTGTAAGAAAGGTACCGATTCAGTCTCTAATAATTCAATGCAAAGTGACACAGACTGCGGAATTCATAAGAACCATATTCAAAGTTTGAAAGAGCAACATATGCAACAGACTCTAGGCTGAATTTCCTTGAGCTGCATTCATATGTACTTCAGCAGTATAATTGTAAATTACAACTACAAGGAGAAGAAATTCACGTAATCTAATAAGGAGTATCAATAACGAGAAATGAAATAGATGAACAGAAATAAAAGGACCGATCTATGTTGCACAATTAACTAAATCAATTAGCAATGGGATACACCATCAACTTTCATTATCATTTTACTTTTTGAGTTAAGACAGTAAGCTTACTTCAGCAATCTTTTCTTGCAGGTCATAGTTCTCTTCCCCTTCCATATCTAAATTTTCCTCTTTCAGAGCAAGCATTATCAGATCAAGAAGTGGAGCTGGATCACTCAACTGTATAGCATTAAAATGGGCGAATCGTTGCAAGACTTGCTGATACATGAGTTCTTTGCTGCCAAGGGATTGGAAACAAACAAATGGTTTAAGAGAACTGATTGATGTTGTAAAAGTAAACTCAGAATGATGCAAGCAAAATGCGGAACTGAATGTCGAGTTTTACTTCTGGCACATGGATTGCTTATCTACACAGAAGAATGTATACAAACAAGGTACAAAGGAGAAATATTTCAAAAAAAATATGTAGAACTATAAAATTAGTAAAAGTTCAAAAAAAATAATTGCAAGCAAAGTTACCAGAAGATACTTATTACACATCTGACCACATGATTGTCCCCAATTGGCACATATAACAACTAGAACCGATTGCCATCTCTCTCCAGTTTATTCTTACTAGATTATAGATGACTTTGATCAATAACTAAGTTTGGGTAGCTAATGAAACTAAAATGATTATCTTACTCATTAGACTTTGAGCAAAATCAACATGTAAAACAAAGAGTCTCTCTCAAATAAGTAATAAGAGATATCTAACATTTCCACTTCTAGCACAAAATCTACTTGTAAGAAAATTGATTAGTTGCACATAGAGTTTATCCTTAATTATTCATCGAAGTTTTTGGACAATTTAATGAAGGATGGAGATGGCAAACTGACGTAAATTTTCATATTTTAGATGCAATTTGGAAACGTTATACAGTTCAGATGGCAATATAAGCCATAGTCAATTTAATTTTTCATGTAATATCCAACAAATTTCCAATTATTTTAGGCTTAACTCCACTTTGCACCCCCCAACTTGTACTGGATTCTCACCCTAAACTTTTTTTTGGGACACTTTGCACCCTGAACTATCTAAATCTTCCCACTTAAATTCAAAATGTGATTCTAGTTAGGATGTCAAAAAATTTAATGTTTGTAGGGCACGCGTGCAACATTCTCTGTTAAGTGCAAGTGACCATAAAAAAGCCTAACTCCACTTTGCACCTCAACTTGTACCGGATTCTCAATTTGCACCCTAAACTTTTCTTTTTTGGGACACTTTGCACCCTGAACTATCTAAATCTTCTCACTTAAGTCTAAAATGTGATTCTATCAAAAAATATAATGGTTGTAGGGTGCGTGTGCAACACTTTCTGTTAAGAGCAAGTGACCATAAAAACTCAAAAAAGGAACAAAATGAAAAATTAAGAAAAAATTCATAAAAAGGAAAAAATTGTGAATAGAAAAGAAAAAAAAAAGTTGAATAAAATATTCAGAATAAGCTTAAAAAAACAAACAACAAACAAACCAAGCCTTAATCCCACTAAGTAGGGTCGGCTGCATGAATCCTGCTACGCTATTGCGCTCTGTTATGGACCATATTCTCCTCAATTCCTAGATAGGCTATATCTTTCCTACAAGTTACCCAAAGAATTTACCAAGTCTTTTTTGGTCTTCCTTTACCCCTCTTATGTTAACTACTCTCTCTAAAATCTACTCGCCTAACAGGCGCTTCTACTGGTCGTCTTAACACATGACCTAACCACCTTAAGCGTGTTTCTCTCATCTTCTCATCAATAGATGCTACTCCAATCTTCACGAATATGCTCATTCCGTATCTTGTCCATCCTAGTGTACCCATTTGGATTTCTACTACTCTCATCTTTTGCTCATGTGTGTGATTCACTGCCCAACACTCAGACGCATAGACCATCGCTAGACTAATTGCCGTTCTATAGAATTTACCCTTAAGTCGTAAAGAAATTTTGAATCACATAATATTCCCGATACCATTCTCCATTTAGTTCATCCCGCTTGTATCCGATGTGCAACATCTCGATCTATACCACCATTACTCTGAATAATTGATCCTAAATATTTAAAATTTTCACTTATGGGTATCTCTTGATCTCTGATACTAACCCCTATTCCATTCCTACGTGCATCGGCTTGCTAAACTTAAATTTCATAAATTCTATTTTTGATCTACTAATTCTAAACCCTTTTGCCTCAAGTGTCTCTCTCCAAATCTTGAGTTTAGCATTAACCCCATCTTTTGTTTCATCTACTAACACAATGTCATCTGCAAATAACATACAGCATGGTATTTCCTTTTGTATGTGCCTTGTAAGTTCATCTATGACCAACGCAAATAGATAAGGACTTAGAGCTGAACCTTGGTGTAAACCTATATTTATAGGGAACTCTCGTGTCAGCCCTCCTAGTGTTCTCACACTTGTAACATCCCTATATATCTCCTTTATTGATTCTATGTATACTACTCTTAACTCCTCTTTTTTCTAAAACTCTCCACATAACTTCTCTAGGGACTCTATCGTATGCTTTTCAAGATCAATAAAAATCATATGTAGATCCTTTTCTTTATCTCGGTATCTCTCGATAAGTCTCCTTAAGAGATGTATGGCTTCAGTAGTCGATCTCCCTGGCATAAAACCCAGAAGCAAACTGATTATTTGACACATTAGTCTCATTTCTTAACCTTCTTTCTATCACCCTCTCCCAACGTTTCATCGTATGGCTAATTAACTTAATACCTCTGTAATTTGCACTATTTTATATATCCTCTTTATTTTTGAATATGAGTATGAGTACTCTTCTTTCACTTGTCAGACATCTTTCTACTCTTCAATATTTTATTGAAAAGATTGGTAAGCCAACTTATGCCCTTCTTTCCTAAGCATTTCCATACCTCGATTGGGATATCATCGGAGCCAACTACTTTTCCTTTATTCATCTTCAAAGCCTCCTCCACTTTTAATTCCTGAATCCTTCGATAATACATTACGTTTCTATACTCCTCAGAAAAAAACAGAGTGGTAGGGGTAGTGGGGGTAGTGGGGGTGGAGGGGTGATGGGGTAGAGGGGGATTTGGGGATAGGGAGACGTAGAACAGTGGAGGTTCCCATCCCTAGGGACCCCCCCCGAGGGGTTGGGGGTGGCGGGATGGGGCCCAATCTAGGGTGGGGTGGAGAAGGGTGGTAGGGGATGGTGCGGGGTTGGGGTGAGGTTGTAGGGGTGGATGTGGAAAGTTAGGGATGGTGGCTATGGCTGAGGAGGAGGAGAAGGATGATGACTGGACGGGGAAGAAATGATTTTTTTTATTTTTCAATTTCGCCCCAAATCTTTGTTTAATTTCATTTATTTCGAAAATAATTTCAAACAACTCAATTAGAATTTATAATGGGTTGTTTAGGAAGAAGGAATGAGTGTTGAGAGGGAAATGAGTGAATAAGAGGAAATGAGAGTCATGAGACTATTTTGTAATCCAAAATTTTGGTCAAAGGAGGGAAAATTTCCCAGCACTAAATTTCTAACACCTTTAGTGATTTTCCAGTCACTCGTACTTAACGGAGAGTGTTGCACACGTGCCCTACAACCGTTATATTTTTTGACAGAATCACATCTTGGACTTAAGTGGGAAGATTTAGATAGTTCGGGGTGCAAAGTGTCCCAAAAAGAAAAAAGTTTAGGGTGCAAAGTGAGAATCCAATACAATTTGGGGGTGCAAAGTGGAGTTGGGCCTCTTTATTGTCACTTGCACTAAACAGAGATTGTTGTACACGCGCCCTACAATCGTTAAATTTTTTTATGGAATCACATTTTGGGCTTAAGTGGGAAGATTTAAACAATTCGGGGTGCAAAGTTTGAATCCGATACAAATTGAGGGGTGCAAAGTGGAGTTAAGCCTTATTTTTATTTGTTAAAGTATGTTGCTTCTATTCTCAAGCCAGAAAAAGATTGTCACAGGAGGTAATGCTCTTGCCAACTTCCTTTGTTTGGTTTTCCTTTCTTCCTCAAAAGGTTAAGCCAAACTATTTCTTTTTGCAACTTAATTTTCCTTGGATATAAACAAACAGCTAGGGACTTTGCCAACCCTCCAACCTTCAAGGTGATTTCCAGATTTACTTTAAACACACACACACACACACACAGAGGGGAGGAGGGAGAGTGAGGAAATAGAACAACCTCTTCTGGAATACCAACAAATATTGGAAGACAGAAAAAAGAAATACTACCTCAAGTTAACAACATTTGCAAGATAGAGGTGAGTATTGTGCTGAAGCAATACAAAAACATCATCTGCCATGCCGATATACGTGCAGTTCTTAATAATGTCCAGGAGACCTGCCAAATACTGTAATTATTGGAAAGAACCTAGCATTACCCAAGCAGCAAAGGAACTTCCAAATATTGGCAAGGAAATCTCATACCTGAGTGACAGTTGTAGTCAATACCATTGACAAGCTCATGAACGCTTGTAAGATCAGCTGTTTCCCTAGGGTTCCTTCTTTGTCTGATGGAAGACCTGCAATTAGAACAGCCATATAAAAATACTGAAAAAAAGAAAAAAGAAAAAAGAAAACTTTTTGTGCCAGTAATTTGCTATTCTCTTTTCATAAACATGGATTCTCAATATCAATGGTTATAAGCGTCTTCACACACATTTAAGAAATAAGACATGCAAACATCTAATATCAGAAACACTCACATATACATGAGAAAAAGAAAAAACTTGCGCAAGGCGTATAACTCCTACCAAAGCTTATTCTACATCATTCTTCCTAAAGAAGCCTTAGGAAAAGCAAAATAGTTTATGGTCAAGCCATTAAGGTTTCAAGCTATGTTTGAAACTTCCAGATAAAGAAGAATAAGAACAAAAATAGGAATTAGAAAGAACATCCAACTCACTTATAACACCTGAAAGAAAGATCTTACACGTAACAGCAGATATCTTTTTTATTTTTTATTTCTTTTAATAAATAATAACAGCAGATATCAACAGAAGGATTTCTTCAAAATGCAGCCATAAATGGGAAATCAACCCTGTCAGAATGGCATACCGAGTCTCCTTTCTTTCCTTCTCTTATGATGATAATGATTAAACTCTTGCAGATCATTAATAATCCACGACAAACTTTATTTGATCCAGTTCTTAAATTACAGTAGGACAGGAGATCACTACATCCAAACCAGACCAGGGTCTAATAGAAGTATATGCTGAAATTGACTCGAATATCCATGATAGGAAGTTACAAATTATGGTAAAAGCAGCAGCAGTGTAGTAAAACCTATAACCAAACAAAAATATACAATACTAAAAAATCAAATAGTTTCCGATATCTGACCGCACATCAATTTTGAAGCACTAGGTAACCAATATCATCAGTGACAACTAAAAGCCTGAACAGCCATCAAAGTTTAGTAGGTGGTCATGGAGGAGAATGTTCTACCTTATAGAGGCCAGGCAACTTTTATCTGCCTGATTAGAAGGCGTTGCTTGCAAGTAAGCATGCAGCCTTCCAGCAGGATCCAGCGAATCTACACGCACCATTTTATGCACAGGAACTTTTTCCGATTTTTGTGCTATGAGAGATAAAGGGCCAAAAAATTGGATACTTCAAAAGCAGAATTGGAAATAGAATAAGTAAAGAAGTAGATCCATTAACATTTTACTTTCCACCCAAGCGCAAATAGAAAACATACCTAGCAGTCTGCAAACCCGAGGGTGTGGGGTTCTTGGGGGAGTCTTTCTGTGTGGTTGGAGAACTAGCTGGAGACGCACCCAGTTTCTGCATCATATATGAAATGAAGAAGAAAAGGCAATAAGTGAACAATCTGAGATGTTGAGAAGCATTTCAGGTAGACATAATAAGATCACTCCCAGAGAATAAATAGTACATCAAAAAAGTTAAAATGCAGATCTACTTGTTGGTGTGCTCCACAGCGCGCCTTCAATATTGCAAGTTTCTTTGTTATGTGTCCTAAAATGTTCACTCTTTAAAATGGCAAAATTATTCCTTATCTTACACTCTTCTAGTTTCACTAACAAAAGCCAAATATTCACTCTTTCACAATCTCCCACACAAGGTTAACATTTAATTCTGTCTCTTCACATATCTGAATACCTTCACTAAAGGCCGCACAATTGTTATACACATCTAGATGTGTATTGCATAACATTCATCATATTTCAGTAGAATAATAAGAATATAGTTACTAGACGTTAAATTAGCTAGCCATATTTGGAAAGAATTTGTTCAGTTTCAAGTGACACTGGAACAACTTAAAGTTTATTTAGAAGTCAAGGAAACTTTCTAATTGTGAAAATATTTTGAACCAAATTAATCTTAAAACAAGAAAAAAAAAACACACACACACAGAGAAGTGAAAAAATGGAACTCTGAGTGCCCAGAATTAGCTACATGTTATAAAATTGACAAATTATTTCAACTCTGAGTGCCCAGAATTAGCTACATGTTACAAAACTGACAAATTATTTCAAGTTGTTATAAGTGCCTTCTGAGATGCATTTCCAAACCAGTGAACGTCTATTCCCTCCCATTAACATCAGTAGACACTAACTGGCAACATGGTGAAGGGTATTTTAACTGAAAATCAAATTTAGTGTTTTTGTGGTTGTTCTCTCCTGCACTACCATACTCTTGCTAAAGCACTTAAAATGGAATCATGCTCCTACCATAAGATCATAACCACAAATCAAAACTTAAGAAATCATACTGTCAGTGAAATCCAAAATTAGCAATCAGAATTTCTACCACCTCCATATACTGCTACTGGTGACCGCCGTGGCCACATGGTAGTGATACAAACCAAGAATTGATACACAGTAATTGTGTCAAATAATCATTTGAACCTTCCCAATTCACCCATTAATAGGTCTGTGGTTCAAACAGATGGTTCATACTCAGTCCTATACAAATTTTTTAAAGAAAAGAGGTGAAAATTGAGTTACTAAAGAAGATTTGAGGTGAAAGTAGACTGAAAATAGTCGCATCATTTGTCAAACTGATTCAAACAACATCAGAAAAATAAATAGAAAAAGAACTGGTCATGCATTTTGAGCTTAGCAAAGATTAGCAAACCCAGGTTGCATCACATGACCAGCATAACTGATAAAATCGGCATGATCGATTGTTTCTTCTCTGGTTGTATCAGTCTAGGAATCAACTGATTTAAGTAACCGTCCGGGAATACAAACACAAGTAATGCTGAATGATTCAGCAACAGGATATTAATTTGGAAGCTCGTCTCCATGTCAGATAACTATAGTGAATACAAAAGCAAAATACTATAACTGGTTATGGCCTACTTTCAAGCAAGAGAATTTTACCACAAAAATCCAGCAAAACTGTTAATATATATGATATAGAGAGGAGAAACATTACACAAACAAATAAACAAACAAACAAACCAAGCCTTAATCCCACTAAATAGGGTCGGCTGCATGAATCCTGCCACGCCATTGCGCTCTATCATGGACCATATTCTCCTCAATTCCTAAATGGGCTATATCTTTCCTATAAGTTACTCACCAAGTCTTTTTCGGTCTTCCTCTACCCCTCTTATGTTGACTACTCTCTCAAAAATCTACTCGCCTGACAGGCGCTTCTACTACAAATCAATTACATGATATTGAAACATTGAAAAAAAAAAAATCAATTACATGATATTTGTGCACCATTTTTATTCGTAAACTCTTACGTCCGGTGCACAAGGTATAGTAATATATTGTCCTTGCTACAAAATTATCTAGAGTCCAACCTCTACACAAATCAGAGTTAAAAAGGTTCCCCCCTGTGAAGAAGCAATAGTTCAGCGGCTTCAGCCTAAGCCAGAAGTTAGATCAAAATACAATTCCTATTTGTTTTGAAGTTCTTATCATAACTGGAATTACCTGCTCTTGAAATGTCCTCGATTCGTTAGAGTTCCTCAATCTTGACTCAACTGCAGATTGTATCTTCTCAATGATAATTTCTTGATTCAAAAGACTTACCTGCATTCAACATGAATTGCCCATAAAAATTGTGGGAAAAAAATTAAGATAGGAGAGACAGATAGCATGCACGTTGAGAGAGAGAGAGAGAGATCTGAAGGGATGAATTTCAACTGCAGCAAACAATACGAAACGAAGAAATATCCTAATGGTAATACAGCAAAGCAAACCAACTGCATGACCCACCTGCCATACAGGAGTGGGTGTGTAATCTCAACCCATCAAGCAACAGGTGATCCGTGCCTCTCCATACTGTGATCATGAACTTCCAACCACTATGTAAATCATATTTTTTTTCATTTTCTGGAATGTAATCAAACTATCACTTAAATTACTTCATATCAGTGTTACATGGATCGTGGTACAGTTTAGTACGCAGTACGGATATGGGTATGTGGCATAGGATTTCTCCCCGTATGTGGTAAGAAAGGGTAGGCATAGATGGGTCGCTTTTTTAGCATCGAAATTCACTATTTAGGATTGTTATTTATGCTTAGAAAGAGTAGTTAAAAAATTATAAGTGCTAAAGAGTAATAAGTTTAATTACAATTCTCATTAAATAACTGTTTCTTATCCATAAAAAGAAGTTAATAAGTACTGAAATTCTTGCTTCCATTATTTCCTCTTTCCTATATGAATCTTACTCTCCCTATAAGAAGTTGATAAGTACAAAACTTCTTGTTTCTATTTTTTCCTCTTTCCTATGTAACTTTTACTCTCCCTCTCTCTTAAAACTCTTTAGGAAATGTACACTAAAAACAGCGCTCTAGCCAGCAATCCATGTTTTGAAATGAACACTCCCAGAACATGGATTGCAAGGGAAAAGAGCGATCCATGTAACACTGATTTAGATGCTTCAGATACTGCTCCCTGATATATAATTAGCACTTCACAGACAAATACCTATGTCAGCACAACATGACACCCAGACATAAAGGGAACACAAGTAGGCAACAGAATTCAAGGAGAATAAACAAAGAAAATGTATAGCACTATAAATGTAAAATTCCTTCTAAACTCATAATAAATATAGTTGAAGAAGTAATGAAACTCATGTTGGAAGGTGATTGATAACCCTAAGAAATTAGGGTTATTTCAGCCCCAATTTGGGTGGTTTTTAACTTAGTTCATGAGCTTTTAGGTCAGTTGTGTGTGCTTTCGTGCATTTTCACATTTATATGTGTGTTTTATTATTTAGTTTAAATGCTAATTTAGTATTATTAATTTATCTATATATGCTTTTCAATGATTATGGTTATGTAGGTTTCTTGTGAAGAAAAACCAAGAAAGTAAGTACAGAAAGGCGGGAGACGAAACAAGCTAGCTAAACTGTTGGTGGAAGACTTCGGGCGTATGGCCATTAGACTGTTGGGTGGTTTGCCCATGGCAAAGTTTGCGGTAGAGGGACACGATTTCTGCACTTTTGAGCCCTCTTTGGTCTTTTTACCCCCAAACCCAATTCCCATTATAAATATCATCTTAGGGTTCAAATTCTAGGAGACCCTAGCCACCCTTTTCCTTTCTTTTCTCCTCCTCACTTGGGGAGGAACCTTCTTGATGCAGTCAACAAACGGCTCGAGGAAAAGTAAAATCAAATACTTTCACAATTGCGTTCAAGCATTAGTTTTATGTTTCTTTGAAGAAAAGACGATTATTTGGGACATGGATAGGCTAATTAAAGAATTATTCAAGTAGGGAATCAGTTTTATTGATCTTAAGGTTTTTTATGATTTTAAAAATTAGGGGTATCTTAGTAATAGTTAGATTAGCTATTTGCAGGAAATATTCTTGTTCAGTATTTTATTATTTTTGTCTTTGAGTCTAATATGGACTTTGTTTCCATTTGGATTTTAGTAATAGAGTTAAGTTAGGATTATTGTTCTAGGAAATAAAAGGTAAACCCTAATCAAAATAAGATTTGTCTTTGGAGTCGGTAAATAATGTACTTCTCCACAAAGAAAAGATAAATTTCAGCTTAATAAAAAATTCCTGCAAATTTTATTATTTTCTCAAGGATTGTGTGATACAATCTAGCCTTGGATGTAATGCCTTAATGTATCTAGAAGTGATTCCTAATTTGGTCTCATTTAATTTGAAGATTCCGGCAGTTTTACTATAGTTTTCTATCCAGATTTTGTTAACAATCTTGTTCCTAGCATTTTCTGCTAGTTAAAGTTGCTATTTATTGTGTATTCTAAGCCCCTAAAATCTATTCTATAAGTTTGTTGGTCTACCCACAGCTTGTGCTGCGTCAGTTTGGTATCAAAGTTGCAAAACCCAAATTTTATTTTTGCTGGATTTTGGCTCTGATTACCAAAGTGACAACAACACAAGTTGTGGGGTAGGCCAACAGACTTGTAGAATAGATTTTAGGGACTTAGAATACGCAGTAAATAGCAACTTTAATTAGCAAAAAACACAGGAATGAGATCGTTAACAAATTACGGACAGAAAACTATAGTAAAACTATTGAAATCTTGAAAATAAATGAAGAATGAATTAGGAAACATTAAGAATCACTTCTAGCACCTTAAGCCATGACACCCAAGGCTAGATTGTTTCACACAATCCTTGAGAAGATAGTAAAGTTTGCAAGAATTTTTTATTAAGCTGAAATCTATATCTTTTTATGGAGAAGTACATTATTTATAGATTCTAAAGACAAATCCTATTTTGATTAGGATTTATATTTTTACTCTGTATAGGAACAATAATCCTAACTTAACTCTATTAATAAATCCAAATGGAAACAAATGCCATCCAAGATTCAAAGAAAATAAGAAGCACTCCTAAAATAAAATACTAAACCAGAATATTTCCTGCAAATAGCTAAATTACTAAAATACCCCTAACTAATTAAAAATCATAAAAAAACTTTTACATTAATAAAATTGATGATTCCCTACTTAAATAATTCTTGAATTAGCCTATCCATCTCCCAAATAGTTTTCTTTTATTCAAAAGAACATGAAACTAGTGCTTGAACGCATTTATGAAAGCATTTGATTTAGCTTTTCCTCGAGCCTTTTATAGACTGCACCACTTCCAGTTAGGTTTTCAGATTTTCATGTCTTCTTCTTTTGTTTGATTCATGTTAAAGCTTGAACCTTTAAGTTTCTAAGTGCTATGTTTATGTTTACGCTACTTGTTTTAATTATTAATTTCATGCCTACTTTAGTTTACAAGTTTTCTTCCGTGCTTTAGTTTGAATGGCTTCTTTAAATACTTTATATACATGCTTTCCTTAAATTCACACCTATTTTAGTTTACTTGCTTTCTTTACTTTATTTTGTGTTAATAAATGCTTTTCATTACTCCATAATTAGTTATGGATTAGCGTTAGATGATGCTAATTGCCAATGAGTGATAATTAATTTGGCTGTCAAATGGTAAAATAGACAAACTAGGCGTTACTAATGAACTATAAAGGGTAATAGGGGAATTGACAACTTCACTAATTGTGCCGTTAATAGAGGCAAGAACGGATGTTGGACCTCCGTTATTGACCTAGATTAGTAATTGGATTAGGTTAGAATTTGATTTTGATTTTCACAGACTAATTCACCTAGTTGTTCACCCAGAATTCTATAGGTAGATAATTAAGTTCGGCTAGTTCTAAATACTAGAAAGAATCCACATTTATACTAATTGGATTAATATAGCTAATTGACACGAGAAATCGAGATTAAGTTAAATTTGCGAATCGACCTCTAACTTGGCTAATTAAACTAATTGATTGAATAAATTAACCAATACTCGGAATTGCCTAGTCGATACACTAACCTACCGTTTTATCAATTCTAGTTCTTAGGTTTAGTTTAAATCAAATCTTTCCTTTTTCAATCTTTCAAATAGTAATCGAACCAAATAATAGGCACATGTCCTCATGGGATCGACCCTTACTTCCGCTTGCTAATATTTTGACCCTCCTTGCATGCGGTGCGTCATCTAGTTAGTAGTAGAACTAGGTGACCCTGTGTACTTGTGGTACGTAGAACTAGGTGATTATAAATAGATAGAATATATCTATCAGCGACTGAGAAACTTACCAATAAATGACCTATTGTTTAATGTTTTCCAGATCATAAAGTTGCAATCAATGGTTGAGATGGTAAAGGAGTGTACAATAACTGTAAAGACAAACCAAGGTTACTATAGTGAATTTCCTAAACTTGTAGTGAGGATCTCATAACCGTATAGCTCATCTCATAATTGTTTGAAAAATGTCTAATACTATTACTTCCCTTTTCTTCTCGCAATATAGCTAAAAAATGGTAGAACATGACCAAAATCATTCAAAGAATCTTGAAGCAGAAAACAACTTGTGTTACGACTGACGACAGCCATGCACCACCTGTTTCCAGATTCCAGAAGGCTTTTAAGAACGAGACTTACACGGTACCGTTTCTCAATGTTTATGCTTCTATAATTTGAACCTGTTTATCAGGTTCAATTGACATCAGTATCTTCACAAATTCAAATACCATTTCAAAGTGTTCGTTTTTCTATAATTTGAGCATGTTCATGAGACTTAGTTGAAATTAGCTTCCTTAGAAATTGATATTTTTGGTGATTAGCAAACAAGAAGTTAGAAACTCACAGAAGACATCCTCGTCATGCTCATTAAACTAGGTTCTTTAGTGACAGGTTTTATTATTTAACCTGCAAAGCTAATTCAACTGATACTTGAAACTGTGTTATGCAATTCTTCTAAGTGGCATCTCCTAATGTCTTGGTGAAAGCTTTCTGAAGCCAGAAAATCATTCACAAAGTGGAAGGGGAAGAGAAAGATAAGTTCATCAGCAACAAGTACATGGCTTGTAAGCCAAAGGAACTCCATACTATGCATAAGAGAATGCTAAATCATTTATTATAATCTAGAGAAATATATACTTCAGGTACACAGAATCAAAATATATATTTTTTCATCTAATAAATGGAGTTAGACCATCAGAAAAAAAATATATATCTGTTTTGCAAGAAAAGAAATAAAGAATCTGCAACCAATGAAGTTAGTGACAAATAGATGTCTTACTAATGAAACTTAAGCAGAAAAAGATATACCTCTCTCTTTGTAGGATGTACATTCACATCAACGTGCTCGGTGGGCAATAAGATTGACATGTATATAAAAGGTTTTGATGCTTTAGGCAATGTAGCAGAATAAACAATCTCAATTGCCCTCTTTAAAGCACTGCAGTCTACCAGTCTATCTAAAAAAGAAAGGAAAGAAGGGGTCAGAGCCAAAAATACAATGCTTTCAATGGTTTTTTAGTGACGTGTGAAGGGAAACAAAGGTAAAAATATTTATAGGTGAAGACCTATATCAAAATATTAAGAAATTTTCCCTGCCAAGGAAAGAACAGAGATAGATAAAAACACAGTACTATGTATTCTGGTTGAATGGCCTAAGTTCAAAAATTCTACTTCCTCCAATGCTACAACAAAACTTGTAAAGTTGTTGACTATGATAAAGATAAAAACAACTATTGTACACCTAAAATATTTCAAAATAGAGGTAAACAGAAGCAGAAAAGTATAATAAACAGGCACGGTCAAAGACTAAAATGGGTTTCTGTAAACAGTGGATATACTGGATCATGATGTGCATTACTTCTTTACACATGTGTCCTTTTCTTTCAATGTCAATGATGTGAAGTCTGGTTATGTTAGGCCAACTAGAGGGATTAGGCAGGGTGACCCTCTTTACCCTTATCTTTTTCTACTGTGCTGTGAAGCTCTTTCCAAATTTATTCAAACAGTCAATGAATAAGAAGAACATTACAGGTCTTAAGATTAGCAAGAATGGTCCCCCTATCACTCACCTTCTGTCTCAGATTTTTTGCAGATGATTCACTGATTTTTTGTAAAGCCTCAGTGGAAGAAGCAAGGGAGATAATACATATTCTGAACAGCTGTGAATCCTGCTCAGGTCAGCTTATCAATTTGGACAAGAGTTCTGTGTTCTTCAGTAAGAACTTAAGCAAGAACAGGATGGATGAGGTGTGTGCAGAACTGGGAGGGATAAAAAGAGTATCCCAAGGTAAGTACTTGGGATTGCCAATGGTCATTTCTAGGTCCAAAGATCAAGTGTTTGGTTATGTCAAACAAAGGATACAGAAGAAAATTGACAGTTGGAAGAACAATTTTATTAGCCAAGCAGGAAAAGAGGTGCTGATTAAGTTTGTGATCATGGCAATGCCTGCCTATGTCATGTCTACCTTCAGAGTGTCTAAGAAACTCTGTAAAGAGATCAGTGGCATGATAGCTAGATTGGTGGAGCTCAAAGGAGAAGAAGAATGGCATGCATTGGATCAGCTGCAACAAGATGACTAAGACTAATGGAGGAAGGAGGTTTAGGATTCAAGGATATTATGCATTTTAACTCAGCCCTCTTAGCAAAGCAGTTATGGAGATTGATCGTGCATCCAAACTTACCGGTGAGTAAAGTGTTGAAGGCTAAGTACTTCAATAGACAGAACATTTTTACAGTTCCAGTAGCCAAAAATGCTTCCTGGTTTTGGAAAGGCGTCATGAGTACTAGAGGGTGGTTCCTGGAGACTAGGAATAGAAAGAGAGTTGGGAATGGCTGTTCAATCAAGGTTTGGAAGGATAAATGGTTACCTAATAGTATGCTTGGCAAAATGACTTCAGTCAGACCTGAGGATTGCACAATTGAGACAGTTGACCAACTGATCAGCAACTTTAGATGGAACAGGGAACTGATCAGCCAAATCTTCAATGCAGCAGAATCCCAACAGATCATCAATATCCCTATTAGCTTGGCTGGGAAAAATGACTCCATCTATTGGCAGCACTCTGGAAATGGGTTATACACAGTCCAGATCAGGTTACATTATGGCCAAAAAAGGGAAGGATTCAAGAATAAGCAAAAGAGGAATAGAGGCTGAGTCTAGTAGAGGGAACCAATCAGTCAGCATGTGGAAGTTCATTTGGAAGCTCAACATCAAATGTGGATTCAAATTTTATGGAAATGTATCCATCAAGTTTTGCCTGTCAATGAAGTGTTACATAAAAGAACAGGTATAGGAACTCCTATATGTACTTGCTGTGGTGAACATCTCGAAACAATTGAACATTGTTTTTTCCTTCGCACAAGTCCTTTGGAATGTGGAGATTACACCAGTGATCTCGGATGGTCTGATAATTTTAGAGGTGATTTTGGGAAATGGATGGAGGAACTTATAGGAGCTACTAAAAGGAGAAATGGCAAGAAGCATATAGAGGCTACTGTTAATTCTCTGGCACATTTGGAAAAGAAGAAATGAGAAGATTTTTGAGGGCTTAGATGATCCAGCAATTAATCTGATCCAAAAGGCTGTAGCATAGAATGGAATGAGTACAGCAGGGATAACAGACCATACACCTCTGAGTCATTGGAAGGAACAAGTATAAACAGGGAATGGACAATTTGGACACATCCAAGGAATGGTTGTATCAAGCTTAACACTGCAGCTGCTGTGAGTTGGAAGAATTACAGAACTGGAATTGGAATAGTTGCCAGGGATGAAGAGGAGAGTTGAAAGCTGTTTGGGGCCTTACTGACAAAAAGGTAGGGAAGTTTGAGGTGGCGGAGGCTGAAGCTATAAGAATGGCCCTCATCGAAGCCAAAAAAGAAGGCTGGACTGATGTGGGGATTCAGTCAGATAACAGGTCCTTGATCAGCAGAATTAACTCCCTAAACAGTCAGCATGTACTCCTATCTACCATCCTTGAGGACATTTTGATCCTTAGTTCCCTGTTTAATCTTTGTTCCTTTTCTTTTGTTAGTAAATCAGGGAATAGTTTTAGTAGGAATCTAGCAAATTATGCATCTACGACTTTGGTTGAAAGCAATTCTTTTTGGAAGAAAGACTTCCCACTGTGGATATCACAGTTTGCACAGTCTGACTTGCAGCATTTGCCTCATATACTCTAATTTTTGACTTGAGGCCTATATATGAAAGATTGTTAACTTTTGACAAAAAAAGGCATGGTCAAAGAAAGGTTCAGTCAATGAGACAGGCATGAAGACAGTTTTTCTTGTATAAATTATTACTTTCAACTTCTCACATGAGCAACTGGCTCTAATAATTGCATGTAATATTGCAAGTCTGCCAATCATGTTACAAGGATCAAATAACACAAATATGATACACCCTCTGTCCCACTTTATTAGTCATGATTTCTAATTTTGTATCCCACAAATTATTTGCATGGTTTTAAAAGGGAAACATAAGAAGAGCAATATTCCTATTTTACCCTTCATTCAATTTCGTTAAAATAACATTAAATTCATATTCCAACAATACATACTCTAACAAACCATTTCAATTAGAAACTTCAAAAGCAACAAACAGTAAACTTAAATCTAAATTGAGGGGCAATCAAACAAATAAAAAAAAAAAAAAGAAGTTCACAAATTGGTCAAACCTCGCTTTTCCTAAATTGTGAGCAAAGTTGACCATGACAAATAAAATGAAATGTTCTTGTAATCTGGGACAGAAACATGTTTTCCCCAACAGGTATTTAATAGCGAATACGTACTATTGATGAAAAGGACCATTGTTATCTTCTTTGCAATGTAATTGGAATTTGAGATGAAACCTTCCAGTTTGAATAATGAACCAGACAGCTCATTGTCCGAAGCTTCTATTTTCATCAAATTTCTATTAGAATCGACAGACACTCCATACACAGATCTGATTGCATCAAGTCTGGAAGATGTAGCCACAGAGTGAACATCTGCTCTAGCAGCTCCATGCTGCGTCAATGATATAATAATGCAAAGTAGGTACATCTTGTTCATTAAAAGGGAAAAGGACAGTAAGAAAACCTACAAGCCAAAAGACTGACCTTTCTACAAGAAAATCTCTTATTGCTCACATTTATGTGATGAATAGCAAACCGACTCAGCAAATCCACAATTTTTGGATAGTCATCAGCTGAATTTTGAAGCGTTTTCCGACGAGCAATCATGTTATAAAACAAATTCTCAACCTGAGGGAGAGATATATAGAACATTGAGAAAGAAAGTTTGATATTGAATGGATCATACTTATTTAAGTGTGTAATACACAAGTTTCAAAGTCATCTAGCTTTCTCCTCTCTCGAAATCATTCCTCGTAGAAATTAAGAAATGGAAAAAGTTATTGAAATTTTCAACTATATTTCAAGTTTCATATTCATATTAAATTCAAAAGGCAGCTATAATTTTTCTGTCACATAAATATGGTTCCTTGTAACGTTCAAGCAATAGAACAAGTCACAAGAACAGGATATAACTAAATAGTTTCATATTCACATTCGGAATTGGAAGTATCAACAATTTCCTGTCTAAGAAATGGCTCCTCATACAATTCAACCAATATGCGAAGCCATTTAATGTCAGAGAAATCCAATAATATTCAGAAAGTTCCACATTTACATGAAAAACAAGTGGTAGATATTATCTCTGAAATGCTAATATCATGATGTTGTGCATCCTTCCCTACTTTAACTCTCACTATTTAAGACATTAATTTTCCATATTTATTCTTTAATTGTTCTCAATGTAAAAATCATGAAAAATAAAAGGTTTGGTGCCTGGGGAATGAAGCAACATAACACTAAAAAACAAACCATTATTTGAGTCCCCTTCACAGCAGCACATGCTTTTGGTTCATGTTCCATAACACCATCCCTGTAAGTTGCCCTTTAAACAGAAAAAACGAATAGCTTTATTAATTCAAAAACAAATTTATAAGCTCATATGAATACATATTTTCCTCTCTGTTAAATCCAAAATGCGTCCGAGTATGTGTATGCAATAGTATGGCTAACAAAATTGAATAGAAGAAGAGAACATAGGACCGCACACCAATATAAACAAAAAGGCTGAAGTAAAATGCAGGTCATACTTAAGACTAGAGTGTTTTTTCCTAATCAAAGAGCCGCCTCAAGAAAATAATGAAACATCCTACTTGCTGCTTTGTACATAAAAAATCATTGAAAAGATCCTAAACATGAGTAAATCATAGTCAGATCAAAATCAGAACTAATCGATTATTATATCTTGAGTCCCCTGTTTGTATTATCATAAATGACCACAGAAACTGTGCAAAACCAAAAAAGAAAAGAACATCAAACAATCAACAACAAAACCACATCAAATAGAGTATCCAGTCGTGATGGTAAAAGCATGAAAGGGCAAAACCTTCAGAGGTCCTAAACCAGTAAAAGTGCTTGAAGGTTGTGATCCACAAGTAAATGAGTTCAAGTAGAAGGAACACAATAAAACACAGCAATGGAAAAAATATGAGTGTATATGATGCATGTTACTGAATAAGTTACTTGCTATTATTACCTGTACCCATGCAACTGACCGTTGATAATAGTGGTGACAGTCACGTGACCAACATAAGTCCTTCATGCTAGCTAAGGCCTCACCTCTAAACCCCATTGACTGTATAGACTGTAGATCTTCAAAATGGCACAACTTGGAAGTTGTATGCCTTTCACATAATATTGGCAAATCCTCATACTAAACATGCAAAACAGAAAACAAAAAGAAATGTGAACAAAATTATAAACGTAAATGCTCATGCATCTAAAAAGAGAGTTACCCTAACTTATGCAATAGCAGATATAAAGTAAAGATGGTGGAGCCAAATGACCTGACAGTGTCTAGTCTTGAACAACTATTAGGATTATTCAAAGCAGAAGATCTACAGCCCAAAAAACATTAATAATAAACTACTTTGCTACTTAACGAATATAAGTCTCCCCAAAAATTGGAAGAATGCCACTTGTTTTTTCTTTCTTGCAATTTTAATTTGTTCCTGTTGTTATGGCCTCTGATATTTTGATTCATACAACTTGCTGTGTCAAGAATGTGCGTCATCTGGGATAGGACATAAAGCTACCCTTAATTCTAGATATCCTCCTTTTCCTTTTCTCTTTCAGGAAAGCCAACCAGTAATTTTCATGCATGGCAATAGTTGATCCCATAAAACACTCCTAAGCTGTTTGTTCTAACTGTAGCCACCAAATCAAAATAAAAAATAGAAAAAATTAATGAGAAAGCACAAACTCATCCTGTAAACCAAATTACCCACACTTTTGTTTAACCTACTACATAATTGCATTTTCTTTACTGCAACCCATAAAAATGCATCAAGTTGTAATTTACCAGTGTTAACACAAAATAAGGCAGATTAGGTAGTTTGAAAATGCATCTCTAATCACGCTGATTATCATTCAGTTAATAAAATATAAGAAACTTTCTAAACATAAAAAGATTATTCACAATAAAGTATCACTGTGTTTGGATGGATTTAATTTGAAATCCTAATCTATAAAACAAAGTAATTCATTTAGTCGTGGATTTAAAATCTATTAAGTGTGATTTTAATGGTTAAATAAATAGATTTTATGTCATTTCAACTCAAATTTATCTAATTCAAATTCATGCATTTTAAATGCTTCCTTCAAATCAAATTCGCCCATCCAAACACACACAGTGTATAATCATTTATGTTAGGGCTTAAAATGGAGGAGGAAGAGGGTTTACGCGGATGCCGTGGCCATCATCGGAGACTTGAATAAGTTTGAGTCCACCATCCTTGACGACAACGGAGATAGAGGTGGAGTCAGCATCCAAACTATTCTCGACTAGCTCTTTTACAGCGGACACCGGCCTCTGAATGACTTCTCCTGCAGCGATTTTGTTCACCACAGACTCTTCGAGGCGCTTAATTTTGGGCGGCTCTTTGAAAATTGGGGTTGGCTCTTCTTCTTCTCCAACTTCCATTTCCAGAGGTTGATCAGTTTCAGCGGTCTCCGCATCCATAACCTTTGAGGACTAGAATTCGTTATTGTCTTTAAAAAGTTTTTTTTCTTCTTTTGTTGGGTCGGGGGAGAAAAATTTTTGTACTCATTTTTTAAATTATGTTATTATTTTTTCATGTTAATTGGAAATTGGAGACCGAACACACTGAATTCGAGCTCAAGCCGAATTAAATTGTGAAATTTAAAAAAAAAAAAGATTCATGAACCTCGCATTCGCGTTCGGTGAATGCGATGTCAAATTGACTGATCTCGCATTCGGTCATTCGGATATAACAAAGTTCTGTGAGGGTCAGTCGCAGAACCCTGGCAGAACCTCCTCCTTTCTCTTCCTCCTCATTCTCATTTTTATTTGCAATTTCAGTCACAATCACCACCACTTCCTTTTCATTCTCCTCTACAATCACCACCATCTCCTTTTCCTCCTCCTCTACAACCACCACCCACCATCTCTTTGTCCTTCCCCTCTACAACAACCACCACTTCCATTCCACCACCACCACCACCATCATATTCCTCCTCAACAAACACCACCAACATATTTCAGGTAAATTAATTTTTTTTTGATCCAATTATTTTAATTAATTTATTATTTTAATTTTTTTTAGTTAATTAATTTAACATTGTTAATGTAAATATTTTAGAAAAATTATTTGTGATGGTAGCTTATATTTTTGTTGTTTTTGTGATTGTGAATATAAATGATTTGGTATATGGGGTGTGGGGCTGTTAATAATTACTGTCCTTAAACGGAGATATTGAAATTTATGATACTGTGTTTTTTGTTGTTATTGGGTCACCAATTCTATAAATTGGATAATTTGATGAAATTGGATTTGGTTGTATTTAAATTGTATATATGAAAGTGGTTCTATTTGGTTATATTTTGTTTAATTATGTTTGTATCCCTTGTCGGGCACATATTACTTGTAACTCTTGTCGGGTTATTGCATTGTTTGTAACCCTTGTCGGGCATGTATTACTTGTAAGCGTTGCCGATTTGTTGTGTTGTTTGTAACTCTTATCGGGTATGACCGGCGTCTAAACATATAGAGGAACTCTGTCGAATTTTTTTTATAAAAAAAAGATATTCCGTATCCAAAATTGGGGTCTAAACATGTTACATCCTACTTATAGGGAAATGACATTTGATAGACCCCGTCACATTCTCTGGGGAGGGGAAATAACTTATGAAGGCGGTACTATATCCTACCGGTCAATGGTGTGCAAGAAACTATTCCGAATAAAGCAACGGATTAGGTTGTTGAATTGGTTGACAAGATATACGAATTCATGGAGGTTGATAGGGAGCAGTTGAAATTGAATATTTTGTACAGGCATGTAGTTAGTCGTGGTGTTTACTCTGGCATTCCATTGACATCCCCTCATGTTAATATACCATTCGAGAGTGACACTTCATAGATACTTTCTCCAATGCGCACTCCGGTGGAACCATCATCTTTCGGACAGTCGTCCATTGGACCAGATCCAGAGCATACTGATCCAACTGTTTCAGATGAAAACCATGAACACGAACGCAGGCGCAAATTGCTCACCCTACTCAACAGCAAGACACTCCTCTATTTTATTTCTGTCGATCAAAAAGGGTGCCTAAACCTAGAAAGTGTGGTACGGGCAGAGGAGATTTGGAGATCATGGACATTGACATTTGTTATTACTTTTCGCAATCATGTGTGATTGATATCTGTTATTTGTATATCATTGTTCGCCCTTGTCGGGTGTTTTTTTTTTATTATTAGGTTTTTATTTATGTTTTTTAGCCCTTGTCGGCCTTTTATAGATGTTTGTTGCCCTTGTTGGGTATGGTTGTTGGCAGGGAGAATGTTCGTAAAATATGGGAGGTTATGTCAAAATTTTATCAAAAAATATGATAAATTAATAAATTTACTTTCTTACAACATTTCATTCGTGTAATATTTCGTTAATGTTATAGTTTATGTTTTAAAAATAATGGTTTAGTATTCCTATATATCGTATTAAATAAATGTTCACGATTTAGCGTTTAAGTGGTTTTATCTTAGAGCCAAATCATTTTTTAATTAACAAAAATATCAAACATTTTTCTATTTCTGTAATAGTGCAAAAAAAAAAAAAAAAAATCCCATCACTTCACAAAATACAAAGCTACTACCAAATAGTCAAATTTTTTTTAAAATTTTTAATGACCTCGCATTCACTGAATGCGAGGTCATAAAACTTTTTTTTTAAAAAAAACTTAGACTTTGCATTCACTAAATGCGAGGTCAGAAATATATATTTTTTTTTATTTTAAATTTTGGCTCCATGAGCTTGCATTCGGGAGATGCGAACTCAATGAGCTCGCATCTCCCAAATGCAAGTTCCCCCCGCCGGAAATTAGATTTGCGGCTAACATAAAAAAAGAACGATTTTCAAAACAATCACAGTTTTAAAAATTTCTCGTTGGGGGGGAGGGGTGTCCGGGGTTTGTTAAAGTTATCGCCAAAGTTTTGGGCTCTTGTTTTGGGAATATTTGCACCATGTCCACAAATTTACATCTCAAGCAAAATTCTTACATGGTTAACCATCCAAATAGGCTGTAATGAATTTGGTGTGGTCCGTTGTGTTACGCATGGATCATGGTGGCATGTATAATTCAAGGATTAATTGAACTTTACTTGAACTCACATTCTATGTCTTTTAATTGTACTTTACCCCTTAATTCAAATAATAAACACTTTATCCTACTAGAAAATTTTATAATATAACTAAATATAAAATAATAATGTGGATATTTGTTTGGAAAAATGACCTTAATATTCCTTTACATTTTAACTTTGTATTTTTAGTCCTTTATATTTAAAATGATATATTTTAGTCCCTTCCAGATTCAAAACTCACCATTTTTGTCACTTCATATAATTACGGTCATATTTTGTCTGAAATACTCATATGCTTATCGCATATAACAATTTTTAAGGGTAAAATTGACAATACATAATTTAAAACACTAAATTGTACAAAAAAAAACATGATTGGGACTGTTAAAGTAGGGAATGGCGGAGGAGAAACGGCATGGGAGGGAAGTAAGAGTGATGATAATAGGTGAGAGTTTTGGAGTGGTGGTGGTAGAGGGTTTAAATATTATTATTTAGTATTTAGAATTTGTGTGTTGCAAATTTTGCTGATGAAAAATATGTACACATACGATACACATATGAGTATTTCGAATCAAAATATACCATAATTGAGTCAAGGAACCAAAGTGCATTTTGAATTTATGACTAAAATGCATCATTTTGAATGTGAGGGATAAAAAAATTACAAATATGAAATGTGATAGACTATTGTAGTTGTTTTCCCTATTTGTTTTGACGAAATATCCTTCAAAAGTTTGTGCACAAATTAGTTAATTTTCATTTATTTTCTTTTTAACAATTCAAATTTTTGTTTCGTGACTATAAGCGAACTTTATAAATTTTCACATTTTTCTTAATCAACTTATACATTATTTTCTTAATTTATAAAACATAAGTACAAAAAATAAAAAATTTACAACTACTTTATGTTCATTTGTTTTTGCACAACTAAAACATATTATACTAAAAAAAAAGGTAAGTAAACTATCTTTTATTTAAAGAACTTTGCATGGCAAATATATTCTTTGATAAGTTGTATGAAAATAAAATATATTTTATTTTATTAATTCTTTATGTTTAATATGTTTAGTTCCTATAAAGCAAAATGAATAAAAAATAATTGAAAATTCACCTTTTTGTAATTGGATTCATAAATGAAGAAAGTAATATGTAGGTTTATTAAGAAAATAACAATTCACAAAATTCTCTTATAGTCATTATATAAAAATAAAATGGAAATAAATGGAGAGCAACTTTGCCCGTGGAACACATTTTTATCAAAACAAATATCTAAATCATCATTTTATACTTATTTATATTATGAGATCATCAAAGGGGGTAAAGTGCATATTGTTTGAGTCCAAGGGGCAAAATGCAATTGGGTTGTAGTTTCAGGAGGTAAAGTGTAATTAACTCTTAAATTATTTACAATTATAAGAGGATTCTATAGTCCTTCCGAGTATCCTACTCTTGGTTTAATATTAGTTATTGGATAAATAAAAGAACTTTGCACTCTTGAATTATGTAAATAGTTTATTATGGAGGTTTCCACATACACTTTTTCTTATACATATAGGAAACCTAAAAAATCCTTAAGATTGATTCTCCCTTTTTTTTCATGCTTATTTTTACACACTATCTCAACTACTATACATACATACATACATACATACATACAATAGCTTGTAATCTTGTACTTAGCACGGGACGAAATTGATTTCAATCATTCTTGTAAACCAACCATTTATAGATATCAAGTTTGAAACATTTACCTTGTTATTAAATATAGTTGACTATTAGGTTGCTATAAAATTGTAAAAGAAATAAGTGTCTATCATTCCTCATGCAACAAATAAAAATTAGACGGTAACTTAACCTTGATAGCTGTAGCGTAATTAGCAATGAATCATTCCAATAAAATACATTCATCAAAAATTACACACAAATATGTACATATATATACACACACATTGTAGTTGGTAACAACAATATAACACTCAAATATCTAAAAATATGGAAAAGGAAAACAAAAAAAGCAAGATGACAAAATTCAAAATTTACCGTGGTAGAGAAAGACAACCAAAAAGAATTATCAATTTTCTTTTCTAGATGGTTGCTGATGGAGTGTTCTTGCCCCCAAAATAAATAAATAAATAAATAAATAAATATATATTATATATATATAAAGTCAACTATCAATTGATATATATATAAAGTCAACTATCAATCGAAATCAATGAAATAAAAACCACATACAAACATCCAACAACTCTATATAGTCATACACAAAAATATTCTAAAGAAATAGGGATACTTTTCCTCACTTTGTTTTGCTCCAAATGAAAGGCCGAAGGGCTTCCATGCCAATGGTTAGGAAGAATATCAAATAGATGCCATGAATTACATGGCTTGCTACATGTAACATAGTGGTTCATGCATTTTCTTTTAATTTGATTCCTAAAGTCTAAGACAACCCTATTGAATTTGTCTATTACATATAATTGTTGTCTTCTGTAGATAATCAAAGGAATTTATAAGAGATATCATTAAAAGTCATAACTATTGATAAAAGTAATTAACAGTATGTTGCATGTCACATGACTCTTCAAATGAAATGACACATCTCAATGATTTAATCACAAAAATTAATCATCTTATATGCCTCTAATTTATGTCATATAAAGGAAAACTTGGCTTAAAAATTAGCCATGTAGAGGCCTTCATTAACTGCCACTTGTTTGTTTGTAAACATACAGGCTTTAGGTTTAGTATATACATACATATAGTGTTTGTATGTATATATATGTGTGTGTGTATATCTATATACACACATATATATACATATGTATATATGTGTGTGTGTGTGTGTATATATACATATATATACATATGTATATATGTGTGTGTGTGTGTGTATAAATGTGTTTGTGTATATATCTATACACACACACGCACACACATATATATATATATACGCACACATATACATATATATATATATGTGTGTGTGTGTGTGCGTGTGTGTGTATAGATATATACACAAACACATATATATACACACATATGGTACAACCTACTTTTTCTCCAGCACATAACAATCAGTAGCTGACACGTGGTGGGGAAGGGGCCTTAGTAATATTATAGGCCCCTTCATGTAAATACAAAACTACTCCCTCCCTCCCTCCTTATATATGGATAAAGTTTGGGAGGGCTCCTTCCAAGAGAGGGAATGACGTCAACACGATGGGTACTATTATACTAGAGCAACCTAAAGTCTATATAAAAGACTAATTCCTTCCATACCCGTTGCCCATAGTCTTCACTGCAACCTTCAGTATTGAAGCTGATAATCAATTAATAAATGCAGATGACTATAAAATCGGAATCATTCAGATTCGAGCCCAATCTGAAACCCAAATAATCAGGCTCGCCATGCCTTTTATGGCCTCTTTAAAGCCACTAGTGGACAAATCAATATACCTGTATTCTTATTTACACCCCCAATGCCCAATTAACACCACAGGTACTGTTCGTGTTACCGTATATGATACTAGGCTCACTGGAACAGATAGCCGATTGGTAGAATTTGCTTTTTCGGTGACTTCATGTCCCGTAGAAATGACTTACTACGGCACATCTTATGTCTCTACCAAAGAGGCAATTTGTCCCTGGGTAGCAACATATCAATTAGAGCACAGCAACTTGAAGTCCAATTCTATATACAGCAAAATCAGGGGCTACGTCAAATTTGCAACAAGCAAATTCCCCGAATCTGATAAACTGCAAATGCCAAGTGTGCGTATTAAGTCTGATAAATTCACACCCGACCAAGTCGACGTTTGGCACTGCAGACCAACAATCACAAAAAGGTCTCTATGCAGGTCCTTTTCCAATACCCATACAACCCAAAGCACATCTAACGTACTTATTACCGGTCCAGGATAAGCTGCCTCAGAGATTGCAGATCCACATCATCTATCCGGGAGAAAGATTCTTATTGGACAACCTACAATCAAAGAAGCTGGAAGATTGCTACCTTGGGCCTTCCACAAGTGAAGTGGGCACCCTAACCCCGGGCAGCCCCTGGTTGATTTGGGAGATGTTCACTGACCACAGATCTTTTGCCCTCCGTAAAATTTCGCTCTGGCGCAAATAGTGGGTATTGTACTTGGGAGGGACGGAGGTACTTTCCTGTAGTGGAGACGGAGTTAGTGAGTATTGCAGAATTCAAATTTCAAAATTTGAATTTTCAAATAAAGGCTGTGGGGCCCATGATATGACGTAAAATTGTTGTCCTTTTGCTGTCCTCTTGTCCTTTTTTGTTGGGAGTAATGATGGCTTCATGGAAGTTTCACCATGTCCGTTGTATGGGGCATATGAGAGCTGGCATTCATCTGGACTGTCCAGCTGGGTATTTGTCTGTCGTTGGATCAAACTATTTACTTGAAAAAAAGGGAATTAACAGTATTTGCAGGGGGTATTAAACTCCAGATTTGAATTTCCCGGGTATTCTTCAAAGGTGCCAGGGGGTGCGAGGCTTCGGTTGACTTTTACTCTTAGTGGAGGAGTTTACAATGTTCGCGATCTTTTAAGGGAAATTACTATGCCTGTGATGGAAACAGGGTGATACCAATCTACCTGGTGGCCTGGATTAATTTACTTCAGTAAAAAACCAGGCAGTTATTTGCATCCTTATCTACGGCTTCATGTGTTAATCGCGTTCGTCCAAGGTAACCGGGTTCTTAAGGGTTAGATGGGCCTGAATAATGGTCAAACCTGAGTTCTGCTAGTGTTCATAAGTTAGTCCTTAGAGTAGGATAGTTAGTTGGGAATTATGTAATTGGTGGCCCTTGGTGGGTTAAAAAATTTGTAATTCATTAGTTGACAAAAATATAGTTAAGAATAATAGAAAGTTTATTAGAAATTAATATATTGTCTTGTACATTGAGAAGAAGTTACGATGTGGTAACTGCTAATAACATGCTTGATAGCTTTAATATATAAATCGACACTGATTATTCCTAGGTTATTTAGAAATTTGAGTACAAAATAGTAGAATTTCATGGGTGTGTATATATATATATACATGTATGTGTGTGTGTGTATATATATATATATATATATATATATATATATATATATATATACAAGGATTTTTCTAGCCTCCGATCGGGGAATCGTAAAAAGAGCTTCCTAAAAAAGCCCTGCTCTACCAAACTAACAACTCTAGTTGAGAGGGGTTTACACACATATATATGTATACATATACACACATATGTACACACGCACACATATATATATATATATATGTATATATCTGCATTTTTGTAATAATTACGCTGCACTAGCCTTTTTCACTGTAAGATTAATTGAAGCCATTCTTTAAAGACAAAAGCCTTATGCCGACTTGGCCCATCACATCCAAGTCAATGATAATACTTCATTTTGGTATTTATGATAAATTGTAAATTACATTCGTTATCACACTCCCAGACTATATGCAGTAATATAGCATTGCGGTTTACATTTGTATGAGCTCCATTAGTAATTATGTTATCCCTAAACTGCATAACTATCTTGTTATGACTACCCCTAAACGACAAAAATCTATTCCACGGGATGCTCACCTTCGTTAGTCCCTCTTAACGTAGCCCTGAGAAACTATCTGCACATCATGCAAGAGTCCCTTAAAACGGCTCAGATAATGAGACTTTATAAGTAGCACACTCTTGCTCCAGTACTGGTCCTAATCCATATCATAGGGCCTCAAAAACACCTTATCAAAATTGGGCAACTCAATTTCACTGGGCTCTCGGTCTAACACAATGTAGATGCTGATAAGCCCGTTAAGAGCATCACCTTCCTATTTCCTGGGATCGACCTGGAAATTCCCCATCATATTGTACGACCAAAGCTTAATCAAATGACCATGGCGGTCATTAGATCCCTAGCCCAAAGAAGGCATGTGTACATAAGTCTTCTAGATGAATATGGACACATTGGGTTTTTGTTGGTCCCTATCAGCACCCATCGCCTCATCAAATATCCTGCAATGGGGCATACTTGACCTCTGCAAACGACGAACGGCCTTATGCCTGAACAATGGCCGTGGAGGGACAGAACGACCACCCACGGACAAGCGTCACCTCACTGGAGTCCGAAAAGGAGTATTCGGGGCATAACTTTGCCTGCCAAAAATAGTGCCAGATCTAATCCTACTAGGGTCTATAGCCCAAAAACCCTAGATCTATAGGTACTAGGCCCAAAAGCAGAGGTGCTATTTATAGATGATCCATCTCCGTACCCAACTTTTAAAATTTATACTTTGACCTACTCTTTCTCTCCCTCACGTAATAGTATCCTATTTAATTACAACTTCAGTCATTCCTCTCATAAATAGTTCCCACGTGCTCTGACACACAAGTGTGAAAGGATAGACAACCTAGATTCTTTCTCAGTACGCGTCCTTACTGTAACCAGTACAATGTGGGGCCATCTCCCATAGATGAATACCACGTCAGTATCCCAGATTAATCCAACGCTGAGATATCTTTGAAAAAGATTCCCTTCCAGACACATAGGCCCCACACGGACTCAACTGCCAGCTACTGCTATACCCTCAGCCTACTTTTACTCCAGCCAATTAGCGACTGACATGTGGCTACAAGGAAGGGGCCTCTAGTTCTATTTTGGGCTTTAAAGCCCTGAGGCTCTTCACGTGTATGGGATTTGTCAGCAACCAAATTCAGGTGCCTCGCCGGCACTGAAGGCTATAGTCCTCGTGGGATTGGGATTCTGGGACCATCTATTTAAAAAAGGTCCGCGCAACGGCAAATATTGCGACTTGCCCAGTTGTTCTATCATTGCTTTGCTTGCCACGTTGAAGCTTGATTTTCGGGGGTGAAGAGGCTTTCTTCAAAGAAAATGAAGGTGACATTCTTCAGAGTCTAGTCCTTTAGGCCCTTATTATCTTCATTTTCAAGGTATAGCATGTAGGAGTTGTTGACTCTAGGGTTGTAGAGGATAATGGAAGAGATCCCGCCCTTTATAATGCGGGGTTTGCTGTATTTTAAATTGGAATACCAGTTGTCCTGACTTCCTATGGGTTCGTTCTGCACTGAGTTCTTAGGGTTAGATGGGCCTGAATAGTGGAGAAACCGGATTTCCAATACTTAGAGTGGGATAGTTAGTTGGGAATTATGTAATTGGTGGCCCTTGGTGGGCCATGATATTCGTAATTCATCAGTTAATAAAAAAAGAGTTAAGAATAATAGAGAGTTTATTGAAAATGAATATACTGCCTTGTACATTGAGAAGAAATTACAACGTGGTAGCTGCTAATGACAGATAATGACATACTTAATACCTTAATATATAAATCAACACTGATAATTCCTAGGTTATTTAGGAATTGGAGTACAAAATGGTGGAATCTCTTGGGTATCATGGAGGTGTTCTGGATCCTCAGGCTGATCCATATACGCCATGTACAGAAGAAACTGGCCACCTTCAACTCTTTGAGAGTGTTGTAATTCATCAGGAATTGAACATCCATAATCCAGTTCTGTTTGGGCTTGAAGGGTTGAGGCTCTTCACATATATGGGATTTGTCAGCATCCAAATTCAGGTGCCTCGCCGGCAATAAAAAGGTCCACAGAGCGGCAGATATTGCGACTATTCTCATAGGCCAGTTGTTCTTGCGTTGCTCCGTTTGCCAGTGTTGCAGCTTGATTTCCAGGGATGAAGAAGCTTTCTTCAAGAAAAATGAAGGTGGCATTCTTTAAAGTCCAGTCCTTCAGGCCCTTATTATCTTCCTTTTCAAGGTATAGCATGTAAGAGCTATTGATTCCAGCTTTGCATATGTGGGTATATATATATATATATATATATATATATATATATATGTATATATATATGCCCAGGATATAAAAAAGCATTAAAGAAAGAAACAAGAAAAAGGGAAGAAATATACTTACAAAGAAGCCAGCAATAATTTAAACTTCAACCTTTATTGATAATTACAAAAGGAAAAAAATTCTTACAAGAAAAGAAGTAAACAAGGTTTCTTAAGCTTTCTAAACTCTCTGAAAAAGAAAAACTTGAAAGAGAAAAACTTGCCTATTCTATTCCAGATGGGGCTATATATAAGAAATTTTCAGATATTGATGACATCATTGCTTACATTATTTTGTAAATGACGTCATTCCTTACATCAGAAAAAAGCATATTCTTTCAGCATCAGCATCTCATTTCTTTTGCTTTCCTTTTTTATTTTTCTTTTTGTTATTTTTGACAGATTCTTCTGATTTGGATTCTGTCATTTTTTCATCAGAAAATAATTTTTCTTCACAGAGGAAGTGTCTGAATGCTTTGCTTCCAAACTTTTTGCAACTGTTGTGAGGGCCTCTGCTTGTTTTAATAGAGTTTTGGTATCCATATCTATCAACATTGGGATCTTGAGATTCATCAAAATCATCATCATTAATCAAATGAGCAAAGGAATTTAAAATATCAAAATTTTCTTTTCCTTTGGAATTTGTTGATTTTTCTTTGCCTTTGTCTTTGTCTGATGGAGTAGTATGTTGCTCCATGACTAATTTTATAGCATCAACAATATATTTTTCAATATCTGCATTTTTCAAGGAAGTATTTGCTTCCAATGGTTTTGAAGAAGATGCTTCAAATTGAGAAGGGTTTATTTTAGGGCCTAACCCTTTCATAAGAGAAGATACTCCTAAACATTCAAAATTAATATCTCCGCATTTTATCCACCACTTATTCTAAAAAATCCTCCGAATTTGTGGAAGACCCGAGTATGAACAAATATGAATTTAAAGTTTCCATGCAAATAACCATGGAATATTAAATTGGATCATAAAATGATATATGGTTTTTTTGGTAGATATGAAAGAAGAATATTCTTCTTCATCAAAAAAGTTTGAAGCATATTCTTCTAAATAGCGAAGATAAGCATCGTGAACATGTTTAGGAAGTAGTTCCTCTGGAATAGCAAAATATTGGAACCATTGAAAAACTAACTGGGAAGAGATTTTTTATTTTCCAATATGGATGGACTTAAACGAATCCACCAAGAATGCTTATAATCTTTATTTTGGTAATAGAATGTATTAAAGAATGAAGAAATAAGATCATAATATGTGAAACAATAACTTTGATTATTAATATTAGAAGTGAATCGTAAGGTGAACAGTAGGTATTCTCCACTCTTGAATGGTGTGTACTTTTTTAATAAATTTTTTTGAAAATTTAATTTCATAATTCCTTTTAGAAGGGATCTAACCTGTAGTATTTCTTTATTTATTTGGAATTGGGTATCTAATCCATCTCAAAACTTTATTTAATGGTTTGTAATTTATAACTAGTCTAAGAGTGCCCCTTTCAATTTCTGAATTTTTATTAACATAAAAAGCTGAATAGCTTCAAGGAGTATGAGATTTTCTAATTATATTTTTCGAAAGAAAATCATTAATTTCTTTTTTTGCAAAATTCAATCATTTCACTATTCATTTGAGATGGTCTAGCTTTAGCAGGAATAATTTTTTCATCACAATCTTTTTCATAGGGAAGATAAACAATATGTTTTTTTCTATGCCAAAATGCATTTGGCAAATCATTGCAAACTTTTGAAATAATATTATCATTTATTTGTCTAATTTTTTCTTGAATAACAGGATCCTACAATTGATTTTCTATTTTATGAATAAAAATTTGTTTTTGCAAAAATTTAATTTGATTTATTTTTAATCTAATATTGTCACACAAAGAATTTACAGAATAAGAATTTAAATCATGAGCTTGTTGCTGAGTAACAGACTCAAAAGTTAAACCCTTTTCTTTATTATGAATTATTTTTCTATCACAATAATATGGATGCATTTGAACAATGAATAGAGCTCATAATATAACATGTTCATTGATATTAGTAGTTAAAACAAAGGGTAAACAAATATAGTTTTCTTCTTTTGAAAACACGCAAACATCTGAAAGTTTATATTTTACATGAATTTGAGATCCTTCTGCAGCATGTAAGACTGTAGAAGTTTTTTCAGAAAATTCAGATGGAACTAAACCTTCTCTCATAGTACAAAATATCATCACCAGAATCAATCATAGCAATTGAATTAAAACGTAAGTTTTATTAATTACTAATATAACTTGTATAAAATATTTTTGAGCAAAACATACTAATGAAATCTGTAAGAAATCATTGTCAAATTTTTCATTATGTCTAGAAGAAGATGACTCAAGCTTTTCTTCCAAAGAATTTTCTTCAGAGAATTTTTTTTCCAAAAAATAAATATTTTCTAACATAGTCATCCTATGATTTAAATCCTTTATTTCTGATTTAAGTTGATTAACTTCTCTTTTTAAAATAGGAATGGTAATAGGTATATTAAAAGAATTTTGATTTATCAATCATAGCAATTGAATTAAAACATAAGTTTTATTAATTACTAATACAACTTGTATAAAATATTTTTGAGCAAAATATACTAAAAATCTGTTTTAAATCATTGTCAGCTTTTCATTATGTCTAGAAGAAGATGACTCAAGCTTTTCTTCCAAAGAATTTTCTTTAGAGAAAATTTTTTCCAAAAAATAAATATTTTCTAACATAGTCATCCAATGATTTAAATCCTTTATTTCTGATTTAAGTTGATTAACTTCTCTTTTTAAAATAGGAATGGTAATAGGTATATTAAAAGAATTTTGATTTATATTGTCTAAAACCTCTTTAAAAGTAAAATTTTGATGGAAGTCACTAATTTTGTCTTTTATAGGAGGAGATAAAGAAGAATAGTTTTCATTTTTCTGAACATTATTTATTTTTTCATTTTCTAAAATATTTTTGTATTGTGACAAATATTGCTTTCTTTGTTTATCATCTTGTAACTCATTAATTAAACCAAAGAAAAGGTTTTGACTATCAGTCAGAGTAAAAATATTAAAATTATTTGTTTCAATAATGGAAGGAAAATATTCTTTGGGAACAGGTACAACCATTATTAATAATACAATTATCAACTAATCTGAAGAATTTGAAGAAGAAATATAATCATCAATATTGTCCGAATCACTATCAAAAGAATTATTATCAATAAGTGAAACGATCAATTCTTCTTTTTCTTTATCATTAATGGAAAGACTTTTTTCTAATAAATTTGTGATATTTTTAGCCTTACACTTATTAGCATTGGATGACCTTTTTTTACCACATTTGCGACAAGTAATATTCCGTCTAATCCATTCTTTTACTTCTTATTCAGTCCTCTTATTTTCTCTTTTTTTTTTTTTTTCTAAAAAATGATTTATTTTTCTCTTTATAAAAAGATGATTTATCTTTTTTTTTTCTTTTTTCTGAACCTTTCTTTTAGCCTTATCAAATGTAATATGAGGCTCACTAACAGCAAATTATGCGCAAAAATCACCTAAATCAGTTCTTTGCCTATATTTCTTTATTTGTGCTTTTAATTTAATGTCATTACATAATTTTAAACCTTCATCAATACAAATAGAAATAATATCACCATAAGTAATATTGTCATAAGGAACATTTTGTCCATCATGATAAGATTTCAAATTGGATATAATTCTTTGAGCAAATAAATTAGGGAGAATAGAAATAAATTTTTCTTTCCAAAAACTAGAATTACAATAAGATCTTTGCATAACTCTAGCAAGAAAAGTATCTTTATACCATTTAATTGTTGAGTGAGATAAAGTAGGACATTTTAAACTCATTAGAAGTTCTTTTTGAACAATAGAAATGACCCTTGTGTCTCCAATAAAATGTTGAACAATGTTACTTATAAGAGTAAAAGTTGCATCAGAAATACTAGTCTGAATAGTATTAATGCCTTCTTGTTTCATAATAGTTTTAGTAGTATTTACAATATCCTATTTTTGTTGATCAGAAAGATAATTTTCCCACCAACCATTTAAAACACCAGTAAAACCATATATCACAACATGTACAACATCCCGTTCAGAGGTGCCTTTGTTTTTCAAAATTTGAATATACATCATCATTTTTCTCAAAGTAGTAATGATTTGATATGGAGCTTGACTATCAATATTTCATTTATAAATGGAATGAGCACTGAGACTATCAAGAGGAACAGTAGTTTCTAATTCCAAATCTATAGGAGTTGCTCTTTGATAATATCTATCTATATGGAAATAATGAGGCTGAAACTGTTTAGAATATTCATCTGATTTTTTGGATTTTCTTTTTTTAAGGGGAAATAGATTTGGATTTTCGAAAGAAGTTGAATTTTCTGAGAAATTATTGTGTCCAGCAGTTTGAAAAATAGAAATAATCTTATCAAGCTGATCTAGATTTTCATCATTTTCATTATGATGAGGAGAAAGAGGAGGAGAAATTTCATGGTCTTTAGATTCAGAAATTGTATTGATATTTAAGTTTCCTAACTTCTAATTAATCAGAAGTAAACATTGATCAATAGGAGTGGAAAAAATATTCAATGGTAATTTATTATCCATTGGTTTAATCAGAGAAGGATGTGATTTAGGAGTAACAGGAATATGAAATTTATTCTCATCAATAGGAGGTCTTCTATCAAAATCAAGATATCCTGAAGAATTATTTAATTTAGTAGAAACATTATTCAGTTGTTTTGAAATAGTAGATAGATTTAAAACAAAATAGTTTCCTTGCTGGGCTAATTTTTGTAAATCAACTTTGTTTTGATCTAAATAAGGATTCCTAACAGTAACAATACCAACATCATTTAATCTAACTTCAATATTGGGAGGATGAATAGAACGAATAGTTTTATTTTGACCAGTTTGATCTTTTTCAGATAAAACATGAGTTTCATAGGTATCTTCTAAAACAGAAATGTTTATTTTATTATTAAATAAAGATGCTCTATATTCAGCATAAAACCATTTAAAAAACTCAATATAACAAGTAGTAGTTTTAATAAAATCATAATACTTATTTTGAACATATTTTTGTTGATTTTTATCATAAAAAAAAGAGTCAATTTCTAAAATTAACATATTTATCTTGTTGGAAATCCTTTATAGTTATTTTTGAAATTTTCTTTATTTGGTCATGAGAAAGAGTTTCTTTCTTTTTCCTTTTTTTTTTTATCATTTTAAGATCATATCTAGTAGTAGAAGTAGAAGGTGGTTGTTCAACATGATAATTCATTTCAGAACCAATTTATGTTTCTAAAATATTACTAGACGAATTTAATTCTTTAGGGGTATATAATGGACCATGTAAAATATGATTATTTTTTTCTTGAAGACCTTCAAATTAAAGTTGAGTATCTCTTTGGAAAGATAAAGAATTTGGATTGGATCTAAAAAGACTTTCATTATTTGAATATGATGAAGTAGAATTTCTAGAAAATGCAATAGTGACAGTACCAGAAGTACTTTCACTAATTTGAACCGAAGAAGAGAAAATAATAGGTAAAAATGGAAATGATTTTCTCAAAAATCCATTGATCTGATCCCAATTCAAAACATGAGGAAGTTCTAAATTTCTAGTAAGATTTGTTTCAATCTAAGGAGTTTTTCTACCTGAATTGATATGTTTAGCTCCAGGGCTCAAAGTTTTCAGTAGTTTATAATAAATACGATAAGAAATATTAATATTTTCGGTACTAGTTTCATATCATAACTGTGAAACCCAGTATTTTAATAGCCTTGTTCTTTGATTTTAACTGGTTTAAAATGTTTTTCATATTATTTTTAGTCATAAAGTACTAAGATCAACTTATTCGTTCTTCAATTCGGCAAATTTTTCGATTTACGCGATTTCGGTACCGGCGGGTAAACGGGTCAAAAATTAGACAAAATGTAATTAGTGCATTGTGGTGTGTGAGTGTTGTTTGATGACTGATTTATAATGTTAATTTAGTAGCAAAAATTAGTTTTTGGGTCAAATAATCAACTTGGAGACTATTTGGTCAATGGGGTACTATTTGGTCAACCTTGGAATTTCTTTTTAAGTCTTCTTCTTGTTTTTTTTCTTCCTCATTTTCTTCCAGCAGCAGCCGAACTCCTCTCCTCCATTATTCCCCAAAAAATTTTCTTGGTTTTCAAGTAGGAATCACTTGGAAGGTAAGATTTTATGTATTTTAGCATTTATGGCTTATGGGCTTTATGATTTAAGCTTTAATTTCAAGTTTTGTAGGATTATTTATGGCTGAGAAAACCCTCTTTGCAGCCTTATAAGTTGTGATTTATGTATGTTATGGGTTGTTTTTAGTGTTTAGATGGAGGTTGGGAAGTGATTGGGGTTGATTTTTAACAACTTTCCATGGTTAGATTACAAATTTTAAGATTATGAGTTAGGGTTTTGTCTTCCATATGAGCCTAGAATGTTATGCTATGAATGCTTATGTCTATGCTTGTAATGATGTTTTAAGAGTGTTTTAAGGTTAGTTTGGATAGGAATTTAGACTTGAAACCAAGTGGAATTGATTTCCCTTCATTTTGTAAGTAAGCGGAAGTTTGGCGCAACTAGGATAATTTGGATAATTGGTTATGTTTGAAGGGTCTTTAATGATCTTTTGATGGTTTTAGGTGTTTTCCTTGGTAGTGGGATGCTATTGATATAGTCCCGGCTATTGCTCCGGTGAATCTTTCCGTTTATGGATTTTGTTGGTTGAATATGTTGTTTTGAATTGGGTTGTAACCGAGGTCCCTTGAATACCTTGGAATTGGATTTTTGTTGGTTGAATATGTTGTTTTGAGTTGGGTTGTAACCAAGGTCCCTCTTGAATACCTTGGAATTGGATTTTGTTGGCAGGGAGGATAAGAGACTTCATAGGCTAGCTCAGGGGCGAAGTTTTTCGGTCTGTCTCGGAAAATCGAGCTTATTATCTCCTAATCTAGCTGTAATACGAATTTGAGGGGTTAACTAAATGTTTTGACTGGGGTTTTAGCTTGTCGAAGTTGGTCGATTTTTGTGAATAGGTCATTTTTGACCAAAGAGTTGTTGGTGTCGTTTTCTATCGTTTCGCGTCGTTTTCGCTTCCCTAGTCATTCTTTAACTTCTACATCTCTTCTAAGAGTCCTCTTATATCTGTTTTAGGTACCACTCCACCTACCGCCGGCGATCGCGTTCTGTGATCTTTGTGCAGTTTTTGCTTTGATAGGTGGGTAACATAGACCCTCTTCCACTTGTATTTTGTTTAACGACTTTCGAAATATGTTTGGATGGATTTTAAAATGTGTATGATGTTTGGAACTGCACTTTTATCAAGTTTTGGAACTATTACATCTTAACCCTATGAAATCGGGACCAAGCTATTTTATGATAATCAAATGATATGTTTGCAAACTCTTTTGATATGAAAGCATTTTATGACTGTTTTGGCTCATAGGTGACCTAGGTATATAATTTTGGATGTGTTTGGAAATGTTTGATTTGTGGAGAACCGGTTCTATAGTCATCCATGGGACGCCGTGGTGACTTCTGTGAATGTTATGAACTCTACGATACGGGTCTTGTGATGGGATAACTTGACCTCCCAATCGGACTAGTAGGTGTGGTAGATTACTAGATCGGCTAGTACGTAGGTCATACCTTGTTGAGCCTAAAAGATACTCATGCTATTTTATTATATTCGGATTGAAACTGTACTTGGATTTGTTCGCTATGCTTTAGCATACTATGTTTTGAAATGATTGGATCTTTTTGACTATGTTTTGGACATGCTAAGACCGGTGCTCCCCAAGGTGAAACACTTGGACGAATGATGATTCTTGTCCATTGACTTTTAAAGCTGCATGATGACATTTTAGAAACTGCTTCATAACTATGGTTTTCACAAATGTTATTATCTTTATGTTTTCTTTTAAACGCAAAACTTAGGCCCCATAAAGTAAAGCTAGAGAAAATATCGATTGAGCTAGTTATGCTCACCCCACGTGACTTATAATTTTTCAGATTAGATGCTCGTTTTTGGATTCAGCAACAATCCCCTCAGCGATTTTAGATTTTCCCTGCGGACTCCACATTACCGGTAGGACTCTGGATAATCTTCCAAACTTCTCTTTGTTTGGAGAGGGTAGTGTATTAGTTTGATTTATTATTGATGAACTTTATTTTCGTTGTAGCATCTTTTGTACTAAGAAGGAATTTTGTAATTCGCATTTTTCTCTTAAATGAAATATTTAGTTTTATAGTTGAGAAATGGCTTGATGGTTCTATTACATTACGGTTAAGTTTGTTGCTCTGTTCGTTTGTGCCTTGCGCTTTGGTCCGGTGTACCATTAGCGCGGCGTGTTACGGTCCCGTTTTTGGGACCGGCGTGACAATAACCCTTGGTCTGAATGTTTAATGTTAAAATATCTACTAAATTTCTATCAGTTAAAGAAACAGAGAAATTTGGATAACTATTAAAATAAATAGGACCATTCCACAAAGAAGATTTAATTAATTCTAACAAAGAATTAGAAAATTTATTGTGTCTAGCATCACGAAGAGCAACACAAACAGAAGTATTTAAACCTTGATGATTTAAAGGTTTTAAAGAAATTTGAACTAAACCAATATGCAAATAATGATAAACAGAAGAAGAAATATGTTGAATATCATTTGGTTTAAATAATTTTATAGTTTCAAAAGTTTTACCAATAGATATAGTTCCTTCAACAGTTTTTATTTTATATGTAGATTTAAGTTGAAAAATACTTGTATTATAAATCTCAAAATTTTTTACTTGAGGAATATGCCAATTTTGAAGAGTTTGCTCAATATCAGTAAATTCAAAATTTTCTTCATTTTTAGTACATTTAATTTGAGAAGAACATATGTAGAAGATGAAGATCTTGAAAATAAAGACATTTTAATAAACGTTAATAGAACCTGGAAGGATAACCAGATCTAAGAATTAGTCATTACTAGATCAATGCATAACAAGTGTTCATTCTTTTATCTCGATTTATAATACAAGTATATAATCAAAGCTAAAAATGAAGCTAAAAACTAAACAATTTCTTCTTCTGTTTATCATTATTTGCATATTGGTTTAGTTCAAGTTGCTTTACAACCTTTAAATCGTCAAGGTTTAAATACTTCTGTTTGTGTTGCTCTTCCTGATGCTAAACAATTAATTTTCTAATTCTTTATTAGGATTAATTGAATCTTCCTGAATAAAATTGACTTCTTCTATCTCTTTTTCAGAAGTACTTTCTTATGAAGCTTCTTCAATTAGTGTATTTAATATTTTCTCTTTAGTTTCATCTTCTAATTCTAATAAAAATATTTTCTTTCTAGCATCACAAACTTTTGCAGTATGTCTTGCTAAACCATATACTTCCAACAAACTAAATTAGAAGCTGATGAAGATTTAGGTTTCTTACTATTATTTGAAGACTTAGATTTTGAATAAGAAGGAGTTCTTGATTTATATTTTGACTTAGAATAAGAAGGTTTATGATAGGAAGAAGAATAAGTTTTAGACTTGGATCTATATTTCTAGATTTTGAATATTTTTTAGAATGTTTAACTTTACTAGAAGGAGGTGGTAATTTTTCAAAACCAAAATCTTTACAGAATGATCCTAATTCTTTCTTAGTTTGCTTATGATCTCTTTTAAGTTAAATTTTAAGTTTTAAATTTGTACATAGTGCCAAAGCTTCTGCATTAACATAGTTTATTAGATCTCCGTTAGTGAGTTTAGCATAAGGTATTTCTCCATTGTATTTATCTCTTATTTTTTGTCTTAATTTTTCTGCAAACAATTTTGGCAATCCTTCTATAAATCTTTCTTTCCAATAAGCATGGTTACAATCTATTCTAAGGAATACTTTATCAGGAAAAGACATCTTTATACCATCTCAAATCATGTAATTTTAGACAAGTAAGATTAGCTAAGATTTCAGAACTTCTTTCTTGAAAATTCTAAGGTTCACCAATAAAATGTTTTGTAATAGCATAAAGTAATGTTGGGACTGCATCTTGAACTCCACTAGTACTAGAAATTTGACTATTTATTATTTGATTATTTTTGCCTACTGATTCTGTAATCATTGGAACAACATTTTTCATTGTTGTCTGAATATAATTTCTTTCTTCTTCAGTTTGATAATTATCCCACCAACCTTTAAGGCTTCCTGTAAAATTGGCTATTAATAAATTAGCGCTTTGATGATCTGTATTACCCTTGGCTTTATTTGCAGTAGCACACATTCCCATTTCTTGAATTGTATTATACATTTGATGATCGGTTTGTCCATCTAAATTCCATTCACAAATACCCTCACCATTATAGGATGACAAGTATATTGTACGTCTTTCTTCAAATTGCATATCTAGAAAAGATGGTCTTTGAATGAATAATTTTTTTTTGTGTATGGTATTATCTCATTTTTAATACCACTTTTAGTTATTTTATTTATTTGCTTTTCTTCTTGCTCTATTTTTTCTTCTAATGATATTGTGGCTATTTGACCTTTTTCTTTTTCATCTTTTTTTTGTATTTTGTTCTACTTCTAAATTTTTTAACTTTTCTACTATTTCATCTATTAATTTTTTTTATCTTTATTTAATACAGGAATATCCTTTTCTAATAATTCGAAGGGTTTAAATAAAGGTTTACTTGGGGAAGGTTCTGGAAGTATTTTAAAAGGAGATTGAATGCTTGTAGGGGTTTTAATTTCCTTTTCTAATTCTATTAAATGAGAAGACATTGTATTTAATATTTGGTTTGTATAATTATTCTGTTTATATATTTTATCTAAATCTTTTATTGTTGGATTTTTTTTCTAAAGTAGTTGGGTCACTTATCTTAAAAGGAGATGCTGTAACAATATTTCCTCTATGTTCGAATATTACTTCTTGCTACAAGAGGATAAAGGGAGCTTACCTTTCGAAAAGAGGATGTAATCCATTCTTTAGAAGTAATTCCTAAATATGGCTTGGTAAAAAGATTATTTATTTGCTTATGGCTGCAATAAATTTCAAATGATTTAAAGATATCTATATTTAATTTTACTCTTTCAAAATCTTTGTAATATTGCTCTCTAATTTCTTTTTGTTGATCATCATTAAAATTTTCAAAGAACTATTTTCGTTTATTATTATTTTCTTCACTTTTAAAATATTTTCTCAATAAATCCTTATATCAAAATATAGAAAATTCTACTAGTCTTCCTGCTTCTTCTACAAGATCTCAGATGCGTTTTGATGAACAAATGTTAATGATTTCGTCAGAATTTAAATTAGATAAGTATTTACTGAGAAAATACTTTAAAAGTGAATAAAATAATAATAAACTAAAATGGTTCTTTGAAATATATATATATATAGATATATGTATGTATATATTTGTTTGCATATATACGTATATATTCACACACACACACACATATATATATATATATACACATATATATGTATACATGTATGTATATATACATACACACATATATATACACACACATACATATATATATATATAAACATACACATACATACATATATATATATATACACACACACACACACACATATATATATCCACATATATATGTATACATGTATGTATATATACAAACACACAGATATATACATACCACAGTTGTCACAAAACTTCTACTTGAAAGAACACCAACGTGCCATGCGGAAGAAGAAGCCTGTGATGGCAACAAAATTCACACACAAACTTTGGTCAGCCTACCCGTCCAACACTCGTGTTTCATTTTCACTCGTTTATGGCAACCATTGCACACACAAGCACAAAAGTTAGGCAACAAACAAGAGCAAAACACAGCCAACACGAAAGTAAACAGCACACAAGCAATTTACGGCTCAAGGCCAACCTTTGTAACCCTTTTATTCCATCAAAAGCTTACAATCCTTTGTCAGGAGATTTTACAAACAGGTGGTGTGTAGAACACTCTTGGCCTAAATCTTACCATGAATAGCTTGCCAAGTCTCTGACTTCCACATTTTTATAGGGGCAATGTGGTTGACAAGCCTAACCACCTAGCTTTGCTGGACAAGTAAAGTGCCTACAACTAGGTTGGCTGGCCAACTGGCAGCACACCTAGCATGCCTATGCCTCAGAAGGTGGTAACTGCCCGTAACCGCCCACTAAGCACTTCTCCACGTGCTGTCAGCATTCCTTGCCAATTTCTTGCGCATGCAGCCGACTAGCTCGACCAAGCAAGTCCTACTAAGCCCCATGAAGCCAACTTCCACTGATTGCCAGCTTCCGTGCGTGTGCACTGGCCCGATTGTATGCTTATATATATATGAACATGTGTGTGTGTATATATATGTGTGTGTGCGTGTGTGCATATACACACACATATATGTATATATATATGCACACACATATATATATGTATATATATGTTAATATAAGCACATGCTTATATATGTATATATGTATGTGTGTATGCGTGCATATATATATATATATATATGTGTGTGTGTGTGTATATGTATATATATATATGTACATATACATATGTATATGTATATATATATATACATATATATGTACATATATATATATATACATATATATATACCTCTTTGATGTTGTTATGCACCCATTATTGTAATTCATTTGGGAGTTGATATTGTACAGGGAATGGGTTTTGGTATTGGACTAGAGAGGGTTTAAAAAGAAGATCAAAGTGATAATTGATCCTTTCGTAATTTAAAACGAAGGATTTAGGATCAAAAGTTTTTTATAATATCCAGGACTTGCTGTTTATTACCGGCATTAAGAGCAGCCGCGTATATTTTCTTATCCCCGTTTGCTCTGTTACCTATGAATTTTTTGTATTCACAATAATCGTCGTATTTTGCTATGTATTCCTTTACAGCTGCGGCATTTTTTGCCCCTTGGATATTTGGGTAAAAAATTGTAGAGGGTTTTGGGATGGGTGAGGCCGAATAGCCTTTGATTCTGAGTTTCGAATATATAAGGGAATTGAAGGAGACAATGCAGGTGTGGACTACCGTCTTTGTGGAATTCCTGTGCAACCCTGGTATAATTAGGTGGCCATGCAGTGAACAGGGTTTTAAGTTTCAGGAGGGCTTCTTCTTTGGTTATGGAGCAACGGGGATAAGTGAGGAAGATGTTTTCATTTTGTAGACGGAAAGAAGGAGTGCCTGGTATATTTGTAAATAAGAGCCTTTGTTTGTAGAGGGAGGGAGCCTCCCAAACTTTACCAATATATAAGGAGGGAGGGACATACTTAAACAGTAAGCTCCAAGAAAGGGCTCTTATAATATTAACAAGGCCCCTTCCCCGTCACGTGTCAGCTTCTGCTGGAGAGTTAGTGGAGCCATGTGGCAGCCCCTGGTTGATTTGGGGAGATGTGGAATGACCATTTTGCCCTTTGGAAAATGTCTCAAGAGAACTCTATTGTAGGCCCAGATCAATCTAGATGGGCCAGATTATAGGCTTTGTTGTAAATGTTATAAAGGCCGAGTGCTTAAAGCCGGCAACTTCAGAACCCAAATGCTAATTACTATTTACAACTTTATTTATAATAACTTTTTGTTTCCATTTCTACATTTTTTTAAACAATTATGCTGCGTTAGCCTTGTTCACTATAGGATTAACTGAAGCCATTCTTTAAAGACAAAATGCCTTATGGCGACTTGGCACATCACATCCAAGTCAACGATAATACTTAATTGTAGTATTTATGATAAACTATAAAGTACATTCACTGTTGCACTCCCAGACTACGTAAACTAATATGGCATTGCGCTTTACATTTGTATAAGAACCATAAGTAACTATGTTATCCCTAAACTGCGTAACTATCTTGTTAACATTGTTTGTCGGGGGTATTAATTTCCGAAATTGAATTTCTCTGGTGTTCTTGGAAGATGCCGGGAAGTCTGAGACTTTGGTTGACTATTACTCTCAGTGGGGGAGTTTATAGATAGACGGTGTTCACGATCTTTTAAGGAAAATTACTATGTCTGTGTTGTAAACAAGACCACTCTACCAGGTAGCCTAGATTAATTTGCTTCAGTCAGAAACCAGGCAATCATTTTCAAGCTTATCTGCTGCTTTACGGGATAATCGGGTTTGTTCTGCTTTGGGTTCTCAGGGACCAGACAGGCCTGAGTAGAATAGGAATCGAATTTCTGCTTAGATGGGAATTATGTACTTGGAGACCCTTGGTGGGCCGTGATATTGTAATTCATGAGTTGACAAAAAGAAAGGTTGGGAATAAAAAGTTTATTGAAAATTAATATATTGCCTTGTACAGTTGAGAAGAAATTACCACGTGGTAATTGCTAATTACATACTTAATGGCCCTAATATACAAATCAACGCTGATTATACCTAGGTTACTTAGGTATTTGAGTACAAAATGGTGGAATCTCCTAGGTATCATTGAGGTGTTCTAGATTCTTGGGCTGATCCATATACAACATGTAGAGAAGAAACCTGCCACCTTCAGCTCTTTGCGAGTGTTGTAATTCATCAGGAACTGGATGTCCATAATCCAGTTCTGTTCTGGCTTGAAGACCCTGAGGCTCTTCACATGTATGGGATTTGCCAGCATCCAAATCCATGTGCTCTCCGGCACTGGAGGCTGTAGTCCTCATGCGATTGGGATTCTGGAACCATCTATAAATAAAAGGTCCACACAGCGGCAAATATTGTGACTAGCCCAACTGTTATTGTGCCGCTTTGCTTGCTGGCATTGCAGCTTGATTTTTGGGGATAAAGAGGCTTTGTTCAAGGAAAATGAAGGTGGCATTCTTCAGAGTTCAGTTCTTGAGGCCCTTTTTATCTTCCTTTTTAAGGTATAGCATGTCGGAGCTGTTGACAGCCAGGTTGCAGAGGACAATAGAAGGAATACCGGCCTTTATAATGTTGAGTTTGCCGTATTTTAAAATAGAGTACCATTTGTGTTGGCTTCCTATGAACTCTTTCCACTACATTAGGTTTTGTGGGGCCATTACATCATCAATGATGTTATTCAGGGTCTCGTCATTGTGTTCACGCATGTCCACGTGGCCGGCATAATAGTTGTGCCGTCCTAAGCTCCGTGCCCAGGAACTTTTACCTATTCTTGATGGGCCTTCGAGGATAAGGCTATTGGGCTTGTACGGTCTCAGTTAGGCTTCTTTGATGTTGTTATGCACCCATTCTTGTAATTCATATGAGAGTTGATATTCTATAGGGAATGGATTTTGGTATTGGACTGGAGGGGTTTAAAAAAAAGATCAAATTCATAATTGATCTTTTCGTAATTTAAAATGAAGGACTTAGGATCAGAAGTTTTTATAATGTCCAGGGCTTGCTGTTTATTATCGGCATTAAGAGCAGCCGAGCATATTTCCTTATCCCCGTTTGTTTTGTTACTTATGAACTTTTTGTATTCACAGCAATCGCCGTATTTTGCTATGTATTCCTTACAGCTGCAGTATTTTTAGGCCCTTGGATATTTGGGTGAAAAATTGCAGAGGTTCGGAATGGGTGAGGTCGAATAGCCTTTGATTATGGGTTTCAAATTTATAAGGGAATTGAAGGAAACAGTGTAGGTGTGGACTACCGTCTTCATGAAATTCCTGTGCAACCCTGATATAATTAGGTGGCCATGTAGTGAACAGGGTTTAAGTTTCAAGAGGTCTTCTTCTTTGGTTATGGAGCAACGAGGATAAATGAGGAAGATGTTTTTATTTTGCAGATAGAAAGAATGAGTGTGTGGCATATTTGTAAATAAGAGCCTTTGTTTGTAGAGAGAGAGAGCCTCCCAAACTTACCAATATATAAGGAGAGAGGGAGGGACTTAAACAGTATAAGGGTAGAAGAGGCCTTATAATATTTCCAGGGCCCATTCCCCACCACGTGTCAGCTGCTGATTGGTTGGGAAGTTAATGAAGTCCACGTGGTAGCCCCTGGTTGATTTGGGGGATGTGGAATAACCATTTTGCCCTTTGGAAAATGTCACTGTGGGGCAAAGAGTTGGTTATGTTACGAACGGAGGGACAGAGGGACTTTCCTGCAGCGGGAATGGAGTTAGTGGGGATTGTAGCTTTCAAATTCAAATTTTGTAAAGGACGGCTGTGGGGCCATGATGTGACATAAAGCAGCTGTCCTTTCTGTCCTTTTGTTAGGTTGGTTGTCCTTTTTGTCGAGAGTAGTGTTGGCTTCGTGGAAGTTTCTCCATTTATATGGTACGGGAAATAGGTGAGCTGGCATAGTTTTGGATGGTCCAGTTGGTTCTCTCTTCGCTGTTGGATCGAGATATTTGCTTGGAAAGGAGGGAATTAACAGTGTTTGTTGGGGGTATTAAGTTCTGAAATTGAATTTCTCGTGTATTCTTGGAAGCTGCCGAGGAGTGCAAGGTTTCGGTTGGCTATTACTCTCAGTGGGGGAGTTTGCAGTGTTCACGATCTTTTAAGAGAAATTACTATGTCTGTGCTGGAAACAGGACCACTCTGCCTGGTGGCCTTGATTAATTTGCTTTAGCCAGAAACCAGGTAGTTTTTTTTTTGGCTTATCTGAACTTGCTTCGCGAGATAATCGGGTCGTTCTGCACCGATTTCTCAGGGGCCAGATGGGCTTGAGTAATGGAGGAATCAGATTTTTGCTTAGTTCGAATTATGTACTTGGAGGCCCTTGGTGGGCCATGATATTTGTAATTCATCTGTTGACAAAAAAAGGGTTGGGAATAAAGAGTTTATTGAAAATTAATATATTGCCTTGTAAATTTAGAAGAAAATAGCACATGGTAATTGCTAATTACATACTTAATGGCCCAAATGTACAAATCAACGCTGATTATTCTTAGGTTATTTAGGTATTTGAGTACAAAATGGTAGAATCTCCTGGGTATCATGGAGGTGTTCTGGATCCTTGGGCTGAGCCATATACGCCATGTAGAGAAGAAACTGGCCACCTTCAGCTCTTTGCGAGTGTTGTAATTCATTAGGAACTGGATGTCCATAATCCAGTTATGTTTTGGCTTGAAGGCCCTGAGGCTTTTCACGTGTATGGGATTTGTCAGCATCCAAAAGTCCATGTGCCTCCCCTGCACTAGAGACTGTAGTCCTCATGTGATTGGGATTCTGGAACCATCTATACATAAAGGTCCGCGCTGCGCCAAATATTACGACTAGCCCAGTTGTTCTTGCACCACTTCACTTGCTGGCATTGTAACTTGATTTCTGGGGGTAAAGAGGCTTTGTTCAAGAAAAATGAGGTGGTATTCTTCAGGGTACAGTCCTTGAGGCCCTTATTATCCTTCTTTTCAAGGTATAGCATGCAGGAGCTGTTGACACCCTGGTCATAGAGGACAATAAAAGGGATCCCGTCTTTTATAATGCAGGGTTTGCCGTATTTTAAATTGGAGTACCAGGTGTGCTGGTTTTCTATGAACTCTTTCCAGTGCTTTAGGTTTTGTGGGGCCACGTCATCCATGACGTTATACAGGGTCTCGTCGTCGTGTTCACGCATGTCCACGTGGCCGGCATAGTAGTTGTGTTATCCTAAGTTGCGTGCCCAGGAAGTTTTGCCTATTCTTGATCAGGTCCTTCGAGGATGAGGCTTTTGGGTCTGTACGGTCTCAACCGGGCCTCTTTGATGTTGTTGTGCACCCATTCTTGTAATTCATCTGGGAGTTGATATTCTACAGGGAATGGGTTTTGGAATTGGATTGGAGGAGGTTTAAAAAGAAGATCAAAGTGATAATTGATCTTTTCATAATTTAAAATTAAGGATTTAGGATCAGAAGTTTTTATAATATCTAGGGCTTGCTATTTATTTCCGGTATTAAGAGCAACCGTGTATATTTCTTATCCCCGTATGCTCTGTTACCTGTGAATTTTCTGTATTCACAGTAATCGCCATATTTTGCTATGTATTCCTTCACAGCTGCATCATTTTTAACCCCTTGGATATTTGGGTGAAAAATTGCAGTGGTTCTGGAATGGATGAGGTCGAATAGCCTTTGATTATGGGTTTCAAATTTATAAGGTAATTGAAGAAGACAGTGCAGGTGTGGACTCTGTGTTCATGGAATTCTTGTGCAACCTTGCAAAATCATATAATTAGGTGGCTGTGCAGTGAACAGGGTTTTAAGTTTCAAGAAGGCTTCTTGTTTGGTTATGGAGCAATGGGGATAAGTGAGGAAGATGTTTTTATTTTGCAGACGGAAAGAAGGAGTGTGTGGCATATTTGTATGTAAGAGCCTTTGTTTGTAGAGGGAGGGAGACTCTAAACTTTACCAATATATAAGGAGAGAGGGAGGGATTTAAATAGTATAGGGATGAAGGGGCCTTATAATATTACCAAGGCCCCTTTCCCGCCACGTGTCAGTTGCTGATTGGTTGGGAAGTTAGTGGAGTCCACGTGGCAGCCCCTGGTTGATTTGGGGGATATGGAATGACCATTTTGCCCTTTGGAAAAAGTCACTGTTGGGCAAAGAGTTGTTTCTATTACGCGAAGGGATAGAGGAACTTTCCTGTAGTGGGAAGGCAGTTAGTGGGGATTGTAGCTTTCAAATTCAAAATTTGAATTTTGTAAAGGACGGCTGTGGGGCCCATGATGGGAGCGTATGACATAAAGCAGCTGTCCTTTTTTGTCCTTTTGTTAGGTTGGTTGTCCTTTTTGTCGGGAGTAGTCCTCGCTTCGTAGAAGTTTATCCATTTATGTGGTACGGGGAATAAGTGAGCTGGCATAGTTCTGGACCATCCAGTTGGTTCTCTCTCTGCCGTTGGATCGAGATATTTGCTTGGAGAGGAAGGAATTAATAGTGTTTGTCGGGTGTATTAAGTTCCGGAATTGGATTTCCCGAGTTTCTTGGAAGATGCTGGGGAGTGCGAGGCTTCGATTGATTGTTACTCTCAGTGGGGTAGTTTACAGAGATTCGCGATCTTTTAAGGGAAATTACTATGTCTGTGCTGGAAACAGGACCACTCTACCTGGATTCTAGAACCATCTATACATAAATAGTCCGCGTAATGGGAAATATTGTGACTAGCCCAGTTGTTCTTGAGCCGTTTTCACTTGCCGGCGTTGCAGCTTGATTTCCGAGGGTGAAGTGGCTTTGTTTAAGGAAAATAAAGGCTGGCTTTCTTCAGAGCCCAGTCCTTGAGGCCCTTATTATCTTCCTTTTCAAGGTATAGCATGTAGGAACTGTTGACATCTGGGTTACAGAGGTAGGTTCTAAAATGAATTATCATGTGGAACAACCTTCTTCCTCTACTACTTCTAGATATGATTTTAAAACTATACATAAAGAAATATGAAATTGATCCTTATTAACAGGGGATCTCCCATCATAATTAAAAGATCCTTCTAAATTATTTAATTTTGTAAAAACATTGTTCAACTGTTTTGAAATAGTTGACAAATTTAAAACAATTTAATTATACACACACACACACACATATATATATTATATGTATCTATCTATCTATCTATCTATCTATCTATCTATCTATCTATCTATCTATATATATATATATATATATATATATATATATATATATATGTATATATATATAGACACACACACATATGGCTCATACCATCTTGACTTCAACTTTTTAGGAAACAATTTGAGTTTTGAGGAAAACCTTATGCCTCTAGATGTACAATAAAACCATTTTTCTGGTTTTTAACTCCTTGCCCAAAATATGCTTGTCATGCCAAAATATTGTCTTTCTTTATAATGCCTTGCATTTTCATAGGCTTCTCTTCAAAATTCCTTCAACTTGTTCAAATCTAGAAGCCTCATCTCCTCAACCTCATTCAAATCGTAGTTGAGGCTTTTGATTGCCCAATTGGCCTTGTGCTCAATTCCAACTGAGAGATGACAAGCATTAACATAAATCATTCTATAAGGAGACATCCTAATTGGAATCTTGAAAGCAGTCCTATATGCCCATAATTGCGTCATCAAGTTTCTTAGACTAGTCATTCCTTGAAGAATTAACGATTTTCTCAAGAATGTGCTTCAATTCTCGATTAGATACATCCACCTACCAAGAAGTTTGCAGATGATGTGCTAGGACAATCTTGTGGGTGACTCTATATTTGGACAAGACAGACTCAAACAATGAATATTTGAAGTGTGTTGCTCCGTCACTGTCTGTCTTATGCACCTATTAATGAGAAAATGAGAGAAACATGTTTAAGGTAGTTAGGTCATGTGTTAAGACAACCAGTGGAAGTGACTGTCCAGTGAGTAGAATTTAGAGAGAGTAGTCCATATAAGAGAGGTAGGAAAAAATCAGAAAAGACTTGGTGGTAAGGGTAAGAAAGATATAGCCCATCTAGGACTTAAGGAGGATATGGACTATGAAAAAGCACAATGGCATAATAGAATTCATGCAACCGACCCCTTTAAGTGGGAATATGGCTTGGTTTGTTTGTTTTTGTTCCTCTGTCACTTACGATAGCTCACAAGACACCTAACCTTGAGAAAATATTCTCTCTCACAAAATTCACTACCACTCTAGCATCATTGGTCGGTAGCGAAACTGCCCATTTGCACATATAATCCACCGCTACAAGATTGAATTTATTGTTGTGTGATAGTGGAAAAGTGCCCATAAAATCAATGTCCCACACATCAAACATCTCACAAACTAGGATTAGTATTCAAAGGCATTTCATCCCTTCTAGACAAGTTACTGACACGTTGACATTGATCACATTGCAGCACAAAGTCTTTTGTATCCCAAAATAATGTAGGATAAAAGAGTCCACTTTGAAGGATTTTTGTCACCGTCCTTTGAGAGGCATGATGCCTTCCCATCGGTGAAGAATAACAAGGGCATAAAATATTTTGAATATCACCTTCCGGTATGCATCTCCGGATCACTTGATCCTTACATTAGCAGTATGGTAAGGGTCATCCCAAATGTAATACTTCATCTTTGTAAGAAACTGTTTCCATTTATTGGGATCCATAGTGGATAGAATCACCTTGGTCATGAGGAAATTAACATTGTCTGCATACCAAGGTGTGCTACTATCCACTCTTATTAAGTGCTTCTTCGGAAAGGTCTCATTAATTGGCACTTACCAATCTTTCCCATTGGTCCTTCTAACTTTGAAAGGTAATCTACTACTGTGTTTTTAGCTCCCTTCTTGTATTTGTATCTACCACCTTCTTACAAAATGCAAAACTTTATCTTTTTGTTTTTTACATAAAATCGCTCCCACAATATAGTTGCTCGCATCACACATTAGTTCAAAAGGCAAATTCTAGTTTGGAGTAACTATGACTAGTGTGGTAATTAAAGCTTCTTTCAATTATTAAAAGTAGACAAACATTCATCATTAAAATAAAATGGCACATCTTTTTGCAACAAAGTGTATAAAAGGCAAGAAATCAAAGAAATTTTTTTAGTGAAACGTCGGTAAAAACCATCGTGACCAAGGAAGCTCCTCACCCCCTTCACATTTGTAAGAGATGGTAATTTTTCAATGACCTCTACCTTATACTTGTCTACTTCTATATCCTTAGCAAAAATTCGATGGCCAAACACAATCCCTTCCTTTACCTTGAAATGACACTTTTCCCCGTTTAGTGCCAAGTTGGTAGACTCATATCTTTCTAAAACACAAGTAAGGTTATTCAAACATGAATCAAAAGAATCACCGAAAAACACTAAAGTCATCCATGAAAACTTCAATAAAATTTTCAAGTATGTCATAGAAAATAGCAAACATGCATCGTTCGAATGTACTAGGAGCATTACACAGCCCAAAAAGGAATACGCCGATAAGTGAAAGTTCCATTAGGAGAAATAAAAGTGGTTTTCTCTTGATCTTCAAGGACTATGGCTATTTGGAAACACCCTAAATAACAATGAAGAAAGCAATAAAAAGTATGTCCTGATAAGTGTTCAGGCATTTGATCAATGAATGGCAAGGGAAAGTGGTCTTTTCTAGTGGCTTCATTAAGTTTCCTATAGTCAATGCACATCTGCCACCCCGTCATCAATCTGGAGGGAATTAGCTCAGTTTTCTCATTTAAAACTACTGTGATCCCTCTTTCTTTGGTACTGCTTGAGTCGGGCTCATCCATTCACTATTACTTATGGGATAAATGATTATGGTGTCTAGTAATTTCAAAACCTCCTTTTTAAGTACCTCTTTGAAAGTCCCAGGATTTAACTTTCTTTGAGGTTGTCTAGTAGGCTTGTTGTTATCATTAAGGAGTATTTTGCGCATGTGAACTGAAAGACTTATTCCTTTTATGTTCTCAATGCTCCAAGCAATTACCCCACAATGCTTTTTCCAAAAAAAAATCAATTTTCTTAATTTAATATCTGAAAGTAAAGCATCACAATCAATTTTCATAATGGCTCATCTAGTGGCCAATAAAGGTCTTCCTAGAATTAACGTGGTCACCACATCTTCTTCCACGTCAAACAATATGAAATATGCCAGTAGGAATACTTTGCCCACTTTGACAATGAGATCCTCGACCACACCTACCGGTTGCCTTTCATTTCTGTTGGCCAATTGAGGAGTGACGTTTGTCAGTTTCAATCCTCCTCCATCCAACTTCTTGTAAGTAGAGTGAGGCATAAGGTTGATGGAAACACCCAAATCACAAAGTGCTCTTTTAAATGGAGTAGAAAATGAGCCAGGATCTTTAAACTTAGGGGAAGATTCCTTTGAATTATAATGCTACATCCTTCATTTAGACACAAGATCTCATCTCCCATTAGTTTCCTCTTACTTGACAAAATTTGTTTCATAAACTTAGCGTAGCTGGGCATGTTTTCAATAGCTTTAATGAAAGGAATGTTAATCTCAATCTTTTTAAAAATTTCCAAAATTCTCTTGAATTTTTTAGCTTTCTCATCTGCTTTCATTCTTTGATGGAAACGATTACTTACCTATTTACCTGGTGAAGTTGAGATATTCTTGATTTTACCTTGTTGCTTGATGTCTTAACACACCTAGTTATATAATTATAAAACACCTAAATCCTACTACTAACAAGGTGGCATCCCGCAAGTATACAGTTGTCAACTAGTAGTAAAGGGAAGTAGGGATCGTTCCCACAAGCATTGTTGGAAGGCAATTACCAAGATTTACGGATATTTATGTAGTTAAGCGAAATCAAGCAATGGATGATGGAACTATTCTAATAAAAACCATAATTAAATGAGAAAGCGATACAAAAATAATTTAAAGCTAGATTAACTAAAAGCAAGTAAGTGAAAATAACTAATTACAATATTAAGGAACTAATTAAGCTATTCTAGTAGAAATTGGAAAGAGTTAAACTAGAAATCTAAATATTTTTGGATTTTTGATAGAAATAAAGAAAGCCCACTAAGAATTAACTAGAAATTAAAGCAAGAAATTGAGAATTCTTAAATAGAAAGCAAAAATTAACAAGAACCCTAATTTTTCTAAGAAACCCTAGATTGCAAGCAAAGAAATTCTTACTAAATTAGACTAGAAAGCAAGTAAAAATTATATCTACGACGAAACTTGCGAGTAACCCACTACGATTATCTAATCAAAATTTAAACTTGACAAGAAATTAAAAGAAGATCTAAGAGAAATTTAAAGAGAAATTTCTATTAAAGAAGTAAACTTGGAGTTCAAGCTATCCTAAACTATCCTAAAATATAACTAAAACTATCTACTACCTTCCCCTTTTTTTCTGTAATTCTACTTAGCTTAAATAGTGCAGCATTACACAAGGCAAAATTAGGAGTTTCTGGTTGGAAGTTTACAAAATTGCCCTTACAACATGAGTCTCAGCAAGTTGAGATCGCGGTCTGGAACATTTGAGATCGCGATCTCGACTCTAATACAATAAGAGAATTTCCCGAGTCGAGATCGCGATCTTGACTCTCCTCCCAGCATTCTTCATTTCATCCATTTTTGCAATCTAGTTCCTTGAGCTTTGTTCCTTCTAGCTTCCAACCTTTAATTTTTAACCTGCATAATATTAACACCATTAAACACTTAATTAAACTAAAAATTTAACAGAAACTTATCATAATTAATTCAAGAACGAAAATACAAATACATATGAAAGAAATTAACTAAAATCCTCAATTACTTATCCAACTTCGGAATTTAAACTATCAAAATGCTATAATTTAGAGGAAAATATCTCTAGTTTACTAGAGTTATCATTGGTCAAGAACTCTGGTAGGTCCTTGATGACATCATTGCTCTTGAAAGACTCTTTTTTCCTTTGCTTTTTTTTTTCTCCATGGTTCTCATATCATCATCTTCAACTCCTCTTGTCTCCAAGTTTCTACCACTCCTTAGGGTGACTGCTTGCACATGCTTTTTCCCATGGGTATTATCCCTTGGGTTCGGAATGGTGTCATTAGACAATGCCCAACCGGTTTCTCATTATTTTGCCGAGCTAATTATCCCATTTGAGGTTCCAAGCTCCTTGTAAAAACTTGCAAATTCTCCTACTCCCTCCGCAAAGTTTTCAACTTTCTCCTCAAGTTATCTTTGTTGGATTGATCATGGTGTACATGTGAAGGATAATTGGGATTTTGAGGTAGAGGTCTTGGTGGTGTGGTTGGTATAAATTATTTTGTTGAGGTCGAAAGTTTTAGAAATTTCTTTGGTAACGTGGCTGATATGGCCTAGAAAATGAAGCTTGGTTCGGAAAATTTGATTGTAGCAGGTTGGGTAGGAAAGATGGACTTTGAAAAAGAGTATTGTTCTTATTACTCCAAGAAACATTTGGATGGTTACAACAAGATGGGTTATAGGTATTACCACAAGAATTAGGCAATTCCTTGACCTTGAATTTGATTTAAAATAAACTAAACCTGCTCACCTTGCATCATGGGTGCTTCACAATGGCCATTCTGATGGTTTCCTCCATAAAAGTCACAATTTAAAATCCCTTGAGGTGTTGAATCACTGGAGTTCACTGGACTCTTTCCCATGTTTTCTAGGGCCTTTGTCAGTTTGTCATCATGTTCAACATCATGCCCTGTTGAGCTAAAAAAGTAACATTGAAATTAATCATACCTCGTTGTTGGGCATTGATTTGATGCACTTGTTGTTGTGGTTGTTGCCTAGCCGAAGGAGTGATTGTGACACGGTAGTAGTGAGTTGATGCCATTCTTTCCAATAGTTCTTGTGCTTCTGGAGTTTTAACAGGAAAGCACCTCCTACGCTTGCATCGATAATCAATCTAGTCTTCGGAAAGAGTAACATCTGCATCCATTTACTTGTAGACACAATGGAATGGCATGATGTGGACACTTCCTAAGCAATTCCTTGAAGCAGTCCCATGCTTCACTTAAGCTCTCCCAAGTGATTTGTCTGAATGAAGTAATGTCATTGCAAAGCTTTGCGGTCCTCGATGGTAGAAAGTACTTGGCTAAAAATTCTTGAGCCAATTGATTCCATGTAGTGAAAGTGTCTTGCTAGAAGGAATGTAACCAAGCCTTTACCATATCTCTCAATGAAAACAGAAAGGCTCTCATTCTAATACAATTAGAATGCACTCCCTTTTATTTTAATATGTCAATGACTTTCTCAAAATTTGCCAAATGTGCTAGGGATCCTCGTTTGGTCCACCTCCAAACATAGCATGGGTTTGAAGCATTTGAATCAAAGCAGGCTTGTTTTTAAAATTGTGAGCTTGTACAAGCATTCAGGCAATGCTAGAACTCGCTCCCTCAAAATTTGGTAATGCGTAATCTCTAAAAGGATGAGGACTAGTCCATCTCCTTTATTGTCATTGTTACCTTCTACCTCGTCTTGGTCCCCAGCATTGTGGTTCGGATTCTCCATTGTGTTCTCTCCTTCACTTGATTCTTGTTGTTTCCTGTGCTTTTTGGTTTGAGTTCATTCAATCTCCAAATCTTTGGAATGTAGTGGCTGTATAGAAGAATGAGTGTTTACCATAAACTATAAGAAAGAGACCAAGGTTCGAATATCAAAGCCAGATCTGAAAGAGAAATTAAAAAGAATAAAAAGCAATTGTAAATAATTAAAAGAAATAAAAAGTTAATCTAGTATGGCTCGCTAAATCTGATATTTCCGCTAAGAATAATCCCTGGAAACGGTGCCAAAAACTTGTTTGCATAAATAATTGATTACATCTTTTAGTTCACAAATAAGTAATAATCAATGTCTTAATAATCCTAATCAACACTTACACGCTCGCAAGGATACGAAGTAAGTGTGTAGATTGGGTGAGTAAGGATCGTTCCCACGAGGATGATGATAGGGAGCAATTACTAAAGTTAACAAATTATTTACTAGTTAGACAAATTAATTAACAGATTTTGTTTTCTATCTAACAAAATTAATTCTAGCCACTAGGAAGATTAACAATAAGAATAATTACTAAAACTAATTAAAACTAAAGCAAGCAATTAACTATAACGAAATCAAACTTCAATTAATAAACTAGAAGATTAAATGCAATAAGAATAAATTTAAACTACAAAATTGCAATAAAGAGCTAGAATTGAATTAAATATAAAAAAGTAAACTCAGTAATTGTAGCTAAAACAAAGGTTGATGAAGCTTGAAATCTTGATAAGAAATTAAAATCCTAATCTAGTGATCTAATGTCTAACTCTAACTCCTCTCTGCAATTGGGTATTTATAGGGGATGTTTGGGTTAAATCCCCTCTCCAACGATATTTGTGAAAGCTCGTGAAAAAAAGTCCAATCGAACGAAAAAGGCTACCAAAACAACAAATTCTGCTGGAGTACGCTACATCATGTTCAGCACAAGCACACCAATGCTCATGCTTGTGCACAATTTACAGAACCAAAAATAAAATTTCCTCTCTATAGTTTGAGCACATGTGAGGTTTCGGCTCGCGCATGTGTGCGATTTCCAGAACACCTACTTTAACTTCTACCTCAATTTTTACCTTGATGTAGATGGAATTCAAAAAAATTCAAAACATAAAAGTTGTTGGACTCTCTCTTAGCTTTCTAATTCATCTTGAATCAACTTGATCGGATCTTGAACAAGAAAGTTATGACCAAAATACTAAATAGTATCTAAATTCGCTTGTCGCTGGTGTACGTTTCCCATCTTTATATTTTTCTCCAACCTTTTGATCCTTTTTGACTCATTTTTCATTCCAAACCTACACGACCTAAAAATACAATAATTAAACTCGTAATTAACTCAAATATTGCTTGCATCACATGAAAGCTTGGTAAATGATAAATTAAATATAAGACAATTATAAACTTATCAAATACCCCACACTTAGTTGTTTTTGATCCTCCTTGAGCCAAAATAGAATTGAAGCAATTAAGCTCATTAAAAATGCACCCAACACATCTCAATAATTGCCAACACAAATAATCAAGAACCAATCCACTATCAAGAGTAATCTAAGAACTCAAGAGTTCAAATGCTAATAAAACCTAGACATGAAATCTGGTATGTGTGTGATATAGCCATTCAATGAAAACTCAGTTTTCAAGACACTTGAGTCAAATCATGTACACTCTTAGAATTTTTCTGAACACCCCATAGCTCACTTTTTATACACCTCTCTACTAATGTAGACAACTGACTCATTTTAAATTAGGTAGGATTTTTTAGCTTGTATAGGTAGGCTAGAGTATTGGCTAATTAGAGAAGGGATAAGGATTTCACAAAACAAAAGAAAGAATTTTAAATTATTGTTGGTCACACATCAAAATAAAATAGCTTCTCTAAAACATTAGATACCAATCCTTCGCAGAAATTACCCCATACTTAATCAGCAAACATGCCCATAAAAATTTCATACAACAAACAAAAAGTCTTTCTTCTTCAAAATCAATCGAACATGCCAAAATTTTTCTAGACATATCTTTCATATATCTATCCATCATTTTTTTTTCACATCCACTCCGAATATAGGTACCAGTGATAGGTACTACCCGCAAACACCGGTGCAGGTACTAGTGATGGGCACTACTTGCAATCACATCAATGCAGGTACCAGTGCTAGGCACTACCAGCAATTTTCATGATATTATTTACTTTTTAATATCCCCTCCTTGCCCCATAAATGTACACCACTCAATCCTACAATTTTCCACCCTCATTCAGCTACCTTTCACCCTTTTATCCCCTTAACAAATAATCGTGTGCAATAAAGCTCTTAAGGGACATTTTGGGATAGAAAACTTAAAGAATTTATTAAGCTCATGAAGGTAGGTAAAATGAGTTTTAATGAAAGAAAGCGAATGGTGTTTCTCACCATTCATTACAAATGAAGGCTCAAACAGGGTACTACATAAAAAATTTCAATCAGGTTGGCTTGAAAGGCTCAAAGGCCCAATGAAATACGCTAAACTCATCTTTAAAACAAATCAAGTTGTTTATAAAATTTCACCTCCAAAATGTAAGAAAGCAAATTTTAGGATGCAATATAAGTGAGTCCACATGATTATCTCTAAATGTCAAAAATAAAAATAATTTTTAGCTCTTAATGCTCAAGAATTCTCATAAATTATGCAAGGAAAATATTAACATCGACTACTCATCTCATGAATGGTTTATCTCAAAAACTATCATACAGAAAATCAAAGAGACATGCTAAGCGATTGCAAAATTCCCAAAAATTTCAAAAATTTTCAGCTAATTTGAACAAAAATTTCCAAAAATCTTGAAAAGCTCTCAAATCAAAAGAAAAGTTAAAATATTGCAGCAAAATTGAGCCAACTACACCAACAATTGTAAATCTAGAAAACTCTCCACCCTATTCTTAGAAATAAATAGTGTCCCCAATGTTAAAGAACAGAATAAAAGCATAAAGAGGGACAGGAAAAGGGAAAGCTTCTCTGGCAATGAAGAATGTTTGGTGTTTGTATCCCAAAATAAATATCCATGAGGTGATTTGAAATGCGTCATTTGTACTAGAACAAAAGAAAACACTGAACCCTTCAAAAAATTAAGAAAAATAAGAAAATCAAGGAATGAGATTCCACGATAGTCAGAAAAAAACTTAATCCCTTAGGGGCATACATAACTAACATTACAAATAAATTCAAAATAAAACAACAAAAAGTACGATATCACTCTTAAAATTAAATGCAAGAAAAACATAAAACATCATGAGGTTCTTCTTCGCCAATAATCAAATTTCAAGGCTTTATCGACATGATAATAGAGAGATTAAGACTCGTTGTCAACAGGTGCCAACTCCTCTGAGAATGGAGAAAAAGATGGGAATGTAGACGAATCCTCCTCACGCTCCTATGATAACTAAAGAGTCATCATATTCTGTTGCTAGGCATACTGAAGAGAATGGGTATGTATTGAATTAGCGTCGCATGTGCTATTGTTCCAAAAAAATTTCTCAAGAAGCTCCTCCTGACTACACCTTGGAATTGGTTCACTAATCAATGGCTATGAAGTTGAAGTTTGAGAACGGGTAAGTCTAATTGGGTCCTGCGCTTCGTCGATTGCAATAGGCTTACTGGGCTTCAATTTTTTCTCGATCGAATCAATCTCTACAACTCTATCAACACACAATGCAATAATCAAATGTGGGAACCATAAGCCAGATTGTTTGACTACTATTGCATAATGAATCTGTTGGCTAATTAGGTGGCCCACATCTTCCGGCCTACCCACGGCATCAACATATAAAAGTTTAGCTCGTTCCAATGTAACATGAGTAAGATGACTAACCGGGATAAGGCGAGCACATAAAAACTTGAACCAAACCAACCAAACAAGTTTAAGCATATTAGCAGTAAAATGACATGGAGCACCCACAGTACCATATGTCCATTCTATGTCACTAGTGCAAACCAAGGTTCACGATGTCATTAAGTTCTATGTTGGTGTCACGAATAGTCGACCACTCATTATTGCGAATTCGGTTTACTCTCAATAGCTGATTAATCGTATTTTAAGAAATATCCACATTTTCCCTCTAACATATGCCTTAGTATCATTATAGTCAGCTAAATTAGCATAAAATTCTCTCACAACAGGGAGTATCGCGTTGTTGACCTACAATCTTGATTTTGATGATGACAAACACAATCTAATAGTTTAAAAATGAGTTGTGTAGGAATTTTACAATATCTGACATAACGGGACGCTGCATATCATCCAAAAAGGAAGAGCTTTGGACGCTCAACATCATCTGAATGGGACTTAGTTTCTCGGATGAAGGAATTCATCCAAACAAGAATATCTTGGACACAATACATCGTCCAAAAGGTTAGATAGAGAGCAAGGATTCTGAGGAATTGGAAACGGACGCTCAACATCATCTGAATGAATTCTATCGGACACATCTAACCATCTGAAGGCTCTGTATGTCAACACTTGTAAAGCATGAAACCTTTCGGACGCACTGCATTATCCGAGTACCTAACTCAACAACCTATTAGCTTCAGATGTAGGAACGGATGAAATCTCAACCATCCGAGCGTATATTTAACCTCCATGTTGTTGATGATTGAACGCTTGATCGGATACACAAAAATGCTTCCGACGTCCGAAATATATACCGACTAGTTTTTCGGCATTTATTACTTTGCTTTGAGAGGTGGTTGGAAACTCTTTTATTGCACCTACAAATACCAATCAGTCTAAATTTATGAGATATAACTTTCACATTGAATACAAGCATCTACTAAAGCTATTTGAGGAAAAATAGGCTTTAATAGTGTTGTATTAGCAAAGTGTAAAAGTGAGTGATCTTCAATTGTAAAGAGTGGAGAGATAATTATTGTACAAAAGAGAGGTTGTGTGTAAAACTAATTATTGTACAAAAGAGAGGTTGTGTGTAAAACTCATGGCTCAACTAAAGATACATTAGTGTGAGTAAGAGTGATCCTACTTGGTGTACAAAAAGATTATTATCTCACTTACAATGAAGAAGCACAAAGTGGTGGATTTGCATCCCAAGCTTGTGAAGCTTGAGAGTTTGGTTTGATCTTTCTAAATCTCATTACTTGTCTCTCTTTTATTTATACTTGTGCATTTATTATTTTGATCATTAATTATATTTCATCCATCCTAGAGTTTTCATTACCCAATAGTTGAATTAGTTTTTAAACAACCTAATTCACCCCCCTCTTAGGTTGCTTTTGAGCCAACAAGCATCCTTGTGGGTAGATGTGAAAGGATTCCTGATAACTCTAGTAAACTAGAGTTATTTTCCTCTATATTATAGGATTTTGATAGTTTAAATTCCAAATTTAGATAAGTATTTTAGTTAATTTCTTTCATATGTATTTGTATTCTCGTTTTTGAATTAATTATGATAATTTTGTGTTAAATTTTTAGTTTAATTAAGTGCTTAATGGTGTTAATGGATTATGCAAGTTAAAAATTAAAGGTTAGAAGCTGGAAGGAACAAAGCTCAAGGGATCAAATTGCAAAATGGATGAAATGAAGATTGCTGGAAGGAGAGTCGAGATCGCGGTCTCGACTATTCCAGACCGCGATCTGGACTCGGGAATTTGTTTTACTATTTTAGAGTTGAGATCGCGGTCTCAAATGTTCCAGATCGCAATCTCAACTCGCTAAATTTTAAGTTGTAGGGGCAATTTTGTAAATTTCCAGCCAGAAAACCCCTAATTTTGCCTTGTGTAATCTGTACTATTTAAGCTAAGTAGAATTAGTAAGTAGGGAGTTTTTTGAGAAGAGAGTAGTAGAGAGAGTAGATATTTTTAGAGTAAAATAGTTTTAGTTAGTTCTAGATAGATTAGAATAGCTTGAACTACAAGTTACTTTTTCTAATAGAAATTTCTCTTTACTTTCATCTTATATTTTCTTTAAATTTCTTGTCAAGTTGAAATTTTTATTAGATAATCGTGCTTAGTGGGTTTTTCGTAAGCTTCGCGTAGATATAATTTTTAATTGCTTTCTTGTCCAATTTAGTAAAAATTTCTTTACTTTCAAATTAGGGTTCTTATAAATTTCTTGCTTTCTATTTAAGAATTTTCAATTTCTAGCTTTAATTTCTAGTTAATTCTTAGTGGGCTTTCTTAATTCCAATTGTAAAATCCAAAAATATTTAAATTTCTAGTTTAAATCTTTCTAATTTATAATTTCGAAATGAGTGCTTTTTTCAAAGTTTCTCTTTTGTAGTCTTTTTAGTTGAGTGATTCACTTGTTTTAAAATTTTAGTCTTAATTTGATTAAATTAGGTTAGAATTTAAATTATAGTTTTCATTAGAATAGTTCTATCATCTACCAATTGATTTAGCATAACTACACAAGTATCCTTAAACCTTGGTAATTGCAATCGACAATCCTTGTGGGAACGATCCCTACTTCCCTTTGCTACTAGTTGACAACCGTATACTTGAGGGATGCCATTGTCTAGTTAGTAGTAGGATTTAGGTGTTTAATTGAATTATAACTAGATGTGTTAAAGAGGCAACAAGTTTTTGGCACCGTTGCCGGGGATTGTCTTCGGGTTTTGGCAATATCTCTTTATGGGTCGTGTAGATTAAGCACTTTAGATTAGTTTAATTTAGTTTTTAATTTTGTTGATTTTTATGTTTGATTTGGTTGTCTTGTGGAATTGACTATTTGCCTTGGTTGTGTAGTGCATGGTAAGAGGTGCTCAAGAACCATTCATTTGCTTAGACAAGGAAAGGGAGAAAGGGCTAAGACAAATTCGAAGGCTGAGAAGGGTGCAACAGGAGCAAGAAAGGATAGAAATGGCACATGCTAATGCTCATCAAGGGAATGTGAATATGGAGAATGAAGAAGATGAGGTAGGTGGAAATAATGGAATGGGTGGCTATAGGAACGGAAATGACATGAATGGGAATGGAAGGCCATTGAGGGAGTATGCTTTACCTAATTTTGATGGGGTGAGGACTCAAGCATTGCATGGATGCCCGTGCAAGTCAACAATTTCGAAACCGACCCTGCCCTAATCCAAATGCTCCAAGCCCATGCCATGTTTGGAGGTGGACCAAATGAGGACTCTTACACACACCTCATGAATTTTGAAGAAGTCTTGGACACATTTAAGTTTAATGGAGTACACCCGGATTGTGTTCGGATGAGGGTGTTTCCTTTTTCTCTATGTGATAGGGCAAAGTCATGGTTTCAATCCCATGCCCAAGAAACATTCACCACTTGGAACCAACTTGCTCAAGAGTTCTTGGCAAAGTACTTTCCTCCCGCAAGAACTGCTAAATTAAGGAATGAGATTACATCGTTCAAACAAGATGTTGGTGAAAGCCTAGGGGAAGCTTGGGAAAGATTCAAAGAGTTGCTAAGAAAATGCCCGCATCACGCCATTCCTTTGTGGCTTCAAGTTCAAACTTTTTATAATGGTTTACTTCAAGAGATGAAATCCATCGTAGATGCCTCCGCCATTTAAAAAGTGCGACGGTTCTATCTCATATAAGACTCTGGAAGAAGCTCAAGAGTTGTTAAATAGGATGGCATACAACCACTACCATCACGGACCGATAACTCCATCGGCAACATCAAGCTAATCGAGCCAATGCAAGTAGTGGAACGTTGAATCTAAACATGCAAGACGCCCTTTTAGCTCAACAAAGCATGTTCATGAATGTGATGAATAACATGGCAAAAGAATTGGAGAATTTGGTAAAACCTAGTAGTGTGAATGCGATGACTTCTTCTCCAACTCAACCAAGCATGACATGTGATTTTTGTGGAGGTGGCCATGCCAATGGGAATTATGAGATGCCATATGGGGCTAATGAGCAAATCAATTATGTGGCTAATCAATCGTCATTTCCATGGTACCAATTCGGAGCTTATGGGAACACTTACAATCAGTCTTGGAGGAATCACCCAAATTTCTCGTGGAGTAACACCAACAACCAATCCAATCCGCCTTACCAACCAAATCCTCCACACCTCAAAATGCACAACACACTCAAGCTCCGAATTTCTCATCTAGACCTTATCAACCGCAACATCAAAGAAATGTCCAACCTAACTCATTTCAAAACCAACAGCAAAGACCTTCTTTCCATTATGCAAATTCTTCCCAACCCATGTACCATGATCAATATGCTCCTAGAGAGAATTTGGGTGAAGAAGGTTGGAGAAGAGAAGCCGAGTATTTGAGAAGGGAATTGGATAGGAAAGCGGAAGAGCAGAAAAGAGATTATGAGAATTGTAAGGCTTCGACAAGGAATTGGATATTCAATTGGGGCAATGGGAAAGGTTGAATAATGACAAACCTATTGGAGCATTTCTGAGTGATACAATTCCAAACCCCAAGGAGCAATGCAATGCCATAACCTTAAGGAGTGGAAAAGAATTGGTTGAATCTAAGGAGAAGAAAAAGGTGGAGGAAGGAAGCAAAGAGCAAAAGTCAAAGTCCAAGGTTGTTGAAAATGAAAGGGAAGTAGTTGATGAATTCATGATGAAGCCAGGAAGGAGCAAAAGAATGAGATCAAGGTATCCAAGAAGAAGCATGCGGAGGAACCTTTGAAGATAGATCCATCAATAAAAGTGCCATACCCTCAAAGACTCATTGATCCAAGAAAGGGGGAAAAATTGAAGCAATTCACCCATTTCTTGGATATGTTGAAAAAGATTAAGGTCAACATTTCTTTGATTGATGTCCTCACCAAGATGCCCAACTATGCTCGTTTCATGAAGGATCTTTTGGCAAGGAAGCGAAAGTGGGATGATGATGAGAAAGTATGCCTTGATGCCCAATGTAGTGCCATTGTTCAAAGGCGGTTGCCCCCTAAACTCAAAGATCCCGGTAGTTTTATGATACCGGTGAATGTTGGAGAAAAAAAGTGGCATCGATCACTTTGTGATTTGGGGGCAAGCATAAATATCATGCCAAAGGCCATCTATGACAAGTTAGGGATCAACAATGTCAAGCCAACTAATATCACACTCCAATTGGCGGATCCTTATTATCCGAGAGGAAACCATATGGCTTGTTGGAAGATGTACTTGTACAAGTTGAAAAGTTGGTATTTCCCGTTGATTTCTTTGTGCTAGATACGGTGAGATTCCTTTGATTCTAGGGAGGCCTTTCTTGTCTACCGCTCATGCATTAATTGATGTGCACAAAGGGAAGTTGATCTTATGAGTTGAAAATGAATCAATTGAATTTGATGTGTTTGAATACAATGATAATATTCCCATTGTTGAAGAGAAATGTGCTAACCAATCTCTTAATTCTATCCTTGCTAGGTAAATGAAGAGCAAAATGAAGTGAGCCAAGGCAATTCGCTCAAGCAAGTGTTGGAAATAAAGGAAAATCCGAGAAATGAATTGAAAGAAAAATCACCCGATAAGGGATGTGTGATGACAAAGGATGAAGAGAGTTTTACAAAGAATAAGCACAAAGGTGATGTTAGAAATTGAGAAAGCACAAAAAGAAAAGAAAATCGTTTGAGAAGCAATTGGAGTCTTCTTCACATGTTAATTGGGGCACTAGCGATGGCTAAGGCTAGAAAGAAAGGACTTGTGCATGGAAAACCCAAAAATCAAGCTGTAATCATGAAGAAAAAGGGGATCAAACTTTTTTCGTGGAAACCAAAAGGGAAAGGAGGATCAATCATCCTCAATTACTTGGAATGAGGGTCATGCCATAGTCAAGCTAGTGACTATAAAAGAGCGCTTCTTGGGAGGCAGCCCAAGTTTTTCATTTAGTTGTCCTTGCTTTCTGTTAGTATGTGTTTTAATTTAGGTTAATTAGGTTAGAATTTTAGATAAAAATCTAAGTTTTATTCAGTTGAATAAATGGTGCTAAAGAATGAGTGAAAATTGAATTTTATGTTTGTAGGTTACCCTTGTAAATGGAGAAAAGTGGTCAAGAGTAAAGCAATTTCGGTTAAGTGTAAAAATTCACTTTGCAGAAATTGAGCTTGAGACTGCGATCTCAAAGATTTGAGATCGTGGTCTCAACCTCAAACTTCTGGAGCTGAGCCTGTCTCTTGGTAGAAGAGTCATTTGGTCGAGGCCACGATCTCAACTTTGAGACCGCGGCCTCAACTCTAAACTTCGCAAAGGCTTATTTTGCACCGAGTTAAGATCGCAGTCTCAAAACTCAGACCGCGATCTCAAACTGTTTGAGACCGCGATCTCAACATCAGGCCAGATCGTGGTCTCAAAATTGAGACCGCGGTCTCGACTGCCATAAAGTTTTAAAAAGATCAAATTCTTCTTTTCTTCTCACTAACTCTCCCTATTCCTCTTCCCTCTTCCGAAAGCCCTAAGGCCAAATTCTCCAATTCTTCTCTCATCTTTACCAAAAATCACCAAAAACTCCACACCTACCAATAATTTCACTTTGTTTTTCTATAGGAACATCAAAGCAACCATCTTTTTGAGGATTTGTGGAAGAAATTTGACTTCAAGGAGGATTGACACAAAGGCAATTCTTGGAAAAATTTCAATTCCAAAAAGAACGGGTAATATCTTTCCTTGAATTATTAGTTGTGTGTCTAATTAGCAATTTTTGAAGACAATTGTGGAAGTTGGTGGATTAAATTGTGAAAAATTTGTGGTATTGAATTATTGAATTGTGGACAAGTAATTGGTGCTAATTTGTGCTAGGAGAATTTTGAATTGTCCAATTGTTGAAATTCCTGGTTTGAATTGTGATTGAGTTGAATTGAAATATTTGAACAATTGTTGGGAATTTGGATTCTGATTTTGTGGTGTTGAATTTTGCTTGAAAAGTTGGATTTTTGAATTGGTGATTGAATTACTTTTAGAATGTGATGAGAAGGGTATATGGCAGTGCTGAGAGAAGCGTGAGAATGAGAGGGAGATGGACTAGTTCTAGAAAAAGGAAATCTGGGGAGGGGACAAGTGGAGAAGGGGGTTCAGAACAACCATTTGAGGGTGGTGATCTAATTAAACCTCAATTCTCGAGTGATAGGGCTCAACAATTATTCAAAAGTAACGAGAAGCATGAGGTAATTAGAGAGAGAAACTTTGACCTAACCATGACATTGGAGAGTATATGAAGATTCTAGGAGAGCGATAAAAGAACAAATTAGGTTAAGGCATTGGGAGGGTTTTAACGCTCAGGTTGACCCCAGGGCTACCCAGTTAGTCAAAGAATTTCATTGTAATTTATGTGAGTTAGAAGATGGCAAGGTGCGCATACGGGGGGTTTTGGTAGATTTTGGTGCTGATGTGATTAATGCGTATTTTAACATACCCCTCCCATACCTTCTAGTCAATATTTGGAATTTTTGAACAATAAATATAAGGATATGGATGCAATCAAAGATGCCATTTGTGATAGGAGGGTAGATTGGATTAAGAGTACTTCATCTGCCATGGAATTAAAATTTCCTCGTCAAGGACTCTCATTAGTGGCTAAGTTATGGTTTTATTTTTTTAGTAGCCGCATTTGGGGGTCCAATGCAGTGAGATTTATCCAGAGGGACAAGGTACTCTTAGTCTATGCCATCATGACTGGGATCCCAGTGAATATTGGTCACCTAATTATATGATAGGGGTTTTGAGAGTGTGGTAGGTCGGGACGACCCATATTTTATGCCCATAGTCTAATTCACCATCTTTGCACCATAGCGGGTTGCCCAATTGGTCCTTTAGAGTCATTGACACATCCTAGAGGAAGGATCAATCGGGAATATGTCTATAGGATGGTGAGAGAATATGAGAAGCACCACAAAGAGGAGCACCACTGCCCAGCCACAGCCAAGCCAAGCCTCAGCCTCCAGCACCTCAGAGAACTTCAATGATTCTGATACCCCCAGGTGTAGTATTTAATGCTCTGGTAAGTGAAGAAGAAAGGAACGATCTACAGGTGTACTGGTCTTATAGTCAAATGGTAATGCACAACAAATTGACCGTTATTGGAGAAGCTTTAATGGTTACTTCATTAGGTACTTGGGTCCAGCCACCGTCACCTCCGGCGTGGCACTTTGTTCCATCTCATGGACAATACTACACACCACTAGTGGCTACCACACATCATGAGGGATCTAGCCATGCGGGTGCGAGACTGGAGGGGACATGGATGATGATCATGAGGAGGCCCAATCTCGTGACGCTGAAGAAGGTCAAGACGAGATGGAATGAAGAGAAGAAGCCACCATTTGTTTGAGCATGAAAGAAGACCAACCTTGATCATTGAATTAATTTGATGGATGATGATGATTTTCGCTGTTTTCATTGGACACCATAGCTTTTAATTACTTTAGATTATGTTTGTTTTATTTTCAATTTTTGGAATTGAAGTATTTCAGTTTTTCTTTCTTTTAAGTAGTTTGGCTAATGGCCTTAAGCTGATGCCAAGTGATACATTTTGATGCTTTATGGAAGAAATTTCTTTTGGATTATTAAACTGACACTTGGTGAAGTTTGGTTATTGCCTAATAAGAGTAATATGGCTAAGGGCCCTAAGCTGATGCCATATTTGCATTAGTTGATGAGTTGAATGGAATATTGATTTTGTTTGAAGCTTACTTGGTGAGATGCTTGGCATGGTTGCTCTTAACATTTTTGTATTCAATTTTAATTCTAGGCTTAAAAGTAGGACAATGTTTAAGTAGTTTTGTTATTTTTGGGTTTTGTCTTGATGTTTAATTTTGGATGAGTGGAAGGATGATTTATTTATCAACTTGAATAAAAGAGACAAGTTTGGGGGTGTTTATCTTTTTGTGTTGGAAATGGTCATTTTATACATTTTGTTGCCACTTGATGATTAATGGATGGAAAGTTGATCAATTAGGTACTCAATGATGATAAATTTTAATGTTCAATGCTTTGTGATTGAAGTATATGATTGATTCATTTCAAGAATTTTTGTGTGAGTGAGTAGTTCATTTGCAATATAAAGAATTCATAAACTTGGCATTGCTATTTTTCAAAAAGAAGTGCTGAAATTTTAGGAAAATTTATTTGAAATGTTGTTTCTTATCAAATCACTTATATTATGTGGTTGATGAACTATCTTTTGGAAAGAAATGAATTAAATGAAGTAGAAGGAATTTTGGGACATTTCGTGTAAATGTTTGCGTAGGGAATGTTCTTCTAACTTGTGAATAATTGATATTCGAGATTAATTTTTGGTACATTTCACTCCTTTTCCTTGGTTTAGGGCGGAAAAAAAAATTAATTTTTTTTTTTTTAGGAATAAGGCGAGTACGGGATTCCGACATGTACCCATGCTTTTTCTCCGAATTAAGCCATTAGGAATTGCGTTTTTCGTATACCAATAAGTTAAGGAGTAAATGTTTGTAATACTTATCATTAATCTCATATTACTTATTCCTTGTTAGAGGTTTATTCTCGAAATGTGTGACAATTGCATTTAAGTTGATTCCTAATTGAACTTCTATTTTCATGATGCTTAGTCGAGAGAGTTGATTAACTTTATAATATTTGTGATTTGAGAAGTAATGATGTTTCAAATGAAAAGAACTAAAACTTTTGGTAACTCTTTTCGAGAATGAATGTGTCCTTCTTTGTAAAACGAAATTTCAATTTTGGATTGATTTACTCATATTCTTCGCATAAGTATGTCACGTAGTGTTGAACATTTTTTGAGAGATCGCTTAATTGTTCTAAGTACATCCATGATTCATCAAGTGTCACGTCAACTTTGGAGGTGTTTAAATGTTTGAATGTTGGTACGTTTCATTTATTGTTAATCTTTGTTTTGCTTGGGACTAGCAAAACACTAAGTTTGGGGGGTGTGATAACTCTAGTAAACTAGAGTTATTTTCCTCTAAATTATAGCATTTTGATAGTTTAAATTTCGAAATTAGATAAGTTATTGAAGATTTTAGTTAATTTCTTTCATATGTATTTGTATTCTTGTTTTTGAATTAATTATGATAATTTTGTGTTAAATTTTTAGTTTAATTAAGTGCTTAATGGTGTTAATATTATGCAAGTTAAAAATTAAAGGTTAGAAATTGGAAGGAACAAAGCTCATGGGACCAAATTGCAAAATGGATGAAATGAAGATTGCTGGAAGGAGAGTCGAGATCGTGGTCTCGACTATTCCAGACCGCGATCTCTAATGGACTCGGGAATTAGTTTTGCTATTTTAGAGTTGAGATCGCGGTCTCAAATGTTCCAGACTGCGATCTCAACTCGCTGAATTTTTGTTGTAGGGGCAATTTTGTAAATTTCCAGCCAGAAAACCCAACTCTAAAATAGGTTTTGAATTACCTCTAGCCATTGAAATTTATGCAAGTAATTAAGAGGTTGTTTTTTTTTATGCCTACTAGGAAGAAAATAATTAAAGATTTCTTGCCTATCAACTTTCGTATATTACTCGTTAATGTGATGGAGTACACATGCATTAATCTTATAGGCTAGGCTAGGACTTTCCATTTGCTTAGTTAGGAAATAATTAATCCCTTTTATCAAGGGATTACAAATTGATGATTTTCTTAAATTAATTAGGAAATAATCAATCCCTTCCATCAAGGAATTACAAATTGATGCTTTTCTTAAATTAATCAATCAGTAATTAATTATGAATCTGATCACTTTATTGGTTAAGTAAAGTAACCATGTGGTTCAACTCAATTATGAATAAGAATTAAGGAATTCTTACATCTAAAGCTAACATATCTATGAGAAACATTGGCCGATTAAGTCTCAAGAATAATATTAATCACCAAGAAGGACAATAATATGAAATTAGCACAATATTTTTATCTCAAATGGCTCTAAATGCAAAGAAAACTTTGCACTTTTAATCCAAAAAATTCTAACACATAATCCCCTTAAAACAAAAACTTAACTCCCAACGAAGTTAAGTCAAAGACACAACACAACTCTATACACAATAACCAAATAAAGTATGCTAATTAAGATATAAATAAATACTAAAACACTTAATAAACACATATTACCATATTCTAACACATGAATGCAAAATAGACAAAAACAATAAAAATGCTCGAAACTAGTAGCCAAACCTTCAAGTTTAGGGTACATATAACTCTAGTTTTCTAGAGTTATCACAAATTTACCGTGTTTACCTCATCCAGATGCTCTTATGATAGCAAAAACAGATGCTTCAGATTTTAGGATTTGGAGGAATTTTAAAACTAAAGTTTTCAAACAAAAATGAACAATTAGTTCGGTTTCATTCTGGTATTTGGATAACTTCTCAAAAGAATTATTCTACTATTAAAAAAGAAAATTTATATATAGTATTATGTATTTCTAAATTTCAAGATGATTTGATAAACAAAACATTTTTACTCCGTATTGATTGTAAAGCTGCAAAAGAAGTTTTAGAAAATGATGTTAAAAATTTAGTTTCTAAACAAATTTTTGCAAGATGGCATGAATTACTCTCAAATTTTGGTCTTCAGATAGAATATATTAAAGGTAAGGATAATTCCCTTCCAGATTTTCTTACTAGAGAGATTTTACAAGGATATGGATTCCAGGTGAATAAGAGCAAATAGTCCTAGACCATTAGGTCTAAGACCCAATCTTTCTTTTCTACATTATATTCAAAATCCTCCAACTTTTCTAGCCTTAACCAGTTCGTCAACTATTCCAACTTCTCCTTCTACCACATCATACCCCTCCTAGAGGAATAATAAAGACTGGTGACTCTTATAAAGAACCTGTTTCTTATTTAGGAGTATTCCAAACTGCAAAAATCCCAGAAAAAACCAATCAACTATCCCCTTCTACTTCAATCCTTCTCATACTCTTACAAATTCTTCTTCTAATAAAAACACCTATGTTTTTAAAGAATTTGTTAAACCTCTTTTATTCCTAGAACAAGGGTGTATTAATCTTACATTCAGAGAACTATCAAAATTTTCTATACTCCAGCCATAGATATTTTTGCTCCCTCTAAGAATTCTTGTATTCAAGAAACTCATAAATAGACTCGACAATATTATGAATTCATTTTAGTTCATACTAAATCGTTCATAATAAAGCACATTCCAAAAGATGAAGAAAGAAGGAAAAGAGATTAGCAAGTGGTGGAGATTCAAGTATATTTTATACTTATTCCAAGATAAAGATATTAAAGATATTTAGACCACCAGATTGGCCTTGTGCAAATTATACTTACACTCCAATTGCATTCTCAAAAGCATGGAACCCTCCAGTATATACTTATTTGGATTATGTCAAGGCATGGCAATATACTATAGTATGCAGACCATTCAATCATTCATGGTTCAATTTGACAAAAATATTGCAGGATGTCCTAGGTGGTTTTACAAGTGGTGGGAAGAATTTGGTGCCAATGCTCAAATCTTACCTCCAAACATTTACAAAGAATATGAGAAATTTTGTCAAGAAAGGAAGAGAGAATTAAATGATCCCATTATGTCTCTTCAATTTTTTCATCTAAATAAGCTCCCATTTATTATGGCATGGAACATCAATAAATCCAATGTGTATGGACTTCCAGTTCTAGCTAGAGAATTCAGAATCAAGTGTTGGAATACAGTCAAACATACGGAAAGATGTTCTACCAACAATATTCAAGCAGAATTTTTAACCACTAAAAGTAAAATTCAAAGTATGATGGCTTCCATCATAATGACGATGTTTCTTGAATTCTTCTTTTGTCGTGCTAGAAGCCATCATAATTTGAATTTTACTTTTAGTGGTTAAAAATTCTGCTTGAATATTGCTGGAAGAACATTCTTCCCTGTCTTTGACTGTATTCCACCACTTGATTCTGAATTCTCTAGCTAGAACTAGAAGTTCATAAACATTGGCTTTATTGAAGTTCCATGCCATAATAAATGGGAACTTATTTAGATAAAAAAAACTTTGAAGAGACATAATGGGATCTTTCAATTCTCTCTTTCTTTCTTGACAAAATTTCTCATATTCTTTGTAATAGTTTGGAGGTAAAATTTCAGCATTGGCACCAAAATCTTCCTATCCCTCGTAAAACCATCCAAGAAATCCGGTAATATTTTTGTCAAATAGAATGAACCATGAATGACTGAATGGTCTGCATAGTACAGTATATTGCCATGCCTTGATATAATCTAAGTATATACTGGAGGGTTCCATAGCTTCGAGAATGCAACTGGAATATTATAATTTGTTCAATGCCGGTAATCTACTGGTCTGAATATCTTTAATATCTTTATCTTGGAATAAGTATAAAATATACTTGAATCGCCACCACTTGCTAATCTCTTTTTCCTTCTTTGTTCATCTTTTGGAATGTGCTCTATTATAACCGATTTAGTATCAACTAAAATGAATTCATAATATTGTTGAGTCTTTTTAGGAGTTTCTTGAATAAAATAATTCTTAGAGGGAGAAAAAATATCTTTGAAAGTAAGATTAATATGTCCTTGTTCTAGGAATAAAAGAGGCTTGACAAATTCTTTTAAAACATAGGTGTTTTTATCTGAAAAAGAATTTGTTGGAGTATGAGAAGGATTGGAAGTAGAAGGGGATAGTTGATTGGTTTTTTTTGGGGTTTTGGGAGTTTGGACATTTTGAATATTTTGGACTGGTCCTAAATAAGTAGCAGGTTCTTTATAACAGTCACTAGTCATTATTATTCCTCTAGGAGAGGTATTGGTAGAAGGAGAAGTTGGAATAATTGAAGAACTGAGGTTGATGTCCTAAAACCTTGGATTTGATGATGACAAATATAATATAACAATCTTAACTTGAGCCATGCAGAAATTCTAGTATATTTATTCTTAGCAGAGTTTTTGATCAAAGTACATCGTCCGATCAGCACTATGTCTCTTGGACGCACAAGCTCGTCAGAACGAGATTACCACAGATACAATGCACCGTCCAAACGATCAGGCAAAAAGCAAGATTTTGGAGCACCTACAACGGATGCACAAGCTCGTCTGAACAAATTTATCTCAGACGCAATCACCGTTTGAAAGGTCAAGGCAGAGGAAAGATTTTTAGGCACCCGCAACGGACGCATCTAATTGTCCGAAGAAAATTATATCGGACGAGGCTAACCTTCTGAAAGAAAAGCATCCCCAGTTAAGCACCAAACCTTTTGGACACACTACACTGTCCGATGACTGAACTCATCAACATACCTAGTTCGGGCGAAGGAAAGAGCGCAAGCTTGGCTGTCCGAATGGCATCCTCAACTCAATGATATTTCAGATCGGATGATTGTTCGGACGCTCAATAATAACATCGGACGTCTGAAACCCATAACGGCTAGTTTTTTCAGCATTTAGATCTAGCCGTTAGGAGACAGTTGGGAGCTGATTTATTGCACCTATAAATACCAACCTTTCTATATTATGTTTTATTAACTTACACATTGAATACAAGCACATAGAAAGGCAATTTGAGTGCACATTAGCTCTTTAGTGATATTGTATTAGTGTGTACTTAAGAGTGCTATTCAAAAATACTGAGTGGAGTGATAATCTTGTACAAAAGTAAGGTTTGGTGTAAAATCCTTGGCTCAATTAAAGGAAGTAATGTGAGCAAGGGTGATCCTACTTTGTATACACTTGAGATTATTGGCTCACCAAATTTGAAGGAGCATCTTAGTGGATTACTACTTCAAGCTAGCTAGCTTGGATGTGTTGTTTGTTTAATATCTCTCTTAATTTATTCTATTCATTTTATACTTAATAGTCATTGCTTATATTTTTATCATCTTTTTTGTCAAGTGCAAGAAATTTAAATTGAGCATTATTTGCAAATTAATTTTAAGAAACCTAATTCACCTCCCCTCTTGGGTTGCTTTGGGACCAACAATTCATATCAGAGCATTGGTCTCTTTATTTTGCTTAAATTCCATTTGAGTGAAGATCCCTTATGGCAATCAATAATGCCTTGTTCTTTGAAGGTCAATCTATCACTAGACCCCCTATGTTTAATGGGGTAAACTTTATTAGTTGGAAAGATAAAATGAAAATCTTTTTGCAATCTATTGATATTGACCTGTGGTATGTGGTAAATGAAGGTCCTTTTGAAGCCACCATTGTTGATAGTCATACAAATAGAAGAAGAGAAAAAACAAGGGATGAGCTCATTCCACAAGACAAGGCAAATTTGACCTTAAATGCCAAAGCTATGAATGTACTATACAATGCCTTGAATGCTAATGAATCAACTCGTGTCAAAGGATGCGTTTCCGCCTCAAAGAAATATGGGACAAATTGAAGGAAATTCATGAAGGAAGCGATCATGTTAGAGAATAAAAGAAATCTCTACTTGTTGATAAGTATGAATCATTCAAGATGGAGACACATGAAAACATTGATAAAATGCATTGTAGATTCAATGATATTATCAAGGATCTTGAAGCCTTGGGGAAAGAATACTCTTTGGGTGAGAAGAATAGAAAAATCTTGTATGCTCTCTCCAAAGAATGGGAAGCAAAGACTATTGCTATAGAGGAAGCAAAGAACTTAAATTCCATACCCATTGAGTCATTGATAAATTTTCTCACTTCATATGAATTGAGGCTCACAGCCAAAGTGCATAAAACCTTGAAGACCTCTCAAGAAGAAGATGAAAGTTGGTCTATCAATTTAGAAGATCAAGATCTTGATGAAGGATATCTTGCACTCATTACTAAAGGATTCCTCAAACAATACATCAATACAGGGAGAATGAGAAAAGGAGGAGCAAGCAACTCAATATAATTTCAAAGGAAATACCAAGCTGGAAATTAAGAAGAAAAATGAAAAATGATTTGAATGTGGTCAACCTGGACACTTTGCAAATGAGTGTCCCTCGAAGAAGAAGAAGGATGGAAGAAAGCCTCACTTCAGTAACTTTCAAATCACTTGGGATGATTGCAACTCCGAAGGAGAAGTTGAAGAAGAGATGGAATCGGCACAAATGGCCTTTATGGCCATTGGTGATGATGAGGTAACTTCTACTTATGATTCTAATGATGAAAATGATGATAATGATCTTGAAGCCTTCATTTTAAAATTGCATGATAGCTTAAAGGAACATATGCTAGAAATAAGTAGTTAGTCAAAAATTCAAATGCTTTATTGAATGCTAACTCTAAAATTGTGAATGAAAACACTAGGCTATCACAAGAAAATGCTAAGTTGAAGAAAATAATGCATGTGAAAATAAGGAATAAGGAAGAACAAGTCTCCTTGAAGAAAAGATTGGATGATTTGACCATGTTCTCTTGCATAAAAAAAAGGGAAAATATTGTTGATATGAAAAAGAACAGAAATGTATTGATCAACAAGAACTTTGTCACTTTTAGAATGGATGATTTATGTTTTAAAAAATCGAAATCTTCTGTGTATGGAAATAAGAATATTATTTGCAACTATTACCAACAATATGGACATGTGAAAAATAATTGCTATGTCAAGAGAAATGAAAAACATGGAATGAATACCGCATGCATTTGTAGTCATTTTCCTAACTCTTATGGACCCAAGAAAATGTAGGTACCAAAAGTTATCACCTAATTTCTTGCGTAGGTAATGAACATCACCAAAAATGCCAAATGGTTTATAGATAGTGGGTGCTCAAGACATATGACGGGTGATGCATCTCTCTCTTCACCAAACTCATATCCAAAAATAGTGAAAATGTGACTTTTGGAGATAACATGAAAACAAAATCAATCGGCATTGTGATGTAGGTAAAATGGTGAGACTTTAATTAAAAATCTTGTGCTCCTTGTTGACAATTTAAATTACAATCTCTTAAGTGTGAGCCAACTATGTGATAAAAATCTATATGTATTCTTCATCAAGAATGAATGTTTAATTCTTGATAAGAATTTTTATATTTTATTTAAAGGTTTTAGGCACAATGATGTTTATGTGATTTATTTTGATAACTTTGGTAGTAGCCATGCAAAATGTCTAACCGCCTCCATAGATGATCATTGGCTTTGGCATAGAAAGCTTTGTCATTTCAACATGGATTTAATTGAAAATCTTGCTAAAAAAGAGTTGGTAAGAGGTTTGCCAAAACTAAAGTTTGTTAAAAACAAAATTTGTGATGCATGCCGATTTGGTAAACAAGTCAAAGTTTCGTTTAAACCAAAAAATTGTGTCTACTTCTAAACCTTTAGAATTATTGTATTTGGATTTGTTTGGTCCAACTCAACATGCTAGTTTGGTGGTAGTAAATATGCTTTTGTAATTGTTGATCACTATTCTAGGTATACTCTTGGGTACTATTTCTTATTCACAAAAATGAAGCCTTTGAAAATTTCGTAAAATTGTTTTCCAAAATACAAAATTTGCTGAATTTGAAAATTGTTCGCTTGAGAAGTGATAATTGAGCCGAATTTAAATTTGGAGGTTTTCCCGAATTTTGTGATCACAACAGTATTTCACATGAATTTTCACTTGTTAGAGTACCTCAACAAAATGGTGTTGTTGAAAGAAAAATAGAACACTTCAATAGGCCGCTAGAACCATGATTAGTGAGTGTGATTTACTAAAATATTTTTGGGCCGAAGCCGTTAACACGACTTGTTATGTTAAGAATTGAGTTCTTTTGAGACCTATTTTAAACAAAACATCTTATGAACACTTGTTTTGCAAAAGAACAAGTTGTGAGCTATTTCAAAGTTTTTGGTTGTAAATGCTTTATTTTAAAAATCAAAGAAAATCTTGGAAAATTTGACAAGAAATCGGATGAAGGAATTTTCTTAGGATATTCTAGTTGACAAGAAAACATACTGAGTACACAAAAGAAGAACTCTTTTAATTGAAGAATTTGTGCATGTTACGTTTGATGAAGCTAATAACATTATTTCAAAGAATGTTTGTGAAGATGAAGATGTAGGTCTACAAAAGGAACTTGAGAAGCTCACCATACATGAAGAACTTCAAGAGACCAAAACAAGCAATGAGGGTGACACTCATCACTTGGATGAAGAAGAAGAAAAGAACAAAGTTCTCCAAAAGATCTTCCAAGAGCATGGAATTTGTCTCAAGTCACCCTCAAGAGTTGATCATAGGTGATCCGTCCGATAGGGTAAAAACTCGTTCTCATAAACCTTTGAATAATAATTGTTTCTTACTTTCTCACATTGGACATAAACGTGTGGATGATGCATTGGATAATAATTACCTCTAGCCATTGAAATTTATGCAAGAAATAGAAGAAGTTGATCTTATTCCAATAAGAATCCTCCGACTATGAAGATAATGAATCAGAACATTCCTCCATCTGATTGTGGATGTGTAGGAATTTGCTCTTGTTCATATCAAACTATTAATGTTATTTCAAATCAAAATAAAATTTTTTTCTTTGATTTAATAGATAAAGTAGAAGATACTGAAATAAAAAGGGAATATTTATTAAAACTGAGAGATATAGTTATGCATGCAGAAAAGCCTCAGGTAGAGCCTTTTAATCTTCAAAAAATACTTAATAGATTTAAAAACCTTCTAAAATTTCTATTCAAGATTTACAAGCCAAAATAATCAAATTAAAAGGAAATAAAAATTTGACGACAAGAAAATATAGAAATTAAATTTTCTTTTTTGTCTGTAAAACTACAAAATGAAGCAAACAATCAAGATAAAACTATTATTTCCCAAGAAAGACTAGATAGAGAATTTATCGCAATAATTTCTAGAATAAAATTCCAAAAATGGTATGTTCCTGTTAACAATAATATTAAAAGAGATTTTTTTGTAAACTTAATTGCTTCAATAGACTCAGAAGTTGAACAAACTATTGTATAAGTGAAGGATTAATTCCTACTCGATATTATGAAAGAACTACTAAAAAAATATATTCTGGAAGTGGAGAACTCTAAGATATTAAATATAAATTATCTGAAGCACATATTTATAATCAAAATATATATTTTAGAAACTATTTTATTCAAATTAATAATTTAGCTCAGGATGTTATTTTAGGAACTCCTTTTAATAACCCAAATATATCCATTTTTAACATATGAATGAGGGATTAGAACTGAAATACATGGTCAAATTCTTCATTTTCCTTTTATTCATTCACCTACTTCCAAAGATATTAGTTTATTAAAATAATAAACAATTTCTCAAATAATAAATTATGAATGAATAAATCAACAGCTATCAGAAGGACAAGTTTGTTCTGATCTTCCCAATGCCTTTTGGGATAGAAAACAACATATAGTAAAATTACCTTATATTAAAGAATTTAATGAAAAAAATATACCTACTAAAGCTAGACCTATTGAAATGAATCATGAATTTAATGGAATATTGTAAAAAAAGAAATAAATGAATTAATACCGAAAAATTTAATAAGTCTTTCTAAATCTCCTTAGAGTTGTTTAGCATTTTATGTTAATAATCAAGCTGAAATAGAGAGAGAAGCTCCAAGATTAGTAATAAATTATAAACCATTAAATAAAGTATTAAAATGGATAACATATCCAGTTCCTAATAAAAGAGATTTACTGAAAAGGACTTCTGAAGCAGTAATTTATTCAAAATTTGATACGAAAAGTGGATTCTGGCAGGTCCAAATAGATAAAGAAGATAAATGTAAGATAGCTTTTACAGTACCATTTGGACATCACGAATAGAATGTAATGCCCTTTTGATTAAAGAATGCACTTATCTAAATTTAAAAATATTGTGAATACTATATTTAATCCTTATTCTACTTTTACAATAGTTTATATAGATGATGTATTAGTTTTCGTAGAAAATTTAGATTAACATTTTAAACATTTAAATACATTTTACAGATTATTACAGAAGAAAAATGGGTTAGTATTATCAAAGTCTAAAATTGATGATCTACAAACCTTATTTTGATGATGACAAATGTGATTTAACCACTTAACCTGAGATGTGCAGGGCTGCTATTATATTTGCTGGAAGCAGAGCTTTCGGACGAAGTACATTGTTCGAACAACACTATATATCTCGAATGCACAAGATCGTCCGAACTGGATTACCACGAACTCAATTCACTGTCCGAACGATCAGGCAGAGAGCCAGTTTTTGGAGCATCTACAACGGACGCACAAGCTAGTCCAAAGCAATTTCCCTCGGACGTATTTTTCCATCCGAAAGAGTAAGGCAGAATCAAGAGTTTTAAGGCACTTGCAACAGACGCATCTAACTATCCGAAAGAAGCTTACACCAGACGAAGCTAATTGTCTGAAAGAAAAACATTCCCAGTTGAGCATTAAACCTTTCAGACACATTACACCATCTGATGTGTGAACCTCTCAAACATACCTGGTTCGGATGATGGAACGGACGCAAGCTCAGTCGTCCGACTCAACGATATCCTCTACTTCCTGATATTTGAGAACGGACGATGGATTAAAGTTAACAATTTTATCTCCAAATTCCATACTAAGATTACCTTTAAGAACATCTATCTTAGTCTGGGAAGTAGCTAGAAATGGTCTTCCTAACGAAATAGGAGCATTGGAATCACCTTGTTCCATTTCTAACACATAAAAATCAGCAGGAAAAACCAAACTACCCACTTGAACTAATATATCCCTCTACAATTCCCTTAGGATAGGCTAAAGATCTATCAGCCAACTGAATTACCACACCAGTTTTACTCAATGGTCCGATTTTCAATGCATCATACACAGAATATGGCATTACATTGATTGATGCACCTAAATCCAGCATGGCCTTTTCCAAGTGTGTATTGCCTATCTTTCTAGGAACAGAGAACATACCTGGGTCCTTACGCTTTTCGGGTAGGGATTTTTGAATAATAGACGAAACATTTCTCCCCACCTCTACCTTTCTAACTTTCTTATATTTTTGAGTCTTTCTTTTATGGGAACACAACTCCTTCAAAAACTTAGCATAGCGAGGTATTTGTTTATTAGCATCTAATAAGGGAATATTTACCTCACACTCGTGAAAAGTCTCGTATAGCTCTTTGTTGGGATCCTCTTTCGGAAACTCTTTCGATGCCTCGGGAAATGGGGGTTTAGGCTTAACTTCAGGCCATACAGGAACAGCTTTATCTTCATTGCTGCTGCTTTTCTTCTCTCATGGTTGAACCACTTTTTTGACTGTGGTCTTCTTCTTCTCGGCCTCCATATGTTCAGGAACTATTTTGCTTTGCACTTCAACCTCTTTACCACTCCTCAACGTAATTGCGCTCACATTCTCCTTAGGGTTGATGATAGTTCTAGACGGAAACTTCCCAGAGCTCTGCGTTTCGAACCTGCTAATCAAGGTAGCCATTTATCCCATTTGATGTTGCAACTGCTGAATACTGGCCTTTGTTTCCTGCTGGAATTGAATCGTATTTTTCGTTAAAATATCCAAGCCGTTCCTCTAAAGAATTACCGGATTGATTATTTATATTTGCTTGTTGTCTTTGAGCAAATGGGTTGGAAGTTCTGTCGATTTTGTTGAGGCTGATTTTGGGTTGGGTTCCTGTATCTCAAGTTAGGATGATCCCTCCATCCAGGATTGTATGTGTTCGAGTAGGGATCATAACTTTGTCGTGACTGCCCTGGGAATCCTCCGGCTGCATTTACTTGCTATTTGCCTTCATCTTGTAATGTGGGACACATATCTGTTAAGTGTCTCTCATTTGAGCAGATACCACATGGTTGTGCAGTCGGTGCGGTACCTGAAGCCAATTGTAGAAACAAAAGAGGATAAACTAGCCATTTGTTGTTCTAATGAAGAAACATTTACCTCATTTACACGCTTGAGAGGTTGATCGCGTCATGTCCCAAACTTTTGAGAGCGAGCAGCCATATTCGATATAAGCTCACGAGCAGCGTCAATGGTCAAATTGTCTAACGCCCTTCTACTTGGGGCGTCGACCATCTCTGCTCCTTTCATTAGGCAACAACCCTTCATAGAAATATTGAATTAGTAAGGAGTCACTTATCTGATGATGCGGACAACTTGCACACAATTTCTTGAAGTGCTCCCAATATTCATACAAGGATTCTTCATAGAATTGCCTTATTCCACAAATTTCTTTGCGAATATTTGTAGTTCGAGAAGTTGGAAAGTATTTAGCCAAGAATAGTCTATTCATCTACTCCGAAGTTGTGATACTACCTGAAGGCAGATCGAATAGCCAATCCTTCGCCTCATCCTTGAGTGAGAACTGAAATGCTTTTAACTTGATATGCTCATCTGACACCCCGGTGGGTCTCATACTTGTGCAAACCACATGGAACTCCTTAAGATGCTTGTTTGGATCTTCACCTGGTAATCCATGAAAAGAAGGTAATAAATGGATTAGTCCAGATTTTAATTCAAATGTAATATTAGCATTAAATCTGGATAAGTAATGCATAAGGGTTGTTGGTTCAAAGTGGGCGCGGCTGCAGAATTCTCTCAAAGTGTGTTGCGCCATGTTAGTCTTTTCCTGTTGTTCTTCCTATTCACCTACATAGATATAATTTAACGAATTTTCTTTCCCTAATTATCTTTCTCGTATCTCTTTTCCCAATCTGCGTAATGTTCTCTGTATTTTTGGATCAAATTGGAATTCAACTTGTCTAGCAGACCAGGTCACAGGCATACACAATTAGTGATAGAATAATAATAAAAGAAAGTAAAGAAAAACTAAAATAACTAGCACAAAAAAAATAATTCAAAATCGTTCCCCGGAAACGGTGCCAAAATTTTGGTGTGAGCAAAATGATGCTGCTATCGAGTTGCAATACTATCGTAAGCACCCAAAATTAACAACTCTAATGTAGTAGTGGTGAGTCGAGTTTGTCCCACAGAGAACGGGACTTATTTTTGTGCTAAATGGAAAAATTGGGGGGGGGGGGTTTGTATGCTTTTAACTAAAATTAAATCAATAAAATAACTAAAGATAATTCAATTAAGAAATAGATCTTGGTTTGGTCATATCCACCATGGCAATTTCACTAGTCGATCTTGGACACACAAAATAATTCAATTCTATATCAAGCATTAATTGAAGAATTAACCCGAACGAATACCAATTCAAAGTTGATTGTTATTTCTTTCTAAAGTTGGTTAATTTTCAACAAGCGATCAGGTTTTAACCCTAACTATTAATTTAACCCAGACACGTGCCAAAGATTAATTAATAGAAGCCTTAAGATCAACAAGAACAATTAGACTAATTAAACATAAACACACGCGGTTACGCAAATTAGATGATTAATTTCCCTAAATTCAATAACTCAAATCCAGTTATTATCAAATGCAGTTGCTTCATAGATTGAATTAAACACACGTGGTTAAAACAATCTAGCAGTAGATTAATTCTAATAACTTAATATTCTGCAGCAATAATAAGTTAAAAAGAACAATCATAAATTTAATCGCAGAAAAATAATCAATACGTGAGATAAAATTGAATAATTCGCAAGCACAAGAAGTCTCACAACTTTGTAGAATTGACCATGGCTTCAAGTCCCTCTACCAAGAAAGGTTTTAGGCACAAAGTGCCATGAAAGAATAAAGAGGAATTTCTACTGCTTAAACCCTAGCCAAAAGAAAATAAAAGCGTCGATCCCTTTTTCTCACCCGAAATGGGGTATTTAGAATGAGTACATAGGGTTACAAATAATGCCTATACATAAGAACGTGAAATTGGCGGAAAAAGAGTCCTACCGGCCGAAGAAATCTATCAAAAAACTCAAACATACACTTCTGTTGCTCTCCGCACACATGTGCTGAGGTCTTCACGTGCATGTACGAGCGAGGCAGTAAGTTCCAGGGATATTTTGTTCTCCTGTGCACATGCGCAGGGATCCTAGCACGCATGTGCGCAAGAGCAACTTCTGAGATTTTCGCTTCTGGATGCAGCGCATGCGCATGTGCGCTAGCTTCCTCAACTATGCTCCACCTTCGGTTTCGATTTTCACCTTGATGCTGACATGAAGAGTGTCGAATTTGGTAAAACTCAAAACATGAAAGTTGCAGCTCTGTCTTAGCTTTCCAATTATTCTTAAATCACCTCAATCGGAGCTCGGGATCAAAAGTTATGCTTGAAATACCAAACAGTATCTAGAATAGCTTCATACTCGTGCCTATCCCGTACTAAGCATTTTCTTTCATCCTTTGCATCTTTTTCAACTCTTTTTCATTGTAACCCTAAAAAAACTGAGAATAACCAAATTAAGCTCAATAATAACTCAAATCTTTCTTACAACACACAAAAACGTGGTGTTTGACACATAAAATATAGTAGAATTATGAACTTATCAATCGAACGCATAACAATTATATCGAATGTCCGAAACCTATAACGGCTAGTTTTTGAGCATTTATTATTGAGCCGTTAGGAGGTGGTTAGAACCCAATTTATTGCACCTATAAATACCAACTCCTTTGTATAATGAAAAAGAATCATACATACTGAATACAAGAAAGTAGAAAAGCAATTTGAGAATAAAATTACTCTTGAGCAATATTGTATTAGTGTGTACTTAAGAGTTTGATTACTTCGTTAGGTAGAATTTCACTTTGAAAGGACAAAAAGCAATAATTAACCACACTAATTTACTATATTCTACCTAACTTCCGCAAGTATATGGAGTTGATAGTGGTATAGGATGAGTGGGTATCGTCCCACAAGGATTGTTGGAAGGCAATTACCTAGATTGCAAAATCAAACAATGGATGATGAAACTATTCTAATAAAAACCATAATTAAATGAAAGCGATGAAAACTTAATTTTAGGGTAGATGAACTAAAAAAGCAAGTAAGTGAAAATAACCAATTACGAAATAAAGAAACTATTTAATCTATTATAGTAAAAGAAAGTAAAGGAAAGCACTTAATTCTAACCTAAATTAACCAAATTAAGACTAAAATTAAAAGCAAGCAAATTACCCAATTAAAAGGACTACAAATAAGAAACCTTGAAGACTAAAAGCACCCATTTCTAAACTTTGTAGAAATTGGAAAGAGTTAAACTTGAAATCTAAGTATTTTTGGATTTTTGATAAAAATAGAGAAAGTCCACTAGGAATTAACCAGAAATTAATGAAAGAAATTGAGAATTCTTAACTAGAAATGCAAGAAATTATCAAGAACTCTATTTTACCTGAGAAACCCTAAATTGTAAGTAAAGAAATTCTTACTAAATTAGACTAAAAAGCGAATAAAAATTATATTTACGCGAACCTTGTGATGAACCCACTATGATTATCTAATCAAAATTCAAACTTGACAAGAAATTAAAAGATCTCAGAGACAATTAAAGAGAGAATTCTATTCAAGAAGAAAACTTGGGGTTCAAGATATCCTAAACTATCCTAAAATCTATTAACTATCTACTACTAATTCTACTTTCTATTTCTTAAGTAGCATAAATAGTGTAGTATTACACAAGGCAAAAATCAGGAGTTGATGGCTGAAAGTTTACAAAATTGGCCTTACAACTTAACCCTCAGCGAGTCGAGTTATCGCGATATGGACCAATTGAGATCGCGATCTTGACTCTAATACATTAAGACAATTTTTTGAGTTGAGATCGCGATATCTACTCTCTATTCTCAGCATTCTTCATTTCTTCCATTATTGCAATTTGGTCCTTTGAGTTTTGTTCATTCCAGCTTCTAACCTCTAATTTTGACCAGCATAATATTAACACCATTAAGCAATTAATTAACTAGAAATTTATTAAAAACTTATCATATTTAATCGAGAACGAGAATACAAACACATATGAAAGATATTAACTAAAATCCTCAATTACTTACCCAAAATTCGGGATTTAAACTATCAAAATGCTATAATTTAGAGGAAAATAACTCTGGTTTTCTAGAGTTATCACATCCCCAAACTTAGCATTTTTCTAGTCCTGAGCAAAACAAAAATTAAAATTAAAAGAAGCCTACTAACACTCAAACATATAAACACCTCCAAAGTTGACGTGACACTTGATGAATCATGGATGTACTTAGAACAATTAGGAAATCTCGCAAGAAACGTTCAATAATATGTGATATGTGAAGTATCTGAGTGAATCAATCCAAAATTGAAATTTTGTTCTTCATAGAAGCACACATTCATTCACCACACAAGATTTCACATCACCAAGCATTACCATTATAAAAAAGAGTTACCAAAAGTTTTTGTTCTTTTCATTTAAATCATCATTACTTCTCAAATCACAATTATTATGATGTTAGTCAACTATCTCGACTAGGCATCATGAAAATAAAAGTTCAATTAGGAATCAACTTAAATGCAAATGTCACACATTTCGGGAATAAACCTCTAACAAGGAATAAGTAATATGAGATTAATGATGAGTATTACAAACATTTACTCCTTAACTTATTGATAAACTAAAACGCAATTCCTAATGGCTTAATTCGGATTACAACATCGGTACATGTCGGAATCCCGTACTCGCCTTATTCCTATTTTTTTTTCGGCCCTAAACCAAGGAAAAAGAGTGAAATGTCTTCATTTTGGACCTAAAATTAATCTCAAATATTAATTATTCACAATTTAGAAGAACATTCCCCATGCAAACACACGAAATGTCCCAAAATTCCTTATACTTCATTTAATTCATTACTTTCCAAAAGATAGTTCATCAACCAAATAATATAAGTGATTTGATCAGGAACAACATTTCAAATAAAATTTCCTAAAATTTCAGCACTTCTTTTTGAAAAATAGTGATGCTAAGTTTATGAATTCTTTATGTTGCAAATGAACTACTCACTCACTCAAAAAATTTTGAAATGAATCAATCATATACTTCAATCACAAAGTATTGGACATCAAAATTTATCATAATTGAGTACCGAATCGATCAATTTTCCATCCATTAAACATGAAGTGGCAACAATATATATAAATTTACCATTCCAACACAAAGAAACAAACACCCCCAAACTTGTCTCTTTTATTCTAGTTGATGAATATATCATCCTTCGACTCACCCAAAATTAAACATAAAGACATACCATTATTCATTTCAAAATTAACAAAAATACTCGAATCATGATATAGCTATAAACTAAGAACTAAAATTGAGTAGGAATGCTAATAGTAAACTGTGTCATGCATCTCACCGTTCAAGCTTCAAACAAAATCAGCATTCAATTCAACTCATCAACTAATGCGAAGATGGCATCAGCTTAGGGTGTTTAGCCACACTACTTTTATTAAGCAATGACCAAACTTCACCAAGTGTCAAACATGAGATTCCCAAAGAGATTCAATCCATGAAGCATCAAAATAATTAACTACATGGCGTCAGCTTAAGGCCATTAGCCAAACTACTTCAAAAGAAAAACTAAAATACTTCAATTCCAAAGACTAAGGTAAAACAAAAGTAATCCAAAGTAATCAAAAGTTATGGTGTTCAATCAATAAAAATAGAGAGAATTATCATCATCCATCAAATCAATCCAGTGATTAGGGTTGGTCTTCATCCATGCTCAAGCAAATGGTGGCATCATCTTCACATTTCATCTATGTCCTCTTCTTGACCCTCCTTAGTGTCACTAGGTTGGGCCTCTTCATGATCACAATCCATGTCCCCTCCGGTCGTAGCTGCGTAGCTAGATCCCTCATGATGTGTGGTAGCCGCGTAGCTAGATCCCTCATGATGGTGGCTGGACCCATGTGCCTAATGAGGTAGTCTTTAAAGCTTCTCTAATGACAGTCAAGTTATTGTGCATCACCATTTGTCTATACAACCAATACCCTTGTAGATCATTCCTTTATTCTTCATTTACCGGAGCATTAAACGCAAAACCTGGGGGTATCGGAATCATTGAAACACTCTGAGGTGGTGGTGGCTGTGGTTGTCGCTGGGTAGGGTGCTCCTCTTGGTTATGCTTTTCATATTCTCTCACCATCCTATAGACATATTCCAGATTAATCCTTCCTCTTGGATGTGTCAATGGTTCCAACTGACCAATTGGGCAACCTGCTATGGTGCAAAGATGGTGAATTAGACTAGGGGCATAAAACATAGGTCGTCCAGACCTTCCACTCTCCAAAAACCCCTGTCTAATAAGGTGACCAATATTTACCGGTACCCCAGTCATGATGGCATAAACTAAGAGTACTTTGTCTCTTTAGATAAAGCTCACAGCATTGGACCCCAAATGCGGCTACTGATAAAATAAAACCATAGCTTAGCCACTAATTAGAGTCCTTGATGAGCAAATTTCAACTCAGTGGCAGATGAAGTACTCTTAATCCAATCAACCCTTTTATCACAAATGGCATCTTTGGTTGCATTCATATCCTTATCTTTATTATTCAAAAATGCCCAATATTGATTAGAAGGTAGGAAGGGTATGTTGAAATATGCATTGCTCACATCAGTGTGTAAATCTACTAAAACCCCCCGTATGTGCACCTTTCCATCCTCCAATTCACATAAATTGCAATGAAACTCCTGGACTAATTGGGTAGCACCGGGGTCAACATCAGTATTAAAACCCTCCCAATGCCATGACCTAATTTGTTCCTCTATAGCTCGTCCATGTATCATAATAAATTCCCCAATGCATTGTTACTTCAAAGTTCCGTTCCCTAATCACCTCATGTTTCTCGTTATTCTTGTACAATTGTTGAGCCCTATCACTCGAGAACTGAGGTTCAATTTGCTCATCTCCCTCAAACGGCTGTTCTGAACCCCCTTCTCACTATTACCCTCTCCGGACTTCCTTTTGCTAGACCCAGTTTCTCTTCCTCTGATTCTAACTCTTCTTTCAGCACTGCCATAAACCCCTCTAGTCATTTTTGATCAACAAAATTCAATCAAGAATTCAAGAATTCAACCCCCAATCAACAACCCCTATAAACTCCTTCGAATTTGGTATCGCGATCTCGACTCGGTGCAAAAATAGCCTTTACAGAAGTTTGGAGTTGAGATCACGATCTCAAAAATGAGATCGCGATCTCGACCAATTAACCATTCTGCCCTCCAAAAGTTTGAGTTTGAGATCGCGATCTCGAGCTCAACTTCTGCAAAGTGAATTTTTCACAGCAATAGGCTATCTCCGAAATTGCTCCACTCTTGACCACTTTTCTCCATTTGCAAAGATAACCTACAAACAAAAAATTCACAAGTTTGGATGACAATTTTCACTCATTCTTTAGCACCATTTATTCAACTCAAAAGCTCAACTTTTTTCTCTTTTTTTTTAACACAAAAATTCTAACCTAATTCAAACCAATTTACTCAAAATGAAGCCAATTAAAAATCTCGACAAAAGAAAGCTATAACAACTAAATTAAAGACTTGGGTTGCCTTCCAAGAAGTGTTCTTTTATAGTCACTAGCTTGACTATGGCATGACCCTCATTCTTGTGTTAATCGGACGATTTCTCGTCCACCTTCAATGATTCCTCCAAGGTAGGGTTTAAGCCGATGTCCATTGACCTTGGAAGCTCTCTCTTTCCCCTTTATTTCCACCGTTCCATGAGAAAAGGTTTTGACCACTTCAAAGGGACCACTCCATCTTGACTTAAGCTTTCCTGGAAATCACTTAAGTCTTGAACTATAAATGTTAAGGAGCACCAAATCACCAACTTTAAATTCCATCCTTTGGATGTGCTTGTCATGCCATGCCTTTGTCTTCTTCTTATAAATTAAAGAATTTTCAAATGCCTCCCTCCAGAATTCATCCAACTCATTCAAATCAAGCATCCTCTTTTCATATGCTTTCTTCAACTCAAAATTCAAGTTCTTTATGGCCTAAATATGCCCTATGTTCAAGTTCCACCGGCAAGTGACACATTTTTCCATACACAATACGGTATGGAGACATGCCTATGGGAGTCTTAAATGCCGTACGATAAGCCACAAAGTGTCATCTAACTTCAATTCCCAATATTTCCTAGCATTATTCACCGTTTTCTCTAGGATTCCCTTCAATTCTCGGTTTGACACCTCCACTTGACCCGATGCGTCAAATTGAGAATTCTTGAAATGTGATCCCCCATCACTAATGATAGCCCGAGGAACTCCAAACCGAGAAAGATATTCTTGCGAAGGAATTTAGTAACCACCTTTGCTTCAGAGGGCTCATTGGTTGGAGTAGAAATTGCTTCAACCCACTTCGACATATAGTCCACCTCAACCAAAATGTACTTATTAGAGTATGAGATTGGAAAAGATCCCATGAAACCAATCCCCCATGCATTAAATACCTCCAACTCAGTAATGCCATGAAGGGGCATTCATGTTTCCTTGAAATATTACCCACCCTTTGACATTCATCACATTTGAGAACAAAATCCTGGGAATCCTTGAACACAGTTGGCCAATATAAACCACTTTGTAAGACCTTGAAAGCCGTCTGTTGAGCTCCATGGTGCCCCCCAACAGGAGATGAATGACAATGTCTTAATACATCGGATACTTCATATTTCGAAACACATCATCTTAGGATTTGATCATTACACTTTCAGAACAAATACGATTCTTCCCAAAAATAATATTTAAGTTAAGCAAAGAATTTCCTCCTGTCATTGATGTTTAGCGTCTTTGGTACTATCCTTGCCACAAGATAATTCATAATATCCGCTATACCATAGACTCCCCTCCTTTACCTCAAACAACTTCTCAATTGGGGATTCTTCATTGATTATCCCTTCTTAAAGATTGACAAGTCTAGATGCCTCAATTCTTGACAAATGGTTGGCTACCATGTTTTTCACACCCTTTTTGTCGACCACATCCCAATCAAACTCCTGCAACAAAAGTATCCATCTCAATAAACATGGCTTGGCATCTTGCTTAGAAAACAAATACTTTAATGCGGAGTGATTGGTATGAACAATTACCTTTGATCCAATCAAATATGATCTAAACTTATCAAATGCAAAAACTATAGCAAGTAGTTCTTCTCTGTTGTTGAATAATTAATTTGTGCATCATTTAAGGTCTTATTAGCATAGTAAACGACATGCAACATCTTGTTCACTTTTTGACATAGCACGGAACCTATTGCATAGTCACTAGCATCACACATGCGTTCAAAGGGAAAAGACCAATTTGGTGCTACAATGACCGGTGCAATCACAAGAATCGTGTTTTCACTCATTGAATGCTTTCAAACAAGAATCATCAAAATGAAAGGGACAATCTTTTTGAAGTAACAAGCACAATTGTCTAGCAATATGTGAGAAATTCCTAATGAATCTTCTATGAAAACCCGCATGACCTAATAAACATCTCACCCCTTTAACATTGATCGGAGGAGGTAACTTTTCAATCACCTCCATCTTTGCCCTATCAACTTCTATTCCCTTTGATGAGACCTTGTGACCCAAAATGATTCATTCTCTTACCATGAAATGACATTTTTCCCAATTGAGAATTAAATTAGTTTCCACACACCTCTTTAACACATTGGACAAATTTGCAAGACAATCATCAAATGAGCCACCAAATACGCTAAAGTCATCCATGAAAATCTCTATGCTCTTTTCAACCATGTCATGAAAAATAGCAAACATACAACGTTGAAATGTACTTGGAGCATTGCGAAGTCCAATGGGCATTCTCTTATATGCAATGTACCAAATGAGACACTGGGCATGTGAAAGTTGTTTTATCTTGGTCTTCCGGAGAAATGACAATTTAAAGATATCCGGAATAACCATCAAGAAAACAATAATTTGCAAAATCGGCCAACCTCTCAAGCATTTGATCAATAAAAGGAAAGGGAAAATGATCATTTCATGTGGCTTCATTCAACTTTTGAAAATCAATGCACATTCGCCAACCCGTAACCAATCTAGAAGGGAGGAGCTCATTGGTTTCACTTATGATTATGGTAATACCACCCTTTTTGGGAATGACTTGAGTGTGGCTAACCCACTCACTATCGCTAATAGGGTAAATAATACCGGCTTTCAAAAGCTTAAGAACCTCCTTCCTCACAACCTCTTTTAAAGTAGGATTCAATCTCCTTTGAGGTTTCCTTACTGGTTTATTCCCTTCATTCATCAAAATTTTATGCATGCATATGGAAGGGCTTATTCCCTTTATATCATCAATAGTCCAAGCAATGGCATTTTTATTCCTTTTAAGCCTTACCACAATCAATCTTTCAAGTTGCTCGTTTGTCAAAGATGCATTCATAATCACCGGGTATGTCTCATTTTTACCAAGATATGCATACATTAATTGAGTAGAAAGAGGTTTTAGCTCCAAATTGGGGGGTTCGTTGGTCGGAGACCCCCCTTTACCTTCTTCTTGATTCTCTTCATCTTCCTTTTGCAATAAAATCTCATCCTCCAAGTGATTCACATCCTTCATTCCTTCTTCATCATCTTGATTTGGCGCAATTGACTCCAAGACCTATTCCTCCATTGAGAAATTCCCCATTGCATTCCTACAATAATCATCAATTAAGTATCTACCACATTTATATTCATGACATCTTCAAAAATTGAAGGAAACTTTAATGAATTAAAAACATTAAATGTAACAATTTCATCATTTATTCAGAATTCCAACTTGCCTTCTTGAACATCAATAAGTGCACGGCCGGTAGCAAGGAAAGGTCTCCCAAGAATGATTGGTATCTCTTCATCCAATCTTCCATTTCAAGCACAATAAAATTGGCCGGAAGGTAGAGTTTGTCAATTTTCACAATCACATCTTCAATGATCTCCTTTGAAAACTTTATGCTCTGGTCCGTACGTTGCAATGAGACACCTATGGGCTTCAATTGACCTCCATTTAGCTTCTTGAACACTCCATAAGGCATGAGATTTATTGAAGCTCCCAAGTCACATAATGCTCTTCCAAATTATAAACCCTCAATCTCACAATGTAGATCTTTGAGCTTTGGTGGCAACTTCTTTGTAAGTAGTGCACTACAATGCTCCGTTATGCTCAAAATTTCATCTTCATGCAATTTCCTTTTTGAAGTAAGGACTTGTTTCATGAATTTGGCTTAGGTAGTCATGTTCTCAAGTGCCTTCATGAAAGGAATGTTAATTTCAAGCTTTTGAAAATCTCTAGAAATTTCTTGAATTTCTTTGCCTTTTCTTCATCCCTTAGCCTTTAAGGAAATGGCACATTAACATGTTTTGGCTCATGACACTTAGGATCCTTGCCTTCATTGCTTTGTGAGTTGGGCATAATAGACTCATTCATCATTTTGTCTTGCCCATTTGAAGACTCCCATTTTTCTTTATCTTCATCCTCTACCCCTTCTTGTTCTCCATTCTTCATTGAATTTCTCCCAACCCTTTCTTCCAACTCTTTACCACTCCTAAGGGTAATAGCCTTGCATTGCTCCTTATGGTTTGGAATGGTGTCACTCGGAAGCACTCCTAAAGGCATCTCATTGTTCAACCTTGCCAATTGCCCAAATTGAATCTTCAAATTCCTTGTTGAAGCCTTCAAATTCTCATAATCTCTTTTATGCTCTTTCGTTTTCCTATCCAGTTCTCTTCCCAAATACTCGGCTTCTCTTTTCCAACCTTCTTCACCTAAATTCTCTCTAGGAGCATATTATTCATGATACATGGGTTGGGAAGAATTTACATAATGGAAAGGAGCTCTTTGTTGTTGGTTTTGAAATGAAGGGATTTCTTGGGGAAAGGTTGATATGAGTTGGCTTGGAAATTTCTTTGATGTGGCGGTTGATAAGATCTAGGTGAGGAACTTGAGGCTTGAGTGTGTTGGGCATTTTGAGGTGGGGGATTTGGTTGGTAAGAAGGATTGGATTGGTTGTTGGTGTTATTCCATGAGAAATTTGGGTGATTCCTCCAAGAAGGATTGTATGTGTTACCATAAGCTCCGGATTGGTTCCTTGGAAATGATGATTGATTAGCCACATAATTGATTTGCTCATTAGCTCCATATGGCATCTCACATTGTACATTTGCATGGCCGCCTCCACAAAAATCACATGTCATGCTTGGTTGAGTTGGAGAAGAAGACATAGCATTTACACTACTAGGTTTCCCTAGGTTCTCCAACGCCTTGGCCATGTTGTTCATCACACTCATGAACATGCTTTGTTGTGCCGAAAGGGCATCTTGCATGTTTAGATTCAACGCTCCACTATTTGCAGTTGCATGATTAGCTTGGTGAGTATTGAACCACCGGTAGAGTTATCGGCCCATGATGGTAGTGGTTTTATGCCATCCTATTTCACAACTCTTTGTTGAACCCCAGTTATGATAATCATGTTTTGATGATGACCAAATTGCACTAATGGTTTGAAAACAAGTGTGCAAAAAAATAGGTAGGTTCGGACGCAAATGATCATCCGAACTGAACAACCAGAAGACTCCACGGATGCAAATGACTATTCGAAAGACAGAGCTTCGGACGATGGTAATCGTCTGACACAAAGAATTTGAAGCAAGTCTCAGACAAAGAACAGCGTCCGATCATATTTCCAGGACACTTCTACATTGATTACAAGTAATACTTGAGTTATTTGGCAGAAATAGTGGGTACAAGTGTTGTAATAGTGTAGGTAGTTTTGAGAAAAGAGCTTAGAAGTGTAAGAGTTCTTCAAGTGTAAGAGTGGAGAGATAACAATTGTAACAAAGGGAGGTTGTGAGTGTAAAACTCTTGGCTCAACTAAAGCTCCCAGAAATTAGTGTGAGCAAGAGTGATCCTTATTTGTGTACAAGAGGTTATTGTCTCACCTACTTTGAAGAGACTTTTAGTGGCTAAACTTCAAGTTGTGAACTTGGTTGTTGCCTTGTAAGAAACTCTTTATAGTTGTAAGCTCCAAGCTTGAGAAGCTTGGGAGTTTGGTTTGATTCTCTTAATCTCAATATTCTTATTTGTTCTTTAAGCTTAAATTGTTGAATATCTATTGTATTCATTTGTGTTTAAGTTTTTATTTGATGCATAAAGTTTTCATTTTTATTAAGAACATAAAAAGATTTATTTTAGAGACAACCTAATTCACCCCCCTCTCTTGGGTTGCTTTTTGGGCCAACACTCTTGAACTTCGTCCGGAGTCGTATATGAGATAGATCCATTGGCGGAGGCATCTATAATGGATTTCGTATCTTGAAGTAAACCATTATAAAAGGTTTGGATTTGAAGCCACAAAGGAATGGCTTGATGAGGGCATTTTCTTAGCAATAGACTCTTTGAATCTTTCCCAAGCATCCCCTAGGCTTTCACCAACATCTTATTTGAATGAGGTAATTTCATTCCTCAATTTGGCGGTTCTTGCGGGAGGAAAGTACTTCACCAAGAACCCTTGAACAAGTTGGTTCCAAGTGGTGAATGTTCCTTGGGCATGGGATTGCAACCATGACTTTGCCCTATCACGAAGAGAAAAAGGAAACACCCTCATCCGCACACAATCCGGGTGTACTCCATTATACTTGAATGTGTCCAAGACTTCTTCAAAATTCATGTGGTGTGTGTAGGGGTCCTCATTTGGTCCACCTCCAAACATGGCATGGGCTTGAAGCATTTGGATTAAGGCGGGCTTGATTTCAAAATTGTTGGCTTGCACGGGCATCCGTGCAATGCTTGAAGTCGCCCCATGAAAATTGGGTAGAGCATACTCCCTCAATGGCCTTCCATTCCCATTCATGCCATTTCCATTCCCATAGCCACCTATCCCATTATTCCCAACAACCTCTTCTTCTTCGTTTTCCATGTTCACATAACTTTGATGAGCATTAGCATTTGCCATCTCTATCCTTTCTTGCTCTTGTTGTACCCTTCTCAACCTTCGAATTTCTCTTAGCTCTTTCTCTAATTCCTTGTTTAAGCAAATGAATGGCTCTTGAGCTCCTCTTACCGTGCACTACACACAAACAAGGCAAATAGTCAATTGAAATTTCAAGTCAATTCCACAAGATATCCTACAAACATAAAAATTCACAAAATTAACAACTAAACTACACTAAACTAAAGTGTTTCATCTACACGACCCGTAAAGCGCTTGATATTGTAAAAAACCAAGGACAATCCCCGGCAACGGCACCAAAAACATGATTGCTTTGTTAGGTAGAATTCAACTTTGAAAGAACAAACAAGCAATAATTAACCACATTAATTCACTATACTCTACCTAACTTTCTCAAGTATACGGAGTTGATAGTGGTATAGGATGAGTGTGTATCGTCCCACAAGGAGATTATTGGAAGGCAATTACCAAGATTTACGGATATTTGTGTAGTTAAGAAAAATCAAACAATGGATGATGAAACTATTCTAATAAAAACCATAATTAAATGAAAGCAATGAAAACTTAATTTTATGCTAGATTAACTAAAAAACAAGTGAAAATAACCAATTACAAAATTAAGAAACTAGTTAATCTATTCTAGTAAAAGCAAGTAAAGGAAAACACTTAATTCTAACCTAAATTAACCAAATTAAGACTAAAATTAAAAGCAAGCTAATTACCCAATTAAAAAGACTACAAATAAGAAACCTTGAAGACTAAAAGCACCCATTTCTAAACTAGAAATTGGAAAGAGTTAAACTTGAAATCTAAGTATTTTTGGATTTTTGATAAAAATAGAGAAAGCCCACTAGGAATTAACTAGAAATTAATGCAAGAAATTGAGAATTCTTAACTAGAAATGCAAGAAATTATCAAGAACCCTAATTTACCTAAGAAACCCTAAATTGCACCAAGTAAAGAAATTCTTACTAAATTAGACTAGAATCTAAAAATTATATCTACGCGAAGCTTGTGATTAACCCACTATGACTATCTAATTAAAATTCAAACTTGACAAGAAATTAAAAGAAGATCTAAGAGACAATTCTATTAAAGAAGAAAACTTGGGGTTCAAGATATCCTAAACTATCCTAAAATCTACTAACTATCTACTATTAATTCTACTTTCTATTTCTTAAATAGCTTAAATAGAGTAGTATTACACAAGGCAAAAATTAGGAGTTGTTGGCTGAAAGTTTACAAAATTGCCCTTACAACTTAACCCTCAGCGAGTCGAGATCGCGATATGGAACAATTGAGATCGCGATCTCGACTCTAATACATTAAGACAATTTCCCGAGTCGAGATCGTGATATGGAGAGTTTGAGATCGCAATCTCGACTCTCTTCTCAGCATTTTTCATTTCTTCCATTATTGCAATTTGGTCCTCTAAGTTTTGTTCAATCCAGCTGCAGCATTCCAACCTCTAATTTTGACCTGCATAATATTAACACCATTAAGCAATTAATTAACTAGAAATTTAATAAAAACTTATCATAGTTAATCAAGAACGGAAATACAAACACATATGAAAGAAATTAACTAAAATCTTTAATTACTTACCCAAAATTAGGGATTTAAACTATTAAAATGCTATAATTTAGAGGAAAATAACTCTAGTTTACTGGAGTTATCAGAGTTCTATTCAAAAATATGGAGTGGAGTGATAGTCTTGTACAAAAGTGAGGTTTAGAGTTAAATCCTTGGCTCAATTAAAGAGAATTAGTGTGAGCAAGGATTATCCTACTTTGAGTATATTTGGAATTATTGTCTCACCAAATTTGAAGTATCATCTTAGTGGATTACTACTTCAAGCTTGCTAGTTTGGAAGTGTTGTTTGTTTAATCTCTCTCTCTCTTTACTTATTCTATACTTCTTAAACTTAATTGATTTTATTTCTATCAAATTACTTGTTAGTCACAAAAGATTTTATTAGTCCATATTTTGCAAAGCAACTTTTTAAGAAACCTAATTCATCCCCTCTTAGGTTGCTTTGGGGCCAACAATTGGTATCAGAGCATTGGTCTCTTTTATTTGCTTAAATTGCTTTTGAGTAAAGATTTATTATGGCAACCAATAATGCTTTATTTTTTGAAGGTCAATCTATCACTAGACCCCCCATATTTAATGGGGTGAACTTTGTTAGTTGGAAAGATAGAATGAAAATCTTTTTGCAATCTATTGATGTTGATTTATGGTATGTTGTTAATGAACGTCCATTTGAAACCACCATTTTTGATTATCACACAAATAGAAGAAGAGAAAAACAAGGGATGAGCTTACTTTGCAAGACAAAGAAAACTTGACTTTAAATGCCAAATCCATGAATGTGCTATACAATGCTTTTGATGAAATGAATTTACTCGTGTCAAAGTATGCGTTTCGACTATGAAAATTTGGGACAAATTGAAAGAAATTCATGAAGGGAGCGATGATGTTCGAGAGCAAAAAAAATCGTTATTTGTTGCCAAGTATGAGTCTTTCAAGATGGAACTACATGAAAATATAGATAAAATGTATTGTAAATTCAATGATATCATTAAAAATCTTGAAGCCTTGGGTAAGGAATATTCTTTGGGCAAAAAGAATAGAAAAATCTTGAATGCTCTATCCAAAGAACGGGAGGCCAAAACGATCGCTATAGAGGAAGCAAAGAATTTAAACTCCATGCCTATTGAGTCATTGATTAACTCTCTTACGTCTTATGAATTGAAGCATAAGGCTAAAGTGGTGGATGATGAGGAAGCAAGATAAAAAAAGAGCATTGCATTAAAGACTTCTCAAGAAGAAGATGAAAATGGCTCCATCAATCTAGAAGATGAAGATCTTGATGAAGGAGATCTTGCACTCATCACCAAAGGATTTCTCAAACACTACATTAATAAACGGAGAATGAGAAGAGGTGGAGGTATCAACTCAAATAATTTCAAAGGGAAGACCAAGCTGGAAATGAAAAAGAAAAATGAAAAGTGCTTTGAATGTGGTCAACCCGGAAACTTTGCAAATATGTGTCCTTCCAAGAAGAAAAAGGAAGGACGAAAGCCCTGCTTCAACAATTTCCAAATCACATGGGATTATTGCAACTCCGAAGGAGAAGTTGAAGAAGAAATGGAATCGGCATAAAGGGCCTTTATGGCCATTGGTTATAATGAGGTAACAACTATAATACGATTTTAATGATGAAAATGATAATGATGATTTTGAAGAAAAGAATGGATGATTTTGAAGTTCTTTTGCATAAGAAAAGGGAAAATATTGTTAATCAGACAAATAATAGAAATATGTTGATCAACAATTCCTTTGTCACTTTTAGAAGGAATGATTTATGTTTTTTAAAATCAAAATCTTCTTTATATGGAAATAAGAATATTATTTGAAATTATTGCCAACAATATGGACATGTGAAAAATAATTGTTATGTCAAGAGAAATGAAAAACTTGAAATAAATTCCGTATGGATTTGTAGCCAATTTACTAACTCTTGTGGACCCAAGAAGATATGGGTACCAAAATTTATCACCTAAATTCTTGTGTAGAAAATGAACATCACCAAAAATGCAAAATGGTTCATAGATAGTGGGTACTCAAGACATATGACTGGTGAGGCATCTCTCTTCACTAATCTCAAGTCCAAAACTAGTGGAAAGGTGACTTTTGGGGATAACATGAAAGCAAAATCAATTGGCCTTGGTGACGTAGGTAAAAATGGTGAGACCTTGATTAAAAATGTTCTTCATGTTGATAATTTGAATTACAATCTCTAAAGTGTGAGCCAATTATGTGATAAAAATCTATATGTGTTCTTTACCAAGCATGAATGTTTAATTCTTGATAAAAATTTCGTTGTTTTATTTAAAGGAACTAGGCACAATGATGTTTATGTGATTTTTCTTGACAATATTGGTGGTGGCAATGTAAAATGTTTAACCTGCTTCTATAGATGATCCTTGGCTTTGGCATAGAAGGCTTTGTTATTTCAATATGGATTTAATTGAAAATCTTGCTAAGAAAGAATTGGTAAGAGGTTTGCCAAAGTTGGAGTTTGTGAAAAGCAAAATTTGTGATGCATGCCAATTTGGTAAACATGTTAAAGTGTCTTTTAAACCAAAGAATTGTGTGTCTACTTCTAAACCCTTAGAATTATTACATTTAGACTTATTTGGTCCAACTCAACATGCTAGTCTCGGTGGTCGTAAATATGCATTTGTGATTGTTGATGACTATTCTAGATATACTTGGGTACTATTTCTGGTTCTAAAAAATGAAGCCTTCGAAAATTTTTTAAAATTGTTTTTGAAAATACAAAATTTGTTTAACTTAAAAATCATTCTTTTGAGAAGTGATAATGGGACTGAATTTAAATTTGGAGGTTTTTCTGAATTTTGTGATCACAATGGTATTTCGCATGAATATTCTATTGTTAGAGTGCCTTATCACAAAATGGTGTTGTTGAGAGAAAAAATAGAACACTCGAAGAGGCAGCTAGAACCATGATTAGTGAATATGATTTACCAAAATATTTTTGGGCAGAAGCCGTTAACATGGCTTGTTATATTATGAATCGAGTTCTTTTAAGGCCTATTTTAAATAAAACTCCTTATGAACTATTGTTTTGCAAAAAAACCCGTTGTGAGCTATTTCAAAGTTTTTGACTGTAAATGTTTTATTTTAAAAATCAAAGAAAATATTGGAAAATTTGACAAGAAATTGGATGACGGAATTTTCCTAGGATATTCTATTGACAAGAAAGCATACCAAGTATACAATAGAAGAACTCTTTCAATTTAAGAAGTTGTACATGTTACGTTTGATGAGGCTAATGATATTATTTCAAAGATTGTGTATAAAGATGAAGATGTAGGTATACAAAAGGAACTTGAGAAGCTCACTATACATGATGAACATCAAGAGATCTTGACAAGCAATGAGGTGAACACTCAAGGATCACTTGGATGAAGAAGGAGAAAAGAACGGAGATACTCCATAAGATCTCCCAAGAGCATGGAGATTTGTCTCAAGTCACCCTCAAGATTTGATCATCGGTGATCCATCCGATAGGGTAAAAACTCGATCTCATAAACCTTTGAATAATAATTGTGACTTACTTTCTCATATTGAACCTAAACATGTGGATGATGCATTGAATGATAAATCTTGGGTTTTTTCTATGGACGAGGAACTTAACCAATTTGAGAAAAACAATGTATGGACTTTGGTCGAAAGACCCTCAAATCCCGTGATAGGAACAAAATGGGTTTTTAGAAATAAATTAAATGATAAAGGTGAGATTAATAGAAACAAAGGTAGACTTGTTGCAAAGGGATATGCTCAAGAAGAAGGTATTGACTTTGATGAAACCTTGGCACCCATTGCTCGTTTGGAATCTATTCGTATGTTTCTTGCATATGCATGTTTTAACAATTTCAAATTATTTCAAATGGATGACAGCTTTCAAAAGAGCCTCTTTAAATGGCTTCATTGACCAAGAAGTTTTTGTTGAACAACCCCAGGTAAATAAAAGTTTACGAAATCATGTTTTTAAATTATCAGAATCTTTATATGGGTTGAAACAAGCTCCTGGAGCTTGGTATGAAAGATTAAGTGTTTTTTTGATTGAAAATGGTTTTAAAAGGGGAGTTGTTGATACTACTCTTATCACCAAAATTAGTTTTAATAGTTTGTTAGTTGTTCAAATTTACGTCGATGATATTATTTTTGGAGCACCTAATGAAAGTTTGTGCAAGGATTTTTCTTGTCTAATGCAAAAAGAATTTGAAATAAGTATGATGGGAGAATTGCAATTCTTCCTTGGACTCCATGTTCAGCAAACAAAAGAAGGAACATTCATTACACAAATCAAGTATACAAAGGAACTACTCAAGCGATTTGGAATGGAAGATTGCAAACAAGTCGGAACACCAATGTGCACTTCAACCAAACTTGACAAAGATGAAGAAGGTATTTCTTGCGAATAGTGTTGATGAAAAATAGTACAGAGGTATGATCGGAAGCCTACTTTACTTAACAACTAGCAGACCGGATATTATGTTTGTTGTTTGTCTATGTGCTAGATTTCAATATAGTCCTACGGAATCACATTTTATTGCTGTAAAACGAAATTTTATATATTTGAAAGGGGCATTAAACTTTGGTCTTTGGTATCCTAAAGGCACTAATTTTGATTAGCTATTCTGATGCTGACTTTGTTGGTTGTAAAATTGATAGGAAAAGTACTAGTGGTATGTGTCATTTCTTGGGTAATTGTCTGGTGTCCTGGTTTAGCAAGAAGAAAAATTTTATTTCCCTTTCTATGGCAGAAGCCGAATATATTGCTGTTGGAAACTGTTGTGCTCAGCTTCTGTGGATGAAACATACATCAAAAGACTTTGGTGTTATTTTTTATTGTGTGCCTATAAGATGTGATAACACTAGTGCTATTAATTTCACAAAAAATCCGTCATGCATTCTAGAACCAAACACATTATTATATCTGATGTAAAGCACCACTGTATTAGAGATCTTGTGTACGAAAAGGAAATTTGTGTTGAATTTGTGTGTACAAAAGATCAACTTGATGATATTTTTGCTAAACCCTTGGCTTTAGATCGCTTTGAATCTCTTAGAACTCGTTTGGGCATCATTAATTTCAAATCTGTATGAATTTTGCGTTCGGACACATATGAACGTCTGAACTATTAGATCTTTCGGACGTACCTAAACATCCGAACTACTCTCTCTTGTCTCGGACGCTTATAATCGTTCGAACTCTCCTTCTCATTCTTATAACTCTCCAAAATTTTGAACAGACGCTTTCACCGTCCAACACTTCCTCGAACGCACAGCTTAGACCTTTGGCCATCCGTTCATCTGTATTCGGACGCACGATTGGATGCATATGAATTGTTCGGACCTCTGAACAATTGTTCTACTCGCTTAAATCCCTTCATTTTCTTCCTTTCGGACAATACCCTCCCACTGAACCCTAGCTGTGGCACCCTTAAGTAGGCCAAGAATCATCTCAAAATTCTCTCAATTTCTCCCTTTTCCTCTAAAATTGGTTAAGAAATTTCTATTCCAAATTCCTTACCCATCTCAATTGAACTTCATTTCACCATTCTACCATCTCAATCCTTGCATTTTCCCACAAATTCCTTCAATCTCACTTTCCCTCTTCTTTTTCTTCTTCAAATTTACATGGTATGGTCACACTGTGGATCTTCAACGGCTACCAGAGGACGAAAATCCAAGGGCAAGGATCCGGTGCAGGGACAATTGTCCACAAACTCTCAACCCACTCCCGATCCCTTTCTACCTAAATTCATTGATGCCAAGGCATCTGATCGGTACACTTCTCTTCTTAGCAAATATATTATTGTTCAAAGGCCTATTTCACAAAGTCTTTTTGATGAGTTAAACTTACCTTTTATTAAATCATGCTTTGAAAAAAAAAATTGGGGTCATTTAGTTCATTTGGATTTGCCTATCTACCATGATATGGTGCTATAATTTACCAGTGCCAATCTTAGAAAGGGTCCTACTATTCGTATGTTGATTTCTCGTGTGAATAACAAAAATCTTGAGATTTCCTCCACTGTCATTAATTCTATTTTTGAATGTGAAGTTGCCTCTCGTAGTGACATTTTCTAATTTTTCTCTTCAGATAAATGGCCTACTTTAGATACTCGTTTTGACATTGAAGAGGTCTAACAGATTTTTAATATCAATTTTAAACAAGCTTCGGATGCCAAAACCACGCTTCTTACACCTGAACTCAATATTTTATATACATTAGTCACTAATTTATTGCTTCCAACGGATGGGCATCGCATTGAGCCCGAAAAAATAAAGTTGTACTTATTTTACTTTGTTTTTAAAGGTATCCCAGTTGAACGTGGCTATCACTTTTGCTCTCTATGGGAGCTCTTCCTAACTGATACCTGAAGGAACATTCCATTTGAGAAATTCCTAACTAAAGTTTTTGATCACCTTGAAATCCCCTTCTCTGGAAAAAAACAATATCCTCCTAACCCAAGTGATTTTAACAAATCCTATATTGAACGTAAGGGATTGCGGTTTTTTAATGATCAATGGTTCACCAAGGCTGCCTATGAGCTTGAAAAGTCTAAATCTCATGCTTCCACCTCCGGCGTTGAACCTCCTCATTCCCCTCCTCAACCCTCATCTTCCACACCTGAACTTTTGCATGCCCCTATATTTCATCTTTTGAACCCTCCCTCTCTCATCTGTGCACCCTTGTTACTTTTTTGAGCAACCAAATGAACTCCTTTTAACACTGCACCATTCGAAAGCTCAAAAGGCTTGGGACGAGACAAACCATTCTTCAAGAAATACTTATTTTAGGAATGTCTGCCTCAGCGCAACTTCAGTTTGCCAATATCCAATCAAAATATACTTTGAGTCTTCCTTTGACAGTGATGGCAGTGCAAATACCGATGGTGATCATTCTAATCTTGAGACTGAAGCACGTGAGAATCTCGTTGGTACTGCCAATCCTGACATATCTATTGCTTCTGGCGTTGATGATGATGAGTGGTGACGAAGACGTTGATGACACGTTCAACTACATCATGCAATGTCATGATCCTGAAGATTTAAGCGGACAAGATAGTGAGGCTACAGCGGATGATAATGCACCAGGAAAAAAAACACAAACGTGAGAAACTCTCCAAGAAGAAGAATGACTCTACCTCCTCACCTTAGCTTCTCTCTAGATTTCTTATGTACTTCAACATTTTATTGACATTTATGTTATTCTGCCCTTGAATGTTGTCTTAAACTTTTGTTGATATTGCTTATTATAGTTGCATTTCTATCCATGTTTGTTTATTAGTCTTTACGTAAGGGGGAGCTTATCTAACTTTGATGATGCCAAAAGGGAGAGTAATCATGGGTGTGCTATTTGAATTGATGGTGGCTATTTGTATTTTGGGTATAGCAAGTTATTTTGCTTCATAGTTTGTCATCAACAAAAAGGGGAAGATTGATGATCTACTAACCTTATTTTGATGATGGCAAATGTGATTTAACCACTTAACCTGAGCTGTAGCAGGGCTGCTATTATATTGGCTGGAAGTAGAGCTTTTGGATGAACTACACCGTCTGAACAACACTATATATCTTGGACGCACAAGATCGTCTAAACTGGATTACCACGGACACAATTCATGTCCGAACAATCAGGCAGAGAGCAAGTTTTTAGAGCATCTACAACGGACGCACAAGCTCATCCTAAGGAATTTCCCTCGGACGTATTTTTTCATCCGAAAGAGTAAGGCAGAATCAAGTGTTTTAAGGCACTTACAACGGATGCATCTAAGCGTCCGAAAGAAGCTTACACCGGACGAAGCAAACTATCCATAGGCTCGGCCGTCCGAAAGATATCCTCTACTTCCTGATATTTGAGAACGGACAATGGATCAAACGCATAACAATCATATCGGACGTCCGAAACCTATAACAGCTAGTTTTTGAGCATTTATTATTTAGCCGTTAGGAGGTGGTTAGAACCCAATTTATTGCACCTATAAATACCAGCTCCTTTGTATAATGAAAAAGTCAAATCTTACACATTGAATACAAGCAAGTAGAAAAGCAATTTGAGTACAAATTAGCTCTTGAGCAATATTATATTAGTGTGTACTTGAGAGTGCTATTCAAAAATATTGAGTGGAGTGATAATCTTGAACAAAAGTGAGGTTTAGAGTAAAATCCTTGGCTCAACTAAAGAGCAAGGATTATCCTACTTTGTGTACATTTGCGATTATTGTCTCACCAATTTTGAAGGAGCATCTTAGTGGATTACTACTTCAAACTTGCTAGCTTGGAAGTGTTGTTTGTTTAATCTCTCTCTCTTTACTTATTCTATACTTCTTAAGCTTAATTGATTTTATTTATATCAAATTACTTGTTAGTACAAAAGATTTTATTAGTGCATATTTTGCAAAGCAACTTTTTAAGAAACCTAATTCACCTCTTAGGTTGCTTTGGGGCCAACAAAAATGAAATTATTTCAAACAAATATCGGGTTTTTAGGTCATGAATTACATCAAGGTAGTTATGAGACCCAACCTATTTGTAGAGCTTTAGGATTTTCTTCTAAGTTTCTAGATGAAATTAAAGATAACAATCAATTAAAGAGATTTTTGGGATGCTTAAATTATCTATCAGATTTTATTCCAAACCCTAGGCAAATTTGTAAACCTGTATATCAGAGACTCTGAGCTAAAGATTGAGGAGAAAATAATGATATAGAATCATGTTTCTTTGGTATAGGTGTAATTGATTTAGAAGTTTTAATAGAATAATCTTGAAGAAAATCAAAAGTTCCTTTTTCATATAAAGTATTTATTTCTTGTTTTGGAATAGAACAATTTTGAAGTCTTTGTTCTATTTTAGCTATATTAATATCTATTTCATTAATAGTAGAGAGAGAACTAGTTTCTGGATCTGCATTGGGTTCTGAGAATCTCCTTGATCCTATTCTATTTAACAAATTCGCCTAATCTTCTAGTCTCTATTTGTTTTAAATCTTTTCTTATACACCATTTAAGAAATTTAATCCTATCAAAATAATTCACTCATACCAAAGCATAAAATATTAATTCAACAAAAATTAAAGTTCAATAATCATAAATTAAAATGATAAAAAATTTCTAATAATACTAAAAGCAATAATTTTCTAATATTTATTATTTTTGTAGAAATTTCTTCCAAAACATTAAGTAATAGAATTTCAAATTGACTAATATAAAATAGGAATAAAGAAGCAAATTGATAAAGAATAAAATTGCATTTAAACTTTAATTAATTTTTATCGACTGATGAAAACTTACAATTCTTGAACAAAACTTTTGAAGAAGGCAATGATAGAACTCTCAAATTTTTTCGTAGGATCTATCTTCACTCTGCCTCACTTTGAATGCAAATGCCTTTAAATAGGCAAATAAAGAATCTAGAATTGTTTTTGTAGTACAATAGTTTGCTCTAAATGACTGACAATGGCCATACCCTGATTGGACATAAAGTAAGATGATTGAACTATTATTGACTAAGAGACAATTTTAGTACAACAATTAAAGATCCAATCTTGTCAGAATTCTCAAGTGCTAATGAATCTTGTCAGGATTCCCATGTACTAATGAATCTTGTTAGAATTCCCATGTACTAATGAAAACCACCATGTGCTACAGAAGCAGCTTTGTGGAATAGGTGAAAAAATTCCAAAACAGTTGCCTTCATTGTCTTAATAGGGGTCTTTCTCTTAGTCTTCCTTCTTGGTAGAACTTTTATCTTCTTCTTCGGATGAAATTTGACTTAGAGCATCTTGAAGATGTTTCTTGAATTCTTCTTTTGTCATGCTGGAAGCCATCATACTTTGAATTTGACTTTTAATGGTCAAAAATTCTGCTTGAATATTGCTGGTAGAACATCCTTCCTTATCTTTAACTGTATTCCACCATTTGATTCTAAATTCTCTAGCGAGAACTGGAAGTCCATATACATTGGATTTATTGAAGTTCCATGCCATAATAAATGGGAGTTTATTTAGATGAAAAAATTGAAGAGGCATAATGGGATCATTTGCTTCTCTCTTCTTTTGGCTTTCTTGACAAAATTTCTCATAATCTTTGTAACAGTTTGGATGTAAGATTTGAGCATTGGCACCAAAATCTTCTCACCACTCATAAAATCATCAAAGAAATCCTATAATATTTTTTTTAAATTGAATAAACCATGAATGATTGAATGGTTTGCATAGTACAGTATATTACCATGCCTTGATATAATCCACACAAGTATATACTGGAGGGTTCCATGATTTTGAGAATGCAACTGGACTATTATAATTTGTACACGGCCAATTTTCTGGTCTAAATATCTTTAATATCTTCATCTTGGAATAAGAATAAAATATACTTGAATCTCCACCACTTGCTAATCTTTTTTTCCTTCTTTCTTCATCTTCTAGAATGTGCTCAATTATAACCGATTTAGTATAAACTAAAATGAATTCATAATATTGTGAAGTCCATTTAGGAGTTTCTTGAATAAAATAATTCTTAGAAGGAGCAAAAATATCTATGGTTGGAGTAAAGAAAATTTCACAATAATTATCATATAATAATTCTATGAAAGCAAGATTAATATGTCCTTATTCTAGGAATAAAAGAGGATTGACAAATTCTTTTAAAACATTGGTGTTTTTATCAGAAAAAGAATTTGTTGGAGCAAGAGAAAGATTGGAAGTAGAAGGGGATAGTTGATTGGTTTTTTTAAAGAACCTGTTTTTGGAGTTTGGAATTTTTGAATATTTTGGATTGCTCCAAAATAAGAAGCAGGTTCTTTATAAGAGTCACTAATCATTGTTATTTCTCTATGAGGGGTATTGGTAGAAGGAGAAGTTGGAATAGTTAAAGAACTGGTAAGGCTGGAAAAGTTGTCTCTTTTAAATATAAAGTTGAAAAGAAAGATTGGGTCTTAGACCTGATGGTCTCAGACTATTTGCTCTTATTTTATTGGAATCCATGTCCCTGTAAAAACTCTCTAGTAAAAAATTTGGAAGAGAATTATCCTCACCTTAGTATATTCTGTTCAAAAATCAAAATTTGAGAATAATGTTAGCCATCTTGCAAAAACAAGATTTCTTTAGAAACTAAATTTTTAACATCCTTTTCTAAAACTTCTTTTTCAACTTTACAATCAATATGAAGTAAAAATGTTTTGTTTAACAAATCATCTTGGAATTTAGAAATACATAATACTATAGACAAAATTTCTTTTTTAATAGTAGAATAATTCTTTTGAGAACTTATCCAAATACCAGAATGAAATCGAAGTAATTGTTCATTTTTGTTTGAAAACTTTTGTTTTAAAATTCCGCCACATCCTAAATCTGAAGCATCTGTTTCTACTATCATAAGAGCATCCGGATGAGATATTCCTAAACATGGTAAATTAGTAACAAGTTTTTTAAGTCTCTTAACCGTGTCAGTATGCTCTTGATTCCAACTAGGAGGATTTTTTCTAACTCTCTGATATAAAGGCTCACAAATTTTCCTAAGGTTTGGAATAAAATTTGATATATAATTAAACAACCCAAAAATCTCTATAATTGATTTTTATCTTTAATTTCATCTGGAAACTTAGAATCCCTGAAAATTATAAAGTTCTAAAAATAGGTTTATAACTACCTTGATGTAATTCATGACCTAAAAACCTAATATTAGTTTGAAATAATTTCATTTTAGACTTTGATAATACTAACCCATTTTTCTTAATAATATGTAAAAATGTATTTAAATATTTAAAATGTTGATCTAAATTTTCCAGAAAAACTAATACATCATCTATATAAACTTTTGTAAAAGTAGAATAAAGATTAAATATAGTATTCATAATATTTTGAAATTCAAAAGGTGCATTCTTTAATCCAAAGGACATTACATTACATTCCATTCGTAATTTCCAAATGGTACTATGAAAGTTGTCTTATATTTATCTTTTTTATCTATTTGAATTTGCCAGAATCCAATTTTCATATCAAATTTTGAATAAATTACTGCTTTAAAAGTCCTTTTCAATAAATCTCTTTTATTAGGAATTGGATATATTATCTATTCTAATACTTTATTTAATGGTTTATAATTTATTACTAATCATTGAAGCTCTTCTCACTATTTCAGCTTGATTATTAACATAAAATGCTGACCAACTCCAAGGTGATTTAGAAGGCCTTATTAAATTTTTCTTTATTAATTCATTTATTTCTTATTTACAATATTCCATTAATTCATGATTCATTTGAATAGGTCTAGCGTAAGTAGGTATAGTTTTTCATTAAATCCTTTAGTATAAGGTAATTCTACTGTATGCTGTTTTCCATCCCAAAAAGCATTAGGAAGATCAGAACAAACTTATTCTTCTAATAGTTTAGTGAAATCAGAAATTTTTATTTTTATTTTGTCTTCCTTAAGCTATTGATTTATTCTTTCATAATTTAATTTTTCCTTTAAGAATCTTATTTGTATTTGTAATCTATTTATAGAATGATATTTTAATTAAATTTAATTATTTATTGTCTCGTTGAATATTATTTATTTGAGAAATTGTATATTGTTTTAATAAACTAACATCTTTAGAAGTAGGAGAATGAATAAAAGGAATGCAAATGAAGAATTTGACTATGTATTTCAGTTCTAATCCCTTCTTAATCTGTTAAAAATGGATATATTTGGTTATAAAAGGAGTTCCTAAAATAATATCTTGAGCTAAATTATTAATTAGAATAAAAAGGTTTCTGAATCATATATTTTGATTACAAATATGTGCTTCAGATAATTTATATTTAATGTTTTAGGGTTCTCCACTTGTAGAATATTATTTTTCAGTAGTTCTTTCATAGTATCTAGTAGGAATTAATCATGCTATAAATCTTTCTTTCTAGTAAGCATGGTTACAATCTGTCCTAAGAAATACCTATTAAGAAAAACATCTTTCTACCATCTAAGATCATGTAATTTTTGACAAGTAAGATTAGCTAAGGTTTTAGAACTTCTTTCTTGAAAATTCTGAGGTTCACTAATAAAATATGTTGTAATAGCATAAAGTAATGTTGGGACTGCATCTTGAACTCCACTAGTACTAGTAAGTTGAGTACTTTGAGCTGTTACTATGTTACATGTCAGTTCATTATTATTGCCTACTGATTCTGTAATCATTCGAACAACATTTTTCATTATTTTCTGAATATATTTTCTTTCTTCTTCAATCAAATAATTATTCAACTAATCTTTAAGGCTTCTTGTAAAATCGACTATTAATAAATTAGCACTTTGATGATCTGTACTACCCTTGGCTTTATATGTAGTAGCACACATTCCCATTTCTTGAATCGTATTATACATTTGATGATCTGTTTGTCCATCTAAATTCCATTCTCAAACTCTCTCCATTGCAAGATGACAAAGATATTGTACGCCTTTATTCAAACTGCATATATGGAAAAGAAGGTCTTGAATAATTTTTTTTTATACAACATTCTTTCATTTTTAATACCACCTTTAATTATTCTATTTATTTGATTTTCTTCTTACTTTATCTTTTCTTCTAATGGTATTGTGGCTACTTGACCTTTTTTTTCATCAGGAGGATTTTTTGTTCTACTTCTAAATTTTTTTAACTTTTCTATTATTTGCATCTATTAATTTTTTATCTTTATTTAATACAGGAATATCCATTTCTAGTAATTCAAAACGTTTAAATAAAGGTTGACTTGGAGAAGGTTCTGGAGGTTTTTTAAATGGAGATTGAAGGCTTGAGGGGTTTTAATTTCTAATTCTATCAAATGAGAAGACATTGTATTTAATATTTAATTTGTATAATTATTCTGTTTATATGTTTTATCTAAATCTTTTATTGTTGGATTTTTTTCTAAAGTAGTTGGTTCACTTATCTTAAAAGGAGATGTTGTAATAATATTTCCTCTATGCTCGAATTTTACTTCTTCCACTAGAGAATAAGGAGAGTTTACCTTTTGAAAAGAGGATGTGATCCATTCTTTGGTAGTAATTCCTAAATATGGCTTAGTAAAAGGATTATTTATTTGCTTATTGCTGCAACAAATTTCAAACAATTTAAAGAAATCTATATTAATTTTACTCTTTCTAAATCTTTTTAATATTGTTCTCTAATTTCTTGTTTTTGATCATCCTTAAAATTCTCAAAAAACAATTTTCATTTATTATTATTTTCTTCACTATTAAAATGCTTTCTAAATAAATCCTTTTCTAATTAAACTCTAAAGAAATCATTAATATTTCCTCATCAAAATGCATCTGAGATCTTGTAGGAAAAGCAGGAGGACTTATAGAATTTTCTATATTTTGATATATAGGCTTGGGAATGTTGGGAGTAAAATCTACACTATGAATCTCTATCTTACTAGAGGTTGCCTTATGATTTTCTTCTATTTTTTCATGAATAGAAGAGGTAGATGCCCTCCCGGGGGCAAAAGCAGATGGTCTATTGAATAGTATTTCAACAGATCCATCAGAAAATTTTACTATATTTGAAATAGTGCTTTGAGGTCTAGGAATAGTCTTTACAGGAACTATATCTAAAAAATTGTATGTTGTAGAGTTTGTTATTTATCCCATTCTAATCTTTTTAGAATATGCACATTTGAATGATTTAAATTTGCTTCAAATAAAAGAGATGTTTCTCCTCTAGGAGAGCACTTTATAGCTTTTGGATTTACAGTAGTTTTCATTACTTTGTAATATATTCTATATACAAGAACTAAATATCTTGAATTATCAATGAGCTTTAAACTTTTAGTTTGAATATTTAGAGTTAAGACCTAAAACATTTGGATCATTTAAGTCTAAGGCAAAATTTGGATAATAATTAAAACAAATAGGGCCATTTTCCAAATTTGATTCTAATACTGCTAATAAAGAATTTGAAAATTTTAAATGTGTTGTATCTCTTAGACATAATTGTATTGGAACATCTAATCCTAATCTCATTAATAGATTAATAGCGACTTGAGCTTCATTAGTAGATTGATAGTAGATTTACTCCTGGGTTGGTCAATTTTTCTATTAGAGTTAGTCAAGTTGATTTGTTCTATTTAACAAAGAAGCTTTATTAATTCAATTCTCCTTTAGAGTCTTATTTTCTTACCTTAGTGTAGAGTTGATTAGCCTTGGAAGCGTTGTGTCAGCCTGTTAGACGAGAAGAAAGGTTTAGGGTGGTCCCGTTAAGTGGTCCTGATACATTAAGAAAGATTAAAAGATTAAAAGGAATTTAAATTAATAATGGCAAATTTGTTAAATAGAGTAGGATCAAGGAGATTGTCTGAATCCAATACAGATCCAGAAACAATGTATGTATATATATATACACACGCACACATATATATGTGTGCTTGTGTGTATTTTTGTGTGTGGGGGTATTCCCTTTTATTAATAAGAAGAAAAGGTACATGAAAGTTGACGTGAAGCCTAACCCTCCAGCATTGAGGAAATGAATTCAAAGACAAACC